>CM060926.1:743281258-745781258 GCA_030737875.1 Allium sativum | reverse complement strand
CGTACTTTCGAATCTCAGGGTTTTAAACGTGATCGAAATCAAAAAAACATGATTTTTGAAACAAGAATCAAGATTTTTAATAAAGCGAATCAAGAGAAAAGTTAATGTTGCCGGAAATGGCGATCATGGCCTTTACCGATGATCTACCTGATGATTTCTGATGAAAATGGGTGGGTAGGGGCGTGAAGATCTCTAAATGATAAGAAAAATATCAAAGAATTTTTCTAACGTGTAGATTTGGAGTGGGATTGATTTTGTGGGGGTTTTCTCATGTTTCAGTTGTATCGGGTTAAACCTGAATTGCACCTCGCCTACGGCGAGGGGGACCACCGCACCAGTGGTGAACGGCGTGCTAGGTCAAAGGCAAGGGGTGGTTTAAGTCGCTGGGGCTCTAGTGGCCTGAGGTGAGAGCTGGGCGAAGTTTCCTCCATCGGTTCATGTTTGAACAAAACAGGGAGTGATCGGGCAAGAAGGAAGGTGGTGATCCAGGGCTGGAACACGGTAACCTCGAACATGGTACTTTGGAAAGGGGGTAGAACCACCTTGTACTTTGGCTGAGGTGAAATCATCAAGTGCGACAAGGGATTTTGGGGCTGGAACATGGTAACTTTGAAGGTGGTACTTTGGCAAGGATTTGAAAAGTGGTACTTTGCCAAGAGGCCGAGCGCATGAGCGCTGGAGTGATCGGGCAAGGAACTGGACGTGGTATTTTGGCAAATCGGAAGTACCACCTGGTACTTTAGTACTCTGGACTGAACACATGATCTGGGGCTGTTTTACCATGCGCACCACACTGTTTTGAACCTTGGTACTTTGGTCAACAACGTTTAAAAGGGAGATTTTTAAACTCAGTTTTAAATTAAAAAGAGTTTAATTTAAAAATAGAAAATTAAAAAAATAAGTAAAGGAAAAATGTTTTCAGAAATTTATTTATTTATTTTTAATTAAATAAATAATTAAATAATTAAATAAATAATTAAATAATTAAATAATTAGACTTTAAGTAAACATATGAATGAAGGAAAATTCATATACATCTTTTGTTAACATTTTTATGACATATAAAAATGATGATCGACGTGTAAATTATTTTTGATAATTTAATTAGAGAAAAGGGAAGTGTTCATTTTATTTGAATCAAAGCAACAATTAATAAAATAAGTTAAATCAAGAGAAAGGATTAACTATCGATATTAGACTCAAACATTTGACTCCGGGTTTTATAAAAAGAAGACTTTACAATAGAAAGGTTTAGGCCCGTGCTTTGCATACCGTGTGGCATGATATTGAATAAAAGGAGTTAAGCTAATATTTTTCGAAATAAAAATATTAATGGAATTTGGATTTTTGAAATAGGAATTTAAATGGAATTACTGAAATTAGAAACTGACTAGAATTAGTAAGTTGAGTGATTTTCCGAGTATCGATCTGAAGTTGGTTTCGACCTACGGGGTTTATACTTAGGAAATTATTCTCTAAATATTTACAGTCAGAGACTGATTGATGTAAAAGAATAGTTATACGTAATTAAGCTATGGAAATGTTTTCCAGTGTCAATAACATATATTTTCTAAACATAGAAAATAAGGAAATATGAATATATATATATATCGAAATGACTGATCAATAGAAATTCCAATTTGAAATAAGATTGTTGTTTGCACACGTGTTTTCATTTGATAGTTAAATCACCGACTATCAAAGTTTTTGACCATTTTAACGTTGTTAATATGGAGAGACCGGTTGGATTCTTATCCGAAGAACCACTCTGTATTGGCATAAGCGTTATGAATCATATATGTTGAAGTTAATTGAAGACGGAGTAAAGTGCTACGGTTGTTGTATAAATCCTAGGTAAAGACTGCCTAGGATGGATGTACTGAATAGTGCCTTCGGTTTGTCCAGTCCCAGGACAACTTGTATGGACGAATGTCTGACAGAATATTCCTAACTAATCATGTACATTGATCTTTCCAAACGTAGTTATGTAGTGGTAGAGAAATTTGTTTCTCTTACTTTATACTCATAATATATTTTTGGGAAAGTCAATTAGTAATTGGCGGGTCTTGATAATGTGGCATTCAAAGAAAATCAAAAGAGTGTCGAGATAGGTTTAGCCTCAAGCTTCACAAAAGGAAATGATAAAAATCGGGCAGGCAGCATGGCTATGTGGGTCGCACCCATTAGGGTATATTGTCACCATCTAGAGAATATTCATTATTGTTACTTCTTTCGTTTCTGTATCTTCGGATAACGGTTATGTGGGCCCAACCGTCGGTGATAATATATTCGATACACTCAAGAGAAATGAGTGGTCGGTCATGTGCGGCCGAGTTGCAAGATGTTCTTGTTGATCTCCAGTGTATCGTTTCTAGAGTACACTGATTGAAAAGTGGTCCCATACCTTGTCATAGTTGGAAATCCATAATCCATAAGCACCAAGCGGTTTTGTTTGTATACTATATAGTAGAATGTGAGATGCAAACATTCTACTAGATTATAAATTATTTGTGGAAGCCCTAAACATTATCATAATATCTGGTTTAAATATGCAAACTGTTTTGTTTCTCATAAGGTAAAAACCCCGTTCTGTATTTACGGCGTGGTCTTATGAGTTATTTTGATTTTATAAACTTGTTTTAAAAATCGTTTACTCATACTAGTCCCTGACTGACCCAGAGTTTATTTTTATGTGTTTTCCTTAAACTCTTGGGTATTCATAACACTTGTTATGAATAGACAAGTGATCCAGGTCTTGACTTAACTTTTGGAGTAGCTGGATGGGTAGGATCTGAAATGTTGGCTTAACTATCATTATGTTATGTGTAATTATCCGAATGTTGGTTCACCTGTAATGTTATGTATAAATATTCTGCAAGTTAGTCACACAAATGCTAAGTATGTAATTGTGATGACATGTATCCCTATGTATGAAGTACTCTAATGTACTTATGATATGTAATATTTTGGGTTATTATATATTGTCCCAAGTTCCGCTGTGAGATTCTAATGTCTTTTCTTAGCTCTATGCTTCTATCCATTTCTTTTCTTATATAATGATACGACTTCCAAGGTGTTCGAAAGTTGGGTCGTTACACAATGTGTATAACAACAATGAAAACAGCAATCCATCATCCAAGTGCATTCTACACTGTATAAGCATTAAATATAAATATTTAACGCTTATAACAGCCTGTCAATCAATCGATCGACATATCACTAAACAGTTAGGATTAGTGTACGTCAAATATCATCCCAACACCCGTGTGGGGTTTCAATCAATAAACACTGAATATTATTTGTGCAGTTAGGCAATGTGTAAAATTTATCATCCCAATCAATATCAATCAAATCAGTATACAAAAACAAATCGTCTGATTTGTAAATGAATATTTATTTTATTCATATACACATTAAAAATTATATTTTTAACGATAAAATATTTATTCGGTCCATTTACACAATAAAAATGATATTTTTATTGTTCTAACATATTTTAGAAAATTTTGGCGGCATAACGGCGCGATACTAAAAATGGGATAAGGCCTATAGCCTTATCCCCAATCTAATAATGACCCACGCCATACACGTACCAATCTAATCAATTCCATTTCAATTCTCTAACCAAATTCAACCAACTTATCCAATCAGCCAAACAAAACAATCAAACAAGTCGTCCATGGTTTGTGGACGACGGGGAACAGTTCATATATGCAGTTATAAATAGATAACTATATAAATAATTTCAGTGAGAGAGTTCTCACCTTTGGTTTCCACTCCGTCATTTTAATTCTGAATTTTAGAATAATCCTGACTTGCCTGAAATTCCAACGCAATCTTCTTCACGCTGTTCATAGTAAAAATCACATTTTTATTTCAGTTCTAAAAATTATATTTTTATATCACTAGAAATATTTTCTTTCATACGATAAAAACTCTACTTTTATGCGACTAAAAATTATATTTTTATCGACTAAAAATATTTCATACATAGAATAAAAATCACATTTTTATCTAATCTAAAAATCTTATCTTTCTATTTATGTTATTTTCTATATAAAAATTATATTTTTACTTTGCTATTTCATATATAAAAATACAATTTTATGCCGCCACTAAACAAATAAGAATCACCTCTTTTCTATTTTAAAAATATCGTCTTTCATATCATAAAAATTCGATCTTTCATATCATAAAAATTATATTCATTAAAATCCGATTTTTAAACATAGTTATAATATAATAAACTGGAAATAAAATTAAATAAATGTAAATAAAAATAGAAATAATAAAAAAACACCTTTAATTTGGATTTTCGTTGAAGGGAGAGGGGTTGCGGGGGTACTGGGCTGAGACTGGTAGCCCTGGGGCGGCGCCGGGGTCATGGATGGTCGGGGGGTGGCGGTAGGCGGCTGCAGGCGGTGGGGCGTTGGGCGGAGCAGCGGGTTCTAGACTGTGGAGGGAGTTTGGGCGTGGTTTGGAGGTGTGGAAGAAGGAGGAGCTGAAGGGGAAGACGCCGGTGGTGTTGGCCGGAGGCACGCCAGCCAAGGGAGGGGGTGGCGGCGGGTTCCTGAATGAGGCATTGCGTTTTAAATTTTTGGGGGGAGGCGGGTTTGGGAATTTAGGGTTTGGGGGTATCTATAAATATTTTATTTTAATTATTTATTACTTAATACTCCAATTATTTTCTTACCAATTAGAATTCAAAATCAGGCCCAACGACTGTCGTCGCTAGCTAATTACCCCCATTCCGAACACAATGGGATATGTTTCATAACCCAATTCAGCTGTTTTGATTAGTTTCCATTCAAATTAAAATATAAATCATTATATATTCAATTTAAACGTACATTTCAATTTACTGGGTTTACATACGGAGTCTAAAAATTCTAGAAAAATTATTTCTAGCTTTGTATTGACGATACGGTCCTAACAAAACTAATTTCATCAAATTCTGAGATCGTTTGAAAAATGGCCATTTTCTGGTCGATCGAAATTGACAGAAACTGTCAAAACACGCTTTCTTTCGCCACGCTCACATAGTGCTTTTGTAACACCCCACCTCCGTTAAGGTCACTCACAAAGGGAATGCCTTAACTTTGGTGGAGCATTTTTGGTACAAGATGCAGAAAAATTACAAGACAGACAAATAAAGCAGCGGAAAATAAATAACCTTTATTGATTAAAAATAGCTTGTACAAAGATTGTTTTACAACACCAATACTTTTTACAATAAAGCATCTGTCTAGTTTAAAATAAAGAAGCATAAACTGACAATGATATTCCCAAATAAAGCATGAGCCAGCCATAGCAGTTGAAAATGGAGTTCAAAGCAATGCGTCAAAGAATCTTCAAGCTCGGAAAGAGTAACAATCCAAAATGAGCTGAGCTATTCCCTCCTTGACTACCTGGGGAGGGGGGAAACGGAAGAAAAGAGGCGAAAACAAACTAGGTCAGACATAAGTCGGGTAAGTCCAGTTATACTTCAGCATGTAAACAAGAAAAGGACTATGACATGAATAAACTGAACTTAGAACCACACCATAGTGATAAGATAACCCTAAAACAAGACAAGGTAATATTAACGGAATTGGTTGTTGCACCCACTTTTATTTCTCTGCACCCACTAAGAACAATTTCAACTAGCATCGTGTGTCCATGATAAAATGATCCCCTTTTTATTGTGTATGTTGTCCCTTATCCATCGAGTGTTACCTAGATCCAACTAGGGTTTACTTATCGAACGCTTCCTAGATTCAACCAGGGTTTACGCTACCCAGGGTCACTGGGGTTTATGCTACCTATTGAATGCTTCTCGGATTCAAGGTTTTACGCGACCTAAGTCCAACTAGGGATTATGCTACCTATCGAACGATGCCCTCTAGTCTAGGACACACTACCCAGAGCGGTATATATTCCTAGACTTTCCCCACGTATGTGTCGTGAATCGTTCTCGCTGTCTATTTGCACATGTCCTCTATATGTGCGTCCCGAGTCTCGTGGAAGGGATAATCAAGAAACACGAAATTCGGTCGGGAGCTTTAAGTTATCTGCCCTGGCAGATGCTAAGGTCTGCTTTTATCTATGTGTGGCTATTGTCCCACTTGACCCCTCCCTCAACTAATGAAAGGCACCTAAGAAAATCAAGAATGAGAACTGTACGCATGCCCCTCTATGCCCCATAAACCTATGGGCCAACCTCACCCATAACTAGATAGCAAGTACATGGTCTATTAGAGTTCTCCGCCTTTCCGCTTCACATGCTCGGTTGACTCAAGATGGTAGGTAGACGATGACATTTTATCACAAGGCTAATCTAGATATCGCCGTCTCACGCTGGTCCATCCTAGTCTTTAGGTTGCCTTATATTGCAACCAAGGCATACTCTTGGTTCTTCTAACGCAGACCTTAACCTCTGTGAAGCCAGGAGGAACATCTGCAACCTCACAGAGTTATACCAAGAGTACCCTCACGTCCCCTTGAAGCTGCGTGCTTCGTAACCCAGACCGTTGGAGCCTTCTTCCTGATCAGACAAACGTTCGCTCCTTCTTGTGTTCTACATGGCTTTCTTACTTAGTTCCCTTAACTAAGGTTTACTACTTAGTTTCCTGAATTGTTCGTTTTCTTAACAAAGGTTTAGTACTTAGCCCTCTTAACTAAGGTTTACTACTTAGTTCTTTTCTCGTCATGTTGAATTGGTTAAGTGTCATCAGTCAATTCAAGTTAACTTAACCCATTCACTTGTCATGTTAAATTGGTTAAGTGTTATCCAGCAGTTCACGTTGACTTAACCCACCCATATATTAAGTCAAATTGGTTAAGTGTTATCTAGCGTTCATGTTGACTTAACCCACCCCTATATCATGTCAAATTGGTTAAGTATTCCCTAATCTTACTCGTTCATCAAGTTATATTGGTTAAGTGTTTCTTGTTAACTTAACCCGGTTCATTCATCATGCTATAACGGCTAAGTGTTCTAAGTTTACTTAACCCCACCTTCTAGTCTAGTTAACGTGTTAAATTGGTTAAGCATTTACTTAACCTCACCTACTTGTCTAGTTAACATGTTATAATGGTTAAGTGTTTCCTTAATTACTTAACCCTACCAATCCTATCTTGTTAACATGTTAAGTTGGTTAAGTGTTACCTCAGTTACTTAACCCAACCATTCTAGCTTGATTATTCATGAGCTTTAATTCATTAATTAAAGCACCAACCACTCACAATAGATTGGTATTGTTGTGGTCACTGGATGTGTCGGTTGGTTCCGGGCAGGTTTACACCACAACTCAGTCTAACCTTGGGTTCTTTTGGGCTTGATGCGCTAACCTCTCACATTAGACAGGTATTGTTGTGGTCACTAGATGTGCCGGTCGGTTCCGGGCAGGTTTACACCACAACTCAGTCTAACCTCGGGTCAGGCATATTCATCTTTTACTATATTTACATATTTATCCTTCATGTTTATATGTAAATTATCAATTATTGTCATGGCCCACTTTCCATCTAAATCATATACATAATTTTTGGTATATAAATTATACCATTTTCATGCCACTATTCATTTACATGATTGTGTGACAAACATGCCAATTATGTTTAATTTCATGTTTTTCCCAACGTTACCCTCGTGTACGTTCACAAAATTACATATAGTGTTAGGCTCCATATTTAGCCTAACTCAAAAAAAATGGTAAAAGCATAGAGCATGTAATATTTCAACAGCATAAAAAATGCGACATATAAATTTGGCATATGATAATAAACTTGCATGAATCATAAGCATGTGAACTTTACATATATCTACACAAACTAGGCTTGGCATGTAAGGGCGAACTTGCATGGAATTGGATCTACTTAACATATCTAAACATGTAAGGTTGTAGATCTAAACATATAAAATTATAAATCTAAACATATAAGGTTGTACGAACATTATTTAGCCTAACAAGTTGTATGCAACATAGCATAAGGGAATCACCAGTTTTCTAACCATGATAGGTTAATTCACAACATGATAGGTTCTTATAAATTTTGTGAAATCATGTCATACAACTTGCATAAAATATAAATATAATCTTGACATATAAATATATGTATGAACCTGACGCGGCATATAAGTGTGAATAAATTAGATCTACTAATCACAATTGCGAGAACTAGCATAGACCCAAATTACATACCCATGAACATATATGGATCTAAATTTCATCTAACATAAAAACATGTAACTTACATTAAATTAACACATATAGATCTAACTTGGATCTAACATAAAAACATGTTTAAATTAACATATATAGATCTAATCATAAAGTCATGTGAATTTAGACATACAGGATTATGTGAACATAGCTTAGCCTCACGAACTTGCATATGGCATAACTTAGGAAAATCAACAAATATGATGGCTTCATGTAAACATATAAAAACAATAAACATACTACATGAGAACATCAATCCCAATTAGTTTCATCACAAGAATGTGACATAGGGAAATTACAACATGATAATTTCATGTAAACATATAAGCATCATCTAGTAGTTTCAACACAAGATTATAACATAGGGAAAATCACATGAATAAACATGAATCCACATAGATAAACAAATAGGCACCATTTCAATATCAGTTTCTTACAAGTCCTGAATTCCAGTTAAAGTTTAAATCGGAAATATAACTGTACTTACAAAATATAGGCAAGTCTTGTTTTTCTGAAATCTGAATTCTGGAGTTGAAATGCTGACCTTTGATGTAGACAATCGTTGTTTTGATTTAGTTTGGTTCGTCTCTATGTTAGCTTCAAGTGGCGGCTACTCCAAGTTGTCTAATGGTAGCATGACGGCTCTAGGTTCAATTTTTAATATGATTTATGGGTGAGGTATTAGGTTGATTTTATAGAGATTAGATTGAATAGGAGCCGTCAGATCATCTTAGAATCAAGCAAGACCATTAAGACAAGATAGAGTTATCTAGAACAGCCAACTCAGCCCTGATGACTCAGCAATGAGTCAAAATTCGTCACTCAGACCAATTAGAGAAGGTCACATTCAAAAAAAAAAACAATCCTTGAATAAAAATGCACCACTTGATGCGTACGCGTCATATATATATATATATATGTATGTATGTATGTATGTATGTATGTATGTATGTATGTATATATGTGTGTGTATATATATATATATTTCTATATATATATATATATGTATATATATATTTTCTATATATATATATATATATATATATATATTTCTATCTTAACACTAAACTACTTTTTGAACTGCGTTCACACTGAGCCACTTTTTTGCCATTCCCTTAAAACAAAAAATATGGCGTTGGCGGGTATCGAACTCTGTACCTCTTGTATGTAAGTCATATGTTCTAACCAAATGAGCTACTAAGTCTTTTGCTTACAAACCTTAGAACAATGCTAAACATTATTCTTTTCTCGTTCCTCTTTTTCATGTTTTAGTGCAATATTTAATTTAAAGATATTTTCTTCATACATAGTCCGATTCACGCAAACTCAGACTCTATCTCAAGCAGAATTCCGAGACGAACGCAATGGCGTAACCCGTTTCCCTTGATTCTCACATCTATAATTAAGTATTCTATAATTCGTAACCTAACGTATTTTTCGAAAATACGGGGTGTTACATTCTCCCCTCCTTTAAAGGATTTCGTCCCCGAAATCTCTAAGTTAGGATGAATGTTCATCCTACCATCCAATATCTATCTACTCAACCATCCAATCACAGGCATCCATTGTCCTTAGAAGGTTTCTAATGCTTTTCATGATCATGTGCATAGTGTGTGTAAATGTCCTTATCTAATGCAAAATCAGGCGGTCTACTGATTTAGTTGACCTCCTTAATGCAAATCATGTCAGTGTCATGAGTCCATCATGTATGCAACTACTCCTAATTGTATTTTATAGCTTCTACATGAGTGCACAATCATTCATACAAATGCATCTTCCATATGATAACACATCAAGTTTCACAAATACATATATGCACATGTAATAAGAAAGTGACTGATCCAATCTAGTGCCTAAGGTGTGTGTATATGCACTCACGAGCAACCACCAACAAACACTTGCAACCACTTGCATCCACCAAGCATAACATGTCTCAAACACATGTTTACATCCATTGGCTTCTACCTAAGGATCGACCTTAAAAAGGGTATGATGCGCCTATCTAGTCTTCAGTCTTCTAGGTGGCATCTTCTTAAGCTTCACTCCACCGTACCTTAACTAATTTAACATCACGATTGCGAAGCTTCTTGACCTCCATTTCCAAAACCCACTAGTAAAGATAGGACCTCGATCACTTACTATGCTAGAGGGTATCCAATGTTGTCGAACTATCTTTCCTAGATGAACAGATGTTAACCATGATACCAAGTGTATAATCTAAGACGATTAGAGGACTCTCTTCTACTTAGCTTATCCATCATGTCACACATATGATGGTCGATATCTCTCACGCAAACCATCCTAGTCGAACTCGACATCGCTCAAGTACAAGCCCCAAAGGCCTAAACCAATATCAGAAAGGCACCCAAGGAATACCACCTTCGAATTTGGACGATTTATGTGAGATGATACTAGCAAAACAACCAAACAATTGAGCACTTAACCCACTCTAGCTATCCTCGCCAATCTTGCTCCAAAACTATCGTTCATCTTATAACTGGCTTTGCATTGTCAACTAGATATATGCGGAAGTCTGTCTCGAGTTTTAGGGGAAAACCTCTACCCTAATCAAAAACATCTTGCGTACTCATGGGCTACTCCAACAGATCAAAAATCGTCTAAAAATACATAAAATGATTCTAGGTATTTAAGACAAACTGATCCCTTAGTATCGCATGAAATCCCGAGGGTATTCCTGAGGCAAGTCGATAGTCTAACTACCCTCCTCTCACAATTACTAGCTAACCAATCCATGTCTAGAATCAACCCATATCCCATGAAATCCGAAAACATAAGCATCTCAAATCCTTACAAACCAAAGATAAATGAGCCGAACCACAAATTGGATCTGAGACAATAATGGGATCCTCTATTATACAAGTACTAAGGTGTAGAGAATCTATGGAAGCAGATATATACGAATGCTAAAATCAGAAGGAGTACTAACAGGATAATCAAAAAGGAAAAACTCTTTTAACAGAAATCTTGCTGCCTCTCTCTCAGGTATGCTGGCGGTGAGAGCATGCACTTGCCTTCCAGAAAATCATGTTCTTTGTTCTTGCCCTTGCCCTTAATTATACGACCTGTTATACCAAAATAAATACACTTCCTCTTGTTCTAGGTTTTACTATTCTTTCCTCCCCTCCTTTGTGAACCAAGTCTATATCGATGAGTTCTTCATCCTTGTGTTGTGCTCCTTAGCCAAACTCCCTCATTCTCATCTTTGCCATCCTTGTGTAACTTGTTGACAGGTCTCTTGAAAGGTGCCTCCATCGCACAGAAAATCATGCAAAGCTCAAAAGAAAATTAGCCATAGGTGAAACTACTGCGGCTATAGATGGAAGTTTGGTGCTTATTTGCCCTTTGACAGGTGTCGTAGTCTCTTCAAGCCTACAGGATCATGACGCGATGAGGTTACCTCCTAGAAAGCCAGGAGCCCCGGAGACTCAGGAAAGAAGGAAACAAGGATTCAAACAGAGGATCAAAAGATAGTGCATATGGCTTTGGGGAATATGCCTTTAAAACAAAAACTTTTCTTTTGAAAAAGCTTCTTTTGAAAACATTTTGAAAATAATTTTTCAAATCTTTTATCTGATCCGGTAACCTTCAGCTCCGATACCAAGTGAAACACCCCACCTCCGTTAAGGTCACTCACAAAGGGAATGCCTTAACTTCGGTGGAGCATTTTTGGTTCAAGATGCAGAAAAATTACAAGACAGACAAATAAAGCAGTGGAAAATAAATAACCTTTATTGATTAAAAACAGTTTGTACAAAGATTGTTTTACAACATCAATACTTATTACAACAAACCATCTGTCTTGTTTAAAATAAAGAAGCATAAACTGACAATGATATTCCCAAATAAAGCATGAGCCAGCCATAGCAGTAGAAAATGGAGTTCAAAGCAATGCGTCAAAGAATCTTCAAGCTCGGAAAGAGTAACGGTCCAAAATGAGCTGAGTTATTCCCTCCCTGACTACCTTGGGGTGGGGACGGAAGAAAAGAGGCGAAAACAAACTAGGTCAGACATAAGTCTGGTAAGTCTAGTTATACTTCAGCATGTGAACAAGAAAAGGAATATAACATGAACAAACTGAACTTAGAACCATACCATAGTGATAAGATAATCCAAAAACAAGACAAGGTAAGATTAACGGAATTGGATATCGCACCCACTTCTATTTCTCTGCACCCACTAAGGACTGTTTCAACTAACATCGTGTGTTCATGATAAAATGATCCCCTTTTTTATTGTGTATGCAGTCCCTTATCCATCGAGTGTTACCTAGATCCAACTAGGGTTTACTTATCGAACGCCTCCTAGATTCAACCAGGGTTTACGCTACCCAGGGCCACTGGGGTTTATGCTACCTATTGAATGCTTCTCGGATTCATGGTTTTACGTGACCTAGGTCCAACTAGGGATTATGCTACCTATCGAACGATGCCCTCTAGTCTAAGACACACTTCCCAGAGCGGTATATGTTCCTAGACTTTCCCCATGTATGTGTCGTGAATCGTTCTCGCTATCTAGTTGCACATGTCATCTATATGTGCGTCCCGAGTCTCGTGGTAGGGCTAATCAAGAAATACAGAACTCGGTCGGGAGCTTTAAGTTATCTACCGAGGCAGATGCTAAGGTCTGCTTTTATCTGTGGGTCCCACTTGACCCCTCCCTCAACTAATGAAAGGCACCTAAGAAAATCAAGAATGAGAACTGTATGCAGGCCCCTCTATGCCCCCACAAACCTACGGGCCAACCTCACCCATAAACAGATAGCAAGTATATGGTCTGTTGGAGTTCTCCGTCTTTCCGCTTCACATGCTTGATTGACTCAAGATGGTAGGTAAACGACGATGTGCTATCACAGGGCTAATCTAGATATCGCTGTCTCACGCTGGTCCATCCTAGTCTTTAGGTTGCCTTATATTGCAACCAAGGCATGCTATTTGTTCTTCTAACGCAGATCTTAACCTCTGTGAGCCTAGGAGGATCATCTGCAACCTCACAGAGGGATACCAAGAGTACCCACACGTCCCGTCTAAGCTGCGTGCTTCGTAACCCAGACCGTTGGAGCCTTCTTCCTGATCAGACGGAAGTTCGCTCCTTCTCGTGTTCTACGTGGCTTTCTTGACTAAGGTTTACTACTTAGTTTCCTGAATCGTTCGTTTTCTTAACTAAGGTTTACTACTTAGCCCTCTTAACTAAGGTTTCCTACTTAGTTCTTTTTCTTGTCATGTTGAATTGGTTAAGTGTCATCAATCAATTCAAGTTAACTTTACCCATTCACTTGTGATGTTAAATTGGTTAAGTGTTATCCAGCAGTTCATGTTGACTTAACCCACCCATATATTAAGTCAAATTGGATAAGTGTTATCTAGCGGTTCATGTTGACTTAAGCCACCCCTATATCATGTCAAATTGGTTAAGTATTCCCTAACCTTACTCGTTCGTCAAGTTATATTGGTTAAGTGTTTCTTGTTAACTTAAGCCGGTTCATTCATCATGCTATAACGGCTAAGTGTTCTAAGTTTACTTAACCCCACCTTCTAGTCTAGTTAACATGTTAAATTGGTTAAGCATTTACTTAACCTCACCCACTTGTCTAGTTAACATGTTATAATGGTTAAGTGTTTCCTTAATTACTTAACCCTACCAATCCTGTCTTGTTAACATGTTAAGTTGGTTAAGTGTTACCTCAATTACTTAACCCTACCATTCTAGCTTGCTTATTCATCAGCTTTAATTCATTAATTAAAGCACCAACCACTCACATTAGACAGGTATTGTTGTGGTCACTAGATGTGCCGGTCGGTTCCGGGCAGGTTTACACCACAACTCAGTCTAACCTCGGGTTCTTTTGGGCTTGATGCGCTAACCTCTCACATTAGACAGGTATTGTTGTGGTCACTGGATGTGCCGGTCGGTTTCGGGAAGGTTTACACCACAACTCAGTCTAACCTCGGGTCAGGCATATTCGTCTTTTACTATATTTACATATTTATCCTTCATGTTATACGTAAATTATCATTATTGTCATGGCCCACTTTCCTTCAAAATCATATACATAATTTTTGGTATATAAATTATACCATTTTCATGCCACTATTCATTTACATGATTATGTGACAAACATGCCAATTACGTTTAATTTCATGTTTTTCCCCAACGTTACCCTCGTGTACGTTCACAAAATTACATATAGTGTTAGGCTCGATATTTAGCCTAACTCAAAAAAAATGGGAAAGGCATAGAGCATGTAATATTTCAACAGCATAAAAAATGCGACATATAAATTTGGCATATGATAATAAACTTGCATGAATTATAAGCATGTGAACTTTACATAGATCTACACATGTAAGGGTGAACTTGCATGGAATTGGATCTACTTAACATAGATCTAAACATGTACGGTTGTAGATCTGAACATATAAAATTATAGATCTAAACATATAAGGTTGTACGAACATTATTTAGCCTAACAACTTGTATGCAACATAGCATAAGGGAATCACCAAGTTTCTAACCATGATAGATTAATTCACAACATGATAGGTTCTTATAAAATTTGTGAAATCATGTCATACAACTTGCATACAATATAAATATTATCTTGACATATAAATATATGTATGAACCTGACGCGGCATATAAGTGTGAATAAATTAGATCTACTAATCTAAATTGTGAGAACTAGCATTGACCCAAATTACATACACATGAACATATATAGATCTAAATTGCATACCCATGAACATATGTAGATCTGAATTGCATCTAACATAAAAACATGTAACTTACATTAAATTAACACATATAGATCTAACTTGAATCTAACATAAAAACATGTTTAAATTAACATATATAGATCTAATCATAAAGTCATGTGAATTTAGACATATAGGATTATGTGAACATAGCTTAGCTTCATGAACTTGCATATGGCATAACTTAGGAAAATCAACAAACATGATGGCTTCATGTAAACATATAAAAACCACAAACATGCTACTTGAGAACATCAATCCCAATTAGTTTCGTCACAAGAATATGACATAGGGAAATTACAAAACATGATAATTTCATGTAAATATATAAGCATCAACTAGTAGTTTCAACACAAGAATATAACATAGGGAAAATCACATGAATAAACATGAATCCACATAGATAAACAAATAGGCACCGTTCCAATATCAGTTTCTTACAAGTCATGAATTCCTATTAAAGTTTAAATCGGAAATATAACTGTACTTACAAAATATAGGCAAGTCTTGTTTTTCTGAAATCTGAATTCTGGAGTTGAAATGCTTGCCTTTTATGTAGACAATCGTTGTTTTGATTTAGTTTGGTTCGTCTCTATGTTAGCTTCAAGTGGCGGCCATTCTAGGTTGTCTAACGGCAGCATGACGACTCTAGGTTCAATTTTTAATATGATTTAGGGGTGAGGTATTAGGTTGCTTTTATAGAGATTAGATTGAATAGGAGCCGTCGGATCATCTCAGAATCAAGCAAGACCATTAAGACAAGACAGAGTTATCTAGAACAGCCAACTCAGCCCTGATGACTCAGCAGTGAGTTAAAATTCGTCACTCACACCAATTAGAGAAGGCCACGTTCAAAAAAAACAATCCTTGAACAAAATGCTCAACCTGATGCGTACGGGTCATATATATATTCTATATATATGTGTGTGTGTCTATATATATATTATATATATGTTTCTATCTTAACACTAAACCACTTTTTGAACTGCGTTCACACTGAGCCACTTTTTAACCATTCCCTTAAAACAAAAAATATGGCACTGGCGGGGATCGAACTCTGTACATCTTGTAAGCAAGTCACATGTTATAACCAAATGAGCTACTAAGTCTTCTGCTTACAAACTTAGAACAATGCGAAAAATTATTCTTTTCTCGTTCCTCTTTTTCATGTTTTACTACAATATTTAATTTAAAGACATCTTCTTCATACGGAGTCCGATTCACGCAAACTCGGACTCTATCTCAAGCAGAATTCCGAGACGAATGCAACGGCATAACCGTTTCCCTTGATTCTCACATCTATAATTAAGTATTCTCTAATTCGTTACTTAACGTATTTTTCGAAAATTCGGGGTGTTACAGCTTTCAAAAATTACGAATTTTGGAATCTAGCAATAACTTGACATCCCTGATCCAACAAAAGTAGTTTCGTCGAAAATAGAGGTCGTTTGCAAAATTTCCATTTTTAAGGGCCAAAATTCCATAGCAACTATTCTGAATTTTCAATTGGACATAACTTTTTATCCCCGCTATGAAATTTCAATTTTTCGGATTCATTGGAAAGATATTTTCAATTAGATTCAAATATTTTTGGTTTCGCTAAAATCCGATTTATTATGAATCATGTACATTCATTTGAAATTTGAAATCGAATTTTCAAACTACCGCGCCATTTTCAATTACTTTTATAATTAAAAATAAATACTTATATTCTAACGTCGATTCAAATAAATATATTCATTCTAATTCTATTTAAAATAAATTTCTCGTCGTCATTATTTAAAATAACCCATTTTAAATATTCAAAATTCATCAAAACTGCCGAAACAAAAATTTTAAATTGGTTCGGATTTCCGGATTATTACAATTTGTAAACCATTTACAAATAGAATTGAAAATGAAGTATTTGTAAACCATTTTCAAATAGAATTGAAAAGGAAGTATTTGTAAAACATTTACAAATAGATTATAAATGGAAATATTAATTTATGAAATAAATGGAGTAATAAAAGTAGTTATTTATAAAATAAATAAGATTTTATAAAAGGAATATTTATTTGTTAAATAAATAGAAAGATTAAAGGAATATTTATTTAGGAAAATAAATATAAAGATTAAAGGAATATTTATTTGCTAGATAAATAGAAAGATTAAAGGAATATTTATTTGGGAAAATAAATAGAAAGATTAAAGGAATATTTAGTTGTTAGATAAATAGAAAGATAAAAGGAATATTTATTTAGAAAATAAATAAGATATCATAAAAGGAAATAATTGGAAAGTAAGTAGGATTATAAAAGGAAATAGAGTTAATCAATTAGTTTTATTAGAATAGAGTTAAAAGAAGTTATCGAATATTAGTTATTCGAATAGAGTTAAAAGGAATTATTGAATATTAGATATTCGAATAGAGTTAAAAGGAGTTATCGAATATTAATTATTTGAAGTAGAGTTATCGAATATAGTTTATTCGAAAGGAGTTATCGAATAAGAGTTATTCGAAAGGAGTAATCGAATATAGTTTATTCGAAAGGAGTAGTCGAATATAAGTTATTCGAAGAGAGATAGTCGAATATAAGTTATTAGAAGAGAGATAATCGAATATAAGTTATTCGAAGAGAGATAGTCGAATATAAGTTATTCGAAGTGAGATAGTCGAATATAAGTTATTCGAAGTGAGATAGTCGATTATAAGTTATTCGAAGAGAGATAGTCGAATATAAGTATTCGAAGTGCGATAATGGAATATAAATTATTCGAAGAGAGATAGTCGAATATAAGTTATTCGAAGAGAGATAATCGAATAAGAGTTATTCGAAAGGAGAGTTAATCGAATAAAGGTTACTCGAAAGAGAGTTATACGTTGAATTAAATTATGTCGAATAAAATTATGTCGAATTGGGGAATGTACTATTTACTTTTAGGTTTTTAAATCAAGAAGATATATATAAATAAATTAGTTGTTTGTTTATTCAACTTAAGAATAAAAGTCATATTTTAAGTTAGGTATTTTAGAAGTAGAATATATAACGTTATCGTTATAAACAAATGTTTTTCATACAAGTGGATTCGTAAACTGAAACCCGATAATTTGCATAAGCAGTGATTGTTAAAAGTTAAGTGATGAGCTTTATCTATTGCAAGGTTGAAAGCGTCGTTCAGTTAAGGTCTAAGAGGTAATTATACCCCAACTTGATTGACTTCGTAATTAACTAAGGAATAGTTGAAGTTAAAATGGCAAAGATGGATTAAAGGTACAGTTAAGTGATAACCAATTAAAGAATTGAGCAGTAGTAACAATGTTTATACAACGTTCAATTGAAATCCAGATAAATGAGTTTGGAAACCTTTTCAAAATAAAATCAGAGATGTTTTCTAAGTATAGAAATAAAATTGTTGTTGATAAGAAATACTGAAATAACAAGTGATGTGTGAATAAGAAATGGACATTTTCCAATGTTAATACGATATATTTTCTAAATTTAGAAAATAAGAGATTACAAATATAGGGAAACAGGAAATGGAAAATGAAAAATTAATAATAAATGAACTAAAGAGATAAAAAGATGAATGATGATTGATCGAGAATTTCCATCTGGAAATAATATCGTTTTTTGCACACATGTTTTTCTTTGATAGTTAACTCAACGACTATCGAAGTTTTTGACCATTTTTCCGTTGTCAATACGGAGAGACCGGAATCAGATTCATTATCCGAAAACCAATCTGTATGGGCATTAGCGTTGCGAATCAAATAAGATGAAGATAATTGAAGACGAAGTTATGCAAGGGCTGTCCTGTTTACAGAATAGTGCCTTCGGTTTGTCCAATCCCGGGACGACCTGTATGGAAGAATGTCTGACGGAGTATATTTAATAGATCGCATAAGTTGATCTCTTCAAATGTATGTATGTTTGGTGGCGGAGGAATTCGTTTCTCTTAGTTGTATACCCATTGTATTTTTAGGGAAATCAATTTGTGATTTGGCGGGTATGACGATGTGACATTCAAAGTGAATAAAGGTGTGATCTGTCAGAGATAAGCGTGACCTCTAGCCTCACAACCGGGAAATGACAAAAATCAGGCAGGCAACATGGCTAAGTGGTTGGCTGCCAAGTTGGGTGTATTATCACTTATCTAGAGATATTCATTTCATTCTTCAATCTATTCGATGTTGTCCCATTCGGGAAATGGTATCTGATCCCAATCGTTGGTGATATACATTTGATACACTCAAGCGAAATGAGTGGTCGGTCATGTATGGCCGGGTTGCAAGATGTTCTTGTTGAACCCAGTGTATTCCTCTCTAGAGGTACACTATCGGAAGGTGGTTCCATACTTTGTCATAGTTGGAAATCCATTACCCAATAAGTGCTTGCGGTTTTGATTGTATACTATATATGTGGAACATGAGATGAAAGTGTTCTGCTAGATGATTATTATATTATGGTTGATAGACACTATTATAATATCAAAAGAGTTTGATATAAAAAATCATTGTTTCTTTCAAAATGATTTGAAAGTTAAATCAAATTGATTTGGATTCTCATAAGGGAAAAACCCATTCCGTTATACGGCGTGGTCCTATGAGATATGGTTTAATTGCTCAAACTGTTTTTAAATTTTTTTACTCACACCAGTCACATGACTGACCCAGAGTTTGTTTTGCTTTCCCTAAACTCTTGGTTGCCCAATTTTGTACGAGTAGTGAAGTAGTCAGGATTTTACTGATACTTGGTGTAACGACCCGCATTCTACACATCATAGGATCGTAGAATATTTATTTCCTTCACGTACAAAGTCGTATGGTCATGTAACATTGGGAGACGACTAGTGGGGTCATTTCCTTTGTTCATGATTTTTCCCGTTTTTTAAATGTCCGTTTTGCCCCTAGCTGATCTTGTTTCAGCCATAACTTTTGATTAGAAAGGAGTTTTGACCTGAAACCACTTACATTAGATCTGGATGATGGTTTACTTTCGGTAGAGTGGTCATATGTGGAAAACGGACTTACCGTTTGGGAGATATGGCTGAAACAAGTTTCAGATGGTGAAAAACAACTTAATTGGGCTTAACCGGGTGATAAACAGCTAGGCCCAAAGGGGAATTTCGGGATTAGGAATTTAAAAGGACTGTTAGGGTTAGGAGAATATCTTTTTCTCATTTTTCAGCCGTTACTATTCATTCCTTTTAACCTAGCCATGGCCTCCAACATCTAAAACATCCCCAAACCACTTTCTAATTGAAGATTAGCCTAATCAACATCAAATTAAGGAGGAATAGCACCAAAGAAAATTTAGAGCTGTTGTGTTGCATTGGGAACAACACCAAACAGAGAATCATTTTAGATTTGGTATTTTATTTGTGGCCAAGGTGAGTGATTCGCATGGTTTTGCACTAATTACAGTTAATTAAGGTTAATTAGTGAAGATTAACGAAATTAGATGTGATAGAATTTTGGAAAAATATTTATAAATTAGAAAATAATGTTTTAGGCCTCTGTTAGAAAATTTGGTTAATTTGGTTAAGTTTTGTTAATCCTATCGTTAATTATGCCTAAACACGCTTAAAGGGAAAATATGGGTTTTTGGCTATGTTTGATCCATTTTACATGCTATGGTTGTTGTTTTGGTGTTTAAGATTGATTGTACATGTTGCTATGACTGTATGGTATGATTTGTGATTGTCTAAAAGTGTTAGATTGGTCGAAAATGCCGTCATATGGCGTAAAAACAGTCGCTGGAAGTTGCATGAAAACATGCAGGGACCGGATCGGATCGCCCCTACCCGAACCAACCCGATCGTGGAGAGCTTTCATGAACCGAGCCCCCCTCACGAGCCAAGCATGCTTCCACAACCTGGAGTCACGATCTGTGCTAGTAGAGTAAGCCGATCCGACCCGATGCAATGGTCACAAACCAGGAGCCCCGAACCAGTCCTAGATCATGATCTGAACCGCTAGAGTGAGGACACCATGACCCGATCCGGATGACCTCGCATGAGCTGGAGTATGGACCACGACCTGGAGCCCGACCACGAACAGAAGGAGGCCAGACCGAACCGCCAGGGGTATCCACGACCGATCTGAACCAGCTAGGACTTGAGGCGTGAATCACGATCCGAACAGGAAGTATAAACTGAAGTGAAGAACCGATCCGGAGGAGACTAAAACCCGAGATGCAAAGGTAGTCCAAGTGGGAAGTTTGTACTCAGGATCCAGTTGGGAACCAATGAGTTAACTTCATGAGTTGGGCTTTGCTGCTGGACGTGTGCTAAGGGGTTGTCGATGTCTATGACTTTGGATCACTATGTGTAGGGGGTACGTGAACGGATACAGGGCCACAGTGGCCTAGGTACGACTAAAGAGCTATAGACCAATGAAATGGGGTCATTTGTAAAGGTTTGGTCATGACTCCATGGGGTAAGCTTGGTAGTAGCAGTAGTTGTACAAGTCGAACTTCGTCACTACTTCGATGGGTCTAGTGATTGACAGTGGTGGACATCGTATGCTTTACGCATTGAGTGGGAGATGTGAGGATGGATGCTATGTTTGATTTGTTTGCAAACATTATGACATGCACACCCCCACCCCCTTTATATTTACACCATATGTTCAGTGGCACCTTAGAGTATTGTATGGTATGTAGTGCAACTCTTTGGTTGCAGGTCCAGATTCAGGTATGGTTTAGTATACCTGTTATTGTTCTATTTTGCTGCTTATCGCTCATACCAGACTTTTTTTCTGACCCAGAGTTTTGTGTCTCTTCTTATTACTCTGGGTGCTCTCACGAGCAGACTAGAGACAGGTTAGCTGGTAATGCACGAGTAGCTGTACCGGAGACGAGCAGGAGGCTTCCTCGTATGATATATAGATATTCTCCCTGTGTCGCTGCTGGTCACTACGTTGGGCATTAGTAGTGTACCCTTTTATTTCTTTCTTTTACTTTAGAGAAAGTTTTAAAGTTGTAATAATGATGATGTGGAACATAAGCTGTATTTGGATTTTCCGCTGCTATGATGTTTAGTTTTCAGCTTATGCACTGTCTCGCCTGTTTTATGTCAAGTATGTTGTTATTATATTTTATCCCATGCGCTGTGAGACATTCTACAGGTTTTCGATTAGTTCGTTCTCTTCTTTCCTTTCTTTGGCGACCATTCTGTGCTAGTCGGGCATATGTACAGCGCACTTTCGGAGGAAATGCCAGCTGGTGCGGGGCGGGCCGTCACACTTGGTATCAGAGCTCTAGGTTGCGTAGTTGACCTAGGGAAGTTACCAGGGAGAGATAGTACATGTATATGAGAGCGCGTATTTGTGATTATTTTGGTTTAAAAAAAAAGCTATATATATATATTATTAGTATAGTTGAGGATGAAGTCGCACTGCACTGGCACCGATATGGAGATGGTTAATCGTTTTCTCTGTGCAGATTAAACGATGAGCCGATACGCAAGGGGTACTGGTAGAGGAGCCAATAATGGGAATGCTGCTGATATGAGGACAATGTTTACTGACCTCATGAGGGAGATGCTTAGGGATGTGCAGAGGGCAGCTCCCAATGCTGGTAATGGTGGTGGTCCAATAGTGCAGGCGCCTAGGGCCGATTTCGCCAAGCTGAACAAGGACTATACTAGTCTTGGTGGGAAGCCATTCCACGGAACGGAATCGGCTACAGATGTTTAGGATTGGTTGGATAGCTGCGAGCGTATCTTCGAAGACTTGGGTATCGAGGATGCGATGAAGAGAAGGCTAGCATCCCGTCAGCTACAAGGACGGGCAATGAATTGGTGGAATGCTATAAAGGCAGCTACTCCCGAGGATCAGATTACTTGGGATCAGTTTAAGGCTCACTTTAGCGATAAGTTCATTCCGGCTTCTCAGATGTCAGTGTTGTTTAAGAAGTTCTTGGAGCTTAAGCAAAATGGCAGAGTTGTGTCGGAGTATATTGCCGAATTCGACACTTTGTCGAAATATGGGTTATCCCTAGTAGATACTACCGAGAAGAAGAACGAGAAGTTCATAACTGGCTTGGATGGATACTTGGGGGAAAGGCTTATTAACCACATTGATAAGACGTTTAAATCGATTGTGGGGAAAGCTTTAAGATCGGAAAGTCTTTACCCTAAGTTGAAGAGGTCGCATTTGCAGAGGAACCAAAACCGCAAGCAAGTGATGGAGGCAAGAGTGGTTCTCAGAATAAGAGGAAGCAGAATCTGACTAAGGATGGCCAGAAGAAAAAGAATAAGAAGGATATTGAGTGCTTCAGCTGTGGTAAGAAGGGCCATTATGCTAGTAATTGTCGGGCCAAGCTAGCATAAATGAAGTGCTTCAATTGTGGCCAAGTGGGACATCACAAGGACAAGTGTCTGCAACCCCCTATAGAAAAGCAGATGGTGAAAGCATATGCCCTTAATGTTATTCCTTCTTCGTCGAATTCCCCAACTGCGACGGAGAAGGGAAAGAATGTCGTTATTCAAGGTATGCTTTCTGTTTATGATGTTCTTGTTCGAGTATTGTTTGATACCAGAGCTTCCAGTTCTTTCATATCTAGTGACCTGGTAGATAGGTTGGGATTGGAGCCCGAGATTGTCGATAGACCTTTAGTAGTGACGAACCCGATTGGTGGTTCGACTAACCTTAGCATGATTTGTCGTAATGTGGTCTTATCGAGTCATGGATGTATGTTTGTTTGTGATTACTTCGTTTTGGGATTTACTGGGTTTGGCATTACTTTGGGAGTCGATTGGCTCCAAAGATACGGGGTATTGGTAGACTGTGAGGGCTTTTTGGTGACACATAGAGAAGATGATGGGCGGAGAGTAGTGTTTGGTGGTCTACCTAGTGATGGGGTAATGGCTAGTTTTCTAAATTCCCTCGACATCCTACATAGTGAGTTGTCAGGTTTGCCCGTGGTTGGCCAGTATCCGGTCGTCTTCGAAGAAGTGACCGGGCTTCCACCACACCGAGAGATTGAGCTTCGTATTGATTTGGTGAAAGATACCAGACCTATAGTGATGCCACTTCGTCGTATGGCTCCAAGGGAGCAGCGAGAGCTCGGGGTGCAAGTAAGCGATCTTTTGAAGAAGGGATTTATCAAAAGAAGTGTTTCTGAGTGGGGAGCACCAGTTGTGTTTGCTACCAAGGCTGATGGTTCGTTTGTGTGTAGACTATCGCGAGTTGAATAAGGTGATGAGGAAGAATAAGTATCCTCTACCGCGGATAGATGATTTGTTTGATCAGTTGAGTGGCGCGAGAGTATTCTCCCAGTTGGATCTCGCGACAGGTTTTCATCAGCTTAGAGTGGAAGATGAGAGTATAGCTAAAACGGCATTTCGAACGCCGTCTAGATTTTATGAGTGGTTGGTCATGCCATTCGGGCTGACCAATGCCCCAGCATATTTTGTGGATCTTATGAATAGGGTATTCAGAGATCAGTTGAATAAGTTTGTCCTTGTGTTCGTGGATGATATTTTGGTCTACTCGAGGACAGAGGAAGAACACAAGGAACATTTAAGAATAGTGATTGAGGTGATGAGAAGACACCAATTGAAAGCAAAGTCTTCTAAGTGCCACTTTTGGAGGAGGGAAGTGAGATTCTTGGGCCATGTTGTTTCAAAGAATGGTATTGATGTGGATCCTGCGAAGGTGGCTACGGTACAAGATTGGTCTACGCCCAAGAATGCAACTGAAATACGAAGTTTCTTGGGATTAGCTGGATATTATCGTAAGTTTATCCAAGACTTCTCCAAGATAGCAGCACCGTTGACTCAGTTGACCAAGAAGAATCAAGCTTTCGTCTAGGACGAAAAGTGTGAAAATGCATTCAAGAGTCTAAAGGAAAAGTTGACATGTGCACTAGTGTTAGTCATTCCTAAGGGGAATGAAGAGATGATAGTATATACGGATGCATGTGGTACCAGACTAGGTGTTGTATTGATGGAAGGAGGTAGGGTTGTAGCTTATGCAAGTCGGCAATTGAAACCGCACGAGACAAGATACCCTACCCATGATTTGGAATTGGCAGCAATCGTGTTCGCGTTGAAGATGTGGAGACATTATCTCTTAGGAGAAAGATTTGAGCTGTTTACCGATCATAAATCGTTAAAGTATCGTTTCTCTCAAAAGGATCTAAATCTCCGACAACAAAGATGGTTAGAATTCTTAGCTTCCTATGATTTCGACATCGCATATACACCGCGAAAGGGCAATGCGGTGGCTGATGCATTGAGTAGAAGACATGCCAGTTTAGGGGCTATTTTTATAGAATGGAAGATACTGGAGTACATCGTAGGGTATGATTTCAGACCGAAGTGCGAATTGGATCCAGAAATGTTAGCAAATTTGACGATCAGACCCACTTTGATTTAGCGGATTGGTTCCGGTCATAGGAACGATCCTAACTTATTGGAAATCATTTCAAAGTTAGAGATGGGAATCGACGGAGAGATGAACAAGTATGGGCTTGATCGAGATGGATGGCTTAGAAAGAATGGAAGACTTGTTGTGCCCAATGTCAATAGATTGAGAGATGAAGTGCTTAGAGAATGTCATCACTCAAAACTGACTATACATCCCGGTGGTAACAAGATGTATCGAGACATGAAGCAGACCTACTACCGGGAAGGGATGAAAAGAGATGTTGGGAAATTTATATCCAAATGCATGAATTTCCAGCTAGTTAAAGTTGAGCAAAAGAAGCCTAGTGGTTTGTTGCAACCATTAGAAGTTCCAGAATGGAAATGGGAACAAGTCTCAATGGCTTTCGTTGATGGGTTACCAAGGACTAGGTCGGGCCATGATAGCATTTGGGTGATTGTGGACCGATTGACTAAGAATGCAAGGTTTATAACCATCAAGTCAAACAGGACAGCAGCTAAGTTAGATGAACTATATGTAAAGTGGGTAGTGAGAATTTATGGAATACCCAAAGGCATTGTAAGTGACCGAGATCCGTTGTTCACTAGTGGATTTTGGAAAAGCTTACAAGAGGCGTTAGGATCAGGATTACATCTCAGTACCGCGTATCATCCTCAAACCGACGGACAGACAGAGAGGGTGAATCGAGTATTAGAGGATCTCTTGAGAGCTTGCATATTAGACTTTGGTGGATCATGGGATGACCATTTTCATCTAGTAGAGTTTGCATATAATAATAGTTATCAATCCAGTATCGGTATGGCTCCATTTGAAGCTATATACGGAAGACCGTGCAACTCACCGTCATGCTGGTTAGAAACCGGTGAGAAGTTTGTGTTTGGACCAAATGTGATAAGAGAAACTTCAGCTAAGATTAAGGTTATCCAACAGCGAATGAAGGCTGCCCAAGATAGGCAGAAGAGTTATGCTGATAAGAGGAGAAGAGATTTAAAGTTCTTCATTGGCGACTTGGTGTTTGTCAAAATTTCTCCGTTGAAGAGCGTGATACGATTTGGCAAGAGAGGCAAGTTAGCACCAAGATTTGTTGGTCCATTCCCGGTTCTTGAGCAAATTGGGAATTTGGCATATAAAGTTGAATTACCAGAGAAGATGGCAGGAGTTCATAACGTATTTCATGTTTCCCAGTTAAGGAAGTTCGTACACGACCCAGATGTGGCTATTTCACCTGATCAGTTGGATGATATCGAAGTTGAACCCGAGGTGGGTGGGAACCGCAGGCCTATGCGTATTGTTGGGAATGATACGAAGCAACTTCGAAGGAAAGCGGTGAAATTAGTCAAAGTTCAGTGGGACGAGAATGAGAATGACTGTACTTGCGAGACAGAGGGGAGCATTAAGAAGACGTATCTAGAACTCTTCGCCTGGTAAGATTACAGTTTCGATTTAGTCTTTCCGCATGCTAGGATAGGTTTGTTTTGTTTGTTTTGCATGTTTGATTTTTGTATATGGCTGATAGGCATGCAGAATCCTTTATATGTTTTGGGTTAAGGAATTTCGGGGATGAAATTTTTTAAGGGGGGAGAGTGTAACGACCCGCATTCTACGCATCGAAGGATCGTAGAATATTTATTTCTTCCACATACGAAGTCGTATGGTCATGTAACTTTGGGAGACGACTAGTGGGGTCATTTCCCATGTTCATGATTTTTCCCGATTTTTAAATGACCGTTTTGCCCTTAGCTGATCTTGTTTCAGCCATAACTTTTGATTGGAAAGGATTTTTGACCTAAAACCACTTCCATTAGATCTGGATGATGGTTTATCTTTCTGTAGAGTGGTTATATGTGGAAAACGGACTTACCATTTGGGAGATATGGCTGAAACAAGTTTCAGATGGTGAAAAACAGCTTAATTGGGCTTAACCGGGTGATTAGCAGTTAGGCCCAAAGGGGAATTTCGGGATTAGGAATTTAAAAGGGCTGTTAGGGTTTGGAGAATACCTTTTTTGTCATTTTTCAACCATCACTATTCATTCCTCTTAACCTAGCCATAGCCTCCAATATCTAAAACATCCCCAAACCACTTTCTAATTGAAGATTAGCCTAATCAACATCAAATTAAGGAGGAATAGCACCAAAGAAAGGTTAGAGTTGCTGTGTTGCATTGGGAACAGCGCCAAACAGAGAATCATTTCAGATTTGGTATTTTATTTGTGGCCAAGGAGAGTGATTCGCATGGTTTTGCACTAATTACAGTTAATTAAGGGTAATTAGTGAAGATTAACGAAATTAGACATGATAAAATTTTGGAAAAATATTTATAAATTCGAAAATAATGTCTTAGGCCTCTGTTAGAAAATTTGGTTAATTTGGTTAAGTTTTGTTAATCCTATAGTTAATTATGCCTAAACATGCTTAAGGGGAAAATATGGGTTTTGGCTATGTTTGATCCATTTTACATGCTATGGTTGTTGTTTTGTTGTTTATGTTTGATTGAACATGTTGCTATGACTGTATGGTATGATTTGTGATTGTTTAGAAGTGTTAGATTGGTCGAAAACGCCGTCGTATGGCGTAAAAATAGTTGCTGGAAGTTGTAGGAAAATATGCAGGGACCGGAACAGATTGCCCCTACCGAAACAACCCGATCATGGAGAGCTATCACGAACCGAGCCCCCTCACGAGCCAAGCATGCTTCCACAACCTGGATTCACGATCCGAGCCAGTGGAGGAAGCCGATCCGACCCGATGCAATGGTCACGAACCAGGAGCCCCGAACCAGTCCTAGCTCACGATGCGAACCGCCAGAGGGAGGACACCACGACCCGATCCGGATGACCTCGCACGAAATAGAGTGTAGACCACGACCTGGAGCCCGACCACGAACAGAAGGAGGCCAGACCGAACCGCCAGGGGTGTCCATGACCGATCCGAACCGAGATGCTTGGACTTGAGGCATGAATCACGATCCGAACAGAAAGTATAAACTGAAGTGAAGAATCGATCCGGAGGAGACTAAAACCCGAGATGCAAAGGTAGTCCAAGTGGGAAGTTTTTACTCAGGATCCAGTTGGGAACCAATGAGTTAACTTTTGGGCTTTGCTACGGGACGTGTGCTAAGGGTTTGTCGATGTCTATGTCTTTGGATCACTATGTGTAGGGGGTACATGGACGGATTCAGGGCCACAGTGGCCTAGGTACAACTAAAGAGCTATAGACCAATGAAGTGGGGTCATTTGTAAAGGTTTGGTCATGACTCCATAGGGTAAGCTTGGTAGTAGCAGTAGTTGTACAAGTCGAACTTCGTCACTACTTCGATGGGTCTAGTGATTGACAGTGGTGGACATCGTATGCTTTATGCACTGAGTGAGAGATGTGAGGATGGTTGCTATGTTTGATTTGTTTGCAATCATTATTACATGCACAACCCCACCCCCGTTATCTTTACACCATCTGTTCAGTGGCACCTTAGAGTTTTGTACGGTATGTTGTGCTAACTCTTTGGTTGCAGGTTCAGGTATGGTTTAGTATACATGTTATTGTTCTGTTTTGATGCTTATCGCTCATACTAGACTTTTTGTCTGACCTAGAGTTTTATGTCTCTTCTTATTACTCTGGGTACTCTCACGAGCAGACTAGAGACAGATTAGCTGGTAATGCACGAGTAGCTGTACCGGAGACGAGCATGAGGCTTCCACGTATGATATATAAATATTCTCCCTGTGTCGCTGCTGGTCACTATGTTGGGCATTAGTAGTGTAACCTTTTATTTCTTTCTTTTACTTTAGACACGGTTTTAAAGTTGTAATAATGATGATGTGGAACATAAGATGTATTTGGATTTTCCGCTGCTATGATGTTTAGTTTTCAGCTTATGCACTGTCTCGCCTGTTTTATGTCAAGTTGTTATTATATTTTATCCCATGCGCTGTGACACATTCTACAGGTTTTCGATTAGTTCATTATCTTCTTTCCTTTCTTTGGCGACCGTTCCGTGCTAGTCGGGCATGTGTACGGCGCACTTTTGGGGGAAATGCCAGCTGGTGCGGGGCGGGCCGTCACACTTGGAGAGCTTGGAGTAGGAGGCTTCAGGATTTTATAGCTATAGTTATTTCCGCTGTGTTGTAAGTGTTGTACTCTGATAATGTTACTGTATACATATACTAATTTTAATTCAAAGTTATGTATCTATTATATGTTGTTCGTTCCGCTGAGAGATTCGTGTTTACTCTGATGTTGTATGTTCTTCTTCTTCTTCTATTCTAAGTTTCTATCTTATCTATTCTCACCCTCTAATTTCTTTCATGGACTATCCGGTGTTTTTTCGATGCTTGAGTAGTCGACATAGTGTTGTATGCCGATATCCAGGATCGCAAATTCCCCGGGTCATTACGGTGGTATCAGAGCTGAAGGTTAAGTAATTACCTTGGCTCTGTGGCGTGACTCAGTAGAGATTGGGTTAGTAATACCCTATATTGAGTTGAGTGTATATATATAAGAGCATTTATTTGTTATAAAAATGGTTTTATATTATGGAGATTTATCGGTTGTGTTGTTTATAAGTTCTGGTCGATCAGTTTGATCCACTGTATTGGTAGGAGTTTCTAAACACTCGAATACGATGAACCGACACTGTATGTTTTGAAAAGAGGGTAATGAAATAATTTTACGTAAAATATATTTTGATATAAACAAAGTATGGATATTTGAAGTATTATAGTATATTAGATGTGTTGGTTGATTATAATTGAAATGGTTATATAAATAACCAAATGAAATTCGTATAAGAATTACAAAGTGAATCAAATCTGAAATTTAAATAAGAATTGAAATTAAAACTCTGGAAATTTGAATAAATGTTTGTAAATGGATATGGATTAAATATATGAGAAATTTAAAATCCTAGGAGATTTTAAATTGTTTTACAAGCATTGGGATTGGTATTTTGAAATGTATTTCAAAACATAAGTGTTTAGAAATGGTTTTGAAAGTAATATAGTATTGAACTCACTTCGATGGCTGGGAAATAACCCTTATGATGAATCGTGACAACATTAGTGTTTATTTTCGAGTTCTAAGTGACAGATTACTACCAAAGATTTTCATTTTTGAATTGTTTTGAGAAAAACAAGTTGTTTGAAATCCTGAAAAGAGAAGTTTGGTTTTAGAAAAGCAAAGCTGTTTAAAATTCCTAGAAGAGACTGTTTGGATTAAAAACAAATTAAATTAGAATTTGTAAAAGCAAATATGAATTGAATTGAAACTAATTAACTGGAAATTGAATTGGAATATAACATATCAAGTAGAATCAGATTTTGAATTGTGAGGCATAAATCTGAAATGGTATTGGATTGGTGAGTTAGAGTTTGAAATCGAGAATTGAACTCGAATTTGAAATGGAATTTGACTTGGGTATAAGTGGATGATTGGTTTGAGGATAAAATTGATTGGAGTTTGATTAGGATGACATTGGTATATCCTGAGTTGATAGCAGATGGAAAGGATATATTGATATGCCCAATGAAAAGGAACCAGTTTATATTTATATTAGGTATGAGGCTTTTATGAGCCGAATTGGCAAGCCGCTTGGCTGTTTGATTTTCTTTTGGGTTGGAAAAGGCTTAGAGAGGCGAGTTGGAGTTTGAGCTATTGACTAATACAAAGGAGGTGCTGGCGAAATTTTTCGAAAAGTTAAGGTGTTAGAAAATTTTCAGGATTTTTGAAAATTTTCGTTAGTAGAAACGAATAAATATTTAATTGAAATTAAATTGGTTTAGTGAAACTAGAGTTAAGAAGTGAACAAATAAGTTCTAACCAGTTAATAGGGTTCATTTTCTACCTTAGCAATTTCGAGGACGAAATTATTTTAAGGGGAAAGAATGTAACGACCCATATTTTTAGGGTATTATAATTAATTTATTTAATTATTTAAATAGTGATATAGAGATTTAAATAGCTATTTAATTAAATAATATTGAATATTTAATTAAATTAAATAATATAATAATATATTTAATTTATGAAATAATCAGAAATAGCTGAATTCACAATATTGTGTGGATTGGATTATTGATAATATATAATTCAGTTTAGAGTTGAATTATATTCACGAATATATTATATAAACAAAGTTTGAACATATAATTATATTATAATTTAAATCGAGCTCGAAATGGCGCGGTAGTTCGTTATTTGGCGATTTGAACTTCAACTGAATATACAGGGTCCGTTTTAAATCGGATTTCCATGAAATAAACAAGGTTCGGAGCTGGTGAAGTATATTTTTACAATGGAAGAGAAAAATCAGGATTTCATTGTGTAGATTTTGAGTTATGTCCAAATCAAATTTTAGAAAAGTCGCTATGGAATTCCTTTATAATGTACAACGATTTATTTATATTATAAATGGATTTTTCAATATAAATTGAATATCGATTCAACCGGGATTTGAATATCGAATTATAAATCCAATTGGAGTTGTATGATATCGTATGTGAATATATATATACGATAATATTTATTTATAAATATTTAATTCAATTATATTTAGATATATTTAATATTTAAAAGGGTTTATTTAGAGCTTTGAAAATAGCCATTTTTGTAAACGACCTCCGTTTTCAACGAAACTAATTTTGTTGGATCCACAATATTTAATTATTGCTTAATTTCAATTTTCGTGATTTTTAGAGTTAGTATGTGGCCGTATGAATTTTTAATGTGAAGAACAGTCAGTATTTTAATGGTTAAAAATATGCTATGTGAACAAACAGAGTCGGAATTCGACAAAACCAGTTTGGCTGGGTCCGTAATGTCAAACTGTAGCTGCATGCCCATTTTCATGATTTTTGGATATTTTGTGTGGCCATAGGAATTTTTAATGATGAATATAAATAGTGGTAGCTTATAATATTGAAAATAATCAAATATTGAAATATTAAAAATACACTATAAATAAACATCTACCCTTGTCTAACCCTAAAACAATTTCCTCCCGCAGTCAAAAATGAGCCGCCGCTATTCTTTTCTGAAAAGCCAAAATTTGTGAACAAGTCAATCTTCAAAAATCCATAACAATTCGTACTAAAATCATAAAATCACAAGAGTAATACCAATGGATTCGTTGAGTGATCTTCTTCAACTCATTGCCTATTTTACTGGGTTCGACTCCATCTTTTTCTGCAGTATATATTTTTAAGCGAATGGCAGGGTTTAGTGAATGACGTGATTCAAGCTTCTATGTAGATTTTTAACTTCGTTTTTGGTTTTCTGAGATCAAGTGGAGTTTGCTTGGAAATATTTTAGTGATTTCGATGAGAAAAAGTATCGCGAGTTTCCTATAGAAGCCAGGAAGTTTCGTCGACGCATTTGTAATGCGAGGATCGAGTTGTCATTTGAGGGCACGGGTGGATAGAGATTCTGACAAGAAGGTGTTTGGTGATTTTTGTTTTTGTTTTTTTCGTGATGAGATGGAAGATATTTGAATTGCTAAAACAATCGACAATGGAGATAGGAGCACGAGAAGAGTACGGCCATGGTGACTAAACTATTCGACGCAGATGCAAAGAGGTGATGGAGCGATGCAATTGTGGTAGGGATAAACAAGGATTTTAATGAGAGAAATTTGGGTTAGTTTTATTTGAATTTAAATGAATGGAAGGAGTATATGTTGAAGCAATTTTTGGCAATGGCAGTTGAAATAAGGAGGAACCAGATTTTCAAGTTCTGAAGGAAGACAAAGATCTTCATGTGGGTGGGTACTGTATGGTAATGGGCCGGAAATTAAAGTTAAGCCCAATTAAAAGAAAAAGTTAATTTATTTTAAGTAAATAGTATATTAACTTTTAAATTGCATACCTTTGTCATATGTTAACGGAATTCAGCAAAAGAGGATCCGATAGGATCATAGGGATGACGGCTACACAATGGAACTGACTGGGAGTGAATTGGAGCTCGTTACAATTTATGGTAAAATAAATTGTCCGTCTGAATCAAGAGATGGTTATCGTTATTAACGATGGTCATCCAATGTGAGTAAAACTCACCAACTCTACCAGTTCATATTTTTATAATGTATTTTTAGAACTAATAGATGATGATTGATTCTGTGTGTTGACTGTTTGGTTGAACTGCTAAGTGATTGGTTGAAATTATAGATAACGATATATATATATATCGTTAATCAAATATGGATTCTGTTTATCAGAATATTTCATATCGAAATGAAACTGATCTGAATTATATCGTGTAACATCTGTGGATGCAGGGAAATAGGTCGGTGGAATCCAACTAGATTCCTCAACATTTATTTTACTGTTTTTCATATATTGTGTTATATGATGTGATATGAAATATGTTGTTGATTTTGTATATTTGAATGATACTGATCATTGTTATGTGGTACGTTAAATATCGTACTGAATACTAGAATGTTAAAAAGAAAATTTTTAATGTTATATTGAAAAAGAAATATTTATAAAATTATAAAAAGAAATATTTATGAAATAAATAGAACAAATATAAAAGGGAAAATATTTATGAAACAAATAGAAAGAGAAATATTTGTAAAACATTTACAAATAGAACTAAAAAAGAAGTATTTGTAAACCATTTACAAATAGAATTGAAAAGAGAGTATTTGTAAACCATTTACAAATAGAATTGAAAAGGAAGTATTTGTAAACCATTTACAAATAGAATCGAAAAGGAAGTATTTGTAAAACATTTACAAATAGATTATCAATGGAAATATTTATTTATGAAATAAATAGAATAATAAAAGTAATTATTTATAAAATAAATAAGATTTTATAAAAGGAATATTTATTTGTGAAATAAATAGAAAGATTAAAGGAATGTTTGTTTGGGAAAATAAATAGAAAGATTAAAGGAATCTTTATTTGTTAGATAAATAGAAAGATTAAAGGAATTTTTATTTGGGAAAATAAATAGAAAGATTAAAGGAATATTTATTTGTTAGATAAATAGAAAGATAAAAGGAATATTTATTTAGAAAATAAATAAGATATCATAAAAGGAAATAATTGGAAAGTAAGTAGGATTATAAAAGGAAATAAAGTTAATCAATTAGTTATCGAATATTAGTTATTCGAATAGAGTTAAAAGAACTTATCGAATATTAGTTATTCGAATAGAGTTAAAAGGAGTTATCGAATATTAGTTATTTGAATAGAGTTAAAAGGATTTATCGAATATTAGTTATTTGGAGTAGACTTATATAATATAGTTTATTCGAAAGGAGTTATCGAATAAGAGTTATTCGAAAGGAGTTATCGAATAAGAGTTATTCGAAAGGAGTAATCGAATATAGTTTATTCGAAAGGAGTAGTCTAATATAAGTTATTCGAAGAGAGATAGTCGAATATAAGTTATTCGAAGAGAGATAGTCGAATATAAGTTATTTGAAGTGAGATAGTCGAATATAAGTTATTCGAAGAGAGATAGTCGAATATAAGTATTCGAAGTGCGATAATGGAATATAAATTAATTAAAGAGAGATAGTCGAATATAAGTTATTCGAAGAGAGATAATCGGATAAGAGTTATTCGAAAGGAGAGTTAATCGAATAAAGGTTACTCGAAAGAGAGTTCTATGTCGAATTCAATTATGTCGAATTGGGGAAAGTACTATTTACTTTTCAGTTTTTAAATCAAGAAGATATATATAAATAAATTAGTTGTTTGTTTATTCAACTTAAGAATAAATGTCATATTTTAAGTTATATATTTTAGAAGTAGAATTTTTAACGTTATCCTTATAAACAAATGTTTTTCATACAAAGTGGATTCGTAAACTGAAACCCGAGAATTTGCATAAGCAGTGATTGTTAAAAGTTAAGTGATGAGCTTTATCTATTACAAGGTTGAAAGCGTCGTTTAGTTAAGGTCTGAGAGGTAATTACACCCAACTTGATTGACTTCGTAATTAACTAAGAAATAGTTGAAGTTCAAATTGCAAAGATTGATTAAAGGTACGGTTAAATGATAACCGATTAATGGATTGAGCAGTAATAACAATGTTTATACAACATTCAATTGAAATCTAGATAAATGAGTTTGGAAATGTTTACCAAATAAAATCAAAGATGTTTTCTAAGTATAGAAATAAAATTGTTGTTGATAAGAAATACTGAAATAACTAGTGATGCGTGAATAAGAAATGGAAACATTTTCCAATGTTAATACGATATATTTTCTAAATTTAGAAAATAAGAGATTACGAATATAGGTAAACAGGAAATGGAAAATGATAAATTAATAATAAACGAACTAAAGAGATAAAAAGATGAATGACGATTGATCGATAGAATTTCCATCTGGAAATAATATCGTTGTTTGCACACATGTTTTTCTTTGATAGTTAACTCACCGACTATCGAAGTTTTTGACCATTTTTCCATTGTCAATACGGAGAGACCAAAATCATATTCATTATCTGAAAACCACTCTACATGGGCATTAGCATTGCGAATCAAATAAGATGAAGATAATTGAAGACGAAGTTATGCAAGGGCTGTCCTGTTTTCAGAATAGTGCCTTTGGTTTGTCCAGTCCCAGGACGACCTGTATGGAATAATGTCTGACGGAGTATAATTAATAGATCGCATAAGTTGATCTCTTCAAATGTATGTACGTTTGGTGGCGGAGGAATTCATTTCTCTTAGCTATATACCCGTTGTATTTTTGGGGAAATCAATTTGTGATTTGGCGGGTATGACGATGTGACATTCAAAGTGAATAAATGTGTGATCTGTCAGAGATAAGCGTGACCTCTAGCCTCACAACCGGGAAATGACAAAAGTCGGGCAGGCAACATGGCTAAGTGGTTGGCTTCCAAGTAGGGTGTATTATCACCTATCTTGATATATTCATTTCATTCTTTAATCTATTTGATGCTATCCCATTCGGGAAGCGGTTGTTGATCCCAACCGTTGGTGATATACATTCGATACACTCAAGCGAAATGAGTGGTCGGTCATGTGTGGCCGGGTTGCTAGATGTTCTTGTTGAACCCAGTGTATTCCTCTCTAGAGGTACACTATTGGAAGGTTGTTCCATACCTTGTCATAGTTGGAAATCCATTACCCAATAAGTGGTCGTGGTTTTGATTGTATACTATATATGTGGAACGTGAGATGAAAGTGTTATTCTAGATGATTATTATATTATGGTTGATAGACACTGTTATAATATCAAAAGAGTTTGATATAAAAGATCATTGTTTCTTTCAAAATGATTTGAAAGTTAAATCAAATTGATTTCGATTCTCATAAGGGAAAAACCCGTTCTGTTCTACGGCGTGGTCTTATGAGATATCGTTTAATTGCTCAAACTGTTTTTAAATTGTTTTACTCACACCAGTCACATTACTGACCCATAGTTTATTTTGTTTTGTTTTCCCTAAACTCTTGGGTGCCCAATTTTGTACGGACAGTCAAGTAGTTAGGATTTTACAGATACTTGGAGAGCTTGGAGCAGGTGGCTTCGGGATTTTATAGCTATAGTTATTTCCGCTGTGTTGTAAGTGTTATACTCTGATAATGTTACTGTATACATATACTGATTTTATTTCAAAATTATGTATCTATTATATGTTGATCGTTCCACCGGGAGATTCGTGTTTACTCTGATGTCGTATGTTCTTCTTCTTCTGTTGTAAGTTTCTATCTTATCTATTCTCACCCTCTAATTTCTTTCATGGACTATCCGGTGTTTTTTCGATGCTTGAGTAGTCGACATAGTGCTGTATGCCGATATCCAGGATCACAAATTCCCCGGGTCGTTACAGTAAGTCATTTACTGATTTTCTTTTTCTTCTTCTAGCTAGAAAAACATGATTTTTCTTAACTTGAAAAATAAGGTTTTTAATACGATAAAGTTAAGATTTTTAGTAAGAAAAAAAATTAGATTTTTATATAGTATGAAAGATACGATTTTTATTTTTATAAAGATAAGATTTTTAGTTGAGTAAAAATATGATTTTTTTACTTAGGTAAAAGTAAGATTTTTAGAAGTATAAAAATACGATTTTTAGAAGTAGAAAAATATGATTTTCCATTACGTAAAGGTATTATTTTTAGAAATATAATGTTATGATTTTTATAAACTTAAAAATATGATCGTTAACGTATAAAGGAAATATTTTTAATAAGTTAAAAATATGATTTTTAACTAGGGTATGATATGAAAATATTTTTAGAAAGCTAAAAATATATTTTTTTAGCTTATGTATGCTATTCTAAAAATAGTTGAGCCATGTAAATATTTTTAGAAAGTTAAAAATATGATGTTGATCGTATATACGTTATTTATAAAATAGTCATACTATGAAATAAATATTAATGAGTTAAATATGGTTTTTAACGTAGGAATACGATATGGATCGACAATCAAAGAATGGCGGAGTGGAAACCCAAGGTGAGAACTCCTCACTTTTATTTTATTTTCTGGTTAAAATATATACTAGGATGCAGAAGGTGCTTAGCAGCGCCCAACACCCGTCGTCCACAGAGCATGGACGACTTGTTTGTTTGTTTGATTGTGTTGTGAAATTTGATTGTGTGATGTGGAATGGAATAAAATATTTTATAGTTAAAAATATAATTTTTAACGTGTATATGAATAAAATAAATATTTATAAACAAATCGAAGATTTGTTTATGTACACATATTTGACTGATATTGACTGGGATGATAAATTTTACATTTCGCTCAACTGCATAAATAAAATTCTTTATTTGTTGATTGAAACCCCACACGGGTATTGGGATGATATACTACATACACTAATCCCAATATTTAGTTGTATGTCGATCGATTGATTGACAGGCTGTTGTAAACGTTAAATATTTATATTTGATGCTTATGTAGTGTAGAATGCACTCTGAATGATGGTTGACTATGTTTGATTGTTGTTGTATACATGTGTGTATGAAATCCATATAAATAACATTATACGGTAATTGGTTGTGTCTGATTCTAGTTCAGAAGGAATGAATATTTTAAAATAACGAATATTTTCAAGTAATATTCAGTAAAAGATCCAAATCCAATTTTGATGTCCGATTTGGGATGGACACAAATATATTTAAATATATCAAGCCGTATTGATTAGATTAATGCCATTTGGATGTGAACGATATTTATATCGATTTTATTCATTTCTACAATGAATATCGAAAAAGAAATGATTTTAAAATCTAATGTTTTGAAAATACTATCATTTATATATCGATGGTATGGAATATTCAATTTTGATTTGAAATTGAATATGAAGTTGAAATTGTTTTGAAAACGAATTTAAAACGATTTATAAAATATGTTTTAAATGGAAATCGACGAAATATATATTATATATATTATATATATAATATAATGGCCTGAATAGAACGCGTTGCGGCAGTTCGCGAATTTCGAAGATTGACTTCGAATGGATATTACGGGAGATCCGACTGTCGGATTCTTCTAAAACCGGAACCATTGGGTTCGTATCAAAAAGAGCTTTCTAACGAATATTAGAGATTTGAAATCTAACTGTTGGATTTGGAATTACAAATAAAAATTGGAAAAGGTCGATATAATTGCAGTTCGATATCCATTTATGGAAATTGACTGTAAGGGCCTTGTTAAAATTATTAAAAATATCAACAATTAGTGTAAAATCATAAGAAATGGTTTGGAAAGAATTGGGATAAAAAATTCCATATTTGAAAAGATAAAAATAGATTTTTATCGAAATGAACTAGTTTTGAACTAGAATTATAATCCAATTATTTTTAAAATAAATAAATTTTGAAATGGTTTTAAAAATAACCATAATTTCCAATATATAAATTGGAATGGATTTGAATCGAAATTGTCTTCGGAATATTTCGATGTTGGATTTCGTGATTATACAGATATTGTTATGGGAATTTGAAAGATATATTGATATCGTTATTTCCAATACGATATTTGTTGGTTGTAGTATTTGATATTGAATATAAGCCAATATATTTTCTATTCAAAGCCTTGTATTTAATATCAAATGGGATTTGGGTTTGTCGTGAATGGTGTCTTCATTAACACTGTTCTTAAACCTAGTTGAGAAAAAGATTAAAATCTTTTTATTTAGATTTAATGAAGCGTACCAATTAAATAATATTTAATTGGAATTGAATTGGAATTGACTTTTGGGTTTATCGTGAACGGTGTTTTAAATAACACTTGTTCTTTAACCCGATAATTAATTGAATTTGAATTGGGTTTGTAGTGAACTGTGTTTTAGCGACATTCGTTCTTTAACCCGATTTACAGTGAAATAGAATTTGGAATTTATAAATCTTTTTGATAAGATTTAAAGGAGATTTTCCAAAGTAAAATTTACCAATTTAACATATTAAATTGGAATTGAATGGAATTCGATTTGGTAATGATCGAAGTGAACTTCTGTCGAGGAAGACTGTTATTATATATGGAATTTAATAGGCTCTGCCGTTATTCCATTTATAGTATCGGTTGGATATGGAAGTTCATATCGATTATATATATATCGATCTATTTTCCAGGAAGATTCCATTGTTAATGGAATGTGATTTTGGGTTTATCGTGAGCTGTGTTTTAAATGACATTAGTTCTTTAACCCAGTTAAAGATAAGATTAATTCTTTACTTTGAATAATCATTAAGTAATGATTTTTGGAAATTAAAACTGAATTAGAGTTTTAATGAATCTTTAAAAAGATTGAAATGTGAGTTTGATAACTAAAATTATCAAATTCAAGAAATGATCGAGAACGGAGTATCACCAGTTTGCTCCAAGCGATAGTTAAATCTTTAATTAGATTTGAATGTGAAATGGTAATTAATTTTACCGATAACACCGTGGTGTTAGATATGAAGTATTACCTGTTTTGCTTCATGGGATGAATAGGTTGGGATTGGGAAATTAAACAAATGATTACTTCGGTAAGGATCGCTAATCCCGACTAGTTTTGATAAACCATAATTTGGTTTGAATTGATATTCAAAGGAAGATTAAAGAATAAATTTAAAGAATTTATCTTTGATAAAATTAATGGGAACCTTTCCCAAAGTATAAGAATATTTGAATAAAGGAATATTTTGGATTGGAATGAGGCGTATGTTGTGTTTTTATAGCACTTGTTTATTATATACACGAGTTATTCAGAAAGACCAGGTTTATCCCATTCTGAGTAACTGATTCGATGATGTGTCGAGGATGAAGATGGTAGTTGAAGACCGGAGGTCTTCACATCGTTTGGATGATTACTAATGTCTTGATTGGGCTGTACACCCAAGACAAGGTAATAAGTGCTGATCGTCCAGACGTAATTGGAGATCGACAAGATATGCGAGGACCTCTCCCCTGTATTGGACATATGGGGGAGGAATAAGATGCCTCCGGTTTCGTTCAGACCCAGAACGAACTTGTAAATGGATGTGTGTCTGACATCGGATTTCATTTTGTGTGATTGATATACATCGGTTGCATAACGTGAATTGCCTGTGTGTCATGCTGAGATGCAAATAATCAAGGCTTCTATTGAAAAGCAGAGTCATATGGTTGATGATCAAAGCACGACTTTAATACAACGTAGCTTTGTGTAGAATTAATTCGCGAGCCTCACACCCCGGTGTGAACCAGAAACGGGAGAGGACATCACGGAGGACATGTGTTTCCTTCTAGCTAGGAGTGGTGTCAGCGTTTTACTAGCCCTAACATTACTTATGTGGATGATGGATTGTGAGGTGCCTCTGTTATATCGGTCGATCCAGGGCCGATTGAGTCATTTGGCTCATTTGCTCCCCATAGGGCGGGGAAACGTATTGTCCAAGATTTTTTTTAATCCACATTGCACTTTGATGGGCCATCCTTGACGATCAATGGCTTGTCTGCGCGCTTGCCTGAGACATGGGCTAGATTGCCTTGAAGCGGTAAGGACAATCCATTGCCTTGGTTCACAGATGGAGATCCAACTTCTAATACGTGATTTTGCGGTGTTGATTGTAGAGCCTAGTATTGGCGACACGATATACGGTATCCATGCCGTCTAGGATTGATACATTTATATTTAAAGTTGTTTTATACACTATGCACTTATAATAATATCAAATGATTTGTTTTAAACGTACCAAGCATGTTTGTCTATTATAAGGGAAAACCCTATCCTCCGGCTTGCGTTGCATTATGTGATGGGACCTGGGTCTTATAATAGCCTCATTTTTCCAAAAAGCATTACGATGTTTTGTTATATGCACTGGTATTCTTGGGAGGAAACCCGTTCCGTGTTATACGGCGTGGGCCCTTGATATATCTGATTAAAAGTAAAGTTTTAAACAACTGTTTTAGTTCTCACACCTGTCACATGACTGACCTGGAGTTTATTGTTTTAACCTAAACTCTGGGTGCCCCTATTTCCACACGGGCAGCTTGTAGTTTTGGTTTTGCAGATTTATATTCACAGGATCCGGGTTTACAGCTGGAATGATATTCGGAAAGCTTTGTATCCGTATATTCTTTTCAGTTGTGTTTTGTATTATTTTCCGCTGCTATGTAATGTATTGTAATCTCTGATATTTAGTAAATGTGTAATATTTATTCATACTTTGTATATTCTTGTATTCTAATGAAATTGTTGTAATAAGCAATGAAATGTTCTTATGTTCGTGTTTTGATTGGTCGTGTTCTCAAAGCAATCCGGGCTTTCCTTCACGGGGAAGTTCGGGTTGTTTCATTTTGTTATCAGAGCTTTGGTTTACAGAGCTCGGAGAACAAGACACATTAGAACCGAACGAAAGAATTCATCAGAGATTGGATTAGTAATATCCAATAGGAATGACTCGTTAGAGATAGGATCAATAGTATCCTAGAATGAGTCGGAAGAGTATATTTTTGAAATGAAAACAAATATTGTTTTGAAAATTTAAACCTTATTCAACGTATTTGAATATTTATTTATATTGAATTCGGGCAATCCAATATATAAAGATTTTGCATATACGTCTGATCCATGTGTATTCGAAGTTTTAATATGCTGGATAGATATAGAATCACACTCTAGTCGCCCGAAGATGATTCTGATGATGCCGCGGCGTCATCAGCATTTGTATTCGAGTTTCAAAAGTGGGATATCTATATATTTCCAATTGACTGGTATGAGAACCAAAACTAGATATGGTCTATTGTTGTGACTTGGCATCAAAAATAGATTTTTGTATATATATAAAAAAAAATATGAATTTGAAACGTTAATCAACTAATTGATTGCTGATTGTGTTGTTTGATTATTGTTTTGATTAATTAGAATTTGGAACCATTAAGCCAAATTGTATCAAATGTTGAACTGAATTGAAAGTTGTTTGAAATTGCATGCATATACATGTATATACATTGAACAGGTCATAGCAGGGAAGCTAAGCAGAGGAATAAAATTGTTTGCCCGACAAATAGGTACATGTTTATTGTATTTCTTGGGGTTTTTGGATGATTTTATGAGCCGATTGGCTAGCCGCTTGGCTATTTCTTTTTCTTTTTGATTGGAGAGACCTATGTGGCGGTTTGGAGATTTTTCTGGTGCTCCCGTACAAAGGAGGTTATGGCGAAATTTTTCAAAAATTTAGGGTGTTAGCCAAATTTTTGAAGAATTAGAAAATTCTTAGAAACTGAAAAGTTGAAGAATGAAAGCCATAATGAAAATACTGAAAGTTAAGTTGGTTTGTAAAACAACTTTCATCTCCGTTCCTTTTATAGGGCGAAAAGATTTTGAGTGGGGGAGATTGTAACAACCCGGAAAATCAAAACAAATTTGAATTTTTTATTTTGGCAATTTTAATGAATTTTGCATATTTTAAATGAATTATTTTAAATAATGACGAAGAGAAATTTATTTTGAATAGGATTAGAACATATATATTTATTTGAATCAACGCTAGAATATAAATATTTATTTTTAATTATAAAAGAAATTGGAAATGGCGCGGTAGTTTGAAAATTCGATTTCAAATTTCAAATGAATGTACATGATTCAAAATAAACCGAATTTTAGCGAAACCAAAATATTTGAATCTATTTGAAAATATCTTTCCAACGAATCCGAAAGATTGAAATTTCATAGCGGGAATAAAAAGTTATGCCCAGTTGAAAATTCAGAATAGTCGCCATGGAAAATGTAGCCCTTAAAAATAGCCATTTTGCAAACGACCTCCATTTTCGACGAAACCATTTTTGTTGGATACGGGATGTCAAGTTATTACTAGATTCCAAAATTCATAATTTTTGGAATCAATATGTGAACGTAGCACAAGAAAACATGTTTTGACAGTTTTAGGCAATTTGGATCGACCAAAAAATGGCCATTTTTCAAACAATCTTCAAATTTGACGAAATTAGTTTTGTTAGGACCATATCGTCAATACAAAGCTAGAAATATATTTTTTTGGAATTTTCAGAGTCCGTATGTGGCCCCGGTAAATTGAAATGTGCGTTCAAATTCAATGTATATATTTATATTTTGATTTTGATGGAAACAGATCGAAATAGCTGAATTAGCTTACGAAACATATCCCATTGCGTTCGGAATGGGGGTATTTAGTATGGGGCGACAGCCGTTGGACCTCGTTTAGAGTTCGAACAGAAAATCAACTTTTACAGGGTTTTTAGAGGAAAAATAAATAAATAATAATACATTTATTTATACTTATATCCCCCCATTCATTATTCAGTCCCAAATCAAAACTGCTCGATCGAAAGAGAAACCCTGTTCCCGGATGGCCGACGTCAGGCCATCACCTCCACCATCGCTGGCCCAGGCTTCGCCGCCGCCTCCGGCACCCCACGCCCCCCATTTCCTCGATCCGCGCTCCAGGTTCGAACCCCAAACCCGCTCAGCCTTCCCCCAATCGACAATGCTCACCGCGCCAAGCCCAGACCCACCGCCTGAGCCACCCCCGCGTCTGGCGCTGCCTCCGACACCTCCCAGCAGTCACCGCGAGTTTCCCTCCTCCTCCAATTGAAATCCGCACTGAACCCTAAACCCGCAGAGCACCAGACCCGCCTCTCTCTTCTTCACTTCGACGCATAGCACCCCACACCTCCGACATCTCCAAACAAAACCGTAAATCAATGTAAGTCATTTACTAATTTTCTTTTTCTTCTTCTAGCTAGAAGAACATGATTTTTTTTAACTTGAAAAATAAGATTTTTAATACGATAAAGTTAAGATTTTTAATGAGAAAAAAAATATTAGATTTCTATATAGTATGAAAGGTACGATTTTTATTCTTATAACGATAAGATTTTTAGTTGAGTAAAAATATGATTTTTACTTAGGTAAAAGTAAGATTTTTAGAAGTATAAAAATATGATTTCTAGAAGTAGAAAAATATGAATTTCCATTACGTAAAGGTATTATTTTTAGAAATATAATGTTATGATTTTTAGAAACATAAAGTTATGATTTTTAGAAACATAAAAATATGATCTTTAACGTATAAAGGAAATATTTTTTATAAGTTAAAAATATGATTTTTAACTAGGGTATGATATGAAAATATTTTTAGAAAGCTAAAAATATAATTTTTAGCTTATGTATGCTATTCTAAAAATAGTCGAGCCATGTAAATATTTTTAGAAAGTTAAAAATATGATGTTGATCGTATATACATTATTTATAAAATAGTCATACTATGAAATAAATATTAATGAGTTAAAAATATGATTTTTAACGTAGGAATACGATATGGATCGACAATCAAAGAATGGCGGAGTGGAAACCCAAGGTGAGAACTCCTCACTTTTATTTTATTTTCTGGTTAAAATATATACTAGGATGCAGACGGTGCTTAGCAGCACCCGACACCCATCGTCCACAGACCATGTACGACTTGTTTGTTTGTTTGATTGTGTTGTGAAATTTGATTGTGTGATGTGGAATGGAATAAAATATTTTATAGTTAAAAATATAATTTTTAATGTGTATATGAATAAAATAAAAATTTATAAACAAATCGGACGATTTGTTTATGTACACACATTTGATTGATATTGATTGGGACGATAAATTTTATACTTCACCCAACTGAACAAATAAAATTCAATATTTGTTGGTTAAAACCCCACACGGGTATTGGGATGATATACGACATACACTAATCCCAATATTTAGTTGTATGTCGATCGATTGATTGTTAGGCTGTTGTAAGCGTTAAATATTTATATTTGATGCTTATGCAGTGTAGAATGCACTCTGAATGATGGTTGACTGTGTTTGATTGTTGTTGTATACATGTGTGTATGAAATCCATATAAATAACATTATATGGTAATTGGTTGTGCCTGATTCCAGTTCAGAAGGAATGAATATTTTAAAATAACAAATATTTTCAAATAATATTCAGTAAAAGATCCAAATCCGATTTTGATGTCCGATTTGGGATGGACACGAATATATTTAAATATATAAAGCCGTGTTGATTAGATTAACGCCATTTGGACGTGAACGATATTTATATCGATTTTATTCATTTCTATAATGAATATCGAAAAGGAAATGATTTCAAAATCTAATGCATTGAAAATACTATCATTTATATATCGATGATATGGAATATTTAATTTTGATTTGAAATTGAATATGAAGTTGAAATCGTTTTGAAAACGAATTTGAAACGATTTATAAAATACATTTTAAATGGAAATAGACGAAATATATATTATATATATAATATAATGGCCTGAATAGAACGCGCCGCGCTGCGGGAGTTCGCGAATTTCAACCATTAACTTCGAATGGATATTACGGGAGATCCGACCGTCAGATTCTCCTAAAATCGGAACCGTTGGGTTTGTATCGAAAAGTGCTTTCTGAGAATATTAGAGATTTGAAATCTAACGGTTGGATTTGGAATTGTGTCCAAAGAAAAATTTGAAAAGGTCACTATAAGTGCAGTTTGATGGCCATTTATGGAAATCGATTGTACATGACTTGATAAAATTATTAAAAATATCAACAATTAGCGTAAAATCATAAGAAATTATTTGGAAAGAATTGGGATGAAAAATTCCATATCTGAAAAGATAAAAATAGGTTTTTATCGAAATGAACTTGTTTTGAACTAGAATTATAGTCCAATTATTTTTAAAATAAATAAATTGGGTTTGAAATGGTTTTCAAAATAACCAGAATTTCCAGTATATAAATTGTCTTCGGAATATTTCGATGTTGGGTTTCGTGATTATACAGATATTTTTATGGGAATTTGAAAGATATATTGATATCGTTATTTCCAATATGATATTTGTTGGTTGTAGTATTTGATATTGAATACAAGCTGATATATTTTCTATTCAGAGCCTTATATTTAATATCAAATGGGATTTGGGTTTGTCGTGAATGGTGTCTTCATTAACACTGTTCTTAAAACCAGTTGAGAAAAAGATTAAATCTTTTTATTTAGATTTAATGGAGTGTACCAATTAAATAATATTTAATTGGAATTGAATTGGAATTGACTTTTGGGTTTATCATGAACGGTGTTTTAAATAACACTTGTTCTTTAACCCGATAATTAATGGAATGTGAATTGGGTTTGTAGTGAACTGTGTTTTAACGACATTCGTTCTTTAACCCGATTTATAGTGAAATGGGATTTGGAATTTATAAATCTTTTTGGCAAGATTTAAAGGAGATTTTCCAAATTAAAGTTTTCCAATTTAACATATTAAATTGGAATTGAATGGAATTCAATTTGGTAATGATCGAAGTGAACTTCTATCGAGGAAGACTGTTATTACATATGTAATTTAAGAGGCTCTGTCGTTATTCCATTTATAGTATCGGTTGGATATGGAAGTTCATATCGATTATATATATCTATCTGTTTTCCGAGAATATTCCATTGTTAATGGAATGTGATTTTGGGTTTATCGTGAGCTGTATTTTAAATGACATTAGTTCTTTAACCCAGTTAAAGATAAGATTAATTTCTTACTTTGAATAATCATTAAGTAATGATTTTTGGAAATTAAAACTGAACTAGAGTTTTAATGAATCTTTAAAAAGATTGAAAGTTGAATTTGATAACTAAAATTATCAAATTCAAGAAATGATCGAGAATGGAGTATCACCAGTCTGCTCCAAGCAATAGTTAAATCTTTAATTAGATTTGAACGTGAAATGGTAATTAATTTTACCGATAACACCGTGATATGAAGTATTACCAGTTTTGCTTCATAGGATGAATAGGTTGGGATTGGGAAATTAAACAAATGATTACTTCGGTAAGGATCGCTAATCCCGACTAGTTTGGATAAATCATAATTTGGTTTGAATTGATATTCAAAGGAAGTTAAAGAATAAATTTAAAGAATTTATCTTTGATAAAATTAATGGGTACCATTCCCAAAGTATAAGAATATTTGAATAAAGGAATATTCTGGATTGAAATGAGGAGTATGTTGTGTTTTTATAGCACTTGTTTATTATATACGCGAGTTATTCATAAAGACCGGTTTATCCCATTCTGAATAATTGATTCGACGATGTGTCGAGGATGACGACGGTGGTTGAAGACCGGAGGTCTTCACATTGTTTGGAGGATTACTGATGTCTTGATTGTGCTGTACACCCAAGACAAGGTAATAAGTGGTGATCGTCCAGACGTACTTGGAGATCGACCGGATATGCGAGGACCTCTCCCCTGTATTGGACATATGGGGGAGGAATAAGGTGCCTCCGGTTTCGTTCAGATACAGAACGAACTTGTAAATGGATGTGTCTAACATCAGATTCATTCTGTGTGATTGATATACATCGGTTGCATAGCGTGAATTGCCTGTGTGGCATGCTGAGATGCAAATGATCAAGGCTTCTGTTGAAAAGTAGACTCTTGTGGTTGATGATCAAAGTACGGCTTTAATACAACTTAGCTTTGTGTAGCGTTAATTCGCGAGCCTCACACCCTGGTGTGAACCAGAAACGGGAGAGGACATCAGGGAGGACATGCGTTTCCTTCTAGCTAGGAGTGGTGTCGGCATTTTACTAGCCCTGACATTTACTTATGTGGATGATGGATTACGAGGCGCCTCTGTTATATCGGTCGATCCGGGGTCGATGGAGTCATTTGGCTCATTTACGCCGCATAGGGCAGGGAAACGTATTGTTTAAGGTTTTTTTAATCCACATTGCACTTTTATGGGTCATCCCTGATGATCCAAGGCTTGTCTGCGCGCTTGCCTGAGACATGGGCTAGATTGTCTCGAAGCGGTATGGACGATCCCTTGCCTTGGTTCACAGACGGAAATCCAACTTCCAATACATGATTTTGCGGTTTTGATTGTAGAGCCTAGTATTGGCGACATGATATATGGTACTGTTTGCGAACAAATTATACAATTGTAAATAACTGTAAAATCCGTTCGGTTTTCCTAAACAACAAGGATTGTTGTAGAGGGTGTCGAACTCTGGGACCAAAAATAATTTAATTAATAAATCCAATCAAGTTATTCCAGAATTTTGATTGACTGAAAACACAGAAAATAACAGCAATTAAAAAAAAAGATTTAACTAATAAGAGAAAGCAATTAGGGGATAATGACATAGATTAGATTCACACTCATCAATAGCCAACAAATAAATATAGATCTAATTCATGTTTCTGTCACAAACACGAATCAACGATAAATAGATTTTTAGAAACAAATAAGTAAACAACGACAAGCATAGCCTATGTAGGAGCTGAGCTCTTAAACAACCATAGACTATAAGGACAGATTCACAAATTAATTTCTAAAAACCTAAAATTAGATCTAAATCTGATAATTGTTAGATCGAACACGAATATACCCTGTGAAGGAGCATAGCTCTTAAACGACACAGAATATGACGGTTCAGATCTAACCCTTGATTCAGATCTAGATCTACATATATAAAGTCCTCATCTATTGGCTATGTGATTCATGTTGAATCATATCTATTAGCGTCATCACCCCCTAATCAAGGGGATTAGCTAGACATAGCTAAAGAAGAAGAAAAACAGAAATTAAATAACATGAACATAAATAAAATTAAAACTAAATAGAACAGAGGAAGAGGAGTTTTATTCCAAGAGAAAGATTACAGAATAAAACTAAGTGTGTTTTACAATGAATGAGATAAAGTGTATTTATAGCTGATATGACAAAGGCTACTTGGCAAATTCCATAATGTGGGACTAAAGATTTAGCCCAACTAACACATAAGCTAGTGTGAACGCAGCTGTAGAGTGAGAGGCCTTGCAAACGAGCTAATGTGAATGCAATATGAGTCTTTAGTGAGCCAAATCTATCCAACTGAACTCTATTTGCAACCGTTCTTCAAGCTTTAAACTCTTCAAGCTTTAGTAATTTCAACTTCACTCTTTTTAAGCAAATTCTTCATGCTTTATCCATCAAATGCTCTAAACCAAGCTTTTTATCAACAATCTGAAAACACAGCTATAAATACACAATATTAATTATTTTAAATAGAAAACTAGATAAATAAGCGGATAAAATATACACATTTACGTGTATATCAAATACCCCCACACTTATCTTTTTATTCGTCCTCGAATAAACTAAACTAAGATATGTCACACTTTCGTAGGAAACACGATTGCATTTAGCGTATGCAACAAGCCGTTAAACCTTTGGGTGCCCCCAGTAGGATGAGTGTTGTCTCGTGAGGGTTTTCAGCGGATACTACCCACAAAATCCAAAGCGTCTTATGTACGCGGATTAATCAAACAATATATTTAAGGTCTTTCACATTCCAAGGATTTCACCTAACTTCAATAATAATGGTTTAGCCCCAAATTGTCCATCCCATAATTAGTGCAAAAATGAACAAAAAATTTCAAGCTGAATCGTAATTCCTTGATAACACTGTAATTGTCTTGAAGGTTAAGAGCGTGGTGTCAACCAAAGTTCTACACATCGACAATGTGCACCCAATCATTTCTTTATTCTTTATTCCCTTTTTTTTGAATGATTTTGCACCAATGTAACTGTAATGTATTGGATATGAGTTATGCATAGATGAAGGAAAATTTTGTAAGTTCTAAAAATATTCTAGATAAGAGGGCAAGTGTATTAGTTGAACTTCAAATTACAAAAGATAAAGTAATACTAAGGCACATATGAACATTTTTATTTCCTTTCATCTCGTCTACTACAATCCTCACTTCCAAGTACAGTAGAATGGATGTGGATGGAATGGAATTGAATGCTTTTATAGTCAAGAATGATGAATGACTATTTTATTCAGAGAGACTCTCTCTTTATTTTTATTTTTTTTATTTTTTTCTCTTTTTTTCTCCTTTTTTTCATTTTTTTTCTTTTGCATGATGAATGATGAGTGGAGATGGAATGGAATGATACCGTACATTATTTCATTTGATTCCTCCTCTACTAAACCAACACTTCATGAAAGGAAAGTTTTGTGCCCTAGTTACTCTACTTCTATAACCTTAATTCAACACACAAGTCTGGATTGATGTTATACAAAAAGCTGAAAGGAATGATAAACAAAGTTTCGTAAGATAGATAACCCATATAAAATAAGATGTGGTATATGGTTATCCTACCTTAAAACAAGTACGGAATGGGTAGTGTAATATTGGTATATAAAGTAACGTATTTAACCTTTGAAAATAAATTAGTGAAAAGGTTCTTGAGTATACCAATATAAGAAAAATTTATCGAAACATGGATGTAAATCGACTAAAACTTGGTTTTGAATAATGTGGGGTATCGAAGAAGAACGCTACAATGAGTCATTTCTCCTTAATTGGGCCAAGTGGAATTTAGAACTTACAAGTGTGAAAATTTGAGTGAGATAAATATTATGCATGAAAACGAACTCAGAAAATCCAACATATGTAGGTGCAAACTCATTTTTATTTGATATTTTTTTTTGGTTTATTTTTACTTGCACATTTTAACATGTATAACAAAGGTTGACACGCTTACTCCAGAACACGACTAACGTCTGCACAGTCTCAAGCTAGCATCTTAAAAAGACACATTACGATTCAATGAATAAATAATGTTCATTCCCATCACCCAACAATTCAACTTATCAAACAAGAAACAAGGTGTTATTTATGAATTTTAAGTTAATCCTTGTTCAATGAATGACCTACTTTATAAAATTTGATTGCTGATGTAATGTAAATTCCCCCCCACACTTGAGTGTGACTGTGTCCTCACAGTCTTAATCAGACATATCTTAGTGAAAGGGAAAAACAAATAAGAGAATATTTACATATGTACAAAAGAGGGTTAGTGCATCTCACCGAATGTAATGTGGCTCATGGTGGACCATGAGCTCTTCCTCTTGGTTGGGTATTGGTTCTAAGTAAGGTTTAAGGCGTTAACCATTGACCTTATAGGACGATCCATCGGTTGGATTCTCAATTTCTACTGCACCATACGGAAAAACAGTCCGCACAGTGTAAGGTCCTGTCCATCTAGATTTTAACTTACCCGGAAATAAATGCAATCTTGAGTCATACAACAGAACTTTTTGACCAGGCATGAAAGTTTTGCGTAAAATGGATTTATCATGAAAAACTTTTGTCTTGTCCTTGTAAATTCGTTCATTTTCATAAGCATCATTTCGAATTTCATCAAGTTCATTAAGTTGAAGCTTCCGATGTTCACCTGCTTGATCTAAATCAAGATTCAAAGTTTTTATTGCCCATAACGCCCTATGTTCTAGTTCAACTGGCAAGTGACATGGCTTACCAAAAATCAACCGATAAAGGGACATACCCAAGTTTGTTTTAAAAGCAGTGCGGTAAGCCCAAAGAGCGTCGGTTAACTTTTGGGACCAATCTTTGCAATTTCGATTCACAGTTTTCTCCAGGATTTGTTTAATGTGACGGCCGGGAATTTCGCTCGATCCGAATTAGTCGTTAAACCGATCTAGATCGTCCGAAACCCCTGATCGTTTGAGAACAGGACAAATCAGAATGCAAACAAAAGAACATTTCATTGTATATCACAACAATTCCATCAGATACAAGAATATACAGAGTATAAATGAATAAATTACATTCAATAAATATCAGAGATTACAATAAATTACATAGCAGCGGAAAAATATACAAAACACAACTGAAAGTGATACACGGATACAGAGCTTTCCGAGCATCGTTCCAGCTGTAAATCAGGACCCTGTGAATATAAATCTGCAAAACCAAAACTACTAGCTGCCCATGTCAAAAATAGGGGCACCCAGAGTTTAGGTTAAAACAATAAACTCCAGGTCAGTCATGTGACTGGTGTGAGAACTAAAACAGTTATTTAACTTTACTTTAAAGGATAGTAATTCAAGGGACCACGCCGTATAACACGGAACGGGTTTCCTCCAAAGAATACTAGTGCATATAACAAAACAGCGCAATGCTTTTTGAAAAAAATGAAGCTATTATAAGACCCAGGTCCCATCACACAATGCAACGCAAGACGGAGGATAGGGTTTTCCCTTATAATAGCCAAACATGCTTGGTACGTTTAAAACAAATCATTTGATACTATTATAAGTGTAAAGTGTCAAAACAATTCCAATCATAAATATCAATCATAGACGGCATGGGTACCATATATCATGTCGTCATACTAGTTCTACAATTAAAACCGCAATATCACGTATTGGAAATTGGATTTCCGTCATGAGTCGAGGCAAGGGGCAAGCTCCTCTCCAATTCGAGACACTCTAGCAAATGTCTCAGGACTACACACTCTGGTCAATCCTTGGATCTTCAGGGCCGGTCCTCTCTTACGTTTGAGGATTAGTTATTCCTGAACACACGTTTCCCGGTCCTTACAGACCTAAAATCGAGGCGCCTCATCCAACAACCACATAGGTGAAAAGTATATAAATGTCAGGGCTGGTAAGTCACTGACACCACCAAAGCTAGAAAGAAACGTCATGCTCCCCCTGCAGTCCTTATCCCATTTTTAACTCATACCGAGGTGTGAGGCTCGCGAACCCACGCTATACACAAAGCTGCCACGTAGGTCGTGCTTTGATCATCAACCACAAGACTTTGCTTTTCAACAGAAGCCTTGATCCATGCAACTCAGCATGCCACACAGGCAATTCATGCCATGCGACTGATGTCCATCGATATACAACCTCTGAGCTCGTACGTCTCAGAGAAGGGCGTTAAGCAAGAGAATAAATTCTCCGCCGCCAAACAGATGTATATTTAACAGAAATCAATCAACACAGAATAAAATCCAATGTCGGACACACAATCCATTTACAAGTTCGTTTTGGGTCTGAACGAAACCGGAGGCACTTTCCTCGCATATCCATCGATCTCCAAGTACGTCTGGACGACCACCCACTATTTCCATCCTCTTGGGTGTACAGCCCAATCAAGATCGTCAGTAATTATCCAAACGATGTGAAGACTTCCGGTCTTCGACCACCGTCATCATCTTCGACTTATCGTCGAATCGGTTATTCAGAATGGGTATAAACCCGGCCTTTCCGAACAACCCGCGTATATTAAAAACAAATGTTACACAAACACAACATACGCCTCATTCCAATTCATTAGTCACTAACCGTAAATCAGTAAGAGAGCAATTCCCCAAATATTAATCTCGAAGGCCGAAACCAACATCAGATCAATACCCAGGAAACTATTCGTCTTAACTAACCTACAGCTAGTTTCTAAATTTCCACATTCTTAGGGAAAGGTTCCCATTAATTTTATCCAAGATAAATTCTTTAAATTTATCCTTTAATCTTCCTTTGGATGTCATTTCAAACCAAATTATGGTTTTCCAAACTAGTCGAGATTAGCGAACCACACCGGAGTAATTATTTATTTTATTTCCCAATCCCAACCTATTTATCCCATGAAGCAAAACTGGTAATACTCCATATCTAACACCACGGTGTTATCGGTAAAATTAATTACCATTCCACGTTCAAATATAATTAAAGATTTAACTATCGCTTTGGAGCAAAACTGGTGATACTCCATTCTCGCTCATTTTCCAAATTTGATAATTTAAATTATCACACATTTCAATCTAATTGCAGATTCCTTAAAACTTCTTTTTCTGGGTTAAAGAACTAATGTCATTTAAAACACAGTTCACGATAAACCCAAATCACATTCTATTTATCATCGGGTTAAAGAAGAAGTGTTATTTAAAACACCCTTCACGATAAACCCACTAATCAGTTCTATTTAAAACCCATTTCAAATCCAATTTATTTATTTAAAAATAAATGGGTTTTAGTTTTGGTTCAAAACTAGTTCATTTCGATAAAAATCAATTTTTATCTTTTCAAACATGGAGTTTTTCATCCCAATTTTTCCCAAATCATTTCTTATGATTTTATACAAATTATTACTATTTTTAATAATTTTATCAAGGCACGTACAGTCGATTTCCATCAACGGCCACCGAACTGCACTTACAACGACCTTTTCCAAATTTGATTTAGACGTATCTCCAAATCCAACCGTTAGATTTCAAATTTCTACTATTCGTTAGAAAGCTCTTTACGATACGAACCCAACGGTTCCGGTTTTAGGAGAATCTGACGGTCGGATCTCCCGTAATATCCGTTCGAAGTCAATGGTCGAAATTTGCAAACTGCCGCGGCGCGGCGCGTTCTATTCAGGCCATTATATTATATATAATATATATTTCGTCGATTTCTGTTTAAACCAAACTTTATAAATAGTTTTAGATTCGTTTTAAAAAAAATTTCTACTTCCATTTCAAATTCAAATCAAAATTGAATCTTCCCTTATAAATTCGTTTTAAATTCAATTCAAATTTCAATTCAATTTAAATTCATTTCAAATCGATTTTTATTCTATTTCAATTCGTTTTCAATTCAATTCGAATTAGTTTTATATTTAATTCAATTCGAATTCGTTATATATTCAATTCAATTCGAATTCGTTATATATTCAATTCAAATTCGTTATATATTCAATTCGAATTCGTTATATGTTCAATTCAATTCGAATTCGTTATATATTCAATTCAATTCGAATTCGTTATATATTCAATTCAATTATATAAAAACGAATATAATCGATATAAATATCGTTCGCGTCAAAATAGCGCATCTCTAATCAACACGGCTTTATATATTTCAATAATTCCGTTATTCTATTCAACAAATGAATATTTATTCTGTTCAATACATGAATCTATATTTTTGTCAACACATGACTAATCTCAACGGATGAGTACTGTCCACGTGTGACTATTTTTGTTATATAATATATTTTATAAAAATTATGGTATCTATCGTTTGATTTAAATCAGACTCCAACCGTAAATTAGTAAGAGAACGATTCCCTAAACATTAACCCCGAAGGCCGAAACCAATATCAGATCAATATCCAGGAGACCACTCATCTCATCTATTTTCCAGTTAATTTCTAATTTCATATATGATAAAGATGTAAATTTTATTGTTAAAATATTTCGTTCAACACATGACTAATCTCAACGGATGAGTACGGTCAACACATGAACCTTTATTTTATAATGACAAAAATGTTAATTTTATTGTTAAAATATTTCGTTCAACACATGACTAATCTCAATGGATGAGTACTGTCAACACATGAACCTTTATTTTATAATATTCTTTATCTTCTGAATTGGAATGAGGCCAAATCAATTACCATATAAAGTGTAACACCCCACGTCCATTAATTTCACTCACAAAGGGAATGCATTAACTTCTATGGAGGTTTTAGGTGAATATAGAACAGTAAAATTTCAACAAGACAGATATAAAATAGTACTTGGAAATTTAAAAACTTTATTTCAATTGCAGCAGAAGTCAAAACATGTTTGATTACATCATAACACCATAATCAAAGTCAAGTACAATATCTATCTTGATAAAACAAGTACATAATCCCATTACATAAATAGCCTTTGAAAAGAAAGATAACAAGTTGGACTTTACTTCAGCAGTCCAAGCTTTCCAAGAGATAAGCAATCCAATCAGACTCCACTGGAACTTGGCCCAACCTGAGGACCTGAAGGGAGAAAAAGATGAAAAGGAGGGGGGGTCAGACATAAAGTCTGGCAAGTATGATAATTCTACAATACTATTATCAAAATAACTGGACTAAGGCATAAGCTGGAAAACAAGGAAATGTCTATGAAAGAGCAGATTAAGGACATAGACAATCGCTAAAGGAAACGTTATAGGCGCTCCTAAATACTAAAGGATAAACACTATACTACACCACACCAGTCACCCTAAAGATTGATTCCACTTAGCTTCACTTAGAAACTTTCTTAATGGCTTTACGTACTCCTAGCTGACTACATAGGTGCCGCCTGCCCCTATCTCCACTAGGTGTACCCCACTTTCCATTTTTCGATCGGCTCCCTACTCGTAGATACCCGTGATGGCCCCATAGTGGGGTGTATCATTCCCCTAAAGTGGCAACCCAATATAACGGAGATGCACGGCTTATACCTACACGATGCAACAACGTCTTACCTACCAGCCCGGGTCCACACACGCATATGAAACCCGTTGGACTTGCGTTGCCACCGCTCCCTGTTTTGGCCTCTTATAGTCAAACCCAGTATGCGTGTCCCGTCCTCGACTTAGGTCGAGCCCACAAAGATACGTTTTGGGATACTGGTTGAAATGGGCCCCCATTATTTCCCACAAGCATTCCACCTAAGCTTGTCCCATTAGTCCATCCACTTAACCCACTTAGTCATGTTCATTTACATGTGTATTTGGTTAAGTCTAATCGTATTTCAAATGCCTCTAAAGGCAACCACTAGATTCCTCATTCCACCCAAGGCACCTACTTAACCCCCATGTCCCACCTTACATGATTATCTGGCTAAGTATTTCTTAATTCATTAAGGCCATAACCTCATAAAAACCTCTCACATTAGACTGGCATTTATGGCAGCTGGATTTGCCAGGCGGGTCCGGGCAGTCTTACACCATAAAAGAGTCTAGGACCTCTCACATTGGGCCGACATTTGTGACTACTGGATTTGCCGGGCGGGTCCGGGCGGGTTTACGTCACAAACGGGTCCAACCTCGTGTCCTAAGAATTGATTTTTATTAATAATCCACTTTCCCCAATTTTAATAATTCCCTACTTGAATTGTTAATTAATTCCAAATTTAACAATGTCCATAATTGACTCAATTATGGACATCCATTTAAGGCATGCAAAATCATATCAATTGCACCCCAATTTATTAATTTCCTAATATTACCCCTACCCCACGTTTGAACGTTTATTCGCAAAATGTATGCTAGACCCGATTAGTCTAACTCATAGCATAAAAGAAAATATTCACAACAACAACATATATATGTGACTAAATAAATCATAACAAGGGGTAAAACTTGCATACATTACAACTTGCATAAGGTTATACATGTCATGGATCTAAGGGTGTCAACTTATTCATAATTCACATAATATGATTTTGATCAAATTTCATAAACTTGTATAGGACATGTGTGAATCAACATCATTAACAATATGATTTTATATGGGTACACCTAACTCAATAGGCAAATTCCCAACAATCAAAATTCATTTAATCATAGATTCATGTATATGGGTACACCTAACTTAATAGGCAAATTCCCATATTCAAGATCCAATTAATTTGTAGATTCATGTATATGGGTACACCTAACCCAATAGGCAAATTCCCATAATCAAGATCTATTATAAAAAAAACATAAACTTTAAACATGATCCAATTCGCATAAATACTAACATCATGATTTTACAACTTGTATGATTCAACACAACTTAACATGACATCATAATCATATAACATAAGTATTTCAACATATGTGATAATATGATATCTACAACATATATAAGATTTACAACATAGCATATCATAATTTGCAACATAGCATGATATGATTTACAACATAGCATAGCATGATTAATCACATATGACATAGCATAGGATTATTTACAACATAATCACTACAACATAACAACATATATATGATAACATAATAGCATAACAAGAGATCCACAACATAATTTACAAATACATAACAATTCATATCACTTTCTTGTGATCCATTCATAACTTAATCAAATTATTTTATAATAATATTGTGAGATTCATCATACTCACAATTTTAAAGAAGAGAAATAGAAAGAGAGAGAGCTTTTGATTTGATTTGAGTAGATTTAGTTTGTAGATTAGGCCTTCTTCTTCTTTAGTTTGTGACGGCTATGCTGAACTCCATGGCAACGGCATGTCGGTAGCTCTCCAATTTTTCAAGTGATTTAGGGTTAGAGTCTACCCACTTATTTATAGATGTTAGGATTCATTTAGGCCATTAGATTTAACCTAGAAATAACCGCAGCCATTCAGACCAGATGGGGTTTATCTTATTGACTCAGCAATGAGTCAGAAGTGACTCAGCAAACACTCAGCAAATTAATAAACTTCTATTCATGTTTACATTAACTGCCCATATATATATATATATATATATATATATATATATATATACACACACACGCACCTATTCATGAATTCAAATTAATCCATAATTAACTTATGACCATTTCTACACATTAATTTTCCAATTAATGTCTTAATTTCATTTTTCGCCTTTTAAGGCAATTCACATATCTCAAATTTGTTATATGCCTTTTTAAGGCTATTTCGTGCAAATTCTCAATATTAATTCTTTTAATTTGTGTATATTAGTATTAACAGAAATACGGGGTGTTACATTCTCCCCTCCTTAAGGGATTTCGACCCCGAAATCTTCAAGTTTATATCCTATCATCAACCATCTACTCAATCAACAAACACTGGCATCCATTGTCCTTATAAACTTCTAATGCTTTCATGTTTAAATGCACAGTGTGTGTCTATGTCCGTATCTAATGCAAAATCAGGCGGTCCACTGATTCAGTTGGCCTCCTTGATGCAATTCATGATAGTGCCATGCATCCATTATGTATGCAAAAGATCCTAATTGCTTACAAACTACTTCTATATGCGTGCACATCCATTCAACCGAATGCAGCATCTATATGATGGTACAACCATTATACATCCATTATACTAAATACATTCATTTATGCAATATGCAATATGTAGTGACTGAGCCGATCTAGTGCCTAAAGTGTGTGTATATATGCATCCACGAGCAACCACTAGCAACCACTTGCATCCATCATACATAACATGTCTCAAACACATGTTTCAACCATAGGATTATCCTAACTAAAGGTCAAAGATACTAAAGAGAGGACATACTAAAGATAAGATAAGCTAAGCGATAAAGGAGAAATTAAAAGACATACCCTCAAAAAGAAAAGGGTATAGCGAACGCATCTTCCCTTCTGTCTCCCAAGTAGTGTTGCTCTCATCATCTCCCCATTGCACTTTAACTAGTCTGACCTATCGATTTCTCAACTTTTTGATCTCCGACCCAAGAATGCATGTAGGAGCTCGTCTAATTGTTGCATCACGCTCTATTTCCACCTCTTTAAGCAAGCTCGGCTCTACCACCTCCGCGGTCTTGTGCAAACACTTCCTCAAATGTGATACATGGAATACGTCGTGTACTCCACTAAGTTTCTCAGGCAACTCCATCCTATACGCCATCTTCCCAATCCTGTCTTTTATAGGAAATGTCCCTACAAACCTTGGCGCTAATTTCCCAACGGACCCAAAGCGAACAACATTCCGTAACGGAGACACTTTGATAAAAACCATGTCCCCAATGTCAAACTCAAGATCTGTCCTCCTCTTATCAGCATACGATTTCTGCCTATCTTGTGCTGCTTTCATCCTCCTTCAAATCAAATCAATCTTCTCCGAGGTTTCCCTAACCATATCGGGCCCAAGTAGGATTTTATCGGTAGATTCCCACCAACATGTAGGCGAACGGCAAGGCCTTCCATATGCGAATTCTACCAACGGAAGGTGCTCTTCCCATGTACCCCCAAAGTCTAGGATACAAAGACTTAAAAGATCCTCTAGAATACGATTCACCCTCTCGGTCTGGCCGCCCGTCTGAGGATGATATGCGGTGCTCAAACATAGCCGAGTCCCTACCGCCTCTTGTAAACTCTTCCAAAATTCGCTAGTGAAGATGGGAACACGGTCGCTTACTATACTAGAAGGAATACCGTGCAAACGAACTATCTCTTTAATGTATACAGAAGCCAACCACGGAGCAGTCCTCTTACTTTTCACGGGAATAAAATGGGCGCTCTTAGTAAGTCTATCTACTATAACCCAAATCCCCGTATTACCCTTCCTTGATCTTGGTAATCCATCCACAAAATCCATTGAGACGCTTTCCCATTTCCATAGTGGAACTTCCAATGGGTGAAGCAACCCACCGGGTTTCTTTTGTTCCGCTTTTACTCGTTGGCACACCAAGCATCTAGCGACGTACTCGGCCACATCCTTTTTCATACCGGCCCAAAAGAAAACCCGCTTCATATCTTTGTACATCTTGTCTCCGCCGGGATGAATGGTCATCTTTGAGCGATGAGCATCATCAAGAATGGCCTTCCTTAAGTCTTCGTCTTGTGGTACACAAAGTCTATTATCCCTTCGTAACCAACCCTTATCGTCTAGGGTATACCTACGAAGATGGCTAGACGACTCCCCTCCTTTGAGCTTTTCTACTATCTCAACCAACTGGGGGTCGTCTTGCTGTGCCTCACCAACTCGTCCTAGAAGTGTAGGTCTAACCTCCAAGGATGCTAACAAACCAGGTACTAGGTCAATGGAGGGTCTAAAGTCAAACATGGAGATGAATTCTAAGCTTCGTCGTTCAACAAACAACGGACTCAAGGACAACCTTTTCCTACTTAAGGCGTCTGCTACCACGTTACCCTTGCCCGGGGTATATGCTATTTCAAAATCATAGGAGGCTAGGAATTCCATCCACCGCTGCTGCCTTAAATTCAAATCCTTCTGAGAGAATAAGTATTTTAATGATTTGTGGTCAGTGAACAGTTCGAATTTCTCACCAAGAAGATAGTGACGCCAAGACTTAAGCGCGAAAACAATTGCAGCTAACTCAAGGTCATGCGTAGGGTAATTCTTTTCATGAACCCTCAACTGCCTTCCACCATAGGCTATTACTCTTCCCTCTTGCATGAGGACCGCGCCAAGTCCCGTCCCACAAGCATCAGTATAGATGGTAAACGGTTTATTCCCGTCTGGCAGCACTAAGACTGGGGCTGAAGTTAAGGCTCTCTTTAAACGTTGGAACGCATCATCACAATCTTCGTCCCACGTAAAAACCAGGTTCTTCTTCGTTAACCGTGTTAATGGAGCTGATATTTTTGCGAAGTCTTTGATAAACTTCCTATAATAGCCAGCCAACCCCAAGAAACTTCTTACTTCGGTTACATTTTTAGGGACCTTCCAATCTTGGATGGCCACCACCTTTGCGGGATCCACTGCTATCCCTTCCTTGGAAACCACGTGCCCTAAGAACCGTACTTCTTTCCTCCAGAAGTGACACTTAGAAAATTTTGCCTTAAGGTTATGCGCTCGAAGAGTTTCGAACACTTCCCTAAGATGTAGGGCATGCTCTTCTTCATTCTTAGAAAAGACTAAGATGTCATCCACAAAGACTACCACGAATTTGTTAAGGTACTCACTAAACACCCTACTCATCAAATCAACAAAATATGCGGGGGCGTTTGTCAAACCAAAGGGCATCACTAGCCATTCATAGAATCCGTCAGGAGTCCAAAAGCAGTCTTATCTATACTATCCTCAGCCACTCTCAGTTGATGAAAGCCAGTGGCTAAGTCCAACTGCGAAAACACTGAGGCGCCAACTAACTGATCAAAGAGATCGTCAATCCTCGGCAGTGGGTGTCGGTTCTTTTTAGTAAGCTTGTTTAGTTCTCTATAGTCCACACAAAGTCTAAGGGACCCATCCGCCTTTGTAGCAAATACTACTGGAGCACCCCACTCTGATATACTACGTCTTATGAACCCCTTCTCAAGCAACTCCTTCACTTGCTTATTGAGTTCCCTCCTTTCACGAGGAGCCATGTGGCGCACTGGCAAAGATACGGGATTAGCATTATCCACAAGATAAATTCGAAAGTCTATCTCCCGCTTTGGAGGTAAGCCCTTCACCTCCTCAAACACATCCGGATATTCCCGGACCACCTCCGCCGTTCGCAGATTCTCTACAGACACGTCAAGCGATTCAAGATAACTTAGCATAACGGAATTTATGGGACTACAAAAGATGTCGAGAGCATTACCAAGGCGAGTCACAAGCCTAACTACTCTCCTTTCACAATCAAGAATGGCCCCATTTCTAGATAACCAATCCATTCCTAAAATTAGCCCATAGCCCGTGAAGCCCAATACATAAGCATCACATCTAAATTCAACGCTAAGTATAGAGATTTTCAAATCCAAACATATCATGGTCAAATGAGCCGAACCCCCAATTGGATTTGAAACAACCAAGGGATCCTCTACTAAACTGGTGTTCAAGTGCAGTAATTCAACTAATGATGCAGAGATAAACGAATGAGATGCGCCAGAATCGAATAAGGTACGGACAGGATGATCAAACAGAAAAACTAAGCTTTCAACAGAAATTGTTCTACCTCTTTCTTGCAGCGGTGGGGCCGCAATAGCCTGAACTTGCCCCCTTGCCTGCCCTGGTGCCATAAGAGCCTGCACCTGTCCTCCCGAGGTAGACCCTGCCCTCTGCCCCTTCTTTGGGCAGTCCTTCACCAAATGTCCTGCATCTCCACAATGAAAACAACCAGTCTTCTTTTTCTTTCTACAATCTTTGCTGAGATGGCCAGGCGTCCCACAATTGAAGCATCTCTTCTTTGCTTTGCCATTATTGTTTTTACCACCCTTCTTATTTTGCTGTTGGGGTTTCTTCTGATCCCCTTTCTTTTCAACTGCCTTATCCTCATGCATAAGTGCCATTTCTACTAGCCTTTCAAAGGTGGCTCCCATAGGGATGTGGGTCATAGCCAACCCTTGCAACGGTTCATTCAAGCCTCTAACGAACCTCAAAGCTTTCTTCTCTGGCGTGTTCACCAACTCCAAGCCAAACCTTGCTAACTGATTAAATTTATTGACATTCTCCTTCACTGATAAGCTCCCTTGCTTTAATGTCAGGAATTTTTCCATATTTAAATTCTCCTCTGCCCTTAAAAGAAACTTTGCCTCAAGCCTTCGTCTGAAATCCGCCCATGAATCAACTGGACGTTCCCCGTTAGTGACCTCCCACCAAAACGAGGCCTCTCCCTTCATTAACCAAGTAGCTAAACGGACTTTCCTCCCATCTTCCACTTCAAAGATATCCAACAATTCCTCAGTCTCCTTAAGCCAGTCTATGGCCTCCACAAACGTCTCAGTCCCTTGAAAAGTTTTTCCTCCCATAGCCTTAAATTCCTTGCACGTCTTTGCAAAAGTGTCAACACGAGGAGGAGGAGGAGGAATGGGTGCAACTGGGGGTGGAGGAACATCTGCTGGGCCTGCAGTGGTGGCCCTAGCCTCCAAATATCTCCTAAACCACCCTGGAACCGTCACACCTTCTGGGAGATTAAGATCTTCAGCCATGCTGAAACGAAAAAGGAAAGATTCAAATGGAGAATTCGAAAGATAAAGATAAGGATATGGCTATTTGGGATTATGTTTTTCATAAAAACTTTCTCTAAATAACATGTTTTTGAAAGCACTTCTTCCAAAAATACTTAAGAAAAATATTTTTCTAAAATTTTTATCTGTTCTGGTAACCTTATGCTCTGATACCACGTGTAACACCTCACGTCCATTAATGTCACTCACAAAGGGAATGCATTAACTTCTATGGAGGTTTTAGGTGAATATAGAACAGTAAAATTTCAACAAGACAGATATAAAATAGTACTTGGAAATTTAAAAACTTTATTTCAATTGCAGTAGAAGTCAAAACATGTTTGATTACATCATAACACCATAATCAAAGTCAAGTACAATATCTATCTTGATAAAACAAGTACATAATCCCATTACATAAATAGCCATTAAAAAGAAAGATAACAAGCTGGACTTTACTTCAGCAGTCCAAGCTTTCCAAGAGATAAGCAATCCAATCAGACTCCACTGGAACTTGGCCCAACCTGAGGACCTGAAGGGAGAAAAAGATGAAATGGAGGGGGGGTCAGACATAAAGTCTGGCGAGTATGATAATTCTACAATACTATTATCAAAATAACTGGACTAAGGCATAAGCTGGAAAACAAGGAAATGTCTATGAAAGAGCAGATTAAGGACATAGACAATCGCTAAAGGAAACGTTATAGGCGCTCCTAAATACTAAAGGATAAACACTATACTACACCACACCAGTCACCCTAAAGATTGATTCCACTTAGCTTCACTTAGAAACTTTCTTAATGGCTTTACGTACTCCTAGCTGACTACATAGGTGCCGCCTGCCCCTATCTCCACTAGGTGTACCCCACTTTCCATTTTTCGATCGGCTCCCTACTCGTAGATACCCGTGCTGGCCCCACAGTGGGGTGTATCATTCCCCTAAAGTGGCAACCCGGTATAACGGAGATGCACGGCTTATACCTACACGATGCAACAACGTCTTACCTACCAGCCCGGGTCCACACACGCATATGAAACCCGTTGGACTTGTGTTGCCACCGCTCCCTGTTTTGGCCTCTTATAGTCAAACCCAGTATGCGTGTCCCGTCCTCGACTTGGGTCGAGCCCACAAAGATACGTTTTGGGATACTGGTTGAAATGGGCCCCCATTATTTCCCACAAGCATTCCACCTAAGCTTGTCCCATTAGTCCATCCACTTAATCCACTTAGTCATGTTCATTTACATGTGTATTTGGTTAAGTCTAATCGTATTTCAAATGCCTCTAAAGGCAACCACTAGATTCCTCATGCCACCCAAGGCACCTACTTAAACCCCATGTCCCACCTTACATGATTATCTGGCTAAGTATTTCTTAATTCATTAAGGCCATAACCTCATAAAGACCTCTCACATTAGACTGGCATTTATGGCAGCTGGATTTGCCGGGCGGGTCCGGGCAGTCTTACACCATAAAAGAGTCTAACCTCGTGTCTTTACAACTGTTATGCTTTAGTTTGGGCCTAGGACCTCTCACATTGGGCAGACATTTGTGACTACTGGATTTGCCGGGCGGGTCCGGGCAGGTTTACGTCACAAACGGGTCCAACCTCGTGCCCTAAGCATTGATTATTATTAATAATCCACTTTCCCCAATTTTAATAATTCCCTACTTGAATTATTAATTAATTCCAAATTTAACAATGTCCATAATTGACTCAATTATGGACATCCATTTAAGGCATGCAAAATCATATCCATTGCACCCCAATTTATTAATTTCCTAATATTACCCCTACCCCACGTTTGAACGTTTATTCGCAAAATGTATTCTAGACCCGATTAGTCTAACTCATAGCATAAAAGAAAATATTCACAACAACAACATATATATGTGACTAAATAAATCATAACAAGGGGTAAAACTTGCATACATTACAACTTGCATAAGGTTATACATGTCATGGATCTAAGGGTGTCAACTTATTCATAATTCACATAATATGATTTTGATCAATTTTCATAAACTTGTATAGGACATGTGTGAATCAACATCATTAACAATATGGTTTTATATGGGTACACCTAACTCAATAGGCAAATTCCCAACAATCAAAATTCATTTAATCATAGATTCATGTATATGGGTACACCTAACTTAATAGGCAAATTCCCATATTCAAGATCCAATTAATTTGTAGATTCATGTATATGGGTACACCTAACCCAATAGGCAAATTCCCATAATCAAGATCTATTATAAAAAAAACATAAACTTTAAACATGATCCAATTCGCATAAATACTAACATCATGATTTTACAACTTGTATGATTCAACACAACTTAACATGACATCATTATCATATAACATAAGTATTTCAACATATGTGATAATATGAGATCTACAACATATATAAGATTTACAACATAGCATATCATAATTTGCAACATAGCATGATATGATTTACAACATAGCATAGCATGATTAATCACATATGACATAGCATAGGATTATTTACAACATAATCACTACAACATAACAACATATATATGATAACATAATAGCATAACAAGAGATCCACAACATAATTTACAAATACATAACAATTCATATCACTTTCTTGTGATCCATTCATAACTTAATCAAATTATTTTATAATAATATTGTGAGATTCATCATACTCACAATTTTAAAGAAGAGAAATAGAAAGAGAGAGAGCTTTTGATTTGATTTGAGTAGATTTAGTTTGTAGATTAGGCCTTCTTCTTTAGTTTGTGACGGCTATGTTGAACTCCATGGCAACGACATGTCGGTAGCTCTCCAATTTTTCAAGTGATTTAGGGTTAGAGTCTACCCACTTATTTATAGATGTTAGGATTCATTTAGGCCATTAGATTTAACCTAGAAATAACCGCAGCCATTCAGACCAGATGGGGTTTATCTTATTGACTCAGCAATGAGTCAGAAGTGACTCAGCAAACACTCAGCAAATTAATAAACTTCTATTCATGTTTACATTAACTGCCCATATATATATAAATATATGTATATATACACACGCACCTATTCATGAATTCAAATTAATCCATAATTAACTTATGACCATTTCTACACATTAATTTTCCAATTAATGTCTTAATTCCATTTTTCGCCTTTTAAGGCAATTCACATATCTCAAATTTTTTATATGCCTTTTTAAGGCTATTTCGTGCAAATTCTCAATATTAATTCTTTTAATTTGTGAATATTAGTATTAACAGAAATACGGGGTGTTACATAAAGTTAATTATATGGATTCCATTCAACACATGTATATAATAGCAACGATACATAATCAACCATCATCCAAAGTGCACTACACTGTATAAGCATCAAATATAGATATCTAACGCTTATAACAGCCTGTCAATCAATCAATCGACATACAACTAATTATTGGGATTAGTGTATGTCGTATTTCATCCCAATACCCGTGTGGGGTTTTCAAATCAACAAACACAGATTTTATTTGTGCAGTTGGGCGATGTGTAAAATTTATCGTCCCAATCAATGTCCTTCAAATAGGTGTACATAAACAAACCGTCCGGTTTGTAAATGAATATTTATCTATTCACATTCACGTTAAAAATTATATTCTTAATGACCAAACTATTTTATTCAACCTATGAATATTCTATTCGGTTCATTTATTAAATAAAACGATATCTTTATTTTTCTAACTTATTTTAGAAAATTTCGGCGGTATAACGGCACGATACTAGAAACGGGACAAGGCCTAGCCTTATCCCCGGTCTAATAATGGCCCACGCCATACACATATCAATCAAACCAATTTCAATTCACCAAACAACCAAATTTAGATCAAATAATCTAACCAACTACACAACCAAACAAACAAGTCCATGGTCTGTGGACAATGGTATCGGGTGCTACTAAACACCGTCTGCATCCTAGTATATATTTATAACTAGAAAAAGAAATTTAGAGTGAGAAGTTCTCACCAATAGCTATCCCAACTCCACGACACTTTATTTATAGAAATCTTCGTCGTTCTCGCTTTTTGTCACTTTCGTCACCCGTAGCCACTACATATATAAAAATCACATTTTTATATTTTTATTATCTATATAATATGAAAATTATATTTTCACCCTTCCTATAATATAAAAATTATATTTTTAACCTTCCTATATAATAAAAATTATATTTTTACTAAGCAAAGATCATATTTTTAATACTTCTACCTTATAAAAATCATATCTTTATACTTCCTACATAATAAAGATCGAATTCTTATTGTCTATATTATATAAAAATTATATTTTTATTATCTCTACCACATAAAGATAATATTTTTAGTCTTTCTATAAGATAAAGATTATATTTTTATTCGCTACCTGTATAAAACCCTTCCCTTTTTATATTCTCTACTTTATAAAAATCGTATCTTTATTTATAAAAATCTAACTTTTCTATTACCATTCAAACAAATAAAAACCAATTTTTATGTATGTATAAAAGCTAATTTTTATAACTTAAAAACTGATTTCATTAAGTAAAAATGAAAAATAAAATGTACACTCACTATTTTGGGTTGTCGGAGGCTCCACGGCCAGAGGGGGAGTAGCACCAGCGTCTCGAGGTGGCAGGAGAGGCGAAGCAGTCCTCCTGATGGCGGTGGCGGCGCCTCAGGCTCGCGGTGGGGCCCTCGTGTACTGGCGGCTTTCAGAAGAGATGAGAGGGGGGGTCTCGATCTGGGCGTCGGTCTCCAGGAGATTCGGAGGGGCGCGAGGGTCGTCGTTCGACGGATTTGGGTCGATGAGGGCAAAGAAGAAGGCGGAGGGCTGAGCGATGGAGGGGGGTCTACGGCGGATGGAGGAGGAGGCGGTGAAGCGGAGGTGGGGCTACTGGCGTCGCGGGTGGCCATTCGAGGAGCAACGATTTTCCCATCGGGAAAATCTGATTTGGGGATCGACTAAAGTGAATGTTTGGGGGGGGGGGTATAAAGGAGATATATATATATATAATATATTTTAATCTAAAAAAAGTAACTTTTTCTTTCGAATCCGAAACGAGACCCACCGCCTGTCGTCCATAGCTAATTACCCCCATTCCGAACACAATGGGATATGTATCGTAAGCTGATTCCATCGTTTGAATCTGTTTCCGTTGTATTTAAAATATAAATCTTTATATATTCAATTTTAACGCACATTTCAATTTACCGGGGCCACATACCAACTCGAAAAATTCCAGAAACATATTTTCTAGCTTCGTATTGGCGATACGGTTCTAACAAAACCAGTTTCATCGAATTCTGAGACCGTTTGAAAAATGGTCATTTTCCAGTCGATTAAAATCAACTGAAACTGGTCAAACGCGTTTTCCTTTGCCACGCTCACATATTGAATCGAAAAATTATGAAATTTGGAATCTAGCAATAACTTTACATCACGGACCCAACAAAAGTGGTTTCGTCGAAATCCGAGGTTTTTTGCAAAATGGCTATTTTTAAGGGCCTGAGTTTCATAGCGACTATTCAGAAATTTCAACTGGACATATCTTTTTATCCCCGCTATGAAACTTTGATTTTTCTGATTCGTTGGAAAGATATTCTCAATTAGATCCTAATGTTTTTGGTTTCGCTAAAATCCGGTTTGTTTTGCACCCGGTACATTCAATTGAAGTTTGAAATCGAATTATCGAACTACCGCGCCATTTTCAATTCCTTTTATAATTATATATAATTATTTATATTCTAACGACGACGCGTATAATATATACGTTGAATTGTATTCAAAATAAATTTCTCATCGATATTATTTAAAATAATTCGTTTTAAATATTCAAAATTCATTAAAATTGCTAAAATAAAAATTTTAAACTGGCTCGCATTTCCGGGTTATTACATTTAATCTGCCTATTAGATACTTCAACTTGCCCGTATGTTTGAGGATGGTAAGGAGTGGATAACTTGTGGGTTATCGAATAATTTCTCATGAGAGCTTCAAAAGAACAATTACAGAAGTGTGGTCCATTGTCACTGATTATTGTGCGAGGAGTGCCAAACCTAGAGAAGATATTTTCTTTCAAGAAGTGCACAACAACCCTGTTATCGTTTGTTTTGCATGGAACAGCTTCGACCCATTTAGAAACATAATCGACAGCTAAGAGGATGTACAGGTTCCCAAAAGAATTAGGGAAGGGTCCCATGAAGTCTATACCCTAAACATCAAAAATTTCGACCTCTAGAATGGGGTTTAGGGGCATCATATTCCGTTTAGAAATTTTCCCTAAGAGTTGACATCGATCACAAGTTTTGCAAAATTCATAAGCGTCTTTGAAAAGGTTGGGCCAGTAGAAACCCGATTGGAGAACCTTTTCGGCTGTCTTTTTGGGACCGAAGTGACCACCACAAGCTTGGTCATGATAGAAAGAGAGGACACTGTGAGTTTCAGTTTCGGGAACACACCTTCGAATGATTTGGTCAGGACAATACTTGAAAAGATAGGGGTCGTCCCAATAAAAATGTTTCACTTGGGAAAAGAATTTGTGTTTATCCTTCTTAGACCAAAAAGAAGGGGTCTGCTTGGTGACTAAGTAGTTGACAATGTCAGCGAACCAAGGATCAGTGGATAGAGAAAATAGCTGTTCATCAGGGAAATTCTCGTTGATCGGAAGAGAAGAAGACGGTGCATTTGGAAGACGAGACAAGTGATCCACAATAACGTTGTCAGATCCTTTTTTATCCTTAATGGTAAGGTCAAATTCTTGAAGTAAAAGGATCCAACGAATGAGACGAGCCTTAGCATCCTTTTTAGAGAAAAGATACCTAAGTGCGGAATGATCGGTATAAACCGTGATGTGTGAGCCAACTAGATAAGGCCTGAATTTTTATAAAGCAAAAACAACTGCCAAAAGTTCTTTTTCAGTGGTCGTATAATTGATTTGGGCATCGTTCAAAGTCTTACTCGCATAGTAAATGACGTGAAGAATCTTATCGATGCGCTGTCCTAGGACAGCGCCAATAGCAAAATTCGAGGCGTCACACATGATTTCAAAAGGCAGCTTCCAATTAGGAGAGCAAATGATCGGGGCAGAGACAAGTTCATTTTTAAGACGCTCAAAAGATGAAATGCAGTCAGAATTGAAGTCGAAAGGAACATCCTTACCAAGAAGATTGGTCAAAGGTCTAGTGATTTTGCTAAAATCCTTTATAAAGCGACGATAGAAACCAGCATGACCTAAAAAGGATCGGATGTCCTTAACTGATTTGGGAATGGGAAGATTAGAAATAACTTCGATCTTGGCTTTGTCTACTTCAATTCCTTTATTAGAGATGACATGTCCTAAAACAATGCCATGTTTGACCATGAAGTGACACTTTTCCCAATTAAGCGTTAAGTGTTTATCTTTACAACGATTAAGAATAAGATCCGGGTGATGTAAACACTGAGTGTAGGAATCCCCAAAGATGGAAAAATCATCCATAAACACTTCCAAAAATTGCTCGATCATATCAGAAAAAATGCTAATCATGCACCTCTGAAAGGTTGCAGGTGCATTACAGAGACCAAAAGGCATACGACGGTATGCAAATGTACCAAATGGACAAGTGAAAGTGGTTTTCTCTTGGTCCTCAAGAGCGATAGGGATTTAATTATAGCCCGAGTACCCGTCAAGGTTGCAGGAAACAATAGGGATTTGATCGATAAATGGCAGAGGGAAATGATCCTTACGTGTTGCAGCGTTAAGTTTCCTATAGTCAATGCAAACACGCCAACCGGTCTGGGTGCGGGTTGGGATAAGCTCGTTAGCTTCATTCTGGATCACGGTAATCCCTGATTTCTTAGGTACGACATGAATCAGACTAACCCATTGACTATCGGAAATCGGGTAGATGATTCCATTGTCAAGACATTTAAGGATTTCAGCATGAACTGCTTCTTTCATGATGGGGTTCAGTCGACGCTGGGGATCATGAGTGGGTTTGGCATCATCTATAAGGTGGATTCGATGTTGGACTATCGAAGGACTAATCCTCTTAATATCAGCCATGGACCAACCAATTGCTTCCTTATTTTTCTTAAGGATGGGAAGGAGCAATTGTTCTTGCTCTAAAGTAAGGTCAGAAGCGATAATGACAGGAATCGAAGAAATTGGTTGAGGGATAGACTCATTTGTGAGAGGCTCGACAGGAATCGAATCAGAGACATTTTCAGGAGTATCTTGAAATAAAGTTTCGTAATTTGATTCAATTTCGTTATTCAGATGGTTGAGCTCAGATTCATTATCGTGGACAGCATGGATTTCAGAAAATTGGTCCACATAAGAGTTAGGAGAGTTTTCAGTTCTAAAGATGTTTAGCTCGACAGTCATGTTACTGAAAGAAAGTTTCATAGACCTATTTCTACAGTTGAAGAGAGCATTAGAGGTTGCTAAGAAGGGTCGTCCTAGAATCAAAGGGATCTGGTTTGCAGGATTGCTAACCTGTTGAGTTTCTAAGACAATGAAATCAACTGGAAAGATGAATTCGTCAATTTTGATCAACACATCCTCGATTTCTCCCACAGGTTTCTTAATTGATCGGTCAGCAAGCTGAAGGGTAACCTTGGTTGGTTTCAATTCTCCTAGCCCTAATTGGCGATAAACGGAATATGGAAGCAAGTTAACACTAGCACCTAAGTCTAGCAGGCATCTATCAATTTTCTTGTCCCCAATAGTACATGATATTGTGGGGCAGCCAGGATCTTTGTATTTCACTGGCATTGATTGGGACAAGACCTCGCTTAGAGTTGCCGCTAGAAACACTTTCTTAGGTACTTGTGTATGACGTTTTTGAGTGCACAAATCTTTTAGAAATTTCGCGTACTGTGGAACTTGCTGTATAATATCTAAAAGAGGAATGTTCACTTTAACTTGCTTAAATATTTCAAGCGTCTTTTCTAGCTGATTCGTCTTTTTCCTAGGTCGGAGTCTATGAGGAAATGGAGCAGACAACTCAGTAGGTTGCGCTACTTGAGTTTGAGGATGGTCCTTGTCAGAAATTAGCTCAATGTTTTGATCTGAGTTGGTCGAATTTTCGAGAGGGTTTGGAAGATCGTCCGGTAAAGCATTCGGGTTGACCACATGGTTGTCAATCTTTTTGCCGGATCTAAGAGTCGTGACAGCGTTCAATTGACTAACGTTTGAATCCTGAATGATATGAATTTGGTTGGGGTTTAAATTTTGTCCTCTAGGGTTTTGAATGGGTTGACTTGGAAAAGTACCCTTTTCCCGTTCACTTAATCTAGCGTTAAGCTGAGACATTTGTTTTTGGAGTTCACTCATTTGTTGATTCGTGTTTTGCATATATGATTGCAAGGAGTTGTCTAGCTTGTTTTTATTTTCAACAGTTTGCTTAGTCATTTGCGCTAATAGGTTGCTCACCTCAGATAAATTCCCCTCAATCGTAGAAAGGCGTTTTTCATATCGGGGTGCAACCATTTGATTGTGGAAAGGCGCCTGGTTCGAAGTGTACTGATTTTGCCTAAGAGGAGGGTTCACAGCATTGTTTGGAAATGCTCGATTCAAAGGTCTGTTCATCAGGGGGTTATTTGGACCATAAGAAAGATTTGGGTGGTTGTTAGGTCTATTGAAAGCGTTTACTTGCTCAAGGGACTGGGGACAGTCATCAGCCATGTGATTGGAGTCAAGACAGATGTGACACATGGCTTGGGAAGTGTTATTAGACTGAGTGTGTGTTCTAACAACGTTCAGTATGGCATCAACAAGAGTATTAGAAGAAGAAGAAGAGGATTCAACAGAATTACTACTGGATCGCGAATAGAGAGATTTTTCATTGGTTCGTTCCCATTGTTTCGATTTTTCTGCTAACTCATCCAAAAATTCCCAAGCTTCTATGTCATTCTATTTTAGAAAATTTCCATGACACATGGACTCTAACATTTGCCTAATACTATTATCAAGTCCATCGTATACAGTTTGACATAACGACCATGTTTCGTAACCATGATGGGGACAACTCAACAGCAGTTCTTTAAATCTTTCGAAGTATTGCCAAAAAGATTCACCCCCTTTTTGGTGGAAATTGGTGCTTTCATTTTTGACTCTAGCTGTTTTTTCTGGGGGGTAAAACTTTTTAAGGAAAACCGCTGTAAATTCATCCCATTTTTTAATCGAATTTGGGGGCAAGCTGCGAAACCATTTTTCTGCGGAGTCAGTTAGTGCGAATGGAATCAAACGATGTTTAATACCATCCTCACATAACTGTTATAATTTAAAGGTTGCACAAGCATATTCAAATTTCATTAAGAAACTATATGGTTCATCATGAGAAAAATTTCCAAATTTGGGAAGGATGTTTATCTGACTCGATCGGATTTCAAAGTGGTTACCCACAGGATTGGGTAACTGAATGCAAGAAGGGACAGTAACTCTATCGGGAAGAATTCGGTCCATCAGGGTACGGGGTGCAGGTTCGTTAGCCATTTCTAATGGTTGTTCGAGTAGAATGGGTTTTGAGGAAAGAGAAGGTTGTCTGATTCGAACTAAACGACGAGATTCTTGGTCACGGGTCCAAGTTTGCATGCACTAGAAAGAAGAAAAAGAGAGTTTGTCAAGGAAATTTAGACACTGGAGGAGTTCGGAAAGAGATGAGAAGGAAAAAAAAATTGTTGAAAATGGGAGTTTTTTTTTGGAAAAGTATGACTTATAGACTAGAGAGGTTTAAAAGAAAAAAAAATTTATTTGTTTTTGTTTTTCAAATTTTTATTTGTTTTTGAGGAGTTTTGAATTTTTTTTTTAACACAAAACAATCACACACAGGAATTAGCTACAATGAAATTTTCTGTCCTTAATGGCTCTTAACCCAAAATTATATAGTGATACATTTGATTACTTAGATCAAAAGATTTCTCAGCCAGTTAACGGACAGGAGTTATCGGTGCACCAGGAATCACCCTAGCAATGCAACCGAAGGTTTAAGTACCTTCAGAGTAACAACCGATATAATATTTACGAATCACCGTAATATTTATAAATGGTTATTTATCTGCCGTAGTCTAGACACCAAGAAATAATTCATTCCAAATGAATCAACTATCAAAATACAATTAAGCCCTAGATGAGCCCACGACTCCCTTATGTCCAACGTCTAATCGTTATTATTAGTCAGATTCTACGATGAATGCAGTTTGTGGGCTAAGGAAAGGGTGATGAAATCCCTCACCTTATGTGAATTGGGGTATTGCCCTTAACAGAATGAACTCAGATGCAGAAATAAGAATTGCAGAAATTAAAATATTTTACAGGCAAGCAGCTGCCCCTGTAGAAGATTTTTACAAGCAGTGTCTATTTTTTTTTTTTTTTGCAGCAGCAGTCTCTGTAGAGTTTAGAAATACTCACCAAAATCGGCAGTCCGTCCAGTGCAATTGAGTCGCGCTAGCGCGTTCACACCCCACTTGGTGTGCAACCGCTCGAACACTGAATTGTCCGCCGCTTCTTGTTGTTGTCTCCTCCTAATTAATCGCTTGACTGCGCTGTGGCACGGGTTCGGGCTAGGAGCCCGAATTTTTTTTTTATGACCTTTTTCAAATTACCACTGTACCTGTTTTCGAAAAATTTTCTCCTCTCCCTTTTTTTTTAAAAAAAAATAGAATGGAAACAAAACAAAACTACCAAACCCAAAATAACCAAAAGAAAGACAAGTTTTTTTTTTAGATATTAAACCAAAACTAAGCTACAAAAGAAAAACAAGAAAACCAAAACTAAGCAATAAAAAGAAAACAAAAACAAAAGACTAAATAAATAAATAAAAAACTAGGCTATGCTAAAATTGAACAAGATTTAGACTCAAGCAAAACACACAGTAAAGACTTGCCATATATGCACAGACCAAAAGAATTGGCCCAAACGAGTTGTCCAGAACACACACGGTTGAATAAAACAATCACAAAAGCTAACCCAGCCCAAGTACCCAGAGTACTACCATTCGTTTCTTTTTTCCTTCTTTTTTTTTATTACAAAACTTGCTCAATCACAGAAAAAGGGATTCGAACAACTAAAAAAAAAAATCTTTTTCCTCTTGAAATCAATCGAGATTTCTGGATCGGCTTTCAGGTTAGGTTACGAATTGGGTGTAGTGCAATTTTGATCTTCGAATTGAAAACAGGGGTTCAGTTTGGGTTTACTGCTCCTTCGGATTGCACCGACTTGGACTTGGAGGAAGAGCGTGGAAGGGTTTGCTATTTGTATGGGCGAGGGTTTTGTTTTTGGAGACGAGGTGACGTGACAGGGATTTGGTGATGGTCTTTGAAAGTGGCGGTTGGCAAGGCAGGATTGGGGAAGAGGTTTCGGGTATGGGGTTGGAGTGTTGTTTGAGAAGGGAGGAGACGAAGGTTGCGTTATGATGGCAGTGGAAGATTTTGCGATGAGTTGCAGTGAGGCTATCGCGATTCTTGAACGTTGATGGGTCTGATTTTCGTCGAGGTTGCGTCTACGGTGGATTGTGAGTTTTTGCTTGAATTTGATGAGGGGGTTAGGCGATGATGAACTGGCATGGAATATGGTAGAGGTTGTGCAAGATTTGCGATGGCAGTTGTGTATAATGTGAAGGAGTTTGTCTTTTGTATTGGTCTGGAGATTTGCGTGCTCAGAAGGGATGTGGTGAAGCTGACGTTCTGTATTGATGAAATTGCGTGGAGGAGAAGGTGATCTAAATTGGCAAGGGTGGATCTTCTGAACTGATGGATTTTGTGGTGAACTGAGGTCTTGAGGTTAGTTGTTGTGCGTGAATTGTGGGCTTGAAAGGTTGTTTTGGTGAACAAGGAGGAGGTTTTTGTGGTCTGTATGAATGCAGCGTGAGGTTTGAACTGATGGTGTATGGAAGAACTGCGTGTGGTCTGCGGAGTTTGTCGAAGGGGTTTTGGGGGATGAAGGAGGAGATGAATCGTTGCTTCAGTATGGTGGTAGGACAGTAGGTTGGGTATGCGAAGTAAGGAGATGATGAAGTTGATATGGGGATGGTTTCCGAGTTTGTAGCCATAGAGAATTGACTGAGGATGAGGTGTATATGGTCTGATGGATGGTGAATTATTTGTAGGCGTGAGAAGAAATAAAAGGAAAATGTGATTTTTTTTTGTTGAAATTTGTAAGTAATTGAAGAAAAGAAAGGAAAGAAATCTAAAAAAAATGCAAGTTTTTTTTCTATCTCTTAATCAGCGGTACCAAATCAAAAACTAATCAAGAGATATTTTTTCCTATATATGAAAACAAAACAAATAAAATAAAAATATTTTTGTGCTTTTTTTTAATGAAATAAAATATAACTATAACCCAAAGGATTTAAAAATAAAAATTATTTTGGTCCCCGGCAACGGCGCCAAAATTTGTTTGCGAACAAATTATACAATTGTAAACAACTGTAAAATCCATTCGGTTTTCCTAAATAACAAGGATTGTTGTAGAGGGTGTCGAACTCTGGGACCAAAAATATTTTAATTAATAAATCCAATCAAGTTATTCCAGAATTTTGATTGACTGAAAACACAGAAAATAACAGCAATTAAAAAAAAAAGATTTATCTAATAAGAGAAAGCAATTAGGGGATAATGACATAGATTAGATTCACACTCATCAATAGCCAACAAATAAATATAGATCTAATTCACGTTTCTGTCACAAACATGAATCAACGATAAATAGATTTTTAGAAACAAATAAGTAAACAACGACAAGCATAGCCTATGCAGGAGCTGAGCTCTTAAACAACCATAGACTATCAGGACAGATTCACAAATTAATTTCTAAAAACCTAAAATTAGATCTAAATCTGATAATTGTTAGATCGAACACGAATATACTCTGTGAAGGAGCATAGCTCTTGAACGACACAGAATATGAAGGTTCAGATCTAACCCTTGATTCAGATCTAGATCTACATATATAAAGTCCTCATCTATTGGCTATGTGATTCATGTTGAATCATATCTATTAGCGTCATCACCCCCTAATCAAGGGGATTAGCTAGACATAGCTAAAGAAGAAGAAAAACAGAAATTAAATAACATGAACATAAATAAAATTAAAACTAAATAGAACAGAGGAAGAGGAGTTTTATTCCAAGAGAAAGATTACAGAATAAAACTAAGTGTGTTTTACAATGAATGAGATAAAGTGTATTTATAGCTGATATGACAAAGGCTACTTGGCAAATTCCATAATGTGGGACTAAAGATTTAGCCCAACTAACACATAAGCTAGTGTGAACGCAGCTGTAGAGTGAGAGGCCTTGCAAACGAGCTAATGTGAACGCAATATGAGTCTTTAGTGAGCCAAATCTATCCAACTGAACTCTATTTGCAACCGTTCTTCAAGCTTTAAACTCTTCAAGCTTTAAACTCTTCAAGCTTTAGTAATTTCAACTTCACTCTTTTTAAGCAAATTCTTCATGCTTTATCCATCAAATGCTCTAAACCAATCTTTTTATCAACAATCTGAAAACACAGCTATAAATACACAATATTAATTATTTTAAATAGAAAACTAGATAAATAAGCGGATAAAATATACACATTTACGTGTATATCAGGTACCCATGCCGTCTAGGATTGATGCATTTATATTTGAAGTTGTTTTATACACTATGCACTTATAATAGTATCAAATGATTTGTTTTAAACTTACCAAGCATGTTTGGCTATTATAAAGGAAAACCCTATCCTCAGGCTTGCGTTGCATTGTGTGATGGGACCTGGGTCTTATAATAGCCTCACTGGTGTTCTTGGGAGGAAACTCGTTCCGTGTTATACGGTGTGGTCCATTGATATATCTGATTTAAAGTAAAGTTTTAAATAACTGTTTTAGTTCTCACACTAGTCACATGACTGACTTGGAGTTTATTGTTTTAACCTAAAGTCTGGGTGCCCCTATTTCCACACGGGCAGCTTGTAGTTTTGGTTTTGCAGATTTATATTCACAGGATCCTGGTTTACAGCTGGAATGATATTCGGAAAGCTCTGTATCCGTATATTCTTTTCATTTGTGTTTTGTATTATTTTCCGCTGCTATGTAATGTATTGTAATCTCTGATGTTTAGTAAATGTGTAATATTTATTCATACTCAGTATATTCTTGTATTCTAATGAAATTGTTGTAACAAGCAATGAAATGTTCTTATGTTCGTGTTTTGATTGGTCGTGTTCTCAAAGCAATCCGGAATTTCCTTCGCGGGGAAGTTCGGGACGTTTCAATTATGAGTTTTAGGGTTAGCTATAGGGTCTTATTTATAGGTGCTCAAGACCTTATCGTACACGCAACGCTGAGTCAGCATTGAACCCAGTTAAGAAAATAGTTCAGGTTCGCAGATGAATCTAGCCGGATCTTATCGTACACGCAGTGTTGAGTCAGCATTGGGTCCCGCAAGGTGTTTTTGAGGAGAATTTTGATTTTTAAATGTTTGAATTTATTTAACTTTTATATTCACATGTCGTCTTCTTATGCGTGTACAATTCTTATAACGACCATTTTACGCGTGTATATATATATACATATATATATACACGCACGATTTTTGTTTTGTTTTCAAAATTCAAACGGTGTTGCACCGTTGTTTGATTCGTGCTATATTTCATTGACTACAGCCTTATGTTGAATTTTATCTCTTGTATACGTATATTTCTACATATATATATATATATATATATATATATATATATATATATATATATATATATATATATTCTCATACATATATATACACATATATTTTCTTTATTTCCTTATACGTACATTCTTATCCTTTCAAATTTTGAATTTGTATACGTACATATATTTGTATGCTCAGTTGGCCCTCTCTAAAACAAAGATAAAAATTATGTCACCGTCAGGGTTCGAACCCCCGACCTCAATGTTGCAAATCCTATGCCTTAACCAGCTGAGCTATAATGTAATTTGTTAATAAGTTTAGAAACAACGGTAGTCATTATTAATCCTATGCCTTAACCAGCTGAGCTATAATGTATTTTGTTAATATGTTTAGAAACAATGGTAGTCATTGTTCTCCTTCTTTTACCTTATTCTCAAGTTTTGCAACAATACTTTATTTAAATGTATCTCTTTCACCTTAACTCAGTTTTTTGCAATCTATAGGTCTAAATTGACCAGAATATCGGCACGAACGCAATGACGCTAATCCCGTGGAAAACTCTTGAAGCTCCTCAAATTTTCTTTTTTTTTTAAAAAAAAATGCATTTTAATCGCATTGCATTTCTTCTTATTGCTTGTAATTTATTAATCTTTTCTTCATTTCAATGTATGAACTTATTACATGCAATTATATTATCATATTTTATTTTATTGTCATAAAATGTGGGGTGTTACAGAAATATTGTTGAAGATGATTTTGATGACCACAACCTTGTTCCTATTATTATTGTTATAAAATATATACTAACACTATTGTCTAGAATAAATGTATGTACATACAGGAAATCTATGCATGTATTGATTATTGAAGATTGTACAGTTCAGAGAATCAAGATTTCAAAGTAGAAGAGTTCAAGATACAAGACTCATGAGTACCAAGAATTCAAGGGTTCAAGCAATATAAAGTAATTGAGTCTAGATATCTTGTTATAACTCTTGTTAGCATTGAAGTCTGATTTCAAACTGTTTTCCAAATGATTTCAAAATTACTTCCTTGTTTTTTTTTTGCAAAGACGACCAGTTTTTAAGGTGATCGCAAACACCTTTTATTATAACTAACAATAAAATACAATATAGTACAGTTGATTGTTAGTTGATAATCAGCTACATCAGTTTTAAAGGTGCACCGTCCACCACTTACGAAATTTAGTGTTCCGTCCACTCAAGCTTACAGGCTTATAACACTGTAGCTAGCCTAAAATAACTAGACTACAATTTTCTTATGAACGACACGCATGGTGGCGTACAACACAATTACATGGTTAAATAACAAATAGTACATGTAGTCCTAAAATAAGATAGCAGAACAATTACATTGAGCCACTAAAAACAGCAGCAACATGTTGTCTTAAATGAACCTCGTGCACCACATAACAGCATCTACAACTCAACAATTCCATCACAAAATGTAGCACGTTGAGGATAGTAAGTGCAATTTCATCACTACTGAGACAAACCAAAAGTTGCTTTTTTCCCAACAAAAAAAATAACATGTAAGCCTGATAACATGTGCAACATAATGCATAACAAAGTGAATGGAACCATAATACATAGGTGATTTCATAGCAACACTAAGGCTGTAGCCATTAGCAAACAAAAAACTCTTACAAGTATCTAGGAAGACGAATGCCCAAATCGCCAGAAAGTAGAGTAGTCACCGAAACAGAATGCTTTCGCCATGACACTCGTTGATAATACAATGGCAAGGTTAACCCATCACCAATGGCCAAATTCAAGACAAAACGTAGTTAACGGAAAAACTAAAAATGAACACCACAACACAAAAAAATGGACACCAGCAGCCAACAACAATAGGAGCAAAAAAGAAGCAAAGTGTTGACCAAACAGTCAAAGCAAAGCAAATACACAGGAAAGAAAAATCGAGGACATACACCACCGGAAGTAACAAACCCAACAACGAAATCTCGTTCAATTCCTTCATCTGAACTCGAAGAGCAGACCAAGGAACGCCTTTTAGGAGTTACTTACAGTGGTAGCCACCAACGCAAACAAGATAGAAAAAGAAGCGGGCCCACGAGCATCCTCGCAACGTTGAAAAGCCAGTAGAGCAGGGAACTAGAAAGTGATAACAAAGGCTAGGTGCCGTATACATGGAGGAGAAGGACAATTGAACCAAATAAGTAGCAGATCCGAAGAGAGTCAACCGGAGGCGAACAAACATCAAGCTAAACCAGCTGACCTGATTCGGGGTTCAAGAACACATTTATAGTCAAGATCGAGACTTTCAGATCTAAAAATGAAAATGGGAATGATAGAAATCAACGCTTGGTTTAATGGACAAGCTAGAAAGGTAAAGAGAGTAAAGATAGGAAGTGAAAGAGGGAGAAAAGGAAACGAGGGAGGGAAGGAATGGAAAAGGGCAGAAAAATAAAGTGGTTTCTCTAGTCTTCATTTCCAAAAAAAACACAAGCGTGCTTTTTTTTTCAAGGATAATATAACTACACATATGAATTACTTCCTTGTATTTAAATCTAGTTTCAAAATGACTTCAAAATTACTTCCTTATGTTAAATCTATACCTTTTATTCTTAAATCTATTTTAACTCCTGTAATTTATTTTAACTTCTATTTTAAATTTATCCATAATATATTTTAACTCCTAATTCAAATATTCAATACTTATGGATTTAATACTAATTTTATAGTTACTTAAGTTTTCAATTTCCTTAGTTAAATTTATAAGTTCTAAAGTATTTGTTGTATTTATAGTTTTAAACCTATATATACTTTTATATCACTTTATATATAGTTTTTAATCATTTTTAAATCATGTTAATATATGTTTTTAATATAAATTTCCACTTGAAATACTCTATTTTAATATAAAGGAATGTAGTTTGTTTTAGCTTAGAAATCACCATAATTTATTCAATCATTATTTGCTTTGGTTTAAAAATAACTTTTGGAAAAAATACTAGTATATGTCGACATATATGTTTATGTAAGTCGACCTATGTGCCATTTGTTTTAATTTCAAATTTTGAAAAATTATGTCTTTTGAATTCAAACCTTTTCTTAATAGTTATGGCTATTGGAAAACTATAAATTGGCATCATATTTCGAGTTTTTAATAACGAATCATCATCTTCTTTTTCCTTTCTCTCGGAGCCATTATTCTTCTTAATTTCTTAAAAATCTATTCTTATACTCTACTGATTTTTAAGAGAATTATATCAAACTCTTTGTCTTTTAATTCTCCATCAAACTCTCTCTAAAATTCAAATGCTACTCAAGAGTTATAGGCTATCTGTAATCAAAGACCGCAGGATCAAGTTCTATCGAGTCAATACTTCAAAACTGATGCCGAGGAAAGGTGTGATTGTACCCGGAACTCAATTGGGTGTGATTGTATCTTGGAAATCAATTAGGTGTTCTTGTAGCCTGGTTAAATCAAGAGAGCGCCGAGTGCTCGGAAGCAAGTGGTAGTGGACCTTGTGGTCACTAAAGCCGAGGATTATAATTTGAAGATTATATTGAAAAGAAATCTGCACAACCCACAGTTGTGTGGGATTGGATGTAGGGTAACTCTGAACCAGTATAAAATCCTAGTGTGTACTTTCCTTTTACTTATTTTTATATTTTATTTTCTACATCTATGATTGATTATGTGATTGCTGATATATGTGAATTGCACAAAATTCCGAAAAACTTATAAAGATTTCAAGAAATTAGTAAGATCCATAAAACACTATCACACTCTCTAGTGTTTAGTTTGCCTTAAGATCCTTAATCCGCATCCCAAACAATTGGTATCGGGGCATTTGTTTTCAAAATTATCATAATCTGATTTTTGAAAAGTTTAAATGGCAACCAACACTAGAATTGTTAATAATAATAGTTCATTTATAGAGGATCAGTCCACTGTTAGACCACCACTATTCAATGGTAGTAATTATGCATATTGGGCTTGTAGATTAAAAGTTATTTACAATCTATAGGATTAGACATTTGGAATATCACACAAACCGAATATGTGGAATCCACTGTTAATTTTGCACAATGGACTGGTGATCAAAAAGCCACTGCACAAAACAATTCAAAGGCTAGGAATATTTTATTTTGTTCACTAGATAGGAATGAATTTAATAGGGTATCTGTTTGTAAATCTGCATATGAAATATGGAAAACTTTGCAAGTGACTAATGATTGAACAAGCTAAATTAAACAGACCAAAATATCAATGTTAACCAATCAGTTTGAATTACTTAAATTGAATAAAGATGAATCTATCTCCATTATGTACTGTAGCTCCCAGGAGATCGTGCATTCGTTAATGGCTTTGGAAAAGCATATTCGGAGGAAGATCAAGTCAGGAAAATACTAAATTCATTAACTTTAGATTGGGATCAATAGAAACTTGCAATTGAAGAGGCCCATGATATTAGTGCAATGAAAATTAAAGAATTAATTGGAAATCTAATGTCTTTTGAAGTCCAGATGCAAGGGAGGAAAGAAAATAAGTCACCAAAAAAGAAATCGGTAGCTTTTAATGCAACAATCTTAGATTTAGACTCAAAAGACGATGACGAGGAAGAGATAACTTTAATGACAAGAAATTATAGGAAATTTCTGAGATATAGAAAAAGGAATAATTCAGAGGAAACAAGCGAAGAACTTCAATAAAAAATAATGAAATCCCAAATAATGTCAAATGTTTTAACTACGACGAACCAGACCATCTAAAGAGATCTTGTCCTTACCCGGAGAAACAAAATCAACTTTCAAATGATAATTCATCAAAGAAGAGAAAAAGGTCACATGAAGCAACTCTAGCAGATTTTGATTCATCTTCCAATAAAGAAGAACAAGAAACGAATAATTCGGATATGTGCTTAACAGCGATTCATGAATCAGAAGAAATCAAAGAAAGGATCTAAAAATCGGTGCCCCTTTATACTATATTTTTTAAATGGATCCTTGTTTTTTTTCTTTGTTTGAAAATATGAATTTCAAATTCAAAAGTCAAAAGTCAAAATTTGAATTTTAAATTTTAAATTTTAAATTTTAAATAATAAATATCTAATAAAATAATAAAATAATTTTTATAATAAATATTATCCTAGGAAATAATTAAATAAGAATATAACATATAAATTAATCACGAATTCAAAATCAAATATCACTTTGAAAAATCAGAAGGCATGTCGACGTACATGTTTATATATGTCGACATATGTGTGAAATTTGAAATTTAAATTTCAAACTCTTAATTTCCCTCGATCTTTTCACAAAACCCAATGTACTGAAAGGTGTCCCTTAACCAGAGAACATGTCCTTTGGTTCTCTATTTAACTATTTATTCTTATCATCTCTTTCTACCTTTCATTGAAAATTTAAACTTATCTTCATTTTCGTATACTCTTCAAAACAACTCTCTAATGTCTTCTTCAAGCACACAAAAAATAATGAGGCCGACCAAGACCACAAAAGGCTTCCTTCACAACAAGTTTGATGCTATCAAAGATTACATAATTTATGTAAACTTTGGTAAAGTCGATACAGGAAACATTGCAATTTTTTTTTATTTTGCTACTTATGATCTTGAATCTTTTTCCATCGAAATGGAATTTTAGGTTTAGTTGATTTCGGGAAAATAATGAAGTTTTCTACCCGAATCTTGTTAAAATGTTTAATGCAAACTTGAATCATGATTTTTATCAAGGAAGTGAAAATGAAACATGGAGTAGTGTTAAAGGAACTCAAATTGTTTTGAATTACGATGTTTTAAGTGCTATTTTGGGTTGCAAAAATACAGGAATGGATCTCACGGAGTTTAAGATCAATGAATATGATCTAGAGACCTTTCACCATATTTCTGAAAGTAACGAAAATATGGAATTAAAAAATCGTTTTTATCATCCTAAATTAAGAATTGTCAACTTACTTATCCAACATACCGTCACTCCTTGTTCAGGAAATTTCAATAACCCAACTTTGAAAGTTTATAAAACCCTTTTTGCTATTTTTGGAAACTATGACATGAATTGGGCTCAAGTGATTTTAACTGAATTTTTGCCGAAAGATTTATAGTCAAAAGAAAATATGTTATATCATGGAGTTCACCTTACTCGTATTTTCAATTATTTTGGAGTTGATTTCAAAGATGAAGAGTTTGTTTCTAGAAAGGTTTTCAATTTTGGAAATATATCTCTTATGAAGATCCCACTTATGTTTCATCCATATGTTACATTCACGAAAAAACAAGCAAGAATTGAACAAGAAGAAGAAACCAAACAAATGGATGTCGAAGAAGTGGAAGAAGATACTTCCTTAGAAAGTATTGAATTTTCCGCTAAGCCTTCCAAGAAAATCCTCCTCAGAAATCAAATGATTTTGACCAAAAACCGAAAGACATTAAAGAGATCCTTTAGTAAGAAATTTGAAAAGATGTCTTCTAAAATGAGTAAGTTCTTTGGGAAAGTTGGAAGAAAAATTGTCTTGTCCTCATCCTTATCCTCATCCGGTGAACTCTAAGCCTATTATCATGTTGTATTTGCTTTTATTTCAATTTCCATAATTCTATGTCATTTTTATGTATTAATCAAATGTATCGTTATCATTAGTTTGAATGAAGCTTTATCTTTCTGTTAATTCTTCCTTAAACATCTTTGGATTAGTCATTGAAGTAATAAAGACACACACACACAGATATATATATATATATACATATATATATATATATATAACTCAAAACAAATCACAAAATAACAAAACTCTTTAAAATTCGAAAAATACACATATATGTCGACATATAACATAGGAATTTCAAAATAACTTAAATTTGAAAACTGCTTTAACCAACTTGTGTCTATTCAATTCAAAGGAATTCGATAGCCTATTTATAACCATTTCTTACAGAAAAAATCATTTATTCATTCCTCCTTTGTTTTCGTTATTTCTTAATAAAATCAAATCCATGGCTTCCCAAATCCATGGCTTCCCAAATCCATAATTTGAGTGGAAATCTTGAAGAAATGCTTAGTTCTTTCAAATATTCTCTCTATCATTCTTTGCAATCGGCGTCACTTAGAATTGAGTCAAATACGAATGATAAAACAACAAGAGAAGCATTTTGATGCAAATCGATGGATGATTGCTCCTCTTCCTAAAGATAAAAACAACAACATCACCGGAACACCTCTCACCGAAGACAACGAAGACTGGGATGCTATAAAGGCCGATCCAATCTTCGATGGAGATGGTTAGGTAGAAGTTCCTAGAAATTCATGAATTTGTCTCCATAAATTTGTGTGATTTGATTTGATTGTTTTAAAATTTTAATTTGTAAATAAATAACTTTAAGAATGGTTTGATTAGAATTGGATGGCTTGATTGTATTCATATGTATTGTATATATTAATTTGGTTTGAATTGTATGCTTTGAAATATTGTTTATCTTTATGTAGTTCATAATCATTCAAGTTATTACGTAGATTAAGTAGTTATTTTATTTTGTCCTAATTTTAAATAGTTAGAGTCATATTAGTCATAGTTTTTAACTATGCCTTAGTTTTAGGGGGAGTTCTATTGTCTGTTTAGAAACATATATAGTTTTTGTTGATGACAAAGGGGGGAATTATAAAATAACGGGTTAGATTAAGGGGGAGTTAGTAGTTTCATAAGGAGTTAATGGAGTAACTAAAAAATCAAGACATCGGGTATGAATATTTTACAAACCATGGTTGTCATCATTAAAAAGGGGGAGATTGTTGAGGATTGAGATGTTAATGATGATGGTTTTGATGACAACAACCTTGTTTCCATTATTATTATTATAAAATATATACTAACACTATTATCTAGAATATATATATATATATATATATATATATATATATATATATATATACATGAAGGAAATCTATGGAGGTATTGATTATTGAAGACTGTACAGTTTAGAGAATCAAAATATCAAAGTAGGATAGTTCAAGATACAAGACTCATGAGTATCAAGGATTCAAGATTTCAAGAAATATAACGTATATGAGTCTAGATATCTTGTTGAAACTCTGGTTAGCACAGAATTCTAATTTCAAACTTTTTTCAAATGATTTCAAAATTACTTCCTTGTTTTTATATCTAGTTTCAAAATGATTGCAAAATTACTTTCTTATTTTAAATCTATACCTCTTTATTCTCAAATCTACTTTAACTCCTAAAATTTATTTTAACTCGTGTTTTAATCCTTATTTTAAATCTATACCTCTTTATTCTTAAATCTATTTTAACTCCTGTTACAAACTTATACTTAGTATATATTAATTTCTAATCCAAATATTTATTACTTATACAAGTGCACACCCGTGCTTCGCACACGGATGTAGCAAAAAATAATGGAGTATAATTGATAGTTATATTTATGATTGAAACAATATGCAACTATAGTAAACACCACAACGGTTTAACGATGGAATTTTTAAGAAAATATGAGCAATTTAAATACGCATATCAGTAATATTAGCACACCAAAATTGTAATGGAGATAGAGATGAACGATTAGAATGATGAACAAATATATTCTGGAATCTATATTTGATAAATATCAATACATGGATGGATACAAAACAACCATATAAATATGGGATTTTAGTGATCTACCAAAGCATAGTATCTTAAAATTATTCTTATTCATGCCAAAAAGTTGTCAATACTCATGCTTATACATTTATGCATTACGAAAAATACTTACACGTCCAAGTCATCAACGACACAAATTTATGCACCATTTCACACAAACAATAGCACTAATTTGAGACGTATGACAACCAACATAATGGCGAACTTCCCTCATATTATGTCATCTCAAAATGGAGACAAACGATATTGAATATGGTAACCTTTGCTTATCTACATATATCTTTTATCTTAGTCCATCATATTCTTAGGATAACAATAGCAAAATTCATCATCAACAACAATTATCAAAAGGCGGTAGGAAAAGAAAAACCCATCAAAAAATCACTTTACGTGCCTTAATGTAATCTTCATCTGCCTTCATTCTTGTCTCAGTGGGAACAATCAGCTCAGCATACTATTGTAATTCAAACTAATGCACCGCTTTGATTACTATAAAAATAAGACACAAAAAAGCTTTCTGTGTTCAGATTCAAAAAAGACCTAGAACTTATGTCTGAAAGAAATACAACTTTTTCTTTAACGCTGGTCCATCAGTAACCCGAACAATAGTTATATCATCGGCTAACTCCACCGAAGCCCAAATTAGCAACAAACTGTTCAGTATATGTATGTAAGGAAATCGTTATAGATATGTAAGAAAAAGTACTGCAAATCGTTTGCAAAACCATGTTAACCAGTTACACTTCTGATATAGAAAAAACAATTGAGAAACACTTGCAAAACTATTACTATTACGATGGAGAAAAAATGTTTGCAAATCATTTGCCAAACTGTGTATGTTCGCAAAGAGTTTGAATAAATCTTTGTTCAAGTAAAAGTAGATAACAAAACAAAAGAGAGGGAAATAAAGTAATCAGACCGTGATAGGGATTCTGAGGCATCCCTTAGCAATCTCCCTAAAACTTTTTTTAACAAAGTTTCCTAAGATACAATAGAATCTTATCAGCTCGAGATTGTAATGAGTATGTCACTCTGTTTAGGAAACAACAGTGGATATATTTTTGAGAAGAGAAAGAAAAATACAGGGAATAAAATTGATGGAGAATGTGATCAGTATTCTTTAGTTTTTATAGCAATTTGCATCTCTTCCAAACATACATGCATGTTAATCGGTCGCATCTGTTACTGTTCGTCAATGTTGTTCACCAAAGGTGGTGACCGTTTGTTTGAATTTGAATGACAACTTTTCAAAAAAAGTACTATAAAAATCACGTTTTTGGGGCAAAAATAAGATAACATTAGACCCAAACGCAGTCCTGAGCTGGTCTGGTAGGGGACAGGCGACACGCGTGTGTGTGTTCAGTTTAGTCTAGTTTAATGGAACATCTATTATTTACAAATTAATGATTGATGAAATTAATTTTTTTGTCTTTTCAAAAGTTCAAAAGCATAAATGCTTTTAATAAAAGCACATCAACTCTTGTTTGTTAAAGAGACGATAAAGCGATGATGTTAGCTTATTAACAGATATACATTTCAGTCAATGGTTTGGGTTACAAATTACTCAAAAGAACATGTATGTGTCACTAAGCGTAATTGTATATGTATATGTATGTACATAAACATGTTTAAACATAGTTGTGAAGACCGAACCGTACGTTAAATCGTGGTAGTGTAAGGTTCAAGGTTTTCGTGGTTCAACCAGTCAGACCATGAAAACCGCGCTGATAGTTTATTTCTATTTTTCTGATTTAAACATAAAATTATTTTAAATATAAATAAAATTTAACCAATTAGGATAACACCGTGTCCAAACTGGTTGGGGCACTTTGACCTAATCCAATAAGTTTTGAGTTCAATTTTCGTCTTCAACCCATTTGTAATGTAGTATGTTATATACTTCTAATTGAAATAATTACATAACAACTTATCATAGCAAAGTTATAAATTTACTGATTTTTTATAGTGAAAGATGATTAGTTTAACAATAGCTCGTAAAATGTATGTAATAATGAATTATATCATCCAAAATTTAATGACGCTATGAAATTATTTGTTAAATTTATTATGCCAAGAAACGAAGAGTGAAACAATTATTATTTTCTCAAATTTGAAGAACCGTGAGATTCAAAGAGGTCGGATTAGAGGTTTTTATAGGGTTTTGAGGTTAAATCGCGGGTCTGTTCACATGTAAGGTTATTTCATTTTCAGAGCTATCGCGCTCCAAGGTCGAAGGTTAACCGCTGTCGAGCCGAGGTTGGGTTAAGGCCTTTAAAACAACGTGTTTAACAATGAGTTCGATGAGATCGTTAGGTTAGCAGAGAGCCTTGAACTTGATGCAAATATGCTGAATTATAACATACAAAATACACACAAACTCAAAATTCATCAGTCGGCTTTCTTTTTAGAAGTCCAGGAAGTATAATAACATAATAGAAAATTGACATGTAGATTCAAGTTTTCTTTTGCTTCAGTCAACTTAATCAAATGTATATGTACTTATAACCTATAGTAAAGATCTCCAGACCATTTCACACCAATTTGATCATTGCTGTGGAGTTTGATCATAATATAAACCCACTGCGTTCAATCACTATAAAAAATTCATGATGTTAAAACCTCCGATATAGCATATTAGCTTTAAAAGTGAGTTTATCTGTTAATTAAGCTAGTATGAATCTTTGCTATGTGCACGGGATTAAACATAGTATGCATTTATATTTTAATACATTTTTTGCTTTATGAAAATAAATCTCATAGTTGTTGCATCTCTACTGAAATAAAATGGGCTGCTTAATAGCATAAAAAAAATTACTGGAAAATAATGACATGTCAAATAATCACGTATGAGAATATCATTGTGTAAGGAGGAGTTAGTACGCAAGTGTATAAAGAATACTATATACCTGCCGAACAAAAGGATAAAGGTAGAATATTATATACTTGCCGAACAAAAGGATAAAGGTAGAATATTATATACCTGCCGAACAGAAGGATAACGGTAACAGTAATATTTCAAAATTTTGTACGAGGATTACATCACGTTAAGTAAATGTTGGTGTTCTTTTTTCCTGAAATTTCTTTGAACAACGCAAATTATGGATACCATAAATATATTTATGGATCATATGATAACCCACTGGCTATTATGGTTCCAAATTCTATTTCATGGAAGCATGCACATGGATGAACGAAAATCAATCTTGTCCAAATATCAATCAGAATTTCAGATATATCAATCAACTTCACATTACAGTATAAAAATTGATGCTTTCTGGGGATGCCAAAAATCTGTGCTAGATCCATCTACCAACCATTTGCAGCAAAATAAAATTACAAATATGAATGAAATCTCTGTAAGAATGTAATGTATAGCTATCCACAGAGAATATTACAAAGAAACTTTAATTTATGAAAATTAGAAAAATAAAATCTCATTTAGGATTTGCCTCATGATCAGATACTAAATCCACCTCATGCTCGTAATAAAATAAATTTCTAAAAAAAAGAAGAAAAAAAATACATGAATAAACAACCAATAGAACGAAAAGCTCAACCAATAAAAACAAAAGCTAATGCAAACACATTATATTAATATTTTAGATTTTTAGCTTATAAGAATAGCTGCTTGGTGTAACTCAATATTAGCTAACTAAAATACACAAAAAAGACAACAATACTGAAGTTCTAGACAAAAGGCATGTGTAATATTTTGTCAAGCCAAAGCTGACTCATCTCTCTGTGTTAATGAACCTGGTATTGACTTCTCGTGATGACTCCTCTGAATGTCTTTCTTCCGTAACTTGGTGGTATTATTTCTTTTCTCTGGGATCAGGTCCCTATTTGCTTGCTTCTTGACTTCAATCCGTAGCTGCCAACCATGAGAGGAGAACTTTGTTTAAAGTAATGCTAGAAATAAAATCCTATAGTACCTCTTTCATAGACACTCCCATGCAAAGTGGTAATCAGCATGAAACTTATCAAAAGTACACTAACGTGTAAATGCAGATTTCAATTCAATAGGAATCACGGTGCAACGAAACCTTATTGCTACATGAGTTTCTTTGCAAAACACATACAGATAGCCATAATACAAAACTTTATTTGGCACAATTGCTGATGTTAAACATGTAGTTGGTTTAAGAAAATAGTTTATCGTGAGGAAGAGATTAAGGAAAATCACACTTCAGTCCTCTTTCAAGCTCACATATTTGGTAGCTGGAATTAATCTACAAACCATGTGCATTTAAATATTTTTATTCATATTTACATACACATATATACATATATATATACACACATGTGTGTGTGTGTGTGTGTGTATATATATATATATATATATATATATATATATATATATATATATATATGGGGCAGGTTCAATGACACCCCAAATAGTAAGAACCCCTTTAGCCTACCACTTTTCCACCACACATTTCCTCCCTCTCTCCTTCCACTCATTCTCTCACCTCTCACTCACTTTTCATTCACTTTTTTTTAATATAAATGTGTGGCTGAAATTGGGGTGTAAATGGGGGGCTGAAATTCAGGGGGACTCCCTGATCCTATCCCTATATATATAGGCAAGCGTTCGGTTGCACCCCAAAAATGGAGCATCCAAAATGCCCCTTGATTTCCACCACCCGTTTATATTAAAGAATGTGAGTGAGAAGTGAGAGAGAAGAAGAAATACTTGGTGGAGATTGAGGGGCATTTGGGGTGCTCTCGAACCTGCCTCATATATATATATATATATATATATATATATATATATATATATATATATATATATATATACACACACACACAACCATGACTGATGACTCTCAAAAGTTCCCTAAGCAGCACCAGAATGTGATGCAGTGCAAATGGTACTAATTAGAAGTCATTATTCAGAAAAGTAGCTATAACCAACTTATTGTGTTTTAAATCTTAATAGCCAGACAAATTAATGCAAATTTAATAATTCTCAATCATAAATATATTATCTGAAACACATACAAAAAAAGTAAAAAAAGGAAATGCAAATGAGTGCCTGTTTTGAAATTGACAAAGTATGTGCCAGTAGTTTAAGTTGAAAACTCTTTCACAGTTTTTCTTATAAAATACCACAAAAGGAGAAGAAGGGATAATCTCAAAAAAAGAAGAGAAAATTTGTCATAACATGATGAAGACGTGAAGTTAAAAATAAGAGCAAATTTGTCATAATATGGTGAAGACTTAAAGTTAAAAGTAAGAGAAAAATTAACTTGGACATAAATATTAGTATATAGATTTTGATATAAAAAAAAATGAGCCTTGTCTGAGGGGTGTATGGGTGAGTGGGGATGTTGGACTAAACTTCATGTATGTTAGAATTCAGTAGTTAGGATGCAGGTAACCTATATCTGCTATTTTTTTTATTATACAAATACATGACCAAGTCTAGTAAGTTCATATATATATATATATATATATATATATATATATATATATATATATATATATATATATATAGGGAAAGTCTAAAGGGACACGAAATTTTGACATAAAATTAAACACACAAAATCTAGGCCATTAGATCTCCCCCTGAATTATACCTCACACATAAAACAAACAATTCTTGTGGTCCATATTTTGTGTACATACTTTTGTGTCTAATTTTGTGTCTTTATAGCCGCTCCCATATATATATATATATATATATATATATATATATATATATATATATATATATATAATGTAAATTGGTAAAATTGCAGAAAGTGCCAAGGGAATGAGTTGAAGGAACTCCTGGGATAAAAGCCTTTGTTCTATTGTAGTTAACAAATAGTCAACCCATTTACCCTACATTATAACCTTATTACAGTAATATTATGTTTGTACATGAGTCCCCAAATAACGAAAATAAAGTGCCGTTACATAACAAAAAATACTGTAAAGAGGCTTATCATAAAATAAATCTTAGTTGGTTTTTTTATAGTCCTCTAACATAGCATGCAGACTTCCATGAAATTAATGTTTCACATTATTCCTTTGACTTTTCCAATACCAGTTAACGTGAAATTAATATATTTTATTTCTTCTCACATAGACAATGAAATGGTGTGGAAAACGGTTATCAAATGGGAAAGATACCATCTACTTTGAATAAAATAAAGAACAGCTTCGTCATTGGCTAGCATTTGCTATATATTAACCCAGATGGCCACATCAGGACAATACAATAGAAAACACAGAAAGGATATGCATATTTTTCGATGTGATACTATTGTCATTTACATATTTATATTGGGAGTGGCTATTTGAACACAAATTGGTGACACAAAATTAAATACACATTGTGGACCATGAGATTTGTTTGTCTTTACATGAGAGGCGGAATCCGGGGGAGATCTTATGGTCCACAATTTGTATATTAAATTTTATGTCATCAATTTATGTTCAAATAGACTTTCCCATTTATATTTTATAATAATACGTAGATAAATGCTTTCATGTTGTTTATGTACCTTGGGAGATGGAATCCGGGGGAAGATCTTATGGTCCACAATTTGTGTATTAAATTTTGCGTAATCAATTTATGTTCAAATAGACTTTCCCATTTATATTTTATAATAATATGTAGATAAATGCTTTCACATTGTTTATTTACCTTGGTTTGTCATATACTTGGTTGATTTTATATATGTGTGTATATATATATATATATCATAGTTGTCATAGCGAGCGCTATAGCGCATAGCGCACAGGTTGCGCTATTTTGGTTCTTATAGCGCAGGGGTCCCGTGTAGCGCAAAAATAGCGCGCTATTTTGCTTTTTCTTTTTTGAACATGCATTTTCGTTTTTTTTTTCTTTTTGGAGATTTTAAACATACATTTTTTTCCTTTTGTGCCTTTTTCCTGTGTTTTTTTTAAGATCTTTTCTGTAAGCAAAAAAAAAAAAAAAAACACATTATAGCGCATAGCGCAGGCCTTGCGCTATTCGCTATTGACAACACTGATATATATATATATATATATATATATATATATATATATATATATATATATATATATATATGAGGCAGGTTCAATGGCACCCCAAATAGTGAGCACCCCTTTAGCCTCTCACTTTTCCACCACTCATTTCCCACTAACTCTCACTCTCTCTCCTTCCACTAACTCTCTCACTCCCCACTCACTTTCTTTATTATAAATGAGAGGCTGAAATTCGGGTACAAATGGGGGGCTGAAATTCAGGGGGGGCTCCCTGATCCTATCCCTATATATATATTTGTGTGTGTGTGTTTTTGAGTGTACCTACAAATTGATTCTCTATGTTTTGTCCTTAACTAAGTTACAAATGAATGGTTTAGCACTCGATAAGCATTGATAATTGGTACTTCAGTATTCAATTATATAGCTTGGATAACCAGTTTGAAATACATGTTTAGCAGGCCCGGCCCTGGCCCAAGGCGACCAAGGCGGTCGCCTAGGCCTCGGCCTGCCAGGGGCCTCAGATTTTTGAAATTTCCTTTATATAATCTAGTTTCCAACTATTTGAGTAAAAGCTGTGCTTTGCCTTCTTGAAAGTCCCAAGTTCAATCCTTAACTAAATTTCAAATACAATCACCAGTAACATTTCTCTTAAATAAAAACTAATCATCATTGTGCAGCCTTTGTAAACATCTCAAATTTTCAACTTTTTTTAATCCTTAGCTAAATTAAGAAAACATTTTTCTTGCTATATCTTTAATCATAACAGAAAAAATTAACATTGTAGAGCCTTTGTGTAATTTTAGTTCGAAAAAACTACATAGGGTCTGCAATTTCGATATAGCATTTTCCTTCATGTACAAAAAAAAAAAAAAGTACTTCACTGTTCGATGGCAATAAAAGTAAGAAAGAAATAAAAAATTTGTATAATGCTCAAATGCTGATGAAGCGTAAGGTATAAGATTTTGACCTAACTACAATCCGAAATATAAAGAACTTAATTCTAATCGTAGGCCTGCCAACGGATTTCGAACATGAATAGTTTATAATGCAATATTTGCATCCACATCCGTAATTATTTCTGAATTCTGATTATCGATTATCAAAATCCATGAAAATTTATCGATATCATATATTATCTATCATACCGTTGACGATGGTTAAATCAAGAAACATAAAAAGAAATTTTTAGTCTTAACTTAATTCTTTTTCAATCTCATTGATTGTGAAGTATAAAAAATAAAATACGACGATAGTAAATATATAAACAGCTAATATGCATTAATATGTATAATATAAACTATATTAACTTAATAATAGAATAAAAAACATGTATTTCATTGTATTAAAATACCAAAAATAAACTATATTCCTTGCAGAAATCAGATACAAAATCTTTGGATGTGGATGCCTTTGTATCTGCATCCCTATCCAGTTTTCTAGATACTGGGTAAATATGAACTTTTCGGATTTGAGTGTAGGAAGATTTCAAAATTTCCAGGTATACATCAACAGGTTTACTTTGCCTTGTATGTTCTGAGGTTCTCTTTATCTTTGCCAATCCAGTAGATATAAAATGCTTCAATTTTTGTGCATGGGTGGCAACAAAATCGGAAAAGAAACAAAATAGCATGGAAATTCGTGAAGTGTAAATTATAGGACTACCATTAGTTAGATCAAAGGGAAAAAAAAAACTACTTATATTATTAACGCTATGTGCCACAAATGCATAGAGAATCACTTAAACAATGGAAATTAGTACTCATTGTATACGAAGGTTGCATTCTTCTACAATTTCGTTTCTCACAAAAAATATACGCAATGCAATTTCAGAAGGGAAAATACAAAATTATTCATCTTATAGGAAAGTCAATATTCGATTTAAGAACATAAAAGGTATGATTACAAAGCTTTTTTTTACATTGTCATCATATATTTCCAAAAATAGCAATATAACCACATAAATGATAAAAATCACTTCTTAATTTGCAATGAATGTATAAAACAATAGGTTCAAGAAAACGTTGCTAAGATTAACGTTAGTTTAGGCAAAAAAAGTTAGCAGACTACAGTATTTTGTGGAGAAAAGACCCATACACACGAAGCCTAATAATATTTGAACCTACATTGTGCTTATATATGACCTGTTTTGCAAGTGGGTTATTAAATTTTCATTATATATATATACACATATTTATATATACATACATACATATATATACACACACACACACATATATATATACACACACACACACACACACACACACACATACATACTGTATTTGTAAGAAATTCAAATTGGAGAACATGTCCAATATAGAACCGTGGGAATATGAATTAGGTATACTTACAGGAAACTGATAGATGGTATTATCATTTATATTTATGCAAAGCACGCTACACGAATGTACTATCCATCATTGAGGTAAAAGATTGCATAGATATGTTTGATTTTTGGATAATAGAGAAATTAAAATAAAGATAGGAAAAGTTATAAAATTAGGAAAAAAATAATAATGTTACATTAACATGGATGTCATTATTATTATTAGTACTACTATTTATGTTACTGCTACTTCTACCAGTACGTTCGACATAGAAGTAGCAACATAAATATGAGCTAGGAGAATATGGATGATATGCATGTTCCAAAGGTTAATTTCTCCAGTTCCCATTATGAATCATGTTACATATTAAAAATAAAATCAATCATATATTTATTTGCAAATTTGAATATGAGTTCAAATTTTAGTTCCATATTGCATTTAGTGGATAATGACAATTATTTTAATAATAAGAGTAATGGAGGAAGGACAATAGTGATTCTCATTTGAACCCATAAACACTTATAGCTTTTTTTCAAGTTATTTTAGTTCCATATCAACTAAAAAAATTCCACATATTTTTATACTTAGACTTCTTCTCTGCTACTTGTATTAACTCAACTTCAATATATAAAGCATTTAAAATTGATGTGTCTACTATTATAAAAAAAACATCAACGTCCATATCTTTAGAGTCAGATTTTAGATTCACAATTAAATTTTATATTATCTCACAAAGGTATGAAATGGAATCGTGTCATGATATTGTAATGCTTTGACATTAACAAATCAATGTGCCCTTTGTTATTACCAATAGTCAAGTCCATCTAGTCATCATACTTCTATTAATCTTTACATTTTGAGTATAAATAAAATTTTCATATAACAACTAATATTTATAACCACACATAAAAGGAAACTACTGAATTAATATAAAGCGAAAAAGTTAAAGTGTTAGCTTCAATACATTTGTGTTAACGAAACTAAACCCTTTAAAACTACTTAATTCTTTTTAAACACAAACAAAGAAATACAATGACCGTCACTTTAAACAATTGAAAACTTAGTAATATTAGACAAATAACCAAATATTCAATTGTAATTGAAGGTTTATACCTGACAAATTAGGGATCTTTTTTTTTTGGTGACGATCTTCTTACAAAGCCTCCTTCCATCCTTGTCCTAGATTTATCATTTATCGAAATCTAAGCAGGATCCTGATCATGTACGACAAAAAAAGATGAGGAAAAATCTTTAAATCTTAAGGCAAGAGGAAAAAATAAAATAAATGCAGCGTATATAAGGTGTGTTTAGCTTTGGTTCCATTAGTGATAGTTTGGCAACTAAATTATCTTAATGAACAATTATCACAGAACTAACTAATATGTCACATAGTATAAATGTATAATGACACAATTTATCATGTTTTTATTTTTAAAAAGCTTTACATAAATTTTATATAATGACACAATTTCTTTTTGTAGACGAGCTGGAATCAAGAACCTATCTTTGCATAAATTTTTATGTAAGTTGTACATAAAAGTGTATCATTGTCTTTTCAAAAAAATTCATAAATATATGAGGTTCATATCTCCTTGTATGAGTAGCCTTAAATATTGGAAGAAGGTAATCACTATTTAATGGCACCTTAATAAATAAGCATTGATCATGCATACAAATTCGTATATGATCAAACTCCCAATTTTAAAATAAAGAAAATGCTAAGAACAGTGAAAAATGACGAAATAAACAATTGACCATATCAAGGATCTAGGTTATGGTTACACCCCAAGCTTGGAGTAAACGAACAAAGAAGAAAGAGAGATGGGAAAACAATTTCAAAGAAGATGAAATAGGTCTGGTTCATCAATTTAGTTGGTTTCAGTTACTTTTTTGTTTACATTATATACTTTGTTTGGAGACGTTAGTTTAAGGGGGCTTCATGTCACTCAATTAGGCTTCCTTATCCTAGTAAGGAATAGTTTACTATATTTTCTAACATCAAAATACTTGTACACATATAAATCTGAAAACGTCAAAGACCTGGATTCTTTGCGTTGACATTACACGGGAAACGTTAACAATCGAATTATGTTCAATAACTGCTATAGATAATCCCTTCAGTCAATACTAATATTTCGTTCATAACATATTATACTACACATTCTTTGAAGTTTAATCTGTGTTGTATTAGTCTCCACGATTAACATATAGCAAGAGCAAATTATTGCAACATAAAAGTGCCTTATAATTATAATGTTGATCCTTGGACTGCACAATGATGCAAATCTATCAGAAGATACTGGAAGCGTTGTGCCTTCAATACTTCAATCATTACACATTTATCCACGTTGATTCTTTGTGTTATTATTTGAGTTCATTACTTCTGTTGAAATACAAATTTTATTTGGTAACTCATGAATGATATCCCAATTTAACATGTGGTTTGAATCACACAAACCATTTATACAAATACAGATCAGATCAACTCAAGTTCGTAAAAGTTAGCTGATAATTAAATCACAAAATTAATTTCAAATTAAGAGAGACAAAGCATAAGTTAAGCTTATCCATTAAATTCCAAAAATTTCGATATTCAGCAACTCATGACAAAATAGACCAAAATTTAAAAACAACCATTAAATTTATAAATTTGCTATTCATATATAATGATCAAATTATAGAGCACGGGAAAAAAAATCAAACAACGGAATTGACGTATGAAGCGCGTTTGATGTCAGAGAAGAAAGCATCGACTTAGGGTTTAAATTGTAAAATTAACAGCGAATGTTCGAAATCATTTAAATTTAACAATTAAAAGAAACAAATGAAAATCAAGGATTCAAAATTACCCTGAAGACCAGCGTGGCATCTTCAACCGTGGAGATCGGCCATGTATTGAAAGCCAAGCAAGACTTTTTTGGCTGGTCGATTCAGCATGAGAGGGAGAGGCGATTGTTAGGGTTCGAAGGGAAATGCGTGTTAGGGAACGAAGAAGAAATCAGAGGACTAATTGTTGTGATCAGTGGCATGATTTAGGAGAAGAGATAGGGTTGAAGAGGCAGCTGAGAAGAGAGATAACGTTTTTGAGAAGGAACGTACTGGAGAGACCTATGAACTGGAAAATAGAAAACGTAATCTTTTTCGGAATATGAGGGGAGAGAGACGGTTGAGATCCAACTTTTCACTGCGAAGCCCAAGGCGGCTTGTGCGCCCTTGAAACAAAACGCAGCAATAATACAGTAGTACAGATATTTAATACTAATTTCATAGTTACTTATGTTTTCAATTTCTATAGTTATATTTATAAGTTCTAAAGTACTTATCATATTTATAGTTTTAAATATATGTAGTTTTTAATCATTTTTAAATTATCTTGATATATGTTTTTAATATATATTTCTACTTGAAATACTTTATTTTAATATAAAGGAATATAGTTTGTTTTTACTCAGAAATCACCATATTTTATTTTTTAATCATTATTTTCTTTGATTTAAATTTTTTTTTTCATAAAATAATAGCATATATTGAAATATACATTTTTGTGTGCCTTATATGATGTTGGTTTTAATTTTAAAATCTGAAAAGTTGTGTCTTTTAAATTCAAAACTTTTTTTAATGGTTGTGGCTAATGACCCGGTCTTTGGATTAATTCTAAAATCTATAATGTATACATTACATAATTAAATTAAATTAAATTAAATAGGTTTTACATATTTGGAGAATATTAAAGAAACTCCAAGAATATATATATATATATATATATATATATATATATATATGGTTTAAAATTCCTGAACCCACGTATATTTGTATATAAAAAAATTAATTGTTTTATCATTTTATGTGTTTTAAAAACTTATATGGATATAAAACTACCTATGTAAGAAGTGAAAGCAAAATTGGATTTACTTCATAAAGAATATTCATTGAATGCAAGTTATTCATTGAATTTGATAAAGTTGATAAGATCAAACTCATTTAAATAATAATTATTTTAATATCATGTGTACATATTAGCTTGTCATGTTTGTTTATAGGATTAATTGTCAAGAATAATCCGAAATTTAACATGTCTTCCCATAATAATCCTAAGTTTGGATTATTTCTGAATAATCCGAATTTTGAGGGTGTTATCCCATGTTGATCCCGATGACCCGCTAACGTGTTATTTTGGGATCAATATGGGAAGACACCCCCAAACTTCGGATTAATATGGGAAGACATTAAATAGGATTAATATGGGAAGACACACCCCCAAACTTCGAATTGTTCATAAATAATCCAAACTTGAGATTATTATGGAAAGACACGTTAAACTTCGATTATTCTTGACAGTTAATCCTTATTTATATGTAAACAAGTAAATTTAGGGTTTACGTCATAGGAAAAACAAACAAGATAAAATCTTACTCTTGTTATTAAAAATCCATATAAATGAACATATAAGAAGAATTAATTATTTATTGAATAACTTTTCTTATAATAGTGTTTCTTATAGAATTTTGTTAACAAATTAAAATAAAATTTCTTAAGTAATCTTCTTTTAGTAATATTTATTTTAGAATTCATTATTTTAAAAGGAATCAAATCAAATTAAATAGAACTAAATTAAAGCTAGTGACTTATAATATATGCATTAATTAAGTATATAGATATATATGTATGCAAGTTTACATAAGTAAAAGCTTAGATTTAAAAATGTTTTGTATATTACATACCGAATCAAGAGAATGTTATACTCCTATATTAAAATCTACCGTGTTTTATGCAATTGGAAATATATATATATATATATATATATATATATATATATATATATATATATATATATATATATATATACATACAAGATACTTGAAACAAGTACGAATTTAGAACTTACATACATTTCATATGCATCCAAATGTATGCATTTAGTTAATAATAAAATAAAAATGAAAGGCAACAAGTTCAACCCCAAGTAAACAAATAATTATCAAAGTTAACAAATAAACGTAAAATTTAAAACTTGTACGTACATCTGCATACAAATGTAAAAATGAAATAAAACCCAACAAGGCAGCAAAATATAATTAGAATAGCCAAGCTAGAAAAGGGGATTTAAAGTGAAAACTAATGCACCAATTAAATCAAAGACTAGACAAATATTTAATTTGAAAAGAAGTAAAGCCAGATATTAGCATTGGAAAGGAAATGAAGGCTATTAGCTTGCAAAAGGAAGGTAGACCTACAAATGTGACATCCTATAGTTTTAGGCAATCTTGCCATGTGCAAAACCAATATTAGCTTAACCTAGCATTAAAACTGAGGGGATCAAGGCTAATGACTGCATACGCAAAAATCTGGAAAACAAACTAGGCATTTCAGTAAATAGTATAGCAACATAAGGCTACTAATAAGGTACAAAGCTTGACCCTAAACAGTTTATTCCATTTGCAAATTCTGAGTACCAAACATAGCCGAAGGGAAAGGAGATCAAATCCATTTAAATTGGTTTTTTTGCTTGGAGACTAAGGATAAATTTGTTTATATATACAGTACATGCACGTATGGTAGGTGCAGAAATACCATGGCATAGCAGTGATGCTTAGAGTCAAAGTTTGAAGGCATTGATGGAATTGTGCATCACACAACATCACCTCACTAGGCTGCTGCAACCTACCCTATATCCCTTAAGAACTAGCCGACTTAAGCCTTAATCTTTCAGCTATAAATGCACATAGAGTTCACACCAATTCACACACTAAGTTGTTCCTGAAAACCAAATGCACACAAAGCAAAACTTAGAACTAAAACTGGGTACGAAAACCTTGAAACAATGGCCAAGGTTGTGAATACAAACTCAACAATAATCAAAGCCATAAGAGAGAAGAAAACATAAATAAAGAACCGGAATTTAAAAAATAGAGCAAACCTGAGAGAGGAAAGCAAAACACGGGATAAATGTTGTGAGTAAACGCTAACAATATTCATTACTGTTTTTTATTTAACTCTTATGGATTCAAGCTATGTATGTACCCATCCTATTTAATTAATTATTGAAGTTGCTTAAGGGATCGATCTCTGAGAATAGATAGATTAAGACTAGAGATTTGAACGACTTGGAACTAGAAAAAAGACAGTGAACATACAAACAAAACACAGTAATATATACACAGTAAGTAAACTACCTTGCTTCCTTTTCTATCCTAATTTACGAATGTTCCCATTGGGATTCAATCATATATATCTAGATATACATACATATTCCTTGTGTTCTCATCTTGTATGGATTGAATGGTAGGATAAATTCATATGGAAGTGAGCTTTGAAGGAAATTGAAAGCACCTGCATGTTTTAACTAGGCACAACCTCCTGTTATTTTAAAAATCAGCAGCACAAATTCTGGGGGTTTATAGTCATTGAGTCCAACTTAAAAGATGTGTATTTATGTATCGAGTATACATTAAAATTTGTTTAAATCCAAACGATAACATATAACATAAGAATCCATCAAATTACAGTAAGAGGTAAGAAAAAATAAAATCTTCAAACATCAATTTATTATGTTTCTGGTATATAAATGAATTGGTTCAGGAAAATCGTGAATTTTAATATAAAAATCCCAATCTTTAGTTCACTAGGTTGTGAGAATTTCGAAGTCATGCAGAATTTGAACTTTGGTCAAATTATGGCAATAGAGATGATGTGGAACGACAGCGATGGGACTGGAGGAAGGTGGGGAGATGGAGATCCAAGTAAAAATAATAATTAAATTTTTAATGGAATAATTTGGGAGAACGAAGTAAAAATAGGTGAATTAGGGCTGTTTTCTTGGCTTAGAACAATGTCAAACTGCGCCTCCTTCAAGGAACATGAAACGAATCGCACATGGGGAGCTAGAAAGAGGGACGGGACAACTTCGATTGACTGGAATCTGGAGGTGACTAGTGGCCGAAGAAGCAAGGCGAGGTGAGGATAGGTGAAGACAGTTTGATGAAATGTTGGTTGAAGTTGCATATTTTGATTCGTGGAACTAGAGCAATGCTGATGGGAGGAATGGTTCAGAGGAGTAGTGTTGGCGGTAAAAAATGTCATAAATTCCAAAGTTTTCAATTACTAGGAATAGTTAATTTGGTCGCATAGACAAGAGCGGAAAGTAGGAAATAACACAAGAGATTTATAGTGGTTCGGCCTCGTGAGGGTCCTACGTCCACTTCGAAGCGTTGCTTGAATATTATTGATCACAAAAGATTACAAGGCTAAGACCCTCTCATGACATCTCATTACATTCATTTCAAAGCCATATGATGTCATCTCTAAGCTATATGATGTCATTTCTAAGGCTATATGATGTCATCCCTAAGGCACGATGTCATCAATATCATATATGATATCATAACTACATATATTTAATATATTAGGAAAAAGACATTTTTGCCCTTCTTCTTCCTCAAATGAGAGATGCCATTAAAGTAGCTCTCTAAAGGTCTTGAGCTCACAAATTCCAACTCCTTTCAAGTGTGAAGTCATGGGGTATTTATAGGAAAGGGAGTAGGTAGGAGTAAGTGGGAGTAGGTAGAAATGGGGGACCACACCCAGAATTTCGCACCTAGAGCCTGCACACTTGGAAATTCGCACTCTGGCCCGAGGTGCGAAATTTCGCACCTCGTGGATGCGAAATTCGTGCCCCACGGAGGTGAGAAATTTGCACCTCCCAAGTTGCGAAATTCGCACCTCCTGGGTTGCGAAATTCACACCCTAGGGTACGAATTTCGCACCCCTGTTGGGTGCGAATTTCGCACCTTGTTGGGTGCGAATTTCGCACCCCTAGGGGATGTGAATTTCGCACCTCCGGGGGGTACGAAGTTCGCTTTATATAGCGCATGAAGGCTGCATGAATAGGTGTTTGGGGGGCTTGAGATCCGGGCTTATGAGTTTTAGGGATTCGATGCCTTGGTTCAGAAATGTGTTTAGGGGTCCGTGAGGTCTCTATTGGCGCGATCCCTCTTCATCCTGCTTCTTTCACTCCTAAGCATCCCTGTAACACCCCACCTCCGCTAGGGTCATTCACAAAGGGAATGCACTAGTTTTGGAGGGGCGTTATCGAGGTAAACAAACACAGAAATATTATAAGACAGAACATAGATAAAACAGCGGAAGGATCAAAAGATAAATTTCATTACTTTCATAAAGAGTCAAAACCTTTTACATTCAAAGTACCAAATAGCCAAAGTCATTATTTTCCATTACAACAAATTCTGTTTTGCATAAATAAAGAAGCATAAACTTAAAACAACAAAAGTAACTTAATTCCCCAAAGGTAGCAGAAATGCAGCCATAGCATAGCTCAAGATCAAACTGTACATGAGCTAAACCGAAAGCAAGCAAAATCCAAGCTAAGTGCTAGAGTTCCCTCCCTGAGAACCTGGGGGGGAGAAACGAAAGAAAAAGAGGCGAAAGAAAACGGGTTAGTCATAAAGACTGGTAAGTCCTAGTGACTTTCAGCATAAAAACAGGTAAAGGTAACATGACATGTATAAACTGAAAGTAATCATAAGGATGCTATCAAGATGGGCAAGATAGACTAAGATAACATAATAAATCAAGTATAGCATCGCATGTTCACGGTCCGCTGCACCAATTGTACTAGTATCCCAAACCCATGTCTTATATTAACCTTGAAATGATCCCTTGGCCCAATATCATGAAATGACCCATTACTAGGTCCAATGGAACGATCCACTAATCGATCGGCTCCCTACAAGTTCTAGCTCGTCATGTGTCTGTGTCATACGACCCTATCACGAATGTAGTCACATGTGCTAGGTCCACCATAGGGTGTATCAAGCCCTAGGGTGCCAACCACCGACACGAATCAAGCATGCACAGGTAAACCTACTGATGCCCAATACCTGCTTTTTCAACTCCGGACTACGTGCACGGCCATAGTCCGCCTGAACCTACACTGGCGCACCAACTCAACCGCCGTTCTGGTCGCTTACAATCAGCCCAGTAATCGTGCCCCATCCTGCCTAATTCCAGGGTACCATGATATAGCTAGTGGGTTACTGCTGAAATGGACAACGTAACTAGGGTTTTCGCCCAATAGGTTAAGTGTTGTTATTTAAATTCGTGACTTAACCCTTATCAGTCTAGCATGTCAAGTTGGTTAAGTATTGTCATTCAAGTTCGTGACTTAACCCGCCTACGTGTCATGTCAAATTTGATTAAGTGTTGTCGTTCAAGTTCATGACTTAGCCCTACGAATCATTTATCAAGTTGGTTAAGTGTTGTCTTTTATGTTCATGACTTAACCCTATCATGTGGCATTAATTCATTAATGCACCCCAACCTCTCACATCAGACCTGTTGTTGTGGTCACTGGATATGCCGGGTGGTTCCGGGCAGGTTTACACCACAACTCAATCTGACCTCGGGTTTCAAGCGCGATATGACCAACTACCCAAATTGGATCTTATTGTTTGCAGTAACTGGATTTGTTGGGCGGTTCCTGGCAGAATTACACTGCAAACTCAATCCAACCTCGAGTTGGCCATTTTCAAGTTCATTCTAGTGTCATGTCCATGTTCAAATTTCATATCAAGTTCGTATCAAGTTTCAAGGCAAGTTTCATGTCCATATCCAGATTCAAGTTATAACAATGTTCATGTTTCAATTTATGCCTATTATCAAGTTCATGATTCATGTTCATAACCAATTCATGTTTCGCCTAATCTACCCAAATCGTACTCCCATCGTATGTAATCGTGAATCGATTTATATTACAAGTAATTCCAAATACCGAAATAAAGGGAATAACATCAAAACCTTGATAGGAAAAAAGGACGAGGATAAAGTGATAAAAGGGATTACAAGTCTAAGCATGATATAACTTGAGATAATTGGTTACAACATCACTGGCATATGGAATAATAACCTCAAAACACTAGGATTTCAAATCTAGTATGATAAGGCGATAGTCATGATAAAAGTTAACATAAGGTGATAGTCCCAAACTTGTGAATAATAACTGATTCAACATCACAGGCATGATAATATTATGGACATGAAAGGATTCAATTTACAACATGAATAAGCCCAAATTAATCTCATAGCAATATTCCAAAAAGTTAAGATCCAAGATGAACAAGAATAGATATGAATCAATTATCATACATAGATCCAATTCCAATTTATAACATGAATAGGCCCAAATTAATCTCATAGCAATATTCCCAAAGGTCAAGATCCAAGATGAACAAGAATAGATATGAATCAATTATCATACATAGATCTAATTCCAATTTATAACATGAATAGGCCTAAATTAATCTCATAGCAATATTCCCAAAAGTCAAGATCCAAGATGAACAAGAACAGATATGAATCAATTATCATACATAGATCCAATTCCAATTTATAACATGAATAGGGCCAAATTAATCTCATAGCAATATTCCCAAAAGTCAATATCCAAGATGAACAAGAACAGATATGAATCAATTATCATACATAGATCCAATTCCAATTTATAACATGTCCATATTAAGTTTATAGTTTTTATCTAAAAGTAACTTGGACTTACAGATCGTGGTCTAAGAAATTGAGATGCAGAAGTTGAATCTATAAACTAGTCGTCGAAGAGTTGAATCGTTGAATCTTGATTTGATTGTAAAAGAAAATCCCCAATATGCAATTCCTAGTCATAGTCTTCAAGAAATAGTCTTCGTGTTTTATTTTAATTTATCTTAATTTAATTTGGAGCAAGAAGAAGAAGCATGTCCATCAAGAATTTGTGCAGCATAAGGTTAGAGAAGAATGGTGTAAAGAGAATGAGGCTAGGAGGCTGTTTATATATGATTAGGCGGACGAATCTAGACAGAAAACGAGACCAGATACATCAGAATGAACCCAGGCTCAAAACTGGGCTTCAGCACCAGGTTGACCCCCGGGTCGACCATAGGGTCGACCTGGTCCCTGGGAGGTCGACCATAGTGTCGACCCCCAGGTCGACCTGGTCCTGGGCGGGAAAATTCCCGCCCAGTCTACGCTGGAGTTTGAATTCGAATTTCGAGCTGTTTTTTATTCTGAAAATTCCTAAAACTTCGGAGGGTCATATCTCCCTTATACGTACGGACTCCGATTTTCAAAAACTCGGACTCGTTTCCAAGCAGAATTTCGAGACGAACGCAATGGCGCAACCCGTTTCCCCTGATTCTTATTTTAAAATTTAATTCTGCCTTGATTTATGGTTTTAACATGTTATTAAAATTCGGTTTGTTACATTCTCCCCTCCTTAAAGGATTTCGTCCCCGAAATCTTCAAGTTAAGAAGAATGCATCCTATCATCCAATCAACCATCTACTCAACCATCATCCACAAGCAACCATTGTCCTTAAAATATTTCTAATGCTATATGAACATATGCAGAAAGTGTGTGTATATGTTCCTTATCTAATGCAAATGATCAGGCCTGATTGATCTTCTTAATGCAAAATATGTTTAGTGCCATGAATCCAACATGTATGCAAATAGTCCTAGTCACATAAACACTATATGTGTGCACAAACATTCATCCATATGCAACATTCACATGATAACACATTCAATTTCATCCATAAACAAGTATAAACACTCATGCATATGCAATATGAAAATGTGTCTGAGCCGATCTAGTGCCTAATGTGTGTTATGCAACAACGAGCAACCACTTGCGACCACTTGCAACCATTTGCAAACATCAACCATAACATGTTTTAATCACATGTTTACATCCAAAAGGGTTCTACCTAAGGTTCTCAAGATAGGATTGAGAAGATAAGCAAGATAAAACAAAGCATCAAGGAGAAGAAGTTAAAGTTGTACCCCCAGAAGGTCCTACTTGCGGGGCTTGCCCTTGCTTCCTAGGGCAGTTCTTGCTGATATGTCCAGTATCACCACACTGAAAGCATGCTCCCATCTTCATCTTCTTCTTTCTACAATCCTAGACTATATGCCCCTCAATACTACAGAAGTGGCATTTTCTTTTCTCACTTGTCTTGTTATCATTATTGTTGTTGTTGTTGTTCTTGCCTCCTTTCTCGGAGTCTACCTTCTTGTTTTGAGACTCTTTCGCCTTGACCTCCTTCTTGCCATTCTTGTCTTCTTCATTTAAGAGTGCCATGTCCACTAACTTTTCGTAAGTAGCTCCCATAGGTATGTGGGTCATAGCCAAGCTGTGAAGTGGCTCATTCAATCCCTTGACAAAACGGAGAGCCTTCTTATGAGGAGTATTCACTATGTCCAGTCCAAATCGGGCCAGATGATTGAATTGATTGACGTACTCCTTGACCTTCATACTTCCTTGCTTAAGAGATAATAACTTTTCCAGCTGTAGACTTTGTTCAGCATGTTAGAGGAATTTTATCTCAAACCTTATCCTGAAATCCATCCATGTTTCAACTGGTCTCTCAGCGTTAGTGACTTCCCACTAATAGGAAGCTTCGTCTTTGAGCAACCATACTGCCAACTATACCTTCTGCCTATCGTCCACCTCGAAGATAACGAACAGATCCTCTGTTTCTTTGAGCAAGTTCCTCGCTTCTAAGAATGATTCAGTTCCCTTGAAATCCTTTCTACCCATGGCCCTAAAATCTTTATAGATCTTTGAGAAAGCAATTGCACGAGGAGGGGGCGGAGGAGGAGGAATCGCTGCAGATGGAGGAGGAATATTTGTTGGGCCTGCATCGTTGGCCCTAGCCTCTAAGTACCTCCTGAACCAGCCAAGTATTGGCATGCCCTCTGGAAAGTTAAGATTCCCAGACATGCTGAAATGAAAAAGAAGAGATTCAAAACGAGGAAACAAAGGATAATGCTAATGGCTTTTGGGGAATAGCCTTTAAATAAAACAAGACTTTTCTTGAAAAATGCTTCTTTGTAAACGGTTTTGAAAATAATTTCAGAAGTTTTTTTTTTTAAATAAAATCTTTTGCCCAGTCTGGTAACCTTCTGCTCTGATACCAAGTGTAACACCCCACCTCCGCTAGGGTCACTCACAAAGGGAATGCACTAGTTTTGGAGGGGCGTTATCGAGGTAAACAAACACAGAAACATTACAAGACAGAACATAGATAAAACAGCGGAAGGATCAAAAGATAAATTTCATTACTTTCAAAAAGAGTCAAAACCTTTTACATTCAAAGTACCAAATAGCCAAAGTCATTATTTTCCATTACAACGAATTCTGTTTTGCATAAATAAAGAAGCATAAACTTAAAACAACAAAAGTAGCTTAATTCCCCAAAGGTAGCAGAAATGCAGCTATAGCATAGCTCAAGATCAAACCGTACATGAGCTGAACCAAAAGCAAGCGAAATCCAAGCTAAGTGCTAGAGTTCCCTCCCTGAGAACCTGAGGGGGGGGGGGAGAAACGAAAGAAAAAGAGGCAAAAGAAAACGGGCCAGTCATAAAGACTGGTAAGTCCTAGTAACTTTCAGCATAAAAACAGGTAAAGGTAACATGAAGTGTATAAACTGAAAGTAATCATAAGGATGCTGTCAAGATGGGCAAGATAGACTAAGATAACATAATAAATCAAGTATAGCATCGCATGTTCACATTCCGCTACACCAATTGTACTAGTATCCCAAACACATGTCTTATATTAACCATGAAATGATCCCTTGGCCCAATATCATGAAATGACCCATTACTAGGTCCAACGAAACGATCCACTAATCAATCGGCTCCCTACAAGTTCTATCTCGTCGTGTGTCTGTGTCATTCGGCCCTATCACGAATGTAGTCACCTGTGCTAGGTCTACCATAGGGTGTATCAAGACCTAGGGTGCCAACCACCAGCACGAATCAAGCATGCACAGGTAAACCTACTGATGCCCAATGCCTAATTTTTCAACTTCGGACTACGCGCACGACCATAGTCCGCCTGAACCTACACTGGCGCACCAACTCAGCCGTCGTTTTGGTCGCTTACAATCAGCCCAGTAATCGTGCCCCACCCAGCCAAGTTCTAGGGTACCATGATACATCTAGTGGGTAACTTCTGAAATGGACCGCGTAACTAGGATTTTCGTCTAATGGGTTAAGTGTTGTCATTTAAATTCATGACTTAACCCTTATCAGTCTAGCATGTCAAGTTGGTTAAGTGTTTTCATTCAAGTTCGTGACTTAACCCGCCTACGTGTCATGTCAAATTTGGCTAAGTGTTGTCATTAAATTTCATGACTTAGCCCTACGAATCATGTATCAAGTTGGTTGAGTGTTGTCTTTCATGTTCATGACTTAACCCTATCATGTGGCATTAATTCATTAATGCACCCCAACCTCTCACATCAGACCTGTTGTTGTGGTCACTGGATATGCCGGGCGTTTTCGGGCAGGTTTACACCACAATTCAGTCTGACCTCGGGTTTCAAGTGCGATATGACCAACTACCCACATTGGGTCTTATTTTTTGCAGTAACTGGATTTGTCGGGCGGTTCCGGGCAGAATTACACTGCAAACTCAACCCAACCTCGAGTTGGCCATTTTCAAGTTCATTCTAGTGTCATGTCCATGTTCAAATTTCATGTCAAGTTTCAAGGCAAGTTTCATGTCCATTTGCAAATTCAAGTTATAACAATGTTCATGTTTCAATTTATGCCTATTATCAAGTTCATGATTCATGTTCATAACCAATTCATGTTTCGCCTAATCTACCCAAATCGTATTCCCATCGTATGTAAACATGAATCGATCTATATTACAAGTAAATCCAAATCCCGAAATAAAGGGAATAACATCAAAACCTTGATAGGCAAAAAGGACGAGGATAAAGTGATAAAAGGGATTGCAAATCTAGCATGATATAACTTGAGATAATTGGTTACAACATCACTGGCATATGGAATAATAGCCTCAAAACATTAGGATTTCAAATCTAGTATGATAAGGTGATAGTCATGATAAAAGTTGACATAAGGTGATAGTCCCAAACTTGTGAATAATAACTGATTCAACATCACATGCATGATAATATTTTGGACATGAAAGGATTCGATTTACAACATGAATAGGCCCAAATTAATCTCACAACAATATTCCCAAAAGTCAAGATCCAAGATGAACAAGAATAAATATGAAACAATTATCATACATAGATCCAATTCCAATTTATAACATGAATAGGCCCAAATTAATCTCATAGCAATATTCCAAAAAGTCAAGATCCAAGATGAACAAGAATAGATATGAATCAATTATCATACATAGATCCAATTCCAATTTATAACATGAATAGGCCCAAATTAATCTCATAGCAATATTCCCAAAAGTCATGATCCAAGATGAACAAGAATAGATATGAATCAAATATCATACATAGATCCAATTCCAATTTATAACATGAATAGGCCCAAATTAATCTCATAGCAATATTCCCAAAAGTCAAGATCCAAGATGAACAAGAATAGATATGAATCAATTATCATACATTGATCCAATTCCAATTTATAACATGTCCATATTAAGTTTATAGTTTTTATCTAAAAGTAACTTGGACTTACAGATCGTGGTCTAAGAAATTGAGATGCAGAAGTTGAATCTATAAACTAGTCGTCGAATAGTTGAATCGTTGAATCTTGATTTGATTGTAGAGGCAAATCCCCAATATGCAATTCCTGGCCGTAGTCTTCAAGAAAGAGTCTTCGTGTTTTATTTTAATTTATCTTAGTTTAATTTAGAGCAAGAAGAAGAAGAAGCCATGTCCATCAAGAATTTGTGCAGCATAAGGTTAGAGAAGAATGGTGTAAAGAGAATGAGGCTAGGAGGCTATTTATATATGATTAGGCAGACGAATCTAGACAGAAAACGAGACCAGATACATCAAAATGAACCTAGGATCAAAACTGGGCTTCAGCACCAGGTCGACCCCCAGGTCGACCTGGTCCCTGGGAGGTCGACCATAGTGTCGACCCCCAGGTCGACCTGGTCCTGGGTGGGAAAATTCCCGCCCAGTCTACGCTGGAGTTTGAATTCGAATTTTGAATTCGAATTTCGAGCTGTTTATTATTCTGAAAATTCCTGAAATTTCGGAGGATCATATCTCCCTCATACGTACGGACTTCGATTTTCGAAAACTTGGACTCGTTTCCAAGAAGAATTTCGAGACGAACGCAATGGCGCAACCCGTTTCCCCTGATTCTTATTTTAAAATTTAATTCTACCTTAATTTATGGTTTTAACATGTTATTAAAATTCGGGTTGTTACAATCCATTTCGGCTTTAGTTCCATGCGAGACATTGAGTCGAGCGTGTCTTATGTACTTTTGGGAACCGGACCAAAAGGCCGCTTAACATTTGCCCCCCAATGTACGTCATGTGTTGGCATGATGTGCTTTGCATTAGATGAGGTAGTAGTCGAGTTGTCGACTGATCTTGTAAGTTAAGAGAAAACATATGTTAGTTAACAGGCTCGTTCGCTGTGGAATTGCGAGCGACCCGTTGCTTATGTGGCACCATGCTCATGTTGCTACGTATTCGCCCTGCGTTGCTTTCGCATGTTTGCAGGGGTTGGTATACAAATGGGATACGTGTACATGAGCGCGTGGGGTGGTGTTTCGAACCCAGGGATTCGATTTTTCTTTCTCTCCTTTCTCCTTTTTTGGAGGGTACAAAATTTGTACCTGGGGTGCGAAATTTTGAACCATGGGGGTTCGAAATTTCGAACCGTTGAGGTTCGAAATCTCGAGACACTGAGGTTCGAAATTTAAATCCCTAGAGGTTCAAAATCTCGAGACCTCGAGGTTCGAAATCTCGAAGCTCATAGGTTCGAAATTTCAAACCCATGGGTTCGAGTTTTTTGGGAATACCAAGGGACTTTTTCTTTTTATTATAAATAGCCCCCTCCTTTCCTTCATTCCATTATTTTCTGCATTGACAGCCATTGTTGTGAAAGCTCCAGAACCCAACACTATTATTTCGAATCTGACATAGGTAATGTCTAGGGCCAAAAAACGAGGAGGAAGAGGTCGAAGGGCTGAGACTTGGAGGAGTGGTTCGACACGAGGGGGAGAGGTGGAGGCTCGAGCCAAGTTGGAAGTTCGAATCCTTAGGGGGATCGAAATTTCGACCCTCTGGGATTTGAAATTTCGAACCTCCGTGGGCTCAAATTTCTGAACCTCCGTGGCTCGGATTTTTGAGCCTGGGGGCTTCGAATTTCCAGACCCCCAGGGGTTGGATTTTCAAACCTCTAGGGCTCGAAATTCCGAACCACGAGGGTTCGAAATTTCAAATCTTGAGGGGTTCAAATTTCCAGGCCTCCATGGGTCAGAGTTTCAAGCCTCTAGGCTCGAAATACCGAACCTCGAGGGTTCAAAATTTTGAACCCTGAGGGGCTCGATTCTTCGTGTCTGGACGGGTTTGAATTTTCGATCCCGTAGTTTCGATTCTTTGAACTCTAGAGTGGGTTGGGGACTCTCTTGCCCATCGTGGGATTTAGGTTTGCTGCTGGCTCAATTGCCCCGTGCCATGCCTTGGCGGGGTATTGCTTCCCTTATATAGGACTTCGATCTCTTGACCGCCCGCCCTTAGAATTTCATATTACCTTCTCGCTTGCGCGAATGCATATGATGATAGTCGTGCGGACAACAACTTGAATCTTTCACATAGGATGACGCATATGTTTGAACTGTCAAACTGTTTAAATTTCATTTGTATCCCTTAATTTTGCATGACACCGCACGCGCACGTTAAATTTTACCAGCACGAGGGGTATAGGTTATTCTACTTTAGTGTCTAACACTAGTGCGTTAAAGTATATCTAGCGATGCAAACAAGATCAAAGACTGAGAAAACCCTGGAAGCTGAGGCTTCCCCGCCATCGTCAAATACATCTGATTCCACCAACAACGGTAACTCGAGTGGTAGTGAGCTTGAGACTACCAATGAATCTGTTCCTTCTCAATCGACCAGTTCGCCTGAAGTATCTGATCACGGGGAACAAATTGAGAGGTTACATTCTCCGGCATACATGAGGAGGTTGAGAATGTGGATATTATTAATGAAGAAGCACCGGTGGGCCCAGTGGCCTCAGATATGTTGCCCAATGCTGTTACTTCGGAAAATCCGACAGACTCGGTACCATCGCGTATGGATGCTGCAACAGTTAGGAAGATGGAACTGCAATTCAAAATACTCGAAAGCGATGTCCATGCACCGGGAAAGGGTAACAGGGCTCATGCGCCGCCCGAGGGTTTGATCGCGTGGAATAGGCAAGCTTGTTTTGCGGGATGCATGCCTGCAACCAATGACTTCATTCGAGACATGCTATCCTATTTCCGCCTTGCACCTTCGCAACTCCATCCAAATGCTTATTCATCGCTCTTAGGCACTTATGTTCTATACTGGGAATATCTGCACTTGGAACCTACCGGAGAGGACATTCAGTATTTCTTTAGTCTGAGGAGAACATCTAGCGGATCGCCCTCCCAATGGTTCCTGGAAGCGACAGCCGCCACCAAATTCTTTGTCGGGACGTGGCCCAGGCCGTCGGTGTTTAAACAAGACTAGTTCTTCGTGCGCTGCCCTCCTGGATTTGCAAGGAGGTGGATAGAAGGGAGTAAGTACTTTCGAACTCCGTTCCCTACTATAAAGTTCTTGGAGCCCGCTTATCACTATTATTCTTTTTCGATTGCTGTAGGGAATCTAGAGGCATCCACCGGTGAAGACTACAAGCAACGTCTTAACGTGTTGCGGGCAATTCCTGAAGAGTCTCAGAAAACTGATACTGTAACAAGCTAAGAGCGCCTTTGCCGTGCAGGGTTGCTTCCTGATGCGAGCAGCGTGCCAAAAAAGGTGGTGGCGAAAAGCCCTATAACCCCTGGTCTGAAAAGAAAGTATCCCTCTGCTGGGCCCAGGTCGAAAACGGTTGTCAAGTTCGAAGGAAACATCGATGGAGATGGGGCTCGTGGTGAGGAGGCTGTAGCCAGAAATGAGGGCCCGTTGAATGTTCCCGTCCCGCCCCCAGCAAGAGGGTCAGGGACGGGAGTGTCGATTAGGTCGATGTCTCCAGTGACTTCTCCTCGAGCTGCCACCCCGCTTGAGGACGAGCGCTAATTTGATGGCTTAAATAAACTTGACTTGGAAGTATCTCCGTGGTCGACCAGCTAGCATGGATGAATTAGCTTTGGTTGCATAGGGGTTAACTCCCTTGAGTGGACCACAATCTGGTTTGTTGAGAGGTGCATACACTCATTAACACTGCATAGCAGAGCGGCTTATCTAAGTGTGCGACTTAACTGACTGTGTTTCATTCCTTTGACATGTGATATGGTTAGAGGCGCAGAGGATGAGGTTATGGACATGGAGGTCGTCATCACCCTTGGAATCCTTTCTTTGAGGGCTTTAGAAGAGGGACCAACTTATATGATACTCCACCCCCGCCTGGTCGCAGTAGTGAGCGCCGAGGTGGGGATCGATCTCGACGATCCCCGACTCCTCCTCCTCCTCCGATTCGGGTGTTTGAGGGGGATTCCTGACTTAACTTAGGGGGTTCTCGGTGTCCGTCTTTGACAGCTCCTTCAAGTACAGCGGCTCTTGCCTCTATTCCAATTACCCAAGGGTGAGAGCCACCACTCGGCAAACCACGACCGGAGAGGCGAGTGACTCCGGAGAGATCTGGATGCATGTGAAGGAAGTGTACCATCAGGCCAACGAGCTTACCGCCTGTTCCTTTCATCTATCGGAGTTGATCAAGAGGAAGAACATGGAGCTCATGAATCAAAAGTTAACTACCGATGGCGAAAGGACCACCGTCGTTCATATAAACATAGAAATAGGTGAGTTTGCTTTTTGTTCCGTGGGCACATTGTCGTTCATTCCCGTGTCTTTAAATACTAACTTGTGAATCTTGTTGATGTAGCGAAGATAAAGGAAGGGTACGAGACACTCAAGAGGGAGGCCGATCACTCCGGCTCCGTTTTCATGGAAACTCTAGCCGATTACCACTCAGAACATGGCCTTAAAGAGGGACAAGGCTGAGGCGGATAAAGTATGTGCTAATCTAGAAAGGGATAATGCGAGAGTCTTCGACCTAAAAAGTGACAACAATGCTCTAAGAGCAGAGAATGACAGCCTGAAGAGACAGCTTGAGGAGATGAAAAAGGCCAAGGAGGATGCGGAGGCCAGTAGTTGGGATGTGTTGGGCATAATGGATGGATTGAGAGAGGGACATCTGAGAGAGGTGGAGCAACTGAGAGAGCAACTGGAGGATACAGAATTCCGGGTACAATCATTGGTGGAGGAAGATATCCGAAACATATACGTTAAGGTTCAAAAATTCCATAGCCTCTCATGGGTTGACGACTATCCCTTGGAACTTGCTCAAACTTGGAAGAGGTTGGTTCCATATGAGGCCTATTTGCACCAAGTGGTGGTCGGGTCCTTGGTGGAACGACACCTTACGATTGATCTCTTGACCGCTAAAGAGCGCGAGAAGCTGGAGGAGGGTAAGAGGTTATTGCCTGAGGATGCCGAGAGAGAGGCTAGAGAGGCTAACTGCCGAGAAAGGGAAGGCTTCCATGACTGAGAGCATTGTGGTAATGGACAGATCTGTAGAGGGAAGCTCCTATCGGCCACTGGCCCCTGAAACGATTATGGTGAACGATCCCACAGCTTCAGTTCGGGCTTCAACTGAGTAAGATCCTGAGCACCCGGGGCTAGAGGACACCGGATTCACTTTACCTACCATCACAAGTACCCCTCTTGTGATTTCTACACCATCCCTGACCAGAGGTAAATTTATTTTGCCATGCATCCCCGAGGATGACGTAATTACTGAACTTGCAGACTAAAAGTTTGTTTTTCACTATACAACCCTTCTTGGACTGACCATGGCATCGGGCCCTGCCCCGTGGTCCCATAGACCACTGAAGCTGGGCCAGGACCTGCGGTAGTGCAATTTGGAGAAGGCGACGATCAGCTGGACACCTACCCGGATATAAGGTTAACTCCCAGCATGTTTGAGAGCCTTATGGAGGAAGGTAAGGTGGTTGACGGGAAGAGTTCTCGTACCAAAGGTCCAATGGAACCCGACATGCCCTCAATGGCAGCCATGGTGGAGGCGTAACAAGCCAAGATGAGGGCTAAAAGCGAGGAAGTGGAGGAGAAGCAAAGGCAAGATGAGGCTACAAGGCAGGAGGTCCTAATGAAGACCAAATGGGAGGCAGAGGCGGGAGCCGCTGAAATGGTCGCATGGAGGACGGTTGATGAGGAGGCGGAGAAGAAGAGGGTTGCTAATGTTCCTTGGAAGAAAATGGAGGATGCGGAAGCCCAGCGGAGGGCTACCGAGTTCCATGAGAAATCCAAGGCTGGTTTAGTCACGCCGCATAAGTCTAAGAAGCTTGCAGAGCGACGGGCCGCCAGAGAGGCCAAGGAACGGGCTGAGCGAGAAGGCAAGGAGATACCGGAGAAGAGTGGCACTGTAGTAGGCCTTGCTGTCGGAAGTGCCCCCGTGCTTACGTTGCACAACTCCCTTGTGGATATCACTGAGATCTCTAGTGGTGAGGGTGCGGACGAGAAGCGTCTCTCGGCTTCTCATGAATCGACCACTTCTTAGAAGGGTCGAGATATAGGGAGCGGGTCTGGTAATAAGAGGCCCAGCGCGAAGGATGAACCGTCAAGTGCTGAATCTGTAAAGAAGAAACACAAGGACAAAAAGAAAAGACATGGTTAGTGCTAGTAACCTAAGTAGAAGTTACTGTTCATTTTGGTAGTGTAAGCCGATAATTTACGCGAGTAAGGCCCCGCTTTTGGTTTTCCAAGACACGGTGTGGTTCTTATGTACACCCTGTCATTAGAAAGAAAGATGTTAGACATGTAGTTTGTTAAATGTGTGTGTGTGGAAATTGAATAGGAATTAGTAAAGATAGCGATATGTGTCTAGTGTTCAGATGTTCTTCTTATGTTTTCTGGCGTCCCGTACTTGCATAAGCATACTTATCGTTACACTTAACAAAAAAGCGATCGAAGGCCAAGCTCCGGGTTAATTATTCTAGAGGGGCAAGATAGAATGCTACTTTTAGTAAGTCTCTCTCAGCTCAGGAAACCCGTAGTTTACGAAACCAGGCTGGGCGCCTGCTGTTTTGGGTTTCCCGGGGTAAATCCCAAGTATAGCGAAGGCGTACGATGTTGCGTTATGTGGTCCATCCAGTGTGTGGCTCTTTCGTCATTCATCGGGTTGAGGCAAGCCACAGACGTTGTTTATTCACTTGAGAGGAGAATCCCGGATCATCAGCCCATAGGGTCCGATTGTGGCCATGGGCTACCCCTTAGCTTTGAGAGCTTTGGGCAAGATACGATTTTAGGTTGGTCATGGTGTTGCGCCAAGATTTGATCGACACCCATAGCCAGGGGAGAAATTTACATTACTCCTAACTGGCCGTCGGACGGCCCAAAGTCGCTCGAGACTTGGGCGTAGAACGGTTTATCCTCGGCCTCGGCACGAGGCCGTGGTTCGAGTTCATGGTTATTTATACTCTATCGTGCTACGGGCCGGCGACTCGAGTAGTGTTGTCAGCTCCCGTGCTCGGGGTGCCGGTCGTAGCTAGTGCTATTTGGACTCGATGAGGCAGCACCGGCTCCCGTGCTCAGGGGCCGATACAGCGATCGATGGATTATATGCCAGCTGATTGCTAGGTCTAATCAAACATGTCATGCGTGGAATAGACACAAAGGAGATAGGAAACTGAACATCATTTCTACTAATAACTTTGGTAGTAATAGCCTTTACAATGCCTTGAGTTGTTAGAAAACAAAACATTGTTAGAAAGAAAAAACAATTGTGAACTATGTAAAATAGCAGCGGAGATGTTCGTTGTTCCATGCCCTTAGGAGTTCAACTCCATCTACAATTTTGAGTTTGAAAGATCCATTGCTGAGCTTCCGTTGTATGGAGTACGAGCCTTCCCAACAAGGGGCGAGGCCGGTAGATGGAGGAAAGAACCGCTTCAAGACGAGGTCGCCGACGTTAGGGTCCTTGCGGTGGACCCTGGAATTGAAATACCGGGCGACTTGTTACCGTTGGGCGGCGGCTCTTAGATTTGCTTCATTCCTTCTCTCTTCTAGCAAGTCGAGTGATCCCATAAGTAAATCTTGGTTTGTCTTCGGGTCGAAGTAAGTGACTCGATGAGATGGAAGCTTGAGCTCAATGGGAATGACGACCTCAGATCCGTAGGCAAGGGCAAAAGAAGTGTGTCCGGTTGTTGTCTTGTGGGTGGTTCGATAGGCCCGTAGGGTAGAGGAAGCTCGTCCGCCCACATGCCCCTAGCCTTTTCCAGGCATTTCTTGATAATGGATTTTATGACCTTATTAACCGCCTTGACTTGCCCGTTGGCTTGAGGATGAGCCACCACCGAGATTCTTTTTTCGATGGTGTGTCTATGATAGAAAGCTTTGAACTTGGCGCTCTCGAACTGAGTGTCGCTGTCATAAATGATAGCTTGAGGGACCCCATATCGAGTAATAATGTTGTGCACAATGAAGTTGATCATCTTCTTGGTGGTGATTGTGGCAAGAGCTTCGGCCTCCGCCCATTTGGTAAAATAATCAACTGCCACAACAACATATCGTGCCCCGCATTGGGAGAGTTCCAATGATGTTGATTCCCTACAGTGCAAAAGGTCATGGACTGACCATTTGTGTCAACTCTGTAGGTGGGGCCCTTGGGATCTTTGAGAAGCGATGGCACTTGTCACACTTGCGAGCATAGTCTGCGGCATCTTGATTGGGCATGGGCCAATAATAGCCATGCCTAAGTATTTTCCTGGCTAGGGTTTGTCCTCTAGTGTGGTCACCACACTCACCTGAATGTACATTAGTGAGCACTCGGGTGCCATCGTCATGGGCTACGCATCTGAGCAACGGGACAGAGAAGCCTATATGGTAGAGCATCCCATCCATGAGAAGGTAGCGAGCTGATTGCCAGGTGGGCGTTCGTCTCTCCTTGTAGCATTCTGGGAGGATCCCGTGTTGCAGGTAATTCTTGATCGGCGTCATCTAGGATTCAGGTTTGGACTCGGCATTCATGGCTGCCTCAGTCTATATTTGCTTGATAATTGGGGAGTCGAGCACTTTGATGGGGGCAAAACCCAAGAGTTGCGAGTCCTCGGAGCTTGCCAGCTTATCTAGTGAATCCGCTTTTTCATTCTATTCTCGAGGAATATGCGAGATGACGAATTGGTCGAAGTGAGTGAGTAGCTCCTGAACCTAGGTTAAATATAGGGCGAGTCGTCCCACCTTCGCTTGATATTCTCCCTGCACCTGACGAATTATGGGTTGTGAATCGAAGAAAATTTGGATGGTCTTTAGTTTGAGCTCAATCGCAATACTGAGTCCAGCGATCAAGGCTTCATACTCTGTATCATTATTGCTAGCAGGGAAATTCAGTTTTAGTGCATAATATATCGGGCGTTCTTCGGGAGCGACGAGTACGACTCCAGCCCCGGAGCATTTTCTATTGGAGGAGCCGTCCACGAACAATTTCCATTGAGTGTTGGGAGCTTCAGCGTTCTCTACAGGAGTATCCTCGGGGGAAGTGAATTCCACTATGAAATTAGCGAGAGCTTGGCCAAGGATGGCCCGACGGGGGATAAAGGTTATCTCAAGCTGGCTTAGTTCCATACTCCACTTTAGTAGCCGTCCCGATGTTTCGGGTCGCTGTAGGACCAGTCGTAATGGCTGGTCGGTGAACACCTTTATAGGATGAGACTGGAAGTATGGTCGAAGCTTCCGAGAAGAATCCAGTAAGCAGAACGCCAGCTTTTCCAGCTACGGGTAGTTCTTTTCTGCTCCCGTCAATCATTTTCTTATGTAGTAGATGGGTCGTTGGACGTGGTTCTCGATGCATACAAGTGCCAGGTGATTTCCTGCATAGAAACAACCAAATAAACATATAAGTCCTCGTGATCAACGGGCTTAGATAAGATTGGTGGTCTCTCTAAGTGATTCAGAAGCTCCTCGAATGCGGAAACGCATTCTTGGGTACACTTGAAGTTGCGTTTTCCTTTTCGAAGTAAATCAAAGAAAGGAATGCACTTGTCGGTGCTTTAGAGATGAACCGACTTAAAGCGGTGACCTTTCTGTTTAGACTTTAGACATCCTTGATGTTCTGGGGATTTGGATGTCCCAAATAACTTGCATTTTTTCTGGATTGGCTTCGATTCCCCGGGAATTGACGATGAAACCTAAGAATTTCCCCGAAGCAACTCCGAAGGAGCACTTCAGAGGATTGAGTTTCATTTCGTGTCGGCGAAGGATACCGAACATTTCAGATAGATCGTGGACGTAGTTGTTAGATTCTTTTGATTTAACCAACATGTCGTCCACGTACACCTCCATGGACTTCTTAATTTGGTTTTCTAAGAGCTGATTATACCATTTATTGATAAGTGGCGCCGGCATTCTTGAGGCCGATGGGCATGACGCGATAGCAGTACAGTCCAAGGTCTGTTATGAAAGAGGTATGATCCTGGTCATGAAGATTCATTGGGATCTGATTGTAACCTGAATAGGCATCCATGAAAGATAGCGGTTCGTATCCGGCGGTTGAGTCAACAAGTCGGTCGATCTTCGGGAGTGGGAAGCTGTCCTTAGGATATGCCTTGTTCAAGTCGGAGAAGTCGACACACGTCCTCCATTTACCGTTGGCATTTTTGACCAGGACCGGATTGGAGACCCATTCGGGATAGTCGGCTTCGTGGATGAAAGTGTTATTTAGTAATCAATCTACCTTTTCCTCGAGTGCTTTGGATCTTTTGGGTCCCAAGAAGCGACGCTTCTGCTTAATTGGATGCATTGTGGGATCGATGCTTAGAAAACGACAAGATATAGCGAGATCGATGCCTTTCATGTCGGAGTGAGTCCATGTGAATACATCCAAATTAGCCTTCAAGAAATCTACAAGATCCTTTTTGATTGTGGGATAGAGTTGCGATCCTATTTTCAGCACCTTTGATGGGTCGTCGAGATTAACTAGAACGTCCACCGTAGGCTCGACTTGAGTAGCCCTTTCATATTCGGGTTTTTCATCCTTTTATGGGTCGAGATCATCAGAAAGACGACAGTGGCACCTGAGCCAAGGCCTAGACGTCGCCGATTGGCGATTGCTATGCTGAGTTATTCTTGGTGTAAGAAGGTATGGAAACGGTTTTGTCGTTGTCCTTATTGCGCGCATTCTTCCATTCTATTGCATAACATTCTCTGGCGCTTTCTTGGTCGCCTCTAACTATTCCAATCCCGTTCTCTATCGAAAATTTCAGTAGGAGAGACCATGGAGACATACAGACCCGAAAATCTATGAGAAAAGGACGTCTAAGGAAAGCATTGTAGGGGGAATCGATGTCTATAACCACGAAAGTGAGAATTCGGACCCGACTCTGATCTCCCTCGCCTAGTTCTACAAGTAAATCGATCATTCCCACTGGGGAATTAGAAGCCCCATTGAAGTTGTGGATTGTGGCACGACACGACTTTAAGTCATTTGTTTCCAACTTAATCTGGTCGTAAGCTGCTTTGAAAATGATGTTGACCGAGCTTCCCGAGTCGATTAATACCTTTCGGATAGAAGTGGCAGCGATCTGAGCCATGATAACTAGTGGATCAGTGGTCGGTATTTCCACCCCAGTAGAATCTCTTTCGCGGAAAACAATGTCGTCCCGCATGGTTTTTTGGAGCTTAGCCGGGACGGATTCTTTGGGGATGGAGCAAGCTTCATAAGTAGCATGTTTTATGGAACTCACATATTCTTCCATTTTCCGAAAGCTGTCATGTGTGGGTAAGGTTCGCTACATATTGTTTTGATCACGATCCCTCGCCTTGGGTTAGATGGACCTGCGGTCGCTGGAGGTGCTGGCGTTAGAGGCTTTGAATTTGTTTAGTGAGGAAAGGGCTCTTGGACATATTGCTTGAGTCATTTCTCACGGATAAGCTTCTTGATTGCATCTCTGAGCTGGCGGTACTCATTAGTATCATGCCCGTATACATCGTGGTATCGACAGTATCTCCCGGTATTTTTCGCGTGGTCAGCTGATTCTCTGATGTGCGGCTTCTTGTATGGCAGCGTGTTACATGTTTCCAAGTAAACCGTTTCTAAGTCTTCGCTTAACGGGGTGTAGGTCTCGAAGGCACGGTGAGGGTCGGGTTTTCTCGGCTCCGTCGAGGCCTTACCGTTGTTTCGGCTACCCGGCCTACCATTATTTGGTTTTTTCCTGTAGGGACCTGGCCCCTTGTTCTGGTCAAAGGGCTCTTCGACTTGTTTTCCTCTAATGTTGTTATTTGTGGTGTCCTCTTAGGGGTCATTGGGATGACTTGTGGCGGAGAGCCGGTTACGTCCTGCCTCCTCTTGGCATAAGTATTGATCTGCCTTCTCATAGAAGGCATCGAGGCTTTTTGGCTGCTTTCGATCGATCCATGCCCCGAATTCGGAAGTGGGAAGGACGCCTTTGGATAACTGAAAGAGTATGGTGCGAGGGTCCGGATCCTCGACCTCGGCGAGGGCAATGTTGAAACAGGAGAGGTAGCTTTTTAGCAACTCGGCGGGCCCTTGGTATAGGTTGGACAAAGTAAGGGCGTTTTTCGGAGTTGGGGTATGCATCCTAAATTGCTTGACTAGTTCTGTAGCTAGCTGGCCGAAGCTGTTAATGGAATCGAGTGGAAGGCAAGAGAACCATAGTAAAGTGGTCCCTAATAAGAAGACTGGGAAGCACCTGCATTTGACCAGATCGTTGCACCGGCTCGAGTCCATTTGCCTTTCATATCGGTTCCGGAAGGCACAGGGATCGGTGGTGCCGTCGTAGAGCGGCATCTGTGGCAAGCTGAAGCGTCGCGGCCACTCGGCCTCATTTACCCTTCTTGTGAAGGGATTACACCTAATATGGGCCTCCCATGAGTCGTGTACATTTCCTCGCTCATGATCATTCAGACCATGTCGGGAAGGTAAGTTGGTTGGGGATCCGCCATTGGGACCCATTTGTTTTAGTGAGGTTCAGGAGTTCTGTTGCGAGGGCGTCTTCTATGATGGATGTTCAGATCGTCTTCTTCCATGTCCTCGACCTCTATAATCGGATCCTGGTGCAGAGCGGGATGATGCGGATCCTGTTCTGGAAAAGCGCGGGCCACTGGAATGGTAGGTCCATCATCTCGATGGGCGACCGTTGGGTTTTGTTGAGGAAGGGGTTGGTTGGTCGGACCTGGTCCATCGTTGATGATCAAGCGAGAACGATCCCGATATTGTGCCCCCTCACTATATGTGACTGTGGTTTGGTTGGCGTTGCCATTCCCATTGCCGTTGGCGTAGCCATTGCCGTTACTGTTGTTGAGGGCATTGGTGTGGGTGGCGACGTGGTTGATGAGGCTAAACTTCCTCCTTTGATGCAGGCCCCTCGACTCAGAAGAGGAAGTTTCCGATATAATTGGTCGGGGTCGAGCGTTGTTCTGAGTTTGTTGAAGTTGAGCGACGATGTGCTGACTTTCTTGAAGTTGTCGTATAAGGTCGATGTTATTGCTTAAAGCTTGATTGAGCTCGGCTGCAGTGTTCTTGTACTTTTTATTAAACGCGCGGATCTGAGTTTGTGTTGCGGGCGCTTCGTGATCCACAATAGGAGGAATTTTTTCATTAGTGGATGGGATGTCTGCCGGTTGAGGCTGTTGGATGGTCCCGGCCTCGGCTGCGGCTGAAGAGCCGACCATTGCATTCTTTGGTCACTTTACCATCGCAAGCGGACTCGGCAACAAGTTTAGCAAAGGAACCTCAAGCTCGTCGAAGTCGAGACGATAACGTGCGACAAAGACGCAAAACTTGAGTTCAGGTCTCAATGAAAGCACCAAAAGTTGACCAAAAAAATGTCGTAAACACAAAAGATTCCAATTACTAGGAATAGTTAATTTGGTCGCATAGACGAGAGTGGAAAGTAGTAAATAGCACAAGAGATTTATAGCGGTTCGGCCTCGTTATGGGCCTACATCCACTTTGAAGTGTTGTTGGAATATTAATGATCACAAAAGATTACAAGACTAAGCCCCTCTCAAGACATCTCATTACATTCATTTCAAAGCCATATGATGTCATCTCTAAGCTATTTGATGTCATTTCTAAGGCTATATGATGTCATCCCTAAGGCATGATGTCATCATTATCATATATGATGTCATAACTATCATATATTTAATATATTAGGAAAAAGACACTTTTGCCCTTCTTCTTCCTCAAATGGAAGATGCCATTAAAGTAGGTCTCTTGAGGTCTTGAGCTCACAAATTCCAACCCCTTTCAAGTGTGAAGTCATGGGGTATTTACAGGAAAGGGAGTAGGCAGGAGTAGGTAGAAATGGGGGACCACACCCAGAATTTCGCACCTAGAGCCTGCACACCCGGAAATTTGCACCTGGGCCCGAGGTGCGAAATTTCGCACCTCGTAGGTGCGAAATTCGTGCCCTACGGAGGTGCGAAATTCGCACCTCCTGGGGTGCGAAATTCGCACCCCAGGGTATGAAATTTGCTCCCCATGGTATGAATTTCGCACCCCGGTTAGCTTAGGGTGCGAAATTTGCACCTCCCGGTGGTACGTAGTTCCCTTTATGAGGGGCACGAAAGCTGCATGAATATGTGTTTAGGGGGATCGAGATTTAGGCTTATGAGTCTTAGGGATTCGAGGCCTTGGTTCGGAAATGTGTTTGGGGGGCCGCGAGGTCTCCGTTGGCGCGATCCCTCTTCTTCTGGCTTCCTTCGCTCCTAAGCGTCCCTTTCGGCTTTAGTTCCATGCGAGGCGTTGAGTCGAGCGTGTCTTGTGTACTTTTGGGAACCGAACTGAAAGGCCGGTTAACAAGTAGAAGTATTTTTTGACGACCGTCGGAGGGAAGGAATCGACGATGGTTTGGTGGTGCACGTGAATGTGCACGTTTTGCACGGTGATGATACAACAGGTAACATAAGAAGGAAGAGAAAGAAGTTAAGGAAAAGGAAAGAAAGGATCGAGAGAAAAGAAAATAAGGGGTCAATGGGTTGATCATAGTTTTTTTGTGTTTATACACCGTGATTTTGTGTCTGGGTTTGATTTTTGGCAGAAGAAGAAAAGCATGAAGACAAACGTGGGCCTAGGAAGGAAATATTGTATGCGGGCTTGCTATGCTAATGGGCCAGGTTGGGCCTAAAGTAAATTAAAAAAATGTGGTTTAAATCCTAGTGTTTAAAATTAAAAACATTATAAATATGTATTAAAAAGAAAGGAAGTAGGAAACTTGCTTTAAAATGTCTATAGAAATAGCTGTGTTATGCAGGCTTGGCTCGGATTGGGGTTATTCCGTTATTTTTAATCAAATTCAAAATAAATTTGATTAAAATAGGAGTTAAAAATAAATATACAAGTAAATAAGTAAATAATGAAAAGGAAGGATCAGAAAGCTGTTGAATTATTTCTTGATTGCAAAATAGACGTTGTCGTATAAGCTCAAGTTCGAATCTCCAATATATATATATATATATATATATATATATATATATATATATATATATATATATATACACATACATACATATATGGGGCAGGTTCAATGACACCCCAAATAGTGAGCACCCCTTATCCCTACCACTTTCCCACCACACATTTCCTCCCCCTCTCCTCCCTCTCTCCTTCCACTCATTCTCTCACCTCCCACTCACTTTCTTTAATATTGAGTGGATGAAATTCGAGTGCAAATGGGGGGGCTGAAATTCAAGGGGCTCCCTGATCCTATCCCTATATATATATATATATATGTACATATATATAGTCTATTGAAAAAAAAAATGTTTAATAAATCAATATATTTAATTTTAAAGAATTTGGAATAAATATGATGTATAATTAGTTATTACCCAGATCATATATTTTAAACTGTTATTAAGTCTGAAATTAAATGTCAATCATTGTTGATTGTTAATACTATGATAATGATTGTTGTTAATTATCCGTCATGTTATGATGTGATAAACTAGATCTAAATTAGTTAAAATAAAATGTTGACACATTTTATTTTACTTTAATCGTCTTGTACCGATTACTGTTCTGAAATTAGAAATGAAATTTTATATGTTAATTAAATTGAATAGGCAAGTTATGAATATATATGATATGAAATAAATTTAAATAAACGATTTTACTTATTCACATTGCTCAAATTTGATAGTTAAAGAATCAACTATCAAATGAATATTCCTTACATGTTAGTTCGAAGAAACCGGGATGGGAACTGGACCCAAAACCACTTCGAACCGACTTTACATAAACTAACTTATAGGGAAAATTATACAATTTAAAGAATTGAAGACCATAAATTTTCATGAGCGGAAGAACTACTTGTTCAATTTCTCTGGTTAGCTCTCAGAGATATTTTGCTAGTGGTTTTGTCATGATTTAATTCTTAGGATTGCAAGGACTACTCGCTACTGACCTATGGGGTGATTCCTATATTGGATGCAGTAGGAGAGTACCTTCGATTCATCCTATTCCTGGATGACCTATATGGACGAACATCTAACGGAGTATTTCCTGAAAACCACGTACGTTGATTTTTACAAATATACCAAGTTGGTGGTGAAGATGGCAACTTCTCTAGATTAATACCTATAGTATATTTGTGGACGTCAATTATTGATTTGATAGTTTTGACAATGTGGCATTCAAAATAAATAGTGGCCATATGTTCTTAAAAAGGTAATTCTAACCTTAAGCCTCATCAACTGGGAAATGACGAAATTCGGGAAGGTAGCATGGCTAAGTGGGTCGCTCTCATTAGGTCCTATTATCACCTATCTAAAGAAAATTCATTTTGCTTCTTTGTTCTTTCGATGTTGTCCCTTTCAGATAACGGTGGTTTGAGACCAACCATTGGTGATACATATTCGATACACTCAAGCGAAATGAGTGGTTGGTCATATGTGGTCGGGTTAAAAGATGTTCTTGTTGAACGTAATGTATTCCCCTCTAGAGATATACCATTGGAAGGTGGTTCCATGCCTTGTCATAGTTGAATCCATTACCTAATAAGCCCCCCGCGGTTTCGATTGTATACTATGTATATGGAGCGTGAGATGCAAGCGTTCTGCTAGATTGCTATTTATTTGATTTAGACACTATTATAATATTAGAACAATATTGATTAACTAATGTCTTGGGTTATTGTAAGGTAAAAACCATCTGTATTTATGTGTGGATCGGTCTTACGATTGTCTTTTATTTCAAAAAGATTTTTAAACGTTAAATCAAGTTGTTTTAAAATCGTTTACTCACACCAGTCCCATAACTGACCCTGAGTTTATTTTTCTATGTTTTTCCTAAACTTTTGGGTGCCCAAATTTGTATGGCCAGTCAAGTAGTTTAGGATTTTACATATACACTTGGAGGAGCTTGGAGCAGGAAGCTTCAACATTAGACATATAGAGTTTATTTTTGTTGTGTTGTATATGATTTGTACTCTGATGATATATGTAAGTTCAAATACATTTTTGTATTTTAAAAATTATTATATAATATATTTTATTTGTTCCGCTGTGAGATTCAGAATTACTATAATTATGTTGTGTTATGTTCTTCTTTTTCTTCTATTTTATGCTTCTTTCTGTTTCTCATCCTATAACTTCTTTCTATTAATGATCCTCTAATTTCTGATGCTTGATTAGTCGACATGTGATACTGGATACGTGTTTTTGTCGATAATCAGCATCGGGAGTTCCCAGGCCGTTACAATTGGAAAACTATATATAGGCTTCATATTTTGATTTTTTTTAATAACTAATCATTATATTCTTCTTCCTTTCTCTCCTTTCTAGTGTTCTTTTTAGTTTCTTAAAAATCGATAATTATACTATGTTGATTTTCAAGAGAATTATATCAAACCCTTTCTCTTTTAATTCTCCATCAAAATTTCTCTAAAATTCTAGTCCTACTCAAGAGTTATAGGCTGTTTGTAATCAAACATCACAAGATCAAGTTCTATCGAGTCAATACTTAAAAATTGATACCGAGGAAAGGTGTGATTGTAGCCCGTAAATCAATTGGGTTTGAAAGTAGCTGAAAAACCAATTGGGTGCAACTTTAGCCTGGAAATCAATTAGGTGTTCTTGTAGCCTGCGTAAATCAAAAGAGTGCCCTTTGCTCATAAGTAGGTAGTGGTGGACCTTGTGGCCACTGAATTCGAGGATTAAAATTTAAAGATTATATTGAAAAGAAATCTCCACAACCCATAGTTGTGTGGGACTGGATGTAGGATAACTCTGAACCATTTATAAAATCCTGGTGTGTACTTTCCTTTTACTACTTTTTATATTTTATATTTTGCATCTATGATTGATTCTATGATTGTTGATATTTGTGAATTTCATAGCATTCTGATAAACTTAAAAAATATTTCAAGAAATTAATAAAATTCAAAAAATATTATTCACCCTCCCTCTAATGTTTAGTTTGCCTTAAAATCCTTAGTCCACATCCCTAACACTATGGTGGGTCCCCCTATATTCCTTTTTTCTTTTGTGTACTTTCTTGTTTGGTTTCCCTTTGATTTTTGAGTTGTTGACATATTTTCAACGAATTTTGTGTTTGAGGCTTTACGCTCTGGATCCCTACTGATGTGCACGTAAATGTGTACGTTTATATTCACACATTTATTCTTGTTTTAGTTAAATAAATAACATATTGGGCTATTTTTACATGTTTCTAACCAAAAACTAAAATACTCAAATTATCATGCACTCATCTTCATATTGGGGCGAAACGATCATTTGTGCATGTATTTATTTTTGATAAAATTTACTTGTTCATTTTTGTGTGTCTTGTAGGAATTTAGGAGCAAAAATGAAGTATGCACATGAAGATATGAAGATAAGCATGAACATACACAAGAAGATGGATATGGAATTAATTCGCACACTACTTAGTGGAGGACCCCACCTACCTATTATCCCTCTTTTTTTAATGGTACAATTAAAGGCTAATGTATTGGATAATGGAGACAAAATCAGCTTCATGCACTTTTAATGATTCATTAGTGGATAGATAAAAAATGGAAGCTTCATGAAGAGGGTATTGTTGGTAGTTCCCAACAATTATGGATTAGGGTTATGGTTTTAAAGCATGTATAAATACCCCACATATGTTCATGTAAATATCCTCTTTTTTTTCGATAGATTAGTTTGGAATATCAAAATAAAGCTCTCTTTCTTTCATAGCTTCTTAGCCATCTTTGTTATGCAATTCTTTTTTATGCATTTCTAATTAATGCTCTTTTATTTCATGTTTATTTCTTTATGTTAGTAGTGTAAATTTACATTTCATGTAAGTAGATTAGATTTATTTTATGCTTGTTATTTAGTTTTTCCCTTTACTTTTCTCTCATTTTTCTTTGTTTCTTGTTTGTGTTGAAAGCTACAATTGTTAATATGATAGCAAGTATTAGAAGCTAATCCCCTTCAACTTAGGGATAATGAAGCTCTTTGATCATGTAGCTTCAACATATTATGATCATTTATGTTCTCTTTTTTGTGCTTAATGGAAATAGTAGAAGAAGTTTAACTAGTTGTTTAGCTTTGAATTTGATAGTGTATATTATTGAAACCAAATAAACTATGCTTAAACAAACAAGACACAGATTGCCTCTTCATCTAAATATGATTATGGTGTCTAAATTGAAATTTGATGACCTATATTTCTAATTAATAGTTAATAGGCCATTCTTAAAATAGATTTTATTTTTATCTTTTTGTCATTTTCATGAGAATTAAACAAGTGGGTCGGTGGTTGTGTTAAATTTTGATGGCTCATGTTGGGCCAATTAATAGCACAAATACGCCATGCTTAGGATAAACACATCAACTAATTACACTTATGGCCAAATTAAAGAGATCATGGTTTCATTTTATATTGATTCATGTGATCTAGAGAGTGGGTTTATCCCTAAGTTATCATTTAATCTCATAGTTTCTTTTAACTTTTGTAATTAGTTTGTCAGATTTTACAATTTTTAGCTTGTTAGAATTTCACTGGATTTTGATTTAATTTGATTGAATATAATTAGAATTATTTCTTTCTCCGTGGATCGACACGTACTCACTACGTACTACAAGTGTACGTCGTGCGCTTTCAGTTTAATACAATTCACGACGGATTTCTAACTAATAGAATATTCGTTGTTGAACAAGTTTTTGGCACCGTTGCAGGGAAAAGAATTTAATTTTGATTTTATTCTTTGAATTAATTTTCTTGTTTATTGTTCTTTAAAAAAATATTGTTTCATTTGGTAGCTTGTTGTGTGATTTGCATTTGTTGTTAGTATTTGTTTTGTGTGCTTACATTGATTGTGTATGTGTGTATCATTTTCTATTTTGTTGTCTTTTTTCATTAAAAAAAGTCAGTTTCATTATTGCCTTGTTTATTTTCTTTTGTGTGTTTTCATGTTGCATTATTGTCCCTATGAGTATTGCTGCATCCTATCTCTTATAGTGTTCACAACTGCATTACTGAAATGACCCGAACTTTCCCATTAAGGAAAGAACGGATTGCTTTGAGGACAAGACGAATCAGAACACAAACAGAAGAACATTTCATTGCTTATTACAACAATTTACATCAGAGTACAAGAATATAACAGAGTATGAATAAATATTATACATTTGATAAATATCAGAGATTTAAATTACATTAGCAATGGAAAAATAATACATAACACAACTGAAAGGAATACATGGATACAGAGCTTTCCGAGTATTGTTCCAGCTGTAAAACAAGATCCTATGAATATAATATCTGCAAAAACCCAACTACTAGCCGCCCGTGTGGAAAACAGGGGCACCCAGAGTTTAGGTTGAAACAATAAACTCCAGGTCAGTCATTTGACTGGTGTGAGAACTAAAACAGTTATTAATCTTTATTTTAAAGGTCAGTAAATCAAGGTACCACGCCGTATAACACGGAACGGGTTTCCTCCCAAGAATACCAGTGCATAAAACAACAACGCAATGCTAATTAAAGAAAATGAAGCTATTATAAGACCTAGGTCCCATCACACAATGCAATGCAAGCTGGAGGATAGGGTTTACCTTATAATAGCCAAATAATACTTGATACGCGAAATTTAATCTTTTATTATTACTATAAGTGAAGAAATCAACTTCAAGTATAAATGTATCAATCATAGGTGGCATGAGCGCCCCATCCCACTATGTCGCCATATATAGGATTACAACCAAAACCGCAATGTCACATATTGGAAGTTGGATTCCATCTGTGAACCAAGGAAAAGGGATCATCCTGTGCTAATTCGAGACACTCTAGCCCGTGCCTCAGGTCTCAGCCGCAACTGCACCCAGATCCTTGGGTTCGGCCATCCGTCGATGGTTATAAATGGCATAAACTATATGCTAGCCGGTTCTACCGAACCTCTTGGTGATCTTGGGCCCGTAAGCCTTTGCAACCACCTTATCCATTGGCTCCGTAGAGACCGATATATCCGAGGCGCCTCTCTATCCATCAAGTAATAATAAGCAACATCCACATGAGTAAAATGTCAGGGCTTGGAAAACGCTGACACCCCTCCTAGCTAGAAACCAGCAAATGTCCATTACGCGGAAGTCCTTCCCATTTCTGGTTCATACCGGGGTGTGAGGCTCGCGAATTAACGCTATACGCAAAGCGGCGCTATATTAAAGCTATGCTTTGATTATTAACCACAAGACTTTGCTTTTCAACACAAGCCTTGATCCATGCAACTCAGCATGCCACACAGGCAATTCATGCCATGCGACTGATATCTATCGATATATAACCTCTGAGCTCGTATGTCTCAGAGAAGGGCGTTAAGCAGGAGAATAAATTCTCCGCCGCCAAACAGATATATATTTAATAGAAATCAATCAACACATAATAAAATCCAATGTCAGACACACAGTCCATTTACAAGTTCGTTCTGGGTCTGAATGAAACCGGAGGCACCTTATTTCTTGTCCCATATGTCTAATACAGGAGAGAGGCCCTCGCATATCCAACGATCTCCAAGTACGTCTGGACGATCACCACTTATTACCTCGTCTTGGGTGTATAGGCCAATCAAGACATCAGTAATCATCCAAACGATGTGAAGACCTCCGGTCTTCAACCACTGTCTTCATTGTCGACTTATCGTCGAATCAGTTATTCAGAATGGGTATAAACCCGGCCTTTCCGAATAACTCGCGTATATAATAAACAACTGCTATAATAACACAACATACGCCTCATTCCAATCAAGAATATTCCTTTATTCCAATATTCTTATTCTTTGGGAAGATTCCCATTAATTTTATCAAAGACAAATTCTTTTAAATTTATTCTTTAATCTTCCTTTGGAAATCATTTCAAACCGTGTTAAGGTTTTCCAAACTAGTCGGGATTAGCGAACCAAACCGAAGTAATCATTTATTTTATTTCCCAATCCCAACCTATTCATACCATAGAGCAAAACTGGTAATACTCCATGTCTAACACTATGATATTATCGGTAAATATTAATTACCAATTCACGTTCAAATCTTGTTAAAGATTTAACTATCGCTTGAAGAAAAACTGATGATACTCCATTCTCGATCATTTCAATCTAATTAAAGATTCATTAAAACTTCACTTAGTTTTAATCTTCACAAAAATCAATATTAATGATTATATAACTTGGGAAAACATATCTTGTCTTTAACTAGGTTAAAGAACCAATGTCATTTAAAACACAGTTCACGATAAACCCAAAATCACATTCCATTTTATTCCAATTACTAAATGTAACTGGAAATTCTAATAATCTTAATTAAAATATTTATTCTTTTCACATGGGGTTTAAGAACAGTGTTACTGAAAACACCATTCCATCAGTCTCTAACCGTAAATTAGTAAGAGAACAATTCCCTAAGTCTTAATCCCGAAGGCCGAAACCAACATCAGATCAATACCCAGGAAACCATTCAACTTAGTTAATCTCCAGTTAGTTTCCAATTTTCTTAACTCCATTGGGTTTAAGAACAACATTTTTAAAGATACCATTCACGACAAAAGCAAAATTCAATTCAATTCCATTCCAATAAAATATTAATTAATTGGTAAACTTCATTAAATCTTAATAAAAAGATCCAATCTTTTCACAACTGGGTTTAAGAACAGTGTTAGTGAAGACACCGTTCACGACAAACCCAAAATCCCATTTGATATTAAATACAAGGCTCTGAATAGAAAATATATCGGCTTATATTCAATATCAAATTCTGAAATTAATAAATATCGTATTGGAATAACAATATATATTTCTTCCAAATTCCTCCACAATGTCTGTATAATCACGGAATCCAATATCAAAATATTCCTAAGATATTTCGATTCAAATCCATTCCAAGTCATATATTGGAAATTCCGGTTATTTTTAAAAACATTTCAAATCCAATTTATTTATTTAAAAATATTGGATTATAATTCTAGTTCATTACTAGTTCATTTCGATAAAAATATATTTTTATCTTTTTAAATATGGAATTTTTCATCCCAATTCTTTCCAAATCATTTATTATGATTTTACACAAATTAATAATATTTTTAATAATTTATCAAGGCCCGTACAGGCGATTTCCATAAACGGTCATTGAACTGCAGACCTTTTCCAAATTTGATTTGGAAATAATTCCAAGTTCAACTGTTAGAGTTCAAATCTCTTGTATTTGTTGGAAAGATCTTTTCGATACGAACCCAATGGTTCCAGTTCTAGGAGAATCTGACGGTCGTATCATCCGTAATGTCCATTCGAAGTCAATGATCGAAATTCACGAATTGTCGCGGCACGGGCGTTCTATTCAGGCCATTATTCATAATATATATATATATATATATATATATATATATATTTCATCGGTTTCCATTTAAAACGTATTTTATAGCTTGTTTTAAATTCGTTTTCAAAATGATTCCAGCTTCATTTTCAATTTTAAATCAAAATTGAATATTCTATATCATTATAATATATAAATGATAATATTTTCAAACATCAGATTTTGAAATCACTTCCTTTTCGATATTCATAATAAAAATGAATAAAATCGAAATAAATATCGTTCGCGTCAAAATGGCGCATAACTAATCTACACGGCTTTGTATATTTCAATATATTGTCGTGTCCATCCAAAATCGGACTTCAAAATCAGATTTTGATCTTTTTACTGAATATTATTTTAAAATATTCATTATTTTAAAATATTCGTTATTTTAAAATATTCATTCTTTCTGAACTGGAATCAAACACAGTAAATTACCATATAATGTTAGTTATATGGATTTCATACAACACATGTATAGAACAATAACGATAAACAATCGACCATCACCCAGAGTGCATTCTACACTGCATAAGCATTAAGTATAAATAATTAACACTTACACAGCCTGTCAACCAGTCGATCGGCATATGGCTAAACAATTGGGATTAGTGTACGTCAAATATCATCCCAATACCCGTGTGGGGTTTCAAGCAACAAATACTGAACATTATTTGTGTAGTTGGGCGATGTGTAAAATTTATCGTCCCAATCAATATCAGTCAAATGGGTGTACATAAAAAAATCATCTGATTTGTAAATGAATATTTATTTTATTCGTACACACGTTAAAAATTATATTTTTAACACTAAAATATTTGTTTTAACACATGAATATTTTATACAGTCCATTTCACATCACAATCAAATTTCACATCACAATCAAACAAACAAGTCGTCCATGGTCTGTGGATGATGGGGAGCAGTTCATATTTGCAGTTATAAAATAAATAACTGAATAAGAAATTTCATTGAGGAGTTCTCACATTGGGTTTCCACTCCGTCATTTTTTTAGTGGACGATTTGGATTTTGTTTTGCTTCTCGTCAGCTCCATCGCAATCTGTTCACGCAGTTTGTATTAGAATCATATTTTTAATCTATGATATATGTATATAAAAAAAATCATATTTTTATATTTTTAAAACCCTAATATTTTTATTTCAAAAATCCTTGCTGTTTTTATTTCAAAAATCCTTACTATTTATATTTTTAGAGCAATGGTTTACTTATTTTTAAAACAATGGTCCTTTATTTTAAAAACAATGGTTGTTTTATTTATTTAAAACAATGCAATTTTATTTTCAAAACATTTCTATTTATATATTTAAAACATTGCAATTTTATTTTCGAAACATTTCTATTTATATATTTAAAACAATGCATTTTTATTTTCAAAACATTTCTATTTATTTATTTAAAACAATACAATTTTATTTTCTAAACATTTCTATTTATATATTTGAAACAATGCAATTTTATTTTCAAAACATTGGTTTAAAAACAATGTTATATATCTTGTTTACCAAAAATAAAAGGATTAACTACATCATTAAACCCTAATTAACATCATTAAGTGTTAATTACCCTTCTACGGTTTCTTCCTCTAGGCAATCGTCGTCCTCTTCAAACCCAAAATCATGTCGCACCTCTCTCCTCACGCACCCCAACCGCTCCACCTGACGATGATCCTCCGACCTCACAACGTTGACCTTGGCCACCTCCACCATGGCCCCCATTAGCCTCGAGTTCGACGCCTCCGCAACGCTTGAAAGGACGCACAAACAGTGGTGGTTTAAGCAAAAAATACTGAACTCCATGCTTCACCTGAGATGATCATCACCTCACAAAATTGAAGATCCCACATCACGCTATCGATTTTGTTTGTGAAAGATAAAATAATTCCATTTGGTTTTGGTGTGATAAAGATTGAAATTGGAACGAAAATAGCCCTTGATTTTCAAGAACGGTGGCTAACAGAAATTGGACGGGAAAGTTAGGGTTTGGGGTAGCCAAGGGGTATTTATACCCTATTTTAATTATATTTTATTCCAATAATTCTTGTTTTTCAGCACGAACTCCAAATCAAACCCAATGACTATTGCCCCTAACCAAATACCTCCATTCCGGACACAATAGAATATGTTTCGCAAGCCAATTCTATCGTTTGGATAAGTTTTCCTTTAAATTAAAATATAAATTAGTATATATTGAATCCAAACGTACATTTTAATTTACCGGAGCCACATACTGACTCGAAAAATTCCATAAAAATAAATTTGGCTATTTTTTGATGATACGGTCCTAAAAAAACTAATTTCGTCAAATTTGGAGACAGCTTGAAAAATGGCCATTTTCTGGTCGATCCATATTGACTTAAACCATCAAAACACGTTTTCTTTTGTCATGCTCACATATTAATTTCAAAAATAATGAAAATTGGAATCTAGCAATAACTTGACATCCCGGATCCAACAAAAGTGGTTTCGTCGAAAATGGAGGTCGTTTGCAAAATGGCTATTTTTAAGGGCTTTATATATATATATTAAAATAAATATAAATTCCAAAGTGACTTTTCTGAATTTTAAAATGGACGTAACTTACAATTTATAAAGTGAAATTTTAGTTTCTTACATCCGTTAAAAAGATATTGTTCATCAGATTCCAATATTTCTTGTTTCGTCCAATTCCGACTTGCATTGAATTTCGTATGTTCAATTGAAATTAGAAATTGAATTTTCAAACTGCCACGCCATTTCAGGCTCGTTTTATAATTAAATAAATTTATACGTTCTAACTTCGTCGAAAATAATTTTTTCATCGTTATTATTTAAAATAAATCATTTTAAATATTCAAAATCCGTTAAAATCGCCAAAATAAAATTTTTAAATTGATTCTGATTTTCCGAGTTGTTACAATCTCCCCTACTTAAAATCTTTTCGTCCTCGAAAAGGAACGGAGCTGAAAGTTGTTTAACTAATCAACTCAACTTTTATTCTGGCTTTCGTTAATCAACTTTTCAGTTTCTAAGAATTTTCAAATTTTTCAAAAATTTGGCTAACACCCTAAATTTTCGAAAATTTTCGCCATAACCTCCTTTGTACAGGGAGCATCGGGAAAATCCACAAACCGCCACATAGGCCCTCTCATCTCTAAAAGAAAAAGGAAAGGCCAAACGGCTAGCCAATCGGCTCATAAAATCATCCAAACCCAATAAATTAGTAAATATGTACCTATTTGTCGGGCATACAATTTTATTCCTCTTCTCTAGCCTCCTTGTTATGACCTATTCACACATGTATATGTACATGCATGCAATTTCAAACAATTTTCAATTCAGTTCAATATTTTGATTTTATTTGGCTAATGTTTAAAATTTTAATTAATCAAACCAATAGTCATACAATACAACCAGCAATCAATTAGTTGATTATCATTTCAAATTCATAATTTTTATATACTCAAAAATCATGTTTTTGATGCTAAAGCACAACAATATATCCTATCTAGTTTTGGTTGTCACGCCAGTCTAATGGAAATATATAGAAATCCCACTTTCGAAACTCGAACATAAATAATGGTGATGGTATACTTTATCATCAGAATCATACCCTGGAGACTAGAGTGTGATTCTATATCTATCCTGTATATTGGGGCTTCAAATACATGTGGATCAGATGTATATGCAAAATCTTTATATACTCGATTGTCCAAATTCAAGATAAATAAAATACTCAAATACGTACAATTGGATTTAATTTTCAAAATAAAATTCGTTTTCATTTTTATTTTAAAAATAACACTCTTCCAACTCATTCTAGGATACTACTGATCCTATCTCTAATGAGTTACTCTCATTGGATATTACTAATCCAATCTCTGATGAATTCTTCCGTTTGGTTCTAACGTGCCTTGTTCTCGAGCTTTGATACCAAAATGAAATGATCTGAACTTCCCCATTAAGGAAAGAACGGATTGCTTTGAGGATAAGACGAATCAGAACACAAACAGAAGAACATTTCATTGCTTATTACAACAATTTACATCAGAGTACAAGAATATAACAGAATATGAATAAATATTATACATTTGATAAATATCAGAGATTTAAATTACATTAGCAATGGAAAAATAATACATAACACAATTGAAAGAAATAAACGGATACAGAGCTTTCCGAGTATTGTTCTAGCTGTAAACCAAGAACCTATGAATATAATATCTGCAAAAACCCAACTATTAGCTGCCCGTGTGGAAAATAGGGTAATTAGAGTTTAGGTTGAAACAATAAACTCCAGATAAGTCATGTGACTGATGTGAGAACTAAAACAGTTATTAATCTTTATTTTAAAGTTCGGTAAATCAAGGGACCCGGCCGTGTAACACGGAATGGGATTCCTCCCAAGAATACCAGTGCATAAAACAACAGCGCAATGCTAATTAAAGAAAATGAAGCTATTATAAGACCCAGGTCCCATCACACAATGCAACGCAAGTCGGAGGATAGGATTTTACCTTATAATAGCTAAATAATGCTTGGTACGCAAAATTTAATCTTTTATTATTACTATAAGTGAAGAAATCAACTTCAAATATAAATGTATCAATCATAGGCGGCATGAGCGCCTCATCCCACTGTGTCGCCATATATAGGATTACAACCAAAACCACAATGTCACGTATTGGAAGTTGGATTCCATCTGTGAGACAAGGCAAAGGGATCATCCTGTGCTAATTCGAGACACTCTAACCCGTGCCCCCGGTCTCAGCCGCAACTGCACCGGGATCCTTGGGACCGGCCATCCGTCGATGGTTATAAATGGCATAAACTATATGCTAGCCAGTTCTACCGAACCCCTTGGTGATTTAGGCCCCGTAAGCCTCTGCAACCACCATATCCATCGGCTCCGTAGAGACCGATATATCCAAGGAGTCTCTCTATCCATCAAGTAATAATAAGCAACATCCACATGAGTAAATTGTCAGGGGCTAGAAAACGCTGACACCCCTCCTAGCTAGAAAGCAGCATATGTCCATTACCCAGAAGTTCTTCCCGTTTCTGGTTCACACCGGGGTGTGAGGCTCGCAAATTAATGCTATACACAAAGCGACGCTATATTAAAGCTATGCTTTGACCATCAACCACAAGACTTTGCTTTTCAACACAAGCCTTGATCCATGCAACTCAGCATGCCACACAGGCAATTCATGCCATGCGACTGATATCTATTGATATATAACCTCTAAGCTCGTACGTCTCAGAGAAGGGTGTTAAGAAAGAGAATAAATTATTCGCCGCCAAACAGATATATATTTAATAGAAATCAATCAACACATAATGAAATCCAATGTTGGACACATAGTCCATTTACAAGTTCGTTCTGGGTCTGAACCAAACCGAAGGAACCTTATTCCTCGTCCCATATGTCCAATACAGGAGAGAGGCCCTCGCATATCCGTCGATCTCCAAGTACGTCTGGACGATCACCACTTATTACCTCGTCTTAGGTGTACAGGCCAATCAAGACATCAGTAATCATCCAAACGATGTGAAGACCTCCGGTCTTCAACCACCATCTTCATTGTTGACTTATCGTCAAATCAGTTATTTAGAATGGGTATAAACCCGGCCTTTCCGAATAACTCGCGTATATAATAAACAACTGCTATAATAACACAACATACGCCTCATTCCAATCCAGAATATTCCTTTATTCCAATATTCTTATTCTTTGGGTAGGTTCCCATTAATTTTATCAAAGATAAATTCTTTTGAATTTATTCTTTAATCTTCCTTTGGATATCATTTCAAACCATATTAAGGTTTTCCAAACTAGTCGGGATTAGCGAACCACACCGAAGTAATCATTTATTTTATTTCCCAATCCCAACCTATTCATCCCATAGAGCAAAACTGGTAATACTCCATGTCTAACACTATGGTATTATCATTAAATATTAATTACCATTTCATGTTCAAATCTAGTTAAAGATTTAACTATCGCTTGGAGCAAAACTGGCGATACTCCATTCTCGATCATTTCAACTGAATTAAAGATTCATTAAAATTCCGCTTAGTTTTAATCTTCCCAAAAATCAATATTAATGATTATATAACTTGGGAAAACATATCCTGTCTTTAACTGGGTTAAAGAACCAATGTCATTTAAAACACATTTCACGATAAACCCAAAATCGCATTCCATTTTATTACAATTACTAAATATAACTGGAAATTATAATAATCTTGATTAAAAGATTTATTCTTTTCACACGGGGTATAAGAACAGTGTTACTGAAGACACGATTCCATCAGTCTCTAACCGTAAATTAGTAAGAGAACAATTCCCTAAGTATTAATCCCGAAGGCCGAAACCAACATTGGATCAATACCCAGGAAACCATTCAACTTAGCTAATCTCCAGCTAGTTTCTAATTTTCTTAACTCCATTGGGTTTAAGAATAGAATTTTTAAAGATACCATTCACGACAAACCCAAAATTCAATTCAATTCCATTCTAATAAAATAATAATTAATTGGTAAACTTCATTAAATCTTGATAAAAATATTCAACCTTTTCTCAGCTGGGTTTAAGAACAGTGTTAGTGAAGACACCGTTCACGATAAACCCAAAATCACATTTGATATTAAATACAAGACTTTGAATAGAAAATATATCGGCTTATATTCAATATCAAATTCTGAAATCAACAAATATCATATTGGAATAACGATATATATATATATATCTTCCAAATTCCTCCACACTGTCCGTATAATCATGGAATCCAATATCGAAATATTCCGAAGATTATTTCTATTCAAGTCCATTCCAAGTCATATATTGGAAATTCTGGTTATTTTTAAAACCATTTCAAATCCAATTTAATTATTTAGAAATATTGGATTATAATTCTAGTTCATAACTAGTTCATTTCGATAAAAATATATTTTTATCTTTTCAAATATGGAATTTTTCATCCTAATTCTTTCCAAATCATTTATTATGATTTTACAAAAATTATTAATAATTTCAATAATTTTATTAAGGCCCGTACTGTCGATTTCCATAAAAGGTCATCGAACTGCACTTACAACGACCTTTTCCAAATTTGATTTGGACATAGATCCAAATCCAACCGTTAAATTTCAAATCTCTTATATTTGTTGGAAAGCTCTTTTCGATACGAACCTAACGGTTTCTGTTTTAGGAGAATACGACGGTCGGATCTCCTGTAATGTCCATTCGAAGTCAATGGTCGAAATTCGTGAACTACCGCGATGCGACGCGTTCTATTCAAGCCATTATATATATAATATATATTTCGTCGGTTTCCATTTAAAACGTATTTTATAAATCGTTTTAAATTTGTTTTCAAAACGATTCCAACTTCATTTTCAACTTTAAATCAAAATAGAATATTTTATATCATTATAATATATAAATGATAATATTTTCAAACATCAGGTTTTGAAATCACTTCCTTTTCGATATTCATTATAAAAATGAATAAAATAGATATAAATATCGTTCGTGTCAAAATGGCGCATAACTAATCTACACGGCTTTGTATATTTCAATATATTGTCGTGTCCATCCAAAATCGGACTTCAAAATCAGATTTTAATCTTTTACTGAATATTATTTTTAAATATTCATTATTTTAAAATATTCGTTATTTTAAAATATTCATTCTTTTTGAACTGGAACCAGATAAAGTCAGTTACCATATAATGTTATTTATATGGATTTCATACAACACATGTATAAAACAATAACGATAAACAATCGACCATCACCCAGAGTGCATTCTACATAGCATAAGCATTAAGTATAAATAATTAATGCTTACACACCCTGTCAACCAATCGATCGACACACAGCTAAACAATTGGGATTAGTGTATGTCAAATATCATCCCAATACCCGTGTGGGGTTTCAACCAACAAATACTGAACATTATTTGTGTAGTTGGGCGATGTGTAAAATTTATCATCCCAATCAATATCAGTCAAATGGGTGTACATAAACAAATCATCTGATTTGTAAATGAATATTTATTTTATTCATATACACGTTAAAAATTATATTTTTAACAATAAAATATTTATTTCAACACATGAATATTTTATATAGTCCATTTCACATCACAATTAAATTTCACAATACAATCAAATAAACAAGTCGTCCATGGTCTGTGGACGACGGGTGCAGTTCATATTTGCAGTTATAAAGTAAATAACTGAACATGAAATTTCAGTGAGGAGTTCTCACATTGGGTTTCCACTCCGTCATTTTTTTAGCTGACGATTTGGATCCTATTCTGCTTCTCGTCAGCTTCATCGCAATCTGTTCACGCAGTTTGTATTAGAAATCATATTTTTAAACTATGATATATGTATATAAAAAAAATCATATTTTTATATTTTTAAAACCCTGCTATTTTTATTTCAAAAATCCTTGCTATTTTTATTTCAAAAATCCTTACTATTTATATTTTTAAAACAATGGTTTTCTTATTTTTAAAACAATGGTCCTTTATTTCAAAAACAATGGTTGTTTTATTTATTTAAAACAATGCAATTTTATTTTCGAAACATTTCTATTTATATATTTAAAACAATGCAATTTTATTTTCAAAACATTTCTATTTGTATATTTAAAACAATGCAATTTTATTTTCAAAACATTTCTGTTTATATATTTAAAACAATGCAGTTTTATTTTCAAAACATTTCTATTTATATATTTAAAACAATGCAATTTTATTTTCAAAACATTGGTTTAAAAACAATGTTATATATCTTGTTTACCAAAAATAAAAGGATTAACTACATCATTAAACCCTAATTAACATCATTAAAGGTTAATTACCCTTCTACGGTTTCTTCCTCCAGGCAACCGTCGTCCTCTTCAAACCCAAAATCACGTTGCACCTCTCTCCTCACGCACCCCAACCCGCTCCCCCTGACGAAGATCCTCCGGCCTCACAACGTCGGCCTTGCCCACCTCCACCACGGCCCCCACTGGCCTCGAGTTCGACGCCTCCGCAGCGCCTGAAAGGGCGCATGAACGGTGGTGGTTTGAGCAAAAAAACTGAACTCCACGCTTCACCTGAGATGATCATCACCTTACAAAATCGAAGATCCCACATCACGCTATCAATTTTGTTCATGAACGATGAACTAATTCCATTTGGATTTGGTGTGATTAAGGATTGAAATTGGAACGAAAATAGCCCTTGATTTTCCAGAACGTCGGCTAATAGAAATTGGACGGAAAGTTAGGGTTTGGGCTAGCCAAGGGGTATTTATACCCTATTTTAATTATATTTTATTCCAATAATTCTTGTTTTTTTGCAACGAACTACAAATCAAACCCAACGACTGTCTCCCCTAACTAAATACCCCCATTCCGGACATAATGGAATATGTTTCACAAGCCATTTCTATCGTTTGGATTAGTTTTTCTTTAAATTAAAATATAGATCAGTATATATTGAATTCAAACGTACATTTTAATTTACCTAGGCCACATACTTACTCGACAAATTACAGAAAAATAATTTTGGCTATGTTTTGACCATATGGTCCTAACAAAACTAATTACATCAAATTTGGAGACCGTTTGAAAAATGGCCATTTTCTGGTCGATCCAAATTGATTGAAACCGTAAAACACGTTTACTGTTGCCACGCTTACATATTAATTTCAAAAATTATGAAAATTGGAATTTAGCAATAACTTGACATCCTAGATCCAAAAAAAGTGGTTTCGTTGAAAACGGAGGTCGTTTGCAAAATGGCTATTTTTAAGGACTTAATATATATATATATATATATATATTAAAATATATATATTCCGCAACGACTTTTCTGAATTTTAAACTGGACGTACCTTACAATTTATAAAGTGAAATTTCATTTTTTTACATCCGTTAAAAGGATATTGTTCATCAGATTCCAATATTTCTTGTTTTGTCCAATTCTGACTTATATTGAATTCCGTATGTTCAATTGAAATTAGAAACCGAATTTTCAAACTACTGCGCCATTTCAGGCTTGTTTTATAATTAAAATAAATTTATACGTTCTAACTTCGTCGAAAATAAATTTTTCGTCGTTATTATTTAAAATAAATCATTTTAATATTCAAAATCCGTTAAAATCGCCAAAATAAAAATTTTAAATTGGTTCTGATTTTCCGGGTTGTTACAATTACTGTCTCTTTTCTCTTAGTTTGTGTTATACCTCTATTTTTTTAAAAAAGGCGATCTTACTGCTTACAATTCTTCTGGTTCAATTCATTAAGGAATTTTGTGCTTCAGTCCATTTGGTTCATGTGTTTTCTTTTTCAGTTTAGTTCACTAGTAATACAGTGTTTGTTTTCATTTGGCTCCACAACATTGTCAATACAAAACTGTCTTTTATTGCATTATGTTTGTTTGCAAAGGCGTTTCTATACAACATTTTTTTATTACAAACAACTATCAACACTCTTTTCCACTTCTTTGCCATCTCCACCACAACCACATCCTTTAACTCAACAACCAGAAACCATCTCGCCATACACAACTCTGTTCACTTGCATCATCACCAATATACAACTCCAATGCAACATCTCTTCGACAGACCAAACCCATCATCTACATAGTTGCTACATCACAAAACTATTCTGAACTTCACCTCTGCCAAACACCACACCATACATACAACCACCTCCATTCAAAAAGACCTGCACGAACCCCTCAAAACTCCAACACACACCTTCCTAGCAACTTCATCTATATTCACCTCCAAGCACTGACAACCACAAGCCACAATAGTAATCTACAATTCTCCTTCCACAAAAACTGCCCTCCATGATTCACTAAACCCACTGCTATCACAACTCGATCTGTCTTCTACACTCAACAATATTCACCAACGTTCAACCCTCCACAACCAACATTTGACGATTACTGCAATTCGCCATCTAACTTTCCCTACCTTGTAATCACTACAGTTCACATCCCAGTTCGAACCATCTCGATTCGCAAACTCAAGACAAAAATCCCTGAAACCAACTTACAACAACCACGCAACCCTGCTGCTCTCACCACCCTCATCAAAGTCGCTCAACTTCCCAACCAATCCACACACCAGAAAATCCCCAAAATCTGCAGCACAGACCAATTTCAACTCCCAAATTCAAACTCCCACCACGTCCTGCTACAAACCCTCGAGTCCACCACTTCACTTCCTCCTCAAAAATCGCCTCCACCATGGTGCTTTCAACAGACCTCCACAACATCAACATTGTTTCTACGCCCTCACTAGTAATCGCAATTCATCATTATTCGCAAAATCAAAAATCGACAACCGAAGATCGAGCCCCCTTCCTCATCTCCTGATATCGATATTCACACTTAAAAAAAATCTTCCCCAAATTCATTGTGATTTCCTTTGATTTCATGTGCTGCTCTGATTAAAGAAGAGGTCGGTTTGTTTAATAAGTGTATTGTGGTTTTAGTTCAAAGGTGTGGGCCGATTAGGCCTATTGGGTTGCTTGTTAAGCATGTTTGAGTTGCGTTGGAATTTTAGCTTATAAAAAAGTTTTTTGTTTTGCTTCCAAATTTGGGGGTGTTTGCTTTTAAGTTTGGGTTTCATTTTTCTTTCATTGCTCTTACAAAAAAACTTGTTTTAATTTCGTTTTAGGCGTGCGAATTTTGTGTTGTGTGTGAATAATTTTTTTTATTTTCTTTTTAAGGTTTTTTTTAAAGTCCCCCTTAAACATTGGTTTAAGCATGTGATTTTAGTTTTAATTTTTTCTTTCAAAAAAAAATGTGTATATATATATATATTATGTTTCTACTCTTTTTCGTTGCAGAAAATCAGGAGTCAGCTTGTTTGTATTGCTTGGATTTTCTATGCTTTGATTGCACGTTACTTTGCTATGCCAAAAAAAAATTACCGCTTAAAAAATTGCTAATAAAATATGCACGCTCTGGTATTGGGTTCTAACCCTTTCTTTTATTTACCTTGCATTGTTGATTGCTTGCATGTGCATTCACCAAAAATAAAATAAAAAATTCATTCGTAGTTGCATTGGTAATTCATGTTTAGTTTATGTTTTGCATTCATCTCATTTTAATTTTATTTTCTAAGGACACTAATTATATTTTGACAAATTGGTTTCTTTCCAAAGAATTATTTCTTAGTGTCTAGACTACGACAGAGAAATAATTATTTATAAATATTATGGTGATTCTTGAATATTATAGCGGTTGTTCCTTTAAAGATACTTAAACCTTCGGCTGCATTGCTAGGGTGATTCCAGGTGCACCAATAACTCATGTCTATTAACTAGCTAAGAATTTTTTTGTTGAAATTAGTCTAACCGTCATTATATAATTTTAGAAAATTAGTAATTTGCATTCATATAGTTGCATTAGGTTCATGCATATATAAAACCAAAAAAATTCATTTGTAAATAATCTCTTTCTATTTTTTTAAGTATTTTGTTTTTAAAAGAAAAACATTAAAAAAATCAAAAACTGAAAATAAAAAAAGTTCTCTTTTGTGAATATTTATTTCTTTTTTTTTTGAAACAAAAAAAGAACCATTTTCTTGAAGAGGCCTCAATTTCCTCACTCGTTAGAATTTTACGGTAGTTGTGAAAATCAATATAATTCATATAATTTCACAACCAATTCATATGGATATTTTAATAACAACTATTGTACAAATAGTTTTGATTCTGCACCACAAATTTTGAAACTAACGATCAACCCTTAACTTTGGAAACAAATATTGAATCTTTACTTGAAACGAGCACACAACAAAATCAAAGAATAAATGAATAGTGTAATTCATACTTGCATAACAATTTGAGTCAAACTTTTCAAAATAATCAAAATTCGAATTCACTTCAATTCAAACGATTTCGATTATAACCCTTTCCAATTCAATTACAAACTCCAAAATAAATTTCAAATTCAAATGGGAAATGTGAATAAATTTTCAAATGGTTTTGGCAATGGGAATAATTTCAATTGTGGTGCAAATGAAATTTTTTATTCTCAACAATTTCAAATTGAAAATTCTCATGTAAATAACTATAAATTTGATTTTGTGGAGCAAATGAACGAAATTTACGATAATCTCAAGGATTTATTGTTTGAAACATACTTGAAATAATGTGAGCAACATAATTAAATTTCAACGTGTGATGAGTCAAACGATAATCCATCATTTACCAAAATTAATGATTTTCAAATAACAACTTTTGAAATGGAAAATGACGATCTTAATAAAGTTGTTGAAAACATGATAATTGATTAATTTTAATTCTTTTGAGAGGGTGGAACCAAATTTAGAATCCGATCTCAACAATTTTAGACTGAAAATGACACATGCAATAAAGTGTGTTGACAATTCACTAAAGGAAGATGAATTTGATGAACATGATTTTTTTAGGACTTTTCAAAGATGGGTTGTTGAATTGTGGACGAGTAGATCTAAATTTAGATTTTGAAATCAATATTTTTGGTCTATTTTTCAATGATAAATTTGAAACTTGAATTGGTGAAATTGAACATGTAATTCAACCATATTTATTCAATCTACCCAAAAAATCATCGAAAATAATAAAACTGATTAGATATTTAATAAAACGACGTTCATTTTTCCAAATCAACATTTAACTTCAAAATAATTTGATGTTTGGTTTTTCGAGCTTAAGTTGTGTCTCTCATACTTGAATAGACAAATGAGTTGGTCTTTAGAAGGCTGTTTCATTTACTTCTTATCAATATATTTTCTGATATACTATAAATAACAATAAAAAATTCCTTGTAAATATAGGTCATATTTTCAAAAAAATATTTTCCTTTTCTCCCTTCACTTGACTGTGGGGACACAATCCAAATCAAGTGTTGGGAGAATTTCATATTTATTTGCATTAAATTTCTTTTCTTTTTTTTTCAATCAAAAAAATTCAAAAAAAAAGCATTTTAATTTACTGTTAAATGGGCACGATTAAGTAAACATATTGGTCGCATAATAAAAATGTTTGGAAAATCACTTCTCTTAACGAATGACAAAAGAAAAGTTTGAATTATGAGCAATTTTAGTGTAACTGGTATATAGGGAGATTCGAGGTAATGAGTATGGAGTGTTTTCTAAATTGTAATCCAATTAAATGAGTGGTTGATTTAGAGTACTTGCGATAACATTTTAGATCTTTTAAGTGAAGTTGTGCTAAGATATTCTCGCTTAACTCTCTCTCTCTTTCAAAAAAACAAGGAAAAAAAAGAAAAAAGAAAAAAGAAAAAGGAAAATAATAACAATAACAATAACAATAATAATAAATCCAAGGGTATCCAACATTGCTTGTAAATCTAGCGTTAGTGTGCAGACCCACCAAGCTCTATCCCAACTCTCACGTCAGTTCGCGGGCAGTGCAGAGGTGGTATACCTTGGTCTCATTTTATTAGTTGGATGTTAGGGATTACGGAATAGATCGTTAAGGAAAATCTAACAATAGAGGGAGGTGAATAGTGTTTTTGAGAAATTTAACAAAATCTAAAACTTATATGATCTACTATATGAATCACACACCACGGAGATAATCACAGACACGGATTCAAACACAAAAACAAACAGAAATAAAATGCAGAAAAGGAAAGAACACACTAGATTTTATAATCGTACGGATTACTCCTACGTCCAATCGCACAACGCTGGATTGCGCAGAGTTTTATTACTATATCAATATCCAAGTACAACCCCCTTGATTTCAGGACTTTAAGGTTAACACCGATTCCAAACACCCTTGATCAAGTATATTCCCCTTGATTTCATGGCTACAAGGTTAACACTGCTCCGGTTCCTTGATTTCAAGGCTACAAGGAAAAACCTTTTTCCCAAACGCTTCCCAAATAATTACCATAGCACTATATCTATTCAATAGCACTTTGATTCAGAGAGTATTGAGTAGAGAGTGAGAAGAGAAGAAGTTTTATGTAAACAAAATTGAATTCGGCAGAGTATAAGTGTGGAAATCATAAAAATAAGAAATAATAATGGTGTAGAGAAAGGGGATGAAGATGGAGAAGAAGAATGATGAAAAAATTCAAAATTAACCCCTATTTATAAGATTTGAAAGGTTATAATGCTTCTGGAACGTTACAAATAGTGAAAACACACTTCCTTTCAAAATAAAAAATATGACAGTTATACGTTGACATGGCCATCTTTATATGTCGACATATCCCTTAACAAAATTGAGTTTCGAGCATTTCTGAAGTTTTTTGATATATATATAATCCTAGAAATTCTTGAATTAAAACATAGTGTTATAAATGTATATTACAAAGTAGAAAATCATATGAAATCATAAATATAAACTATATAAACATAATTATAAAATTATAAAGTTAAATACAATATAAATATAATGTATATAAAAGTATATATAAATATATAAAACTTATAAACTATAGAACTTGAGTTTAAAATAAAAAATAGAAAAAGAAAAATAGAGAAACTTAATAAAGATTGAAGATAGAATTAGAAAATAGAATTTGAAATCAGAAATTGAAAATCATTTGAACCTGGAGTGTTATTCAGAGTCTTACATTACTAGACTCTATTACTACTTTTATCTTGAACTCTTGAAATCTTGATTGCTCATGAGTCTTGAATCATCTCTGAATTCGGAATCTCTAATATCTTTAAGCTATATGGTCTTCAGTATTAATTCTTGAATATATATCCTCCATATGTGTGTGTGTGTGTATATATATATATTCTAGATAAAAGTTTTAGTATGTATTTCATAATCAATCAATATTGAAATAAGGTTGTTGTCATCAAAACTCCATTCTCCAACAATCTCTCTCTTTTTGATGATGACAACCTTAGTTTGTAAAATATCACACCTGTACATACCTGTTGATGAGGATCCTTCTAATACTCCCCATGTCTATATGAATCCTATAAATTAAATTATATTTTATAATTTCTCCCACTTTGGCATTATCAAAAAGAAATTCTAAAAACTACTCCCCCTAAATCCTATAACTGTTTAAGTAATTTCTATACTAAATTAAAGTACTCCCCTTTAATTCTAAATACATCCTATAATTATAAAATACTCCCCCTAAATTTATGATTATACAATAATGAATACTAAGTATATTAACAAATCAATCCAATATCATAATTACATATGTTTATATACAAATCATGTATGTTTATATACAAATCAATCCAAGCACACCACACCAAGTAATAATTTACATATGTCTAATATATTCAAACAATCCAAACAAATCAAACAATTTAATCAAATCAAATCAATTATACCAAACAATTTAATGTTTCTTGGGACTTCTACCCATTCATCTTGTCCATTGGGTTCTTCTTGATGTCCTTCCATTATTCTTCATTGTTGAGTGATGCTTTGTTGTTTTCATCTCTAAAATGAGAAGAGATCGACCAAAGAATTACATCAAAAAAATTCTCTTGATATTCAACCGTTCTCATCTGAATTAACTCTAGGTGGCGCTCATTACGCAGTATTATGGAAAGGATTTTCTTGAAGGAATTCAAAGAATCTTCAAGATTTTCACTAATGTTATGAAATGGATTTTCAATGGTTTTAACAAAAAATGAATTAAGAAGAAGGAGAAATGATATATTGAAGTTTTTTGGAAGAAATAGGCTTAAACAGGTTCTAGAATTCGATGGATTTTGCATAGACATGAGTTAGTTATTTAATTTTAAATTTTGAAAAGTTTTAAAAATATGGTCGTTATATGTTGACATATGCAACTATGTATGTCGACATATCTATTAAAAATTGAAAATTTTCAAATTTTGAATCTTTTGATCTTCTATTATATTATATTTAATTCTAAAGATTTTGCAGTAACTTAATGATAAATAAAACTCCATTCATTACTTCATAAAAGCAAATACATCCAACTAATTAAGACACACTAAATACGAGATTCGAAAGAAAATATAAGCAAATACATAATGATAAATTAGACTAGATAGACTATTTTTCAGCAGATGATGATGAGGAAGATGAAATTCCAAGCTTTCTTCCTATCTTGACCATGAACTTGGTCATTTTGGAAAAGTTCTTTTTGAGTTTCTTTTGATTATTGACAATCTTCAGTTGATTTTGAACAATCATCTCTCTAGAAATGGTTCTAGTGTTGATTGGACACTCAACAATTTCTAAAGAAGTTTCTTCTTCTTCGACTTCCATAGGTGCTTGTTCTTGTTGCATTCGAGCTTGTTTTACTTCGAATGTCTCATATGGTTGGAAAGGAGAGGAATTTGCATGAGATGTATGTTTGATGAGTCAATAACTTTTCTTGGCACAAATTCTTCTCCGTGAAGATCAACTCCAAAGTATTTGAAAATGCGAGTGAGATAAACTCCATAATAAAGAGTGTTCTCTCTTGATGAAGTTTCTATGGGATTGACTTCTCTTAAGATCATGTAGGCCCAATTGATGTTATAGCCATCAATAATAGCAATGGGAGCCTATTGGAACTTGAGAGTTGGGTTGTTAAAATTTTCGGAATGGGGAGTGATGGCATGTTAAAGGAGAAGGTTGACAATTCTTATTTTTGGATGAAAAAAAATGAATTTTGAAATCCATTTGAGCATCGCTTTCAAATATGTCGTGATAAGTCTCTGAATCGGTTTCATCGATAACGAAATCCGAAAAATCTGAGCCCGTGCTTCTACAGTTTATGATATTTCCCAAGATTTCGGCATCAAGAAAAATTTGCATGCCTTTGACGCTACTCCAAATTTGGTCTTTGTTGCCTTCGTAAAATCGCGATTGAGATTCGCATTGAACTTCTTGGCAAGCTTAGGATAACACACTTCGTCATTATCCCAAGAGTCAATTAGACTCAAGACTTCATTGTGTTGAAAGAGCGAGATAAGGTAATAGGAAGGAAATTCTTCAAAAATGGCGAAAGCTCCCGTATTGACTTTAGCTTTTGCTAGATAGTCAACATAGGTTTTGAAAGCATCTCTATCATTACAAAGATAACCTTTGATGGTTTTGGTTAACTTCAATTTTGAAATGAACTAGAGGAAGCCATTGAATTGATTGTTTTGAAGATAATAGATACAAAGAATATAGTTTGAATTGTAATGAAAGGATTAGAGAATAAATGTATATATAGAAATTGAAAGGATATGAATTGAATAGGCATAACTTTTCAGAATTCAATGGCACCTTTTCAGTCCTTGGGAGTTGGTGAAAAGTTGGAGGGAAGTTTGAAAGTTTAAACCTTCGAAATTCAAATTTTGAATTTTGAATTACTAGCTGTTATGTTGACATATAAACATATGTATGTCGTCATATATGCTTACTTTCAAAGTACGTCTGGTTTTTGTGACATGTGAATTAAATTATATATTTCCGGTTTAACGATTTCCTAAAATAATTCTAATCCTAGCTAACATCCAAAAAATTATTTTATTTATTATTATATCATTATTTTGAATTTCAAAATTCAAATTCAAATTTTAAATTTTAAATTCGAACTTTAAGGTTTTAATTTTAAATCCAAAACAAACAAAGCAAACAAACAAATCAACCATTCAACCAAAGAAAATATAAAAACTAATTAAGGCGTACCCGGGTTTTAGATCTTTTTCTTCAAAATTCTCTGAATTTTGAATTGTCGTGAAGCACATATTTGAATTTTCGGTTTCTGGCTCTTCATCACTTGATGATGAACCTGAATCATCTAACGTTGCTGCATATGCTTTCTTTCTTTTCTTTGAAGAATTATTGTTGCCTATTTGTTGAGTCGACTTATCTAGATAAGAACACATTCTCCTTATATGGCCAGGTTTGTTGCAGTTATAACATCGATCATCATTTCTTCTTGAACTTCCTTGGTTATTATTTTGAGAATAAATTTTCCTCCTGTATTTCAGAAATTTTATAAAGTGTCTTGTCATGAGGGTTGTTTCTTCATCATCTTCACTATTTGAGTCAGAATCATTTGAAGTTGTTTTATATGCGATGCATTTCTTCTCAGTTGGCCCGTTTTCCTTTCTTTTCTATAATTTGACTTCAAAAGACATAAGATTTCCGATTAACTCCTCAATCTTCATTTCATTGACATTATTGGCTTCTGATCCCATTCTGGAGTCAATGAACTCAATATTTTTCTGACTGGATCTTCTTCTGAATAAGGTTTTCCAAGTGCTATTAAAGAATGCACTATCTCTTAAAATCAGCAATACATATCGGAGATAGACTCATTCTCATTCATTTTGAATAACTCAAACTAATTAACAAACATTGATATCGTAGTTTGTTTAACTTTACTAGTTCCTTCATGAGTAACTTGTAAAGTTCTCCAAATCTCATAAGCAGTTTTACATACTGACACTCTATTAAACTCATTCCTATCTAATGAACAAAATAACATATTCATGGCTTTAGAATTGCTTTGTGCAGCAGCCTTTTGTTCATTTGTCCAATGTGCAAAATCAGTTGTTGGTTCAACAAACTCATTCTGTGTGCTATTCCATGTGTCTAATCCTACTGATTGTAAATATATTTTCATTCTACATGCCCAATATGAATAATTACTACCATTAACAGTGGTGGTCTAACAGTGGACTGACCATCTACAAAAGAACTATTATTTCTACCAGTGTTGGTTGCCATTATAACTGTTTTCAAAAATCAGATTATGAACTTTTTGAAAGACCATGATTTGATACCAATTGTTAGGGATTGCGGAATGGATCGTTAAGGCAAAACTAACACTAGAGGGGGTGAACAGTGTTGTTGAGAAATTCAACAAAATCTAAAACTTGTATGGTCTACTATATGATTCACACACCACAGAGATAATCACAGACACAAATTCAAACATAAACACAAAAATAAATAAACATAAAATCCAGAAAAGGAAAGAACACATCGGATTTTATACTGGTTCAGATTACTCCTACGTCCAGTCCCATGTAACGCTGGATTGCGCAGAGTTTTATTACTATATCAATATCCAAGTGCAACCCCCTTGATTTCACGGCTACAAGGTTAACACCGATTCCAAACACCCTTGATCAAGTATATTCCCTTTGATTTCACGGCTACAAGGTTAACACCGCTCCGGTTCCTTGATTTCAAGGCTACAAGGACACACCTTTTTCCCAAACACTCCCCAAATAATTGCAATAGCCCTATAACTCTTCAATAGCACTTCGATTCAGAGAGTACTGAGTAGAGAGTGAGATGAGAATAAGTTTATGTAAACAGAATTGAATTCGGCAGAGTATAAGTGTAGAAATCATAAAAATAAGAAATAATAATGGTGTAGAGAAAGGGGATGAAGATGGAGAAGAAGAATGTTGAAAAAATTCGAAATCAACCCGGTTTATAAGATTTGGAAGGTTGTAATGCTTCTGGAACGTTACAAATAGTGAAAAGACACTTCTTATAACAACTCAGAATTTCTGAACCAAATTTTTTTTTTAGCTATTTTAATGGATTTTTAATATTTAAAATGATTTATTTTAAATAATAACGAGTTTAAATTTATTTAATTGAAGTTAGAACAAATAAGTTTATTTTAATTATAAAACGAGCCTGAAATGGCGCGGTAGTTTGAAAACTCAATTTCTAATTTCAAATGAATATATAGAATTCGAAATAAATCGGATTTCAGTAAAACAAGAAACATTAGAATATGTTTAATAATATCTTTCTAATGAATGTGAAAAATTCAGGTTTCATAATATAAATTGAAATTTATGTCCAGTTTAAAATAAAAAATAGTCATTATCGAATTTATATATATTTCTAATTATATATAGCCCTTAAAAATAGCCATTTTGCAAACGACCTCCGTTTTCGACGAAGCCACTTTTGTTGGATCCGGAATGTCAAATTATTGTTAGGTTTCAAATTTCATAATTTTTTGAATTAATATGTGAGCATGGTGAATTTAAACGTGTTTTGTCAATTCAGTTTGAATTTAATCGACTGAAAAATGGCCATTTTTCAAACGGTCTCCAAATTTGAAGAAATTAGTATTGTTAGGACCGTATCGTCAACACATAGCTAGATTTATTTTTCTGGAGTTTTTGGAGTTAGTATGTGGTCCTAGTAAATTAAAATATACATTAAATTCAATATTGACTATAATATTAATTTATATTATATATATAATGACCTAAATAGAATATATATATATATTATATCAATATTGAATGGAATTAGTTTTAAGTGGAAATAGAATATATATATATATACACACATATTATACATATATATAAATATATATAAATATATATATTTAATGACCTGAATAGAACGCGCCGCATAGCGACCATTCTCGAATTTCGACCATTGACTTAAAATTGATATAATGGGAGATCCGACCATCGAATTCTCCTAAATCCAAAATCGTTGGATTCGTAATGAAAAGAGCTTTCGAATGGTAATAAGAGATTTGAATAGATTTTAAAATATGCCTGAATTAGTTTTGGGAAAGGTCCCTGTAAGTGTAGTTCGATGATCGTGTATGGAAATCGACTGAAATAACGATATTAAAATTATTAAAAATATGAATAAATTATGTGAAATCATAATAAATGATTTGGAAAGAGTTCGGATGAAGTATTTCATATTTGTAAAGATAAATGCTATTTTTGTCAAAATTAACTAGTTAACAAATAAAACAGAGAACTGAAAGGAATTGAAATGGTTTTAAAAATAACCAGCATTTTCCAATGTTTAATTGGAATGGATTTGAATGGAAATAATCTTTGGAATATTTTGATATTGGATTCCATGATTATACGAATTTGTCGAGGAATTTGGAAGATAACTATATCGTTATTCCCAATACGATATTTGTTAATTTCAGAATTTAATATTGAATATAAGTCGATATAATTTCTATTCAGAGCCTTATATTTAATATCAAATTGGATTTTTTGTTTGTTGTGAATTGTGTCTTAAATAACACTGTTCTTAAACCCAGTTGAGAAAAGAATAAATCTTTTAATTAATATTTAGAAGAAGTTTACCAATTAATTAATATTTAATTGGAATTGAATTGAAATTGGATTTTGGGTTTGTCGTGAATGGTGTTTTAAATAACATTTGTTTTTTAACCCAATTAACGGTGAAGAGATGATTTGGAATTTATAAATCTTTTTATTACGATTTAATGGAAAATTTCCAAAGTAAAGTTTTTCAATTTAATATATTAAATTGGAATTGAATGGAATTCGATTTGGTAATAATCGAGATAAGCTTCTGTGAATGAAGACTGTTACTATATATGGAATTTAAAAGGCCTTGCCGCTATTCCATTTATATTATTAGTCTGATACGTGAATTTATATTGATTATACACTATTATGATTTCCGTGTAGATTCCGTTTTGATGGAAGATGATTTGGGTTTATTGCGAACTGTGTTTTTAATAACATTGGTTCATTAACCCAATTAAAGACAATATTAATTTCTTAAAGTTGAATAATCATAAAGTAATGATTTTTGATATTAAAACCAAGTTGGAGTTTTAGTAAATCTTTAATTAGATTGAAATGAGAATGGAATAATTAAATTTATCGAATTCATGAAATGATCGAGAATGGAGTACTACCAGTTTTGCTCCAAGCGATGGTTAAATCTTTAATTAGATTTGAACGTGAAATGGTAATTAAATTTACCGATAACACCGTGGGTGTTAGATATGGGGTACTACCAGTTTTGCTCCATGGGGTGAATAAGTTGGCATTGGAAAGATAAAATAAATGATTACTTCGGTAAGGCACGATGATCCCGAATAGTTAATAAAATATGTAGAAATTGATATTGAAAGGAAGATTAAAGAATAAGTTTAAAAGAATTTATCTTTGATAAAATTAATGGGAACCTTTCCCTAAAGATGTGAGTATTTGAATAAAAGAATATTCCGAAATGGAATGAGGCATATGATGTGTTTTTATAACACTTGATTATTGACTATAAAATACGTGAGTTATTCGGAAAGACCGGGTCTATCCCATTCTGAATAACTGATATGACGATGACTAAAATTCAACGATTAAGACGGTGGTTGAAGTCCGGAGATCTTCACAACGTTTGGATGATTACTGATGTCTTGATTGAGCTATACACCCAAGACAAGGTAATAAGTGGTGATCGTCCAGACGTACTTGGAGATTGACCGGATATGCGAGGACCTCTCTCTCCTGTATTGGACATATGGGACGAGGAATACGGTGCCTCCGGTTTCGTTCAGACCTAGAACGGACTTGTAAATGGATGTGTGTATGACATTGGATTTCATTCTGTGTTGATTGATTTTTATTAAATATATATCTGTTTGGTGGTGGAGAATTTATTTTCTTGCTTAACACCCTTCTCTGAAACGTACGAGCTTAGAGGTTATATGTTGATAGACATCAGTTGTATGGCGTGAATTGCCAGTGTGGAATGCTGAGATGCAAAAGATCAAGGCTTTTGTTGAAAAGCAAAGTCTTGTGGTTGATGATCAAAGCACGGCTTTAAATAGCATAGCTTTGTGTATAGCATTAATTCGCGAGCCTCACACCTCGGTATGAGTCAAAAACGGGATAAGGGAATGTAGGGAGTGCACGACGTTTCTTTCTAGCGAGGAGTGGTGTCAATGTATAGAGCCCAGAAATTTGTACTTACGTGGATGATGGAATGAGGCGCCTCAGATATTGAGTCGCTAGTGGCTCAGAGATAGGTAGGAATGGGAAACGTGTGTTCAAGAATAATTAATCCACTAAAGTATATGTGGACCGTCCCTGCAGGATCCAAGGCTCACCAATGTCCAATCCCTGAGGCATTTTCTAGAGTGTCTCGAATCGGTAAGGAGACCATCCCTTGCCTTGACTCATGATGGAAATCCAATTTCCAATACGACATTTTTCAGTTTTAATTATAGAACTAGCATAGTGGCATAATATATGGTCCCTATGTCGTCTATGATTGATACATTTATATTTGAAGTTGATTTTGACACTATGCACCTATAGTAATATCAAAATGATTTGTTTTAAACGTATCAATCATGTTTGGCTATTATAAGGGAAAACCCTATGCTCCGCCTTGCATTGCAATGTGTGATAGGACCCGGGTCTTATAATAGCTTCATTTTTGAAAAAGCATAGCGTTGTTTTATTTTAAACAGATTCATATGGAGTAAACCTGTTCCGTGTTATACTACGTGGTCCCATGATTTTCCAACTTTTAAAGTAAAGTTTTAATAACTGTTTTGAGTTCTCATACCAGTCCCATGACTGACTCGGGGTTTATTGTTTCTACCTAAAATCTGGGTGCCCATATTTTCCACACGGCAGCTAGTAGTTTTGGTTTTTGCAGATTTCTTTTTAACAGGATCCTGGATTTACAGTTGGAGCTATTTTGGAAAGCTTTGTATCTGTATATCTCTTTCAGTTGTGTCAGTTGTTATTTTCTGCTACACATTGTACTTATGTATTATTTTCCCCTGCTATGTTAATTGTTATCTCTGATATTATTTGTCTGCTGTGTAATATTATTCATACTCTAGAGTGTTATTGTACTCTGATGTAAATTGTTGTAATAGCAATGAATATTCTATTGTTTGTGCTCTGATGCATCGTGTTCTCAACTCAATCTGGGCTTTCCCGTAAGGGGGAGTTTGGGTCGTTTCATCGTGGTATCAGAGCTTTGGTTAACAAAGCTAGTGAACAAGTCACATTAGAACCAAACGAAAGAATTCATCAGAGATAGGATTAGTAGCATCCTATAAGAATGACTCGTTGGAGATAGGATTCGTAATACCCTAGAATGAGTTAGAAGAGTATTATTTATAAAAACAAATTTAGTTTTGAAATTTTATATCTATTATTCATATTTGAATATTTTATTTTATATTGAATTTGGACAATCGGGTATATGTAGATCTTGAATATACGCATAATTAACGTGTATTCGAAGTCTCAAATATACTGGATGGATATAGAATCACACTCTAGTCGCTTGGAGATGATTATGATGATCGAGCTCCCTCATCAGTGCTTATGTTCGAGTTTCGATAGTGGGATATCTATATATTTCCAATTGACTGATGTGAGAATCAAACCTTAGTTGGAGATGTTGTTGTGATTTGACACTAAAATATGTTTTTTAAGTATATATAAAAATTATATATTGGAAAAAAGTTAATCAATTAATTGATTGTTGGTTGTGTTGTGTGATTATTAATTTGACTGATAAAAATATTGGAATATTAAAACCAATACGAGAAATGAAAGGTAAATTAAGCCAAATAGAATCAAATGTAGAACTAAATTGAAAATTAATTGGAATTGCATACATGTACATATATATGTGTGAACAGGTCATAGCATGGAAGCTAAGAAGAGGAATAAAATTGTATCCCCGACAAATAGGTACATATTTACTGTATTTCTTGGGTTTTAATGATTTTATGAGCCTATTGGCTAGCCACTTGGCTTCTTTTTCTTTTTGTTTGATGAGGGCCCTGTGAGGCAAGTTGTGGTTTTACCGACAGGGTTGTACAAAGGAGGTTATGGCGAAATTTTTCGAAAATTTAGGGTGTTAGCCAAATTTTTGAGAAATTAGAAAGTTCTTAGTAACTGAAAAGTTGAAGAACTCAAGCCAGAATGAAAGTTGAGTTGGTTGGTTAAACAACTTTCAGCTCAGTTCCTTTTCAGGGACGAAAAGATTTTAAGTGGCGGAGATTGTAACAACCCGGAATTTCTGAACCAATTTAAAATTTTTATTTTAGCTATTTTAATGGATTTCTAATATTTAAAATGACTTATTTTAAATAATAATGATTTAAAATTTATTTAAATGAAGTTAGAACGAATAAACTTATTTTAATTATAAAATGAGACTGAAACCGCGCGGTAGCTTGAAAATTCGATTTCTAATTTCAAATGAATATACATAATTCAAAATAAATCGGATTTCAATCAAACAAGAAACGTTAGAATCTGTTTAATAATATCCTACCAACGAATGTGAAAAATTCATGTTTCATAATATAAATTGAAAGTTATGTCCAGTTTAATTTTTAAAATAGTCGCTATGGAATTTATATATATTTTTAATTATATATAGCCCTTAAAAATAGTCATTTTCAAACGACCTCCGTTTTTGATGGAACTACTTTTATTTGATCCAAAATGTCAAATTATTGTTAGGTTTCAAATTTCATAATTTTTGGAATTAATATGTGAGCATGGTGAATTTAAACGTGTTTTGTCAATTCAGTTTGAATTTAATCGACTGAAAAATGGCCATTTTTCAAACGGTCTCCAAATTTGACGAAATTAGTTTTGTTAGGACCGTATCGTCAAAACATAACTACATTTATTTTTTTGGAATTTTTGGAGTCAGTATGTGGCCCCGGTAAATTAAAATGTACGTTAAATTCAGTATTGATTGCAATATTAATTTATAATTTAATTTTGATAACAAATGATTGAAACAGTCGAATTGACATATGACACATATCCCATTGTGTCCGGAATGGAGGTATTTAGCTAAAGGCGACAATTGTTTGGTTCGAATCGGAGTTTGAAAGAAAAATTCACTTTTAGTAAATAAAAAAAGGTAATTAATAAAATATATTTATATAAAAAGGGGTCAAACCCTTATCCTCTCCACTCACGGTCAAAGGAAGAAACCCGTCCCCAAAATCAGATCCCGTCGCCCCCTTCCTGTCGCGCTCCAGCTCCAACGCCGCCGCACCCCCCCTCCGGCCACCACCCCCTCTAGCGTCGTCTCCTCCTATTCTCCCTTCCTCTAATTCGTAACCCCCTAGCCCCAATTTCCACCAAACCGTCGTTGCAGGCCCCACCATGCCACCACCTCACCACCGCACCCCCCTGTCACCACTAGCACCCCACGCTGCCGCTTCCCCCACCCCCATTCCGATCGTGGGGCCCCCTCCCTCTAAAAATCTCATTTGTACAAAATTTCAGTTTTGCGTTTAACCCCCTGACCTTCCTAACTCAATATCTTCCAATCCGAGCGCTTCTGGCAAAAACTCCACAATGCCAAAGTTGAAGAGCACGATTTTCTCTTTGATTTGAGTATACAGAAGTCATATTTTGGAATGCAGAGCCACTCAGAAAGCGCGTCCAAAGTCTGTTGTCCCGTTACTACCTTTTCGCGATTTCCGGCAAATTGGAGCATTTTAAGAAGATTGTCCACTCGGTGGAAGATGTCCGGAATGGCGCGTTCATGCTAGAAAAAAGGTCGGGTGAAGATTGGAGCTCGTTCGCAAATTCGGGAATCAAAACAGCGAATGTGAGCGACAGAAAAGAATGACGTAGTGGATCCCAAAGTGAGAACTCCTTCTCACTCAAACTATTTTACAGTTAAATATATCCTAGGTTGCATATGGGGCTTAGTAGCTCCTGACACTATTTTTTGTACAAACCATGGAAGATTTGTGTGATTTGATTGTATTGTGGGAAAATCGATTGTGGTTGTGAAATTGATTAGGATGGTGATTGATTGATTGTTATGTATGGCGCGAGCCAGTATTAGGAGAGGGATAATGCTTGACATTATTTCGGTTCTAATATCGCACCATTATAATACCAAAATTTTCTGACATAAATATTTATTCATTAAAAATATCATTTTTAATATGTATATGAACAGTATAAAATAGTCATGTGTTGAAATAAATATTTAACCGTTAAAAATATAATATATAATGTATAGATGTACGACATAAAGTTCTCCTAAAATTAATATTCATTTGCAAATTGGACGGTTTGTTTATGTACACCATTTAACTGACATTGATTGGGACGATAAATTTTACACATCGCCCAACTGCACAAATAATATTCCGCATTTGTTGGTTGAAACCCTACACGGGTATTGGGATGATATTTGACATACACAAATCCCAACTGTTTAGTTGTACGTCAACCGATTGATTGACAGACTATTGTAAGTGTTATTTATTTATTTTAATGCTTATACAGTTGTAGATTGCACTCTAAATGATGGTTGATTGTTTAATGACTATTTGTCATTATTGTGGAAAATATGCGATGTATGAAATCCATATGTATAAAATTATATGGTAATTGATTGGGTCTCATTCCAATTTAGAAATAACGAATATTTCAAATTAATATTCAGTAAAGGATTAAAATGTGAATTTGATGTCCGATTTTGGATGGACACGAAAATATTGAAATATGTGAAGCCGTGTTGATTAGATTTGCACCATTTTAACACGAATGATTTTTATATCAATTTTATTCATTTTTATAATGAATATCGAAATGGGAATGATTTCATAATCTGATATTTGGAAAATATTATCATTTTAACATTATAATGATAAGGAATATTCAATTTTGATTTAAGATTGATATGGAAGAGGGAACCGTTTTAAAATGAATTTATAAAATACGTTTTGAGCAGAAATAGAATATATATATATATATATATATATATATTATATTTTAATGGCCTGAATAGAACGCGTCGCGTAGCGATCGTTCGCGAATTTTGACGATTGACTTCAAATTGATGTAATGGGAGATCCGACCGTCGCATTCTCCTAAAATCGCTTTTTTGATTGGATGGGAATGAATCAAGAAAAATTATTCTTCATCCACAAATATCCAAATTTTGAGGCCTAGTACTCCATGGATAGTTCGAACCGTATTGGAACAATGATCAATTTTAGCGCGAATTGTTTGTAGAGGAACCCTACCTTCTCAGATCCATTTGACATGTGCAATTTCTTTTCCATCAATACGTCCTACAGTTTGTATTTGAATTCCTTTCGTATCTATTTGTTCAGTTAATTCAATAGCTCTTTTCTTTGCCTTTCGAAATGAAACTCTATTTCTTAATTGAGAAGCCATATATTCCGCAAGAATATTGGGGTCTCCTTAAGATTTTTCTAGGAACCATTGGGTTCATATCAAAAAGGGCTTTCGAATGGTAATAAGAGATTTGAAATCTAATGGTTAGATTTTAAAATATTTCCAAATCAGTTTTGGGAAAAATCGCTGTAAATGCAGTTCGATGACCGTGTATGGAAATCGACTGAAATAGCGATATTAAAATCATTAAAAATATGAATAAATTATGTAAAATCATAATAAATGATTTGGAAAGAGTTTGGATGAAGTATTTCATATTTGTAAAGATAAATGATATTTTTATCAGAATGAACTAGTTAACAACTATAATAGAGAACTGAAAGGAATTGAAATGGTTTTAAAAATAACCAGCGTTTTCCAATGTATAAATTGGAATGGATTTGAATGGAAATATTCTTCAAAATATTTTGATATTGGATTCCATGATTATATGGATATTGTCGAGGAATTTGGAAGATATCTATACCGTTATTCCCAATACGATATTTGTTAATTTCAGAATTTGATATTGAATATAAGTCGATATAATTTCTTTTCAGAGCCTTATATTTAATATCAAATTGGATTCTGGGTTTATCGTGAATGATATCTTTAATAACATTGTTCTTAAACCCAGTTGAGAAAAGAATAAATCTTTTAATTAAGATTTAGAAGAAGTTTACCAATTAATTAATATTTAATTGGAATTGAATTGAAATTGGATTTTGGGTTTGTCGTGAACGGTGTTTTAAATAACATTTTGTTCTTTAACCCAATTAACGGTGAAGAGATGATCTGGAATTTATAAATCTTTTTATTAAGATTTATTGGAAAATTTCTAATGTAAAGTTTTCAATTTAATATATTAAATTGGAATTGAATGGAATTCGATTTGGTAATAATCAAGATGAGCTTCTGTGAATGAAGACCGTTACTATATATGGAATTTAAAAGGCCTTGCCGCTATTCCATTTATATTATTAGTCTTATATGGGAATTCATATCTATTATACATTGTTATGGTTTCCTAGTAGATTCCATTTTGATGGAAGATGATTAGGGTTTATTGTGAACTGTGTTTTTAATAACATTGGTTCATTAACCCAGTTAAAGACAAGATTAATTTATTAAATTTGAATAATCATAAAGTAATGATTTTTTATATTAAAACCAAGTTAGAGTTTTAATAAATATTTAAGTAGATTGTAATGAGAATGGAATAATTAAATTTATCGAATTCATGAAATGATCGAGAATGGAGTACTACCAGTTTTACTTTAGGCGATAGTTAATTCTTTAATTAGATTTGAACGTGAAATAGTAATTAAATTTACCGGAAACATCGTGGGTGTTAGATATGGGGTACTACTAGTTCTGCTCTATGGGGTGAATAGGTTGGGATTGGAAAGATAAAATAAATGATTACTTCGATAAGGCACGATGATCCCGACTAGTTAATAAAATCTGTTGAAATTGATAACCAAAGGAAGATTTAAGAATAAGTTTAAAAGAATTTACCTTTTATAAAATTAATTGAAACCTTTCCCTAAAAATGTGAGTATTTGAATAAAAGAATATTCTGAATTGGAATGAGGTGTATGATGTGTTTTTATAGCACTTGATTATTGATTATCAAATACGCGAGTTATTCGGAAAGACTGGGTTTATCCCATTCTGAATAACTGATATGACAATGACTAAAAATCGAGGATGAAGACGGTGGTTGAAGACCGGAGATCTTCACATCGTTTGGATGATTACTGATGTCTTGATTGGGTTGTACACCCAAGACAAGGTAACAAGTGGTAAACGTCTAGACATACTTGGAGATCGACTGGATATGTGAGCACCTCTCTCTTGTATTGGACATATGGGACGAGGAATAAGGTGCCACCGGTTTCGTTCAGACCTGGAACGGACATGTAAAGGGTTATGTGTCTGACATTGGATTTCATTCTATGTTGATTGATTTCTATTAAATATATATCTGTTTGGTGGCGGAGAACTTATTCTCATGCCTAACACCCTTCTCTAGGACGTACGAGGTTAGATGTTATATATTGATAGACATCAGTTGTATGGCGTGAATTGTCAGTGTGGCATGCTGAGATGCAAATGATCAAGGCTTTTGTTGAAAAGAAGAGTCTTGTGGTTAATGATCAAAGCATGACTTTAAATAGCATGGCTTTGTGTTAGCATTAATTCACGAGCCTCACACCTCGGTATGAGTCAAAAACGGGATAAGGGAACGTAGGGAGTGCACGACGTTTCTTTCTAGTTAGGAGTGGTGTCATGGTATGGAGCCCAGACATTTTTACTTATGTGGATGACGGAATGAGGCACCTTGGATATTGAGTCTCTAGTGGCTCAGAGATAGGTCTGATAGGACCAGTAAACGTGTGTTCAAGAATAATTAATCAACAAAAGTATGTGTGGACCGACCTTGCAGGATCTAGGGCTTGCCAGCGTTCGAGCCCTGAGCCATTTGCTAGAGTGTCTCGAATCGGTAAGGAGACTTTCCCTTGCCTTGACTCATGATGGAAATCAAATTTCTAATATGACCTTTTTCAGTTTTAATTGTAGAACTAGTATGGCAGCATAATATATGGTTCCTATGTCGCCTACGATTGATACATTTATATTTGAAGTTGATTTTGACACTATGCACCTATAGTAATATCAAAATGATTTGTTTTAAACATACCAAGCATGTTTGGCTATTATAAGGGAAAAACCTATCCTCCGGCTTGCATTGCATTGTGTGATGGGACCTGGACCTTATAATAGCTTCATTTTTGAAAAAGCATAGCATTGTTTTATTTTAAACAGATTCATGTGGAGTAAACCGATTCCGTGTTATACGGCATGGTCCCATGAGTTTCCAACTTATAAAGTAAAGTTTTAATAACTATTTTGAGTTCTCACACATGTTCCATGACTGACTCGGAGTTTATTATTTATACTCTGGGTACCCATATTTTCCACACGGGCAGCTTGTGGTTTTGGTTTTTGCAGTTTTCTTTTTAACTGGATCTTGGATTTACAGCTGGAGCTATATTCAGAAATCTTTGTATCCGTATATCTTTTTCAGTTGTGTTAGTTGTTATTTTACGCTATGCATTGTACTTATGTATTATTTTCCGCTGCTATGTTAATTGTTAATATCTGATATTATTTGTCTACTGTGTAATATTATTCATACTCTGGAATATTCTTGTACTCTAATGTAAATTGTTGTAATAGCAATGAAATGTTCTATTGTTTATGCTCTGATGCATCGTGTTGTCAATTCAATCTGGGATTTCCCATAAGGGGGAGTTTAGGTCATTTCACTTCCTTCCAGAATAAAAAATATGACAGTTATATGTCGACATGGCCATCTTTGTATGTCGACATGTCTCTTTACAAAATTGAGTTTTGAGCATTTTTGAAGTTTTTTGATATATATATATATATAATTCTGGAAATTCTTGAATTAAAACACAGTGTTATAAATGAATATTATAAAGTAGAAAATCATATGAAATCATAAATAAAAACTATATAAACATATTTATAAAATTATAAAGTTAAAAACTATATAAATATAAAGTATATATAAATATATAAAACTTGAGTTTGAAATCAAAAATAGGAAAAGTAAAATAGAGAAACTTAATAAATATTGAAGACATATCAAAAATAGAATTTGAAATCAGAATTTGAAAATCAGAATTTGAATTTGAACTGGAGTGCTATTTAGAGTCTTACGTTACTAGACTCTATTACTGTATTTATCTTGAACTCTTGAAATCTTGATTACTCATGAGTTCTTAATCATCTCTGAATTCTGAATCTCTAATACCTTTAAACTGTACAACCTTCATTATTAATTCATGTATATAAATCTGGCATATGTATGTATGTGTGTATATATATTCTAGGAAAAAGTGTTAGTATGTATTTTATAATCAATTAATATTGAAATAAGGTTGTTGTCATCAAAATCCATTCTCCAACATTGGACACCTAAGGATTACCGATATCTTATCTCCAATTCAAAATTTGAATTCTCCCTCTTTATTTTGAATTTATCTTGGACACATGTGTATATATTATCAATTTAATTATATATATATTCCGCGTTTACGGTCTATATTCTTTCGTTTATAACTTCTTCATATACTGACCTTTCAGCATATCATATATGAAAACGATTTAGAATTTTGCAACAAATCCAAATAAAAGAATTTAATAGCCAAATTGCTAAAGCTGCAAAATCTCATTTTCCAGGCATATTATTTAATTGCTCACTTTTGATTATTTATTATTAATACTAATGAATTTTATGGGGTGTTGCATTCTCCTCCCTCCCTTTAAAAATAGATTTCATCCTGAAATCTGTTTAACGGCCCAAAATGTGACGACCGCCCATAACATCCGCACTAAACAAGAGGAATAATGCGCTGAAAGGTGCGCTAGACAGCTATGGATGATCATCAGAGTAGGTAAACAACATCGAAACCTATCGTACTACTCACAGCACAAGGATAAAATATAATAGAACAAATACAACATGTAATAGTAATGAGGCATTATATAGCAAACTTTAGAAAACTTTCTCAACATCATTGTAATGAAACAGAATTTTCAGCATTTAAAATTTTATAGTTAATTTAATTTAAATGTTGAAATTTATGCTTATACATGATTATTAATTTAAAATTTATCTTATATTAAGAAATTTATTTATAATTTGAGGTTGGTCTATTTTAACTTGGTCTCGAATTTATTTGCAAATCTAGTTTAAAATTTTATGTTGGAATTTAATCGTTTGTTAAAAAAATTAAACGATATAAATTTTTTAAACTAATTGAATATATGGTTTGATAAATTTTAAATTTGAATTTTATTCAACTTGAGAATTTATTTTATTTTATTTAGTTTTAAATTTAAAGATTTATTTATAATTTCATTTTAATTTTGTTTTGGTTAAAAACACAAAAATTGATATGTATTTGAAAATAAAAATATTAGTTTAGGTATGTATGGTGTATAATACACTTTGAATAATATTTGTTAAATATTTGTTGCCACTTGTCTTTTGGGTTTAGATTTCAGGCCATTTGTAGAGACTATCTTTATATTGGTACGCGTGGCCCCATCTTCCTTTTTCACCGAGTCCTTTATTTTAATTCCTTTCCCCTTCTACATTTTAACAACCGTTACTTTCCTTCTCAGCCAAATTAAGAATTCCCAAAATCAATTTGATCTCTTCCTTCACTACCATGTCAATCGTGCCTCCACAACTAGCGCTGACCATCGGAGCCACCGTCACTTCGTCGCTCCACCCTACCGCAAGCCTCATCTCCATTACGCCGACCATCTCGTACTGCTCCTCCCCAAAAATCAAAAATTGGTCTGTCCCCAAATCTGAATCACTCCATCGTCCGATTTATCCACCGTGTTTCCCTTCACCGTTAGCACCCAAACACCTCTGCTCTACTGTCGTGCTCTCACCTCTGCCACCCTGAAGCGTTGCTATGTCACAGCCAGTCACCGCGCCTGGCCAGAACTACTGCGTCGAAGTTGCCTTTCACCTGCTTCATCCCCGGACATCCTCACCGCAAGATGTGCCACCCACTTCCAGAGCCACACCAGATTCATTGTTGATGTTAGCCCAGACAGCAGCCCCTGCTTCTCTATTGTCGACTGCAAGTAAGTTTAACTTACGGTTCGACTTATTTAAAGTAGTTAAATTCGCTCTTCACTGGATTGAATTAGTTGTGGGTTGCTGGGCTATTGCTATTTTCGTTGTTCACCTTGATTTTTGTATTGTTTGAGTTTGTGTCTTGCATGTCGAGTACTGACCTGCTGCTACTTCAAGTGTGTAATACCCATGTAAAACTCTAATCTTAGCGTGTCTTATCCTAGAACTTGCTTTGGCATGTATCTATGTTAGCCAGTTTGGATAATATCATTTGGGTGAATTGCATGTGTGTGGAGTGTGTATAGGTCAATACATATATACATACACGTGAAGTTACACTGGTGTAGTGCATATGCTTGTGAGTGTGATGTCGGGTGTGACTGTTTTACCGAGTACACTGTTGTTTAGTTACAAATTTCCATGTAGGTGTCCAATGATGTTTTCCTAGGTCACACTAATTCAAGTGTAACCCTCATAAATGGTTTATAAATGGTTTGTTACCGTTTACGCAGGCACTATATATATATATATATATATATATATATATATATATATATATATATAGATATAGGAAATTCTATTTAGACACAAAATATTGACACAAATTTAAACACAAGGAATCTCAACCACAGGATCTCCCCCTGAATTCCACCTCACACATAAAGGCAAACAAATCCTACGGTTCAGATTTTGTGTTTCCAATTCCGTGTTTAATTTTGTGTCCCAATAGCCACTCCCTATATGTATATGTTATATAAAATTTCAGCAACTGGTTGGTGTAAATAAACGAATTTGCTGTTTTGACATTGCTTGGCCTTAAATGTTTTCAAGTACCCACGCATGCATTGGTTATAATGTTGATATATCACAGCACTCAAGATTTCCATGCTAAATATAGTTGTTGTAGTTTGATTTTGGGTACAATTGCCATATTTGCATATCATGTAACCAGTGTCTATTCATACTTATATTTGTTGCGGCATCTGTAGTGTGATATCTTACCGAGGAATGTAAATACCCTGTTCCTCATGATGGTCCATTATTTTTCGGTGGTCCCTTCTTACTGCTTAAGTAGTTGACTAAAATTTGAGTGGCACCATGAACAAATTTTCCAATAACATGAAGTCACCTGTTGCATTAAAGTGGGATAGGATGCGCATACACTTAGTCATTTGTTTTGGGCACATGCATTGAATTGTTCCAGGAATAATAATAAAGTTGTTGGTTATAACGTGAGAGTTTGGGATTCATGAATGCTGCTCATGGACACACCTATTAGTCTACGTTTCCCTATTGTTGGGTTGACGATTGTTTTCACTCCCATGCATAGTTCGATCGCATCTATGATCGCTCAAACATGTTGTATGTTTCTAATCTTTGATACATGACCAACACTAGCTGCTTTGTTGTCTCATGCTTTTGTCTGTCTTTATTTCGGCAGTTCTCATGATACTCGAATTATTTCTTAAATATTTTGTTGGGGTTAAACAATTTTATCTATGTGTTATAGAAGTTTGCTAACTTGAAATAAGTTTAATCCTGACTCGAGTGTTTTGTGTATTTTGCATGGAACGCTCGGGTCAGGTCCTAAGTATTCCAGGCTTAGAGAATTTCAGCTTGCAAGCTGGAGAGGGACATGAAGATGTAGACGCATATGCGTGCATGCTCGACAAAAGTGTAAAATTTTATTCTTTTAAAATTTATGTATGAATTTTCATCTGCTGTGTAAAAATAAAAATGTTTTGTATAATACTCTGATATTTTGCATATAAAATTCCACTATTATGTATCCCGTGTATGTGATTCTGTGTTTGCTCTGTTAAACCAGTGTAAGCTAAAATAACTATCTGTCATTTTGAACGTTCTGAGTTGGTTTAAATACCGACTTTGAGCATCCAAAATGCTAGGTTGTTACAGTCATGAAAGGTTATCCAACTGATACCAAAGTTTGTACATAAATCCTCACTACAACACTCATAGAGCACTCAAACAGCGGGAACAGAAATACTAGATAGTAATAAAACTTTTATGTACCAGCCTCCTGCTCATCTCCACACAACAGAATCATCCTAGTTAATCACCTGTAAACTGCTACTTAGTCTGCCCATCCACAATCGGATGAACAACACAAGGTAATAAGAAAAGACAAAAAACCTTGAGTCAGACAACAGTCTTAGTGAGCGATAAAATAGCTAACAAACTTCAACAATAAAGTATATAAGAAGGGATAGACAAAAATACTAATCTATCCACAACATCAGAGAAGAACTCAAACTTATCTTCCCCACATCGGACAGTGATAGCCTTTACAATAAATAATTCAACCATTCATCCATGGAAACAGAACACCCATTCTATATCGACCCGTGTTTTCTGGGTAATTATTTAATTTAATTTATTATTTAAAAATATTGATTTGAATTTAAATAACTGAATTTAACGATTATATTTTGAATATGTTATTTAAATTAATAATAAAATAATATTTTAATTTCCAAACGGTCGAGAAATGTTGTGTTTGCAATATAGTGTGAACGAGCAATTTAAAATGGTTCAATATAGTTTATATTGAATTGTATTGACGATTTCGTTTATTTAACAATGGTTAAATATATAATTTATAATTTAATTATAAATCGAGCTGTAGCGGCGCGATAGTTCGTAATATTGCAGTTTGAACTTTAAATGGCTGTACAGGGCCCAAAATAAGCCGTATTTTCTCGAAACAAGAAACTCTAGAATCTATTTGACGATATTTTTCTAATGGAAGAGAAAAATAAAATTTCATAGTGTAGATTTTGCTTTGTGTCCAAATCAAATTTTGAAAAGGTCGCTATGAAATTCCTTTATATATTATATCGATTTATTATATAAATAAAAGGGTTTTAAATATTTTAAATATCAAATTGGCCTTGATTTCAACGCGGAATATTTTATTTTGAATCTGTATAAAATTCTGGTCATATATGGCCAATTACAGTATTTTATTTTTATTACATTGAAGTATTTTAAAATTAATTTATTTTAATTCAAATTGAACCTTTTTAGAAGGGACTTTATTTAAATGAGCTTCGTTTTTGACGGAACAAATTTTATTGGGACCGCAACAACAAATTATTGCTAGATTTTTAAGTTGCATGCAAATCGGAGTTATTCTGTGAGCATGCCAAAATTAAATGCAAATTAAACGACCATTTGGACATGAACGGATGCCGTTTGAGAAAATGGACACGGAATTCGATGAAAGTGGTTTCAATAGGACCGTAACATCAAATAATACTATGACGTCCATTTCCATTGCGAACGAAGTTTGTATGTGAGCGCAGGAGCGAATAAACGGTGTTTGGAATTGCGATAGACACGGAGAAAAATATCGTTAGTCACGTCACGATTAAAATATTATTTTTCCTCATTATATATGCAACCCAAAACTTCAGCCTTCTCAACCCAGTCCATTCCCGAGCATCCATATTTCAGAATTTTGCAGAAAAGTCCTCGAATGCAAAATAAATTATAAATCCAAATACATGATGAATCAGTGAAGGTCGATAACGGGAAAGTTGTAGATCCAGTCAAGGCCGACCTTCACCAAAAATTCTAGGACCAACGGTCATCTGAGTTGGCTGGAAATCGCCAATTTCCATGCAAAAGCTGTTTCGTTCTTTTGGGATTTTTGGCATTTTGGAGTATCGATTGATGTAGGGTCCAAAGCAAACTTGTAGAGGACGAAGAGGTGGTGGTTTTCTCTTTTGGGTTGAGGGTTTTAAAGTGAGTGCGGTGGCGCGGAAACCAAGATGATCGAAGGCTTGATTTTTGGGCGCGTTTAAGGAGCTGTCGATCTAAAATTGAAGATTCCGGTCGCTGGAGTTGATTAGGAGGTATACCATCTGAACATAAATGATGAAGGTGGCGACGTCGAGGGTTTGGAGGTGGCGCAGCTAATCCTGGTGTTTTTTGGCGATCAAAAGGCGGAGATGAACGTGTTTCGGTTGTGGAGCATTTCCAGGCTGTCGGAGTTGAACTGGGTATAGGCATTGATGGTGATGGAGGGTCTCGGAGGTGCAGAGGTACTAGTGGGGTCGGCGGGGTCTTTGATGAACTTGGTGAACGTCGGAGAGGGTCTGATGAAGTTGAGCTTGGCAAAAAGAGGCGATGTCGGGTTCAGGAGGATTGGAGGAAGAAGACGCGTGAATTCAATCTGATGTGGCAACGTTAAACTAATATGGTAATTAGTGCAGGTACTCAATTGTTAAAAGGTAATTAATTATTTATTAGTAAATTTATTAATTAATTTTTATCTCTAATTCAAATTAAATCTTATAAATGGTATAACTTTCGCATACTTCAACGGATTTCAGTGAAACTTGATCCGTTGGGATCATGGCGATGAGCACTACGCTGGGGAGCTGGTCTGGTCTGAAATGGAGACAACTGGAATTTCATCTGATTTTAAATGTCCGTTTAAAATTATATGAAACAAACGCATCAACCGTCAACCGAAATGAAAAGTGAGTTAATTCTCACACTTTTCTGGACTGCTATGATGTGATAAATCCATATAATATCATTAAAAAAATATACTGGTTGATTGGCTGTTTGGTTGTTTATTGTTGCTGTTAGTTATATTATAATCGTTAATTTATTTATCTAAAATTATATTCTATCATGAAGTGTTATAATAATCGTGATGCAGGGAAGGACAGGTTGGAGGGATCCGACCGGATTCCTCAAAATAACATATGTATTGTTTATTTTTATATTGTTTACACATGAACTGATTAAACCCCAAATTGACACTGAAACCTGTTTGAATGTTGATGGTTGAATGGATGTGATTGTTGTGGTAATTTTAATCAACTGACAGTATTGATTAAGTGGTTGGCAGTGATAATCTAAATCTATTGTTTTACGATGTTGTTTTGTTAATAAGCAAATTGATGGAGTTTAAATTTATTTTATAAATAAATTAACGAATTCAAGTTATTTTATATGAGTCAAATAAAAACAATGTTTTATAAATATATTTATAACTAAAATTTTGTTTTACAAATGTAAATGTGGAAAGTTTATATAATGAATTCTTATGCAGTCTTATGAACAGAAGTCAGGAGCTAATATACGAATAAGTGAAATTGAACAGTTAATTATATGATAATTAAAGTGATGTTTTTTAAATTAATTAAAGTATTTATTTATGTTATAAGGAAAAATGAAAAGAAGTTCATAATTATCCTTATATATTTATAATCATGTTTCAATAGAGATTTTAATAATTTGATATCATTCGTGAACTGCAGTCAGAAACTAACCTACAAGTTAGTGAAATGGAATAATTGTTTTTTTAAACAATTAATTGATAATTTAAATTAATTAAGTTATTTAATTAATTTAAGGAGGAATTGATAACGTAAATCAGTTAACGGTTAGCTGATATGTACGTTTGGCAGAAATCAACTATTTTAATTTGAATTTGACAATGGGATTAAATTGATATAAATTAATATAATCAAAAATTTTGTGAATATTCGTTATATTAAACGAATGGTGTTAAATGTTAGTTAATCTTCGACTAATTATAATTTTAACTAATTATTGAAATGTTTAATTATTATTCAATAACCTTTGTAAAATGATTTAATCTTAAATTGAGTTAATTGATGAATGATTTATTTTTGAAATAAACTACCTTTATTCGGTAAATAATGAGGTAAACTATATTAATGGCAATTAGAGCTATTGCTGGAGTAAATTGGAATTTCCTTCCAAAAGGGAAATCGAAATATATTAAGATCCTAAGTAAGAAAGGTTATAAAAGGGATTTTGTTACAAATCCCAGGATTTTGTAAACACAAGTTTATAAAGGACCCTCGAGCCAAGGTGATATTAACGATAAGCCTTGAACATAACTAAAGCAACGATTATTAATTGGAATTCAATTACGAAGTAAATAAGTGGCGATGGTATTTGATTAAAGGTTAGTATGGATTTACAGTCCGAATTTACAAACAAGGTTTGTAAATAAGATTTGTAAGCTAAGACGACCATTTCAATAAGATTTGATTAAGTAAAATGAGTATGAATAAAGTAAGACTTAAAGAGGGGTTTGCAAAATATTTTAAGTAAAGTGATTATAAAGAAGTTTACCAAGGTAAGGAATCGTTGTAAACCCATATTGGAATCAAATTCGTTTAGTGAAGATTCACTTAATCGAGGAAATGGAATAAGCATGCCAGGGGGTTTTCAAATAAAGGAAAATGGTTTATAAAACCAAAACAGATGGATATAGGAGAAATAGATTGGATTTTGAGATATTATAATATTGGTTTTAAATTAAAAGCTTTTATTTATCTTGAGATAAGAACGCTGTCGATCAAGGCCTGAGAGGTAAATAGAATACCCTAACTTGAACGGCTTCAATATTATCGAGAGATAATATTAGTTTGTAATGGATAGAGAAGTGATTATCGAGTTATTCATGAAATTTATCATTTATTTGAATAAACTTTTAAAATGGATTAGCTAGGCTAGTTTTAGTTAATCAGAAATATAACTACTTTTATTTAATGATAGCTAAAGCGGATACTTTTCAATTCAAATTCTTTTTTGAAACGAGATAAAGCTATGGACTGAATTAGTATGAAAAGGATTTGAAGTTCAATTCAAATCATATAAACAAGTTGTAAAAAATAGTTTATCCAAGGAGATGATTTTTAAAATAAGCATTGTAACACCCCACCTCCGATAGGGTCACTCACAAAGGGAATGCACTAGTTTTGGTGGAGTATTATCTAGGTAAACATACACAGAGATATCACAAGGCAGAACATAAATAAAGCAGCGGTAGAAATTAAAAACCCAATTTTTATTACATTCAAGAAAAGAGTCAAAACCCTATATATCCAAGATACAAATTATTCCATTACATCAAGTTCCAAAAGAAGCATAAACTTAAGATAACAAAAGTAAATTATTCCCCATAAATAGCAGAAGCAGCCATAGCATAGCTCAAGACCAAACCGTACATGAGCTGACAGAAAGCAAGCTAAATCCAAGCTAAGAGCTAGTGTTTCCTCTCTGAGAACCTGGGGGGGGGGACGAAAGAAAAAGAGGCGAAAGGAAAAGGGTCAGTCATAAGACTGGTAAGCCCTAGTGACTTTCAGTATAAAAACTAGTAAAGGTAACATGACATGTGAAAACTGGAATTAAACATAAGGATGATAACAAGACTGGTATGACAATTAAGATAACAAGATAAGTCAAGTCTAGCATCGCATATTCAAGATTCGCTGCACCAACTGTACTAGTATTCTAACCCATGTCAAGTATTAACCATGAAATGATCCCTTGGCCCAATATCATGAAGTGACCCATTACGGGGTCCTACGGTACGATCTACTAATCGATCGGCTCCCTACAAGTTCTAGCTCGTCATGTGTCTGTGTCATACGGCCCTATCCTGAAATGTAGTCACCTGTGCTAGGTCCACCATAGGGTGTATCAAGCCCTATGGTGCCAACCACCGACACGAATCAAGCACGCACAGTGTAAACCTACTGGTGCACAATGCCTGCTTTTTCAACTCCGGACTACGTGCACGACCATAGTCCGCCTGAACCTATAATGGCGCGCCTACTCAGCCGTCGTTCTGGTCGCTGACAATCAGCCCAGTAATCGTGCCCCACCCTTCCTAGTTCCAGGGTATCGCGATACATCTAAGTGGGTTACTGCTGAAAAGGATCGCGTAACTAGGGTTTCTAATGGGTTAAGTGTTGTCATTCAAATTCGTGACTTAATCCTATCCAAATCATGTATCAAGTTGGTTAAGTGTGTTCAAGCGGCTCATGACTTAACCCTATCAAATCATCGTGTCAAATTGGTTAAGTATATTCAAGTGGTTCATGACTTAACCCTATCACGTGGCATTAATTCATTAATGCACCCCAACCTCTCACATTAGACTAATTGTTGTGGTCACTGGATTTGCCGGGAGGTTCCGGGTAGATTTACACCATAACATAGTCTAACCTCGGGTTTTACGTGCGATATGAACAACTACCCACATTGGATTCTATTGTTTGCAGTCACTGGATTCGCCGGGCGGTTCCGGGCAGATTTACACTGCAAACTCAACCCAACCTCGAGTTGGCCATTTTCAAGTTTATCTAAGTGTCATGCCCAGATTCAAGTTTCGAGTCTAAATTCATGTCAAGTTTTCAGGTCATGTTTCATGTCAAATCGTGTCAAGTTCATATCCATATCTAGGTTCAAGTTATAATAACGCTCATGTTCAAAGCCAATTCATGTTTTACCTAATCTACCCAAATCGTATTCCCATCGCACATAAACTCGAATCGATACAAATAAATCTAATTAGGGAATAACATAAAAAGGGACGGGTATAAGGTGGCAAAAGTGACTACTAGCATAACATGGTATGACTTGAGATAAATGATTATAACATTACTGGCATATGGAATATCGGCCTCAAACATAAAGATTCCAAATCTAGCAAAATAAGGTACTAGTCAAGATAACAGTGACATAAGGTGAGAGTATAGTCATGGTAACGGTTGACATAAGATGTTAGTCATAAACTTGCGACTAATAGCAGATTCAACATTGTAGGCATGATAATATGAGGGGTTTTTCTTTTTGATTTACAACATGAATAGGCCCCAAATCAATGTCATAGAAATATACCCAAAAGTCAAGATGAACAAGCATGGATGTAAAACAGTCATCATACACAGGTCCAATTTCAATTTACAACATATTCATATTACATTTACAGTTTAAATCTAAAAGTAACTGGGGCTTACAGATCGTGGTTCGAGAATTAGAAAAAGAAAGTCAATGTTGAATCTTTATATGCTTATTTAAGTCCTAACAAAAATCCCCAAATCAGCAATTCTCTTAACGTAGTTTCGACGTAGAAGAAGTAGCTCCATTCTCTAACTTTTTAACCAGAATTAGATAAGCATAAGGTCAGAGAGAATTTTGTGTAGAGAGACTAGTGTTAGGGGCTGTTTATATAGGGTCAGGTCAACGAATGTAGATAGAAACGAGGCCAGAGACATCAAAGTGAATCCAGCTTCAAAAGTGGGCTCGGCCACCAGGTCGACACCCAGGTCGACACTATGGTCGACCTGGTCCTGGGCAGGTCGACTTGGTCCTGGGCGGGAAATTTCCCGCCCAGTCTGTTCTGTGGTTTAAATTCGAAATTTGAATTCGAGTTCTGAGCTGTTTTGAACTTGAAATTTTCTGAAAATTTCGAAGGGTCATAACTTGGTCATACAGACTCCGATTTTCGAAAACTCAGACTCGTTTCCAAGCAGAATTTCGAGACGAACACAATGTCATAACCTGTTGCCCTTGATTCTTATTTTAAAAATTGATTCTGCCTTGATTTATAGTTATAACACGTTATCAAAATACGAGTTGCTACATTCTCCCCTCCTTAATGGATTTCGTCCCCGAAATCTCTATGTTAGGGAGGATGTGTCCTACCATCCATCACCCATCTACTCAAAACATCATCCACAGGCAACCATTGTCCTTAAAAGATTTCTAGTGCTGTATGAACATATGCAGAAAGTGTGTGTATATGTACTTATCTAATGCAAAAGATCAGGCGGTTACTGATTCAGTAGTCCTCCTTAATGCAAAATATGTTAGTGTAATGAATCTAACATGTATGCAAAAATTCCTAACATACTTTATAATCTCTACATGAGTGCACAAACATTCATTCATATGCAACATCCAAGTGATAGCATAACAAGTTCCATCCATGTACAAGTATAAGCACTCATTCATATGCAACATGAAAATGTGACTGAGCCGATCTAGTGCCTAATGTGTGTCATGCATCCACTAGCAATCACTTGCAAACACTTGCAACCATTTGCAAACATCAACCATAACATGTTTCAATCACATGTTTACATCCATATGGTTCTACCTAAGGTTCTCAAGATAAGATCGAGAAGATAACAAGACAAACGTAGGCAGTAAAAGCATGATACGAAAAGGTTTTCAAGTTTATAGGAAAAGAGATCGAGAATGTACCCTCAAAAAGAAATGGGTGAAGCGCGCGTATCTTCTCTTCGGTTTCCCAAGTTGCGTCTTCTTGGGCTTCACTCCACTGCACTTTAACTAGCTTGACTTCTCGATTCCTTAGCTTCTTAATCTTCGTTCCTAAGATACGAATCGGAACTTGCCTCAATGTTGCTTCTTTTTCCACTTCTACGTCTTCAAGGATACTTGGCTCAACCACTTCAGCTGATTCATGTAAGCAATTTCGGAGATGCGAGACATAAAAGACATTGTGTACTCCGGCCAGCCTCTCGGGTAATTCTACATATAGGCTATCCGCCCAACCCTCTCAGTGATAGGGAACGGTCCTACGAACCTTGGTGCTAGATTTCCAACCGCTCCAAAACGAACTACATTGCGTAACGGAGAAACTTTTATAAAGACCATATCTCCGACTTCGAACTCTAAGTCTGTCCTTCTCTTGTCCGCATAAGATTTCTGTCTATCTTGGGCTGTTTTCATCCGTCTTCGTATCAACTCAACCTTCTCAGAATTGTCTCTTATCATGTCGGGTCCAAGTATAAGCCTGTCTGTCGTCTCCCACCAACAAGTTGGTGATTTGTATGGTCTTCCATACAGGGCTTCGAACGGTGCCATTCCGATGCTAGCTTGGTAACTATTATTATATGCAAACTCCACGAGAGGAAGATGGTCTTCCCAAGTACCACCAAAGTCAAGAATGCATAGCCTCAGGAGATCTTCTAGTACCCTATTTACCCTTTCGGTTTGTCCATCCGTCTGTGGGTGATAGGCCGTACCTAAACTCAGTCGTGTACCCATTGCTTCTTGCAGACTATTCCAAAATTGGCTAGTGAAAATCGGGTCACGATCACTAACTATACTAGAAGGAACCCCGTGCAACCGTACTACCTCTCGAAGGTAAATAGACGCTAGCCATGATGTGGTCCTCTTGCTTTTCACCGGAATGAAGTGGGCACTTTTCGTGAATCTATCAACTATGACCCATATGCTAGTATTTCCCTTCCTTGACCTAGGCAATCCATCCACGAAATCCATCGAGATACTCTCCCATTTCCATTGCGGAACCTCCAAAGGATGTAATAGCCCACCGGGCTTCTTCGACTCGGCCTTTACTTGTTGGCACACCATGCACTTCGAAACGAACTTTGCCACGTCCTTTTTCATTCCAGCCCAAAAGAAAATGCGTTTCATATCTCTGTACATCTTATCCCCTCCAGGATGTATGGTCATCTTCGAGTGATGCGCCTCTTCGAGAACTTTCCTTACTAGGTCTCCCACTTGTGGGACACATAGCCTTCCATCGTGCCTTAGCCATCCCTTGTCATCTATGGCATACCTACTGAGGTGACTTGACGTCTCACCACTAATCAGCTTGTCCATGATTTCAACTACCTGTGGGTCTTCCTTCTGTGAAGTCCCTACTTGATCTAGAAGTGTAGGTCTTAACTCAAGAGATGCTAACGTAGCAGTCAATGACTCAACAGAAGGTGTAAAATCAAAGGTTGCTATAAACTCAAGGCTTTTCCTTTCAACAAACAAGGGGCTCAAAGTCAACCTTTTTCTACTTAGCGCGTCCGCCACCACGTTACCCTTGCCATGGGTATAAGCTATATCGAAGTCATATGATGCCAAGAACTCCATCCACCGCTGTTGTCTCAGATTCAAATCTTTTTGTGAGAAGAGGTACTTAAGCGATTTGTGGTCGATATACAGCTCGAACCTCTCCGCAAGAAGATAATGGCGCCAAGATTTAAGTGCAAAAATGATCACGGCCAACTCCAAGTCATGCGTGGGATAGTTTTTCTCATGAACTTTAAGTTGTCTACCCCCATAGCATATCACTTTCCCTTCTTGCATTAGGACTGCGCCTAATCCCGTGCCACATGCATCTGTGTACACGGTAAACATCTTACCTCCATCGGGTAATGCCAAAACTGGAGCTGTGGTGAGGGCTCTCTTGAGTCTCTGAAAAGCAACGTCACACTCTATGTCCCACGCAAAAGCTAGGTTCTTCTTTGTTAACTTAGTAAGAGGGGCTGAAATCTTAGCGAAGTTCTTAATGAACTTCCTGTAGTAGCCCGCCAAATCGAGAAAGCTCCTCACCTCCGTTGCATTCTTAGGAATTTTCCAGTCTTGTACCGCGACTACCTTTGCGGGGTCCACGGCTATGCCTTGCTTAGAAACTACATGTCCAAGAAACCGAACTTCCTTCCTCCCAAAATGGCATTTGGAGAACTTAGCCTTTAACTGGTGTGCTCTAAGCATTTCCATGACTTCCTTGAGATGTCTAGCATGCTCTTTTTCATCTTTTGAGAAGATCAAAATATCATCCACGAAAACTACCACAAACTTGTTAAGGAACTCCCGAAACACCCTACTCATCAAATCTACAAAGTATGCGGGTGCATTCGTTAACCCAAATGGCATGACGAGCCATTCGAAGAAACCATCTAGAGTCCTAAACGCAGTTTTGTCAATGCTATCCTCAGCCACTCTAAGCTGATGGAATCATGTGGCTAGATCGAGTTGAGAGAAAACAGATGCTCCCACAAGCTGGTCAAACAAATCGTCGATTCTTGGTAGTGGGCCTATTCTTCTTTGTCAGCTTGTTTAACTCACGATAATCTACGCATAGACGAAGCGATCCATCCGCCTTAGTAGCGAATACCACCGGAGCACCCCATTCAGAAATGCTTCGCCTTATGAAATTTTTCTCAAGCAACTCCTTAACTTGTTTACCGAGCTCTCTTCTTTCTCGCGGGGCCATGTGCCTAACGGGCAATGAAACTGGCTTGGCATTATCAACAAGATAAATTCGGAAGTCTATCTCACGTTTAGGAGGTAACCCCCTCACCTCATCAAAGACATCTGGATATTCTCGGACCACTCTTACAGATTGCAAATTATCGACGGACGAGTCAAGAGATTCAAGATAACACAACATGACCGGACCCTTAGGGTTACAAGAAATTTAAAGGTATTACCGAGGCGAGTCATGAGCCTCACTACCCTTCGTTCACAATCAAGAATGGCTTCATAATTGGATATCCAATCCATACCTAGGATCAAACCATATCCCATAAATCCGAGAACATAAGCATTACACATGAATTCTACGCTTAAGATAGAGATCCTCAAATCCTCACACATCATAGATAAATGGGCGGAGCCCCCAATTGGATTTGAATCTATAATGGGATCCTCAACCAGACCAGTACTTAGGTGCAGATTTTCAACAATATCAGAAGAAATAAAAGTATGCGATGCGCCAGAGTCAAATAAGGTTCGAACAGGAAAGTCAGAAATGTAAACAAGGCTTTCTACAGAAATATTACTACCTCGGTTAAGAGTTGGAGTGGTGTCGAGAGCATGCAACTGCCCTCCAGAAGGTCCTGCTCGCTGGGTCTGCCCTTGCCCCTGTCCTTGCTTCTTGGGGCAATCCTTGCTGATGTGTCCAGTATCTCCACAATGAAAGCATTCACCCAACTTTCTCTTCTTCTTTCTACAGTCTTTAGCTAGATGTCCGGTAATACCACAAAAGTTGCACTTCCTCGTCTCATGTGGTTTGTTGTTGTTGCCCTTGTTATTCTTGTTGTCTCCCTTCTTGAAGATGACTTTCTTATTCTGAGTCTCATTAGGCTTAACCTCCTTCTTGCTATTCTTGTCTTCCTCATGAAGTAGAGCCATATCCACTAAGCTTTCAAAGGTCGCCCCCATGGGTATATGAGTTATGGCCAAACTGTGTAGTGGCTCGTTCAATCCTCAAGCAAAGCGTACAGCCTTTTTCTAGGCCGTGTTAACCAAGTCCAAACCGAACCGAGCAAGCTGAGTAAACTTATTCACGTACTCCCTAACATACATGTCCCCTTGCTTGAGTGCTAGGAACCTCTCCATCTGAAAGTTCTCTTCTGCTGACGATAAGAATTTAAGCCCAAACCTCTCTCTAAAGTCTGCCCAAGTCTCAACTGGCCTGGTAGCGTTGGTGACTTCCCACCAAAATGCAGCTTCCTCTTTCAACAACCATGCTGCCAACTGAACTTCCCTATGGTCCTCCACATCAAAGATAATAAACAAGTCTTCAGTCTCCTTTAGCCAGTTTCGTGCCTCAACAAAGGTTTCAGTCCCAATGAAGTTCTTGTCGCCCATTGCTTTAAAGTCTTTGCATATTTTGGCAAAGGTGGTACCAGGAGGAGGAGGAACTGCGACCACTGGGGGAAGAGGAGGAGGGATGTCTGTCGGGCCCGCGCCGTTGGCCCTGGCTTCTAAGTACCTTCGGAACCATCCAGGTACGGGTATTCCCTCAGGTAGGTCAAGATCATCCATGCTGAAAAACGATAAGAAAAAGATTCAAATGAGGAAACAAAGGAAAGTGCTAATGGCTTTTGGGGAATAGCCTTTTTTTAAAACATAAAACTTTTCTTGAAAAATGCTTCTTTATAAATGGTTTTGAAAATAGTTTCAGAAGGTTTTTAAAACTTTTGCCTAGCCTGGTAACCTTCTGCTCTGATACCAAATGTAACACCCCACCTCCGCTAGGGTCACTCACAATGGGAATGCACTAGTTTTGGTGTAGTATTATCTAGGTAAACATACACAGAGATATCACAAGGCAGAACATAAATAAAGCAGCGGTAGAAATTAAAAACCAAATTTTTATTACTTTCAAGAAAAGAATCAAAACCCCATATATCCAAGGTACAAATTATTCCATTACATCAAGTTCCAAAAGAAGCATAAACTTAAGATAACAAAAGTAAATTATTCCCCATAAATAGCAAAAGCAGCCATAGCATAGCTCAAGACCAAACCGTACATGAGCTGACAGAAAGCAAGCTAAATCCAAGCTAAGAGCTAGTGTTTCCTCCCTGAGAACCTGAGGGGGGGATGAAAGAAAAAGAGGCGAAAGGAAAAGGGTCAGTCATAAGACTGGTAAGCCCTAGTGACTTTCAGTATAAAAACTAGTAAAGGTAACATGACATGTGAAAACTGGAATTAAACATAAGGATGATAACAGGACTGGTATGACAATTAAGATAACAAGATAAGTCAAGTCTAACATCGCATATTCAAGATCCGCTGCACCAACTGTACTAGTATTCTAACCCATGTCAAGTATTAACCATGAAATGATACCTTGGCCCAATATCATGAAGTGACCAATTACGGGGTCCTACGGTACGATCTACTAATCGATCGGCTCCCTACAAGTTCTAGCTCGTCATGTGTCTGTGTCATACGGCCCTATCCTAAAATGTAGTCACCTGTGCTAGGTCCACCATAGGGTGTATCAAGCCCTATGGTGCCAACCACCGACACGAATCAAGCACGCACAGTGTAAACCTACTGGTTCCCAATGCCTGCTTTTTCAACTCCAGACTACGTGCACAACCATAGTCCGCCTGAACCTATAATGGCGCATGCGACGACCCCGAACCCTGTACTGACGGTGGCAAGGGTAATCCTTGGAATATAACACAGAAACAGATAACAGCAGAACAGAAATAAATAAATACACCAAATAATGCACAATAGAATATACTGGATAAACGTAATCATCAAAGTTACACAGTATACAGGATCATACTTAGTACAAATACAGTTCAGATATACATAAATGTCTACAGCGGAAAACAAACATAATGTACAATAGGAGCTGAACAACATAAAAAGAGAGAGATAATAGAATCCATCTTCTGCTCCAGCTATCCGGATAAAGCCTGCTAAACCTGAATACAAGGCTGCCCGTGTAGAAAACGGGGCACCCGAGTTTGAAAGTGAAACAAACTACGAGTCAGTCATGGGACTGGTATGAGAAATCTACTCAACACATTTAAAATATGGATAATCACTGGACCACGCCACTTTCGTGGAACGGGTTTACTCCATTGGATTGCCAGTGCTTTAAAACAAATCATTCTTTTAAACATCGCAATGCTTTTTATAAAAATGAAGCCATTATAAGACTCAGTTCCCATCACACAATGCAACGCAAACCGAAGGATAGAGTTTTACCTTATAATGGCCAAAATATGATTGATACGAATAAAACAAAAGCATTCAATATTATTACTAGTGTTTATATGTTTCAAAAACAATTTCTATCATAATATCAATCATAGACGGCATGGGTACCATATATCATGTCGCCATATATATATATATATACAATCAAAACCGCAAAGTCACGTATTTGGAAATTGGATTTCCATCATGAACCAAGGCAAAAGATAGTCCTTACCGAATTCAAGATGCTCTAGTCCGTGTCTCAGGCAAGCGCGCAGGCAAGCCTTGGATCGTCAGGGCCGGTCCACCGAGGTGGATTATTATGCCTGAACAATACGTCTCCCCGCCCTTTGGGGCGTAAATGAGCCAACGAATGACTCCATCGGACCCGGATCGTCCGATCTAACCGAGGTGCCTCGCAACAGCAACAACCACATAAGTCAAACTCGTCAGGGCGTGTAAAACCACTGACGCCACTCCTAGCTAGAAGGAAACGCATTCCCTCCCTGAGGTCCTTTCTCCCGTTTCTGGTTCATACCGGGTGTGAGGCTCGCGATTTCACGTTATACACAAAGCTACACCACACAGGCGGTGCTTTGATCATCACCACAAGACTTTGCTTTTCAACAGAAGTCCTGATCATTTCAACACTTCACTATTTTTAACAATTCATGTATATAATAAAAATGTGATTTTTAATGTAAAACAATTTATTTCAAAACTCGACTATTTTATATAGTTAATATATGTGATAAAAATAGGATTTTTATTATAAAACAATTTATTTCAAAACAAGATTATTTTATATAGTTCATATCGATGATAAAAATTGGATTTTTATTATAAAACAATTTCTTTCAAAATATGAATACCATTCAACACATGAATTTCAATTCAACGAATGAATTTCGATTCAACACATGAAGGTTTTCTATAGTTTATATATCTAGACAAAAAGGTGATTTTTATATTTAAAACACGAATACCATTCAACACATGAATATGATTCAACGAATGAATTTCTATTCAACACATGAAGGTTTTCTATAGTTTGTATATATAGAGTAAAAATGTGATTTTTATATTTAAAACACAAATACCATTCAACACATGAATTTCTACCCAACGAATGAATATCGATTCAACACATGAAGGTTTTCTATAGTTTATATATATAGATAAAAAGGTGATTGTTATATTTAAAACACGAATACCATTCAACACATGAATTTCTATTCAACGAATGAATTTCAATTCAACATATGAAGGTTTTCTATAGTTTGTATATATAGATAAAAATGTGATTTTTATTGTTAAAAACAATTTATTTAAAACACGAATACCACTCAACACATGAATATGATTCAACGAATGAACTTCTATTCAACACATGAAGGTTTTCTATTCAACAGACGAATATAGTTTCAACACAGGAAAATAATTCTAACACATGAATATTATTCAAAATTTCGGCAGCATAACGGCAGGGTGGTTAAAACCGGGACCGTCCCTAGTACGGCTCCTCGCTCTACCTTAAAGCCTCACAGCTTTTGACAATGGGGAATCATGCATCTAGTTCGCACGCAGGCGGCATGTATATTTATTTCATTTCCACAAACTAATCCTATGTGGTTTCAACCAAATATTTCTCAACCACAAACGGGTATTTTTCAACCACAATCAATCAATATCAACCACAAACAATTCCAATCAACCATTCGCTATCAATCAATTTTCACACCAATCACAACCAATAAATATCGTACATGGTTTGTGGACGAGGGGCGTATATATATATATATATATATATATATATATATATAGCATTTCACTTCTATTTCAACACATATATAATTTTTACAACGCATATACAACTTATACATCGAACGTACAACTTATACAACGCTTATACAAGAGGTGTACAACGCTTATATAACTCATACATCGATTATATAATTTATACATCGTCGTTTTCCATATTGTTTATAAATTAGAAATTTCACATTGTTTTCCACTCAACCAAAAATAGCAGAAGGCTCAGAAAAATATGCGTTCTCTTCTAGAATGTAGAAGACGTCCACACGGTCACGATGTTTCCTGTTTCATCGAATTTCGTCAATACACGAAAAAGATATGATTTTTCAAAGTTTGGAACGGTTTAAAGGTGTTAAAACTGTTGAAAATAACCATAGCCGTTACCTCAGTAAACTGCTCAAAACTAGGTTTCTATTTCTCTCTCAATCCGAAGCACGATATGACGATCATCCTAAGCGACGTCGACGAGCTTGGAGAGGCGTAGGGGTGCCCTGAACGGTGGCGAACTCGAACTGGTGGTTGTGGCGAAAACTGGCGACGAACGGGCGAACTTCTCGAGGGTGATTCTCCCGAAATGCTCAACGAAAAAATCGAAACCAGGTATGGATTTGAAGCTCGTCTCGAGCTCTTCAAAATCTTCAACTGGAGCTCTCGATATTAGTGAGTGGATTGATCAGAAAATGGATGGGAATGGAAGAACACGGGCCGCCGTCGAGATCGGGGAGAGATAAAAGGGTTTTTCTGTTTATTTTATAAAAAATATGATTGTCCGGTGGTTTTATAATTTCAAAAATACCCCCTTTCACACACGAACTCCAATTCAACCCCAACGACTGTCGTCCCTAGCTAAATACCCCCATTCCGAACATAATGGGATATGTTTCGTTGATCCATTCGACTGTTTCAGTCAGTTTTCCTTCAAGTTAAAATATAAAACATTCAATATTTAATTTGAACGTACATTTCAATTTGCCAGGGCCACAAACTGATTCGAAAAATTCCAGAAAAATAAATCTAGCTATGTTTTGACGATATGGTCCCAACAAAACTAGTTTCATCGAATTCTGAGACCGTTTGAAAAATTGCCCATTTCTGGCCGATCCAATTTAACTGTAATTGACCAAAACACGTTTTCCATTGCCACGCTCACATACTAGCTTCAAAAATTATGAAATTTGAAACCTAGCAATAACTTCACATCCCAGATCCAACAAAAGTGGTTTCGTCGAATTCCGAGGTCGTTTGCAAAATGGCCATTTTCACAGGCTATACAAACTCCATTGCGACCTTTCAGAAAATTCATTTGGCCATAACTTTTGCTTTCCGCTACGAAACTTCGATTTTTCAGATTCTTTAGAAAGGTATTCACTAACAGATTTTAATATTTTTGGTTTCACTCAAATCCGTTTTGTTTTGCACCCGGTACAGTCAGTCAAAGTTTGAATTCAAATTTTGAAACTATCGCGCCATTTCAGACCTTGTTTATAATTAGAATTAATTCTATTCGTTTTCAAATGTCGATTCAAACTTACTTTTCATCGTTATTATTTAAAATATTTATTTTAAATATTTAAAATCAACTAGAATAGCCAATTTAAAAATTTTAAATTGGTTCAGATTTTCCGGGTCGTTACAACGAACCTACTCAGCCGTCGTCCTGGTCGCTTACAATCAACCCAGTAATCGTGCCCCACCTTGCCTAGTCCTAGGATATCACGATACATCTAAGTGGGTTACTCTGAAAAGGACTGCGTAACTAGGGTTTCTAATGGGTTAAGTGTTGTCATTCAAATTCGTGACTTAACCCTATCCAAATCATGTATCAAGTTGGTTAAGTGTGTCCAAGCGGTTCATGACTTAACCCTATCAAATCATCGTGTCAAGTTGGTTAAGTATATTCAAGTGGTTCATGACTTAACCCTATCATGTGGCATTAATTCATTAATGCACCCCAACCTCTCACATTAGACTAATTGTTGTGGTCGCTGGATTTGCCGGGCGGTTCCGGGCAGATTTACACCATAACATAGTCTAACCTCGGGTTTTACGTGAGATATGACCAACTACCCACATAGGATCCTATTGTTTGCAGTCACTGGATTCGTCGGGCGGTTCCGGCAGATTTACACTGCAAACTCAACCCAACCTCGAGTTGGCCATTTTCAAGTTTATCTAAGTGTCATGCCCAGATTCAAGTTTCGAGTCTAAATTCATGTCAAGTTTTTTAGGTCATGTTTCATGTCAAGTTCATGTCCGTATCCAGGTTCAAGTTATAATAACGTTCATGTTTAAAGCCAATTCATGTTTTACCTAATCTTCCCAAATCGTATTCCCATCGCACATAAACTCGAATTGATACAAATAAATCTAATTAGGGAATAACATAAAAAGGGATGGGTATAAGGTGGCAAAAGTGACTACTAGCATAGCATGGTATGACTTGAGATAAATGATTATAACATTAATGGCATATGGAATATCGGCCTCAAACATAAAGATTCCAAATCTAGCAAAATAAGGTACTAGTCAAGATAACAGTGACATAAGGTGAGAGTATAGTCAAGGTAACGGTTGACTTAAGATGATAGTCATAAACTTGTGACTAATAGCATATTCAACATTGTAGGCATGATAATATGAGGGGGTTTTCTTTTTGATTTACAACATGAATAGGCCCCAAATCAATGTCATAGCAATATACCCAAAAGTCAAGATGAACAAGCATGGATGTAAAACAGTCATCATACACAGGTCCAATTTCAATTTACAACATATTCATAATACATTTACAGTTTAAATCTAAAAGTAACTGGGGCTTACAGATCGTGGTTCGAGAATTAGAAAAAGAAAGTCGATGTTGAATCTTTATATGCTTAGTCAAGTCCTAACAGAAATACCAAAATCAGCAATTCTCTTAACGTAGTTTCGACGTAGAAGAAGTAGCTCCTTTCTCTAACTTTTTAAGCAGAATTAGAGCAGCATAAGGTCAGAGAGAATTTTGTGTAGAGAGACTAGTCTTAGGGGCTGTTTATATAGGGTCAGGTCAACGAATGTAGACAGAAACGAGGCCAGAAACATCAAATTGAATCCAGCTTCAAAAGTGGGCTCGGCCACCAGGTCGACACCCAGGTCGACACCCAGATCGACACTATGGTCGACCTGGTCCTGGGCAGGTCGACTCTATGGTCGACCCCCAGGTCGACCTAGTCCTGGGCAAGAAATTTCCCGCCCAGTCTGTTCTGTGGTTTAAATTCGAAATTTGAATTCGAGTTCTGAGCTGTTTTGAACTTGAAATTTTCTGAAAACTTCGAAGGGTCATAACTTGGTCATACAGACTCCGATTTTCGAAAACTCGGACTCGTTTCCAAGCAGAATTTCGAGACGAACACAATGGCATAACCCGTTGCCCTTGATTCTTATTTTAAAAATTAATTCTGCCTCGATTTATAGTTATAACACGTTATCAAAATACGGGTTGTTACAAGCATTCACTCGGGGATGAAATTAGATGAAATGGTTTAGTCGAAATAAAGAAAGAGATTTTGGTAATTTATCATAAGCCGTTTGATTAAATAGAAATATAACGATATGCCTAAATGGTAAGGGAAATGAAAAGTGAGTTTATAAAACCATAGCGATAATTTCAACATGAAAAGGATTTTGAGGATATATGAACGGCAGAAATAAAGGATATTGATAATGAATATGGTAATATTTCCAAACAAAGGAAATAAAAAGAGGAGTTGATAAAAAGAGCGTTGAATAATGTTTTCAAACTAATGAAAGCAGAAGTGTTTTGATGAGATTAAATTTATGGAATCGATTATAACAGAATCGATGGAATATATAGTGCTAATGAAATATTTCATATAAAGGACCTGAGCTGCCAATTCACCTAGACATACTGTTATGATTTGATAGTTAAACAACCTACTATCAAAGTATGGCCTTTTATCGATTGTTGGTACGGAAAGACCGGGATCGAATTTATATTCGAAAACCATTCCGACCAGCAAATACGTAACATTGAAGATATCATAAGATGGTCGAGATGGAGCATTGAAGACCATTGATCTTCATGAGCGGAAGAACTACTCGTTAAATTTCTCTGGCTAGCTACCAGAGTTATGATGACTTGTGATTCTGTCGTGATTGGAATCTTTGGATTGCAAGGACTTCTCGCTACTGATCCATGGGGTGATACCTAGGATGCGGTAGGAGAGTGCCTTCGGTTCATCCTGTTCCTGGATAACTTATATGGACGGATGTCTAATAGAGTATTTCCTTAATAATCATGTACGTTGATTTTTACAAATATACCAGGTTTGGTGGCGGAGAAATTATCTTTCTTAACACCCAGAGTATATTTGTGGACTTCAATTAGTGATTTGACGGATCTGACGATGTGGCATTCAAAGATGTGCTGATTATGGAGACTAACGTAACCTCAAGCCTCATCAACCGGGAAATGGCACAAAATCGGGTAGGTAGCTTAGCTATGTGGGTCGCACCCATTAAAAGGGTATATCATTACCTGATCTGAAGAAAACAAATGCCTACGGTTGTTCCTTTCTATTTATACATGTATGTTGTCGATTCAGTTGGTTGGCTCCCAACCGTGGTAATGATATATTCGACACTCTCAAGTGAAATGAGAGGCTGGTCATGTGTAGCTGGGTTGCAAGACATTCTTGTTGAACCCCAATGTATTCATCTCCGGAGGTACATTGTCGGAAGGTGGTCCCATACCTTGCCAGGAAAACCATTCTCCAATAAGAGCCCACTATTTTGATTGTATACCATATATGTAGAACGTGAGATGCAAGCGTTCTGCTAAATTGAAATTTATTGGTGGTTTGATAGACACTATTATAATATCAGAAAAGATATTGATTTCAAAAATGTTTTGGGTTATAGTAAGGTAAAATCGTCTGTATTTATGTGTGGGTTGGTCTTACTATTACCTTTTCTTTCAAAGCGGATTTTTCAAAGTTAAACAAGTTGTTTGTGCTGTGAATTTATCACTGAAAGTATTCCAGACTGATCCGGGTGAATTTTGCTTTGCTTCAAATGTGCTCGGGTCAGACCGAGTATATTCACAGGTTAGGTTTCGCTTGGAGTTCCAGGAGCTGGAAGCGGGAGGGTTCACCGTTAGTTATATGTTGTTCTTTTCTGCTGTGATAGATATATGTTTACTCTGATAAATGGTATGTATATATACAGTTTCTTTTACAAAGAGATTTGTTATATTATATTTATTCGTTCCGCTGTGAGATTCTAATGTGTTCTTATTCTTTCTTCTATTCTAAATTTCTTTCTTTCTATTTCTCATCCTCTAACTTCTTTCTATTAATAGTCTGCAGCTCGATACTTGGATTTTTGACAAGTAATATGGGATTACGTATTATTGTTGAAAATTCGAGCATCGAAATTTTTTTTTGGGGCCGTTACACATTCAATCATGGTAAAGCACTCATAACATCCAGATTATATATATCTCATGTAAACCATCCTAATCGAATTCAACATCCCTCAATCACAAGCCCCAGAGGCCTAAACCAATATTAGACAAGCACCCAAGGAACATCTCCTTCGATGTTGGACAATCTACATGAGACGGTACAAAAAGAACAACTAATCACCCTTGACTGATACTGGCTATCACCGCCAATCCTGCTTCGAAACCATCGTTAATCGTATAACGGCTAACCTTGCCGTATGTCAAGGGAAAATGGTAAGCCCGGTTCTAGCATAAACTCCATACGCCTTTCAACGATGCGTATGTATGTCCAATGTAACGACCCAGATTTTTCAGCTATTTGAAATCGAATATTTAAGTATGTTTTAAATATTATATTTGGAATATTAATGGCGTTTAATATTAATTCGTAAAAAACAAAGTTTAATATATATATATAATTAATTAATTTATATATAGTTTAAAACGAGCTTGAAATGGCACGGTAGTTCATGTTATTGAGTTTTGTACTTCAATTGAATATACACGATCCGATATAAGTCGGATTTCTGTGAAACAAGAAACGTTGGAATCTTGTTGATTATAATTTTCATACGAAAGAGAAAAATCGATATTTCATCTTATAGATTGTAAGTTATGTCCAAATCAAATTTTAAAATAGTCGCTATGGAATTCGTTAATAAATTATAATGTTTATTTAACTTATTTAAAAATATTTTTTTATATATTTTGAATATAGTTTAACTCAAAAATATTAATGTTGATTTGTAATCTCATATTGGTTGAATGTGAAGTGATATATTATTTCATTTGGATATATTCGATAATTATAATTAGAATAAAAATAATATTTTTGTGCAAACGAAGTCAGAATTCATTGAAATTAATTTCATTGCGACTGTAACATCAAGACGTAACATCATGTCCATTTTGGTCGTGTGTGGAATCATATGTGGCGACATGAGTATTAAGCGTCCAACGTTAAATAGCGGTAAAAACTAAGTTAACTGTAAAAAAATGGAAACTTCTACGCTAAGAAATAACAAAATAAAAATCATATACATATTTTACCCCTAAGAACCTGAACATACACACGTACAACCTTAACTAGCTAAAACTAAATGTCTTCATCCTTAAGCAAATTGAAGTACCCATGTCCAGTTGAAATACGGATGGATGTTGAAAACTTTTCCATCATATAGCTGAGCCTCCTACCCTATATATTGTACACTACAAGTGCAACTACCCAAAATATACAGCCAAACAATACAGTCTAATATATCTTAGCTTATTTCAAATTAATGAATACACCTGTTTGGGTAAATCAAAGGCCACGCATGCACATGTACACACTTCTGAAAATCTATTACTTCACAGCTACATCTACCCTAATAAGTGCAGCTATATAAACTAAATCCTACGTGTTTACTAAGAAACCACGCACATACTAGCAAGCCTACACGCACATTTAGTATCATAAAAGAAGTATCTACTTTAATACATCAGCCTACCCTATCAGTAGTCAATGTACTAATGCACAGTAAGGACAAACATGCAACCACTCTATGAATGCAACGTAGATCATGTACCACCGTAGTTTTCCTTGAGCGTGAAGAAATTTAAAACCGCAGCTACGTGCAGCTATATATATGTACTAATGCACACAGACAAATCATTATCGAATTAAAGCTGCCACAAGCCTACACCAAGTATTCTACAGCTACCCTATCTATTTTCTTTTCCTACGGAATGAAATTTTCACATCACCCTGCTAATGGAGAATACCATACATAACAGCTAACCTACCCCTACCATGCACCTATGTTGTACGATTTTGACATCGACATTGTTCCAATCCATTTTCAATTCCTCCTATAAATACTCATAAGCTGCTCCATGTTTTCTTTTGGTTCCAGTAATGGAGGAAAAACCAAAAGCTTCCCTACCTTCATTAAATTATTTTCAATAAGTATACTTATCTAAAAGTCGTGAAATATATAAACAGAGCCTCCTCTCCAATTTGTTTGTTTCAGCAAGGAACCAAAATTCATCAACTAAAAACTTCACAAACCGGAAAACTTCATAGATCAAACCATAATTTTCATTGAAACAAAGTTAACACCAGTGGATTCTTGGGTGGGTGCGAGGCTTTGGCCAGTGATGGAAGAAGTATTGCGCGGATGCAGTGGGTCTCTAGCCACGTCGAAGGACAGCAGGTGGGGTTCCAGAAGTTTGGACGTCATTCAATGTACTGATGAAGGCAGGCCAGGTGGTGGAATAATGCGGTGAAACTGTGAGGATGTTGGGCACTGGAAGACGATGGAGTTCGGTACGGAAGTCGCGAGTTGGGGATAGCGCGGGTTCATAGGTTAGGAGCGGGTTCTGATGGTGCTAGAGGCGCTTGGGAGGTGCTCTGACCATCGGAGAAGGAGCTGGAAGTTCAGTTTCGTGGAGTGCGTGAGGTCTGTGAGCTTGAAGTTGATACGAAGAGTGGAAACATGGCAGCGTCGTGATGAAGTGATCGGACTGTTCGTGTTTTTCAGTAGTAGGAATTAATGGTGGAGAGAATACATGGAGTGGCGTGGAGATTATATTGGTGGAGTAGGGGTTCGAAAGTTAGAAGCAGGTAGAAAAAAAGAAGTAGAAGAGAATGGAGGGAGCCGCAAAGCAGCATGACGTGTGGATTAGAATGGTGGAATGCTTTTATCGGCAGCAGGTGTATATATTATTGTGGAAGACGAAGTGCTATTGTAGCACTGGGTGCGTTTTCCATTTTAACGTAGGCTTGGGCACAGGCTTTTGAGCCTTCACATATTATTAAAAAAAAGTGAAGTAGGAAAACTTGGGAGAGATGCTGAGGTAGGACGGTGAGCTGCTAAGTTTCAGGTGGGCGGTGGAAGGAAGATGTGGCGGTGCGTGGTTGGAGTGAGAGGAAGCATGCTTGGTTTGGAAATATGAAGCAGGTAGGAGACGAGTTTAAACGTGACTATGTATTAGTTAATTATCTCTAATTATTTCTTTTACTTGCCTAATCTTGTCACTGCTTTACCACTTGTTCGAATATATAAGAAAGAAAAAAGCAGCAGGTCATATTTTGAAAGAAATTAGAAATACAACGTGCTTGAGTATAAAATTTAAATTGCGTAATCCTAGATATGTACATTGAGGGATTTTCATGGTCTATTTATAGATTAACAACATGATACATTTTTTTATATAATGATTAACATTAGATTAAGATTTAATTAGCGATATCAAATTATTTAATTAAACCATATGTATATAATGTGTATATACATTTCATCCATGCCTAGAATCGGACCAAACGAAAAAGCGTTGGAATCCTATTAAAGAGCACTGCATTATGGAGTTGGAACGGACGGAGTCAGAAGCAGTTGTAAATTTTAATTAAATTAAACACAAGTTTAATTTAATTATAACAATTCCATTTAACGACAAACCAAACCAAGATGAGTCAAACTCACTCAGTTATCCCACATGAAATTATTATAAGTCGGGTTTTATTGTTTGTGTGCTATATTTGCTATTTGTTTATTGATTGATGGTTGTTTGTTGAATATTTATTTATATTGTTTAAATTAAATGGTTTTTTAATTTAAATAAAATAAAAATAGTTATTTTAACGATTAATTCCAATGAAGGTAACTTACCTCGTTGGTTACGTTTATAATAATATAAACATTTAAAATTGAACTGGATGCTTGAATTGTTTTTCTTTGACCGTTACCAGTTGAATTAATTATTCATATTGATTGTAAATGGTCGTATTGAATTAACAAATTGAATACAGGGAAGAACATCTTAGAGGAATCAAACCAGATTCCTCAAATTTATTGTTTATTTTCAAGTTATATCACATGTACTGTTTAACCAACCTGATTGGATGATGGATTGATTATTGATTGTTGAACCCTTGATACTAACCAATGTGAAATATTGGTTAAGGACTGGGCAGTAGATGGCCTAAATTGTACATCGTTTTATAAAGAATGATTTACCAAAATTTGTCGTGTGCGACGCACATGCTTCATCTTAATTATTAAATGATTTACCAAAATTTGCCATATGCGATGCACATGCCTCATCTTAATTATTACAGGGTTTATCAAAATCTGTCGTGTGCGATGCACGTGCCTCATCTGAATTATAAAATGATTTATAAAGCTAATTCTAGTATTACCAAAATTGATAAGCAAGTGATCAGGGATGAATGTGATGACTAATAACCGAGATTAGTTATTTTTAAGAACAATAAAAATGAGATTTTATTGAAAATTATTATTATTTATTTAATAATAATCGCAGACGAGTTAGAGTTGATCAACGAGTTAATCATGTTTTAGAGTTGACCAAGTTAACTGTTTTTAACTGAAGTTGATTTCTAAATTAGATTTAGTTTGAGTCGATTAATCTACAATGATTTAACTGATAGTTGTTTAACATAATGAGATTTTGAAAAGGAATTTTAATATTAATTCCAGTTAGTGGTGAAGTAAATTATAAAACTTAAATTATAATAATTTAAGACATTATTTTCTTAAATGGAGTTCATTTAAGTAATCGAAGAAGTTATGAATATAATTGAATTTTAAAGTGAGTTTATCAACGGGTTTACCTTTAAAATCGAGTGTGGTTAATTAAGTTATAAGCGGATTTTAAGCCAATAAGATAAGCTTAAAATAAAGATTAATTAATATCGAATTAAGCAAAGGAAATCAAGATAAAAAAGAGTTTCATATTAAACCAATTTTGTATAAATAAGTTTACAAAAAGAGCTGAGAATTTAAAGCGTTAAATTTAAATTAACGTTACTTAATAATGGTATTAAGTGAAATTGAGGAGATTTAAAATACAATTTCCCAGAATGAATGATGGAAAGGGTTAGAAAAAGGATTCCTGTAATTGAATTGGGTAAAGGATCGAGTAATAGGATTTGTAATAAAAATCCATATAATGAAGCAAATAGTTTAAAGAAGTTAAAGTTTAAAAGTTGGTGTTTTATTAATCATTTATTAAATCAATAGATTTAGTGATAATAGTATATTTAAAAAGGAGATTTCAAAAATAAGAAGGTTTTTTAAAACCGTATTTTAAATAAATGGTGAAGAAGTATTTGTTGGCATTAGAATGAATAGTGGTTTTTAAATTACAATTCATATTTATCTTAAGAATGTTGTTGATCAAGGTCTGAGAGTTAATTAAAATACCCCAACTTGAACGACTTCAGGATTATCGGAGGATGATATGAGTTGTAATGATAAAGATGTTAGAAGCGATTTATTATGAGAAATAATATGCGACATTATTTGAGGATAGAGGTGATGAGATTTCATTATAAAGGAAATAAATGGATTTGAGGAAATATAGGTATTGATATTTCCAAAGTAACGGAAATAAAATGGCTATAGAATATGAAATGATATTTTCATAATCAAGGAAATAAAAAGGAGTTCTGAAAATATAAAGATATTTTTGAAGTAAAGAAATGAGTTTAGAGTGAGTTATTTTAAAAGGATAAGCGACGATGATTGTTTTCAAAATAAAGAAACAAAAGGAGATTTCGTAACGATTGTTTTACGAATGGTACGTTGGATCGATTTTCCAATTATAAATAATAAGTAATGTTGCAGCAACTGACTTGAATGATAACAGGATATGATTATAAGATATTTTTCTAAATATTAAAAAGAAATGATTTGAGAATTTTTATATATATCAAAATGAGAAGTGAATACTGTGATTGGAAGTTTTAGAAGTTTTAATTAACCATTCATAAATTATTTTTAATTAAAAAGGGCCAAGTGACACTGTATACTCAACCAGTAGATCCATTTTATTTTGTTTATTTGATAGTTAAATAACCGACTATCAAAATCCTGCCTATACGATTGTTGGTATGGAAAGAACGGGATCGAATTTATTTTTGAAAACCATTCCAACCAACAAATACAAATATGTGGAAGATGTTATTCAAGTTAGAGCAATTGAAGACTGTGGATCTTCATAAAATGATATAATTACTTACAATCTCTGGCTGATGCCTAGAGATATACTGTGATTCAACCGTGGTTGAAATTTACGGATTGCAAGGACTACACGTTACTAACCATAAGGGTGATACCTATATAGGATGTGCTAGGAGGGTGCCTTCGGTTCATCCTTTTCCTGGATGACGTGTATGGATGGATATCTGATAGAGTATTTCCAGAAAGGTCACATACATTGATTTCTTAACCCATACCAAGAGTGGAGGCAGAGAAGGAAACTTCTTTTAGCTAACACGTAATGTATTGTTGTAGAAGTCAATTAGTGATTTTGATGGGTCTGGAAATGTGGCATTCAAAGTGGATGGAGACATGTTGTGCTGAAGAATACGCTTAACTTCTAGCCTCATCAACCGGGAATGGTAAAAACCGGGTAGGTTGCATGGCTATGTGGGTCGCCCCCATTAGGGTGTATTATCACCATCTAGAGAATATTCATATTTGTCTTCTTTTCGCTTCTGTATCTCCCGGGAACGATTATGTTGGTACCAACCGAAGGTGGCAATATTTTCGGAACATTCAAGGTTAAGTGAATGGTCGGTCATGTTTAGCATGAGTCGCAAGATGTTCTTGTTGAACTCGGTGTATTCCTCTCTAGAGATACACTATCAGAAAGGTGATTTCCCATACCTTGCCATGGAAATCCATTCTCCAATAAGTGCCCGCAATTTTGATTGTATACTATATTTGTAGAGCGTGAGATGCAAGCGTTCTACTAGATTGATATCTATTTGTATTTAGACACTATTATAATATATAATAATATTGATTTCAAAAATGTTTTGGGTTATCATAAGGTAAAAACCATCCGTATTTATGTGTGGATTTGGTCTTACAATTGTCCTTTTTGTCAAAAAGATTTTAACTTTAAAATCAAGTTGGATGTTATCCTTAAACTTAGTGTGTTTTTCTCACTCTGGTTCACCAGACTGATCCGGCGTTTGTATTGCTCGGATTAGCCCGGGTTGTGCAGATTCAGGTTATTGGATGCTGTGAAGTCTAGAGACGAGCGGGAGAAGTCCAGATGTATGATATCTTTTATTTATTCTGCTGTGTGTTATATATGAGGACAGATATTTGTAACTATCCAGATGTTTTGTTGTACTCTGAAGATTTGTAAGTTTTCGATCTCTCTATAAAGATTATTTCTATATTATATTTTGTTCTGCTGTGATGTGAGACTTTGATTCTATGTTGGTTCTTCTTCTCATTCTTTTATTCTAATATTTCTTTCTTTCTTATCGCACCCTCTAACATCTTTCTAATAACTATCTGTGTTTTCGTGTAACGACCCGTATTCTACGCATTATAGGATCGTAGAATATTTATTTCTTTCACATACGAAGTCGTATGGTCATGTAACTTTGGGAGACGACTATTGGGGTCATTTCCCATGTTCATGATTTTTGTCGATTTTTAAATGACCATTTTACCCCTAGTTGGTACTGTTTTGGCCATAACTTTTGACTGGAAAGGAATTTTGACCTAAAACCACTTCCATTGGCTCCGGATGATGGTTTACAATTCCGTAGAGTGGTCACATTAGCCAAACGGACTCACCGTTTGGGAGATATGGCTGAAACCAGTTTCAGATGGTGAAAAACAGCTTAATTGGGCTTAACTGGGTGATTAACAGCTAGGCCCAATGGGGGATTTCGGGATTAGGGTAAGGAGGAGGCTGAAATCAGTTAGGGAACGATCTTATCCTCATTTCCCAGCCGCCACTTTCTTTCTTGCAACCCTAGCAATGGCCTCCAATACCCAAATCACCTACTAATCACTTTCTAATCAAGTTTTGGCTTAATCTACATCAAATTAAGGAGAGGAAACACGAAAGCAAGGCTAGAGCTGCTGTTAGACATCAGTATTCGCCCAAATCAGCAAGGTTTCAGTTCTGGGAATTTCGTTTGTGGCCAAGGTGAGTGATTAGCATCGTTTTGACACTAATTACAGTTAATTTAGGGTAATTAGTGAAGATTAGCGAATTTACACACTAATAAATTCTGGAAAAATTTCTATAAATTCGAAAATAATATTTTATGCCTCTGGTAGAAATTTGGTTTAATTTGATTAAGTTTTGTTAACCCTATGATTAGTTTTTCTTAAACATGCTTAAGGGAAATTATGGGGTTTTGGGTATATTTGATCCATTTTGACATGTAAATTCATTGTTTTGGTGTTTGTGGTTAGTTTTTTATGTTGCTATGACTGTTTGGGATGATTTGTGATTGATTAGTATAGTTAGATTTGTCGAAACGTCGTCGAATGGCGTAAACAAGTTGCTGGAAAAAGTTGCAGAAAGTTGTGCAGGGTTTCGGATCGGATCGGATATGGGCTCGGATCGGATAGGAGACCTGGGCAAGGAACCCAACCCGAATTGGAGTCTGGCACAAAAGAGGCTTGGCAAAAAGGAAGGCCATGTTGGTTAAGCTGGGGATCAGATCAACTTAGGGACGAAGGGCTCGGATCGGAACTTGACACTTGGGAGAACTGGCAAGAGGGAAGGCCACACTAATTGAACTGGGATCGGATCAGATGAAGAAGGAGGGATCGGATCGGAGCATGTGAAGAATGAGGGAGCGGATCGGAGCGGAAGCACGAACTGGAAGGGAGATGGCACCCGACCCGACCCGGAGGAGGACACCCGACCCGAAGTGGGACGCCCGACCCGAACCGATGCAACGCTGTGGACCCGAACCGCTACAGGGGAAGACTACGAGCAGAGCCAATTCAAAGTAGAGGACCCGACCCGAACCGATGGCTAGGAGGGGAACCCGACCTGACCCAGTATTGACCAATAACCCGAGATGCAAAGGTAGTCCAATATGGGAAGTTAGAGCTCAGGATCCAGTTGGGAACTGATGAGTTCACTTCATGATTGGGCTTTGCTGCGGGACGTGTACCAAGTGGCTATCGATGTCTATGACTTTGGATCACTATGTATGGGAGGTACGTGAACAGATTCAGGGCCACAGTGGCCTAGGTACGACTAAAGGGCTATAGACCAATGAAGTGGGGTCATTTGTAAAGATTTGGTCATGACTCCATGTGGTAAGCTTGGTAGTAGCAGTAGTTGTACAAGTTGAACTCCGTCACTTCTTCGATGGGTCTAGTGATTGATAGTGTTGGACATCGTATGCTTTACGCACTGAGTGAGAGATGTGAGGATGGTTGCTATGGTTGATTGTTTGCCATCATTATGACATGCACACCCCACCCCCGTATTCTTTACACTATTTTTTATGGCACCTTAGAGTATTGTACGGTATATAGTGCTAACTCTTTGGTTGCAGGTCCAGGTATGGTTTAGTATACCTGTTATTGTTCTGTTTAGATGCTTATCGCTCATACCAGACTTTTTGTCTGACCCAGAGTTTTATGTCTCTTCTTATTACTCTAGGTGCTCACACGAGCAGACTAGAGACAGATTAGCTGGTGATGCACGGGTAGATGATCCGGAGACGAGCGGGAGGCTTCCACGTATGATACATATATAGTATTCTCCCTGTGTTGTTGAAGATCACTGCTTGGGCATTAGTAGTGCATCTTCTACTTTAGCTTTCTTTTGTTTTAGAGACAGTAAATTTGGAAAGTTGTAATAAGCTGTATTTGGATTTCCGCTGCTCTGATGTTGATGTTGGTTTTAGTTATCAGCTTATGCACTGTCTCACCTGTTTTATGTCAAGTATGTTATTATTATATTTTATTCCATGCGCTGTGAGACATTCTACAGGTTCTTGATTAGCTCATTCTCTTCTTTCCTTTCTCCTGACGACCGTCCCGTTCTAGTCCGGCATGTGTACAGCGCACTTTCGGAGGAAATGCAGGCTGGTGCGGGGTGGGCCGTCACATTTCGATACTTGAGCTCTAACAAGTGATACAGGATTTGTATTATTGTCAGAATTTGGGCTCGAAATCCCACAGGTTATTACAGTGGTATCAGAGCAATGGTTTATTAATAACCTAGGCTTTGTGATATACCCCAATAGAGATAGGGTTACTAGTACCCCAGATTGAGTTTGAGTATATATATGAGAGAGCGTATTTGTAAGTTTTATATATACATATGTTTTATATTATGTTGTTTGATCGGTTCTAGTTGAACTGACAACTGACACAATATTGTTTTTATAAAGAGGGTAAATGAAATAATTTTTCCTAAATTCTATTTTTGTATAGAAATGATTTGTCTGATTGATTTGAATGAAAATTTAAATGGAAATTGTAAATCTGAAGGGTTTAATTAAACCAGAACAGAATTTTTAATATGAAATTTGTGAGTAAGAGTTTATATATATAATTAAATTAATTAGAATTTAACTTTAACAAAGTTAAATAAATTTGAAAGGAAAATGGAATAATTTGGTTGTGTTGACCATTGATTGTTTATTTGTTGGATGATATATTGATTGGATAATAAAAATTCATCAATAGAAATGAATTGAAATCTAAGAAATAAATTCCAAAATAATGAATGAGAATAAAATCAATATGAACTAAAACTGGAATGATTTAACCCTGTATCTATTATTGGCATTGTATAATGAGTTAGTACAGGTTGGAAGGAGAGAAAAAAACTGGCAATTGCTTTGTTTTGGAATTAGAGTTTGGTTTCCCGACAGACAGGTAAACCTTAATATAATTGATTTGGGTGATTGATTTTATACCCCTGAGTTGGGTCGCCGTTTGGCTTTGTTTTCTTTTTAATCAATGTGAGGCTCGGAGTGACGTTTGTAGTTGTTTGGATTGAACAGTACAAAGGAGGTGTTGTCGAAATTTTTCGTAAATTTTTAAAAACTTATTGAGAATATTTTAGTGTAATTATTTTGGAAATAATTGGGTTTTGAACATTCTTCTTAACTTAGTAATTTCGAGGACGAAATTCTATTAAGGGGGGAAGAATGTAACGAACCGGATTTTTCGGCTATTTGAAATCGAGTATTTAAATATGTTTTAAATATTATATTTGGAATATTAATGGAGTTTAATATTAATCTGTAATAAAACAAAGTTGAATATATATATATATATATATATAATTTAAAACGAGCTCGAAATGGCACGGTAGTTCGTATTATTGAGTTTTGAACTTCAATTGAATATACACGATTCGATATAAGTCGGATTTCTGTGAAACAAGAAAAGTTGGAATATTGTTGATTATAATTTTCATATGAAAGAGAAAAATCGAGATTTTAGCTTATAGATTGTAAGTTATGTCCAAATCAAATTTTAAAATAGTCACTATGGAATTCGTTAATAAATTATAACGTTTATTTAATTTATTTATTTATTTTATATATTTTGAATATCGTTTAACTCAAAAATATTAATGTTGATTTGTAATCTCATATTGGTTGAATGTGAAGTGATATATTATTTTATTTGGATATATTCGATAATTATAATTAGAATTAAAATAAAATTTTTGTGCAAACGGAGTCAGAATTCAATGAAATTAATTTCACTGCAATCTTAACATCAAGACGTAGCAGCTTGTCCATTTTGGTCGTGTGTGGAGATCATATGCGGTGACATGAGTATTAAGCATCCAACATTAAATAGCGGTAAAAACTAAATTAACTGTAATAAAATAGGGAAACTTCTATGCTAAGAAATAACAAAATACAAATCGTATACATACTTTACCCCTAAGTAAAAATAAGTGTACAACCTTCCCTGAACATACATACGTACAGCCTTAACTACCTAAAACTAAATGTCTTCATCCTTAAGTAAATTGAAGTACCCATGTCTGTTGAAAACTTTTCCATCATATAGCTGAGCCTCCTACCCTATATATTGTACACTACAAGTGCGGCTACCCAAAATATACAGCCGAACAATATGGCCTAATATATCTAAGCTTATTTCAAATTAATGAATACACATGTCTGGGTAAATCAAAGGCCACGCACGCACATGTACACACTTCTGCAAATCTATTACTTCACAACTACATCTACCCTAATAAGTACAGCTACATAAACTAAATCCAACATGTTTACTAAGAAACCACGCACATACTAGCAAGCCTACACGCACAGCTAGTATCATAAAAGAAGTAGCTACTTTAATACATCAGCCTACCCAATCACTAGTCAATGTACTAACACACAGAAAGGAAAAACATGCAAAAACTCTATGAATGTAATGTAAATCATGTACCACCCTTGTTTTCCTTGAGCGTGAAGGAATTTAAAACCGCAGTTACGTACAGCTATATATATGTACTAATGCACACAGACAAATCATTATCGAATTAAAGCTGCCACAAGCCTACACCAAGTATTCTACAGCCGCCATATCTCTTTTCCTTTCCTACGGAATGAAATTTTCACATCGCCCTGCTAATGGAGAATACCATACATAATAGCTAACCTACCCCTACTATGCACCCATGCTGTGCGATTTTGACATCGACATTGTTCTAATCCATTTGCAAGTCCTCCTATAAATACTCATAAGCTGCTCCGTGTTTTCTTTTGGTTCCAGTAATGGAGGGAAACCGAAAGCTTCCATACCTTCATTAAATTATTTTCAACATGTGTACTTATCTAAAAGTCGTGAAATATATATACAGAGCCTCCTCTCCAATTTGTTTGTTTCAACAAGGAACCGAACTCCATCAACTAAAAACTTCACAAATTAAACCGTAACTTTCCATTGAAACAAAGTTATCACCAGTGGGTTTTTGGGTGGGTGCGAGGCTTTGGCGAGTGATGGAAGAAGTATTGCGCAGATGCAGTGGGTCTCTAGTCACGTCAAAGGACAGCAGGTGGTGTTTCGGTAGTTTGGACGTCGTTCATTGTACAAATGGAGGCAGGCCATATGGCGGAATAATGCGGTGAGACTATGAGGATGTTGGGCACTGGAAGTCAATGGAGTTCGGTTCGGAAGTCGCGAGTTGGGGATAGCGCAGGTTCAGAGGTTAGGAGCAGGTTCTGATGGTGCTGGAGGCACTTCGGAGGTGCTCTGACCATCGGGGAAGGAGCTGGAAGTTCAGTTTCATGGAGTGCGTGAGGTCTGTGAGCTTGAAGTTGATACGAAGAGTGGAAACATGGAAGCGTCGTGATGAAGTGATCGGAATGTTCATGTTTTTCAGCAGTAGGAATTAACGGTGGAGAGAATGCATGGAGTGGCATGGAGATTATAATGATGGAGAAGGTGTTCGAAAGTTAGAAGCAGGTGGAAAAAAAGAAAAGAATGGAGGGAGCCGCACAACAGCATGACGTGTGTATTAGATTTGTGGAAAGCTTTTATCGGCAGCAGGTGTATATATTATTGTGAAATACGAAGTGCTACTATAGCACTGGGTGCGGTTTCCATTTTAACGTAGGCTTGGGCGCAGGCTTTTGAGCCTTCACATATTATTAAAAAAAAGTGAAGTGGGAAAACTTGGGAGAGATGCGGAGGTGGGACGTGAGCTGTTGTGTTTCAGGTGGGCGGTGGAAGGAAGATGTGGCGGTGCGTGGTTGGAGTGAGAGGAAGCATGTTTGGTTTGGAAATATGGAGCAGGTAGGAGATGAGTTTAAACGTGACTAAGTATTAGTTAATTATGTCTAATTATTTCTTTAACTTGCCTAATCTTGTCACTGCTTCACCACTTGTTCAAATATATAAGAAAGAAAAAAGTAGCAGGTTAGATTTTGAAAGAAATTAGAAGTACAACATGCTTGAGTATAAAATTTAAATTGCGTAATCCCAGATATACATTAAGGGATTTCCGTGGTCTATTTATAGATTAACATGATATTTTTTTTATATAAATGATTAACGTTAGATTAAGATTTAATTAGGGATATTAAATTATTTAATTGAACCATGTGTATATAATGTGTATATCTATTTCATCCATGCCCAGAATCGGACCAAACGAGAAGCGTTGGAATCTATTAAAGAGCACTGCATTATGGAGCTCGAACGGGAGGAGTCAGAAGCAGTTGTAAATTTTAATTAAACTAAACGCAAGTTTAATTTAATTAAAACAATTCGATTTAACGACAAACCAAACCAAGGTGAGTTAAACTCACACAGTTATCCCACTTATAATTATTATAAGTCAGGTTTTATTGCTAGTGTGCTACATTTGCTACTTATTTACTGATTGATGGTTGTTTGGTTGTTTGTTGAATATTTATTTATATTGTTTAATTTAAATGGTTGTTTAATTTATATAAAATAAAAATCATTATTTTAACGATTAATTCCAATGAAGGTAACTTACCTCATTGGTTACATTTATAATAATGTAAACGTTTAAAATTGAATTGGATGCTTGAAATGTTTTTCATGGACCATTACTAGTTGAATTAATTATTCATATTGATTGTAAATGGACGTATTGAATTAACCAATAGAATACAGGGAAGAAAAGGTTGGAGGAATCAAACCAGATTCCTCAAATTTATTGTTTATTTTCAAGTTATATCACATGTACTATTTTACCAACCTGATTGGATGATGGATTGATTATTGATTGTTGAACCCTTGATATTAACCAATGTGAAATATTAGTTGAGGACTGGGCAGTAGATGGTCTAAATTGTACATCGTTTTATAAAGAATGATTTACCCAAATTTGCCATGTGCGATGCACACGATTCATCTTAATTATTAAATGATTTACCAAAATTTGCTATGTGTGATGCACACGCCTGATCTTAATTATTAAATGATTTATCAAAATCTATCGTGTGCGATGCATGTGCCTCATTTGAACTATAAAATGATTTATAAGGTTACTTCTTGTATTACCAAAATTGATAAGCAAGTGAGCAGGGATGAATGTGATGACTAATAACCGAGATTGATTATTTTTAAGAACAATAAAAATGAGATTTTATTGAAATGGATTATTATTTATTTAATAATAATTGAAGACGAGTTAGAGTTGATCAAGAGTTAATCATGTTTTAGAGTTGACCAAGTTATTTATTTTAACAGAAGTTGATTTCTAAATTAGATTTAGTTTGAGTCGATTAATCTACAATGATTTAACAAATAGTTGTTTAACTTAATGAGATTTTGAAAAGGAATTTTAATATTAATTCCAAATAGTGGTGAAGTAAATTATAAAACTTAAATTATAATAATTTAAGACATTATTTTCTTAAATGGAGTTCATTTAAATAATCGAATAAGTAATGAATATAATTGAATTTTAAAGTGAGTTTATCAACGGGTTTACCTTTAAAACCGAGTGTGGTTAATTAAGTTATAAGAGAATTTTAAGCGAATAAGATAAGCTTAAAATAAAGATTACTTAATATCGAATTAAGTAAAGGAAATCAAGATGGAAAATAGTTTCATATTAAACTAATTTTGTATAAACAAGTTTATAAAAAGAGATGAGAATTTGAAGCGTTAATTTTAAATTAACATTACTTAATAATGGTATTAAGTGAAATTGATGAGATTTAAAATAAGATTTCCCAGAGTGAATGATGGAAAGGGTTAGAAAAAGGATTCTTGTAATTGAATTGGGTAAAGGTTCGAGTAACAGGATTTGTAATAAAAATCCAGATAATGAAGCAAATAGTTTAAAGAAGTTAAAGTTTAAAAGTTGGTGTTTTATTAATTATTTACTAAATCAATAGATTTAGTGATGATAGTATATTTAAAAAGGAGATTTGAAAAATAAGAAGGTTTTATAAAACCGTATTTTAAATAAATGGTGAAGAAGTATTTGTTGGCATTAGAATGAATAGTGGTTATTGAATTACAATTCATATTTATCATAAGAAAGTTGTTGATCAAGGTCTGAGAGTTAATTAGAATACCCCAACTTGAACGATTTTAGGATTATCGGAGGATGATATGAGTTTTAATGATAAAGATGTTAGAACGATTTATTATGAGAAATAATAATGCGACGTTATTTGAGGATAGAGGTGATGAGATTCATTATAAAGGAAATAAAAGGATTTAAGGAAATATAGGTATTGATATTTCCAAAGTAACGGAAATAAAATGGCTAGAGAATATGAAATGATATTTTCCTAATCAAAGAAATAAAAAGGAGTTATGAAAATATAACGATATTTTCGATGTAAAGAAATGAGTTTAGAGTGAGTTATTTTAAAAGGATAAGCGACGATGATTGTTTTCAAAAAAAAGAAACAAAAGGAGATTTCGTAACGATTGTTTTACGAACGATACGTTGGATCGATTTTCCAACTATAAATAATAAGTAATGTTGCAGCAAATAATTTGAATGATAACTGGATATGATTATAAGATATTTTTCTAAATATTATAAAGAAACGATTTCAGAATATTTATATATATCAAAATGAGAAGTGAATACTATGATTGGAAGTTTTAGAAGTTTTAATTAACCATTCATAAATTATTTTTAATCAAAAAGGGCCAAGTGACGCTGTATACTCAACCAATAGATCCATTTTATTTTATTTATTTAACAGTTAAACAACTAAATATCAAAATCTTTCCCATAACATTGTTGGTACGGAAAGACCGGGATCGAATTTATTTTCGAAAACCATTCCGACGAATAAATATGAATACGTGGAAGATGCTATTCAAGATGGAGCAATTGAAGACCATGGATCTTTATAAAACAGTAGAATTACTTACAATCTCTGGCTGATCCCTAGAGATATACTGTGATTCTGTCGTGGTTGAAATTTACGGATTGCAAGGATTACTCGCTACTATTCCTAGGGTTGATACCTATATAGGATGTGGTAGGAGGGTGCCTTCGGTTCATCCTTTTCCTGGATGACGTGTATGGATGGATGTCTGACAGAGTATTCCCAGAAAGGTCACGTACATTGATTTCTTCAACCATACCAAGAGTGGAGGCGAAGAAGGAAACTTATTTTAGCTAGCACGTAATGTATTGTTGTGGACGTCAATTAGTGATTTTGATGGGTATGGAAATGTGGCATTCAAAGTGGATGGAGAAATGTATGCTGAAGAATATGCTTAACTTCTAGCCTCATCAACCGGGAATGGTAAAAATCGAGTAGGTCACATGGCATGTGGGTCGCCCCCATTAGTATGTATTATCACCATCTAGAGAATATTCGTATTTGTCTTCTTTTCACTTCTGCATCTCCCGGGAACGGTTATGTTGGTACCAACCGTAGGTGGCAATATATTCGGAACATTCAAGGTTAAGTGAATGGTCAGTCATGTTTAGCCTGAGTTGCAAGATGTTCTTGTTGAACTCGGTGTATTCCTCTCTAGAGATGCACTATCGGAAAGGTGGTTGCCCATACCTTGCCATGGAAATCCATTCTCCAATAAGCGCCCAAGGTTTTGATTGTATACTATATATGTAGAGCGTGAGATGCAAGCGTTCTGCTAGATTGATATCTATTTATATTTAGACACTGTTATAATATAGTATTGATTTCAAAAATGTTTTGGGTTATCGTAAGGTAAAAACCATCTGTATTTGTGTGTGGATTTGGTCTTACGATTATTCTTTCTTTCAAAAAGATTTTAACTTTAAAATTAAGTTGGATGTTACCCATAAAAAGTGTGTTTTTCTCACTCTGGTTCACCAGACTGATCCGGCGTTCGTAATGCTCGGGTTAGCCCAGGTTGCGCAGATTCAGGTTATTACATGTTGTGAAGTCTAGAGACGAGCTAGAGAAGTCCAGACGTATGATATCTTTTATTTATTCCGCTGTGTGTTGTATATGAGGACAGATATTTGTAACTGTCTAGATGTTTTGTTGTACTCTGAAAATTTCTAAGTTTTTGATCTCTCTATAAAGATTGTTTCTATATTATATTTTGTTCCGCTGCGATGTGAGATTCTGATTCTATGTTGGTTCTTCTTCTCATTGTCCTATTCTGATATTTCTTTCTTTCTTATCTCACCCTCTAACATCTTTCTAATAACTATATGTGTTATTGATACTTGAGTTCTGACAAGTGATACAGGATTTGTATTATTGTCGGAATTCTGGCTCGAAATTTCGTAGGTTGTTACATCCAACCTTGACAACTAAGCCTTTCAACGATACCCAAGGTACTCGACCGATAACCGGTCTTTTGGGTGCCCCCATCATAACCCTGCTTTGAGCCTGCTAGAACTTACGACAACAATAATCTCTCAACATTCTCATCTCTAGTCATCCAAATTGATGAATTTTCATAGCTCAAGCAACATTCTCGAGCAATCCATTATCCACCAACTCACAACCTTTGAGTCGTCACCTCATTCATTGCTTTACACCGATAAATGAGCACCTTTTAACACTTCGAACCTTCCTCCTTGAATTCACTTCGAAGTTACACCAACACTGTGTTGCGGCACGGGTTGGGGCACTTCGGCATGATTTTTTTTTAAAAAAAGCACTTTTCTCTCAAATCTGGGTCGTACCCTAAAATATAATTTTCAGAAATTTTTCCTGTGCGACCAACCCTTCACATTGCTCGACCGAATTCACACTGGTAGAACCAACCAGAGCGACCAACCCTCCCAACTTGGAGCGACCGACCCGCCACTTTACCACTTCCAGGCTTCATGGCTCGACCGAACCCTTTTTCCTCCAGGCTCGTTCGTCCGCTTGCCTTACACCCAGCTCGCTCGACCGACTAACTCCCTGGCTCGCTCGAGCCAACTTTCTGCCTTGTTTCCCATGAAATCACACCCTGGAGCGAACAACCCCCCTACGTGCAACCCAAAACCTACACTTCATAATTTTTAATCTGATTCCACCAAAACTTCGCCAAACGATAGATTTGACGAAATTAACTCATCCAATACATCCAATATAACCATAAGCATGTTAAGAAAGCACTAGCATTATGAAAATGACAATTATCATCAAATTATGCAAATTTCACCAAAAACCATCATAATTGAACATATGATCTAAATTATGGATCTAACTTACATAATCATATGAAATAGCATAGAAATTACCTATCAAAACTTGTTAAATCAGATCATAGGGTGGTTAATATGAAAATGGACTTAATATGGCACAGACCTATGGAAAAATACTTCAATTTGATGAGAAACATGCACAAACACTCATATACTTCATTGCATTCATGTGAGAGATGTAAATCACTAACCGATTCTCCCAAACAAGCAAAAATCAATGAAATAGGAATCCAAACAGCAAGCACCTCGCACCAAACACCTTGATCCGATGAATCCTTGCTTCAATTGATGTAGATCTAGCCTCCAATGGTGTAGATCTTCAATTTCCCTCCTTGGATTTGGATTTTTAATGTTGGAAAGGTGTTGGAGGAAGAAAGAGCACAAGGCCAACCAATGAGGAAATGAAAAAATAAACCATTTCCCATATCCCTCACCCCTCTATTTATACCCTCCCATCAGCCTACTAATGGGCCTCTCCAGTTCAGCCCATTATGGCTTACCAAACCTGGACAGCCAACTGAAAAACCTTAAAACAGCGATTCCTCCCAAACCGCTGAGCCAAATTTTTAATGTAACCATTCTTCAGAAAGGCAATCATCAATTTCTTTCCAATGGCACAGGTCTCATTCTCTGATTCGACTTGAGTCAAAAGTTATGCCTTATACAAGACTGACAAAGGCAAAATGGTCACAAACAAAATCGGAAAAATCATGGACATGTCTCACATCCCCATAAGCGACATATCAAAAGATGAGAATGATCCAACCCTCAGGGAATAAAATAAAAATATTTTACGATCTTACGATACGTAAAATGCGGGCTGTTACATATTACAACTCGCTCGAAATATCCATGTTGTACACCCATGTAATTTATAATTCATCCATAAACATCCATGATTCGTAGTGATTGTGAACTGCAGACCCACTAAAGTGAGCTTTACACTAACATGTAGGTGTAATAAGTGATGCAATATGTATGCAAACAACCTAAATATGCATATATTTCTATATGAATGTTCGGTGAAATGGTGTTGCATCCATTTCCTAACATCCAATCTAACAATCATGATGCATCCATAAACAATAATTTGAAGAAAATTTACCCGTGAAAAGCTTTGGGTGAGTCTGTCTCATCTTATCCTCGGTCTCCCGTGTGCTTTCCGCTGGATCATTTCCCCATTATACTCGGACGAGGCGAACATTTTCATTGCGGAGTCTCTTGATTCCGTGCTATACCTTGCAGTGGCAGGGAGAACCCTGGACTCCAACTCGAGTTTTCCTATGTCCCCAATTTCATCAAGCTCGAGTCTGATAGCAGAAACATGAAGGCATTTCCTAAGATAAGATACATGAAAACATTATGAATTCCCGATAGATGCTCTGGGAGACCCACTCGATAAGTCAAAGATCCTATCTTCTCAATGATATTAAAAGGCCCAATAAACCTAGGATCCAAATTCTTAGTCTTCCCAAACAGGGCAGATTTCTTAAGAGGTGATACTTTTAGGAATACTAAGTGTTCAACATTAAACTCAAGTTCCCTCCTTCACTTATTGGCATTCGATTTCTGACGATCTTGGGTTGCCTTCATCCTCTGCCTAATCAAAGATATCTTCTCCGTGGAATCATAGACGAAATCTGGTCCGAGTAGAACCTTGTCGGTAGTTTTCCACCAACAAGTTGGCGATTTGCATAGCCTCCCATAAAGCGCTTCAAAAGGGGTCATATCAATCGTTGCTTGAAAACTATTATTATACATGAACTCCACAAGCGGTAGGTGCTGCTACCAAACTCCTCTAAAGTCGATGATGCAAGCTTTGAGCAAGTCTTCTAAGATTATGTTTACTCTCTCTGTCTATCCGTCGGTCTGCGGATGATAAGTAGTGCTTAAGTTAAGGGTCGTTCCCAATGCTGCCTGTAGGCTTCTCCAAAATTCGCTTGTGAACAAGGGGTCTCTATGACTCATGATACTCAATGGAATACCATGTAGTCTGACTATCTCTTTGACATATAATTGGGCTAATGAGGCTACAGTCCTTGTCTTCTTGACTAGTATAAACTGGGAGCTTTTGGTTAAATGATCTACCACAACCCAAATGGACTCATTCCCTTTTTGTCTTCTAGGAAGTCCATCTATAAAGCCCATGGAAATATGTTCCAACTTCCATGTGAGGATCTCTAACAGTAACAACAATCCTCTGGGCTTCCCCTGTTCCTCTTTGACTTTTTGGCATGTTAAACATTTGGCCACGAATTCGGCTACATCTCTCTTCATTCCTTCCCAATGGAGAGTCCTTTTCATATCATTGTACATTTTATCCTTACCGAGTTGTACGGTCAATCTTGACCTATGGCACTCCTATAGAATTTCTTTCCTTAACCCTTCATTCTTAAGGACGTAAAGTCATTCATCTCAAAGTAAACTCCCATCATCATTGATCGAATACCTAACCGAATGGGGAAAGGTCTCCGTCTTTCCCACTTTCTCCTTTATGTTTCTTAATTCCTCGTCAAAGTCTTGTGCCCTTTGGATCCTTTCTCTTAGGTTAGGTCTAATTACCATAGCACCATGGAGACCATTAGAAGTGGTTGGCGAGGGTTGCAAATTTAAGTTAGCAAGGAATTCTAATTGTTTCCATTCTGTTACCGCATTCAAAGTCGCATGTTTCCTACTTAAAGCATCCGCTACAACATTCCCCTTGCCTAGGGTATATTGGATCGTAAAGTCAAATGAGGCAATATATTCCATCCATCGTTGTTGTCTCAAGTCTAGGTCATGTCGAGAAAATAAATACTTTAGGGACTTATGGTCAGTAAAGAGTTCAAATTTCTCCCTTAAAAAATAATGCCTCTACATCTTAAGGGCGAACACTTCTGCGGCTAACTCAAGGTCATGTACTGGATATCTTTTCTCTGGATCCTAAAGTTGTCTACTAGCATAGGAAACTACTCTTCCTTCTTGCATAAAGACTTCTCCTAAATTGGTCCCACATGCGTCGGTGTAAACGGTGAACAATTTTGAACTGTCAGGTATAATTAGGATATGTGCACTAGTTAAAACTTCCTTTGATTTGTTAAAGGCTATATCACATTTACTGTACCAAGAAAACACCAAATTCTTTTTTGTCAATTAGGTTAATGGAGTAGCAATCTTTGCAAAGTCTTTAATGAATTTCCTATAATATCCGGCCAATCCAAGGAAGCTTCTTACATCTGTAGCATTCCGAGGTACTCTTCATTCCTTGATTGCCTCGATCTTTGCGGGGTCTACAACCAAGCCTTCACTTGACACAATATATCACAAAAAATTTACATCTTCCCTCCAGAAAAGGCACTTCGAGAATTTTTCTTTCAATTGGTTCTTTCTTAATATCCCTAACACTTATCTGAAGTCTTTTTCATGATCTTCACGATCGTTTGAAAATATAAGGATATCATCTACAAAGACTACCACAATTTTATTTAGAATGCCCCTAAACACTCTACTCATGAGGTCAACAAAGAAAGCGGGTGCATTCGTAAGTCTAAAGGTCATAACTTCCCATTGGAACAATCTGTCTGACGTCCTAAACATAGTTTTGTCCTTGCTGCCCTCCGCAATTCTTAACTGGTGGAATCCAGTAGCAAGGCCTAACTGGGAAAATACTTGGGCTCCTCCCAAGTGGTCAAAAAGGTCATCGATTCTAGGTAAAGGGTACCTATTCTTCTTGGTTAATTTAACGAGTTCCCTATAGTCCACACAAAGCCTCAAAGAACTATCTACTTTGGTGGCAAATACGACATATGCACCCCATTTTGAGGTACTTCAATGAATGAAACCTTTTTGTAACAACTCTGAAATCTGCTTATCTAACTCCCTTCTTTCCTTGGGCGCCATACGCCTTAAGGGAAGTGCTACAGGTCTAACATCCTTCTCCTGGTCTATACGAAAAGAGATTTCTCTGTAGGACGGAAGTCCCGTGACTTCCACAAAGACATCTAAGAATTCACAGACTATAGGGACCATAGATGGTCCTTCAAAACTTGGAGATAAGGAATATAATAATGCTTTATCCTTTTTCCTAACATTACAAGGAATATTTAGGCTACGTCCACCCTGGCTCCTAAGACGAACGAGTCTCTTATCACAATCTAGGACGGTCCCATAAAACGATAGTCCGTCCATACATAGGAAAAGGTCATACCCCATAAAATCCAACGCATACGCTTCACAATGGAACTCAACATTGTCGACTTCCAATACTAGGTCTTTACGCAACAATTCAAGATACTTAGATCCTCCGATAGTGTTGACCACCTCTATCGGACTATTCGAGATTGATATGGAAAGGTCCAACAGATTTACGAATTGCTTGGAGATAAAAGAATGGGTCGCTCCGAAATCGAACAAGGTGTATACAGAATTTCCTAAAATAGAGGTTATACCTTCAAGTGCGGGCTGCCTTGGTCTCCTGGGGGTTAGTTTTGAACTGGTGTTGCCTCTATTGCATAGTTGTGGCCACTCTTGACAACTTTGGGCTCTGGGCGGTCTTTGGACATGTGTCCTTCTTTATGGAAGTTGTAACATTTTCTCTTAAACTCCTTTTTCGTTAACGAGGTCCTACAATCCTTGGCCTCATGGCCCTTGCGTTGCACCTCGTACAAGTCTTTGTGTCCTTTTTGAAGTTCTTCTTGTTGTTTTTCCACCATTCCTTCTTCTTATTTTTGTTGGATCTTTCTCCTTTCTCCCCTTCTTTTTCCTCCTTGGAGCTTTCAGCCGTGCATAGGGTAGCTATCTCAACTAGAGTTTCAAAAGTTACCCCAAACGTTACTTGGGCTATAGGGTTTCTTTCAACGGGGAGTTCTGTCCTTTAACAAACCTAACGACTTTGTTCATGGGGGTAACTACCAATCCTCTTCCAAACTTACATAGTTCGGTAAATTTGAATACATACTCTTACAGGCTCAAGTTTCCTTGCTAGAGATGGATGAATTTCTCTATCTGGATAGTCATTTCTGCTCTTGGAAAAATCTTTGCTTAGAAATGGGTTTTGAATTCGGCCTGTTTAAATATCCGGCCCTCATTTTCCATAGATATTAAGTTCCACCATTCAAGGGCTTCATCCTTAAAATGCTAGGCCACAATTCTCTTCTTCACCTCATCAGGCCAACCAGTAGTTTTGAAAATTCTTTCACAGTCCATAACACAAGATTGGGCACTAGCAAAGCCTTCCTTTCCAGAAAACAATTTCCCTCTAAGAAGCGTAAAGGTCTTACAAAGGCAGGAAAAGTCAACGGCTACCTCAGCGGCAGGAGCTATGTGAGCCGCTAGGGCAGGATTAGCAACAGGGGCTTGTTCGACAGTGTAGAGATACTGTTGAAACCATTATGGCAAGTAGCGAGGTCTTGCCTGGTTACCGTGTTCAGTTGGGTTTTCAGCCATTCTACTATTTGAAAAGAAAAGGAAGAATTCATTAGTGGATATTCCTGAGATAGTGTTTGGCTGAAAACGAAAGAAAACAATAAAGATGACTAGTATAAATGCGTATGCTTACTGGTTTATATATATATATATATTATATAGTTTGAAAAATCTTTTTCAATATTCAATTATGCCTCTCATATGTATAATTCCCTTATAATAGGATAACCTACGCTATGACACCAAATGTAACAACCCGCCCAAAATAGGCCTGAATTTCGACCCAGAAAAGACCCATCAAAACTTAGAGCCATTCTAAACGGGTTGTTGGTTCTTGTAAGGATTACATTTTCACAGATAATAATAGCATATACTTCGACTGGAATTCTCACACAGCGGAAAGAGAAAATATAATACTCAAATAGGATGTACCAATTATTAAAAATCTCAGAAATACAACTGTCACAGTTACATCTGTTCAACGGGTACATCAAATAGTTCATTCTCACAAGATTCCAAAAGAAGTAGAGCAATAAATACTAATAATAGCATAACAACTACGTCTTCTTCATCAACTTCAACCATTACTTCATCCATGGCTTTTACCCCCATCAACTGACATTATGGATATGTCGAGGAGAGGGGTCAGAACAAAATGTTCTGTGTGACTGAAATATGGTGTTACTTAATGTCCATACCCTATATTTTTAGCAGGTCACATATGTCAAGGTATGTCTATGCAACACATAAGATTTACAAAAACGCCAAGTATCTAACCAATAGGGTGAATATCCAAGTCAATCGCGATTAGTGTTTTTAGGGTAAAGACCCAATGAGGTGGCATTCCTGGTCACTTATGGCCTTATTAAAGGTGGATTTTTATGATCTCTTATAATCCTGAGGCAGACCCCTAGCCCTTTTAGACCCCATCCTATTTCGTTAACGTTCTTAAGTCTATACTCTGATTTGTAATATGAGAAGTAGTATTGCGAACGTTACTACTTAACTAATATTACCCGGTAGGATACCTATGTCGCTTAAGACTTCCCTTAGACAATTGGTAAGCATGCAATGGCTACATATCTATTAATTACCAATCTGTCCCTAGTTAATCCGTTACAAGCTTCTAGAGGAAGTGGGCATCCTCGTGAACTACCCTACTCCGTTTCCATTTTATGCCTAACCACTTTTAGAGAAGGAGGACCCAAAGACTTACTTAAAATCTAATAAGGGTGGGTCACCTGACTTGGGTTACTCTCCATGAAATAAACCTTCGGAGGGATCCTAGTCCTAACCACTTAAGACCCAAACTAGATAAAAAAGAAAGTTATCCACTTAAGACCCAAACTAGATAAAAAAGATAGTCATCCACTTAAGACCTTCTCAAGGCATAGTAAACCTGCCTATTTTCACACATAATAGACTTATATATAGTTATATATATACACACTAGACCTCTCAGATTAAACCATATACCTATAGATGCTGGATATGTCGATCGGTTCCGAGCAAACTTCTATTACAAGTTGGTTTAACCTCATGTCTAGGGTACTAAGTTTTTGAATGGCCCATGACACCTAGACATCTCACATTAGTTGGACCTAATTGTGGTTGCTGGATTTGTTGATCGGTTCTGGGCAAACTTCCACCACAGATGGCAACTAACCTCTTGTCTATGTGTCACAATTTTTATATATATTTAAAGCCATTCTATGTACACACAAACAATCGATCAAATATACATTTACATATATGGGGACAAATTCGAGTTCAAATATTATCCTAAACGTACTTATTACATTAATATTATGTTAACTACGTTGATTACACTATATTAATAATATAGTAATAATGCGTAACAACGTTAAATATTCATATAAACGAGGAAATGTTCTAATTAGATGGCAATTATCAGTTTATCCAAATCAAGGCATATAAGTTAATTTTCACATACTTTTACCGCTACAACTTAGGCATGATAGCATAATACAAGATAACATATAGCAGTGGATGGAAAATACACATTCATACAAACTTACAACTTGTATCCTAGGCTTGTTGCTAGATTAAAAATAGAGCATTACATACATTTACACATGTATGTTTAAAATTCCCACTTTGTCTAATTCACCCCTTAGTATGAATACATTTAGATTCAAAATAGAACCAAAACCTAATCAAATCTTGAAATACCCAAATCTAAACCCTTTTAGGTTACAGTTGAATGTTTGATAAAGGTGAATCATACAAAATAGAAACAATAGTAGCAACACCCATTTCCATCTTTAACCCAAGATTGAAACCAAAAACCACAAAACCCAATATATCATGATAATTCATACGCAAGTACAAGATAGAGGATTTAGGGGTTTTAATGTTTATATTATCAGATTTCCAAATCCTCCTAGGCATATCTTTCAACATGATAATCTAGTAAAAACATGAATATGCCTTAAATAAACGATATTCCACTCACAATATTAGGCAGAATAGAGAGAAATCTGTGCTGGATCTAGATCTTCACTAATTCTTTACATTCAAGCAAACTTCAACAATCCTACTAATTATATATATAAGATACATGTATTAGAATCTTATACATATATGCTTATGCCAAATTCCAGAATATTAAACTTATATGAATTAGGACAAACAGAGATTAAAAATAGGATTGGAGGATAGAAGAAACCTTAACCTTTTTCTTTTACTTTTCTATGGAATTTAGAAATGGTAGAGAGGCAGCATAGAGGAAGGGATAGAGAATGATTAGAGTTTTCATAGTGTTATATGAGGGTTATATATAGTTGCCCGTGTGAGCATAGACCGTTGGATTACTTAGAGTTAATCTAGGCCTTTAATTTATATATATCTTCTTAGAAAAAACCCTAACCAATTAGCTTTATTAGGTTATCCAGCCGTCGAGCTGTCGACCCTAGCGGTCGACACCCTTTAAGGGGGTGGTCGACCCCTTCGGGGCTGGAATGCCCAATAAGGTAGCGTTGGTGAGTTGTTTATTTTAATTAATACGTTCCTTAACCTCTGTATCTTATTCCATATATGCAATATACTTTGTACCCCTGATCTTATCTCCAATTCAAAATTTGAATTCTCCCTCTTTATTTTGAATTTATCTTGGACACATGTATATATATTATCCATCTAATTATATATATATATATATATATATTCTTCGATTACAGTCCAAATTCATTCGTTCATAACTTCTTCATACATTGACCGTTTTCAGCATATTATATATGAAAATGATATAGAATTTCGCCATGAATCCAAATAAAAGAATTTCATAGCCAAATTCCTAAAGCTGCAAAATCATATTTTCTAGCCATATTATTTAGGATAAATTGATAGGAATAATCCCATGTTTGACGTATCTTCCTATATTAATCCGAAGTTTGGATTATTTTTAATTAATCCCAAGTTTGGGGGGTCCTTCCCATATTGATCCCGACGACTTATTAACTTGTTGTAGCCGGTTATCAAACTTAAATTCGTCTTCCCCAAACTAGTTTCCCACTCCAGAAAAATTGTTTGGGGCAGATGAATTTAAGTTTGATAACCGGCTACAACAAGTAAATAAGTCATCGGGATCAATATGGGAAGGGATCCCCTAAACTTGGGATTATTTAAAAATAATCCAAACTTTTGATTAATATAGGAAGACACGTCAAACTTCGAATTATTCCTATCAATTAATCCTATTATTTAATTGCTTACTTTTGATTATTTATTTATTATTAGTACTTATGAATTTTACGAGGTGTTACAACTTATAGGATTGAACGATGTATGTTGAAGAGTTAAAAGGACAAAATTGACTTGTAAGTAGTAAAAAGAAATCTCAAATGCACGATTGTGAAGTAAGGAAGCAATAAAATGCATAGGTCTTACAACACGGGCTATGATTTTAATCATGAATATGTAAACCACAATTCAATAGGAGAAATTTAGAATTTTTTTCATTTAAATCTCATTTATAATAATTACAGTAAAAACCCAAAAAAAATTGACCCTAAAAATCAATGAATTATATAAGGGGTTGTTTACCACAGGAGATGTACAATTAAATTATAACTCAAAAACTAAAATATAAGTTATATGACACATTTTGTTCCTCGGTAGAATTTATTGACCTGGTTGAAACTATAATAATTGTTATGTAAAACATCAAAGTCAAAAAGTCTAGATTTAATAGACTACTTCATTGATAATTCCTATGTTGATTCATCTGTACTACAGATATGGATAGAATGATCAAAAAAAGGAAAGATGGATGGTTATTAGTTTGGCATTAAAAGATATAAGATCAAGACAATATGTCAAATAATCAACTAACTAAATTATGAGTTGTTATAATGAAAGTTTGATAATGTCAAAATCAATGAAGAAGCGAACATATAATTGAATGGTTATCAAATTTGTTTCAAAAATGATTATTATAAATGGCTCAAATATCTTTTCATTTAATATTCTAGTTTTGAATAAAAGGAAACTTTTAAGATAAAGTTCTTGGAGAATGGAGTTTTGATGACAACAACCTTGTTTCAATTATCACTGATTATAAAATATATACTAACACTTTTTGTATAGAATATATATATACACACATATGCAGGAATTATATACAGGAAATATTACTAAAGACTGTACAATTTAAAGATGATAGAGATTCATAATTCAGATAAATTTCAAGAATCATGAGTATTCAAGAGTTCAAGATTAATATAGTTATAGAGTCTAGATTATGTAAAACTCTAAATAACACTCCAGGTTCAATACTCAAATTCTATTTTCTATCCTCAATTCTCTACATTCTATTTTTTATCTTTTCTATTTTTCTTTTTTATTTATCTTTGTTTTTCTAACTTAAGTTTTATATATTTATGTTTTTATACTTTATATTTATATAGTTTAAAACCTTGTAATTTTATAAATATGTTTATATAGATAAATTTATATTTTCATACATTTTCTACTTTATAATATTAATTTACAACACTAAATTTTTATTCAAGAATTTCTAGAGTTATATCTAGATCAAAACACTTGAAAACGTTTTAAAAATCAAAAATATACTAGAGTATGTCGACATGTAGAAAACACTATGTCGACATATAACCGTCAGAAATTCAAAATTGAAAGGAAGTGTCTTTTCACTATTTGAAGCGTTTCAAAAACATTACAACCTTTCATACACTATAAAAAGGTCATGAATTCGATTTTTTAAATATATCTTCTTCCCCAATTTCACTCTCTTTCTTTATATAATTATTCTTAATCATTTTTATGATTTCTACACTTATAATCTACCGAATTCAATTCTGTTTTGATCAAACTTCTTCTCATTTCTCTCTGAATCAAGTGCTATTGAAGAGTTATAAGGCTGTTTGTAGTTGCTTAGGTTGAGTAAAGTAGGAATCGGTGTGTTCCTTATAGCCGTGAAACCAAGGAAGTAAGAATCGGTGTGTTCCTTGTTGCCATGAAACCAAGGAAGTAGGAATTGGTGGTTTCCTTTATAATGACCCGGGTTTTTGTCGACTTTGGTTATTGCCATAAACTCAATGATGACTAGCCAAACATCGAAAAATACCAATCATTAGTGAAAGAAATTAGAGGGTGAGAATAGATAAGATAGAAACTTAGAATATAAGAAGAAGAAGAACACAACATCAGAGTAACACGAATCTCACAGCGGAACGAAACAACATATAATAGATAACATATCATTTAGATCAAATCATTATATGTATACAATAACATTATCAGAGTACAACACTTACAACCTAGCGGAAATAACCTATAGTTGTATAATCTTGAAGCCTCCTGCTCCAAGCTCTTCCAGTATATCTGTAAATCCCGATTACTTGACTGCCCGTACAAATTTAGGCACCCAAGAGTTTAGGGAAAATAAGCAAAATAAACTCCGGGTCAGTCATGGGACTGGTATGAGTAAAACAGTTAAAAACAGTTCGAACAAGTAATCGATATCTCATAAGACCACGCCGTATAACGGAACGGGTTTTTCCCTTATGAGAATCCAAATTATCTTTATATCAAAAACCTTTTGATATTATAATAATGTCTATCAATCACAATATAATGATCATCTAGCAGAAACGCTATCATCTCACGTTCTACATATATGATATACAAATCAAAACCGCAAGCACGTATTGGGTAATGGATTTCCAACTATGACAAGGTATGGAACCACCTTTCGCTAGTGTACCTCTAGAGAGGAATACACTGGATTCAACAAGAACATCTTGCAACCCGGCCACACATGACCGACCACTCATTTCGCTTGAGTGTATCGAATGTATATCACCAACGGTTGGGATCAGCAACCGTTTCCCGAATGGGACAGCATCAACAATAGATTTTTAGAAGTAAATGAAACTCTAGATCAGGTGATTATACACCCTACTTCGGTGCGACCGACTTAGCCATGCTGCCTGCCCGATTTCTGTCATTTACCAGATGTGAGGCTAGAAGCTACGCTTTATCATCACACCAGATTCACTTTGAATGTCACATCGTCAAATCCATCAAATCACCGATTGATGTCCTCAACCATACATTATGTGTTAGCTAAAAGAAGTTTCCTTCTCCGCTTCCACTCTTGGTACGGTTGGAGAAATCAATATACGTGATCGTATGGAAATACTCTGTCAGACATCTGTCCATACAAGTCATCCAGGAACAGGAAGAACCGAAAGCACTATTCTGTAAACAGGATAGCCCTTGCAAAACTCCGTCTTCAATTTCCTTTGGCATATATGATTCGCAACGCTTATGCCAATACAGAGTGGTTCTTTGGATAATAATCCAACCGGTCTCTCCATATTAACAACGTTAAAATGGTCAAAACTTCGATAGTCTGTGATTTAATTATCGAAGAAAAACAGGTGTGCAAACAACGATATTATTTCCAAATGGAAATTTATATCGATCAAACATCATTCAACATTTATCTCTTTATTTCATAAATTTACTTGTCTCTTGTTTCCCTATATTCAATATTTCTTATTTTCTAAATTTGGAAAATATATGTTATTAACAATGGAAAACATTTCCATTTCTTGTTTTCCTTATTAGAAAACATTTCTGGTTTCTTATTTGGAAAACATTTCCAAAGCTTCTTCATTGGACTTAGACAGATGTTTAAACAAACTATCGCTATGCCAACTCAAACCATTTCCTTAAATTACTAAATTCATTTAACCATCCTTTACGACCGAACTTTAACCATTTCTTAGTTAAATACGAAGCCAATCAAGTTGGGGTAGAACTACCTCTCAGACCCTAACTGAACAACATTTCTAACTTTGAAATAGGCAAAGTTCACTTTATATTTCTTTAACTAAGTTCCTTACTTAACCTTTCTTTCGAGTAACTATATTCGATTGACTCTTTTTAATTAATTATATTCGACTAACTCCTTTGGATTAACTCTATTCACTTAACTCCTGTCGAATAAACTATATTCGATAACTCCTCTAACTCTATTCGAATAAACTATATTCGATTAACTCCTCTAATTCCATTCGAATAAACTATATTTGATTTATTCCTTTAACTCCATTCGAATAAACTATATTCGATTTATTCCTTTAACTCCATTTGAATAAACTATATTCGATTAACTCCTTTTACTTAACTCCTTTTGATTAACTAATTCAATACTCTTATGTGTTTAACTCTATTCGAATAACTAATTCGAATAACCCTTATTTATTTAACTCTATTCGAATAACTAAGATTCAATTAACTCTATTCAACTAACACGACTAACCCCTTTCGAATACCATATTCGATTAACTCCCTTCGAATAAACTATTCATTTATAAAGATTTACTTTTAGTAACGGTTCTTCACTTTACAAATGATTTCCTTTTTAGTAACGTTTTCCTTTTTATAACGGTTTCCTTTTTATAACATCCTATTCAGTTATAAACAAATTTCCTTTTTATAACTCTATTTATTTTCTAAATATTTCCTATCAATTCTATTTGTAAATGATTTACAAATCTTTCCTTTTTATAACATTTCCCCCTTTTTCTAAATATATCCTATTTATAAATATTCCAATTTATAAATATTTCTTATTTATAAATATTCCATTTATAAATATTTTATTTTCAAATATCACTTTGAAAATATTCCCTTATTAACACTTCGGTATGTTATGGTATTTAATCATATCAAATCACGATGGCCAATATCGTCCATAACACATATAGTCGACAACAGAATATATATCACATCATATATTACAATATATGAACCACAGTAAAATAAATGTTGAGGAATCCAGTTGGATTCCTCTAACCTGTTTCCCTGCATCACAGATGTTAAAAAATATAGATAACATCACTTTCAGTTCCATATGATATATTCTGTTAAACAGAATCAATATAGAAATTCAACTAACTGACTAGCAGTTCAATCAAACAGTCAACACACAGCTAATCAGCCAATATTTAACAGTTCTAAAAATACAACATGAAAATATAAACTGTTCAGAGTTAGTGAGATTTACTCACATTGGACGATCATCGTTAATAACGATAACCATCGCTCGATTTGATTTAGAAGGACAAATTATTTTGCAATAAATTGTAACGAGCTTCGACTCACTCCCCGTCAGTTCCATTATGGAGCTCTCGTCCATACGATCCCAACGGATCTAACCGTTCGAAATTCTGATACAGTATGAACGAGATATTTGATTTACAAGTTTATATAACAATTTAATTAAAATAAAAGTTAAATAAATTCCGAATTGGGCCTTAACCTTTGTAGCCGGCCCATCCCTTTCCTCTTACCCGCTAATTTACCCTTCTTCCTCCCAGGAATAAGAACATGTCGCCTGTTCATATAAACCCATCCTCCATGATTTCAAACTCCATTATCTCGTTCAATGTTTCATGACCAACTAACCCAAGGTTATCACAAATCCCCTCGTTCAAAGCTCTCTATTTTCAACCCTTTTAATTATTAACTCGATTCCTCATTTCAATTTCCATCGCACAACAATTTACGCCCCATCCAGGTGACGCGCGAACTACCTCATCGCCCTCGACATTAACCAACAAACTCAGACCCGTACCCAACAGTGAATAACTCACACCGCGTTTCACCTCTCTCTCCCCAGGTCCGCATATTCATTTCTCCCATCCTATGTTTTTAAACCCAACACCCAGTCCGGCGTTAAATGCATGGCCTTCCGCTTTTAGCAATAACCATATGTGTTTCTTTTCCAGCTTTAATCCTCACTCTCGCTCCACAATTAACACATCCGCTCCTTGCTGAATTCACGTCAGCATTTCTTCTCCCCCCTCTGTATAAACAACCCCTATCACCACGCTGTCCTCCTCCCTACCAAACGAGCTCTCCTGTAATGGAGCATTCCAACTCCCCGTTGTCTTCCTACGTTCATCACCCTTCCGCTCAAACAACAGGAGCCGCCTCTTATCTACAGCAATCCTCACTTGCGCGCCCTTACTTCATCCGCGTGCCAAGCAGTCACCACGCAGTCCATATTTTCAACTCCGAGTCTTCACCACTACCGCAAACTCTGCTCTTATTTGAATCGATGAAGGAGAATTCGAACTCGCTAAAACATATATAGGAATGAAGAGCTTTGCGAGTTGATTTCTAATATATTTATGTTCGAATTTTTAGAGGAGAAAGGAATTTCATTTTTGATTTTTGAAGACCGGTTGTTTCCACGTTTCAGTTGAAGATGAAGAGGAGTGGTGGCTCTATTTTGATCTGAGAAAAATGAGAATTAGGTTTGGAGAAATAAAAACAAGTAACTTATTTATAATGCCAAACTTTGAAGGTATGGTCTTCTATGGACATCAAAGTGGTAATTGCGGTTAAGGCATATGCAACGTACTTGTTTAAAGTGTTTAAGGAAAATATCTGTATCCCTTTAAACTCCATTTATATATATAAACTGCTATAGACAGAAATAACCATACCGTTGTGTCGAGCTCGGTGTCACGATCCCAAAAATATAATAATACCGGTAGGTTAGCTCATATTGTGAAACCCCGAAATGTTGATACAGGGTGCCAAATACTCCAAATAAAAAGTTGCTTATTTAATTAATTAAAAATTACCATAAAATTCTAAAAATTAAATTATCACTACGTCTCAAAAGAACCTTGTCTAAATTCAAACCTGATATTCAAATATTTTTAAATAACCCTTATGGCCACGAACGAATATACCGCTGTTTTTTTGAATATTTAATTTGGACATAACTACAAATCTACACGACGAAATCCTGGTTTTTCTCTTCCACTAGAAAAATATACTCCACCAGCTCCACATGTTTCTTGTTTCACAGAAATCTGATTTAAAACGAATCCTGTACATTCAGTTGAAGTTCGAATCGCCAATTTACGAACTGCAGCGCCATTTCGAGCTCGATTTTAATTATATTATAACTCTACGTTCAAACTGTCGTTCATATAATATATTCGTTATTCAAATTAAATTCTAAGCTGAACTAATATCACAGATGATCCAGTTCACACCATATCGCCATTTCAGCTAATCCTGATTATTTCAGAATTAAATATATTATTTAATTTATTAATTTAATTAAATATTCATCATTATTTAATTCCACGACCATTTAATTCACTATATCACTATTTATATAATTAAATAAATTAATTATAATACCTCTGCCAATGCGGGTCATTACAATCTTTCCCACTTAAAATAATTTCGTCCTCGAAATTGCTAAAAGATAGAGGACGACCCTATCGACTTGTTAGAACATATTTGTTCACTTCTTAACTTCAGTTTCAACTGAACCAATTTAATTTTAATTAAATTATTTATTCATTCTTATTATCGAAAATTTTCAAAAATCCTGAAAATTTTCTAACTTCTTAACTTTTCGAAAAATTTCGTCAGCACCTCCTTTGTACTGGTCAATAGGTCAAACCCCAACTCGCTCTCTGGGCCATCTCCATCCCAAAAGAAAATCAAACAGCCAAGCGGCTTGCCAATTCGGCTCATAAATCTCATGCTTATATCGAATATAAACTTGTACCTTTTTGTCGGGCATACCAACTCTATCACTGCCATATGCTATCACTCAGCATATACCAATGTTATCCCAATCAAATTCTGAAATTACTTTTATCTCCAACACAACCATTCGCTTTTACCAAGCCAAATTTTCACTTCAAACTCAAGTTTCGTCTTCCCAACTCTTAACTTGATTATCACATTACACTTCAAATTTGAATCTTACAATCCAATTTGTCTTGATATCATTCTAATCCAATCTCAGTTACCACTTTACTGGCTTTACTTTAATTCAATTTTTCTTTCACAAATTTCTGTTAAATTTGTTTTTAATTCAAACAGTCTTTCCCTGGGAGTTCTTAAACAGTTTACTCTTTTCAAAAATCAAATTTTCCTTTTGAACCTGTCACTGAGCCCTTAATTAATATTCCATTAGTTAAATCACTTCTCTACTTCTTTATCAGTATTTGTTAACCAAATATTTTCAATAACCATACTGGCCTTTTATGTTATTTGGAAAACATTTCCGAATATCGCCTTCCTTTATTTTCTAAACTTTTAGAAAATATATATTATTTATAATTGGAAAATATTCCAATTACTTTTCTCTTTTCCGATCTCGTTTATTTCTATACTTAGGAAATATTCTTTATTATATTTCCAAGCTTACACTTATTTGGGTTAAAACGGATGTTGTGTAAAACATCGTTACGACAACTCAAATACTATATTCAACTAACTCTTATTCAACATTGATCTTCGAGCCTGAAATCTTACTATTTAATTGTTAATAAAGAAATCAATCAAGTTGGGGTATAACTACCTCTCAGACCTTGACTGAATAACATTTATAACGTCAAAACAAATATGACTACTTACTCGAATAATCAATACCATACAACTACTTATTCACTTTTAAACACGTATACGCTTCCTCTTTCTATTCTTACTAGATTTTATTCTTAGTCTTCCTTTTTGATTTTACTATTCTATTTCTAAGTTCGTTTCCTTATCGACTTCTATATATATATCGATACGTTGATTTCCAACTATCAAATTATCTTAAAAATATCCCTACTCCTTAAAATCCCGGAAAAATTCGCCATAACCTCCTTTGTACCAGGAGCATCGGCATATTTCAAATAGCCTCCCATGGCCCTTACCAATCCAAAATAAAAGAAAAAGCCAAGCGGCTAGCCGATACGGCGCATAAAATCTCATATACGAATTAAATACATACCTTTTCGTCGAGCATTCTATCGATATCTCTTTTAACACTTTATTCCATACCTATCTCCTGTATATCTATACCTGTCCAATCTATTTTAACTACACCAATCGTTTTAACTCCATTCGTTAATTAATTTGTTAATTAACTCTTTAGTCTATTTCACTTTTATATTTGAACATAACATGTTCAAATATATTTTAACTTCTTATTAACTAATTTGAATCCAAATTTCAAATTTAAGTTCTATATTCGATTTCGAATATCCATTTACAAATCCGATTCGCCTTTCAAAGTTCAACTTCAAATTCAAAACTCAATTAACTAATTCCTCTTCGACTTAGTTAATTCTATTCAATTTCTATTAAAAATTTTATATCACTTCTATTATTCAAATTCTATATATCAATTTCTATTCAAATCCTATATTTTCAAATTCTGTAGTTTAAATTCCATTTGAATTCTATATTCATATTCTATATATTCAAATTCTATATTTGAATTCCATTTGAATTTCTATATTCTAATTCCATTTTAATTTCTACATTCAAATTCCATTTCACTTTCGATATTCAAATCCTATATTTGAATTTCTTTAGATTTTCTATATTCAAATTCTATATTTGAATTCCATTTGAATTTCTATATTCAAACTCTATTTCAATTCCATTGAATTTCATATATTCAAACTCCCTTTGAATTTCTATATTCAATTCCATTGAATTTCATATATTCAAACTCCCTTTGAATTTCTATATACAATTTCTATTCCAAACTTTATTTATTCATTCTTTATTATAAATCCCATTTTGAAATTCAACACAACTTGTCTTTCCCAAAACAAATTCAAAACAGTATCTCTGGTAGTAATTCGTCACTTACAACTCGAAAATGAATACTGATGATGCAGCAGTCATCATCAGAATCTATTTTCCAGCGATCGAAGTGAGTTCAATACTATAAAACCATTTCTAAACATTTCCACCTTGAAATTCATTTCAAAATATAATTCACACTGCTAGTAAAACAATTTACAATCTCCCAAGATCTTAAATTTTCCTTATTTTTAATCCAAATCCATTTACAAACACTTATCCAATTCTCCAGAGTTTTAACTCAATTTTTGGTTTAAATTCAGATTTAATTCATCTGCTTCCATGTATTTCACTTGTATGAATTCTGATTAGTTACTTAACCCTTTAATTTATAATCTTACTCGACTATAATAACAACCAATATATCCACTATATTATAATTTTGATATATATATATATATCTTCTCTATATCAAGATATACCTTGGGTGACTTATTTTAATTTACCCTCTTTTCAAAACATATCGTGTCGACCCATCATATTCGAGTGTTTAATAACTCCTACCGATACAGTGGATCAAACTGATCGACCAGAACTCATAAACAACTCAACCAATAAATCTCCACAATATAAAACAAATTTTTATATCAATAATGTAACGAACCATAATTTCTGTACATTTAAAATGTAAATTTTAATTAAATAAATCGTATACTATTGGTTAAATTTATATTTATTTATAGTACGAGCCTGAAATGGCGCGGTAGTTTGAAAATTCGATTTCAAACTTTGGAAAAATATATAAAATTCATTTTAAATCAGAATTGAACAAAACTGGAAACGTTGTAATCGAATTAATCATATCTTTCCAGAGAATGTAAGAAATTGAAATTTCGCCGGATAAATTGCAAGTTATGAGTAAATCAAAATTTCGAAAGGTCGCTATGGAATTTATATAAAGAAACTATAAGCAATTGAAATTTAAATTTGAATTCCGGATTTGTTAAATTTTAAATAATTATATATGGGAATATAAAATACGTGAATTTGATTTATAAAATTTTATTTAAGTTATCAATTGATTTAATTGGGATTCTTTTAAATATTTAAATTGAATTTAATCAGTTAATTGAAATTTTGAATATTTTATTTATTTATTTAACTGTGAAATTTAACTGTTTTGGCGACTGTCTCGGAATTCGACGAAACTGGCGCCATTGGATCCGGAACGGCGAATTTTTACTAGGTTTCAATTTTCAGAATTTTTCGAATTAATATGAAAGCGTGGTAAGAGAAAACGCGTTTTACCAGTTGACAGTTAAATTGGATCGACCCGAAAAAAGGCCATTTTTCAAACGGCCTCAGAATCCGACGAAGTTAGTTTCATTTGAATCGTATCGTCAAATCATAAACAAAAATAATTTTCTGGATTTTTCGGGGTCAGTATGTGGGCCCAGTAATGTGAAATGTACGTTCGAATTGATATACGGTAACGGTGTGTGTGTTAATCAGTTTGGCCTTATAATCTGATATAAATTGAAGCCCACTAACCTCCATCAGCCATTTTACACTTTACTCCACCTTTTTCTTCTTTAATGGCTGAAAATTTAGATCCAAACCCTAGATCTAAATTCAATTTCAACTCAAAAATAAAACTTCTCCGAATCATAGCTTATTATATACCGATTCGAAGATCTCGACGACACGAACCCGCGGGTACCTTCAGATTTGACGTGCAGTAAAGGAGTTGACCAGAAATCGCGGTCAAACTCTCTGATTTTCGAAAACCCTAGCCTTAATTTGGGTATTTTTGATTTTGGCTCTAATCGCGAAATCGAACTTCTGGGTATTGTGGAGATTGACGAGGGGAGTTCATGGGTGGTGGTCGTTCGATTTATAAACATGTAAATCATCGGGAATTTCTGTTTTAGGGCGCGGAAATGGGTGGCGATTATTGGACTGGCGGCGGCGAAGGGGACCACCAGAGGTGGTGGGTCCGGTGCTGGTGCATGCGGCGTAGAGGGAGCTTCGGCTTGGAGGTGGTTTCGGGTCAGATGGCGGCCGAAGTAGGTGGCAATCTCCGGTCAAAGATGACCTTCGAATTGGGTTCTCGTGCACCTGTTACTGTTCACGGCAGGAGGTCAACGCGAGCGGGAACGGTCTAAGGAGAGGTGCTGAGGTGTCGGCTAATGATTGGGTGGGATTTAATTTTTTTATAATTTTATATATTTTAAATTCAAATGGAAAATCACTCATATCTTTTTCATACGGACACGGATTTGGACGCCGTTTGTTGCGTTGGGATCGGGGCGGAATTGCGGACGTTTTGACACTAATTTCACTGCAATTGGAGACTGTCGAATTTTGGGCCTTTTCTGGACGTTCGATTCAAATTGAAACCAAAGGTGAGTGTTTCTTCGCTCACGTAATACTAAATTTATCCCATATTTATCAAATTAATGTATGAATAATTGATTGCATGGTTGTGTTTGATTTGATGAATGATTGCTTGAATTTGACATGCCAGTGTGTTACATGCAATAAAAAAATCGATAATTGGTTATTTAAATTTAGTTTGAATTTCTAATTAGAAACTCCGACACCTGTCAATTCGTATATGATTCGATTTACCGTTCGAATGAATGTTGTGATGGATGCCTCGGTTTATTTGATTTCTGAGTTTATACCGCTTGAATTATTCTGCCATTCAGTACATGATGTTGTGTGCCCATGTGACGATAAATCCTATGTACCCTTGATGTTGCGGGCATCTAATAAACCTGGGATTTATCGATAAAATAAATTAAGAACACAGAGTGAAATGATAAATCTCTGTGACCCTGATTTGGATTGAAATGATAGATCCATCCCTGAATATGGAGAAATTAGATTTAAAATCACTTGGCCATAGGGTAGTAAATTATATACGGACATCGGTTGGTTAAATGATTTTAATATTTGAGAATTTTCTTTTGATGGAAATTTATTTAAGGGAAATGTGTTGACTGTTGAAATGGTTTCCCTAACACCTGAACCCTGAGTGATTATGAATTTGTTAAGGAATTATCCAAAACAAATTGAGAAATAAAAAAAAAAAACTGAAGATTTTGGAGTATGTCTTGGGGTTTCAAAATTTAGGGTAATATGCGGATTTGATAAATTTCCATGAATTAAGTTTTGAAATAAAGGTTTGATAACATTCGGGTTTATTTCGAATTTGGCATGAATATGAAATTTAATCCTTTAAATAGAACAGTCGGGTTGAACGGTGGTTAAAACAAGACATTGAAATGGTGTAACTCCATTTGAGACTGGAATTTAGATTCAACTGTTGAAGTTTGGAAGGAGAAACAAAATTTAAGGTTAAAAATTTTATTTTATTTTATTTTATCGTTTTATTTTATTTTATTTTATTCTATTTTTACTTTATTTATAAACTATATATCTACTTTGTTATAAGTGAAGTTTTCTTATATATTATTATAAAAAAAACTATCTAGTAAAGCTTGTTTATGTATATATATATATATATAGTGATTTAAATTACTTTAGTATACTCTAATGATTCCATATAAGTAAATTTTATATAAGGTTTATTTATAAGTATTTATTTTCAAAAATTTATTTATGAATTGTAATTCTTCTTCCGAATGGAAAGTGGTTGGATTTAAAACCGTTGATTCAAATGGAGTTGAGATAAGTTATATTCTATTTGAATATAAATTGATTTTTATCGATTTTGATATGGAAGGGTAGATTTTATTCTACCTGAATATAAATGGGATTTCCAAAGATTGGAATAAATAGATATGGGGAAATATATACATTCTAACTGAATATGAAGGGATTTCGAATATAAATCTATTTGAAATAACTGAAATCTTTTAAGATGAAGTATATGCTATGTGAATATAGATCGATTTGAAAACATTATACGAGTATAATATAATGACATGGAAATATATTCTAGTTTGGAATATAATCGGTTTGGGAATGATTGGGATATTTTGATATGAAAGTATATTCTATTTTGAATATAAATGGGTTCGAAACAAAATATGATATTTTGATATGAAAGCGAACCTTTCAAATATAAAAGAACCGACCGATGTGAAAGATGTAAGCGTTGGTTGTTAAAGAGACCGGAGTCGACATAAGGCATACTCTCTGTCAGTGTCGATACCACTTTGACAACTGTGAACGTTATGACGTATCCATAATAAGTATGATGTGTAACAACTCGTATTTCGATAACATGTTAAAACGAGAATCAAGGCAGAATTTAATTTTAAATTCTGAATCAAGTAAAACGGGCTATGCCATTGCGTTCGTCTCGGAAAAATACGCGAAATAAAGTCCGAGTTTTCGAGAATCGGAGTCCGTATGACCAAGTTATGGTCCGTCGAAGTTTTCGGGGTTTCCAAGTTTGAAAATCACCTAGGAAGTTCAAGTTTTGGGGTAGGCGGGAATTTTCCCGCCAAAGCCCATGTCGACAGGTGAGTCGACAGGGTTGTCGACACCCCTGGACCCCAAGTCGACAGGGCTGTCGACTTGGGTGTCGACTGGGTCCAAAAACACAACTCTGTGTTTTGTGGCCTGGTGCACCTGGATGCAGTCTTGGTCTGGTCTGATGGGCCTGTGACGATTTCTGTGGTCTAGATTAATCCTAGATCTAATCCTAGGGCCTAAAACTATCCTAATCTCTATAAAAAGACCCTAAACCTAACCTAAATCCCTAAAAATCAAACCTAGCAACTAAGTGCTGCCAAAATCAATCTTGATCATGGCCTCCATCTCCAATCCCTAGAGCCTATGCATTCAAATCGGGTTCAAATCAAAAGGTGCAAGCTTGCTACACCTAATAGAGGCCAAATCAACGTTGCTATGCGAGTTTCATGACGGATTTTCATCAAAGGAGCCACCTTTCTTCGCCAAAACGATTCATGCTCCTAGTCCTCTTGCCATACTATGTAAGTTCTAGCTACTTTTGGATCAAAACGGTATTTTTAATGTTGACATGGGATAAAATGAGGCTAAACATGATTATGCGAACCTATATGAACCTTACCTTGCCTCTCGTCTTCATGTTTATGATTTTAGGCCATGTGAGTGACTTAATCATGCCTCTCATGCTATGCATAACCTAGTTTAACTTGCAAGTTTGGATCTTTATGCATGAAATGCTAGCATGAACCTTTAGGAACCACTTTACTTGTGAAACATTGGCTAAGACAAGATTTTCGGGCTTATGCATGTTTATGAACCCAAACCCCTTATGCTAACATGCAAGTTTGTGGCCAAATCCTTTATGAGATTATGCATGCTCGTGGCCAATCCCCTCTTTTAAGTTGTGCATGTTTATGGCCAAACCCCTTTTGATAATATGCATGTTTGTGGACAAATTACCTTATGACACTATGCATGTTTATGGCCAATCCCTTTATGATGTTATGCATGTGGAAGCCAAGCCCTTTTTGGCATCATGCATGTTTTGAGACCAATATGTGACATAGTATCCTTACTATGTCGACTCGCTTTGCTTGCGTTGGGAAAACACGATTTTGGGTAGTTAGATAAACATGAACATGTCGCAAAATCTTAACTTGAATATGACATGTGTTTATACTTGAAAATATGACTTGAAAGATAACATGGAAGTTGGCATGTAAGTATGCATAAAACATGAGCTTGGGAATTTACCTATTAAGTTAGGTCTACCCTTTGGGAATTTACCTATTAAGTTAGGTCTACCCAAATGCTTGAAAACTTGTAACATGTTTTGGAAACATGATGAACTTAGATAATATGAGTGTGGCCAACTCGAGGTTGGGTTGAGTTTGCAACGTAAAACTACCCGGAACCGACCGGCCTAACTAGTAGTTGCAAACAATAGGACCCAATGTGAGAAGTTGGTCATGTCGCGCTTAAGACCCGAGGTTAGACTAGGTTGTGGTGTAAATCTACCCGGACCCGCCCGGCTTAACTAGTAACCACAACAAGGTCTAATGTGAGAGGTTAAGAGTGCATTAATTAAATTAATGCCACATGATAAGGTTAAGTAAAATTGACTAATGACACTTAACCGATATGACACGAATGGGTAGGTTAAGTGGGACCGGGCTTGATTTCCTTAATGACACTTAACCGTGCAAGATGATTAGGAGATGGGGTTAAGTAATTTACACTTAACTAATCCGACTGGGTAATTAGATGAGGTTAAGTAATTAAGACTTAACTAACCTAATCACGGTAATTAGATGGGGTTAAGTAATCCACACTTAACTAATCTAAACACGGTAATTTGACGGGGTTAAGCTAAACACTTAACCAATTTAAACTTGGTAGTTCAATGAGGTTAAGTAACCAATACTTAACCAACTTAACGTGATAATTTAATGGGGTTAAGCAACTTATACTTAACCAATTATACATGAAGATTTGATGTGGTTAAGTGACCTAAACTTAACCAATCTAACTCGTTAATTTGATGTGGTTAAATGAACTAAACTGAACCAACCTAACTCGTTAATTGGATGTGGTTAAGTGACCTATACTTAACCAATCTAACTCGTTAATTTGATAAGGTTAAGTTAATCTATACTTAACCAATCTAACGTGAAAACATGATAAGGCTAAGTCACGAATCACTTGAATACGCTTGACCGATTTGACTCGGTAATTTGACAAGGTCAAGTTAATTTATATAATTAACCAATCTAAAATGATAATTAGACGAGGTTAAGTTATGGATTGCTTAATATACTTAGCCAACTTGACACATGGTTTGTAGGGTTAAGTCTTGGACTTGGATACTTAGCCAATTTTGACATGGTTTGTAGACGGGCTAAGTTATGGACTTAAGTGACACTTAACCCATTAGATAAACCCTAATTCGGAGGATTGGGTAAATAACCATAGTTAACAAGGATTATGGAAGTAAGGCTAAGTGGTAAACCTTAGTTAAGGGAAACTAAGTAATAATTCTTAGTCAAGGAAATTTGGACCATTTCTTAGATAGATCAGTAACCCGATACGTTAGGTCAACGTTTAAGTATGTGTGTAGGAGCAGGCTATCTGATTTAGATAAAGGCTCCAACGAACTGGGTAACGAAGCAGCGGCTTCGGGGAACGTGAGGATATTCTTGGGATCCCTCTGTGAGCTGCCAGGTCATTATACTAGGCTCACGAGAGGTTGAGGTCTGCGATAGAAGAACCAGGAATACGCCTTGGTTGCTATGCGAGCGACCTAAAGACAGGGGTGGATAGCAGTGAGTCGGCGAATACATAACGTGCCCGAGATAGCAAGTTCGTCGATCATCTACCATCTTGAGTCAAGCGTGTACGTATGGAAAGGCAGGGAACACCCAACAGACCATAATTTGCTATCTAATTATGGGTGAGGTAGGCCGTAGGATGTGGGCTGGCCGGAGTGTAGTTCTCATGCAAGATTTTCTCTTGTGTTGCCTTTCACTAGTTGAGGGAGGGGTCTCGTGGGACCATAGCCACGTGTAGAAAAGCAGACCTTAGCATCTGCATCGGCAGATAAATCTAAAGCTCCCGACCGAGTCCTGTATTTCTTGTTTTGGCCGGTGACAGGACTCGGATGGCACGATGTGATACATGTGCATCCAGTTATAGAAAAACGATTCACGATGAATGCGTGGGAAAAAGGGCGCGGTTGAGGGTTAGCGTAATCCCTAGTGGCCTAGGTGGTTTAACCCAAACCGAAATACGAAAGCGTGCAATAGGTAAGCGTAATCCCTAGTGGTGCTAGGTGGCGTAAGTCCTAGTAGTTCAAACGATGATTCATATGGAAGAGCCTAGCTAGAACAAGGGTGATAGTCCAAACGATTTCAAGGATAATACGACATGAGGAAGCCCGTACGAGGTACGACAAAGGACTGAACTTATATACATGGAAAGAAACATATGATTTGAGTAACCTATATATGCGATATATTAGGTCGACATGGACCAGTACACGACTTTGAGCAAGGGACATTCATGGTTAACACATGACGCGGGTAGGGATACTAGTACGAGAGGTGCAGAGCAAATATACATGTTAGAACTAGGAAGAATATGCATAATAGATACCGTGGGATGTTAGACGGGGTAGATACCTTGGAATAATGTACTCGATAGAAATCTGACGATGTGATACCTTGACTTATCATAACACCGTAGTTTATCATGATACCTTAGTTTACCTTGCCGCAGTAGTTCAACCGGCTACCCTGGTTTATCTATCTTGTAGTTATCCTTATGTTTACTTTCAGTTTATGCATGTCATGTTACCTTTACCTGTTTTTATACTGGAAGTAGATAGGACTTACTCAGTCTTTTGGACTGACCCGTTTTGTTTCGCCTCTTTTCTTCCGTTTCCCCCCCCCCCCAGGTTTCAGGGAGGAAACAATGCTGTTTAGTTCGGACTTCTTCGGCTTGAAGGTCATCATGGATGGCTTGGACTTCTCTTGGCTATGGCTACTGTAACACCCCGAATTTTAGTTAATACTAAAATTCACTAATTATAGGATAAATAATCTCAGATGTGGGAATTGGGGGTAACGGGCTGCGTCATTGCGTTCGTCTCGGAAAAATACGCGAAATAGAGTCCGAGTTTTCGAGAATCGGAGTCCGTATGGCCCGGTTATGGCCCAAAGAAGTTTTCAGAAAATTCAAAGATAAAAACAGATTTAAAAATTCAAATTCAGAATTTGAAATAGAAGCAGCGGGTCAGGCGGGAGAAATTCCCGCCCTAGCCATGTTGACAGCGCTGTCGACAGGGGTGTCGACTGCCCTGTCGACTTGCCTGTCGACAGGGGTGCGACGCCCAGTGAAACTGGGTGCACCAGTTTGGGTTCTTGGGCTGGCCTAGAGGGCTGGTTCTAGAGATTTCCTAAATCTAACGGTCCTAATCTAACCTAGGGTTAATCTAAGGGCCTAAAACACTACCTAATCCTATAAATAAGACCCTAACCCTACCCTAATTCATTCATAATTAGGTCTTGTAACTAAACTATGGCAAAATGAAACTTGGTCATGGCCTCCACAAATCAATGAAGAGAATTGCAAGCTAATCAACCCCTAATCATCTTCTTCTTCATATTTGGCAACTAGTTTTACTTCATAAGTTTGCTAATCTTGGTTTTGGTGAGTTCCTATGGTTTTAATAATCAATTGTTAAATTGATTATGGTAGGATGTGATAAGACATGGCTATGTTTGTGGATAAATGTGTTTATGCAAGTTTGTATGATATGTGATTTGCAAGTTTTATGTTAAATGCAAGTTTAATGCCATGTTTTATGATGCAAAACACTATGTTGAACATTTATGCATATGTAACATGTTATGCAAACTATATGTGAGAAGATATGCAAGATTATATGTAACATGATATGCAAGTTATGCATGTAATTTTATGCATGCTAAGTAGTTGGTGTTATGCATGCTAAGTATTTGGTGTTATGCATGCTAAGTATTTGATGTTATGCATGCTAAGTATTTGATTGTATGCATACTAAGTATTGGGTTTTATGCATGTTAAGTGTTTGGGTTTATGCAAGTTAAGTGGTGGGTTTATGCATAATAAGTATTTGATTTTATGCATGATAAGTAAGTGGTTTTATGCATGCTAAGTGTTTGGTATTATGCATAAATCATGACATGCAAGTTTACCCTTTTAAACATGGTGTATACATATGCAAGATGGCACCTTTATATGCTATGCATGTTTACCCTCCTTTAAGATGCAAGTCATATATGCAAGTTCGACATATTATGCAAGTTATGCTTACATGCAAGCTCAACATGTTATGCAAGTTATGTGCATGATGTTATGTAAGTTATGTGCATGTTGTTATGCAAGTTCATATGCAAGTTATGTGTATGAGGTTATGCAAGTTATGTGCATGGTGTTATGCAAGTTAAGTTTATGAGATTATGCAAGTTATGTGCATGATGTTATGCAAGTTATGTATATGCTTAAATGCGAGCTTAATGTGATATGCAAGTATGTGAATGCTTATGCAAGTATATGAATTCCCATGCAAGTATGTGAATTCTTATGCAAGTTATGTGTAGGCTTAAATGCATGTTTAACATGTTATGCAAGTTATGAGAATGCTTATATGCAAGTTCAACATGTTATGCAAGACATGTGTATGATAATGTGCAAGTTTGGGTTAAATGTGGTTGGGTTAATATATGCTCATATATGCAAGTTGACATCCTCTTAACCCATGACAAAGTTGTATGCTAAACCCATGATAATTGTGATGGATCTTCCCCTTTATTATGTCATGAAACGAGGACGATTTACGTGGGGAACGATGGGGTTGGTAAATATGTTAATAAATGTAAGATTGGGTATGATTAAGCATACCATAAAAATAAATTACCATAAGTGGGAATTTACCTATTGAGTTAGGTCTACCCCATGGGAATTTACCTATTGAGTTAGGTCTACCCATGTTATGGAAAACTAGATATTAATTAGGGATAATTAATATGGGGGTGATTAATTAGGTGTAATTAATCGACTAAGACACGAGGTTGGACTCATTTGTAGTGTAAAACTGCCCGGACCCGACCGGCTTAACCAGTTGCTACAAATGTCAGCCCAATGTGAGAGGTCTTAGCCATAAATTAAATACGTGATTAAAGTAAAGACACGAGGTTAGACTCTGTTATGACGTAAGACTGCCCGGACTCTACCGGCTTAACCAGGCGGTCATAACAGCCAGTCTAATGTGGGAGGTCTTTATGGGAGATCACGGTCTTAATTAATTAAGAAACACTTAACCATATTAGCATGTAGTGGGACATGAGGGGTTAAGTGGGTGCCTTGGGTGGCATGTAGTAACTAGTGGGGGTGCCTTGGGGGGCATGAGAAAACTAGTGGGTTGCCTTGGGTGGCAATAGAGAATACGATTAGAATACTTAACCAAAGTGGAACATGTAATTAAACATGATTAAAGGGTTAAGTAAGTGCCTTGGGTGGCATGTGGGAATCAAGTAAGTGCCTTGGGTGGCATGTGGGAATCAAGTAAGTGCCTTGGGTGGCATGTGGGAATCAAGTAAGTGCCTTGGGTGGCATGCGGAAATCTAGTGGGTGCCTTAAGTGGCAATTGAAATATAATTAGATGACTTAACCAAACCTTAACATGTAAGGGGGCATGATTATAAAAAGAGGTTAAGTGGGATGCACTAGATAAAATGACAAGCTTAAGTAGTAGCTTGTGGGTGGCCCATTTCAACCAATATCCCAAACGTATCTTTGTGGGCTCGACCCATGTCGAGTGACGGGACACGCATATTGGGCTTGATTATAAGAGGCCAAAACGGGGTAGCGGTGGCAATGCAAGTCCAACGGGTTTCATATGCGTGTGTGGGCCCGGGCTGGTAGATAAGCCGTTGTTGCATCGTGTAGGTATAAAGCCGTGCACCGTTGATATTATCAGGTGGCCACTTTAGGGGAGTGATACACCCCACTGTGGGACCAGCACGGGTATCTACGTTAGGGAGCCGATCGCTTGGGAGTAGTGGGTACACCTAGTAAAGATAGGGGCAGACGGCACCTATGTAGGGGTACACGAAACTACTGGGTAAGATTACTAGGTACACCTAGTGGAGGTAGGGGCAGACGGCACCTACGTGGTCAGCTAGAAGTACCAGAAACTATTAGTTATATTTTCTAAGTCTTTAAGTGGGATCAACCTTTAAGTAGGAGTTACTCTTGGTGGGTAGAACTGGTGTGGTGCAGTGTAGGAATTACCCTTGGGTGGGTAGGTCTGGGGTGGTGTAAGCTAGTAATTATCCTTGGGTGGATAAATACGCCGTTTCGGTTATCGTAGTACATCCTGTGTTTTGTGGGCTACTTACTATAGTCATTATCCCCAGAGGTACCGTATCTTGTTTATATCATACCCTAATTACTTTAATGATTGTATTGTTAGGGTTATAGGACTCACTCAGACTTATGTCTGACCCCGTTGTTGTTTATCTTTTTCCCAACCCTCAGGTTATCAGAGTGGGCCTAGCACTAGTGGGCTTGGACCAGACCGCTATATCTATCTTTTGGGGCTTGGACCGTAGAAGTAAAGCTCGGATTATCTTTTCTATTTTGGCTATTATCTATGTAAAGGGGATTATGTACTTCTATTTTATCAGGATGGATATTATGTACTTGACTCTTGTTATGGTTTTGTGATGTAACCAAACATGTTTTGATAACGAAATGATGGTTTAAATTTTCAAGTATTACTTATATCTGTCCTATTGTAATTTTTCTGTTCTATACTCACTAAAAATACTCCACCAAAACTAAGGCATTCCCTTAGTGAGTGACCTTAGCGGGTGTGGGGTGTTACACGTGGTATCAGAGCTTAAGGTTACCAGAACAGATAAATTTTTTTTAGAAAAACTATTTTCTAAGAATATTTTTGGAAAGGAGTATTTTCAAAAACATGTCTTTTAAGAGAAAAGTTTTTGAAAGAAAAGCATAATCCCCAATAGCCATATCTATATCTTTCGAATTCTCCATTTTGAATCTCTTCCTTTCTCTCATTTTGAGTTTCCCCTCCGCGTATAGATGATCTTTCTAAGATAGATAAGGATGGAAAACCACTTCAAGGGACTTAGACGTTAGTCGGATTAGAAGTTGGTTCAAGAAGGAGGAGGACTGGTAGGTATCTATTGGATAGACGATGGGAGGAAGGCTCAAATAGTTGTTTGGTTAATGAAGGATGAAACCTCATTGGTGGGAGGTTACGAGTGGAGAATAGGGAAGAAGAAGGCAAGTGGTTATCCTTTTGAGAGGAATAGGACACCTTATTAGGATTGTCCAAAGAAGCAAGGGCAAGGTATGGAATCTTCTGGAGGGTAGTTGTATTCCCTCACGACTAGGGTACCAGATGGGGATAAGACCGTCTAGATTGGAGGTTGGATTTCTTTATTATCCAATTCGAACTTTATTTGATTCTGACGCATCGAGTTCGTTTATCTCATCCTTGATAGTTGGGTCACTGCACTTAGACACCAGTTTGGTAGATGATCCCTTAGTTGTTTCAAACCCAGTTGGGGCTCCATGATGTGTTTGGGTTTGAAAGTTGCTATACTTAGCGTTGAGTTTAAGAGGTGATGCTTTTGGGCTTCACGGGCTATGGGTTAGTTTTGGGCATGGACTGGTTATCCAGTAGGGGTGCCGTTCTTCATTTTGAAGGGAGAGTTGTTAGGCTTATGGGCCGCCTGGGTAACACTCTCGAGATCTCTTGTAATCCCATAGAATCTGTTATGCTAAGGTATCTAGAATCGCTTGACACGTTGGTCTAGAGTCTGCGATCTGTTAGAGCGGTCCGGGAATACCCGGATGTGTTTGAGGAGGTGAAGGGCTTACCTCCGAAGCGGGAGATTGACTTCCGAATATATCTGGTGGATAATGCTAAACCAGTATCTTGGCCAGTGTGCCACATGGCTCCTAGTGAGAGGAGGGAACTCCATAAGTAAGTAGGCGATTTGCTTGAGAAGGGGTTCATAAGACGAAGTATATCGGAGTGGGGCGCTCCAGTAATTTTTGTTATGAAGGCGGATGGGTCCCTCAGACTTTGTGTAGGCTAAAGAGAACTAAAGAAACTCACAAAGAAGAATAGACACCCATTGCCAAGGATTGATGATCTCTTTGATCAGTTGGTTGGCGCCTCAGTGTTTTAGTAGTGGACTCAGCCACGGAAGTTCATCAGTTGAGAGTGGCTGAGGATAGCATAGAAAAGACTACCTTTAGGACTCCGGATGTTTTTTTTTATGAGTGGCTGGTGATGCCATTTGGTTTGACATACGCCCCGCATATTTTGTTAATTTGATGAGAAGGGTGTTCAAGGAGTACCTAAATAAGTTGTGATGGTCTTTATGGATGACATTTTGGTCTTTTCTAGGAGCGAAATAAGTTTACGTATGTGCTCAATAGGCTGAGCAGAGCCAGTATGGGATAAACGACGGTTTTGGAGCGAGACTGGCGAGAACATCCAGAATTGGACAATGGCTTAATTATTTAGCCATTTTTACTAGTATCATCTCACGTAGGTCGTCTGAATTCGAAGGAGGTATCCTTGGGTGTTTGTCTGATATTGGTTTAGGCCTTTGGGGCTTGCATTTGGGGGATGCCGAATTCGACTAGGGTGGTCTACGTGGGAGACAGTTGTGATGATTTTGGATGATATCCTGGTAGAGAAGAGCATGCCCTACATCTTAGGGAAGTGTTGGAGACTCTTCGAGCGCATAATCTTAGGACAGTAAAAGTGGATGGGATTCTTAGCATCCTATGGGTTTGAGATAGCATATACCCCTGGCAAGGGTAACATGGTAGCGGACACCTTAAGTAGAAAAAGGGTTGTCCTCGAGTTTGTGGTTCGTTGAACGACGGAGCCTAGAGTTTATTTCTAGGTTGGATTTCAGACCTTCCGTTGATTATGTACCCGGTTTGCTAGCTTCCTTGGAAGTTAGACCTACTCTTTTGGGGCAAATTGTAGAAGCACAGAGGGACGACCCACAGTTGGTTGAGTTAGTAGAAAAGCTCATAAGGGGTGAGTCATCCAGCCATTTGAGTAGGTACACCCTAGACGATAGGGGGTGCTTGCGTAGAGACGGTAGACCTTGCGTACCGCAAGACGAGGGTTTGAGGAAGGTTATTCCTGATAATGCACACCGTTCTAGGATGACCATTCATCCCGGTGGGGACGAGATGTACCAAGACATGAAAAGAACTTTTTTCTGGGCCGGTATGAAGAAAGATGTGGCCGAGCATGTCGCTCGATGCTTGGTGTGCCAACAAGTGAAGACGGAGCGAAAGAAACCAGGTGGGTTGCTTCACCCATTGGAGGTTCCGCAATGGAAGTGGGACAGCGTCTCGATGGATTTTATTGACGGGTTACCCAGATCGAGAAAGCGTAATACAGGAATTTGGGTGGTGGTAGACAGACTTACTAAGAACACCCATTTCATACCTGTGAAGAGTAAGTGGACTGCTCCATGGCGAGCTTCTGTATATCTTCGAGAGATAGTTCGATTGCATGGGGTACCCTCTAGCATAGTGAGTGATCGAGATCCTATCTTCACTTGAGAGTTTTGGAAGAGTTTGCAAGAGGCGGTAGGGACTCAGTTGTGTCTTAGCACCGCATATCATCCTCAGACGGACGGCCAGACCGAGAGGGTGAATCATATTTTAGAAGACCTTTTGAGGCTATGTATCTTGGATTTTGGAGGTACATGGGAGGAGCATCTTCCATTGGTGGAGTTGCCCGACAGACTTAGTGGTGTACATGATGTATTCCATGGGAGGAAGTGCCTACATGAGACCGCAGAGGTGGTAGGGCCAAGTTTGCTTAGAGAAATGGAAGTAGATCGTGATGCGACGATTCGACGAGCTCCTACTTGCATCCTTGGGTCAGAGATTTGGAAGATGAGAAACAGAGAGGTTCAACTAGTCAAAGTACAAAGGGGAGATGAAGAGAGTGACTCTACCTGGGAGACGGAAGCGAAGATGCGTTCGAGGTACCCTTTTCTTTCAGAGGGTATGTCCTTTTGCTTCTCCTTCATCGCATATCTTGTGCTTATCTTATCCTTAGTATGTCCTCTCGATAGTACCTTTGACCTTCAGATAGGATAGTCCTATGGTTGAAACATGTGTTTGAGACATGTTATGTATGATGGATGCAAGTGGATGCAAGTGTTTGCTAGTGGTTGCTCGTGGATGCATATACACACACCCTAGGCACTAGATCGGCTCAATCACTTCATATTGCATATTGCATAAAATTGTGTGTAGGAGGCTATATTTATGGATGTATGATGATTTTGTTATCACATGGATGATGCATTTTGGTAAATGATTGTGCACTCACGTAGATATTGTATGTGTCGATAGGGTTCTCTCGCATACATAATGGATGCATGGCACTATCATAGTTTGCATATGTTCATACATTAGATAGGGAACATATACACACACTGTTTGCATATGCTCATACATCATTAGAAACTGTTTAAGGACAATGGATGCCCGTGGTTGATGATTTGAGTAGATGGTTGTTTGGATGGTAGGATATGCATTCTCCTTAGCTTAGAGATTTCGGGGACGAAATCCTTTAAGGAGGGGAGAATGTAACACCCCGAATTTTAGTTAATATTAAAATTCACTAATTATAGGATAAATAATCTCAGATGTGGGAATTGGGGGTAACGGGCTGCGTCATTGCGTTCGTCTCGGACAAATACGCGAAATAGAGTCCGAGTTTTCGAGAATCGGAGTCCGTATGGCCCGGTTATGGCCCAAAGAAGTTTTCAGAAAATTCAAAGATAAAAACAGATTTAAAAATTCAAATTCAGAATTTGAAATAGAAGCAGCGGGTCAGGCGGGAGAAATTCCCACCCTAGCCATGTCGACAGCGCTGTCGACAGGGGTGTCGACTGCCCTGTCGACTTGCCTGTCGATAGGGGTGCGACGCCCAGTGAAACTGGGTGCACCAGTTTGGGTTCTTGGGCTGGCCTAGAGGGCTGGTTCTAGAGATTTCCTAAATCTAACGGTCCTAATCTAACCTAGGGTTAATCTAAGGGCCTAAAACACTACCTAATCCTATAAATAAGACCCTAACCCTACCCTAATTCATTCATAATTAGGTCTTGTAACTAAACTATGGCAAAATGAAACTTGGTCATGGCCTCCACAAATCAATGAAGAGAATTGCAAGCTAATCAACCCCTAATCATCTTCTTCTTCATATTTGGCAACTAGTTTTACTTCATAAGTTTGCTAATCTTGGTTTTGGTGAGTTCCTATGGTTTTAATAATCAATTGTTAAATTGATTATGGTAGGATGTGATAAGACATGGCTATGTTTGTGGATAAATGTGTTTATGCAAGTTTGTATGATATGTGATTTGCAAGTTTTATGTTAAATGCAAGTTTAATGCCATGTTTTATGATGCAAAACACTATGTTGAACATTTATGCATATGTAACATGTTATGCAAACTATATGTGAGAAGATATGCAAGATTATATGTAACATGATATGCAAGTTATGCATGTAATTTTATGCATGCTAAGTAGTTGGTGTTATGCATGCTAAGTATTTGGTGTTATGCATGCTAAGTATTTGATGTTATGCATGCTAAGTATTTGATTGCATGCATACTAAGTATTGGGTTTTATGCATGTTAAGTGTTTGGGTTTATGCAAGTTAAGTGGTGGGTTTATGCATAATAAGTATTTGATTTTATGCATGATAAGTAAGTGGTTTTATGCATGCTAAGTGTTTGGTATTATGCATAAATCATGACATGCAAGTTTACCCTTTTAAACATGGTGTATACATATGCAAGATGGCACCTTTATATGCTATGCATGTTTACCCTCCTTTAAGATGCAAGTCATATATGCAAGTTCGACATATTATGCAAGTTATGCTTACATGCAAGCTCAACATGTTATGCAAGTTATGTGCATGATGTTATGTAAGTTATGTGCATGTTGTTATGCAAGTTCATATGCAAGTTATGTGTATGAGGGTATGCAAGTTATGTGCATGGTGTTATGCAAGTTAAGTTTATGAGATTATGCAAGTTATGTGCATGATGTTATGCAAGTTATGTATATGCTTAAATGCGAGCTTAATGTGATATGCAAGTATGTGAATGCTTATGCATGTATATGAATGCCCATGCAAGTATGTGAATGCTTATGCAAGTTATGTGTAGGCTTAAATGCATGTTTAACATGTTATGCAAGTTATGAGAATGCTTATATGCAAGTTCAACATGTTATGCAAGACATGTGTATGATAATGTGCAAGTTTGGGTTAAATGTGGTTGGGTTAATATATGCTCATATATGCAAGTTGACATCCTCTTAACCCATGACAAAGTTGTATGCTAAACCCATGATAATTGTGATGGATCTTCCCCTTTATTATGTCATGAAATGAGGACGATTTACGTGGGGAACGATGGGGTTGGTAAATATGTTAATAAATGTAAGATTGGGTATGATTAAGCATACCATAAAAATAAATTACCATAAGTGGGAATTTACCTATTGAGTTAGGTCTACCCCATGGGAATTTACCTATTGAGTTAGGTCTACCCATGTTATGGAAAACTAGATATTAATTAGGGATAATTAATATGGGGGTGATTAATTAGGTGTAATTAATCGACTAAGACACGAGGTTGGACTCATTTGTAGTGTAAAACTGCCCGGACCCGACCGGCTTAACCAGTTGCTACAAATGTCAGCCCAATGTGAGAGGTCTTAGCCATAAATTAAATACGTGATTAAGGTAAAGACACGAGGTTAGACTCTGTTATGACGTAAGACTGCCCGGACTCTACCGGCTTAACCAGGCGGTCATAACAGCCAGTCTAATGTGGGAGGTCTTTATGAGAGATCACGGTCTTAATTAATTAAGAAACACTTAACCATATTAGCATGTAGTGGGACATGAGGGGTTAAGTGGGTGCCTTGGGTGGCATGTAGTAACTAGTGGGGGTGCCTTGGGTGGCATGAGAAAACTAGTGGGTTGCCTTGGGTGGCAATAGAGAATACGATTAGAATACTTAACCAAAGTGGAACATGTAATTAAACATGATTAAAGGGTTAAGTAAGTGCCTTGGGTGGCATGTGGGAATCAAGTAAGTGCCTTGGGTGGCATGTGGGAATCAAGTAAGTGCCTTGGGTGGCATGTGGGAATCAAGTAAGTGCCTTGGGTGGCATGCGGAAATCTAGTGGGTGCCTTAAGTGGCAATTGAAATATAATTAGATGACTTAACCAAACCTTAACATGTAAGGGGGCATGATTATAAAAAGAGGTTAAGTGGGATGCACTAGATAAAATGACAAGCTTAAGTAGTAGCTTGTGGGGGGCCCATTTCAACCAATATCCCAAACGTATCTTTGTGGGCTCGACCCATGTCGAGTGACGGGATACGCATATTGGGCTTGATTATAAGAGGCCAAAACGGGGTAGCGGTGGCAACGCAAGTCCAACGGGTTTCATATGCGTGTGTGGGCCCGGGCTGGTAGATAAGCCGTTGTTGCATCGTGTAGGTATAAAGCCGTGCACCGTTGATATTATCAGGTGGCCACTTTAGGGGAGTGATACACCCCACTGTGGGACCAGCACGGGTATCTACGTTAGGGAGCCGATCGCTTGGGAGTAGTGGGTACACCTAGTAAAGATAGGGGCAGACGGCACCTATGTAGGGGTACACGAAACTACTGGGTAAGATTACTAGGTACACCTAGTGGAGGTAGGGGCAGACGGCACCTACGTGGTCAGCTAGAAGTACCAGAAACTATTAGTTATATTTTCTAAGTCTTTAAGTGGGATCAACCTTTAAGTAGGAGTTACTCTTGGTGGGTAGAACTGGTGTGGTGCAGTGTAGGAATTACCCTTGGGTGGGTAGGTCTGGGGTGGTGTAAGCTAGTAATTATCCTTGGGTGGATAAATACGCCGTTTCGGTTATCGTAGTACATCCTGTGTTTTGTGGGCTACTTACTGTAGTCATTATCCCCAGAGGTACCGTATCTTTTTTATATCATACCCTAATTACTTTAATGATTGTATTGTTAGGGTTATAGGACTCACTCAGACTTATGTCTGACCCCGTTGTTGTTTATCTTTTTCCCAACCCTCAGGTTATCAGAGTGGGCCTAGCACTAGTGGGCTTGGACCAGACCGCTATATCTATCTTTTGGGGCTTGGACCGTAGAAGTAAAGCTCGGATTATCTTTTCTATTTTGGCTATTATCTATGTAAAGGGGATTATGTACTTCTATTTTATCAGGATGGATATTATGTACTTGACTCTTGTTATGGTTTTGTGATGTAACCAAACATGTTTTGATAACGAAATGATGGTTTAAATTTTCAAGTACTACTTATATCTGTCCTATTGTAATTTTTCTGTTCTATACTCACTAAAAATACTCCACCAAAACTAAGGCATTCCCTTAGTGAGTGACCTTAGCGGGTGTGGGGTGTTACAGCTACTTTACTGTTTTACTTGGGGAATAATTTATTAAAAAGACTTTATGCTTCTTTACTATTGCAAGACAGGTTTTGATGTACTCTGATGTAAAAGGCTTTAGACCGTAATTATTCATGTTATGAAAGTTTGATTTTACTACCGCTATTTATATATGTTCTGTCTTGTGATATTTCTGTGCATGTTTACCAATAATGCCCCTATAAAGCTAGTGCATTCCTTTGCAAGTGACCCTAGCGGAGGCGGGGTGTTACATTTGGTATCAGAGCAGAAGGTTACCAGACTGGGCAAAAGTTTTTAAAGACCTTCTGAAAACTATTTGAAAATCGTTTACAAAGAAGCATTTTTCAAGAAAATTTTCTTTTAAAAGAAAAAGGCTATTCCCCAAAGGCCATTAGCACTATCCTTGTTTCCTTGATTGAGTCTCTTTTCCTTTCTTTCCTCCATCTGTAGTCACAGTAGTTTTAACTGCGACTAGTCTTTTCTACCTACGAAAGTATTTTCCTTACGATGGAGATGGTTCTCGCGAGACCAGTGGCCGCGTTATAAGAAAGGATAGTGAGGAAGAGGATAAAGGATACGAGCTTAAGGATGAGCAACTTGTTGGTATGGCTTAGTCCTCAAAGGAGGGAGAGGGATGAACAATGAAACCCATGACGAGGGAGTACCTTTGGCATGGTGAAACGGGACGGATAGTTAAGTATCACGGAACGGGGACAAGATCACTCGGAGGGCAATAGTGTGCTCTCATTTCTAGGGTACCTCAGAAGGAGGGTAACGATCTTGTTAAAGGTTTAGCTTTTCTTCTCTATCATCCTGTCGGGACTTTGCTTTGATCACCGCATCTTTTAAGTCCGCTTCGATAGTTGAGTCTCTGCACCTTAGTACTAGCGTAGTAGAGAATCCCGCTTTTGTCTCAAGTCCTATTGGAAGATCGGTCCATTTATTCATAGCTTGTTTGGATTTGAGAATGTCTATATCAAGTGTTGAGCTTGGAAATAATGCTTATGTTTATAAGTTGTGGATGGATTCTAGGGATGAAGTGGTTATCCAGTAAGGGGTGCCACTCTCAGTTTTAGAAGGAGGGTAGTTAGACTCTTGGCTTGCTTTGGTAATACCCTCAAAGTCTCGTGTAACCTTTTGGGTTCTGTCATGGCTAGTTACCTAGAATCCCAGGATGCAGTTGTTGGTAATCCGTTTGAATAGAATTCGCCGCTAAGGCGGATGGTTCGTTTCGATTATGTATGAGTTATGGGAATCACCCTAGTAAGGACTCTTGGCAATTTGGATTGGCATCGGAAAACGAGATCCAGAATTCATTAGTGAATTTTGGAGAGCTGGCTTGAGTACGTAGATATGGTTGAGCCAAGTATACTAGGGAAAGAATAAGTGCAAGTGGAACGAGAGGCGACGAGGAAATGAGTTCCAACTCATGTTATGGAAACAGGAAGTAAGAAGCTGCGAAATCGTGAAGTAAAAGGGGCGGTCAAGGCACGATGGAACTAAGCTCAAGGTAATGCGACGCAGGAGACTGAAGACTAAATACGTGCATGATACCTCTTTTGGGAATATATCCTCGACCCCTGTTTTCTGTTGAGCTTGCTTGTAGGCTATCTTTTAGGGATATCCCCTCGGTCCTGTTTCTGTTACAAACCCCGTAAGGAGTTTGTTTTGTTTATCTTCTCGATCTTATTTTGGGAACCTTAAGTAGAACGCTATGGATGTAAACATGTATTTGAAACATGTTATGGTTGATATGGTTGCAAATGGTTGCAAGTGGTTGCTCGTGGATGCGCGAATTTACATTAGATATTAGCTCGACTCGGTCACATTTCATATTGCATATGCACGAGTATTTATACTTGTTTATGGATGAAATTGAAGGTGTTACCATGTGGACGTTGCATAAGGATGAATGTTTGTGCACGCATATAGTATCTATATGACTAGGACTATTTGCATACATGTTGGATTCATGGCACTATACATATTTTGCATTAGAAAGATTATCCAGGCCTGATCATTAGCATTAGCTAAGGGACATGTACACACACGTTTTGCATATATGCATACAGCATTAGAAATCATCTAAGGACAATGATTGCTTGTGGATGATGTTTTGAGTAGATGGATGATGGATGGTAGGATATGTTCTTCCTAACTTGGAGATTTCGGGGACGAAATCCTAAAAGGTGGGGAGAATGTAACAACTCGTATTTCGATAACATGTTAAAACGAGAATCAAGGCAGAATTTAATTTTAAATTCTGAATCAAGTAAAACGGGCTATGCCATTGCGTTCGTCTCGGAAAAATACGCGAAATAGAGTCCGAGTTTTCGAGAATCGGAGTCCGTATGACCAAGTTATGGTCCGTCGAAGTTTTCGGGGTTTCCAAGTTTGAAAATCACCTAGGAAGTTCAAGTTTTGGGGTAGGCGGGAATTTTCCCGCCAAAGCCCATGTCGACAGGGGAGTCGACAGGGCTGTCGACACCCCTGGACCCCAAGTCGACAGGGCTGTCGACTTGGGTGTCGACTGGGTCCAAAAACACAACTCCGTGTTTTGTGGCCTGGTGCACCTGGATGCAGTCTTGGTCTGGTCTGATGGGCCTGTGACGATTTCTGTGGTCTAGATTAATCCTAGATCTAATCCTAGGGCCTAAAACTATCCTAATCTCTATAAAAAGACCCTAAACCTAACCTAAATCCCTAAAAATCAAACCTAGCAACTAAGTGCTGCCAAAATCAATCTTGATCATGGCCTCCATCTCCAATCCCTAGAGCCTATGCATTCAAATCGGGTTCAAATCAAAAGGTGCAAGCTTGCTACACCTAATAGAGGCCAAATCAACGTTGCTATGCGAGTTTCATGACAGATTTTCATCAAAGGAGCCACCTTTCTTCGCCAAAACGATTCATGCTCCTAGTCCTCTTGCCATATTATGTAAGTTCTAGCTACTTTTGGATCAAAACGGTATTTTTAATGTTGACATGGGATAAAATGAGGCTAAACATGATTATGCGAACCTATATGAACCTTACCTTGCCTCTCGTGTTCATGTTTATGATTTTAGGCCATGTGAGTGACTTAATCATGCCTATCATGCTATGCATAACCTAGTTTAACTTGCAAGTTTGGATCTTTATGCATGAAATGCTAGCATGAACCTTTAGGAACCACTTTACTTGTGAAACATTGGCTAAGACAAGATTTTGGGGCTTATGCATGTTTATGAACCCAAACCCCTTATGCTAACATGCAAGTTTGTGGCCAAATCCTTTATGAGATTATGCATGCTCGTGGCCAATCCCCTCTTTTAAGTTGTGCATGTTTATGGCCAAACCCCTTTTGATAATATGCATGTTTGTGGACAAATTACCTTATGACACTATGCATGTTTATGGCCAATCCCTTTATGATGTTATGCATGTGGAAGCCAAGCCCTTTTTGGCATCATGCATGTTTTGAGACCAATATGTGACATAGTATCCTTACTATGTTGACTCGCTTTGCTTGCGTTGGGAAAACACGATTTTGGGTAGTTAGATAAACATGAACATGTCGCAAAATCTTAACTTGAATATGACATGTGTTTATACTTGAAAATATGACTTGAAAGATAACATGGAAGTTGGCATGTAAGTATGCATAAAACATGAGCTTGGGAATTTACCTATTAAGTTAGGTCTACCCTTTGGGAATTTACCTATTAAGTTAGGTCTACCCAAATGCTTGAAAACTTGTAACATGTTTTGGAAACATGATGAACTTAGATAATATGAGTGTGGCCAACTCGAGGTTGGGTTGAGTTTGCAACGTAAAACTACCCGGAACCGACCGGCCTAACTAGTAGTTGCAAACAATAGGACCCAATGTGAGAAGTTGGTCATGTCGCGCTTAAGACCCGAGGTTAGACTAGGTTGTGGTGTAAATCTACCCGGACCCGCCCGGCTTAACTAGTAACCACAACAAGGTCTAATGTGAGAGGTTAAGAGTGCATTAATTAAATTAATGCCACATGATAAGGTTAAGTAAAATTGACTAATGACACTTAACCGATATGACACGAATGGGTAGGTTAAGTGGGACCGGGCTTGATTTCCTTAATGACACTTAACCGTGCAAGATGATTAGGAGATGGGGTTAAGTAATTTACACTTAACTAATCCGACTGGGTAATTAGATGAGGTTAAGTAATTAAGACTTAACTAACCTAATCACGGTAATTAGATGGGGTTAAGTAATCCACACTTAACTAATCTAAACACGGTAATTTGACGGGGTTAAGCTAAACACTTAACCAATTTAAACTTGGTAGTTCAATGAGGTTAAGTAACCAATACTTAACCAACTTAACGTGATAATTTAATAGGGTTAAGCAACTTATACTTAACCAATTATACATGAAGATTTGATGTGGTTAAGTGACCTAAACTTAACCAATCTAACTCGTTAATTTGATGTGGTTAAATGAACTAAACTGAACCAACCTAACTCGTTAATTGGATGTGGTTAAGTGACCTATACTTAACCAATCTAACTTGTTAATTTGATAAGGTTAAGTTAACCTATACTTAACCAATCTAACGTGAAAACATGATAAGGCTAAGTCACGAATCACTTGAATACGCTTGACCGATTTGACTCGGTAATTTGACAAGGTCAAGTTAATTTATATAATTAACCAATCTAAAATGATAATTAGACGAGGTTAAGTTATGGATTGCTTAATATACTTAGCCAACTTGACACATGGTTTGTAGGGTTAAGTCTTGGACTTGGATACTTAGCCAATTTTGACATGGTTTGTAGACGGGCTAAGTTATGGACTTAAGTGACACTTAACCCATTAGATAAACCCTAATTCGGAGGATTGGGTAAATAACCATAGTTAACAAGGATTATGGAAGTAAGGCTAAGTGGTAAACCTTAGTTAAGGGAAACTAAGTAATAATTCTTAGTCAAGGAAATTTGGACCATTTCTTAGATAGATCAGTAACCCGATACGTTAGGTCAACGTTTAAGTATGCGTGTAGGAGCAGGCTATCTGATTTAGATAAAGGCTCCAACGAACTGGGTAATGAAGCAGCGGCTTCGGGGAACGTGAGGATATTCTTGGGATCCCTCTGTGAGCTGCCAGGTCATTATACTAGGCTCACGAGAGGTTGAGGTCTGCGATAGAAGAACCAGGAATATGCCTTGGTTGCTATGTGAGCGACCTAAAGACAGGGGTGGATAGCAGTGAGTCGGTGAATACATAAGGTGCCTGAGATAGCAAGTTCGTCGATCATCTATCATCTTGAGTCAAGCGTGTACGTACGGAAAGGCAGGGAACACCCAACAGACCATAATTTGCTATCTAATTATGGGTGAGGTAGGTCGTAGGATGTGGGCTGGCCGGAGTGTAGTTCTCATGCAAGATTTTCTCTTGTGTTGCCTTTCACTAATTGAGGGAGGGGTCTCGTGGGACCATAGCCACGTGTAGAAAAGCAGACCTTAGCATCTGCATCGGCAGATAAATCTAAAGCTCCCGACCGAGTCCTGTATTTCTTGTTTTGGCCGGTGACAGGACTCGGATGGCACGATGTGATACATGTGCATCCAGTTATAGAAAAACGATTCACGATGAATGCGTGGGAAAAAGGGCGCGGTTGAGGGTTAGCGTAATCCCTAGTGGCCTAGGTGGTTTAACCCAAACCGAAATACGAAAGCGTGCAATAGGTAAGCGTAATCCCTAGTGGTGCTAGGTGGCGTAAGTCCTGGTAGTTCAAACGATGATTCATATGGAAGAGCCTAGCTAGAACAAGGGTGATAGTCCAAACGATTTCAAGGATAATACGACATGAGGAAGCCCGTACGAGGTACGGCAAAGGACTGAACTTATATACATGGAAAGAAACATATGATTTGAGTAACCTATATATGCGATATATTAGGTCGACATGGACCAGTACACGACTTTGAGCAAGGGACATTCATGGTTAACACATGACGCGGGTAGGGATACTAGTACGAGAGGTGCAGAGCAAATATACATGTTAGAACTAGGAAGAATATGCATAATAGATACCGTGGGATGTTAGACGGGGTAGATACCTTGGAATAATGTACTCGATAGAAATCCGACGATGTGATACCTTGACTTATCATAACACCGTAGTTTATCATGATACCTTAGTTTACCTTGCCGCAGTAGTTCAACCGGCTACCCTGGTTTATCTATCTTGTAGTTATCCTTATGTTTACTTTCAGTTTATGCATGTCATGTTACCTTTACCTGTTTTTATACTGGAAGTAGATAGGACTTACTCAGTCTTTTTGACTGACCCGTTTTGTTTCGCCTCTTTTCTTCCGTTTCCCCCCCTCCCCCCAGGTTTCAGGGAGGAAACAATGCTGTTTAGTTCGGACTTCTTCGGCTTGAAGGTCATCATGGATGGCTTGGACTTCTCTTGGCTATGGCTACTTTACTGTTTTACTTGGGGAATAATTTATTAAAAAGACTTTATGCTTCTTTACTATTGCAAGACAGGTTTTGATGTACTCTGATGTAAAAGGCTTTAGACCGTAATTATTCATGTTATGAAAGTTTGATTTTACTACCGCTATTTATATATGTTCTGTCTTGTGATATTTCTGTGCATGTTTACCAATAATGCCCCTCTAAAGCTAGTGCATTCCTTTGCGAGTGACCCTAGCGGAGGCGGGGTGTTACATGATGACTTGAAGGCGATTATTAAATCGAAGAAGATGAACGATGACGAAATAGCCCTGACCTTCGGGTCAGAATTGAAATGACTAAAACAGGAGCTATACCGTGACTAACTGAGGTAGCACCTTTAATCGGACACACTTCTTCGATAATATTTCTATGACTATGATGATGATGATGATGATTTGGGCCCATTTTGACTTTGGGAGTGTGTTCCGAGGTGGGCGGTAGTGGCTGCTATGCGTTACCACCGGTCCGGGAGTGCAATTGGTAGAATCCTACCCTGGGCATTTCCTCGAGTGCCTTGTCATATATAACCATATCGAGCCCCATACGATTTTGATTTAGCATTTACCTTCTATGGAGTGCCCTCTGATAACACCAGTACGGTGAATTTAGGGTACTGTATAGACTGTTGATGCCTATAAACGGCGTAAGGGTAATATGGTAATTCCGCTTACGCTATTTTCAGTATTTATACTTTACTGAATAGACATTATAATAATAGCGTATTATTATATAGATATTAGTTTAACGGATCCTTGAGAGATGAAAAAAAAAATCCCGTAACATCTCTTGAGTTACTGCACCCATGATACTGATGTTATTTCGTATTTTTGATTTGACTAATATGAGATGATTTAGTGCTGATCCGAGTGTTTGTTGTGTTTTCTTTTTATGCAATACGCTCGGGTCAGCAGACGTTGCAGTTACTGAAGATGACTGTGCCTTGGAGGTCGAAGACGAAGATTTGTATATACATTTATCATAAATAGGTATTTCCGCTGCTTATTATGTACATCTGTATGTATATGTAACTCTGATATTCATTTGAATGTTATAACCAATGTATACATTTCAACTGCTTTAACTGCCATTTATTTGTTATATGTTGTCCTTCCGCTGTGAGATTCTGTGTTTGGTTTCCTCTTCTTTCTTTCTTTTCTTCTTTTCCCAATAACTGCCTGTATTTGCGATTTGTTTGGGTCGACATGTGTGGTTTATTGTCGATTTTAAACGGTCAAAAATGTGGGTCGTTACAAATAACAAAGACGTTCACTCGTATATATACACTCAACTCAATCTAGGGTATTACTAACCCTATCTCTACTGAGTCACGCCACAGAGCCAAGGTAATTCTTAACTTAAGCTCTAATACTAACTGTAATGACCCGGGTTTTTGTCGACTTTGGTTATCGCCGTAAACTCAATGATGACTAACCAAACATCGAAAAATACCAGTCATTAGTGAAAGAAATTAGAGGGTGAGAATAGATAAGATAGAAACTTAGAATAGAAGAAGAAGAAGAACACAACATCAGAGTAACACGAATCTCACAGCGGAACGAAACAACATATAATAGATAACATATCATTTAGATCAAATCATTATATGTATACAATAACATTATCAGAGTACAACACTTACAACACAGCAGAAATAACCTATAGCTATATAATCTTGAAGCCTCCTGCTCCAAGCTCTTCCAGTATATCTGTAAATCCCGACTACTTGACTGCCCATACAAATTTAGGCACCCAAGAGTTTAGGGAAAAATAAGCAAAATAAACTCCGGGTCAGTCATGGGACTGGTATGAGTAAAACAGTTAAAAATAGTTCGAACAAGTAATCGATATCTCATAAGACCACGCCGTATAACGGAACGGGTTTTTCCCTTATGAGAATCCAAATTATCTTCATATCAAAAACCTTTGATATTATAATAATGTCTATCAACCACAATATAATAATCATCTAGCAGAAACGCTATCATCTCACGTTCTACATATATGGTATACAAATCAAAACCGCAAGCACGTATTGGGTAATGGATTTCCACCTATGACAAGGTATGGAACCGCCTTTCGCCAGTGTACCTCTAGAGATGAATACACTGGATTCAACAAGAACATCTTGCAACCCGGCCACACATGACCGACCACTCATTTCGCTTGAGTGTATCGAATGTATATCACCAACGGTTGGGATCAGCAACCGTTTCCCGAATGGGACAGCATCAACAATAGATTTTTAGAAGTAAATGAAACTCTAGATCATGTGATTATACACCCTACTTCGGTGAGACCGACTTAGCCATGCTGTCTGCCCGATTTCTGTCATTTACCGGATGTGAGGCTAGAAGCTACGCTTTATCATCACACCAGATTCACTTTGAATGCCACATCGTCAAATCCATCAAATCACCGATTGACGTCCTCAACCATACATTATGTGTTAGCTAAAAGAAGTTTCCTTCTCCGCTTCCACTCTTGGTACGGTTGGAGAAATCAATATACGTGATCGTTTGGAAATACTCTGTCAGACATCCGTCCATACAAGTCATCCAGGAACAGGATGAACCGAATGCACTATTCTGTAAACATGATAGCCCTTGCATAACTCCGTCTTCAATTTCCTTTGGCATATATGATTCGCAACGCTTATGCCAATACAGAGTGGTTCTTTGGATAATAATCCAACCGGTCTCTCATATTAACAACGTTAAAATGGTCAAAACTTCGATAGTCTGTGATTTAACTATCGAAGAAAAACAGGTGTGCAAACAACGATATTATTTCCAAATGGAAATTTATATCGATCAAACATCATTCAACATTTATCTCTTTATTCCTTAAATTTACTTATCTCCTGTTTCCCTATATTCAATATTTCTTATTTTCTAAATTTGGAAAATATACGTTATTAACAATGGAAAACATTTCCATTTCTTGTTTTCCTTATTAGAAAACATTTTTGGTTTCTTATTTGGAAAACATTTCCAAAGCTTCCTCATTGGACTTAGACAGATGTTTAAACAAACTTTCGGTATGCCAACTCAAACCATTTCCTTAAATTACTAAATTCACTTAACCATCCTTTACTGCCGAACCTTAACCATTTCTTAGTTAAATACGAAGCCAATCAAGTTGGGGGTAGAACTACGTCTCAGACCTTAACTGAACAACATTTCTAACATTGAAATAGGAAAAGTTCACTTTATATTTCTTTAACTAACTTCCTTACTTAACCATTCTTTCGAGTAACTATATTCGATTTACTCTTTTTAATTAATTCTATTCGACTAACTCCTTTGGATTAACTCTATTCACTTAACTCCTGTCAATAAACTATATTCGATAACTCCTCTAACTCTATTTGAATAAACTATATTCAATTAACTCCTCTAATTCCATTCGAATAAACTATATTCGATTTATTCCTTTAACTCCATTCGAATAAACTATATTCGATTTATTCCTTTAACTCCATTTGAATAAACTATATTCGATTAACTCCTTTTGATTAACTAATTCAATACTCTTATGTATTTAACTCTATTCGAATAACTAATTCGAATAACCCTTATTTATTTAACTATATTCGAATAACTAAGATTCGATTAACTCTATTCAACTAACTCGACTAACCCCTTTCAAATACCATATTCGATTAACTCCCTTCGAATAAACTATTCATTTATAAAGATTTACTTTTAGTAACGGTTCTTCACTTTACAAATGATTTCCTTTTTAGTAACATTTTCCTTTTTATAACGGTTTCCTTTTTATAACATCCTATTCAGTTATAAACAAATTTCCTTTTTATAACTCTATTTATTTTCTTAATATTTCCTATCAATTCTATTTGTAAATGATTTACAAATCTTTCCTTTTTATAACTCTATTTATTTTCTAAATATTTCCTATCAATTCTATTTGTAAATGATTTACAAATCTTTCCTTTTTATAACGTTTCCCCCTTTTTCTAAATATCTCCTATTTATAAATATTCCAATTTATAAATATTTCTTATTTATAAATACTCCATTTATAAATATTTTATTTTCAAATATTACTTTGAAAATATTCCCTTATCAACATTTCGATATGTTATGGTATTTAATCATATCAAATCACGATGGCCAATATCGTCCATAACACATATAATCGACAACAGCATATATATCACATCATATATTGCAATATATGAACAACAATAAAATAAATGTTGAGGAATCCAGTTGGATTCCTCCAACTTGTTTCCCTGCATCACAGATGTTAAAAAATATATATAACATCACTTTTAGTTCCATATGATATATTCTGTTAAACAGAATCAATATAGAAATTCAACTAACTGACTAGCAGTTCAATCAAACAGTCAACACACAGTCAATCAGCCAATATTTAACAGTTCTAAAAATACAACATGAAAATATAAACTGTTCAGAGTTAGTGAGATTTACTCACATTGGACGATCATCGTTAATAACGATAACCATCGCTCGATTTGATTTAGAAGGACAATTTATTTTGCAATAAATTGTAACAAGCTTCGACTCACTCCCCGTCAGTTCCATTGTGGAGCTCTTGTCCATACGATCCCAACGGATCTGACCGTTCGAAATTCTGATACAGTATGAACGAGATATTTGATTTACAAGTTTATATAACAATTTAATTAAAATAAAAGTTAAATAAATTCCGAATTGGGCCTTAACCTTTGTAGCCGGCCCATCCCTTTCCTCTTACCCGCTACTTTACCCTTCTTCCTCCCAGGTATAAGAACCCGTCGTCTGTTCATATAAACCCATCCTCCATGATTTCAAACTCCATTATCTCGTTCAATATTTCATGACCAACTAACCCAAGGTTATCACAAATCCCCTCGTTCAAAGCTCTCTATATTCAACCCTTTTTATTCTTAACTCGATACCTCATTTCAGTTTCCGTCGCACAACAATTTACGCCCCATCCAGGTGATGCGCGAACTACCTCATCGCCCTCGACATTAACCAACAAACTCAGACCCGTACCCAACAGTGAATAACTCACACCACGTTTCACCTCTCTCTCCCCAGGTCCGCATATTCATTTCTCCCATCCTATGTTTTTAAACCCAACACCCAGTCCGGCGTTAAATGCATGGCCTTCCGCTTTTAGCAATAACCACATGTATTTCTTTTCCAGCTTTAATCCTCACTCTCGCTCCACAATTAACACATCCGCTCCTTGCTGAATTCACGTCAGCACTTCTTCTCCCCCCCCCCCCTGTATAAACAACCCCTATCACCACGCTGTCCTCCTCCCTACCAAACGAGCTCTCCTGTAATGGAGCGTTCCAACTCCCCGCTGTCTTCCTACGTTCATCACCCTTCTGCTCAAACAACAGGAGTCGTCCCCTATCTACAGCAATCCTCACTTGCGCGCCCTTACTTCATCCGCATGCCAAGCAGTCACCACGCAGTCCATATTTTCAACTCCGAGTCTTCACCACTACCGCACACTCTGCTCTTATTTGAATCGATGAAGGAGAATTCGAACTCGCTAAAACATATATAGGAATGAAGAGCTTTGCGAGTTGATTTCTAATATATTTATGTTCGAATTTTTAGAGGAGAAAGGAATTTCATTTTTGATTTTTGAAGACCGGTTGTTTCCACGTTTCAGCTGAAGATGAAGAGGAGTGACGGCTCTATTTTGATCTGAGAAAAATGAGAATTAGGTTTGGAGAAATAAAAACAAGTAACTTATTTGTAATGCCAAACTATGAAGGCATGGTCTTCTGTGGACCTCAAAGTGGTAATTGCGGTTAAGGCATATGCAACGTACTTGTTTAAAGTGTTTAAGGAAAATATATGTATCCCTTTAAACTCCATTTATATATATATAAACTGCTATAGACAGAAATAACCATACCGTTGTGTCGAGCTCGGTGTCACGATCCCAAAAATATAATAATACCGGTAGATTAGCTCATATTGTGAAACCCCGAAATGTTGATACAGGGTGCCAAATACTCCAAATAAAAAGTTGCTTATTTAATTAATTAAAAATTACTATAAAATTTTAAAAATTAAATTATCACTACGTCTCAAAAGAACCTTGTCTAAATTCAAACCCGATATTCAAATATTTTTAAATAACACTTATGTCCACGAACGAATGTACCGCTGTTTTTCTGATTATTTAATTTGGACATAACTACAAATCTACACGACGAAATTCTGGTTTTTCTCTTCCACTAGAAAAATATACTCCACCAGCTCCACATGTTTCTTTTTTCACAGAAATCTGATTTAAAACGAATCATGTACATTCAGTTGAAGTTCGAATCGCCAATTTACGAACTGCAGCGCCATTTCGAGCTCGATTTTAATTATATTATAACTCTACGTTCAAACTGTCATTCATATAATATATTCGTTATTCAAATTAAATTCCAAGCTGAACTAATATCACAGATGATCCAGTTCACACCATATCGCCATTTCAGCTAATCCTGATTATTTCAGAATTAAATATATTATTTAATTTATTATTTTAAATAAATATTCATCATTATTTAATTCCACGACCATTTAATTCACTATATCACTATTTATATAATTAAATAAATTAATTATAATACCTCTGCCAATGCAGGTCATTACATCCTTGCAGCCATGAAACCAAGGAAGTAGTAATCGGTGGTATCCCTTGTAGCCGTGAAATCAAGGAGGTTGTACTTGACTATTGGAATAGTAATAAAACTCTGCACAATCCAGCGTTGTGCGGGACTGGATGTAGGAGCAATCCGAACAAGTATAAATCCGGTGTGTTCTTTCCTTTTCTGCATTTTATTTCTATTTTTTTTTTTGCAAATTTGTGTCTGTGATTGTGCTTGTGGTGTTTGATTTATCCTGTAGTTTACATAAATTTTAGATTTTGTTTAAATTATCACAAACCTTCCCCCCTCCAGTGTTTGTCTTGCCTTAACTATCTCTTCCACAATCCCTAACAAAAGTAACCATCGATAGACACTACTGAATCAATGATAACGTTACGAAGTGCTAAACCACTGAAATTTATTCAAATCCCAGCCAACATCCAACACCTACCATTGGGTTGTAAAATGAGTTAAATTGAAACTGAAAAAGTTTAGAAAGGACTTATGTTAAGATCAAAATGAACATACAAAGACTTATCAAAATGAATATACAAAGACTTATGTTTGGGAATAAAATAAGTAGAATTTCCGTTATACCCATTATCTAACAGATATAGAGAAACAATTAAAATACAAATACATGAATAAATTAGTAACAAGGTGTTTAAATATGATTAAAATGTGCAATAATTAGTTTACATATAAACACAATTGCATACTTGAAATTAAATGTTTTTTGACAGAAAAAATAGACGAATAAGAGTAAGGCAACCAACCACTCTTATTGTGATGTTCAATTGCGACAGACTCCTATAGCCAACACCAACAGTTAATTTGCAGTAAAGAAATGGCTCTGAGAATATAATACCTAAAGCTACCCAATCAAACGGATCAACGACAATTACACCAATACGAAATGCCTATAATACTACAAACTACCTTACCAACCGAAACATAAAATTCCATGCACCAAGCTCTAAGACCAGGCAAGGCAGGAAATACATGTAACAACCCAGAATTTTAGAAATAATTAATTTAGTTATTTAATTAGATTCCAAAAATGGAATTTTTGCAAATGGTGGAATTTGAGCATGAAACTTGCCTCATTGCGTTCATGATGGAATTATGGTCAACTTTCAGGTTTGGAACTTCGGAGTCTATATGAAAAGGTTACGGACAAAATATGAAAATGGACGAAAAATAAATAAATAAAATATATAATAATAAATTACCATTTATCACCTACCATTACTGGGGTAAAGCGACCAAGAGCTGTCGGCCGTACGGTCTATCGAGCGGTTGACCGGGGTGGTCGATCCTCTTTGTCGTTTGTAGCCCAGTGACGGTTGGGGTTATAAGATTATAAATATTTTAAAAATTTATAAAAACAGATGGATTTTTCTAGAATTCAATCTAATGGGTCATGTCCATTTCTATGTCTATAAATAAAGTGCTAGACCCCTACTTTTTTCTTCATATTTCCTGGAGGCAGCGGCGAAGCTCAACCATTACTAGTCCTCCGATTTCTTTTAAAACATAAAATATAAACATAAACAAATACAATCAACAAGAATTGGGGAGATAGAATTCAGATTTACGCAAAATGTTTGGTTCTTAGATTAGGTAATTCTTTTATTTAAATTACCTTCTTCTTTTCTGATTCTTCTTTCAGATATACAAATCTAAATCTGTGCTTGTAAATCCCCTTTGTAAATAAAATGTAGGTATGTAAAGTTTGGGAATTGTAAGCCTAAAAGTTGTGTTCAGATTCAAATTTGGATAGCTTTCAGGTGAGTGGGAAAAATACCGTTGTTTATAATAACTTATATAATTCCTTTGTGTTGAATCTGAATTATATGCCTAAAAGTTATCAAATTTGTTTGTTTTTGTCAAATCTGAAATATTATGTATGTAATTAGGTGTAGATTTGTAGGCCTTCCAGTTTAGTATTATCGTATTTCCTACAATTATTCTAAGATTGTTTGTCGTTATTGTAAGCACCTCGAAACAAGAAATCAGTTCCTGAATTTGTAGTTAGATGTGTAGTGTTTTATTCCAGATTCATTGGATTTGGTTGTCGATTTGTGGTTTATGCAGTTTTGGTTAAAATAATAATAATTTTCATGTTTGATAATGTTTAGGATTTTACTTAATTATTGTAAATACACATTTCTTTTTCTTTTTTTTAAATAAAACGCATTATTTGTAAATAGAAAGAAATATAAACAAATCAAATAAGAAAGGAAGTGCAAATTATTTTGTACGTAGTTTACATCAGCCATTCGAATTATAGATATTCCATATTTCTTATGATCTGAAATATGCCAATATTCCTCTTTAAAATTTTTTTGGGAAAAACTTACAATAATTACAGTTATTAACCTTTTATAAGATTTTGGATCTTAAACAAGATTAAACACAAAAAAGGTTGTTTTGGTCGTTAGTTCAGACTAGAACATAAATAGTAAATAATAATAAAATAAAATTAGTAACTATGTTAATTGCGCGCTTAATATATATATATATATATATATATATATGTATGTATGTATGTATGTATATATATATGTATGTATGTATTAGAATCTTATCCATCTATATTTACGTAAATAAAGCCATTATATTATATGAATAAACGTTTTTTATGTGTTTGAATTTGAATAGTTTTCGTTTTATGGGGATGTATATGGAAATATAACCCATCGTAAATGAAAATAAATATCATGATCGTTATAGCAATAAATAGGGAATTGATTTTCTATAAATAAAAAGGTCATAAATAAGGTAATAGATATTATAACCATGTTTATTTGGGGAAATATATTGAATAGGGTATAAACACCTAAACTGTTACAATTTAAATTGGGATTAGGAATATGAGTTGTAACTCCAACAAGGGAAATAATAAATAAGTAATTAAATTATATATATTCTAGTAAGAACTAATTGGAACTAAATTAGTAATTAGGAGTTACAATAATTAGATTAGAATTTAAATGGGACAGCTATAAATGGCATTTAATAGGTTAATTGATGCCTTAGGAAATATCACTACTAGGGTCATAAATGGTAGGAAATCTTAATAGAAATAATGAATGAAAAAAGGGGATTAGTGGGTAGTGCTTATCGTTGTAAATGTTAAGTACAATAAGGAAATAAATATTTAAACATCCTAGGGTCGGTAGTTTTAGATTATACCTATTATATTCCAGTTAACCTAGAACTAATATTTAAAAATAAGAATTGGACTTAGTATGATAATGACGCAAGGTCAGTTGCCATATTCGAAAGAAGTCTACACTTTCCAGAAATCAGATATATGTATAACTGATATAAGATATCATAAACAATAGGAACCCCTGATGATAGTTAATTGCATAGTGATAATTATTTCCTAAAATAAGGTTTACTTCAAGTGTTGAAGATTAAGTGGTTGTGGGGCCCGACTACCTTCTGAAAGAAGAAACCATCAAGTGAATAATTCGGAAGTGTATCCTACTTTAGAGTTATAGGTATTAAGTAGTTGTATCCACCCTTAAAAGGGTATTAAGTGATTGCATATCTTGCTTCCCCTTAGATAAGAAGTATTGAACGACTAATTGGCTAAAAGTTCAATAAACTCCGTGCAGGTCCGCTTCCTCTGGGTAGTAAGTGACCGGGGTAAGAGTCCGTCTTGGGATTAGTTATTAAATGACCATTAAGGAGGTACCATGAGTCTGCCTATGCTGCGGGAAGTATTAATTTGCTAGCGGATTATCCCATAATGTCAACTAGATTGTAGCATGTGGTACGCTAGGAAGTCTTAAATGGTGTCAAGCTCCTACCTAAACTTGGTATTAACTGCTTGATTACTATCTCGCCTTATGCAGGGGTTTAGGAATATGCATCAATAACGGAAGCAGTGACACCCCACGTCCGTTAATGTCACTCACTAAGGGAATGCATTAAGTTCCGTGAAGCGTTATAGGTAAATAAGAACATAATATCACAAGACAGACATGTAAAATAGCAGCGGAATTTAAAACTTTATTTAAATTAAAACATCGTGGTCCCAAATACTGAGTTTACTTCATAAGTTTGAAGTGACTAATTACGTTAATAATCTGTCTTGCCAAAATATCAGAATATAAAAGCATAAAACCATATTTCCCTTGCAAAGCCATAAGAGATTTGACAAGAAGTCAAAGCGGTACATCTATATCCAAAATCCAAGCTGAGCTGAAAGAACCCAAATCAACTCTAAGCACTTCCACCCTGAGAACCTGGAGGGGGGAAACGGAAGAGAGAGAAGAGGAAACAAAAAAAGTCAGATATAAAGTCTTGCGAGTCCAATTACTTTTAAATATAAATAAATAAAAGTATCATGGCAGGTATATAAAAACTGGAAGAACAAGATAACAATAACAGTAACAAGTGTGAACTGAGCAAGATAAGATGAACAAGATATATTGCGCTTCTTAAATACATTTCTCTACACCGCACCGATACTAGTATATCAGAAATAGAGTGATCCCTACCAATACCGTTCCATTACAATTTCTTGATTATTAGGTTACTTAGGTTAATAAAATTCAAGACTTATCCGCGCATCGTACCCATTTACTTTCTCATGGATTCACCTAATACAATATATGTAGCTATCTCTCAATATTGAGATACCCCCCATGGTAACCCACTCGCATGACCTCCACCGAAATGAACGCAGTACCTCATCCTATGCCGGAGTGACGTACAGATCTCTATATAACGATGTTTATGTTCGGCATATATCTGTCATTACTATGCTAGGTAAGCGTACGGACTGCCACCATCGATCGAATCAGATTCCATATCGGAATAATGCCCTCTAGTCTACGATATACCATCCAGAGCAGATATGCATGTATCTAGACTATCCCACGTATGTACTACAATTATAGCTCGATGCCTCAATTGCACATCCTCTAATGTGCACCGAGTTCCATGGCAGGGCTAAACAAGAAACAAGGAACTCGGCCGGGAGATTTTCCATACCTGTACAGGCCCGCCTTTAAGAGCCTCCAAATACAGATATTCCTCGGGTCTATTTTCCATGGTGGCTATGGCCCCACCTCGGCCCCTCCCTCAATTAGTAAAGACTACAAAAGCTATGTGACCGCCCCTAATAATAACCAATATAAACATCCATGTGGCGTCTACCCTCAACCCTGTACCTCGATAGTGAAAGGTGAAATGGTATCTTGGGTTTAGCTCTAGTCTTTTCGCATCCTGCTGGCTGCCGATGACGGGTGTCCGACGATCTACGATTCTTGTTGGTTGTGACCCTCCGCCTCCTCGTGAGGCAACCAGCGAACCACCCCTATGTCACCTTGTCACAGCATTCTGACTGCATAGCTACATCTATAGTCAAGGCCCACCCACCTAGTAGTTACACGCAGACCCAACCTCTACGAGCACAGCAAAAACATATATCACCGCACAGAGGACTACTAGGAGCACCTTACATACCACAGGAAGCTGCGTGCTTCCCCTTCTAGTCCTTTGGAGCTGTCAAACAATTAGATGAATGTGCGCTCCCCTCATGCCTTATAACACCTCGATGATCTACCCTGTTGGGTTATTAACCCTTAACCATATGGACTGGCATAAGCGCCTTACTTTAGCATGTTGTTAGACCCTATGTCTAAACATTCTTTTAGGTTCATGTCTCACCTCATCAAGTTTCCAGTAGACTTGGTTATTCTAATTCATATTGAATTCTTATTCAAATTACCAAGCTTCTCTTGCTTATTAATTTCAGTCATACTTCTTAATTCATTTAGTTTATTAATAAGCTTACAACATCTTATTCTCTAGATTGTGTTCTAAGGTCTGTAATCCACAATCTATTTTATATTCTTGCTTGGTTACATCATTGCAATAACATGTTCTTACTAAATGTGAAATTAAGTACGTCTCATTTTACATGTATCCTTTTTTAACATGTCATTTACCTTTTATGATTAATATAACTTACATCATTAGTTTTTCTCATTCTTTTTCATTTAATCATAATTCCACTTTACATTGTCAATACAACTTAGCGTTGTTTACTTGTTAACTTAGTTCTATTAACTAAGGCCCATTAGCAAGTTCCTCAACCCATTAATTATAACCTATATTATAATTTCCTCTTGTCCCTAGGACAAGCCTAAACATGTTATTCACATCAGCGGGTTCCATACTTCTAGATTACTTAATTTATAATTAAGTACCTGTTATCATATTACACAAGTTATCCCATTTCCTTACAAGTTATGCTTACCCTAAACGGTGTCTTTTAATTACATAACTTTATTATTTCTACCGGTTATGTATACCACTAGGTGTCTTTAATTACATAACCTTATCGAGTTAAGTTTATAGGTCTATATGTAAATATTACCCCACCCCACCTATTTTACTTAACCCACCCATTGTTCAACCAATTTTTACTTAACCCCATCTTTATTTTATTCATACAATCCCTCTGGATTCAACTAGGTTATGTATTCAAGATTTATTACCATATTTTCATTTATGGTTATAGTATGCTAGACCTCCCACATTAAGCCTGCCATTTGTGGATGCTGGATATGTCGGTCGGGTCCGGGCAGACTTATTCCACAAATTGGGCTTAACCTCGTGTCTGAGCACGTCTCGTATTTGCGCACTTAGACCTCTCACATTAGGTTCAACATCAGTGGCTGCTGGATATGCCGATCGGGTCCGTGTTGACTTCCACCACTAATGTGACCTAACCTTGGGTCTAACCGTTACTACGGTTCCATTATTTTAGGCATATTCAAATAAATTTCCCTATTCCAAATATAGACTTTCATGCCCCCTTTCAATTTATATTTACAATTATTCTATTCAATTATAGGTTTCCATGCCCTAAATCAATATTCACATTTGTTCCAGTTTATGCCCCAAATTGACATTTACATATGTCACAATCTATGCCTAATTTCCTAATTACATATGTTCCAATTTACACCCAAATCATATTTTACATAATTTATGCCAAAGCATATTTTCCAATGTTTGCCTAAATTCATATTCATGTTATACAACATGATATATGTCCCCAAATCCATATTAGTATATTGCCACATTTTATGCCCAAACTTATATTCATATCTTCCCAATATCAATTATGCCCCAAATTATATATTTCCCAATCATTCCCATTTTCACACGTTCGCATTTTCAGCAGTAGGCCTAGACTCGAAGGTAGCCTAGCTATATAAAAATAAAAAGAGAAAAGAGGGAGAGTAAAGAATCAAGAATAGGCATAATAACAAATCAATAATAAACTGATATAAATAGGCATAATGTAACACCGCACCTCCGTTAAGGTCACTCACAAAGGGAATGCCTTAACTTTGATGGAGCGTTTTAGTAGACAGAACAGAAATTTACAAGACAGATAAAACAATACTTGAAAAATTAATAACTTTATTACAACAGAAACCGAAGTAAGTTTGGTTACATCTTTTCAAATCACAATATCAGAAATCAAGTACAAAATATCAGCCTTGTACAAAAGCCTTCATAATGCATAGTTTTTAAAATCATAATCCCCAACATAAACTGCCATGGAATGATAGAGCCAAGGCTAAGCGGTACTTCAAGCAGAGAAAATCCGAATCAAGCTCCTATACTTCCACCCTAAAAAAACCTAGGGGAGGGGAAACGAAAGAAAAGGGGCGAAAACAAGCAAGGTCAGACATAAAGTTTGGCAAGTCCAATGACTTTCAGCATATGAACAGATAATAATATCATGACATGAAAATAATGCTGGATAAGAAACAATAGCAACAGGAGTAACTGGTATACTTAAGCTAAACAGAAGAAACAGAATGATATAGCCCAAGTTATGCTTCTTACTTATATTTTACTTCTCTGCACTAATACTAGTATAGCAGGATTAGGCGTTACCCTAATGTCCAAACTGAAACAGAAACGGAACAGAATAATCTATACAGGAACAGAATGCCAGTAATGGGCCTTTACTACCCTAACAGACAGAAGGTACATAAACGGAATCAGAGATGGAAATAGAATAATCCCTACAAAAACAAAATGTTAGAATTAGGTGTACACTAGTAAATGGGGCTTTACCACCCCAACAGATGGTACCACGCAGAAACAGACAGGTGTTACCACCCAACGGAAACAGACGGTACCCCAAGGGAAACAGACAGAACTAAGTGTACCCAAAATCCACCCTAAGCGATCGGCTCCCTAATACATAAATACCATGTGCCAGCCCCACAGAAGGGTGTATCTCTCCCGAAAGTGGCAACCTTTTGTAACGACACGGGTTTCGCCCGGACCTAATCGATCGCTAAACCGACCAAGACCGTACGAATCCCGCATACGCTAACTTTGGGTATACAACACATCAGAACAAATAACAGAAGACTTCAATAGACATCATAATAATGTTACATCAGAGTACAGAATATCAGAGTATATCGAAATATAATACACAGCGGAAGATAAATTTACAAAAATGTAAAACAGTGCACAGCGGAAATATAAACTACACAGCGGAAGACTGTAAATGCCTGGACACAGCTTAAAGCTTCAATCCAGAATCCTGCTCAATACATCTGCAAAATAAAACTACTCGACTGCCCGTGTGGAAAATAGGGGCACCCGAGTTCGCAAGGGAAAAGCAAACTACAGGTCAGTCATGGGACTGGTGTGAGAAACTCTAACAGTTATAATTAACTTATTTACTAAAATGGCATATCACGGGACCACGCCGCTAACGCGGAACGGGTTTACCCCCGTGAATACCAGTGTATAAACAATAATCAATATAGATATATGGTTCTACCATGCATCAATCAACATGCAATATCCCAATCTACCCATTTAGATTAATCACTACACTTAGATTTTCTAAATCCAATTCAATTTACAGAAATTATTCCTTTGGATTTTATTCCCGATTTCTTATTTCAAATCATTTGAAATACATATCTAACTTTCTATATCAAAGTAGATTTCACTTCGGGATCTCAAATCAAATCGTTTGGAAATGTGAATTCCAAAACATAACAATGCATACAAACAAGTATGCAACCAAATATCGTGCTCCCCATCGACAAGGCAAAGGGTACGCACCTCGCAACTCGATATATATATGTGCACCTACCCCACGTAGGAGTAGGCTACACCGACGATGCACCTCCCACCCATGGAGAGCATACACCGCCCTCTCACCCATACTTTTAGTCTCAGGGTTACCCGAATCTTTAGCCACATACTAAATCATTTCATATCCCGAAGTAGGGAAAATCATTTCACAACGTAATAATCACAAGTACTTTCAAAATATGGTACTTCACATCAGTAATTCACGCATATGATCAGTCACTATTAATCACATAACCTTTGAGCTCGTACGTCTCAAAGAAGGGTGTTAAGCAAGAGAATAAATTCTCCGCCACCAAACAGATACATCATCAATAGCAACTAATCGAATATGCGATGAACCACAATGTAACATATAATACATTTTCTAAATCACTTTAGAAATCATCGGGTTTTGGGCCTCGAAATCCTTTCTGTTTTATAAAACATTTTTATAAAACATTCCCTGTCCAAAATCGGGAATACGTTTCTTTTCGCTTTAAGAAAAATATCATTTCACAATCATTCATTAAATTTGAAATGAACACTATATCGCTAAAACACCTTATCGTCAAATCGTGAAGTGTTTCACAAGGCGTTAGCACACAGATATTTTCAACCCAACCCAATGCTAAATGTAAAAGCATATTTTGCTCATTAACTGGTCGAGCACAATCCATACAATCAATCAATCAAATTTGACGTTAAATATAAGGTTTTGAATAGAGATAGTATTGACTTATATTCAACATCAAATCCTGAAACCAACAGATATCATATCGGGAATAACGATATCGATATCTTCCAAATTCCCATCACAATATCTGTATAATCACGGAATCCAATATCGAAAATATCCATTGATAATTTCAATTCAAATCTAATCCAATTTATTTATTTTTAACCATTGGATTATTTTTCTAGTTAATAACTAGTTCATTTCGATAAAAATCTATTTTTATCTTTTCAAATGTGGAGTTTTTCATCCCAATTCTTCCCAAATCATTTCTTATGATTTTACACAAATTATTACTATTTTTAATAATTTTATCAAGGTCCGTACAGTCGATTTCCATCAATGGCCATCGAACTGCACTTACAACGACCTTTTTCAAATTTGATTTGGACGTAACTCCAAATCCAACCGTTAGATTTCAAATTTCTAATATTCGTTAGAAAGCTCTTTTCGATACGAACCCAACGGTTCCGGTTTTAGGAGAATCCGACGGTCGGATCTCCCGCAATGTCCGTTCGAAGTAAATGGTCGAAATTCACGAACTGCCGCGGCGCGGCGCGTTCTATTCAGGCCATTATATTATATATATAATATATATAATATATATTTCGTCGATTTCTATTTAAAACGAAGTTTATAAATAGTTTTAAATTCGTTTCAAAAACAATTTCAACTTCCATTTCAATTCAAATCAAAATTGAATTCTTCCTTATAAATTCGTTTTAAAATTCATTTCTATTCAATTCAAATTTCAATTCAATTTGAATTCATTTCAATTCGGTTTCAATTCAATTCGAATTCATTTTCTATTTTATTCAATTCGAATTCGTTTTCTATTCAATTCAATTCGAATTCGTTTTCTATTCAATTCAATTCGAATTCGTTTTCTATTCAATTCAATTCGAATTCGTTTTCTATTTAATTCAATTCGAATTCGTTTTCTATTCAATTCAATTCGAATTCGTTTTCTATTCAATTCAATTCGAATTCGTTTTCAATTCAATTCAATTCAATTCGAATTCGTTTTCAATTCAATTCAATTCAATTCAAATTGGTTTTCTATTCAATTCGAATTCGTTTTCAATTCAATTCAATTCAAATTGGTTTTCTATTCAATTCGAATTCGTTTTCAATTCAATTCAATTCAAATTGGTTTTCTATTCAATTCGAATTCGTTTTCAATTCAATTCAATTCGAATTCGTTTTCAATTCAATTCAATTCAAATTGGTTTTCTATTCAATTCGAATTCGTTTTCAATTCAATTCAATTCAAATTGGTTTTCTGTTCAATTCGAATTCGTTTTCAATTCAATTCAATTCAAATTGGTTTTCTATTCAATTCGAATTCGAATTCGTTTCGTTTCAATTCAATTCGAATTCGTTTTCTATTTTATTCAATTCGAATTCATTTTCTATTCAATTCAATTCGAATTCGTTCTCTATTTTTATTCATTTCGAATATTTCATATACATCATTTTCATTTCATATATATATATATATTCACTTTTCAATGTATACGATATTTTCACCTTCAATATATACGATATTTTCACTTTCAATATATTCTATATTTTCACTTTCAATATATTCTACATTTTCACTTTCAATATATTCTATATTTTCACTTTCAATATATTCTATATTTTCACTTTCAATATATTCGATATTTTCACTTTCAATATATTCTATATTTTCACTTTCAATATATTCGATATTTTCACTTTCAATATATTCTATATTTTCACTTTCAATATATTCTATATTTTCACTTTCAATATATTCGATATTTTCACTTTCAATATATTCTATATTTTCCCATTCAATATATTCTATATTTTCCCTTTCACTATATATATTTGATATTTTCACTTTCAATATATTCTATATTTTTCCTTTCAATATATTCTATATTTTCCCTTTCAATATATTCTATATTTTCCCTTTCACTATATATATTTTCACTTTCAATATATTCTATATTTTCACTTTCAATATATTCTATATTTTCACTTTCAATATATTCGATATTTTCACTTTCAATATATTCTATATTTTCCCTTTCAATATATTCTATATTTTCACTTTCACTATATATATTTCATACACTTCTAATATATATAATTCATTTTACATCAATTTTCACACAGAATACAATCAAACAAACAAGTCGTCCATGGTCTGTGGACGACGGGGAACAGTTCATGAATGCAGTTACAAAATAAATAACTGTACAGAAAATTTTAAAGTGAGAGAATTCTCACCGTGGTCGGCTTTGAAATCTTTATATAACGATTATTTTCAATTGAATTAAACTACGCGTTCTATTCAATCACAAATTCCAATCAGCTCCAATCCGGTTCCGATCAGTTCTGAAATATAGTCCTCATCTTCACGGTTCAATCAAAACTGAAATAATCGAATTTCATTACTGTTTGCAGAAGTTACAGCAATTAAAACTTTAAATAATTAATAAATTATCAACAACTTAATTAAGGGATTAAATTTATTAACCTTTCTCCCTAACATCGTTTAACAGCCGAAGCTGTTTTGACCACATCGCTCCATTTTAATTTTCCACCGCTGCCACCAGTAGAGGCCATCGGCCTCCGATCCGTTCAGCCCACGGTGACCGCCCTGACATCAGCTACCCGTACTCAACGCCGCCTTGGAGTTCGATCCCCCCAGTTGACCAAAAAACCGTTCGAACGGAGGGGGTTTGACCCAAAAATTCATGCAAATCCCAACACTGATCCCTATCAAAACCCTACCAAATTGAAGATCGGACTATTCTCTCCAGTGTTTGTTTTGATTTCATGAAGAAACTCAAATTCATTTGGGAAAAATTAATTGCCAAAAATCGCTTTGTTTCAGCCCTTGATTTCGTTTTGCGGCGGACTGAATAAAATTAGGGTTTCCCAGAGTTAATATGTATTTATATATTATTTTATTATTTAATATTATTTTCAATTCAAAAATACTTGTTAATTAGTACTAACTTCAAATCAAAGCCAACGAATGTCGCCCCTAGCTAAATACCCCCATTTCGAACACAATGGTATATGTATCGCAAGCCAATTCGACTGTTACAGTCAGTTATTGCTTAAATTTACATTTAAATCTATATATTCAATTTTAAACGTATATTTCAAATTACCGGGGTCACATACTAACTCTATAAATTGCAGAAAAATATTTTCTAGCTTCGTATTGACGATACGGTCCTAACAAAACTAGTTTCGTCGAATTCTGAGACCGTTGGAAAAATGGCCAATTTCTAATCGATTAAAATCAACTGAAACCGGTCAAACGCGTTTTCCTTTGCCACACTCACATATTGACTCAGAAAATTATGAAATCTGAAACCTAGCAATAATTTGACATCACGGATCCAACAAAACTGGTTTCGTCGAAATCCGAGGTCATTTGTAAAATGTCCAATTTTAAGGGCCTGAATTCCATAGCGACTATTCAGAATTTTCAACTGGACATATCTTTTGATCCCCGCTATGAAAATTTGATTATTCGGATTCGTTGGAAAGATATCATCAATTAGATCCCATTATTTTTGGTTTCACTAAAATCCGGATTGTTTTGCACCCGGTACATTCAATTGAAGTTTGAAATCGAATTATCGAACTACCGCGCCATTTTCCATTCTATTTATAATTATATATAAATATTTATATTCAAACGACGACGTATATAATATATACGTTCGAATTATATTTAAAATAAATTTTCTCGTCGAAATTATTTAAAATAATTCATTTTAAATATTCAAAATTCGCTAAAATTGCCAAAATAAAAATTTTAAACTGGCCCAGATTTTCGGGTTGTTACAATCTCCCCCACTTAAAACTTTTCGTCCCCGAAAAGGAACAAAGTCGAAAGTGGTTTGATTAATCAACTCTACGCTCGATCTGGCTTCCATTCTCCAACTCTTTAGTTTCTGAGAATTTTCAAAATTTCAAAAATTTGGCTAACACCCTAAATTTTCAAAAAATTTCGCCATAACCTCCCCTGCACCGGGAGCATCGGGGAATTTCAAATAGCTTCCCCGGTCCTTCAGATCTCAAAAAGAAAAAGAAAAAGCCAAGCGGCTAGCCAATAGGCTCATAAAATCATCATCACCCAAACAAAACAGTAAATTATGTAGTAAACATGTACCTATTTGTCGGGCAAACAAATTTTATTCTCTGGCTCTAGCCTCCTTGCTATGACCTGTTCAATATAAGTATATGTATATGCAAGCAAAAGCAACCAATTTTAAATACAGTTTACTATTTGGTTCAATAGGCTAAATGGTTAAAAATTATCAAATAAGTAAACCAACAACACAAACATCAATCAATTAATTGATTATATTTTCAAATATATAATTTTATATATTTAAAATCATATTTTCTAAAATCAGATTATATATATAATCACAAATACGTTATTTATAAACAAATAACTCTCGACTCATTCTGGGGCATTTCTAACCCCATCTCTAACGAGTCACTCATTCTAGAATGCTACTGATTCTACCTCTAATGAGGATTCTTTTATAGGACATTACTAATCCTACCTCTGATGAGTCTTTTGTTCAGTTCTAACGAGTTGTACCCCAAAGATTTGAGTTTAACCAATGCTCTGATACCACGTGTAACGACACGGGTTTCGCCCGGACCTAATCGATCGCTAAACCGACCAAGACCGTACGAATCCCGCATACGCTAACTTTGGGTATACAACACATCAGAACAAATAACAGAAGACTTCAATAGACATCATAATAATGTTACATCAGAGTACAGAATATCAGAGTATATCGAAATATAATACACAGCGGAAGATAAATTTACATAAATGTAAAACAGTGCACAGCGGAAATATAAACTACACAGCGGAAGACTGTAAATGCCTGGACACAGCTTAAAGCTTCAATCCAGAATCCTGCTCAATACATCTGCAAAATAAAACTACTCGACTGCCCGTGTGGAAAATAGGGGCACCCGAGTTCGCAAGGGAAAAGCAAACTACAGGTCAGTCATGGGACTGGTGTGAGAAACTCTAACAGTTATAATTAACTTATTTACTAAAATGGCATATCACAGGACCACGCCGCTAACGCGGAACGGGTTTACCCCCATGAATACCAGTGTATAAACAATAATCAATATAGATATATGGATCTACTATGCATCAATCAACATGCAATATCCCAATCTACCCATTTAGATTAATCACTACACTTAGATTTTCTAAATCCAATTCAATTTACAGAAATTATTCCTTTGGATTTTATTCCCGATTTCTTATTTCAAATCATTTGAAATACATATCTAACTTTCTATATCAAAATAGATTTCACTTCGGGATCTCAAATCAAATCGTTTGGAAATGTGAATTCCAAAACATAACAATGCATACAAACAAGTATGCAACCAAATATCGTGCTCCCCATCGACAAGGCAAAGGGTACGCACCTCGCAACTCGATATATATATGTGCACCTACCCCACGTAGGAGTAGGCTACACCGACGATGCACCTCCCACACATGGAGAGCATACACCGCCCTCTCACCCATACTTTTAGTCTCAGGGTTACCCGAATCTTTAGCCACATACTAAATCATTTCATATCCCGAAGTAGGGAAAATCATTTCACGACGTAATAATCACAAGTACTTTCAAAATATAGTACTTCACATCAGTAATTCACGCATATGATCAGTCACTATTAATCACATAACCTTTGAGCTCGTACGTCTCAAAGAAGGGTGTTAAGCAAGAGAATAAATTCTCCGCCACCAAACAGATACATCATCAATAGCAACTAATCGAATATGCGATGAACCACAATGTAACATATAATACATTTTCTAAATCACTTTAGAAATCATCGGGTTTTGGGCCTCGAAATCCTTTCTGTTTTATAAAACATTTTTAAAAAACATTCCCTGTCCGAAATCGGGAATACGTTTCTTTTCGCTTTAAGAAAAATATCATTTCACAATCATTCATTAAATTTGAAATGAACACTATATCGCTAAAACACCTTATCGTCAAATCGTGAAGTGTTTCACAAGGCGTTAGCACACAGATATTTTCAACCCAACCCAATGCTAAATGTAAAAGCATATTTTGCTCATTAACTGGTCAAGCACAATCCATACAATCAATCAATCAAATTTGACGTTAAATATAAGGTTTTGAATAGAGATAGTATTGACTTATATTCAACATCAAATCCTGAAACCAACAGATATCATATCGGGAATAACGATATCGATATCTTCCAAATTCCCATCACAATATCTGTATAATCACGGAATCCAATATCGAAAATATCCATTGATAATTTCAATTCAAATCTAATCCAATTTATTTATTTTTAACCATTGGATTATTTTTCTAGTTAATAACTAGTTCATTTCGATAAAAATCTATTTTTATCTTTTCAAATGTGGAGTTTTTCATCCCAATTCTTCCCAAATCATTTCTTATGATTTTACACAAATTATTACTATTTTTAATAATTTTATCAAGGTCCGTACAGTCGATTTCCATCAATGGCCATCGAACTGCACTTACAGCGACCTTTTTCAAATTTGATTTGGACGTAACTCCAAATCCAACCGTTAGATTTCAAATTTCTAATATTCGTTAGAAAGCTCTTTTCGATACGAACCCAACGGTTCCGGTTTTAGGAGAATCCGACGGTCGGATCTCCCGCAATGTCCGTTCGAAGTAAATGGTCGAAATTCATGAACTGCCGCGGCGCGGCGCGTTCTATTCAGGCCATTATATTATATATATAATATATATAATATATATTTCGTCGATTTCTATTTAAAACGAAGTTTATAAATAGTTTTAAATTCGTTTCAAAAACAATTTCAACTTCCATTTCAATTCAAATCAAAATTGAATTCTTCCTTATAAATTCGTTTTAAAATCCATTTCTATTCAATTCAAATTTCAATTCAATTTGAATTCATTTCAATTCGGTTTCAATTCAATTCGAATTCATTTTCTATTTTATTCAATTCGAATTCGTTTTCTATTCAATTCAATTCGAATTCGTTTTCTATTCAATTCAATTCGATTTCGTTTTCTATTCAATTCAATTCGAATTCGTTTTCTATTTAATTCAATTCGAATTCGTTTTCTATTCAATTCAATTCGAATTCGTTTTCTATTCAATTCAATTCGAATTCGTTTTCAATTCAATTCAATTCAATTCGTTTTCAATTCAATTCAATTCAAAATTGGTTTTCTATTCAATTCGAATTCGTTTTCAATTCAATTCAATTCAAATTGGTTTTCTATTCAATTCGAATTCGTTTTCAATTCAATTCAATTCAAATTGGTTTTCTATTCAATTCGAATTCGTTTTCAATTCAATTAAATTCGAATTCGTTTTCAATTCAATTCAATTCAATTCAAATTGGTTTTCTATTCAATTCGAATTCGTTTTCAATTCAATTCAATTCAAATTGGTTTTCTATTCAATTCGAATTCGAATTCGTTTCGTTTCAATTCAATTCGAATTCGTTTTCTATTTTATTCAATTCGAATTCATTTTCTATTCAATTCAATTCGAATTCGTTCTCTATTTTTATTCATTTCGAATATTTCATATACATCATTTTCATTTCATATATATATATATATATATATATATTCACTTTTCAATGTATACGATATTTTCACCTTCAATATATACGATATTTTCACTTTCAATATATTCTATATTTTCACTTTCAATATATTCTACATTTTCACTTTCAATATATTCGATATTTTCACTTTCAATATATTCTATATTTTCACTTTCAATATATTCGATATTTTCACTTTCAATATATTCTATATTTTCACTTTCAATATATTCGATATTTTCACTTTCAATATATTCGATATTTTCACTTTCAATATATTCTATATTTTCACTTTCAATATATTCTATATTTTCACTTTCAATATATTCGATATTTTCACTTTCAATATATTCTATATTTTCCCTTTCAATATATTATATATTTTCCCTTTCACTATATATATTTGATATTTTCACTTTCAATATATTCTATATTTTCCCTTTCAATATATTCTATATTTTCCCTTTCAATATATTCTATATTTTCCCTTTCACTATATATATTTTCACTTTCAATATATTCTATATTTTCACTTTCAATATATTCTATATTTTCACTTTCAATATATTCGATATTTTCACTTTCAATATATTCTATATTTTCCCTTTCAATATATTCTATATTTTCACTTTCACTATATATATTTCATACACTTCTAATATATATAATTCATTTTACATCAATTTTCACACAGAATACAATCAAACAAACAAGTCGTCCATGGTCTGTGGACGACGGGGAACAGTTCATGAATGCAGTTACAAAATAAATAACTGTACAGAAAATTTTAAAATGAGAGAATTCTCATCGTGGTTGGCTTTGAAATCGTTATATAATGATTATTTTCAATTGAATTAAACTACGCGTTCTATTCAATCACAAATTCCAATCAGCTCCAATCCGGTTCCGATCAGTTCTGAAATATAGTCCTCATCTTCACGGTTCAATCAAAACTGAAATAATCGAATTTCATTACTGTTTGCAGAAGTTACAGTAATTAAAACTTTAAATAATTAATAAATTATCAACAACTTAATTAAGGGATTAAATTTATTAACCTTTCTCCCTAACATCGTTTAACAGCCGAAGCTGTTTTGACCACATCGCTCCATTTTAATTTTCCACCGCTGCCACCAGTAGAGGCCATCGGCCTCCGATCCGTTCAGCCCACGGTGACCGCCCTGACATCAGCTACCCGTACTCAACGCCGCCTTGGAGTTCGATCCCCCCAGTTGACCAAAAAACCGTTCGAACGGCGGGGGTTTGACCCAAAAATTCATGCAAATCCCAACACTGATCCCTATCAAAACCCTACCAAATTGAAGATCGGACTATTCTCTCCAGTGTTTGTTTTGATTTCATGAAGAAACTCAAATTCATTTGGGAAAAATTAATTGCCAAAAATCGCTTTGTTTCAGCCCTTGATTTCGTTTTGCGGCGGACTGAATAAAATTAGGGTTTCCCAGAGTTAATATGTATTTATATATTATTTTATTATTTAATATTATTTTCAATTCAAAAATACTTGTTAATTAGTACTAACTTCAAATCAAAGCCAACGAATGTCGCCCCTAGCTAAATACCCCCATTTCGAACACAATGGTATATGTATCGCAAGCCAATTCGACTGTTATAGTCAGTTATTGCTTAAATTTACATTTAAATCTATATATTCAATTTTAAACGTATATTTCAAATTACCGGGGTCACATACTAACTCTATAAATTGCAGAAAAATATTTTCTAGCTTCGTATTGACGATACGGTCCTAACAAAACTAGTTTCGTCGAATTCTGAGACCGTTGGAAAAATGGCCAATTTCTAATCGATTAAAATCAACTGAAACCGGTCAAACATGTTTTCCTTTGCCACGCTCACATATTGATTCAGAAAATTATGAAATCTGAAACCTAGCAATAATTTGACATCACGGATCCAACAAAACTGGTTTCATCGAAATCCGAGGTCATTTGTAAAATGTCCATTTTTAAGGGCCTGAATTCCATAGCGACTATTCAGAATTTTCAACTGGACATATCTTTTGATCCCCGCTATGAAAATTTGATTATTCGGATTCGTTGGAAAGATATCATCAATTAGATCCCATTATTTTTGGTTTCACTAAAATCCGGATTGTTTTGCACCCGGTACATTCAATTGAAGTTTGAAATCGAATTATCGAACTACCGCGCCATTTTCCATTCTATTTATAATTATATATAAATATTTATATTCAAACGATGACGTATATAATATATACGTTCGAATTATATTTAAAATAAATTTTCTCGTCGAAATTATTTAAAATAATTCATTTTAAATATTCAAAATTCGCTAAAATTGCCAAAATAAAAATTTTAAACTGGCCCAGATTTTCGGGTTGTTACACCTTTAAATGACACAGACCTATTTACAGATGTCACGGCGTCTTACATCCTCAGAGGCAGACCGGGATCCATGCACGAACATGACCTGGTTGGAACGCACCATCAACACCCCTTGCCATTATCAGAATGAACCACTTACTAGTTCAGTAAGCGTGCCCGGACCCTACCTACTGTTGGGTCATAGTTTTGATACCAGAAAGGGTTACTGACTAATATGGGTCCCAAACAACAGATGACACAAGTATTTTCCCTCCTAACCTTGTGTCCCCAGACTAACAGATTTCAGATTAACTTGTTTACAAGTTTTAGGCCTACAGAGTTCAGAATCAACTAGTTCACAGACCAGAAAATCAAGTCAACAGGTTTTCAGACTAGCAGATCAGATGTATAGTTTTAACAGACTTACAGATTGTCTAACTTTGTATACAAATTCACGAAACAGGTTTATTAATTCTTTGGTCCAGTTGGTTTAGCCTTATCTACCCAACACGTTTTAGACATCATATTTATCTCAGATTTGCATTAATTAAATATTAATGCGCAAACCTCTCACATTAGGTCGGTAGCTTGTGGCCGCTGGATAAGCCGGGCGGTTCCGGGCAGACTTCTGCCACAAGCCAGACCTAACCTCGTGTCTAAGCATATTTTAGTTATGCCTACGACCTCTCACGTTAGACTAGCAGTTTGCGGTTGCTGGTTAAGCCGGTTGGGTCCGGGCAGGCTTCTACCGCAAACATGAGTCTAACCTCGTGTCTCGGCATTTTTATTTTAACCAGTTTATTCCATTACAAATTGTACAAATATCAGACTAATTATGTCAATTTAACAGATTTGACTGCTTTTCAAGTCGCAGCAGATTAAACAAATTAACATGTTTTACACAAATTACAATCATTCAACTTTTCAGCAGATTTAGCAGCTTAGGCGGTTCAACAGATTTAGCAGATTAGGAAACTCAACAGATTTAGCAGATTAGGCAATTCAACATATGTAACAGTTTAGGAAATTCAACAGATTAAACAGGTAACAGGTTTAGCGGATTAGGCAAATTTAACATAATAATTAGACAACAGTTTTAGCCGATTTAAACATTCTTTAAAGTCATATTCACATATCTTGCCTAATTCATAAGGTAAGCCTAAACTTGTATGCCCAAATTATGAACATAATCCACCATATAACATATGTCCCAATTTTTAGTTAAACTTGCATAGTTCGGAATATTCTCCAAAAACCTTACATATAAATTATGCCAAATATAGCCATTGATTACAATGCATGTCACATATCCAAAAAAAACCCTTGCTTAGGTGTATTCACACTTAATAATTATCCAATCTTAATATGGATCTTTACACCTAAGTTAAATGCAAATTAATTCTCTTTTTTCCAAATTTTCAGACTATAATATATATAGTATGTCCAGATCTAGATCTTGAATTACAACTTGTACTATGCATCCAAATCAGTTACATGTTCACAAATAAACTTTACGCCACAAATCCCAAGTCATATGTCCAATATTGTTTATGCCTCAAAAATCAAGACATATGTTAAATACACCTTATGTTTTAAATACAACATGCCCAATTATATGTCTCAGATTTATGTTCTAAGTTCAACTTATGTTCTTTATGTTCTAAGTCACAATAATCCTCTCCTTCCAAGTCATAGATCGTCTTATACAATATGCCTTAAATTTATGTCCAGAATTACAACATGCGTTGTATCCTCAAATTAGTTACAAATCAATTATGCCCAAATATGCCTCATTCAATATTCTTCCCAAATTTAGCGTTTATGCGTTCATCTCTTATGAGATCTGGCTCAGGCTCGTGGTAGCCTGGCTATCAAACAAAAAGAAAGAAAGGAGGAAGAAATACAGAACAAACAGAACAATAAAACAGAGGAACAGATCTGATAAATAGAAAAAGGGCATAATCTTAGGTTCAGTTTTATAATTATGTCAAGATAATGATTAAAATTCATATCGGAAAATAACTGCACTTGCCTTGATTGGATTATAGAAGAAGAGTTGCAGTAGTTCTATTTTAATCTTATTCAGATTTGGAAGAAGATGAACTAGTTCTAGTTTTGATCCCAGCAGAGTAGCGACGCCATTATTTAATTTATTTATTATAGAGTCAGAGTATAGGCAGAATGAAATTGTGTGGAGAGAAAGTGAGGTTTGGGGGTGTTTTTATAGGAGAATAGGGTGATTTAGAGCCTTCAGATCAGTCCAGAAGTCATCAGAACCACCCAGCTCGAAGACAGGTCATCCAGCCACTCAAAAGGAGACACGTCCAGAATTCGGTGCTAGATCGGTATGGGCGCACTTGGCAGGTGCGCCAGTGTATTTTTGTACTGGCGCACTTCACAATTGTGCCAGTGTATTCTGGCCTATTTCCGGGTTTTCTGCCTAAATTCGTTCGTCCATATCTTCTTCATACGGTATCCGTTTTACGCAAACTCGGACTCTATCTCAAGCAGAATTTCGAGACGAACGCAATGGCATAACCCGTTTCCCTTAATTCTTAAAATTAAGTATATTTTAATTTGTTACTTATACGTTCACAGAATATACAGGGTGTTACATTCTCCCCTCCTTAAAAAGGATTTCGTCCCTTAAATCTTCAAGTTAAGAAGAATGTGTCCTACCATCCAATCATCCATCTACTCAACCATCATCCACAAGCATCCATTTTCCTTAGGAATCTTCTAATGCTGTATGAACATATGCAAAAGTGTGTGTATATGTCTCTTATCTAATGCAAAGATCAGGCGGTCTACTGATTCAGTTGACCTCCTAAATGCGAACCATGTTGGTGCCATGAGTCCAATTATGTATGCAAGAAATCCTATTTGATACGCTTCATTTCTATATGAGTGCACAACCGCTCATTCATATGCAACAACCATGTGCTAAGTCACCCATTTTGCATCAATAAAAAAAGTAGACACACATCCATATGTAGTATGAGAGTGTTTTTGAGCCGATCGAGTGCCTAGTGTGTGTATATGCATCCATGAGCAATCACTAGCAACCACTTGCATCCACTTGCAACCATCAAACATAACATGTCCCAAATACATGTCTACACCCATTAGTTTCTACCTAGAGGTCGAAGGATAAAGTCGAGTGATAGAAGCAAGTATAAAACTAAAGCTAGGTTCCCATTAGACATTGGTTTAAGAGAATAACTTCTAAGTATCAACACCGAAGACCGAAATCAACCTCAGATTAATACTCAGAGAATCACTCCTATTACACAAATGCCCAACTGGAAACCCATTTCACATTTTGAGTAAAAACTCTTATACTTTTCTGAAACCTACAGACTACTGATACAGATCAGATTACCAAATTTTTCTTAGGAAACTAAGCATGATAAAAACTCAGAATTTATGCATCACTCACGACAAAGATGTCCTCAAACCCCAACTTATTACAAACAGATGAGTTGTAACACTCATGGGGTCTGAGACTAAAACAGAAACAGAAACAAGACTAGTATTAAAATGCAGAGACTCAACTACAGAATTAAAATGCCAGAATGATCAGATAAGGAATTTAAACTTTCTACGGAAGTTTTTTCCACCTCTATCCTGTCCACTAACTACGAGAGCATTCACCTACCTTCCAGAAGATTCTTCCCTTTGCCCTTGCCTTCTGGGGCAATCCTTGATCAGATGCACTGAAAACAACCAGTCTTCTTACATGTTAACAAGTCTTTCTCTAAAGTTGCCCCCATCGCGCGGAAAACCCTATGAAGCTCTTAAGAGGATTGGCCGTAGGTGAAAATACTACGGCTACAGATGGAAGTTAGGCACTTCTTTGCCCTTCGACAGGCACCGTAGTCTCATTATGCCTACGGAACCATGTCGCGATGAGGTTACCTCCCAGAAAGCCAGGAGCCCTAGAGACTCAGAAAAGAAGGAAACAAGGATTAAACAGAAAATCAAAAGATAGATATATGGCTTTGGGGACTATGTTTTCCAAAATAAACTTTCCTTTTGAAAATACTTCCTTTTTAAAACCTTTTTGAAAATAGTTTTCAAAAACTTTTTATCAAATCTAGTAACCTTCAGCTCTGATACCAAGTGTAACACCCCACCTCCGTTAAGGTCACTCACAAAGGGAATGCCTTAACTTTGATGGAGCGTTTTAGTAGACAGAACAGAAATTTAGAAGATAGACAAAATAGTACTTGAAAAATTAATAACTTTATTACAACAGAAACCGAAGTAAGTTTGGTTACATCCTTTCAAATCACAATATCAGAATTCAAGTACAAAATATTAGCCTTGTACAAAAGCCTTCATAATGCATAGTTTTTAAAATCATAATCCCCAACATAAACTGCCATGGAAAGATAGAGCCAAGGCTAAGCGGTACTTCAAGCAGAGAAAATCCGAATCAAGCTCCTATACTTCCACCCTAAAAAAACCTAGGGGAGGGGGAGGGGAAAACGAAAGAAAAGGGGCGAAAACAAGCAAGGTCAGACATAAAGTCTGGCAAGTCCAGTGACTTTCAGCATATGAACAGATAATAATATCATGATATTAAAATAAAGCTGGATAAGAGACAACAGCAACAGGAGTAACTGGTATACTTAAGCTAAACAGAAGAAACAGAATGATATAGCCCAAGTTATGCTTCTTACTTATATTTTACTTCTGCACTAATACTAGTATAGCAGGATTAGGCGTTACCCTAATGTCCAAACTGAAACAAAAACGGAACAGAATAATCTATACAGGAACAGAATGCCGGTAATGGGCCTTTACTACCCTAACAGACAGAAGGTACATAAACGGAATCAGAGATGGAAACAGAATAATCCCTACAAAAACAAAATGTTAGAATTAGGTGTACACTAGTAAATGGGGCTTTACCACCCCAACAGATGGTACCACGCAGAAACAGACAGGTGTTACCACCCAACGGAAACAGACGGTACCCCAAGGGAAACAGACAGAACTAAGTGTACCCAAAATCCACCCTAAGCGATCGGCTCCCTAATACATAAATACCATGTGCCAGCCCCACAGAAGGGTGTATCACTCCCCAAAGTGGCAACCTTTAAATGACACAGACCTATTTACAGATGTCACGGCGTCTTACATCCTCAGAGGCAGACCGGGATAAATGCATGCACATGACCTGGTTGGAACGCACCATCAACACCCCTCGCTATTATCAGAATGAACCACTTATAATTAGTTCAGTAAGCGTGCCCGGACCCTACCTACTGTTGGGTCATAGTTTTGATACCAGAAAGTGTTACTGATTAATATGGGTCCTAAACAACAGATGACACAAGTATTTTCCCTCCTAACCTTGTGTCCCTAGACTAACAGATTTCAGATTAACTTGTTTACAAGTTTTAGGCCTACAGAGTTCGGAATCAACTAGTTCACAGACCAGAAAATCAAGTCAACAGGTTTTCAGACTAGCAGATCAGATGTATAGTTTTAACAGACTTACAGATTGTCTAATTTTGTATACAAATTCACGAAACAGGTTTATTAATTCTTTGGTCCAGTTGGTTTAGCCTTATCTACCCAACACGTTTTAGACATCATATTTATCTCAGATTTGCATTAATTAAATATTAATGCGCAAACCTCTCACATTAGGTCGGTAGCTTTTGGCCGCTGGATAAGCCGGGCGGTTCCGGGCAGACTTCAGCCACAAGCCAGACCTAACCTCGTGTCTAAGCATATTTTAGTTATGCCTACGACCTCTCACATTAGACTAGCAGTTTGCGGTTGCTGGTTAAGCCGGTTGGGTCCGGGCAGGCTTCTACCGCAAACATGAGTCTAACCTCGTGTCTCAGCATTTTTATTTTAACCAGTTTATTCCATTACAAATTGTACAAATATCAGACTAATTATGTCAATTTAACAGATTTGACTGCTTTTCAAGTCGCAGCAGATTAAACAAATTATCATGTTTTACACAAATTACAATCATTCAGCTTTTCAGCAGATTTAGCAGCTTAGGCGGTTCAACAGATTTAGCAGATTAGGCAACTCAACAGATTTAGCAGATTAGGCAAAATTAGCAGATTAGGCGATTCAACATATGTAACAGTTTAGGAAATTCAACAGATTAAACAGGTAACAGGTTTAGCGGATTAGGCAAATTTAACATAATAATTAGATAACAGTTTTAGCCGATTTAAACATTCCTTAAAGTCCTATTCACATATCTTGCCTAATTCATAAGGTAAGCCTAAACTTGTATGCCCAAATTATGGTCATAATCCACCATATAACATATGTCCCAATTTTTAGTTAAACTTGCATAGTTCAGAATATTCTCCAAAAACCTTACATATAAATTATGCCAAATATAGCCATTGATTACAATGCATGTCACATATCCAAAAAAAAACCCTTGCTTAGGTGTATTCACACTTAATAATTATCCAATCTTAATATGGATCTTTACACCTAAGTTAAATGCAAATTAATTCTCTTTTTTCCAAATTTTCAGACTATAATATATATAGTATGTCCAGATCTAGATCTTGAATTACAACTTGTACTATGCATCCAAATCAGTTACATGTTCACGGTTAAACTTTACGCCACAAATCCCAAGTCATATGTCCAATATTGTTTATGCCTCAAAACTCAAGACATATGTTAAATACACCTTATGTTTTAAATACAACATGCCCAATTATATGTCTCAGATTTATGTTCTAAGTTCAACTTATGTTCTTTATGTTCTAAGTCACAATAATCCTCTCCTTCCAAGTTATAGATCGTCTTATACAATATGCCTTAAATTTATGTCCAGAATTACAACATGCGTTGTATCCTCAAATTAGTTACAAATCAATTATGCCCCAATATGCCTCATTCAATATTCTTCCCAAATTTAGCATTTATGCGTTCATCTCTTATGAGATCTGGCTCAGGCTCGTGGTAGCCTGGCTACCAAACAAAAAGAAAGAAAGGAGGAAGAAATACAGAACAAACAGAATAATAAAACAGAGGAACAGATCTGATAAATAGAAAAAGGGAATAATCTCAGATTCAGTTTTATAATAATGTCAAGATAATGATTAAAATTCATATTGGAAAATAACTGCACTTGCCTTGATTGGATTATAGAAGAAGAGTTGCAGTAGTTCTCTTTTAATCTTATTCAGATTTGGAAGAAGATGCACTAATTCTAGTTTTGATCCCAGCAGAGTAGCGACGCCATTATTTTATTAATTTATTATAGAGGCAGAGTATAGGCAGAATGAAATTGTGTGGAGAGAAAGTGAGGTTTGGGGGTGTTTTTATAGAAGAATAGGGTTATTTAGAGCCTTCAGATCAATCCAGAAGTCATCAAAACCACCCAGCTCGAAGACAGGTTATCCAGCCACTCAAAAGGAGACACGTCCAGAATTCTGTGCTAGATCGGTATGGGCGCACTTGGCAGGTGCGCCAGTGTATTTTTGTACTGGCGCACTTCACAATTGCGCCAGTGTATTCTGGCCTGTTTCCGGTTTTTCTGCCTAACTTCGTTCGTCCATATCTTCTTCATACGGTATCCGTTTTACGCAAACTCGGACTCTATCTCAAGCAGAATTTCGAGACGAACGCAATGGCATAACCCGTTTCCCTTAATTCTTCTCCTAAAAATTAAGTATATTTTAATTTGTTACTTATACGTTCACAGAATATACAGGGTGTTACATTCTCCCCTCCTTAAAAAGGATTTCGTCCCCGAAATCTTCAAGTTAAGAAGAATGTGTCCTACCATCCAATCATCCATCTACTCAACCATCATCCACAAGCATCCATTTTCCTTAGGAATCTTCTAATGCTGTATGAACATATGCAAAAGTGTGTGTATATGTCTCTTATCTAATGCAAAGATCAGGCGGTCTACTGAATCAGTTGACCTCCTAAATGCGAACCATGTTGGTGCCATGAGTCCAATTATGTATGCAAGAAATCCTATTTGATATGCTTCATTTCTATATGAGTGCACAACCGCTCATTCATATGCAACAACCATGTGCTGAGTCACCCATTTTGCATCCATAAAAAAAATGCACACACATCCATATGCAGTATGAGAGTGTTTTTGAGCCGATCTAGTGCCTAGTGTGTGTATATGCATCCATGAGCAATCACTAGCAACCACTTGCATCCACTTGCAACCATCAAACATAACATGTCCCAAATACATGTCTACACCCATTAGTTTCTACCTAAAGGTCGAAGGATAAAGTCAAGTGATAGAAGCAAGTATAAAACTAAAGCTAGGTTCCCATTAGACATCGGTTTAAGAGAATAAATTCTAAGTATCAACCCCGAAGACCGAAATCAACCTCAGATTAATACTCAGAGAATCACTCCTATTAAACAAATGCCCAACTGGAAACCTATTTCAGATTTTGAGTAAAAACTCTTATCCTTTTCTGAAACCTACAGACTACTGATACAGATCAGATTACCAAATTTTTCTTAGGAAACTAAGCATGATAAAAACTCAGAATTTATGCATCACGCACGACACAGATGTCCTCAAACCCCAACTTATTACAAACAGATGAGTTGTAACACTCATGGGGTCTGAGACTAAAACAGAAACAGAAACAAGACTAGTATTAAAATGCAGAGACTCAACTACAGAATTAAAATGCCAGAATGATCAGATAAGGAATTTAAACTTTCTACGGAAATTTTTTCCACCTCTATCCTGTCCACTAACTACGAGAGCATTCACCTACCTTCCAGAAGATTCTTCCCTTTGCCCTTGCCTTCTGGGGCAATCCTTGATCAGATGCACTGAAAACAACCAGTCTTCTTACATGTTAACAAGTCTTTCTCTAAAGTTGCCCCCATCGCGCGGAAAACCCTATGAAGCTCTTAAGAGGATTGGCCGTAGGTGAAAATACTACGGCTACAGATGGAAGTTAGGCACTTCTTTGCCCTTCGACAGGCACCGTAGTCTCATTATGCCTAAGGAACCATGTCGCGATGAGGTTACCTCCCAGAAAGCCAGGAGCCCTTGAGACTCAGAAAAGAAGGAAACAAGGATTAAACAGAAAATCAAAAGATAGATATATGTCTTTGGGGACTATGTTTTCCAAAATAAACTTTCCTTTTGAAAATACTTCCTTTTTAAAACCTTTTTGAAAATAGTTTTCAAAAACTTTTTATCAAATCTAGTAACCTTCAGCTCTGATACCAAGTGTAACACCCCACCTCCGTTAAGGTCACTCACAAAGGGAATGCCTTAACTTTGATGGAGCGTTTTAGTAGACAGAACAGAAATTTACAAGACAAACAAAACAGTACTTGAAAAATTAATAACTTTATTACAACAGAAACCGAAGTAAGTTAGGTTACATCCTTTCAAATCACAATATCAGAATTCAAGTACGAAATATTAGCCTTGTACAAAAGCCTTCATAATGCATAGTTTTTAAAATGATAATCCCCAACATAAACTTCCATGGAAAGATAGAGCCAAGGCCAAGCAGTACTTCAAGCAGAGAAAATCAGAATCAGGCTCCTATACTTCCACCCTAAAAAAACCTGGGGGGGAAACGAAAGAAAAGGGGCGAAAACAAGCAAGGTCAGACATAAAGTCTGGCAAGTCCAGTGACTTTCAGCATATGAACAGATAATAATATCATGATATGAAAATAAAGCTGGATAAGAGACAACAGCAACAGGAGTAACTGGTATACTTAAGCTAAACAGAAGAAACAGAATGATATAGCCCAAGTTATGCTTCTTACTTATATTTTACTTCTCTGCACTAATACTAGTATAGCAGGATTAGGCGTTACCCTAATGTCCAAACTGAAACAGAAACGGAACAGAATAATCTATACAGGAACAGAATGCCAATAATGGGCCATTACTACCCCAACAGACAGAAGGTACATAAACGGAATCAGAGACGGAAACAGAATAATCCCTACAGAAACAGAATGTTAGAATTAGGTGTACACTAGTAAATGGCCTTTACCACCCTAACAGACGGTACCACGCAGAAACAGACAGGTGTTACCACCCAACGGAAACAGATGGTACCCTAAGGGAAACAGACAGAACTAAGTGTACCCTAAATCCACCCCCGAGCGATCGGCTCCCTAATATATAAATACCCTGTGCCAGCCCCACAGAAGGGTGTATCACTCCCCAAAGTGGCAACCTTTAAATGACACAGACCTATTTACAGATGTCACGGCGTCTTACATCCTCAGAGGCAAACCGGGATCCATGCACGCACATGACCCGGTTGGAACGCACCATCAACACCCCTCGCCATTATCAGAATGAACCACTTATAATTAGTTCAGTAAGCGTGCTCGGACCCTACCTACTGTTGGGTCATAGTTTTGATACCAGAAAGGGTTACTGACTAATATGGGTCCCAAACAACAGATGACACAAGTATTTTCCCTCCTAACCTTGTGTCCCCAGACTAACAAATTTCAGATTAACTTGTTTACAAGTTTTAGGCCTACAGAGTTCAGAATCAACTAGTTCACAGACCAGAAAATCAAGTCAATAGGTTTTCAGACTAACGGATCAGATGTATAGTTTTAACAGACTTACAGATTGTCTAACTTTGTATACAGATTCACGAAACGGGTTTATTAATTCATCAGTCCATTGGTTTAGCCTTATCTACCCAACACGTTTTAGACATCATATTTATAACAGATTTGCATTAATTGAATATTAATACACCGACCTCTCACATTAGGTCGGTAGCTTGTGGCCGCTGGATAAGCCGGGCGGTTCCGGGCAGACTTCTGCCACAAGCCAGACCTAACCTCGTGTCTAAGCATATTTTAGTTATGCCTACGACCTCTCACATTAGACTAGCAGTTTGCGCTTGCTGGTTAAGCCGGTTGGGTCCGGGCAGGCTTCTACCGCAAACATGAGTCTAACCTCGTGTCTCAGCATTTTTATTTTAACCAGTTTATTCCATTACAAATTATACAAATATGAGACTAGTTATGCCAATTTAACAGATTTGACTTCTTTTCAAGTCGCAGTAGATTAAACAAATTAACATGTTTTACACAAATTACAATCATTCATCTTTTCAACAGATTTAGCAGCTCAGGCGGTTCAACAGATTTAGCAGATTAGGCAACTCAACAGATTTAGCAGATTAGGCAAAATTAGCAGATTAGGCGATTCAACATATGTAACAGTTTAGGCAATTCAGCAGATTAAACAGGTAACAGGTTTAGCGGATTAGGCAAATTTAACATAATAAGCAGATTACAGTTTTAGCCGATTTAAACATTCCTTAAAGTCCTATTCACATATCTTGCCTAATTCATAAGGTAAGCCTAAACTTGTATGCCCAAATTATGGTCATAATCCACCATATAACATATGTCCCAATTTTTAGTTAAACTTGCATAGTTTGGAATATTCTCCAAAAACCTTACATATAAATTATGCCAAATATAGCCATTGATTACAATGCATGTCACATATCCAAAAAAAACCTTGCTTAGGTGTATTCACACTTAATAATTATCCAATCTTAATATGGATCTTTACACCTAAGTTAAATGCAAATTAATTCTCTATTTTCCAAATTTTCAGACTATAATATATATAGTATGTCCAGATCTAGATCTTGAATTACAACTTGTACTATGCATCCAAATCAGTTACTTGTTCACAGTTAAATTTTACGCCACAAATCCCAAGTCATATGTCCAATATTCTTTATGCCTCAAAACTCAAGACATATGTTAAATACACCTTATGTTTTAAATACAACATGCCCAATTATATGTCTCAGATTTATGTTCTAAGTTCAACCTATGTTCTTTATGTTCTAAGTCACAATAATCCTCTCCCTCCAAGTCATAGATCGTCTTATACAATATGCCTCAAATTTATGTCCAGAATTACAACATGCGTTGTATCCTCAAATTAGTTACAAATCAATTATGCCCAAATATGTCTCATTTAATATTCTTCCCAAATTTAGCATTTGTGCGTTCATCTCTTATGAGATCTGGCTCAGGCTCGTGGTAGCCTGGCTATCAAACAAAAAGAAAGAAAGGAGGAAGAAATACAGAACAAACAGAATAATAAAACAGAGGAACAAATCTGATAAATAAAAAAACGGCATAATCTCAGGTTCAGTTTTATAATTATGTCAAGATAATGATTAAAATTCATATCGGAAAATAACTGCACTTGCCTTGATTGGATTATAGAAGAAGAGTTGCAGTAGTTCTATTTTAATCTTATTCGGATTTGGAAGAAGATGAACTAGTTCTAATTTTGATCCCAGCAGAGTAGCGACGCCATTATTTAATTTATTTATTATAGAGTCAGAGTATAGGCAGAATGAAATTGTGTGGAGAGAAAGTGAGGTTTGGGGGTGTTTTTATAGGAGAATAGGGTGATTTAGAGCCTTCAGATCAGTCCAGAAGTCATCAGAACCACCCAGCTCGAAGACAGGTCATCCAGCCACTCAAAAGAAGACACGTCATCACAGAACACTCTAGAATTCTGTGCTAGATCGGTATGGGCACACTTGGCTGGTGCACCAGTGTATTTTTGTACTGGCGCACTTCACAAGTGCGCCAGCGTATTCCGGCATGTTTCCGGTTTTTCTGCCTAACTTCATTCGTCCATATCTTCTTCATACGTTATCCATTTTACGCAAACTCGGACTCTATCTCAAGCATAATTTCGAGACGAACGCAATGGCGTTACCCGTTTCCCTTATTTCTTCTCCTAAAAATTAAGTATATTTTAATTTGTTACTTATACGTTCATAGAAAATATGGGGTGTTACACGTAAACTGAATATGCATATTATGACAAGATTTAAAATGGTGACAGTATGAACATATAAAACCAGATCTGATAATTATGTCATAATAGAACTGATTAGGCACAAATTCCATATCCGATTTTTATATACATATCAGGGTTACGAATTAAATATTTAGATCTAAAAATTACTTGAACTCATAGTGAACAGATATAAGGAAATGGATCCAAATTACTGTGAAGAACACGTTGAATTTGTTGTTGTAGCAACCTTTGAATTTGTATAATGTTTGCTGAATTAGATTTGGAGAAGAAAAGTCCGTTCAATCTTCGTTACAGCAGAGCTCCGCCATCGCCACCATTTTTAGATGAATAAAACCTAGGTTTAAGGCCCTTTATATAGCCTAGGGTTCATGAATTTAGCTCCAAAAACGGTCCAGGTTCAGAAAAATGTATTCTGCCTAGATCTGCAGGGGTGGGTCGACCCCTTTTGAGTGGGTCGACCTATGGGTCGACCCCCCTTTGGGTGGGTAGACCCACCTGGGCAGGAAATCTGCCACCTTCCCAAATTTCGAATTTTGAACCGAATTTTGAATTTCTGGACCATTTTTGAATTTCTGAACCTATTACATATATATATATATATTCTTCTTGTGCATGTACAAACTTCAAACCTTAATAATTTCTTCGTACGGTGTCCGATTTACGCAAACCAAATGTCTATTTTGACCAGAATTTTGAGACGGACGCAATGCGCAGTCTGTTTTACTTAATTCTGAACATTTAATTAAGTTTTCCTTAATTCATTGTTAATAGTGTATTTCACAATAATTATTCTTTAATTAATCATATTTAGTGTCATTAAAATTTAGGGGTGTTACATTATCCCCTACTCAAAGGATTTCGTCCCCGAAATCTCTAAGTTAAGAAGAACGTATATCCCAACATCCAACAATCATACATTCATTTAGCAATCACATGCATCCATTGTCCTTAAGGAATTTCTAATGCTTTTACGAACATACGCAATAGTGTGTGCATATGTTTGTAAACTAATGCGAAAGATCAGGCAGTCTAGTGATGTAGTTGACCTCCTTAATGCAATGTATGTTTGTGACATGCAACCAAAATGTATGCAAATCATCCTAATACATGTAAGTTCTATATGTGTGCACAATCATCCATCCAAATGCAACATCAATGTAACGATACACCCATTTCCATCCATAAAAATTTAAATTGTACACACATCAATATGCAATATGTAAGTGATTGAGCCAATATATTGCCTATTGTGTGTGTATATGCATCCACGAGAAATCACTAGCAACCAGTTGCATCCATCAAACATAACATGTCTCATAGTTTTCAGCTTAAAGACTCGATCGATAGGAGATATTCAAACGATAGATACAAGTATTAATTCGAAGCTTGGAAAAAGAAGTTATGGACATATTCTCGAAAAGGAAAGGATATGAAGCGCGAATCTTGTTTTCATCCTCCCAAGTAGAGTTCTCGCGGTCCTTTCCCCATTTCACTCATACTAGCTTCACTTCTTTGTTGCACAATTTCTTAATCTCCGATCAAAGTACGCAAGTCGGAACTCGTCCATTCGTTGCTTCCTACTCTACTTTCACTTCCTCTCTCAAGTTTGGCTCCACTACCTCAAACTCTATACATTTTTCGCCTCTTGAATGAATAGTCATCTTAGAGTGATGGGCTTCCTCAAGGAATGTCTTCAATAGGTTTCCCATCCTGGTATAATTCACCTATCAAACCTCTTCTCAAGTAGCTCCCCTACTTTCTTACAAAGTTCCCTCTTTTCTTTTAGGAGTCATATGTCGCACAGGCAATGCAACTGGCTTTGCATTGTCTACCAAGTGTATGCCGAAACCAATCTCGTGTCTCGAGAGTAAACCCCAAACCTCATCAAAACGTCAGGATACTCACAACTATTGTTACAAATCACAAATCATCGATAGATATATCAAGAGATTCTAGGAGACTAAGCATGACAGACCCTTTTGAGGTCATAAAAAATCTCAAGTCTTTTTTATGGCAAGCAAAAGTCTAACGACTCTCCTCTCACAATCTAGAATGGCTCCATATATGCAGTTAACCAATCCATCCCTAGAATCAAACCGTATCTTATGAAATCAAGAACATATGCATCACAACCAAACTCGACGCCTAACACAGAGATTCTCAAACCTCGATAAATGAGTCGTACCTCCAATGGGGTTTGAGGCAATAACGGGATCCAAAACCATACTAGTATCTAGGTGCAGAGACTCAACTAAAGGATTAGATATAAAACAATGTGAAGCACCAGAAAAAGAATCCTAATAGGATGATCAGAAATAGAAATCAATCCTTTGATGGAAACTTTCCTACCCCTATCCTGTCCACCAACTATGAGAACATTAGCTTGCCCTTTAGAAGTTCCTGGCCTCTGGCCTTGTCCCTATCTCTTCGGGCACTCCTTAATGACGTGTCATGTCTTACCAAAGTGGTAATAAACGCCTTTCCTCTTTCTGCAATCCTTTCTTCTTTCATCTATAATCATTTATTACCATATTTTCATCTATGGTTATAGTATGCTAGACCTCCCACATTAAGTCTACCATTTGTGGATGCTGGATATGTCGGCCGGGTCCGGACAGACTTATTCCACAAATTGGGCTAAACCTCATCTCTTATCACGTCACGTATTTGCGCACTTAGACCTCTCACATTAGGTCCAACATCAGTGGTTGCTGGATATGCCGGTCGGGTCCGTGCAGACTTCCACCACTAATGCAACCTAACCTTGGGTCTAAACATTACTACGGTTCCATTATTTTAGGCATATTCAAATAAATTTCCATATTCCAAATATAGACTTTCATGCCCCCCTTTCAATTCATATTTACAATTATTCTTTTCAATTATAGGTTTCTATGCCCTAAATTAATATTCACATGTGTTCCAGTTTATGACCCAAATTGACATTTACGTATGTCACAATCTATGCCTAATTTCATAATTACATATGTTCCAATTTACCCCCAAATCATATTTTACATAATTTGTGCCAAATCATATTTTCCAATGTTTTCCTAAATTCATATTCATGTTATACAACACGATATGTCCCCAAATCCATATTTGTACATTTCCACATTTTGTGCCCAAACTTATATTCATATCTTTACCATATCAATTATGCCCCAAATTATATCTTTCCCAATCATTCCCAATTTCACACGTTCGCATTTTTAGTGTTAGGCCTAGGCTCGAAGGTAGCTTGGCTATATAAAAAAAAAGGGAAAAGAGGGAGAGAAGAGAATCAAGAACAGGCATAATAACGAATCAATAATAAACTGACAGAAATAGGCATAAACTGAATAGGCATATTATGACAAGATTTAAAATGGTGACGATATGAACATATAAAAGCAGATCTGATAATTATGTCTTAATAGAACTTACTAGGCACCGATTCAAGATCCAATTTTTATATACATATCAGGGTTACTAATTAAATATTTTGATCTAAAAATAACTTGAACTCATAGTTAATAGATCTAAGGAAATGGATCCAAATTACTGCGACGAACACGTTGAATTGTTTTTGTAGCAACCGTAGAATTTGTGTAACGTTTGCTGAATTAGATTTGGAGAAGAAAAGGATATTCAATCTACATTGCAACAGAGCTCCGCCATCGCCATCAAGTTTAGATGAATAAAACCTAGGTCTAAGGTCCTTTATGTAGCCCAGGGTTCATGAATTTAGCTCCAAAATCGGTCCAGGTTCAGAAAAATGTATTCTGCCCAGATCTGCAGGGGTGAGTTGGTCCCCCTTTGAGTGGGTCGACCTGTGGGTCAAACCCCCCTTTAGGTAGGTCGACCTATGGGTCGACCCCCCTTGGGGTGGGTAGACCAACCTGGGCGGGAAATCTGCCACCTTCCCAAATTTCGAATTTTGAACCGAATTTCAAATTTCTGGACCCATTTTTGAATTTCTGACCCTATTATATATATATATATATATTCTTTCTATGCGTATACAAACTTCAAACCTTAATAACTTCTTCGTCGGTGTCCGATTTACGCAAACCAAATGTCTATCTTGACCAGAATTTCGAGACGGACGCAATGGCGCAGTCCGTTTTACTTAATTCTGAATATTTAATAAAGTTTTTCTTAATTCATTGTTAATAGTGTATTTCACACTAATTATTCTTTAATTCATCATCTTTAGTGTCGTTAAAATTTCGGGGTGTTACAGAAGCCTTAGATTATTTGTACTTAGTAGCTAGTGCCTATAATTTATAATTTCATGTTGTAAACAACCTAGTAAGGTGCTAAGTGATTCACATATCCGCTTTTATGTTATATTTTTAGTGAGGTCTTAAGTGGCTAGATATTTATATGGATATGGGTTATACCCCACCTCCTTACGGATTATTGAGTAGTTACAGAGCTAACCTATTAGTTTGTTTGTTTATAGGGTGGTTTAAAGGCTTCAAACTTATGTGTAAAAGATCTACTCAATATTAAGTTACCATTATCGTAGGGTAAGGGATACCTTGGGTATGGTAGTATATCATCGTGCGTAATCTCTACAAGGTTAAGTTAGAATCGCTAGTCTTGTTAGACATTTGGATTTGGTTTGAGTGAAACCAAACTAGATCCATTTGTATATTATGGACAGTGTTATACATTTTCTACTCACTTGGACTTGTTGTTGTGACACTCATCCTCATACCAAGTCTCGAGTTTATCTCGGGGAAAACAGGTCTTATCAAGTGCTCAAGTTTGGTTTTCGGGTCTCGTTCTTTCATGCTCGATATCGATGTGATTAATTACTTCAAGGTAGTTGCCTCAGTCAATATAGTTATCCTATTCTATTTCTGCTATGAGTTAGTTTTATTATACTCTGATTATTCTCATGCTAATTTACTTGCAGGTACCAGATTTATACTTAGTTTTATTTTTATTTTTTCAAAATTCGGGCTTAGAAAAGCGTAGGGTGCTACATTTGGTATCAGATTTTAGGGTTCGATGATCAGGGGAATTAATAAATTAGGATTACTGAGAGAATGTATTCGAATTTCTTTTCTATTTTCTTTAGTCTTTCTTACATGACTCTATGTTATTTCAATGATAAGGTAGTCTGAACCTATTTATCTAAGATGGGTTTAAAACGACAAAGAGTCGGAATTATTTTAAGTTCTAGTAGTCAGCCAACCCTGATTTTCCCCATGGTGCATTGGGCGATTTTGTTCTGAAGAGTATGAGGATCACATATAGTGAATCCCATGGATTTGAGTTTGGTGACTAGACAAAAACCTAGCTACAACTGAGATAGTTGTGATTCCTTATTTTTGGTTTCATTTGGGAGTTACAGTCGATGACCTTCTTTGGTCTTGAAATGGGAAATTCATGCTAATGTGTCGTTATAGTCCGGAAATATAACTATGAAGTATGTCCATGTAATATTTCATTTTGTCAATTCAGATAATCTTTTGATAGAACTATCCCTTTATATCATCGGTCTTATATCCAGAGAGATTTGATTTTTTAAAACTGTTTTCTAAAATAAAAAGGGTTTCAAGAGTTTTAACCAATAGGTTTCAAAAAATTGTTTTATTAATAAAAATTTGTGAAAATAAATTAAATTTTAGAATTTCAAATTTAGCCATATTTCGGATTGTTGGGTTTTATGTAATTTTGATAAATAAACCATCTTGGTAAAAGGAAGGGATTTGGAAATGAAAAGGAATAAGCCTCAAATTTTAGGAACTATAATCGCTCATTCCTTATGATTTTTAGTATCCCACTTTTTGGATATTTCGGATGACTTATAGAAATTGTCATAATTAAAATTTTTGAGATTTAAAAATATAGACAATCTAGAACTTGAAAAGGTTATTCCAGTCAGTAATATAAACTGGAATATTAATTAATAAAATAGATTTATAATATGAGACCCTTAGTTTATAAATAAAATTAATTTCGAAAAGTTATCAAAATTTTATCTCAAGATAGACTAAGGAAATTTCTATTCAGCATGGGGTAGTTTATTTCGTAAATCATTTGAGTCTTTTGCTAGCTAGGTAATGGCAAATCCATTTGAATAAATCTCGAATTTCTATCTGAAGTTTCTTTTCGAGAATTCACTCATTTGTTTGGTAGTTGCAGCTGTTCTGAGGCAAACAAGTAGCGTGGAGGAAGTTATTTCTCGAGTCGATAAATTGCGGACGTCAGCGCGAAATTCCTGGGTGAGTTGAGAATACGATATGAATTTATTATAATTATATTTTAACTTTCCGAAGTCGAACCGACCCTTTTGGGTCTAGGTTTAGACCGTGCCTCGAAAGGGGCAAGCAGTCGACTACCCTCCTACATAGGATTCGACTGCCCTCCCATATCGGAAATGACCCAAACCTAGGAAGCGATATAGAATATTGCTTCTTGGTCAAGCCTTTCATTTCCTTCTTCCTCCCCCATTCCCAATAGTCAAAATCCATTCAACCACCTCCCCAAAGACCAAAACTCAAGCATTCGAGCTCTGTTTCCCCTCTAATTACTACCAAAATTCTTGCGTTGTAGATCTAGCCCCTTCTACACTAGAGATCAGGATTTTACTTATCCAATTTCACTGATTTTTCAATAGCCCCTCCTCGAGCTTTCAACATCCTCGCACAACACCTCAGTCTCACGCCTCAAGAGGCCTTATGGCTTGGTCGTGACCTGAGGAAGATTAATACCTATTTTGAAACGGTGAATTATGAGTTTCATTAAGGGTGTAGGTAAAATCCGCTGGTTCACTCCTTTCCAATTGGAGGAGTTATATGTCGCCGAAGGCCTGACACCAATCCTGGGTCACAACACCTTCAAGCGCGAGTGTTATCCACGCTTTATTTGTCTTTTCGACGCCCGTATGACCATCAACTTTGATAAAGGCTCTAGTCTGATTTGGTCCAAGATGAAAGCCACCCATATTGAGTTCAGCAACCAGGATTTGGTAGAGATCTTTGATATTTCCGTAGTCGGAGAGAATTTCGACGATATAGAGATAACCGACGCTCGGATCCTTTCTCGCATCTTTCTTGGAGATGCCAGCGTTTAGGACACCGGTAATTAAGACCTATCTCCCGTCTTGTTGTACGCATCATTCAGCAAACCATTATTCCCAAGATAGGGATCCTCAAGTATATTTATCCTTTAGTATGCTGAGCCACTTACACTATCATCGATGGCTTAGCCATCAATTGAGCACGCGCGCTGATGATCCACTTCTTTGAGCCCTCAGGCAGTACACTAAGGACCCACTTCCCATACAGTCATCTTCACATCCATGTTTTTCAACACTTTCAGGTGAACCATCGAGAGGAATCAGTGAATAAGAAGAACCCTTCCGCCATCGATCATGCATCTCTCTCAAGAGGATGGGCACTTAGCTGCCCCAGCTCATAACCAAGCCCCTGCCCCAATTCCAGTACCTTCAGATCTAGTCGAGCAGCAGCAGCCGACCGCAGCAGACCAGGAGAGGCCTAAGCTTGCCGCACTCCGCCCAGTCCAAGTTATGCTCCGTGAGATTCGTAGGGAGCAGCATCGACAGGAGCATGAAATCGGGTGCATTTCTTCCTTCCTACATTCCTGGTTCAAACGTGGCGGTGGATCGAGTTCCAATTGCGACACTCAACCATCTCGCAGCTTGTAGGCGATGTCTTTTGTATCTTGTATATCATGTGTATCTTTCTTTTCTGACATTTTTTATCTTTATTGTTAGTAGTAATTGTGTATAACTGCTAGTATTGTTGTTTTTTTAAATCACACGACGATGTAAGGGGATTTCAGTTGCATTTGTCTTTTACACTCAGTTGTATTTGTATTTGAAATAAAATTTCATTTTTCTTATCTAACTAATAGTTGTTTTAGATATGGAAGGTATAGAATTCTATGGTGGACTATGGCTTGATGTCCATTTTCATCACGATCAGAATTCGTATGTAATCATACGATTTAATAAATGTCGAACGAAAATGGCGCTAGGTACAAGTGAATTAAAATATAATAAATCTAAATATCGTTAGATGTTTTTAATAAAATATTGTTAGTCACTTCAAACTAAAAAAATATAAATTTTATCTTCCAATTCACAAAAATATAAATCTCCGCTATGTAAACAACATAACCATAACCCCAAACTCACAAACCAACACTCTAGCCATAACCCCAAATTCACAAATCAACAGCCTATATTTTACATTTTAGTCCAATTTTAAACATTAATTTTTATCTTACAATCCATTAGGAATTAGTGAAAGTCGTTAAGTGGAAAGTTGTTAAGAATGGTAAGGCCGACCTACTGACCAAATTTGGTGCCCTATGGTCACCTGTGGTGGCTGAAAATCACCAAAGACAGAGAAGAAGGAAGTTCTGAATTTTGTGGATTTCGAAGAGATGAGGTCCGTTTCGGGTGATGATGGTTGAAGGAGAGTTGAAGAGGGAAGGAAGGCTGACAAATTTGGTGTTGGTCAGGTCGCCTGAAATTGCCTGCGGTGGTCATGGTATTGAGAAGATTGGAGGTGTTCAATTTAGGTGGTGGGGAACGGATTTTGGTCAATTTCGGTCGATGGCGTGGTTATGGGTGGTTGGTGTCTAAAGGAAAGATGAAGGGTACGAGCAAGCGATTAGATGCACTGGTGTAGTAGTGTCTAGTAGCCTGTGGTGGCGGGAAAGGGGTGGTGAACTATTTCCGGTCGAAGACAATTTCCGGCGTGTTGGGAAAGAATTGGTGAATGGCTTCTGTCGAGTGGGCTAGGGGGAGCGACGGTTCTGGCGGGGTCACTGGCTGACCGTTCAGTGGTGCTGAGGAGGAGTGGCAACGATCGTATGATGGAGGAATGGGTTCGTTTTTTTGCGTGTTTGGGGATATATCGGGGATTTCATGAATGGATTAATACTTAATTAAGGTAATTAGTAGATTATTTAAATAATTAAACTATTTTAATTAGTGTATAATATTGTAATGGTCATAACTACTCATACGTTATCAGAACATAATGATACAAGGGACGAAGGCTACGCAGCCGAGCTGGTTTGGTTGGGATCAGAAGCGATTGGAATTTCGTGTAATTTTTAATGCTTGTTTTAAATTAAAAGAAACAACGCGACAACTACATTCGAAAACAAATATTAGTTAAATTTCACTCTTTTTGGAATTTTACGATGTGATTTATTTCATATAACTAAAAGTTATCATTGATAATATAAATTGGATGATTTGACGTTATGCATGATTATTGTTTGTTGTTGATCCTTAATTGTCGATATTTATTATTCCTAGTTCATATGCTATTAAAATATGATATTATGGGTTGTGATGCAGGGAAGAAAAGGTTGGAGGAATACAACTGGAATCCTCAGTTAAATTGTATGTTGTTTGTTTTTCACCTTATTCGTATATATGAATTGTTCATCCTAAGTAATGTTATATCATGATCAGACATTGATAGTTGGTTGGATGTTGATCATTGAATTGAAATTCAATGCTCTTTGTGTTTTTAATCAATGGACGGTATTGATTAAGTGGTTGACAGTAAATGGCCTAAAATCCATCTTTTTTCAGACATTGATTTGCCGTTAGGAAAATTAATGCAATTAAAGTTATAAAAGTTATTTTTATAACAAAAGCAAGATTTGAAGTATAATTTGTATAGATAGAAATTTCTAAACAATTTAATATTTTATTTATAAAGTAATTATAAAATGGTTTTTATAAACAGATTCTTATGTTTTAATAAGTGAGGAAGTTAGAAATTAACCCAACGGTTAATATTTTGAAATAATTGTTTTGTTAAAACAATTAATCGCTATAATTAAATTAATTAAGCTATTAGTTAATTTAAGAGGAAGAATATATGGGAATTAGTTACCAAGTTAACTGATGTTTACAAGTTGGCTTAGTCAACTGTGTTAACTAAAATTGTTTATTAAATTTGTTTTCAATAGTTTTTAATAAATAATTGTCTAAACTTAGCGATTGTTCATAAAATCCATTAATTAGTCTCTTAATTAATGGTATTTAAGGATAATTATTATTGAGTAGTTTATTATTAATAAAGTAATTATTATTTCAATGACTTATTTAAGGAGATCAACTAAGCTATAATTAGTTAATGTTGAAGTAAACTACTTTTACTTCAGTTAATGTTGAAGATTGATTATTATTTTAATTAAAATGATTTACTGGAACTCATTTAAGAAGCAATTAAGTGGTAATGTGATTCTTAGTTTAATTGGATTATGGAATTCTATAATAGGATTTAGGAAGTAAATTCCATGTTTTATAAACAAAGTTATAAAGGAAGTTTAAAGTAAGACGAGGGTTTTTGAATAAGTGTTTTACTTAAAAATTGAACCATTTGTGGTTGTAAATAGATTTCAATGCGAGTAATGATTTATAAAACCATGTTAAAACAAAATGGAATTGTAAATGTGTTTTAGGGGATCTGTTTTGAGTTATGAACTCGTATCTATCTTAAGATAAGAACGTTGTCGATCAAGGTCTAAGAGGTAAATAGAATACCCCAGCTTGACGACTTCACTATTAGTGAGAGATGATGTTAGTTTTTAATAGTAAAGGAAAACGAAAAAAGAGACTTTGTGAGTATATAAAAATATTTCCAAGATAAAGGAAACAAGGGTTTATTTATGAAATATAGAGATTTTCAAGAAAAAGGAGTTTGGTATATATATGTTATTCTTAAGAGATAAGTATTTATTAATGTTTTCCCAAAGAAAAAGCAAACCAAAGAAATTTGTTAAGACAATATATCCAGTCGATTTCTAAGTACCGATGGGATGTTAAATAAATGATTTTAACAAAAAGGGCATGAGCTTTTGATATAACTTATCGATGCTATTGGATTTGGTAGTTAAAGAAGCGACTATCAAATAAATATCTTTTAGACCTTTGACGCGTTAGTTCGAAGTGACCGGGATGAAACTAGATCCAGAACCACTTCGAACTGACTATGCTCGAGACTAATCTGCTTGGTTGTTATAGAGATGGAGCATTGAAGACCATGGATCTTTATGAGCGAAAGAACTTTCGTTAAATCTCTCTGGCTAGCCACCAGAATTATTATGACATGTGATTCTGTCGTGATTGTAATCTTCGGATTGCAAGGTCTACTTGCTACTGATCCTTTGGGTGATTCCTATATGGGATACGGTAGGTGGGTGCCTTCGGTTCATCCTGTTCCTGGAGGACTTGTATGGACGAATGTCTGACAAAGTATTTCCTAAAGTCACGTACGTTGATTTTTACAAATATACCAAGTTAGTGGCGGAGAAGGAAACTTCTTTTAGCTTAACACCTGGAGTATATTTGTGGACGTCAATTGGTGGTTAGATGGATCTGACGATGTGGCATTCAAATAATTAATTTAATGTTCTTAAAAATGTAATCGTGACCTCAAGCCTCATCAATCGAGAAATGACATAAATCGGGCGGGCAGACAACATGATTATGTGGGTCATTCCCGTTAGGGTGTATTATCACCATCTAAAGAAAATTCATTTATTTCCTCTAATGTTTCTGTATCCTCTTGAATACGGTGGTCGTGCATCTGCAAGGTGACAATATATTTGATACACTCAAGTTGAATGAGTGATCGGTCACATGTGGTCGGGTTGCAAGATGTTATTCTTGAACCCAATGCATCCTCTCTAGAGTACACTGATCGGGAGGTGTTCTCATACTTTCTCATTCTGGAAATCCAAACTCCAATATGAGTCATACATTGTAAGTTGTACAACAACTATGTTGTAAAGTGAGATGCAAGCTTTTCGGATACATTCCTATTTATTTGTGGATTTATAGACATTATTATAATATCACTAGATTTTAATATAAAAAGTGATTTTGGGTATCGTACACTACACCATAACAACAAATTTGACACAACAGGATTTAGAGATTTGATACCGCTTTAAGCCGTATCAAATTTGATACAGCTCATAACCATATTAAATTCATTTGCTACAGCTTAACTGATCCGCGTTTTCCCAATCTCGAAAATCTGACCGTAGATCGTTAAAGCTGCGGATCGTTTCCCTTTGGTACGTCTTAATCCCATATCAAATCAGCCTGTATTTTTTCTTTGCTGAATTTTCATTTCTCACCAAACCAAAAAAGATTGGTTGCTTTCTTTTCTAATTATCTTCTGTCTCCTTTATGATTTCCCCCTTCTCGATGAAAACCCTAGAAGTAATGAATTGGATTTTTTTCGTTGTTCGACTGCATTTGAATTGGATTTCTGCTTCTCCTTCTTCTTAACTTTCGTCTAATCCCATTGCACAACAACAGTAAGGTCTTTGGCCCTAACCGTTTCCATTTTCTGCCCATTTATACTACTCCATTCATTACCATTTGCTGTCTCGATCAAGTCCATTTTCTGCCTGTAACACCCCAAATTTTCTGTTAACATTAAATTAACAAATTAAAGTATACTTAATTCAAAATGAAAGAATTAAGCGAAACGGCTCACGCCATTGCGTTCGTCTCAGAATTCTGCTTGAGACAGAGTCCGAGTTTGCGTAAATCGGACTCTGTATGAAGGAGTTATGACTTGCCGAAGTTTCAGAATTCAATTTAAAATTCAAACAGTTCAAAATTCAAAATCACACCCGAATTGGGCTAGACGGGAAAATTCCTGCCCAGGAACCAGGTCGACCAGGGGGTCGACCTGCCCAGTCGACCTGGTCAGGTCTTGGCTGGCCTGGTCGGGTTCTGGTCGAATTCTTGAGCTCTGGTGTGTCACTAAGGTTGATTTGTCACTTTCTGATTGGCTCCTCTTGATGTGTATGGTATGGATTCACTCAATGATCATCTGACAGCTCAAATCAATCTGAAATTCTATAAATACAACCGAACACTCAACCTCAATTCACACAAATAAAATAGAACTAGAGTCGTCATCCTGCCGGAAAGAAACTAAGAGTAGCCGCCAGTTGGAGAAAGCTTAGAGATGAGCAAAACTAAAGTAAAAACAAGATTCAAACAACGTTTATCTACCCAAAGGAAAGCATTGCAAATTCAGAACTCAGAATTCAGAATTCAAGTTCGTCGTGTGTTGTAAGTATAGTGATTCTTCCAATGAAAATAAAATTAAGACTTGATTCGATGTAAAGTGGAAACGGAATTTTACTATTGTATAACGATGATGCTAATTCATATCTGTGTATTCCAATGATTATATTGTGAATGTTATTGGGATGTTTATGGTATAATTGACTTGATGTTGATCCTATTGTACATTTAGAATGAAAGCAACATCACATACAAGTATATGGTTAATGTTAGAATTTACACCTATATATTTATATGTTTAATATAGGTTGTATACATTTTTCTAAGTCTATGTTAAGACTTATATACACATGTTCTATGTTAAGACCATTATGCCTACATGACTAAATCCCATGTATATGTTCTTATGTTCTTTGCAAGTTTGTAATTGGGTCCATGCCAAGTACCATTTAGTTTCGCACGATTATTACAAATTTCATGTTATAATAGGATACATGATTTGATCTAATTCACGCTTTTGGGTTAATGTCAAAAATAGACATTTTTAGGGACATGTAATAACTTTGTCACATGCTAGTTTGTGTTTGAAGTTATGCCTAGATAAAAATATGTTTAGGATTATGTTTTATGCAAGTCTAAATTATGCCATTTCATGTGACACCTATTTGTGACGACCCCATATCCCGTACTGACGGTGGCAAGGGTTATCTTTGGAATATAACACAGAAACAAATAATAGCAGAACAGAAATAAATAAATACACCAGATAATGAACAATAGAATATACTGGATAAACGTAATCATCAGAGTTACACAGTATACAGGATCATACTTAGTACAGATGCAGTTCAACTATACATATATGTCTACAGCGGAAACAAACAAAATATGTACAATAGGAGCTGAACAGCATAAAAAGAGATAAATGATAGAATCCATCTTCAGCTCCATCTATCCGGATAAAGCCAGCTAAACCTGAATACAAGGCTGCCCATGTAGAAAAAGGGGCACTCGAGTTTGAAAGTGAAACAAACTACGAGTCAGTCATGGGACTGGTATGAGAAATCTGTTCAACACATTTAATATATGGCTAATCACAGGACCACGCCACTTTCGTGGAACGGGTTTACTCCATCGGATTGCCAGTGCTTTTAAAAACAAATCTTTCTTTTAAAAATCGCAATGCTTTTTATAAAAATGAAGCCATTATAAGACTCAGTTCCCATCACACAATGCAACGCAAACCGGAGGATAGAGTTTTTACCTTGTAACGGCCAAAATATGCTTGATACGAATAAAACAAAGGCATTTGATATTACTACTAGTGTTTATATGTTTCGAAAACAATTTCAAATCATAACTATCAATCATAGACGACATGAGCGTCCCATGCCACTATGTCGCCAAATATCTATACAATCAAAACCGCACGATCACGTATTTGGAAATTGGATTTCCGTCATGAACCAAGGCAAAAGATAGTCCTTACCGAATTCGTGACTCTCTAGCCCCAGCCACAGGACCCAGACTCAGGTGGGCCCTTGGAGCGACAGGGCCGGTCCACCGATGTTGATTAAAATTCCTGAACAATACGTTTCCCCGCCCTTTGAGGCGTAAACGAGCCAACGAATGACTCCATCGGACCTGGATCGTCCGATCTAACCGAGGCGCCTCGCAACAGCAACAACCACACAGGTGAAAAGTATATAAATGTCAGGGCTGGTAGGTCACTGACACCACCCTAGCTAGAAAGAAACGCATGTCCTCCCTGAGGTCCTTCTCCCGTTTCTGGTTCATACCGGGGAGTGAGGCTCGCGAATTCACATTATACACAAAGCTATGCCACACAGGCGGTGCTTTGATCATCACCACAAGACTTTGCTTTTCACCAGAAGCCCTGATCATTTGCCACTTAGGCATGCCACACTAGCATTTCATGCCATGCGACTGATGTCCATCGATACACAACCTCTGAGCTCGTGCGTCTCAGAGAAGGGCGTTAAGCAAAAGAATAAATTCTCCGCCGCCAAACAGATGTATATTTAATAGAGATCAATCAACACAGAATAAAATCCAATGTCAAACACACAGTCCTTTTACAAGTCCGTTCTGGGTCTGAACGAAACCGGAGGCACTAAATACCTCGCAAACCCATCGATCACCATGTACGTCTGGACGATCACCACTCATTATCCATATTTCAGGATGCCTCTCAATCAGGACCTCGGTTACCATCCAAACGAGGTGAAGATCTCCGGTCTTCGACCACCGTCTTCATCTTCGATTTCTTATCGTCGATTCAGTTATTCAGAATGGGATAAACCCGGTCTTTCTGAGCAACTCGCGTATATAATAAACAAGTGCAACACTAAACTACACGTATCATTTCAATTCATTAGTCACTAACCGTCAATCAGTAAGAGAACGATTTCCCAAATATTAACCCCGAAGGCCGAAACCAACATCAGATCAACACCCAGGAAACCATTCGACTTAGCCAACCTTCAGTTAATTTCTAAATCACATCCATATCGTTTATAATATTTTATAACGATTTATCGTTATTTTTATTTATTTTAAAATAGCCAATATATTCAAAACGATGCTTCGGGCCATAACGCGACCGTGGCGCTGTTTTTCTTCAGAATTGATTTACACATATCTGAAAATCTAACCGTTGGATCTTCACAAAATTTACATCATTAGAAAGATCTTTTCAAAACGAATCCAACGGTTCCAGTTTCGGGAAAATCCGACGGTCGGATCTCCCGGTACAATCGTTTGAAGTTTCGATTTCAAAATACGAACTGCAGCGTCGTTATTTGATTAAATATAATTATATTTATATATATATAAAAATATAATCGTTTCTGGTGCTGTTTTTTTTCAGATTTGAATTAAACATTCCAGACAATCCAACCGTTGGATTTTTACAAAGTTGGTGCCGTTGGAAAGATATTTCCAAGGCGAACCCAACGGTTGCGGTTCCGGGAAAATCCAATGGTCGGATTTCCTGCACTAGTTGTTTGAAATCACGGTTTCAAAACACGAACTGCACGGCCACATTTCGTTTTAATTTTATTTATATTTATATATTTATATAAATATAGTTCATTCAACAATTTCAATATCGTTTTCACTTCAAATATTTCACTAACGCCTTTAAATTTTGGAAAATTTCGCCATAACCTCCTTTGTACGGGAGGGGATGGAAAAATTCCCAAATAGCCACATGGGCATCTCATGTCGAAAAGAAAAAGAAAAAGCCAAGCGGCTAGCCAACAGGCTCATAAAATCATCACCCAAACAAAACAGTAAATGTGTACCAATTTGTCGGGCACAAAATTTTATTCCTCTTCTCTAGCCCCTTTGCTATAACCTGTTCAATAAATATGCATGTACATATATACAGTTCTTACCACTTATCATTTTCCATTCAACTTCATATTAGATTCCATTTGGTTAAAAAACACCATTCATTCTAATGTTACATGCATAGGAAAAAAAATCATATCATTAGCTAATTAATGAATATTTCGACTCATGCATATCTATTTGAACGAGTTGCTATTTTTAACACTTCACATTTCAACAATTCATGTATATAATAAAAATGTGATTTTTATTGTAAAACAATTTATTTCAAAACACTATTATTTTATATAGTTTATATAGATGATAAAAAGGTGATTTTTATTATAAAACACTTTATTTCAAAACATGAATACCATTCAACACATGAATTTCTATTCAACGAATGAATATCGATTCAACACATGAAGGTTTTCTATAGTTTATATATATAGATAAAAATGTGATTTTTATATTTAAAACACGAATACCATTCAACACATGAATTTCTAATCAACGAATGAATATCGATTCAACACATGAAGGTTTTCTATTCAACGAGTAAATATAGTTTCAGCAAATGAAAATAATTCAAACACATGAATATTATTCAAAATTTCGGCAGCATAACGACAGGGTAGTTAAAACCGGGACCGTCCCTAGTACGGCTCCTTGCTCTACCTTAAAACCTCGCGGTTTTTGACAATGGGGATCATGCATCTAGTTCGCACGCAGGCAGCATGTATATATTTATTTCATTTCCACAAACTAATCCGATGTGGTTTCAACCAAACATTTCTCAACCACAAACGGGTATTTTTCAACCACAATGAATCAATATCAACCACAAACAATCCCAAACAACCATTCGCTATCAATCAATTTTCACACCAATCACAACCAATAAATATCGTCCATGGTTTGTAGATGAGGGGCGTATATATATATATAGCAATTCACTTCTATTTCAACACATATATAATTTTTACAACGCGTATATAACTTATACATCGAACGTACAACTTATACAACGCTTATACAAGAGATGTACAACGCTTATATAACTCATACATCGACTATATAATTTATACATCGTCGTTTTCCATATCGTTTATAAATTAGAAATCTCACATTGGGTTCCACTCCACCAAAAATAGCAGAAGGCTCAGAAAAATAAGCGGTCTCCTCTAAAATGTAGAAGACGTCCACACGGTCACGATGTTTCCTGTTTCATCGAATTTCGTTAACGAACGAAAAGATATGATTTTTACAAGGTTTGCAACGGTTTAACGGTGTTAAAATCATTTCAGAAAAATAAAAACCGTACCTCCCTTTGTTTGTTCGAAACTAGGTCACCAGATTTCGCGCGAATCGATGCGTGTTAGGATGATCGGCCTTCGCAGCGGCGAAGAGCTTGGAGAGGCGCTCAGAACGACGGTGGTGGCGCTCAACTCGGCGCGGCGGTGGAGACGTGATCTGTCTCGAAACGGCGGATCTTCCCAGGGTCGAAACTCTCCAAACGCTGCACGAAAAAATCCAAACTATATATGGATTTGAAGATCTCTCCGAGCTCTACAAAATCTTCAACTGGAGCTCTTGATATTAGTGAGTGGATTGATCAGAAAATGGACGGGAAGCTCATGAAGGTTTTCCGCCGTTGCTCGATATCATACGGGGAGAGAGAAAGATAATGGGCCAATAGGATTTTTTTATTTTATTTTATAATTTTTAAAATCTCTAAAATACCCCTTGTCACCGACAAACGCCAATTCAAACCCAACGACTGTCGTCCCTAGCATTTTACCCCCATTCTGAACACAATGGGATATGTTTCGTAGGCCCATTCGACTGTTTCAGTCAGTTTTCCTTCAAATTAAAATATAAAACATTCAATATCTGATTTGAACGTGCACTTCAATTTGCCAGGGCCACAAACTGATTCGAAAAATTCCAGAAAAATAAATCTAGCTATGTTTTGACGATATGGTCCCAATAAAACTAGTTTCGTCGAATTCTGAGACCGTTTGCAAAAATTCACATTTCTGGTCGATCCAATTTAACTATAATTGACCAAAACACGTTTTCCTTTGCCACGCTCACATACTAGCTTCAAAAATTATGAAATTTGAAACCTAGCAATAACTTCACATCCTGGATCCAACAAAAGTGGTTTCGTCGAATTCCGAGGTCGTATGAAAAATGGCCAATTTCACAGGCTATATAAATTCCATAGCGACCTTTCTAAAAATTCATTCGGCCATAACTTTTGCTTTCCGCTATGAAAATTCGATTTTTCAGATTCGTTAGAAAGGTATTCACTAACAGATTTAAATATTTTTGGTTTCGCTAAAATCCGTTTTGTTTTGAACCCGGTATAGTCCGACAAAGTTTGAATTCAATTTTTGAAACTGCTGCGCCTTTTCAGGCCTTGTTTATATTTATAATTAATTATATTCGTTTTCAAACATCGATTCAAACTCAGTTTTCATCGCCATTATTTAAAATATTTATTTTAAATATTTAAAATCCATTATTTTAGCCAATTTAAAAAATTTAAATTGGTTCAGATTTTCTGGGTCGTTACAATCTCCCCCATTAAAACTTTTCGTCCCCGAAAAGGAACAAAGTCGAAAGTGGTTTGATTAATCAACTCTACGTTCGATCTGGCTTCATTTCTCTAACTTTTCAGTTTCTGAGAATTTTCAAATTCTTCAAAAATTTGGCTAACACCCGGAATTTTCGAAAAATTTCGCCATAACCCCCTTTGTACGGGGAAGGGTTTGGAAATTTATTGGGCCGTATTAGGTACCCAATAAATCCTAATAAGCATACACATATTTATAGTGATATATTCTGGTGTTTACAAGGGAGCATGTATTGATAATAACTCCAGAGAATAAATTCTCGTCACCCTGCCCTATGTGGGAAATAAATAGTCCATATGCCGTATCTAATAACTAGAGAGACGTGGTTATTGTCATCTCCAGACCCGTGTGGGGTTTTTATTAATCTGGCAATTTAATCGTTACAATTTTAAATAGTCCATATCAGTCATCAGTTCCACCTGTAAAATATAGTCATCGCCATACAAACCTCTCGCTCGTATGGTAAATCTTCCACCTCGTCACACAAGCTCCAAGTGCTTATGTGGTATATGATGAAGTATGCCTATCTTCTGAAGTATGCCATGTAATGTAGTTCAAAATTAATTGTTACTATCCTATGGTGACGTTATATTATTTCACACAGAAAAACCAGCACTCCGCATCCAATGGCATTCACAGGAGTTGATATAATAATATTTCGCATCCAACTCATTAAGGTTTACCTAGTTGTCGGGCACGCAAATAAAATCTTTACTCAATAGCTATCCATTTACCTGTTCAAACATATATAATACACAAGTATATATATTTCCATCTATTTTTAAATCAGTTCAATGTGTGATTTAAATGAATAAATGCTACCATTATTCTATTGTTGATTAAATTAACTATCGTTTCAATAATTTAATTAATCAAATCTACAAGCACACAACACAACAATAATTAAATTGTTTTTAACTTTTCAAAACCATACAAATTAATTCCTATACTCTTTTAAAATTATTCGGACTATAGAATTTAAAAGTGCACATCCATGGAAAGAAAATAACAACAGAGTAGAGAATTAAATGGTAATGCAAAGTATGATAAATATACCTTGCACCGGAGTCAATCAGAGATATCTACTCGGCATCTAGGATAAGCTTTCTGAACGCTCTCCTTAGTTTCCCAAGTACAATCTCGCGGATCTCCACTCCATTGCACTTTGACTAAGTGAACCTTCTTGTTCCTCAGCTCTTTGGTTTCTTTGCCGATGATCTTTAGCGGCTCTCTTCTCACAGCTAGTTCTGGGGTAATTTCAATGTCCTATTGAGCTGCTTCTTCCACGATCAAGTCTGGATCATGAACGTGCTTTCGAAGTTGAGATATGTGAAATACATCATGAACTCCAGGCAACCAATCAGGCAATTTGACCCTATAAGCGAGAGTTCCGATCCGTTCCAGAATAGGAAACGGACCAATGAATTTGGGCGCCAACTTTCCAGTTTTACCGAACCGGATTACTCCTCTCATCGGCGATACTTTTAAATATACATAGTCGCCAACAGCAAAGGATATATCTCTTCTTCTCCTATCGGCATAGCTCTTTTGTCGGCTTTGAGCGGCGAGTAATCGCTTTTTAATAAAATCAACCTTGTCGGCAGCTTCTCGGGTCATATCAGGCCCTAACACAAGTCTATTTCCAGGTTCGACCCAACAAGCAGGAGATCGGCACGGTCTACCATACAATGCTTCGAATGGCGACATTGCCAGACTCGCCTGGTAGCTGTTGTTATAAGAGAATTCAGCCAAATGCAGATGGTCTTCCCATGATCCACCGAAGTCTATAACACAAGCCCGCAATAGGTCTTCTAAAATACGATTCACCCTCTCAGTCTGTCTGTCTGTCTGAGGATGATAGGCGGTGCTCAAGTTCAACTTCGTTCCCAGTTCGACTTGAAATGCTTCCCAGAACTTGGTAGTGAATATTGTATCTCTATCACTGACTATACTGAGTGGCACTCCATGTAGTCTAACAATTTCCTTAAAGTAAATCTGCGCCAGACTCTGAGCAGTTCTATTTGATCTGACAGGTATGAAATGGGCGGTCTTCGTGAAGCGATCTACGATCACCCAAATACTGTCATTCCCTTTTCTAGTTCTGGGCAGACCATCAATGAAATCCATAGAGATATGCTCCTACTTCCAGCCTGGAACTTCTAGCGGTTGCAACAATCCAGCCAGTTTTTGTTGGTCGCTCTTGACTAGCTGGCAAGTAGGGCATCGGCTAACGTATATTGAAACATCTCTTTTCATAGCCTTCCACCAGAATGTTCGTTTGAGAACGTTATACATTTTGGCCACACCAGGATGGATACTCAGCTTGGACTTGTGACACTCGTCTAACACTTCCCTTTTTAACTCTGGGATATCAGGAACACAAATCCTTCCTTTCAACCTCAAAGTCTCGTCGTTATCTATTTGAAAACACGAGGGTTCGCCTTTCTGAATCCTTTTAATCATATCCTTAATAAAGTTATCCTCCTTCTGAAGAATACATATTTTGTCAATCAAGGAAGTCGTGATAATAAAGCTGGCGATCATTACATTCTTTCGGCTCAGCGCATCGGCCACGACATTGGCTTTCCCTGGAGTATATATAATTTCAAAGTCATATGCTGCAAGGAACTCCAGCCAACGTTGCTGCCTCAGATTCAGGTCTTTCTGAGTGAACAAATACTTTAGCGACTGGTGATCTGTAAACAGTTCAAATCTCTCACCCAGGAGATAGTGTCTCCAGATTTTCAAGGCGAATACTATAGCCAATAACTCAAGATCATGAGTTACGTAGTTCTTCTCGTGTGGCTTCAGTTGACGGCTAGCATAAGCAATCACTTTGCCCCTTTGCATTAACACTGCCCCAAGGCCTTCTCTAGAAGCATCAGTCCAGACTTTCAAATCCTGGTTGCCATCGATGATGGTTAACACTGGAGCAGTCGTTAATCTTAACTTTAGCTCCTCAAAAGCCTCTTCACATTCTGGAGTCCACTTGAATCTAGAATGCTTCTTTGTAAGCTTCGTAAATGACCAGATATCTTCGAAAAGTTTTTTAACGAACTTCCGGTAATAGCTAGCCAATCCGAGAAAACTGCAGACTTCTGTAGGAGTCCTAGGCTGTTTCCAATTCTGAATAGCTGTGATTTTGCTTGGATCCACAGCAATTCCTTCTTCAGATACGACATGGCCTAGAAATTTTACTTCATTTTGCCAGAAGATACATTTGGAAAATTTGGCTTTTAATACATTCCATCTCAGAATTTCTAGAACCTGTTCCAGATGCTTTTCGTGTTCTGCCTTTGATTTAGAGAAGATTAGAATATCATCAATGAAAACCAGAACAAATTTATTCAAAACCCCTCTGAATACTCTATTCATCAGATCGACGAAGTAAGCTGGAGCGTTACATAAGCCGGACGGCATTACTAACCACTCGTAGAATAGGTCGGGACCTCTGAATGTTGTCAATGGAACACACTCTTCGGCAATTCGAAGTTGATGGAAGCCTGTAGCTAGGTCCATTCGTGAAAATACTTGTGCCCCATTTAATCGATCCAACAAATCATCTATTCGCGGCAGTGGATATTTGTTCTTTATGGTCTGCTTGTTCAAATCACGATAATCCACACATAGCCGTAGAGTACCGTCAGATTTTGGGACAAACACCACTGCTGCACCCCAATCAGAGAAACTAGGCCTGATCAGGCCCTTCCATACTAGCTGTCGTGTTTGATTGTCTAATTCCTCTTTCTCTTTCAAGGACATTCTTCTAATAGCGTGAACTACTGGCCTTGCATTCGGAATTAAAGCAATTTTGAAATCTATTTCTCTCTGCGGAGGTAAGCGAACAACTTCCTCGAACACATCCGCATAATTCTTTACGACAGGAATATCTTTAATGAGGTCAGGAATATTCTCTGTGACTTCAGGGACATTTTCCATTTGAGCAGGGGAAACATCGAGAGCTGCCCAGAAGTCCTTTCTATTTGATGTCGGGCCTTCACATGGTATGGTTATATAATTCCCCGATTGTGCCTTTGCCTGAACAACTCTCTCGGCGCATCTAACCTCCACCTCATATCTGGTTAGCCAATCCAATCCCAGAATAAGATCGAATTCATTAAAATTCATGACGATAGAGATAATAGGGAATTTATAGCAAGAAAAAGAGACAGGTGCTGCACAAATCCAACTGAGATTGATGGAACCCCCAACTGGATTTTGGACAGTCATTGGTTCTTTGAGCTTCTTCAATCTCAAATCCAACTTCTTGACTGCACTCTTTGCAATAAAGCTTCGTGACGCGCCTGTGTCAAACAGTACTTTAACTGGAATGTTCTTGACATTGAGCGTGCCTTCTAAAACATCAGAACTTTCCTGAGCAGATGAAGATGCAGGCACTTCTGCCACTTCATTCACTTGTACTGCTTCAGATTTCTGAGATAGCGGGCAGTTTTTCGCAATATGCCCAGCCTGATGGCACTTATGGCATCCTCTTTTCTCTTGTAACCTCTTACCGGATTTAGAACCATCCTTTACTTGTTTCTTTAGAGATCTGCAACTTATCGAGAGATGTCCTTGCCTATTGCAGTTATTGCATACGGCGGTCGTTACGGGTTCTTTCCCAGATTCATCCCTTTTCCTCTTGGCACTGGGCTTCTTACTGATCTCAGACGTCGTACTAGCTTCAAGAATATCAGTTTCCGACTCTGCTTTGTCACTAGAACTGACTTCTTCTTCGTCGCATAACATTCCTTTCTTATGGAGATCTTCATACTGATAAGCCATATAAATCATTTCAGAAAAGGGGAGCTTCACGTTCCTCATTACACTGTTCTGATATTTTCTTTGAAGCCCGTGAATAAATCTCAGATTCCTCCTCTTTGGGTCTTTAATAAGATGAGGAGCAAAGTGAGAAAGTTTGTTGAATTTCTTATGATATTCTGGGATGGTCATATCTCCTTGTATCAGATAAGAAAATTCGTCGCATAATCGCTCCGTCACTTCTGGAGGAGTAAATCTTTCTAGGAAAATCACTTTGAATCTATCCCAGGTGATATCACCTTCTGGGTTATTCTCAATAACTGAATCCCACCAGATCAAAGCTTCATCTTTGAGTGCCCAAGAGGCCAGTAATCTTTTCTGGTCATCCCTCAGCTTTAAACCACCAAAGATCTTTTCGGCCGAACGAATCCAAGCCTGTGTCTTCATAATAGATTCTTTACCAGAGAATGGTATTCCACCCATATTTCGATATTTGATTAATAGGGCCTCAATATCCGGTTCTGCATTCCTTCTGTTTCTGACACTCATTTTCTAGTACTTCTGCAAACAGCAGATCAAGTGTCATGTCACAGAAAAGATAATTTAAAATATAGAAACGTATACTTCAATGTAAATGTGTCTATCGAGGTGCTATTTCATTCTGCTTTACTCATACTAGGATATTTCTGATCCTATCTGTATTGAGTTGCCCGTCCTAGAACACTATTGGTTCTATTTCTGACGAGTTCGTTAATATGTTATATCCCAGAACTAAGCTTAACCAAAGCTCTAATACCACGTTGTGACGACCCCAAATCCCGTACTGACGGTGGCAAGGGTTATCTTTGGAATATAACACAGAAACAGATAATAGCAGAACAGAAATAAATAAATACACCAGATAATGAACAATAGAATATACTGGATAAACGTAATCATCAGAGTTACACAGTATACAGGATCATACTTAGTACAGATGCAGTTCAACTATACATATATGTTTACAGCGGAAACAAACAAAATATGTACAATAGGAGCTGAACAACATAAAAAGAGATAAATGATAGAATCCATCTTCAGCTCCAGCTATCCGGATAAAGCCAGCTAAACCTGAATACAAGGCTGCCCGTGTAGAAAAAGGGGCACCCGAGTTTGAAAGTGAAACAAACTACGAGTCAGTCATGGGACTGGTATGAGAAATATGTTCAACACATTTAATATATGGCTAATCACAGGACCACGCCACTTTCGTGGAACGGGTTTACTCCATCGGATTTCCAGTGCTTTTAAAAACAAATTTTTCTTTTAAAAATCGCAATGCTTTTTATAAAAATGAAGCCATTATAAGACTCAGTTCCCATCACATAATGCAACGCAAACCGGAGGATAGAGTTTTTACCTTATAACGGCCAAAATATGCTTGATACGAATAAAACAAAGGCATTTGATATTACTACTAGTGTTTATATGTTTTGAAAACAATTTCAAATCATAACTATCAATCGTAGACGACATGAGCGTCCCATGCCACTATGTCGCCAAATATCTATACAATCGAAACCGCACGATCACGTATTTGGAAATTGGATTTCCGTCATGAACCAAGGCAAAAGATAGTCCTTACCGAATTCGTGACTCTCTAGCCCGAGCCACAGGACCCAGACTTAGGTGGGCCCTTGGAGCGACAGGGCCGGTCCACCGATGTGGATTAAAATTCCTGAACAATACGTTTCCCCGCCCTTTGGGGCGTAAACGAGCCAACGAATGACTGCATCGGACCTGGATCGTCCGATCTAACCGAGGCGCCTCGCAACAGCAACAACCACACAGGTGAAAAGTATATGAATGTCAGGGCTGGTAGGTCATTGACACCACCCTAGCTAGAAAGAAACGCATGTCCTCCCTGAGGTCCTTCTCCCGTTTCTGGTTCATACCGGGGAGTGAGCCTCGCGAATTCACATTATACACAAAGCTACGCCACACAGGCGGTGCTTTGATCATTACCACAAGACTTTGCTTTTCACCAGAAGCCCTGATCATTTGCCACTTAGGCATGCCACACTAGCAGTTCATGCCATGCGACTGATGTCCATCGATACACAACCTCTGAGCTCGTGCGTCTCAGAGAAGGGTGTTAAGCAAAAGAATAAATTCTCCGCCGCCAAACAGATGTATATTTAATAGAGATCAATCAGCACAGAATAAAATCCAATGTCAGACACACAGTCCTTTTACAGGTCCATTCTGGGTCTGAACGAAACCGGAGGCACTAAATACCTCGCAAACCCATCGATCACCACGTACGTCTGGACGATCACCACTCATTATCCGTATTTCGGGATGCCTCCCAATCAGGACCTCGGTTACCATCCAAACGAGGTGAAGATCTCCGGTCTTCGACCACCGTCTTCATCTTCGATTTCTTATCGTCGATTCAGTTATTCAGAATGGGATAAACCCGGTCTTTCTGAGCAACTCGCGTATATAATAAAAAAGTGCAACACTAAACTACACACGTATCATTTCAATTCATTAGTCACTAACCGTCAATCAATAAGAGAACGATTTCCCAAATATTAACCCCGAAGGCTGAAACCAACATCAGATCAACACCCAGGAAACCATTCGACTTAGCCAACCTTCAGTTAATTTCTAAATCACATCCATATCGTTTATAATATTTTATAACGATTTATCGTTATTTTTATTTATTTTAAAATAGCCAATATATTCAAAACGACGCTTCGGGCCATAACGCGACCGTGGCGCTGTTTTTCTTCAGATTTGATTTACACATATCTGAAAATCTAACCGTTGGATCTTCACAAAATTTACATCATTAGAAAGATCTTTTCAAAATGAATCCAACGGTTCCAGTTTCGGGAAAATCCGACGGTCGGATCTCCCGGTACAATCGTTTGAAGTTTCGATTTCAAAATACGAACTGCAGCGTCGTTATTCGATTAAATATAATTATATTTTTATATATATAAATATAATCGTTTCTGGCGCTGTTTTTCTTCAGATTTGAATTAAACATTCCAAATAATCCAACCGTTGGATTTTTACAAAGTTGGTGCCGTTGGAAAGATATTTGCAAGGCGAACCCAACGGTTGCAGTTCCGGGAAAATCAAATGGTCGGATTTCCCGCACTAGTTGTTTGAAATCACGATTTCAAAACATGAACTGCACGGCCACGTTTCGTTTTAATTTTATTTATATTTATATATTTATATATTTATATAAATATAGTTCATTCAACAATTTCAATATCGTTTTCACCTCAAATATTTCACTAACGCCTTTAAATTTTGGAAAATTTCGCCATAACCTCCTTTGTACGGGAGGGGCTAGGAAAATTCCCAAATAGCCACACGGGCGTCTCATGTCGAAAAGAAAAAGAAAAAGCCAAGCGGCTCGCCAACAGGCTCATAAAATCACCACCCAAACAAAACAGTAAATGTGTACCTATTTGTCGGGCACAAAATTTTATTCCTCTTCTCTAGCCCCTTTGCTATAACCTGTTCAATAAATATGCATGTACATATATACAGTTCTTACCACTTATCATTTTCCATTCAACTTCATATTAGATTCCATTTGGTTTAAAAACACCATTCATTCTAATGTTACATGCATAGGAAAAAAAATCATATCATTAGCTAATTAATGAATATTTCGACTCATGCATATTTATTTGAACGAGTGGCTATTTTTAACACTTCACATTTCAACAATTCATGTATATAATAAAAATGTGATTTTTATTGTAAAACAATTTATTTCAAAACACTATTATTTTATATAGTTTATATAGATGATAAAAAGGTGATTTTTATTATAAAACACTTTATTTCAAAACATGAATACCATTCAACACATGAATTTCTATTCAACGAATGAATATCGATTCAACACATGAAGGTTTTCTACAGTTTATATATATAGATAAAAATGTGATTTTTATATTTAAAACACGAATACCATTCAACACATGAATTTCTAATCAACGAATGAATATCGATTCAACACATGAAGGTTTTCTATTCAACGAATAAATATAGTTTCAGCAAATGAAAATAATTCAAACACATGAATATTATTCAAAATTTCGGCAGCATAACGGCAGGGTAGTTAAAACCGGGACCGTCCCTAGTACGGCTCCTCGCTCTACCTTAAAACCTCGCGGTTTTTGACAATGGGGATCATGCATCTAGTTCGCACGCAGGCGGCATGTATATATTTATTTCATTTCCACAAACTAATCCGATGTGGTTTCAACCAAACATTTCTCAACCACAAACGGGTATTTTTCAACCACAATCAATCAATATCAACCACAAACAATCCTAAACAACCATTAGCTATCAATCAATTTTCACACCAATCACAACCAATAAATATCGTCCATGGTTTGTGGACGAGGGGCGTGTGTGTGTATATACATACATATATATATATATATATATATATATATAGCAATTCACATCTATTTCAACACATATATAATTTTTACAACGCGTATATAACTTATACATCGAACGTACAACTTATACAACGCTTATACAAGAGGTGTACAACGCTTATATAACTCATACATCGACTATATAATTTATACATCGTCGTTTTCCATATCGTTTATAAATTAGAAATCTCACATTGGGTTCCACTCCACCAAAAATAGCAGAAGGCTCAGAAAAATCTGCGGTCTCCTCTAAAATGTAAAAGACGTCCACACGGTCACGATGTTTCCTGTTTCATCGAATTTCGTTAACGAACGAAATAGATATGATTTTTACAAGGTTTGCAACGGTTTAAAGGTGTTAAAATCATTTCAGAAAAATAAAAACCGTACCTCCCTTTGTTTGTTCGAAACTAGGTCACCAGATTTCGCGCGAATCGATGCGTGTTTGGATGATCGGCCTTCGCAGCGGCGAAGAGCTTGGAGAGGCGCTCAGAACGACGGTGGTGGCGCTCAACTCGGCGCGGCGGTGGAGGCGCGATCTGGCTCGAAACGGCGGATCTTCCCAGGGTCGAAACTCTCCAAACGCTGCACGAAAAAATCCAAACTATATATGGATTTGAAGATCTCTCCGATCTCTACAAAATCTTCAACTAGAGTTCTTGATATTAGTGAGTGGATTGATCAGAAAATGGACGGGAAGCTCATGAAGGTTTTCCGCCGTCGCTCGATATCATACGGGGAGAGAGAAAGATAATGGGCCAATAGGATTTTTTATTTTATTTTATAATTTTAAAAATCTCTAAAATACCCCTTGTCACCGACGAACGCCAATTCAAACCCAACGACTGTCGTCCCTAGTGTTTTACCCCCATTCCAAACACAATGGGATATGTTTCGTAGGCCTATTCGACTGTTTCAGTCAGTTTTCCTTCAAATTAAAATATAAAACATTCAATATCTGATTTGAACGTGCACTTCAATTTGCCAGGGCCACAAACTGATTCGAAAAATTCCAGAAAAATAATTCTTTCTATGTTTTGACGATACGGTCCCAATAAAACTAGTTTCGTCGAATTCTAAGACCGTTTGCAAAAAGGCCCATTTCTGGTCGATCCAATTTAACTGTAATTGACCAAAACACGTTTTCCTTTGCCACGCTCACATACTAGCTTCAAAAATTATGAAATTTGAAACCTAGCATTAACTTCACATCCCGGATCCAACAAAAGTGGTTTCGTCGAATTCCGAGGTCGTATGAAAAATGGCTAATTTCACGGGCTATATAAATTCCATAACGACCTTTCTGAAAATTCATTCGGCCATAACTTTTGCTTTCCGCTATGAAAATTCGATTTTTCAGATTCGTTAGAAAGGTATTCACTAACAGATTTAAATATTTTTGGTTTTGCTAAAATGCGTTTTGTTTTGCACCCAGTACAGTCCGACAAAATTTGAATTCAATTTTTGAAACTGCTGCGCCTTTTCAGGCCTAGTTTATAATTATAATTAATTATATTCGTTTTCAAACGTCGATTCAAACTCAGTTTTCATCGCCATTATTTAAAATATTTATTTTAAATATTTAAAATCCATTATTTTAGCCAATTTAAAAATTTTAAATTGGTTCATATTTTCTAGGTCGTTACACTATTTAATTAGATTCTTATTTGAATGCAAGTTCACATGACAAGTTGAAACCCATGATTTATGTTAATTAGATCGCAAAGTTGCAAGTTCATATGTCACACACCCTTTATGTTATTTAGAATATTTCATGTTCTTGGCTTTCCCTCCTATGTTTATAAGTTGGGCTGAAATATCCAGCCCAACATTTATTATAATCTTGCGAACGTACAAACGGGGGAAATATCGTTGGGATTAAAACATGAAAGTATATGTGTTGGCATGTTTAGCACGTGCCAATAATTGGTGACACTTAAATGGTATGAACTCTTATACCAAAAATGACGAACATGGAAAATGGGCCATAACATTTACATATAACAAGTAAAAGAGACAAATATGTAAATTTAGAAAATACAAATATGCTTAACCCGAGGTTGGATTGAGTTGTGATGTAAACCTGCCCGGACCCGCCCGGCTGTCCAGTAATCACAACAATACCTATCCAATGTGGGAGGTTAAGACATTAAGCCAATAAAGACCCGAGGTTAGACTGAGTTGCAGTGTAAACCTGCCCGGAACCGACCGGCTGTCCAGTAACCGCAACAATACCTGTCTAATGTGAGTGGTCGGTGCTTTAATGAATAAATTAAAGCTAGAATGAGGATGGTAGGGTTAAGTTAACTAAAACACTTAACCAATTCAACATGTTAATTAAACTAATGGGTGGGGGTTAGGTTAATACAGACACTTAACCACTTAACATGTTTGACTACAAAATCCTAGTAACGGGGACCCATTTTAGCAGCGACCCAATTAGGTATCATGGTACCCTGAAACTAGGCAGGGTGGGGCATGATTACTGGGCTGATTGTAAGTGGTCAAAAGCGACGGCGGTTGGTGTAGCAGTGTGGGTTCTAACGGAGTGCGGGCGTGCACACACTTCGGAGCAGACAAACAGGGCAATGGGCACCGTAGTATAACTATGCATTCTAGAATTGTGTCGGGCCGCCACCATGGGACTTGATACACCCCATAGTTGGACTATCATAGGTATCTACAATCATTGGGGGCCGTATGACACATATGATTTTGCGAGTAGGAGCCGATCTTTAGAAAGGGGATCACTCCACCCCGATCGTGGGGCGCCAATCGGAACAAATACAAGTAGGTTCAGAGATATAGTGTGTGGTGCGGTAGTATATTCGGTTCAAAACTGCTTTATCTTAGTTTATGATACTTTCTTGTTTCCAGTTTATACTTATCATGCCCTTTTTCTTATTCTCATACTGGAGAGTCACTAGACTTACCAGGCTTTATGTCTGACTCTATTTTTCTTTTGTCTCCTTTTCTTTTGTCCTCCCCCCACCCCCCTAGGTCCACAGAGAGGAAACAACCCAGCTTAGTCAGACTCTTTGCAAGCTTCAATATAGTAGATGTATGGTTTGGACTCTCTTTCCTTGGCTATGGCTTTTGGACACATTCTATGGGGATTTATGCAGCTTTAATTTTGTTTTATGCTTCTTTATTTAATAATCAAGACAGAAAGGATGATGTAATGCTTTGGACGTTATTGTGAGACAATTATGGATATGTTTTGTATGAACACATATTTATGAAATGAAAGTTTGTTTGTTTACCGTTGCTTATATATGTGTTTATATCTGTCTTGTGTTTTACCTGTGACTTTACTTATAAACCTCCATTGAAGTTAAGGCATCCTCTTTGTGAGTGACCTTAATGGAGGTGGGGTGTTTTACTTGGTATCAGAGCACAAGTTTACCAAATTAGATAAAGGTTTTTGAAACCATTTTCAAAAAGAAGTTTAAAGAAGCAATTTTTTTAAGAAAAAGCGTTGTTTTTAAAAAGGCATAATTCCCCAAAGCCGTACGCACTATCTCTCTATCCTTTTGTCTTGAATCTTTCCTATTTGTTTCACCATGTTTGGAGATCTTAACCTTCTAGAAGGAGTACCGATACCTGGCTGGTTCCGAAGGTACCTAGAGGCTAGGGCCAATGGTGCGGGCCCAGCAGACATTCCTCCTCCCACAGTGGCAGCGGTTCCTCCTCCTCGTGGAAATGTTTTCGCTAAGACGTGTAGAGACTTCAAGGCTATGGGTGGAAAGGACTTTTATGGAACTGAATCCTTTGTGGTAGCAAGGAACCGGCTGAAGAAGACTGGAGATTTGTTCGTCATCTTCGAAGTTGACGACATGCAAAAGATACAACTAGCAGTGTGGTTGCTTAAAGACGAAGCTTCTTATTGGTGGGAAGTTACCCATGTTGAGAGGCCAGTGGAAACTTCGGAAGATTTCAAGATGAGGATTGAGATGAAATTCCTCTCCCAAGCTGAAAGAAGCCTGCAGATGGAGAAGTTCCTGACTCTTAAACAAGGAAGTATGACGATCAAGGAGTACGTCAATCAGTTTAATCAGCTGGCCAGATTTGGGATGGATTTAGTAAACACCCAACACAAGAAGGCCCTTCGCTTCGTCAAAGGTCTGAATGAGCCTTTACACAGCCTTGCTATGACCCATATACCTATGGGAGCGACTTATGAAAGCTTGATGGACATAGCGCTGCTACACGAGGAAGATAAAGGCAAGAAAGAGGCAAAGGTGGAAGTGCCTCAGGAAAAGAAAGAGGGTTTGCATGCTAAGAAAACAGACTTCAAGAAGGGCGGGAAGAACAACAAATCCTGTGAAAAGAGAAGGTGTAATTTCTATGGCATTGTTGGACATATAGCGGAAGACTCCAGAAAGAAGAAGGCGAAGATGAATGGTGGTTGTTTCCATTGCGGCGAGATTGGACACATGGCTAAGGACTGCCCAAAGAAGCGGGGGCAGGGACAGAAGACTGGATCCACTTCAGGGGGACAGGTTCACGAGCTGGTGGCACCTCCGCTGGAATGTGGTAGAAATATTTCTTTAGAAAGCTTAGTTTATCTCTATGATCATCCAGTTCGCACTCTCTTTGATTCTGGTGCATCACACTCCTTTATTTCATCTGCTTTATTAGAATCTCTGTACCTAGACACTAGTATGGTAGAAGATCCCTTGGTTGTTTCAAATCCAATTGGGGGCTCAGCTTATTTGTCAATGGTTTGTTTGGATTTGAAAATCTCTATTCTAAGCGCTGAGTTTAGATGTAGTGCCTTTGTTTTGGGTTTCTCGGGATATGGATTGATCTTAGGCATGGACTGGTTATCCAGTAATGGTGCCATTCTTGATTGTGAGAAGAGAGTGGTTAGACTCTTGACTCGGCTCCGTAACACTCTAGAAATTTCTTGTAATCCCTTGAATGTTGTTATGCTTAGTTATCTAGAGTCGCTTGATGCTTCTGTTGAGAACTTGCAATCGGTTAGAGTGGTCCGTGAATACCCGGATGTCTTTGAAGAGGTGAAGGGCTTACCTCCGAGGCGGGAAATAGACTTCCGCATATATCTTGTTGATAATGCAAAGCCTGTAGCTTTACCTGTTAGACACATGGCTCCAAAGGAGAGAAAGAAGCGCAGTAAGCAAGTTAAGGAGCTTCTCGAAAAGGGGTTTATAAGGCGGAGTATCTCGGAATAGGGTGCTCTAGTGGTGTTCGCCACCAAAGCAGATGGCTCATTACGTCTTTGTGTGGACTATATGGAGCTAAACAAGCTGGCTAAGAAGAATAGACACCCACTTCCCAGAATTGATGATTTGTTTGATCAGCTTGTAGGTGCATCGGTTTTCTCCCAACTTGATCTGGCTACTGGATTCCATCAGCTAAGGGTAGCTGAAGATAGCATTGATAAGACGGCTTTCAAAACCCCAGATGGTTTCTTCGAGTGGCTTGTCATGCCTTTCGGCCTGACAAACGCACCCGCTTATTTTGTGGATCTAATGAGCAGGGTGTTCAGAGAATTCCTCAACAAGTTTGTGGTTGTCTTCGTAGACGATATCTTGATCTTCTCAAAGGATGAGGAAGAACATGCTCAATATCTGAAGGTGATCATGGAAACTTTTCGAGTTCATTAGCTAAAAGCAAAATTTTCCAAGTGCCACTTCTGGAGAGAAGAAGTAAGGTTTCTTGGACATATAGTGTCCAAAGAGGGGTTAGCTGTGGACCCCGCGAAAGTAGTGGCGGTGCAAGATTGGAAGGTACCAAGAAATGCAACCAAAGTCCGAAGCTTTCTCGGGCTAGCAGGTTTTTACCGAAAGTTCATTAGAGATTTCGCGAAAATCTCAGCTCCACTCACAAGGCTAACAAAGAAGAATCTAGCATACGCTTAGGATTTGGATTGTGATATTACTTTCCAATGCTTGAAAAGGGCTCTTACAACAGCCCCGGTTCTGACTTTGCCTGATGGAAGCAAGATGTTCACAGTATACACGGATGCTTGCGGTACGGGGCTAGGCGTTGTTCTGATGCAAGAAGGGAAGGTAGTAGCTTATGGTGGAAGACAATTGAAAGTTCATGAAAAGAACTACCCAACCCATGGTCTTGAGTTGGCCGCCATCATCTTTGCGCTTAAGTCTTGGCGCTATTATCTCCTAGCTGAGAAGTTCGAATTATATACTGACCATAAATCGTTGAAGTATCTTTTCTCGCAGAAAGATCTTAACTTAAGACAGCAAAGGTGGATGGAGTTTCTTGCCTCTTATGATTTTGAGTTTTCCTATGCTCCTGGCAAGGGCAATGTAGTAGCAGACGCCTTGAGTAGAAAGAAGCTGACCCTAAGCCCTCTCTTTGTAGAAAGGCAAAGCTTGTAGTATATAGCCAGTTTTGACTTTAGGCCCTCCTCTGATTTTGTACCTGGTTTGTTGGCATCACTAGAAGTACAGCCCCCTCTTTTAGACTCAATAGGGGCCGCACAACGTGAAGACCCTCAACTTGTTGATGTGATTGATAAGCTAATTAGGGGTGAAACTTCCAGTCACCTAAATAGGTACTCCATCGATGATAAGGGTTGGCTGAGGCGAGATGGAAGACTATGCGTCCCACAAGCAAGGGATTTGGTAAAAATGGTTCTTGAGGAAGCACACCATTCTAAGATGACAATACACCCAGGTGGAGATAAGATGTACAAGGACGTAAAGAGAGTTTTCTTTTGGAACAACATGAAGAAGGACGTGGTAGATTTCGTTTCCAAGTGCATGATATGCCAACAGGTCAAGGCGGAACAAAAGAAGCCTGGAGGACTGCTTCATCCTCTAGAAGTCCAGCAATGGAAGTGGGAAAGCATTTCAATGGACTTCATTGTTGGGTTGCCTAGGTCAAGAAGGGGCAATACTAGAATTTGGGTAATAGTGGACAGGCTCACAAAAAGCGCCCACTTTATACCTGTCAAGAGTAGAAGGACTGCCTCATCTCTAGCATCTCTTTATTTCAAGGAAATAGTTCGACTCCATGGAATACCCTCCAGCATAGTGAGTGACCGAGATCCTATCTTTACAAACGAGTTTTGGCGGAGTCTGCAAGAAGCTGTAGGCACACAATTATGCTTGAGCACGACCTATCACCCCCAAACTGATGGTCAGACGGAAAGGGTGAACAGAGTATTAGAAGATCTTTTGAGACTGTGTGTTCTTGACTTTGGAGGGACATGGGAGGATCATCTTCCTTTAGTGGAATTCGCCTACAACAACAGCTACCAAGCCTCCATCGGCATGGCGCCCTTTGAAGCTTTGTATGGAAGACCGTACCGATCACCAGCTTGTTGGTGGGAGTCTATAGACAAGCTTATACTTGGGCCAGACATGATTAGAGAGATTTCAGAAAAAGTGGACTTGATACGAAGGAGAATGAAGACTGCCCAAGATATACAGAAATCCTCCGCAGACAAAAGAAGGACCGACCTTGAGTTTGAGGTTGGGGACAGGGTTTTCCTTAAGGTATCTCCTTTAAGGAACGTTATTCACTTTGGATCCACAGGAAATCTAGCACCAAGATTTGTAGCCCGTTCCCTATCATCGAGAAGATTGGGATGATGGCTTATATAATAGAGCTGCCTGAAAGATTGGCTGGAATTCACAATGTCTTTCACGTTTCTCATCTCCGGAAATGTTTACATGAGTCTGCGGAAGTGGTGGAGCCAAGCATTCTAGAAGAAGTTGAAATAGAACGAGAAACAACTATGAGGAGAGTTCCAACCCAAATCGTAGGAACTGAAATCAAAAAGCTATGCAACCGTGAAGTCAAGCATGTTAAAGTCCAATGGAGCGATGCCGAGGAAGATGCAACTTGGGAAACTGAGGACAGAATACGCGCTGCCTACCCTTTTCTTTTTTGAGGGTACATCTTTGATGTGACGATCCCAAAATCCGAGGGGCGGTATTAAGGATAATCATTAGGAAATAACACATTAATCATCATAGCAGAGTACAGATAATAGCAGAAACAATAAATAAAATACTTTTACATGGATATGACAGCGGAATCACAACATGTAGGAATATCAGAATAGCATAACGTGGGATATACTTAGTAAAAAGAAAGGGAAGTGATCAATCATCATCGCCAGAGGCGGAATACATACATGCAGTGACATAATAAGAGTATCAGTCTACATCGCCGAAGGCGGAATACATATACATATAGTGAGAAATACGGAAAGTAAATCAGTCTGCATCGCCAGTGGCGGAATCATAATATGAATACAGTAATGGCGGAAAATATCTAAGTCTTCTCTATGAAGTCAGCCTCGCCATGAGCCAAAAGTGCACGCTATGCAGCAGTGCAGAACCAAAAACCACCTGTCACCTGTGTACTAGGTTGCCCGTGTGGAAATAAGGGCACCCGCGTTTGCAAAGTGAAACAAACAACGAGTCAGTCATGGGGACTGGTATGAGGAATCTATTTAACAGTTAAACAACAGTAACAACAAATCATAGGACCACGCCGCTTTCGCGGAACGGGTTTACTCCAGTGATTGCTAGTGCATTTAAAACAAAGTAAATTCTTTTTAAAACAACGCAATGCTTTTAGAAAGAATGAAGCCATTATAAGACTCAGGTCCCATCACACAATGCAACGCAAGCCGGAGGATAGAGTTTTACCTTATAATAGCCAAATATGCTTGATACGTATAAAGCAAAATCATTTGGTATTATTACTAGTGCATATATGTTTCGAAAACGAATAGCATCATAAATATCAATCATAGGCGACATGAGTGTCCCATGCCACTATGTCGTCATATATAAGTTACAATCGAATCCGTTATCTCGTATTGGAAATTGGATTTCCGTCATGAGTCGAGGCAAGGGGCAAGCTCCTCTCCGCTTCGAGACACTCTAGCAAATGCCTCGGGACTACGCACTCTGGGTAACCCCTGGATCTTCAGGGCCGGTCCTCTCTTACGTTTGAGGATTGGAAATTCCTGAACACACGTTTCCCGGTCCTTACAGACCTATAATCGAGGCGCCTCGCATTCCAACAACCACAAAGGTGAAAAATAGATATATATGTCAGGGCTGGTAAGTCACTGACACCACCATAGCTAGAAAGAAACGTCGTGCTCTCCCTGCAGTCCGTATCCCGTTTTTAACTCATACCGGGGTGTGAGGTTCGCGAATCTACGAAATACTTGCTTTGATCATCATCCACAAGACTTTGCTTTGCAACAGAAGCCTTGATCATAGCATCTTGGCATGCCACATAGGCAGTCCACTCCATACGATTGATTTCTATCGATATATAACCCCTGAGCTCGTACGTCTCAGAGAAGGGCGTTAAGCAAAAGAATAAATTCTCCGCCGCCAAACAGATATATATTTAACAGAGATCAATCAATATAGAACGAAATCCAATGTCAGACACAAAGTCCATTTACAAGTCCGTCCTGGCTCTGAACGAAACCGGAGGCGTCAAATTCCTCGTATATCCGTCCAATCAACATATACGTTCAGACGGCTACTACTTCCGTCCCTTTCCGGTAGCTACTCCGGTTAGGAACTTCAGTAGCGCCCATACAACCGATACGAAGATCGTCGGTCTTGAATCGTCTTTGCATTTTCCAATTCGAATCGCTCGATGAATTATTTGAAATTAGGGTTAGCTCGGCCTTTTCAAGTAATTCACGTCATTAGAATTTAAATCGATTCTTTATATGGTTATATTATTCGACATTCGTCTTTCAGTTATTTAGTGTTATTTTCATGTCATACACATACAACCATCAAATATCAAACAATTCAAGCACAATTCGTTTATTTGCAACCTATGTTGCTTACAATATTTTATAGCGATTTTTCGCCATTTTTATTTATTTAAAAATGGCCATATTTAATTAAACGACGTTTCAGGTCGTGTCGTGGCGCTGGCGCTGTTTTTCTCCTAATTTGTTTTACACATATCGGAAAATCTAACCGTTGGATTTCTACAAAGTCTATATCAGTGGGAAGATATTCCCAAGGCGAACCCAACGGTTCCAGTTTCGTGAGAATCCGACGGTCGGATCTTCCACACTAGTCGTTTGAAGTTACGGTTTCAAAATTCGAACTGCAGCGTCGTTATTCGATTTAAATTAATTATATTTATATTTATATATAAATATAAACGATTCTGGCGCTGTTTTTCTTCAGATTTGAATTAAACATTCCGGACAATCCAACCGTTGGATTTTTACAAGGTTGGTGCCGTTGGAAAGATATTTCCAAGGCGAACCCAGCGGTTGCGGTTCCGGGAAAATCCGATGGTCGGATTTCTCGTACTAATCGTTTCAAATTACGATTCCGAAACGCGAACTGCACGGCCTCTATTCCTTTTAATTATATTTATATTTATATATATAAATATAATTCATTCCATAGTTTCAACTATAGTTCATTTTATATTTTCAACTTCGTTTTCACTTCAAATATTTCACTAACGCCTTAATATTTCGAAATTTTTTGCCAAAACCTCCTTTGTACGGGGAGGGGTTTGGAAATTTATTGGGCCGTATTAGGTACCCAATAAATCCTAAAAAGCATTCACATATTTTTAGTGATATATTTTGGTGTTTACGGGGGAGCATGTACTGATAATCACTCCAGAGAATAAATTCCCGTCACCCCGTTACCGTGTGGAAATAAATAGTCCATGTGCCGTATTTAATAACTAGAGCGACGTGATTATTGTCAACTCCAGACCCGTGTGGGGTTTTTATTAATCTGGCAATTTATCGTTATAATTTATATAGTCCATATCAGTCATCAGTTCAACCTGTAGTACTTAGTCATCGCCATACAAGCCTCTTGCTTGTATGGTAAATCTTCCACCTCGTCACACAAGCTCCAATTGCTTATGTGGAATATGATGAAGTATGCCTATCATCAAGAAGTATGCCATGTAGTGTAGTTCAAAATTAATTGTTACTATCCTATGGCGTTGTTTATTATTTCACACAGAAAAACCAGCACTCTGCATCCAATGGCATTCACAGGAGTTGATATATAAATAAAATTGCGCAGCCAACTCATCAAGGTTTACCTATTTGTCGGGCACGCAAATAATTTCTTTACTCTACAGCTAATCCATTTTTCCTGTTTAACACATGCATATATATGCAGAACAAAGCTAATAATAATATTTCTAGCAACTATTATTTATCTCAACACGTGTGTATTTTTAACTAAGCGTATATATGATAAAAAGGAATATTTTTATCACCAAAAATATTTATTCGACACATGTGTATTTTTAACTAAGCGTATACATGATAAAAGGAATATTTTTATCATCAAAAATATTTATTCGACACGTGTATTTTTAACTAAGCGTATACATGATAAAAGGAATATTTTTATCATCAAAAATATTTATTCGACACATGTGTATTTTTAACTAAGCGTATACATGATAAAAAGGAATATTTTTATCACCAAAAATATTTATTCGACACATGTGTATTTTTAACTAAGCGTATACATGATAAAATGAATATTTTTATCATCAAAAATATTTATTCGACACATGTGTATTTTTAACTAAGTGTATACATGATAAAAGGAATATTTTTATCATCAAAAATATTTATTCGACACATGTGTATTTTTAACTAAGCGTATACATGATAAAAGGAATATTTTTATCATCAAAAATATTTATTCGACACATGTGTATTTTTAACTCTTCTTATTCACTATAAAAATATAGTTTTCATTGTCGATTCATTTTATTTTTAGACGACGATAACATTCAACACATGAATTTCAACTCGACGAACAAATTGCAATTCAACACATGAATATTCTATATCGTTTGTATATATATAAAAATGTGATTTTTATCGCTAAAGCCATTTGTTTAAATTCAAATAATATTCAACACATGAATTTCAACTCAACGAATGAATTGCAACTCAACACATGAATATTCGATATAGTTTGTATATATATATAAATGTGATTTTTATTGCTAAAGCCATTTGTTTAAATTCAAATAATATTCAACACATGAATTTCAACTCAACGAATGAATTGCAACTCAACACATGAATATTCGATATAGTTTGTATATATATAAAAATGTGATTTTTATTGCTAAAGCCATTTGTTTAAATTCAAATAATATTCAACACATGAATTTCAACTCAACGAATGAATTGCAACTCAACACATGAATATTCGATATAGTTTGTATATATATAAAAATGTGATTTTTATTGCTAAAGCCATTTGTTTAAATTCAAATAATATTCAACACATGAATTTCAAATCAACGAATGAATTGCAACTCAACACATGAATATTCGATATAGTTTGTATATATATAAAAATGTGATTTTTATTGCTAAAGCCATTTGTTTAAATTCAAATAATATTCAACACATGAATTTCTACTCAACGAATGAATTGCAACTCAACACATGAATATTCGATATAGCATATGTAAATAATTTCAATGAATGAAAATTATTCTAACACATAATTATTTCAGAAAATTTCGGCAGCATAACGGCAGGGTAGTTAAAACCGGGACCGTCCCTAGTACGGCTCCTCGCTCTACCTTAAAACCTCGCGGTTTTTGACAATGGAGATCATGCATCTAGTTCGCACGCAGGCGGCATGTTTTAATTTTCAATTCCACAATCCTATTCTATTTTGTTTCAACCACAAGAGGGTATTTTTCAACCACAAAGGTATTTTTCAACCATAAAGGTATTTTTCAACCATAATATCAACCACAAACAATTATTTCCAACCATTCGTCAAACCACATGATATCACGTCAATCACAAGCAATAAATATCGTCCATGGTCTGTGGACGAGGGGAGTATATATATATATATATATATATATATATAGTATAATAATTCACTTGCATTTCATCACAATTCAAAGCATATATGTTTCAAACAACGCTTGTATAATTTATACATCGCTAATATAACTTATACAACACATGTACTTGAGGTATACAATGCGTATATAATTTACACTTCGCTTATATAATTTATACAACGCATTTACATTCACACAAATAGTTTAGATTCCTCACATTGGTTCCTGCGGTGCTAAAAATCGTAGGAAGGTCAGAAAAATCCGCGGCCTCTTCTAGAATGTAGAGAGCCTCCTTGCGGTCACGGTGCCTCCTGTTTCATCGAATTTCGTTAACATAGCAAAAAGGTATGATTTTTACAAGTTTGCAACGCTTTAAAGTGTAAAAATCAGTTTCAGCCGTATACCCCTTTTTGATTTCGAAACTAGGGTTGAATCTTTCGGCAAATCTATGAAGCTTTAGGACGAACGGCCAGCGCTACGTCGAAGAGGAAGGAGAGAGCTTCCCGATGACACCTGAGATGGCCAACTCGACGCCTCCTGGAGGGCACGGCGGCGGCGCAAAGGTCGGAGCTTCCCGACTCGATATCTCTCCCAATACTCAATGATAATTCGTGAAATTACTATGGATTTGAAGATCTCTGAACGCTCTTCAAATTGGAACTGGGTTTGCTTGATTTCGTTGAGTGGATGCGGAGAAATTGAAGAGAGAAGATTCGAAAGGGTTTTCCGCGTCGCGACAGAGATTTTCGATGGAGACGATGAATTCTGATTGGCCCAGCCCTTTTTATTTTAATTTTTAATTTATTTAATTCCAAAAATACCCCTTCTACAAACGACCTCTAATTCACACCCAACGACTGTCGCCCCTAGCTAAATACCCCCATTCCGAACACAATGGGATATGTTTCGTTGGCCATTTCGACTGTTACAGTCAGTTATTTTTCAAATTAAAATATAAAACATTCGATATTTAATTTAAACGTACATTTCAAATTGCCAGGGCCACAAACTGAATCGAAAAATTCCAGAAAAATAAATCTAGCTTTGTTTTGACGATACGGTCCTAATAAAACCAGTTTCGTCGAATTCTAAGCTCGTTTGCAAAACGGCCATTTTTAGGTCGACCCTTTTTAACAGAATTTGACCAAACACGTTATCTTTTGCCCCGCTCACATACTAGCTTCAAAAATTATGAAATTTGAAACTTAGCAATAATTTGACATCCCGGACCCAACAAAAGTGGTTTCGTCAAATTCCGAGGTCGTATGCAAAATCTCAATTTTCAAGGGCTATATATACTATATAGCGACCTTTCTGAAAATTCGTTTGACCATAACTTTTGATTTCCGTTATGAAATTTCGATTTTTCAGATTCGTTAGAAAGGTATTGATAAACAGATTTAAATATTTTCAGTTTCGTTAAAATCTGTTATATTTTCCACCCGGTACAGTTAGACAAAGTTTGCATTCAAAATTTCAAACTGCCCTATCATACCAAATTCTATAATTTATTGAAATATGCTGTTTCAATCATTCAAATTTCCTGGTAATAATCTAATAAAAAAAAATTTAAACTGGTTCACATTTTCCGGGTTATTACAATCTCCCCCACTTAAAACTTTTCGTCCTCGAAAAGGAAATAACAGTTAAGCAGGAAATAAAATGTAAATGCAAAGTATTGTAAAGGTACCTTGCACCGGAGTTAGTCAGAGATGTCCACTCTGCATTTGGGATAGGCTTGTTTAATGCTTTCCTCAGTCTCCCAAGTACAGTCTCTAGGATCACCACTCCACTGCACTTTGACTAAATGAATCTTTTTCCTCCTTAGCTCTCTAGTTTCTTTGCCAACTATCTTTAATGGATCCCTCTTGAGTGCTAATTCTGGAGTTATGTCTATATCCTGTTGCGCTGCTTCTTCCACAACAAGATCTGGATCATGAACATGTTTTCTGAGTTGAGACACGTGGAACACATCATGTACACCAGGCAACCAATCAGGTAATGAAACCCTATATGCAAGGGTTCCAATCCGTTCAAGTATAGGAAAGGGACCAATAAATCTCGGTGCCAACTTCCCAGTCTTGCCAAATCTGATTACTCCTCGCATTGGAGAAACTCTTAAGTAAACATAATCGCCAACGACAAACGATATATCCCTTCTTCTCGCATCAGCATAACTTTTCTGTCGGCTCTGTGCGGTTTTTAATCGCTTCTTAATGGAATCGACTTTATCCGATGCTTCTTGAATCATATCGGGCCCTAACACAAGTCTGTTGCCAGGTTCTACCCAACATGCGGGAGATCTGCATGGTCTACCGTATAATGCTTCGAATGGAGACATTCCCAAACTTGCTTGATAGCTATTGTTGTAAGAGAATTCGGCTAAATGCAAATGATCTTCCCACGAGCCTCCAAAATCAATAACGCAAGCCCGCAATAGATCTTCTAAAATTCTATTCACCCGCTCAGTTTGGCCGTCAGTCTGAGGGTGATAAGCAGTGCTTAGATTTAATTTAGTTCCCAATTCTTCCTGGAATGCTTCCCAGAATTTGCTAGTAAACAGGGGATCTCTATCGCTGACTATATTGAGCAGCACTCCATGTAGTTTAACTATTTCTTTGAAGTAAATCTGTGCTAAACTTTGAGCCGTTCTGTTGGATCGGACTGGTATAAAATGGGCAGTCTTCGTGAAGCGATCTACGATTACCCATATACTGTCGTTTCCTTTTCTAGTTCGAGGCAGGCCATCGATGAAATCCATCAAAATTTGTTCCCACTTCCATCCTGGAATTTCTAATGGTTGTAATAATCCAGCCAATTTCTGCCGATCGCTCTTAACTAGCTGACAAGTGGGGCATCTGCTAACATATAATGAGATATCTCTTTTCATAGCTCTCCACCAGAATGTGCGTTTGATATCGTTATACATTTTGCTCACACCGGGATGGATACTTAATTTGGATTTGTGGCACTCATCAAGTATTTCTCTTCTGAGCTCTGGAATTCCAGGCACACAAATTCTCCCTTTTAATCTTAGGACCCCTTGGCTATCGAGGCTAAAATCTGAGGGTTTTCCTTCTTGGATCCGCTGGCTAATCCTTTTAATGAATTCATCGTCCTTCTGAAGAATAGTAATCTTATCTTGCAAGGAAGAAGTAATGATAAAACTGGCAATGATTTCATTTTTCCTGCTGAGCGCATCTGCTACAACATTGGTTTTCCCTGGAGTGTATATAATTTCAAAATCGTATGCTGCAAGGAATTCTAACCAACGCTGTTGCCTCAGGTTTAAATCTTTCTGGGTGAACAGGTATTTCAAGGATTGATGATCGGTAAACAATTCGAATTTCTCGCCCAATAAATAATGCCTCCATATTCTTAAAGCGAACACGATAGCTAATAACTCAAGATCATGAGTAGCATAGTTTCTTTCATGCGGCTTTAGTTGACGGCTGGCATAAGCGATCACTTGGCCTTTTTGCATTAACACTGCGCCTAGCCCTCTAATAGACGCATCTGTCCATACGGTCAAGTCTTGGTTACCTTCTATTATTGTCAATACCGGAGCAGTTGTCAACTTCAGTTTTAGCTCTTGGAAAGCTTCTTCACAATCGGGAGTCCATTTGAATTTCTCATGCTTCTTTGTAAGCTTTGTCAATACTCCTGATATCTTTGAAAAATACTAAACGAATTTCCGATAGTAACTAGCCAATCCAAGGAAACTTCGAACTTCTGTGGGTGTGGTAGGTTGTTTCCAGTTCTGAATCGCTGTAATTTTGCTTGGGTCTACAGCAATTCCTTCTTTTGACACGACGTGGCCAAGGAATTTAACTTCATTCTGCCAGAAGACACACTTAGAAAATTTAGCTTTCAAGACATTTCTTCTTAGAATTTTCAACACTTGTTCTAAATGTTTCGCATGCTCTTCTTCCGACTTAGAGTAGATTAAAATGTCATCGATGAAGACTAGAACAAATTTATTCAACACACCACGGAACACTCTGTTCATAAGATCAACGAAGTATGCCGGCGCGTTGCACAAGCCGAACGGCATTACTAACCATTCGTAGAATAAATCGGGACCCCTGAAGGCTGTCAAAGGAACACAGTCTTCGGCTATACGCAATTGGTGGAAACCTGTAGCTAGGTCCATCCTGGAGAATACGGTTGCTCCATTTAATTGATCTAACAGATCGTCTATTCGGGGCAAAGGATATTTGTTCTTCAGTGTTTGTTTATTGAGATCTTGGTAATCAACGCAAAGTCTTAGAGTACCGTCTGATTTCGGGACAAATACTACTGCGGCTCCCCACGCTGAAAAGCTTGGTCTGATCAGACCTTTCCAAAGTAATTCTCGGGTTTGACTACTTAGCTCTTCCTTTTCTTTCGGGGCCATTCTTCTTATTGGATGTACTACTGGTCGGGCATTCGGAATTAGATCAATTCTAAATTCAATTTCTCTTTGCGGTGGTAAGTTTTCTACTTCTTCAAACACATCCGCATAGTTTTTAACGACCGGTATCTTTTCTATTGAAAGGGGAGTAACTTCTAGAGAAGACCAAAATTCTGTTCTATTAATTTCTGCACCGAGACATGGTATAGTGATATGCCCCGATTTTGTTTCAACTTTCACGATTCTTTCGGCACATCTAACTTCGGCCTTATATTGTGTCAACCAGTCCAGCCCCAGTATAATATCAAATTCGGAAAGGTCCATGACAATCGAATCAAAAGAGAACTTATAGCAAGAATAAGAGATAGGCACTCTACAGCATAAACTGAGACTAACAGAACTTCCTATTGGGTTTCGAACTTTAATTGGTTCCTTAAGTTTTCTTCGTTTCAATTTTAATTTGTGAACAAGGTTACCAGAAATGAAGCTACGTGATGCACCAGTATCAAAAAGTACAGAAACAGGAATATTTTTAATGGTAAGGGTACCTCCCAAGACATCGGGTTTACCTGATCCATCGGTGGTAGCTGGCGGGGTCTTCCCGTCATAGACATGGGCCACTTGTGCGCTCTTCTTCAAAGGACAATTCCTGCTGTAATGCCCCTTCTTGTGGCAGTTGTAGCATTCGGCAGAGTCATTGGCCTTTGGCTTCTTTGGGGCCTTGCATACATTAGAGAAATGACCGGGCTTCCCGCAATTATAGCAGTTTCCTTTCAGGATCTTTGCGGGTTTTTGAGTAGCGGCCACGGTAATGCTAGATTCGGGTTGGTCTGTTGAAGCTTTGCGCTTATTCCCTGCTTGGCTTTTAGCGCGGTCTTGGCTAGCATGCCTCTCATCCATGTCTTCGTAGTTGCAAGCCATCTCTACTAGTTCTGTAAAAGAGAGTTTGATGTTGCTCATAGCTCTATCGTGATACTTGCGCTTCAGCCCAAATATGAATCTCTTATTCTTCGCTTTGTCGGTCAAAACCAGCTCCGGAGCATAGCGCGATAGCTGAGTGAACTTATTCAGATAGTCTTGAATAGAGAGGTCTCCCTGCTGGAGATTAGCAAATTGCTCCCGCATCCTCTCTAGAGCTTGTTCCGGTACAAACTTCTCATTGAATAAAGTCCTGAACTGCTCCCAAGTCCGGATAGTACCAGCTGCATCCCCAGAGGTAATGGCATCCCACCACAGCTCTGCCTCTTCCTGAAGGAGCCAAATTCCAAGTCGGGCTTTGTTGTTAGTTCCCATGCCCATTCCCTCGAATATTTTCTCACAGGTTTTCAGCCAAGCGATAGCTTCGGTCACTGTGCCAGTGCCAGTAAAAGGTTTCCCTCCAAGATTTCTGTACCTCTTAGCTACTTTGTCGAGCTCAAAGTCTTCTGGTGCTGGTGGCGGAATAATAGGACCTTCCACTACTACGGGGATATTCCCCCATTCTCCTGCTGCATCTCCTCGGCCTCCACGGCCTCCTCTAGCTGCTGCTCCACGCGTAGCCATCTAAGAGTACTGTATAAGCAAGAAAAAGAGTCAAGCTCACAGATTTGATAAATTCCATAAATGATAAAGCAAGGAAATACAAGGAAAGATAATGATGATGTACTGATCAAATTGTTTTGCTAATCTGCTTAGCTCGTTCTAGGACATTGCTAATCCCATCTCTAACGAGCTACTCGTATTAGAACACTACTGATTCTATTCTGACGAGGTGTTTAATGTGTTAGATCCCGGAACTAATGTTAACCAAAGCTCTGATACCAACTGTGACGATCCCAAAATCCGAGGGGCGGTATTAAGGATAATCATTAGGAAATAACACATTAATCATCATAGCAGAGTACAGATAATAGTAGAAACAATAAATAAAATACTTTTACATGGATATGACAGCGGAATCACAACATGTAGGAATATCAGAATAGCATAACGTGGGATATACTTAGTAAAAAGAAAGGGAAGTGATCAGTCATCATCGCCAGAGGCGGAATACATACGTGCAGTGACATAATAAGAGTATCAGTCTACATCGCCGAAGGCGGAATACATATACATATAGTGAGAAATACGGAAAGTAAATCAGTCTGCATCGCCAGTGGCGGAATCATAATATGAATACAGTAATGGCGGAAAATATCTAAGTCATCTCTATGAAGTCAGCCTCGCCATGAGCCAAAAGTGCACGCTATGCAGCAGTGCATAACCAAAAACCACCTGTCACCTGTGTACTAGGCTGCCCGTGTGGAAATAAGGGCACCCGCGTTTGCAAAGTGAAACAAACAACGAGTCAGTCATGGGGACTGGTATGAGGAATCTATTTAACAGTTAAACAACAGTAACAGCAAATCATAGGACCACGCCGCTTTCGCGGAACGGGTTTACTCCAGTGATTGCTAGTGCATTTAAAACAAAGTAAATTCTTTTTAAAACAACGCAATGCTATTAGAAAGAATGAAGCCATTATAAGACTCAGGTCCCATCACACAATGCAACGCAAGCCGAAGGATAGAGTTTTACCTTATAATAGCCAAATATGCTTGATACGTATAAAGAAAAATCATTTGGTATTATTACTAGTGCATATATGTTTCGAAAACGAATAGCATCATAAATATCAATCATAGGCGACATGAGCGTCCCATGCCACTATCTCGTCATATATAAGTTACAATCGAATCCGTTATCTCGTATTGGAAATTGGATTTCCGTCATGAGTCGAGGCAAGGGGCAAGCTCCTCACCGCTTCGAGACACTCTAGCAAATGCCTCGGGACTACGCACTCTGGGTAACCCCTGGATCTTCAGGGCCGGTCCTCTCTTACGTTTGAGGATTGGAAATTCCTGAACACACGTTTCCCGGTCCTTATAGACCTATAATCGAGGCGCCTCGCATTCCAACAACCACAAAGGTGAAAAATAGATATATATGTCAGGGCTGGTAAGTCACTGACACCACCATAGCTAGAAAGAAACGTCGTGCTCTCCCTGCAGTCCGTATCCCGTTTTTAACTCATACCGGGGTGTGAGGTTCGCGAATCTACGAAATACACAAAGCTAGGCCACGTAGACCTTGCTTTGATCATCATCCACAAGACTTTGCTTTGCAACAGAAGCCTTGATCATAGCATCTTGGCATGCCACATAGGCAGTCCACTCCATACGATTGATTTCTATCGATATATAACCCCTGAGCTCGTACGTCTCAGAGAAGGGCGTTAAGCAAAAGAATAAATTCTCCGCCGCCAAACAGATATATATTTAACAGAGATCAATCAATATAGAACGAAATCCAATGTCAGACACACAGTCCATTTACAAGTCCGTCCTGGGTCTAAACGAAACCGGAGGCGTCAAATTCCTCGTATATCCGTCCAATCAACATATACGTTCAGACGGCTACTACTTCCGTCCCTTTCCGGTAGCTACTCCGGTTAAGAACTTCAGTAGCGCCCATCCAACCGATACGAAGATCGTCGGTCTTGAATCATCTTTGCATTTTCCAATTCGAATCGCTCGATGAATTATTTGAAATGAGGGTTAGCTCGGCCTTTTCAAGTAATTCACGTCATTAGAATTTAAATCGATTCTTTATATGGTTATATTATTCGACATTCGTCTTTCAGTTATTTAGTGTTATTTTCATGTCATACACATACAACCATCAAATATCAAACAATTCAAGCACAATTCGTTTATTTGCAACCTATGTTGCTTACAATATTTTATAGCGATTTTTCGCCATTTTTATTTATTTAAAAATGGCCATATTTAATTAAACGACGTTTCAGGTCGTGTCGTGGCGCTGGCACTGTTTTTCTCCTAATTTGTTTTACACATAACGGAAATCTAACCGTTGGATTTCTACAAAGTCTATTTCAGTGGGAAGATATTCCCAAGGCGAACCCAACGGTTCCAGTTTCGTGAGAATCCGACGGTCGGATCTTCCACACTAGTCGTTTGAAGTTACGGTTTCAAAATTCGAACTGCAGCGTCGTTATTCGATTTAAATTAATTATATTTATATTTATATATAAATATAAACGATTCTGGCGCTGTTTTTCTTCAGATTTGAATTAAACATTCCGGACAATCAAACCGTTGGATTTTTACAAGGTTGGTGCCGTTGGAAAGATATTTCCAAGGCGAACCCAATGGTTGCGGTTTCGGGAAAATCCGATGGTCGGATTTCTCGTACTAATCGTTTCAAATTACGATTCCGAAACGCGAACTGCACGGCCTCTATTCCTTTTAATTATATTTATATTTATATATATAAATATAATTCATTCCATAGTTTCAACTATAGTTCATTTTATATTTTCAACTTCGTTTTCACTTCAAATATTTCACTAACGCCTTAATATTTCGAAAAATTTCGCCATAACCTCCTTTGTACGAGGAGGGGTTTGGAAATTTATTGGGCCGTATTAGGTACCCAATAAATCCTAAAAAGCATTCACATATTTTTAGTGATATATTTTGGTGTTTACGGGGGAGCATGTACTGATAATCACTCCAGAGAATAAATTCCCGTCACCCCGTTTCCGTGTGGAAATAAATAGTCCATGTGCCGTATCTAATAACTAGAGCGACGTGATTATTGTCAACTCCAGACCCGTGTGGGGTTTTTATTAATCTGGCAATTTATCGTTATAATTTATATAGTCCATATCAGTCATCAGTTCAACCTGTAGTACTTAGTCATCGCCATACAAGCCTCTTGCTTGTATGGTAAATCTTCCACCTCGTCACACAAGCTCCAATTGCTTATGTGGAATATGATGAAGTATGCCTATCATCAAGAAGTATGCCATGTAGTGTAGTTCAAAATTAATTGTTACTATCCTATGGCGTTGTTTATTATTTCACACAGAAAAACCAGCACTCCGCATCCAATGGCATTCACAGGAGTTGATATATAAATAAAATTGCGCAGCCAACTCATCAAGGTTTACCTATTTGTCGGGCACGCAAATAATTTCTTTACTCTACAGCTAATCCATTTTTCCTGTTCAACACATGTATATATATGCAGAACAAAGCTAATAATAATATTTCTAGCAACTATTATTTATCTCAACACGTGTGTATTTTTAACTAAGCGTATACATGATAAAAAGGAATATTTTTATCACCAAAAATATTTATTCGACACATGTGTATTTTTAACTAAGCGTATACATGATAAAAGGAATATTTTTATCATCAAAAATATTTATTCGACACATGTGTATTTTTAACTAAGCGTATACATGATAAAAGGAATATTTTTATCATCAAAAATATTTATTCGACACATGTGTATTTTTAACTAAGCGTATACATGATAAAAAGGAATATTTTTATCACCAAAAATATTTATTCGACACATGTGTATTTTTAACTAAGCGTATACATGATAAAAGGAATATTTTTATCATCAAAAATATTTATTCGACACATGTGTATTTTTAACTAAGCGTATACATGATAAAAGGAATATTTTTATCATCAAAAATATTTATTCGACACATGTGTATTTTTAACTAAGCGTATACATGATAAAAGGAATATTTTTATCATCAAAAATATTTATTCGACACATGTGTATTTTTAACTCTTCTTATTCACTATAAAAATATAGTTTTCATTGTCGATTCATTTTATTTTTAGACGACGATAACATTCAACACATGAATTTCAACTCGACGAACAAATTGCAATTCAACACATGAATATTCTATATCGTTTGTATATATATATAAAAATGTGATTTTTATCGCTAAAGCCATTTGTTTAAATTCAAATAATATTCAACACATGAATTTCAACTCAACGAATGAATTGCAACTCAACACATGAATATTCGATATAGTTTGTATATATATAAAAATGTGATTTTTATTGCTAAAGCCATTTGTTTAAATTCAAATAATATTCAACACATGAATTTCAACTCAACGAATGAATTGCAACTCAACACATGAATATTCGATATAGTTTGTATATATATAAAAATGTGATTTTTATTGCTAATGCCATTTGTTTAAATTCAAATAATATTCAACACATGAATTTCAACTCAACGAATGAATTGCAACTCAACACATGAATATTCGATATAGTTTGTATATATATAAAAATGTGATTTTTATTGCTAAAGCCATTTGTTTAAATTCAAATAATATTCAACACATGAATTTCAACTCAACGAATGAATTGCAACTCAACACATGAATATTCGATATAGTTTGTATATATATAAAAATGTGATTTTTATTGCTAAAGCCATTTATTTAAATTCAAATAATATTCAACACATGAATTTCAACTCAACGAATGAATTGCAACTCAACACATGAATATTCGATATAGCATATGTAAATAATTTCAATGAATGAAAATTATTCTAACACATAATTATTTCAGAAAATTTCGGCAGCATAACGGCAGGGTAGTTAAAACCGGGACCGTCCCTAGTACGGCTCCTCGCTCTACCTTAAAACCTCGCGGTTTTTGACAATGGAGATCATGCATCTAGTTCGCACGCAGGCGGCATGTTTTAATTTTCAATTCCACAATCCTATTCTATTTTGTTTCAACCACAAGAGGGTATTTTTCAACCACAAAGGTATTTTTCAACCATAAAGGTATTTTTCAACCATAATATCAACCACAAACAATTATTTCCAACCATTCGTCAAACCACATGATATCACGTCAATCACAAGCAATAAATATCGTCCATGGTCTGTGGACGAGGGGAGTATATATATATATATATATATATATATAGTATAATAATTCACTTGTATTTCATCACAATTCAAAGCATATATGTTTCAAACAACGCTTGTATAATTTATACATCGCTAATACAACTTATACAACACATGTACTTGAGGTATACAATGCGTATATAATTTACACTTCGCTTATATAATTTATACAACGCATTTACATTCACACAAATAGTTTAGATTCCTCACATTGGTTCCTGTGGTGCTAAAAATCGTAGGAAGGTCAGAAAAATCCGCGGCCTCTTCTAGAATGTAGAGAGCCTCCTTGCGGTCACGGTGTCTCCTGTTTCATCGAATTTCGTTAACATAGCAAAAAGATATGATTTTTACAAGTTTGCAACGCTTTAAAGTGTAAAAATCAGTTTCAGCCGTATACCCCTTTTTGATTTCGAAACTAGGGTTGAATCTTTCGGCAAATCTACGAAGCTTTAGGACGAACGGCCAGCGCTACGTCGAAGAGGAAGGAGAGAGCTTCCCGATGACACCTAAGATGGCCAACTCGACGCCTCCTGGAGGGCACGGCGGCGGCGCAAAGGTCGGAGCTTCCCGACTCGATATCTCTCCCAATACTCAATGATAATTCGTGAAATTACTATGGATTTGAAGATCTCTGAACGCTCTTCAAATTGGAACTGGGTTTGCTTGATTTCGTTGAGTGGATGCGGAGAAATTGAAGAGAGAAGATTCGGAAGGGTTTTCCGCGTCGCGACAGAGATTTTCGATGGAGACGATGAATTCTGATTGGCCCAGCCCTTTTTATTTTAATTTTTAATTTATTTAATTCCAAAAATACCCCTTCTACAAACGACCTCTAATTCACACCCAACGACTGTCGCCCCTAGCTAAATACCCCCATTCCGAACACAATGGGATATGTTTCGTTGGCCATTTCGACTGTTACAGTCAGTTATTTTTCAAATTAAAATATAAAATATTCGATATTTAATTTAAACGTACATTTCAAATTGCCAGGGCCACAAACTGAATCGAAAAATTCCAGAAAAATAAATCTAGCTTTGTTTTGACGATACGGTCCTAATAAAACCAGTTTCGTCGAATTCTGAGCTCGTTTGCAAAACGGCCATTTTTAGGTCGACCCTTTTTAACAGAATTTGACCAAACACGTTATCTTTTGCCCCGCTCACATACTAGCTTCAAAAATTATGAAATTTGAAACTTAGCAATAATTTGACATCCCGGACCCAACAAAAGTGGTTTCGTCAAATTCCGAGGTCGTATGCAAAATCTCAATTTTCAAGGGCTATATATACTATATAGCGACCTTTCTGAAAATTCGTTTGACCATAACTTTTGATTTCCGTTATCAAATTTCGATTTTTCAGATTCGTTAGAAAGGTATTGATAAACAGATTTAAATATTTTCAGTTTCGTTGAAATCTGTTATATTTTCCACCCGGTACAGTTAGACAAAGTTTGTATTCAAAATTTCAAACTGCCCTATCATACCAAATTCTATAATTTATTGAAATATGCTGTTTCAATCATTCAAATTTCCTGGTAATAATCTAATAAAAAAAAATTTAAACTGGTTCACATTTTCCGGGTTATTACATTTGACCTCTCTTTTTCCATAAGTTTATGCTTGTATCTACCTTTTAGTGTATCTTCTCGGTCCTTTTTCTCCTAACTCCTTAGGTAGAAACTAATGGATGTAAACATGTATTTGAAACATGTTATGATTGATGGCTGCAAGTGGTTGCAAGTGGTTGCTAGTGATTGCTCGTGGATGCATATACACACACCCTAGGTATTAGATCGGCTCAGTCACTTCCATATTGCATACGCATATAGGTATTCATATTTGTATGTGGTTGAAACTTGATATGTTGTTATATGAATGTCGCATTTGTACGAATGGTTGCGCACTCATGTAGAATTACGAGTAAGGAAAAATTTGCATACATAATGGGTTCATGACACTTACATGATTTGCATTAAGGAGGTCAACTGAATCAGTAGACCGCCTGATTTTGCATTAGATAAGGACATGTACACACACTATGCATATGATCATGAAGCATTAGAAGTCTTTTAAGGACAATGGACGCCTGTGGTTGTTGGTTGAGTAGATGGACGATTGAATGTTAGGATATACGTTCTTCCAGACTTGAAGATTTCGGGGATGAAATCCTTTAAGGAGGGGAGAATGTAACACCCCAAATTTTGTTAACATTAAATTAACAAATTAAAGTATACTTAATTCAAAATGAAAGAACTAAGGGAAACGAGTTATGCCATTGCGTTTTTCTCGGAATTCTGCTTGAGATAGAGTCCGAGTTTGCGTAAATCGGACTACGTATGAAGGAGTTATGACCTCCCGAAGTTTCAGAATTCAATTTAAAATTCAAATAGTTCAAAATTCAGTTCAAAATTCAAAAACAGACCCGAATTGGGCTGGGCGGGAAAATTCCCGCCCAGGAACCAGGTCGACCAGGGGGTCAACCTGGGGGTTGACCTGCCCAGTCGACCTAGTCAGGTCTTGGCTGGCCTGGTCGAGTACTGGTCGAATTCCTGAGCTCTGGTGTGTCACTAGGGCTGATTTGTCACTTTCTGATTGGCTCCTCTTGGTGTGTATGGTTTGGATTCACTCTATGATCATCTGACGGCTAAAATCAATCTGAAATTCTATAAATACCACCCAACACTCACCCTCAATTCACATAAATAAAATAGAACTAAAGCCGTCATGTTGTCGGGAAGAAACTAAGAGTAGTCGTCAGTTGGAGAAAGCTTAGAGACGAGCAAAATTAAAGTAAAAACAAGATTCAAACAACGTTTATCTACCCAAAGGAAAGCATTGCAAATTCAGAACTCAGAATCCAGAATTCAAGTTCGTCATTTATTGTAAGTATAGTGATTCTTCCGATGAGAATAAAATTAAGACTTGATTCGATGTAAAGTGGAAATGGAATTTTACTATTGTATAACGATGATGCTACTTCATATCTGTGTATTGCAATGATTGTATTGTGAATGGTATTGGGATGTTTGTTGTATAATTGACTTGATGTTGATCCTATTGTACATTTATAATGGAAGCAACATCACATACAAGTATATGGTTAATGTTAGAATTTACACCTATATATTTATATGTTTAATATAGGTTGTATACATTTTCTAAGTCTATGTTAAGACTTATATACACATGTTCTATGTTAAGACCATTATGCCTACATGATTAAATCTCATGTATATGTTCTTATGTTCTTTGCAAGTTTGTAATTGGGTCCATGCCAAGTACCATTTAGTTTCGCACGATTATTACAAGTTTCATGTTATAATAGGATACATGATTTGATCTAATTCACGCTTTTGGGTTAATGTCAAAAATAGACATTTTTATGGACATGTAATAACTTTGTCACATGCTTGTTTGTGTTTGAAGTTATGCCTAGATAAAAATATGTTTAGGCTTATGTTTTATGCAAGTCTAAATTATGTCATTTCATGTGACACCTATTTAATTAGATTCTTATTTGAATGCAAGTTCACATGACAAGTTGAAACCCATTATTTATGTTAATTAGATCGCAAAGTTGCAAGTTCATATGTCACACACCCTTTATGTTATTTAGAATATTTCATGTTCTTGGCTTTCCCTTCTATGTTTATAAGTTGGGCTGAAATATCCAGCCCAACATTTATTATAATCTTGCGAACGTACAAACGGGGGAAATATCGTTGGGATTAAAACATGAAAGTATATGTGTTGGCATGTTTAGCATGTGCCAATAATTGGTGACACTTAAATGGTATGAATTCTTATACCAAAAATGACGAACTTGGAAAATGGGCCATAACATTTACATATAACAAGTAAAAGAGACAAATATGTAAATTTAGAAAATACGAATATGCTTAACCCGAGGTTGGATTGAGTTGTGATGTAAACCTGCTCGGACCCGCCCGGCTGTCCAGTAATCACAACAATACCTATCCAATGTGGGAGGTTAAGGCATTAAGCCAATAAAGACCCGAGGTTAGACTGAGTTGCAGTGTAAACCTACCCGGAACCGACCGGTTGTCCAGTAACCGCAACAATACCTGTCTAATGAGAGTGGTCGGTGCTTTAATGAATAAATTAAAGCAAGAATGAGGATGGTAGGATTAAGTTAACTAAAACACTTAACCAATTCAACATATTAATTAAACTGATGGGTGGGGGTTAGGTTAATACAGACACTTAACCACTTAACATGTCTGGCTAGAAAACCCTAGTAACCGGGACCCATTTCAACAGTAAACCAATTAGGTATCATGGTACCCTGAAACTAGGCAGGGTGGGGCACGATTACTGGGCTGATTGTAAGCGGTCAAAAGCGACGGCGGTTGGTACAGCAGTGTGAGTTCTAACGGAGTGCGGGCGTGCACACACTTCGGAGCAGACAAACAGGGCACTGGGCACCAGTAATATACACAATGCATTCTAGAATTGTGTCGGGCCGCCACCATAGGACTTGATACACCCCATGGTGGGACTAGCATAGGTATCTACAGTCATTAGGGGCCGTATGACACATATGATTTTGCGAGTAGGAGCCGATCTTTAGAAAGGGGATCACTTCACCCCGATCATGGGGCGCCAATCGGAACAAATACAAGTAGGTGCAGAGATATAGTGTGGGGGTGCGATAGGTTATTTGGTTCAAAACTTCTTTAGCTTAGTTTATGATACTTTCCTATTTCTAGTTTATACCTATCATGCCCTTTTTCTTATTCTCATATTGAAGAGTCGCTAGACTTACCAGGCTTTATGTTTAACACTATTTTTCTTTCGTCTCCTTTTCTTTCGTTTCCCCCCAGGTCCACAGGGAGGAAACAACCCAGCTTAGTCAGACTCTTTGCAAGCTTCAAGATAGTAGATGTATGGTTTGGACTCTCTTTCCTTGGTTATGGCTTTTGGACACGTTCTTTGGGGATTTATGCAGCTTTAATTATGTTTTATGCTTCTTTATTTAATAATCAAGACAGAAAGAATGATGTAATGTTTTGGAATTTATTGTAAGACAATTATGGATATGTTTTGTATGAACGCGTATATATGAAATGAAAGTCTGTTTGTTTTCCGCTGCTTATATATATATATATATATATATATATATATATATATATATATATCTGTCTTGTGTTTTACCTGTGACTTTTACTTATAAACCTCCACCAAAGTTAAGGCATCCCCTTTGTGAGTGACCTTAATGGAGGTGGGGTGTTTCACTGCCCATCACCGAATTTCATGACTGTTATTTCCTATTACTACTCGTCCATCTTTCCAAACAAACTAAAGGTAACATTTTTTTAGTTTTTTCTATATTGAAGTATGATTTATTAGGTTCATTTAGTTCTTAATTTAGTGAGAAATACTAACATTATCTATGCAGTCCAGAAATCAAATGTATTAGATGACTTTTATTAGGTTGATTAATGAATTTTGTTAGGTTTGCTTAGTTACTCAATGGGAAATGCTGTTTTTTTAATTGTTTTAAGTGAACCAATAATAGTCTTTTGGGGTGTTTCCACTATTGCTAGTGAACATCACAACCCTCTCTATCTTGTGAGTTCTTTACACTGTAGGCACAGTAAAGGTTTTGTAGTCATTTCTTCAGCTAAACTATTTATATTTGTTTTTGTAGGGATTTGAGTGGCACTGTGCCTAAGTTTCCAACAAAAACATTCAAGTAAGCTCTAGAATTTTTTTGACTTTTATTTTAATCTTCTTAATTTGTATTGAGACATTGACACTGTTATAACAAATAATTAAACTTCGCTTGAGTTGCTCTTCGGTCGGTTCAAAATACATGTTTGGAGTGTGGTTGCAAATGCACCGCGACAGTGGTGCAGTTCACATATGGTGGTGCATTTGCACCACTGGGGTGGTGCACTTCAGTGCACCGGTGCAGATGCACCATAGAGTGCTGTTGCTGCTGACTAAGTTTATAATAATTAAATAAGCATAGTAAATTTTTAATTAAGTTAACTAAGTTTTAACAAGTTCATAATAATAATGACAATGATCACTCAAGTTTATAACAATAATAATACTAAGTTATAGTAAAATTTTAATTAAGTTAACTAAGTTTTAACAAGTTCATAATAATAATGACGATGATCACTCAAGTTTATAACAATAACAATACTAAGTTATGAAATGTTAATGAAGTTAACTAAGTTTTATAATAATAATGATTAACTAAATCTATAATAATAAGGAATTTTAAATATTAACCAAGCTAACTTTTATTAAAATTAACTAAACTTATAATAATAATAATAATAATAATAATAATAATAATAATAATAATAATAATAATAATAATAATAATAATTCAACCAAGCTAACTGAGTCGACTCCGTTTGCAACTAACTGAACTGAGTCGACCCAGTTTGCAACTCAAGTTGCAAACTGAGTCGAGTTTGCAACTTCCATTGCAAACTGAGTTGAGTTTCCATACCGTCCACTTATAATCCTTGTGATAGTTCTGTTCACTAATATTAGGAATATAAATTTATGTGATCTTCTGTTCACTAATAATAATCCTTGTGATAGTTGAATTTTTTGCTTCTTATCTAATTTCTCATTTTACGTACATTACATGACTTGTTGTGGAGATAAAACTAAACTGATGCTTTTCATTTTAATTTCTTTTCAGGCTTTGGAACAAACATGAGTTGCATGGGCTCGACTACTGTAGTTTTGTTGTCTCCTTTTTTTTAAGAGCAAGAATTATGAACATTATGATGCTTTGTATAAATTGTGTTATGTGGTTTGTATTAACTAAAGTTATGGTTTATGTATTAATTAAATTATGCTTTGTGTATCTTCTATATATACCGTTATATGGGTGCAGCGTATCTTCTTCATTGTGCATATATATATGTATATATATATATATATATATCAATGGGTGTGTTTCTTTATACTGCATATATGTTATACTGATTTTGATACGGCTAAAAGCCATGTCTAATTCGTTGATAACATTGTAAGAATGAGGCATTAAACATGGTTTTAAGCCGTATCAGTATAGCTGTTTAATACGGTTTTAAACCGTATCAATCCACTAATTTGATACGGCTTAAAACCGTATCGATCTATGAAGCTGACAGTGCCAGCATACCAATTTGATATGGTTTTAAGCCGTATCAATTTAGGAATTTGATACGGCTTAAAACCGTATCAAATTAGAAGTTGGGCAGTGCCCACATGCTAATTTGACACGGCTTATAACCGTATCAATTGAGAAATTTGATACGGCTTAAAACCGTATCAAATCGATAAATTGATACGGCTTAAAACCGTATTTATGTATCAATTTATTGATTTGATACGGTTATAAGCCATGTCAAAGCAACAGAGATGCCATTTTTTGATACGGTCTAGGGCACTGCCAAATCGATTTTGATATGGCCATGAGCACTGCCAAATTAGCATTTCTGGTGTAGTGGTAAGGTAAAAACATGTGCCATGTTTATGCATGGACGTGTCTTACGAAAGTTCCATTCTTTCAAAAGTATTTTCTAAATTTAGACAAGTATTCTTCAATATAAATTTATCACTGAAAGTATTCCAGGCTGATACTCGTGAATTTTGCTTTGCTTCAAATGAGCTCAGGTCAGACCGAGCATATTATCAGGTTAGGTTTCGCTTGAAGCTTCAAAAGGGTAACCGAAGTCAATATGTATGTCCGTCTTTTTTGTTATTGATTTATATTCCACTGTGTGTGTTGTCTCGAACTAATGTGTACTCTGATGTTGTAGATCATATATATATATATATATATACAGATTCTTTTTGTGTAAAGAGTGTTGATATATTACATTTTATTCATTCCGCTATGAGAATCTGATCTTCGTATTCTTCTATTCAAATTTTCTCTCTCTTCTCGCCCTCTAACTTGTTTCCCCTAACTATCCTCTTTTCCAATGCCACTTGAGTTGGACATGAGCAGTTAAATGTCAGCTTAAATAGTATGGAAAAGTTGGCACGTTACAGTTGGTATCAGTGCATAAGGCTTAGTGATAACCTTCGTTATGTGGCGTGACTCAATAGAGATGGGTTAGTGGTACCCTAGATTAAGTTTAAGTGTGTGTGTGTGTATATGAGAGCGCATATTTGTAATTGAATATAAAATTATTTTTATATTATGATTTCCCAGTTTAATGATTTTCATAATTTATTAAGAAACTTTTTTCTCAAATCATTATGATTAACCGTATATACCAATGTTGATTTAGATGGACTGGATTATGATGTTGGAACAATTCTGAAAATGAAATGTGTTAATAATATTAAATTTAACTTATAGATTGGGTTAAAGAATAAATCGTACATGTTTAATAAGACTTGATTGGAATTAAAAACAAATGGGTTATAAATAAATTTCACGTGAATTAAAAATTGATTGAAATGGATAATCTAAATGTTTGAACCAATTTGCATTAATTTAATAAGTTCATCTGAGTGAAGAATAGGTGCAAACTATTTCATTGCTAAACCTATCCAAGAGAAGTCTAAGGCTGATTGGATCCAGTTTGGCTATAGCTACATGCTAGTTGAGCGAGCTCACGAAAAACTTATTTCTTATTGATAAATAACGCTCATAAAAGGTACGCTTACGCAAAATATAAATTTGGAATGTGAATTGCGTTTTCCGACCATGTGGATTAATGTATATGTATTTATTTTTCCTGCAATATTGCAGAAGTCCCTCCGTATAGGGGAGACTCTACCAAAAAATTCCAACATATAAGGTGTTAAGAAATTTTTGGAAATTTTGTTAACAAAGTGAAAAGGGTTTTTTTATGAAAACTAATTAGATTATTTAAAACCAAAAGTTTAAAAAGTGGAACGGAGAACTTTAACTAAATAGATGTGTGAAAAGATAATGGATATGTAACATTTTTCCTACCTTAGTAATTTCGGAGAGGAAATCTTTTAAGAGGGGAGAAATGTAACATCCCATATTTTTACGGGTCAAATATTCAATATATATTATTATTCCAAACGTTGATTTGAAATTTAAATAATCTGAATTCAATGGTTTTGAATATTAATTTAATAATAATAATAATAATTTAAATAATAATATGTTATAAAATAGTCAAAAGAAGTGGGATTTGCAAAATATTACGAATAAGGCAACATAAAAGGATTTAATGTTGTTTGGATTGAAATCATATTAACGAATTCGTTTATTAAACGACGTTGGAACATAAAATTTACATTTAATTAAAAACGAGCCTGTGACATCGTGGTTGTTCGTATTTTTACGTTTTGAACTTTAATTGAATGTACATATTCCACTATAAGTTGGAATTCCTTGAAATAAGAATCGCCCGGATCTATTGGATAATAATTTTCTATTGAAAGGGAAAAAACAAGATTTCATCTTATAAATTTTTAGTTATGCCTAAATCAAATTTTCAAAAGGTCGCCATGGAATCATTTATAAATCATAACGATTTATTATATAAATAAAAGGGATTTTATTGTAAATTTAATATCCTTTTAACTTGGAATTCAAATGTTTGAAATCGGAAGTTGGATATTATGAAGCTATATGAAATTCTGATTGAATATATCCGATAATAAAAATAATAATAATAATATATTATTATTATATTTGAACTGTTTTAAAATTGATTTATTTCGATTTAAATGAGACCTTTAAAAAAGGCTTTTATTCAATCAACTTCGGATTTCAACGAAACAAATTTTATTAAATCCATAATAGCTACTTATTTCTAGATTTCAAGTTTTGTGCCAATTGGAGTTATTTTGTGAGAATACACAAATTAAAATGTAGATAAATCGATAATTAGAACTCAAACCAATGCTGTTTTTGCAAACGGACTCAAATTTCGACGAAACTAGTTTCAATGGGTCTGTAATGTCAAACTATAGCTTGATGTCCATTTTCATCGCGATCGGAGTTTGCATGTGATCATACGAATAAATAAACGTCAAATAGAAATGGCGATAGGCACGAATGAATTAAAATATAATAATCCAAATATCATTAGTTGTCTTCAACAAAATATCGCTGGTCACTTCAAAATAAAAAAAATTAAATCTCCTCTATGTAAATAACAAAACCATAACCCCAAATTCACAAATCAACAACCTCTATTTTACATTTTAGTCTAGTTTCAAACATTAATTTTTATCTTGCAATCCGTAAGGAATTAGCGAACGTCATTAACTGGAAAGTTATTAAGGATAGCGAGGCCGACAAACTGACTAAGGTTGGTGGCCAATGATCACCTGTAGTGGCCGAAAATTGCCAAAGATGGAGAAGAAGGTAGTTTCGAATTTTGTGGATTTCAAAGAGATGAGGTTTGTTTCGAGTGACGATGTCTGAAGGAGAGCTGGAGAGGGAAGGAAGTCCGACAACTTTGGTGTTGATTGTTTCACCTAAAATGATCTTTGGTGGCCGTGGTATTGAGATGATCGGAGTTGTTCAATTCTAGGAGTGAACAGATTCTAGCGAGTGGGCTAGGGGTAGCGGCGGTTCTGGTGGGGTCATTAGTCGGCTTTTCAGTGGTGTCGAGGAGGAGAGGCGGCGATCATATGAAGGACGAATGGGTTCATGTTTTTGCGAGTTTAGGGTATCGAGGATTTCACAAAAGGAAGACACGATTATCGACCTGATTAAGGAGGTAAAACATAGATTAATACTTAATTAAGGTAATTAGAGGATTATTTATATAATTAAACTGTTTTAGTTAGTATATAATATTGTAATGATCGTAAAAATGTCATACGTTATCAGACCTCAACGAAGCAAAAGACGTTGGAATCATTGAGAATCAGAAGTGATAGTAATTCCGTGTAATTTTAAACGCTTGTTTAAAATTAAATGAAACAACATGACAATGTCAATCGAAAACAAATAGTGGGTTAACTCTCACGCTTTCGGAATCACTACAACAAAACAACTTTTTTACAATGGGCAATGCCCGTTGTAATATGGTTTTCGCAATGGTCATCACGACTATTGTATTAGGCCTCACTGTAATAAGTCAGTATTTTATAACGAGCAATAAACGTTGTAAAAACTATATTTTACAACGCGCATAACACCTTGGTATATGTTTTAGCCACAACAGACATTGACCATTGTAACAGATGCCTATTACAACTATTTTTTCCCGTTGTTAAAAAGATACAAAATTATATTAAAAAAAATCATTAATGCAACACATATACAAATTGTACTCGCAACTGTTTAAAACCAATACAAATTATATATTTAATTCATTTGTAAAGTCGCACATTCGATTCTTATTGTACATAAGACACATTTACAAGAAATAACACAGAACATTCCATGATAAATAATAATAACTATTGCTTGGCCGCCAGGCTAAATCCTCATCTTTGCTAGTTTTTGATTTTTTTCCAGCTTTTGTCCATTAAAGCCTGCATAATTGTATAAGATTTATACAAATTTGATTTTGTTCAATATTAAATGATTCTATGGGCTATGATTATAAATACCAACAGTAAGTGTCTCAATTAAAAAGGACCTTCAGTTCAAATTATTAAATACGACAGTATCCTGTCAGCAGAAATCATCTTTTTTTGTAGTACAGAAGTCCACATAATGGATGACAGTACTGTATAAAGATTTAAGTCGTAAGTTACAACAAGTCCAACAATGCCTATAACACAATTAATTTCAATAGAAAGATTTAAGATACTAAACTATAGACTAGAACCTAGAGTAGAAATTTAGGTTCAAACATATGCAGAATTCATAGGATCTATACACTCATTTAAATTCTAAAAATGATTAAGAATGCAACTACTACAAAACATAATTTTGAGAGCTAATATGAAATAATACTAGTATTTAATGCCATAGCACATGAAAATAATTGCCTAAGACCTTTCCATTGGACAAATGTTAATAATATTGTAGCTAGGGCTGTCAATGGGTCGTGTCAAATCGGGTTCGGGTTAAGTCGGGTTCGGGTTGATTTATAAACAGATTGGCCCAACCCATTTATTAAACGTGTCATTTTTCCCATCCCTAACCTAACTCGTTTATAAACGGGTTAACCTGACATGAACCATGTAACCCTTTTAACTAAACGGGTCATGTCTGGTCGTGTCAGGTGTACCCGTTTGACCCACTGACAAATATTGCCCATTAATATAAATAACAAAAGAACTAAATCACCAACATGCAACACTAATATGTAATCACCAACAGGTAGCAACTTACCAAATCACCAACAAGTGGCAACAACTTACAAAATCATCGACAGGTAGCACATATATAAAGCATGAAATCACCATATTCAAAAATCATTATCCATACACAAGAATATATGAGAAGGCGACATAGATAAAAGACTAACAGTATGGAGGAAATACAATTATTATAAGTAAAATATAACAAATAGCATATAACAATAAATTAGTAAAATATAACAACTTACACAAGAATATATGAGCATACTTATCACTGCATACATAAAAGACTAATACTAACAACATACATAAAAGACTAACACTATGGAAGAGATACGACATATAATAGGGTTTAGCGGGTCAAAATTGGGTTAGCGGGTCAAAATCGGGTTAGCAAGTCAAAATCGGGTTCACGAGTCAACCCTATATCAACCCGTTTATAAACGGGTCAAATTCGGGTTGATCCGAAAATGACCCGCCAACTAAACGGATCGGGTTAACCTACTAATTTTTGTGTAGGTTTCGGGTCGGATTTCAGGTAGTGTAGGAAACTAGCAACCCTAATTGTAGCCAACGAAGTTAATAACACATAGCTCAGTGTGTATAATGGCTTAGGCAAAGGCATTCCTATTTCTTGGAACAGTAGTCCACTGAGTATAAATACCAGCAAAGTTGCAGACCATAACAACATTGAGGTGACTCTTCAAATTTAAAACTAAGTGCCTAAAATGTAATCCAACCAAGCACGTTACAAGAGCCATCTACGAACTAAATATCCAATCAGGATCAAATGAAGCAACACACCATTGGGTTGAATTTCGAGGTAAGGGGCCATAATCAGGAGAATCAATACTGCACCCTACGGTTCTCTTGTATACTGGATTTTTGTAAAGGTGTTTCTTACCAAAAGTTAACGATGTATTAGACCAGCAGCTCGGCGCCATTTTCCAAAAACAAGGCAAACACTGTTGATTCTATTCATCTATGACTTTTTAAAAACTGAATTCATCTTCAGTCCATACTTTATTTTGACAATATTTTGATGTCATACTGACGCCAAACTTCATGTATTTTCCAATGTCATTTCAATGTATTTTTCTTACATCATACTGACATCTTTTTTCGATGTCAATTCCCAATGCCATAATCACAAAATCAATAATGTATCAATTCCGTAAACATATAAAAAGTCAAGAAGAGTATATGGTCAATCTAGAACCTTACCAATAATGCATCAATAGAGTAACCTATTTATGTCTTTCATGCTTCTTGATGCAAACTGCAAAACGTATTGTGAAATGCATAAAGAAAAGAAAATGTTGATGGTTCAATCCTCAAAATAACATAGCATCAAATGCCAATGTTGTATAGACTGATGTAATGCAAATATATGTAACAAATAAGCGTAATTTAATTAAGGACCATAAACATTAAGTATAGTAGCAATACAAAGACATTATTTCCATTTTTTCAAACGCACAGTTCAAATAAAATCAACAAAGGAATCACTTTAGCTTAAACGCACCATACATAGTAACCATACATATTACTATAACCCGTACTTCTATTTCATGGTTCCCCAAACAAATTTCAGTTTCTCGCAAACCCATGTGAACTGCTAAGATAGCTTTATTATAAACGCATACTCTCTTGTAAGAAACTGCTAGGATAGTTAATTTAGATCCAAGTAATGAACATACCTTGTTTTGATCAATACAGAATGTTTTTTTAATCCATTAACAAGAACATAATTAGGTTTCTAGTCAAGAAGGTGCAATCATCTAACATAAAAACTCAAGTCTTCTACGTATGATTATTTCATAAAAGAGTATATCTTCAGAAACAAAACAACTCAGAACTTACTATATGATGAACCAATGCATACCAACATTTGAAAATAAATGTAAGCTTGATAATCATTCTTCCTGGGATGCATCCCTCCTTCCTCCCCTCCAAAATCATGTCAGGCTCCTCATCAGCCTAAGTAGTAACAGCATCCTTAATCGTAGACCACGAAAATGTTGTCACCAACCAATCGTTGACAACCCCAGCCACATTCATGGTCAATGCAGGCGTCTTCCCAACAAGAAAAAACACAGCCAAGTTCAATGCAAAATCACACAATGAATTTGTCCCAAATATCAAGAAATCAAAATGGAACGAACTTGCACTCTTCGAAATAGGCATCTGCACAACCATCCAAGGCAAAAATAAGAAGGCAAAGCACCATGGTGAAATGTCGTTCAAACAAGTTATAGGATTCAAACTTAGCAAGATCTGAATTAAAACTAACTTGGGCGCCTGATCAATTCAACAATCGTTGTGTTTTTAATCAATAAACAGTACTGATTAAGTGGTTGGCATCAACTTGCTTAAAATACGTCATTTTTAGACATTGATTTGCCATCAGGCAAATTGATGCAATTGAAGTTATAAAAATTATTTTTATAAAAAACAAGATTTGATGTACATTTTGTATGGATAAAAATTTCTAAACAGTTTAATATTTGATTTTTTATAAATTAATTATAAAATGTTTTTTTATAAACAGATTCCTATGTTTTAATATGTGAGGAAGTAAGAAATTAACCCAACAATTAATAATTAGAAATAACTGTTTTGATAAAACAATTAAGTTGTAACGACCCAACTTTCGAACACATCGGAAGTCGTGCCATTAATAAGAAATGAGAATAGATAGAAGATAAATCACAGAAACATCAGAAAGTCACAGCGGAATTTTCACAAAAGATGATACTTCATAACATTTCACACCGGAATATATTACATCAGAGCATACAGAATCTAGTGATACAACTCATCAGTAATTATACATATCATGGACGACTAACTTGCAGACTTAATTATACAGTAGATAGATGGCTAGCACACAACAAAATCTTCATTCCAGCTTCACAAGTTTCATCAAATCCTGATTCACTTGTCTATTCATAACAAGCGTTATGAATACCCAAGAGTTTAAGGGAAAACACAGAAAAATAAACTCCGGGTCAGTCAGGGACTGGTATGAGTAAACAGTTTAAAACAAATAAAAATATCTCATAAGACCACGCCGTAAATACGGAACGGGTTTTTACCTTATGAGATCAAAATCCTTTGTATACTTGAAAACAGATATTATCATAATGTCTAGGTGTTTTTACAAATAAATTAGAATCTAGAAGAATGCTTGCATCTCACATTCTCCTATATAGTATACAAATAAAAACCGCTTGGCTCTTAGGGAAATTGCACTACAACAAAAATACCCTATTACAACGTCCATTTTACAACGGGCGTTGGTTGCCCGTTCTAATAGAATGCTATTACAACGGTCATTTTTGTGACCGTTGTAATAGATGTCTGTACAACACCCTTTTTACCACTGGCATAGATTGTCTGTTGTAGTAAATGTTATCACAACGGTCACAAAATGTCTATTGTAATAGATATCTATTTTACAACGGTCACAAAATGCCCGTTGTAATTGATGCCAATTTTCGACGGTCAATAATTAATACTTACATTACTTCCATAAAATTAATTTTGATTATTTTATTATTATTTAATAATTAATCATTGACCATATATCATTAATAATATTATATTAATCATTTATAACTTATAATAATTAATGATTATTAATAAATAATCTCTAATTACTAATTATTATATATAATAAGTATTCCAACAAACTTAATTTTACTTTCCAGTTATTAGTAAGTAATATATATTCAGTAATTAATATCAATAATTTATAATTAATATTCATAATTTATGATTAATAATATTACTACACTATCTGAAAAATACCATTTTACAATATTGAATCTGCATTAAATCACCGAAGTGTTATAAAAATTCTTGATCTTTCACGATATTTAAGAATAAAAATGTTGTAATAGGATTTCCATGACATTGTTTCTATTTAAATGTTGTTAAAGTAAAAATATCTACAATGTGTACCCAAAGCTTTAAAAAATGTTTTAAATAATTTTTATCTTTATATAATTGTATACATATTGGATTTCATCCAATGATATTATATAACTTATATTATTGCCTTTTACTAAGTTTGTTTACTATTTACACAATAATGAACAATAAAACAGTTATATTAATAATTACTATCAAATAGTTAAAAATTAATATAAGAATTGTTAAGCATTGATCCAAAATTATTATTAAATAAAAAATATGCACTAATGAATTTGCTCTTTGTCGTTAATGAATTTAAACAAAAAGCATATATGACGGTCGGGATCAAAATATTTTTTTCATTTTAAATAATCACCACCAATAAATTTATACAACACTCGAATTTTTAGAGCACTTCAATATAATCGCAAAAAATCACATCTTAAACTAGCCTCATATGTTACTAACTGCTAATTAATAATATTATACTATTTATTAATATTTAATAATTAATCATTAATAATATTATATTAATCATTTAGAACTCGTAATAATTAATGATTATTAACAAATAACCACTAACCACTAATTACTAATTATTATATATAATTTATATTTAACGCTTAATATTCAATAATTGCTTTTTAATATATAATATTTAAAAGATAATTAATGATTTATAATTTATTATATTTAATTTTTAGTTAATTCTTTATTTCAATTAATGATTTGTTATCAATATAAACATTAATAAATAAAAATTTGTATGTAATAATGAATAGTTAAAAATTAATTAATTTTGATAATCAATTATGAAGCGTGGACCGCTTCTATTTTTCACCATCCCGCTTCATCAAACCGACCGTTAGGGAGATTTCCCTACTGTAAGAGCCGTCCCAATGAATTCAGGAACCAAAATCTCTCATCTTCACGCATGTGTTTCTTCCGCTCCAAATTCTCCGTCCTTTACCTCCAATGTTTCCTCAGCCTTTATTTCGCTGTTCAATTTTTGCTCCGTCCTCAAAAGATCGTCCATACTCTATCTGTTTCAAATTCCTTTCCACCCTAACTCGTTTTCACGCATCTATTTCATCTGCCCAAAATTCCCCGTCCTTCCTCTCCTGTGTTTCCTCAGCCTTAATTTCGCTGTTCAATTTTCACTACGTCCTCGAAAGATCGTCCATACTCCATCTGTTTCAAATTCCATTCCACCCTAAAACCTCGTTCCAACCTAGATGAATCGAAAATGGGTAAAATTTAACCGCTGCTGCCTTTGATTTGCTACTCCTTCTCAGCATAATTCTGGTAATTTTTTTCTAATTTAGATGTCAGATCTGGAAATTGATTCATTTTGGCATCGTATTCTATTATGATCTAGAAACATTTAAATTTAGAAATGGTGAAACTTGTTTATGAAATGATAAAGATGCAGATGCAGTCTCCAAATATTCATTCAATAACTTTGTCAGCTATATGTTGGCCTGCAGTATACTTAAAGAAATTAGCAGGAAAAGATATTCGGATCCTGTGTAATTTCGTGTACAAAATGAATGGCAGCTTCTGAAATACCTTGGAAACATTAAAGCCATATCTTCTAGATTATATACGTACTACCCAGTAAGGGATAATAAAGCCTGAATTTGGTTTCTGTGAAACCTATTTGTCATATTTGAGAAAAAGAATTTGGAATCTGAATTACCCTCTTGTAGCTAGAAAATTTTACCTTTTTCAATCATTTCCTTCTATTGAAGCTGCATCAATATTCTTAACTCTAAAATAGTTTCAAGCAATTTATCATATAAAGTTTCCAGGCTCATTACCAACTTGTTAGGACCCTTAAAGCTGTTTTACTACATCATTTTTCAAACATTTTTTTAAAATTGTCTTTTATCTTTCTGAACCTACAGATTTTTTTATTTAAAGTCTACAAAAATTAGTAGATAGCATACCTTCTTGAACAAATTGTGTTATGCATCTGATGAGTTTTAAAATGAGACATGCCAAACTGAATTGAAACATTTGAATTGGGAAGCAAACTGATAAAATTAATATTAGATTTTTTTTCCTAAAACTAATTACAGTTTAACTACAACTTAGTTCTTTGGCTGCTAAATAGATATGCACATTTTGTATTCTTTTGTACATTAATGAGTGGAACTAATTTCGTACATCTCAACGATAATTTTATGAAACAACAAAGGTACTCTTTTTTGACTTGCTTGCATTACTTCATTTATGCTTGTTGAAAGGCGAAAAAGTGCGAAAAAAGCGCATAATGCTTTGTGCTTTTCTGTGCGCTTTAGTTGTGCTTTTTGCTGCCGAAACTGCTAGTAATCATAATTTTCTGGCAATTATAAATTGCATATATTTGCAATTTTGTGAATAAATGATAAGTCATCACAAGCCAAAATAAATGATTTAATGTCATTCAACCAGAATCTACCAAAAACAAAAAAAACAAAAAAACAAAAAAAAAACCTTGTGCATTTTTTTGGGTATTTTGTGCTTTATTGATGTTTCTATGGTTGCATGTGCCTTGAATCCCAAAAAAAGGCCACCTGGTGCGTATTTGCACCTTACCTTGACAGCACTGTGCTAATTACATCTGATGCTTGGCATTTCAAATTTTCAACTAATTATTTGCCTCTTCATCTGTCATTTTGATCCCTCACATATGCATATATACATGTATCAGTAGTTGGTTTTTTTTTTCCTACCTTTGCGTTTAGTTTGATTGCAACCATTTATTTGGATTTGTTTTCTATGTACAATCATATAATAATTATATCTACCAAAAAGGATATATTTATACATACACACAAGCGTATGTACATATGTCTATATATAAAATGATCAAAGTTACTTGTTTCGATTATTGTACAAGTTGTGTATGATGGTCAGTTGAGTTTAAAATTTCCAATGTACAAAAATAAAAGTTAAAAATTGATAATTCAAGCTCCTTCTTTATGTTTAGTTTTATGTGTATTTTTTTACTTGGCATTTGCTTGGAGTATACATTGTGCTTGGTGAAATTTTTAATCGAATATCCCTCTCTATTTCCACAATTTAATTTTTGAACCTCTTTAATTTGGCTTCGAACACGAGGATTGAGTGACGAGAGATGATAGCATGACCACTTTGGCTACAGATGATTAGGTGACAAACTTGCTTGCTGTCATAAATGAATTGAATTGTACAGATTCCTGCTGTAGAAAAATCCAAACCAGCCTATCATAAACGCAGTGATTGATGGTCTTGACATTATTTACAGAGAATATATTGATATCAGTATTGTTGTTGGTACACCTAAGGTATGCACCTACTGTATGAACCTTTTTATTCAAGACTGTATTAAACTCATTCTAGTTTCACTTCATCTCTGTAGAGCCTTGTGGTTCCTGTCATCCGAAATGTTGTTACAATGAATTTGGCTGATATGGAGAAAGAGATCAACATGCTTGCCAAGAAGGCGGTTAATGGCTGAATTTCAATCGATGAGATGGCACGAGGTTCATTTACAATATCCAACGGTGATGTTTATGGAAGTCTTTCGAGCACCCCCATTATCAATCCTCAACAGGTACTGCTCTTACTTGTCATTGTTACGTTGATGGTTCACATAGATATATGTGGCGGTACAGTATGGTTATAGGTTGGGAGGGTTCCAATGATTTTTGACCCATTTCTGGCTTGCTAGAGAACCCAGATTTACATCTGGAGTTCTATACATAAAGCTTTGGAATTCTGAAAATCGTAAACATGAAGAGTTGAAACAAAACTCAAGAATATTAATTATATAAGGGATTAGGAAATTTTTGGATGTGTTTGGTATATTTTATTAGTATAGATTTTTGAGTTTCTGATTGAAAAAATAAATCGTAAAAACAGCATCCAAAATTTTGATTTTTTGGCCATGAATTATTAGAATTTCTTTAAAATTTATTTTTGTTGGATATTTCTAGAAATTTCAATTTTCTCAATTCTATGATTTTTTTTTTACCAAAATCTTGGATATTCAAAATAATTTAGATTCTTATAAATTACTACCACCTTTTGAAATTCTGGATTGTTGGATTCCTTTAACCATCATGCATTTGTTGTGTTAGAACTTTATAGCTTAGAAATATGATAATCAGGGAACAAAAGAGATTTTGTAAATTTTAAGACATGTCTCCACTATAGATACTGAAAATTCAATCAATACGATTTTCACTGTTTCCTTTTGACTTTCCGAGAATACCCAAGATGGTATTCCTTCATGCCCATTTATCAGAGGAATATCGCCATCGGTTTGCGACGTCCATCATAACTGACGATGGAATATATATACTGTCTTCTTGCACCTATTTACAGTGATCATCGTTTTGTATTTTTCAGCGTTTATTTCAAAATAAATTAAGGAGGTTATTACTCTCATGCACCCGATGATCTTTTCTGTGGCGTTGATATGAAACAAATCAGGCGGTGTGGAATTAGAAGGTATAATTAGTATTTAATGAATCCCAGATGTTTATTTATGGGATTTAAGTCTCAAAGGTATAAACTCAAATTTTTATGTATAAATCTTTAGATTTAACATGCATATTTTCTATCTGCATGAAACAAAGAGTTGTGTTCATTAAGGAGGTTGCTAAGTTATAAGATGTTGTCTTCATTGTCCATGTCTGTTGCATGCAAAATAGGATATTCAAGACTCACCCAATTTCTATAAATTACATTTCAAAATAGTAATGTGATCAAATGGGAGAAGTTTTCATCTTGGTCGCTAATGAATAACAGTATAATTAGTTCTGAAAAGCATCACCTTGTTCGCTAAAAACTTTTGCCGAAGATTACTCCAAATTAAACTTTTAAAAATAGCTTTCTTAAAATGATGTAATCACCTAAAACCATTTCAAACTGGTTACCCTTTATGAATAAATCATTCATAGCTGTAAACTTAATATATAAATTTATGATGATTACAGCTGAATGACTGACGTATATGAAATATTATTTTGATGGCCAAACAAATCTTATTTAAACACTGACACAGAGATATCTACATCAACCATTTACACGAAACAAAATGTTTTGCCTATAAATCAATTTTCGTGTATTTCCTCTTTTGAAAAATCTCGGCATAAATTGATATTTGTGTGATTCTCCTCTTATGATATACTTGGACTTGATTAGAATGAATCTGGACATGATTCAAAATAAATTTTGGAAAAAATTGATTGCCCTCGACTAATTTTTTGGAAACAAATTTGAAAACAAATAAATAATTTCATGCCATAAATATATCCTTAAATTATGGTGATGCAGATTTGAATCTCCTGTATATTTTCTGGAAACAACATTCTTGTACTTAAATTTGTTGCCAAAAATATCTAAAGGTCACAATGATTTTCTGCAAATTGATAACTTGCCAAAAACATGTTGTCCCACTGAGTGATGTTCCAATGATTTATCAATTACCATGTTTGTATTTGCAATACACTTGCCATGATTGCTTCGAATTAAATCTGCCTGATTTCATGTCCTTTATTTGGTCACTGGAAACAATTTTGAATTGTAGAAATGCACCATTCTTGCTTTTGGAATTTCTTGCCTTTCTGTAAAACATGTTGATCTCACCTGATTTTCTGGACTGATTTAAACATGCTTCCAAAAATGTCTTTATAAAAAAAAATAAAAAAAAATGAGAGCTCTACCTTTACCAAATTTCATATAATGTTAATTTTCCTTCTATTACCTATAATCAGAAAGTTGGTTTCTGCCATGTTTACAACTACCCCAACCTTCAATTAGTGATTTAGAACATTTTGGTAGAAGCACTATAATTGGTTCCAATTAATTTTTTATAATTTATTTTGGAATATAGTATATGTAATCCTTACATACCGGAAGTTAAACTATTGTTGAATGCTTACTTTGCTCCTATTTGGTTACATCCTGCTAATCTGCTGAGTTTTAAGGTTTACTTATATCTTATTGAATTGGTGTAATCAAACAATATGATTGCATACTTCCCACAAACCTCACCTTGTTTCGAAGGCCTGACTGCATGAGGTTTAATAATAACTTTATACAAGGCTGAAAATACAAAACATACCATATATATTATAATATCTTTAACTGCAACTATTTTCTAAGGTGTTTTAGTTTGTAAATGGAAAATAAACACCTTTCTGGAAAGTCACGTTTTGATACATGAGATGGGATTCACATAAAAGCTAAGTTTTATTGGATAGCACAGTTTCTGCCAATTTGCATAATTTCTAGACAAAATCGGAAACTGTTACCATGCTATATCAATTTGTAATTATATGGTAGAAATATGCTCGTTTTAGCTATGGTTGGCAATCGCATTTAATTCAATTCATTGCATGCATTGGTTTAGCAGGTAATATTTGCATACATTAATCCAATTCGTTATATGCATTAGTTCATTTTGCATGCATTAATTCAATGCATTTATTTGCATGCATTGGTTGATATTGTTTTACTAGCATGCATTATTTTAATTCGTTTGTTTGCATTCAGTCCATCTATTGCTGCCTTAGTATAAAGGTATTACGTATGCATTGATTTAATTCATTTCATTTGCTAAGATCAAAATGCTATTCCTTAAAAATAAGTATTACCAAATAATGAACTATTTTGTCTCTGTTTATACTAAGTCGACTGACATACCAGTTTTTCCCTTCCAGTTTTGTCTCTTTTTTTTTGTCAGTTCAATTTGCTCTGTTTGGAAGTTCCAAGCACGCATTAGTATACTAGTTTATATTCCTTATAATTTCAGCTAAAGTTACAATGTTGAAATTGCCAATGATTCTACCCATATCGATGAAAAAGTCAAAGCTGTTGTTAATCCATCTTTTAACGATGTAGAGGTTTCTTCGCTATATTAAAGAAGGGGGGATCGGCGAGTCACTCTAAAAGAAAAAAACTTGTGTTTAACATAGCCAGGTGCGCTCTCTATTTCTAGTGAAATAAGCAGCATTTGTTGTTTCAAGTTACGATCACCAGAAACTTGTCGGCGTCGTCAAACGCATGCACACTCAACCTCTCACACGCTCGAACAGCAACTAAGTTGCTGTGCTCTGCACAGCAACTAAGTTGTTGTGCCTTGAACAGCAACTAAGTTGCTGTGCCGAGGCATAACAACTAAGTTGCTTCAACAAATAAGTTGCTGTGCCGAAACACAGCAACTAAGTTGTTGTGCCGAGAACAGCAACTAAATTGTTGTGTCGAGGCACAACGACTAAGTTGCTTCAGCAAATAAGTTGCTATGCTGAAGCACAGCAACTAAGTTGCTTCAGCAAATAAGTTGTTGTGCTCACAGGCACAACAACTAAGTTGTTGTGCTCACATATAGATATCATCCCATTATTGTAGATATATAAAACAATTTCCTCATGCATGGAACAAATAATTAGTTGATTTCTGAAGTCAGAGTTAAGAAAATTCACACCTGCCAAGTTCCCATGTTGAGCCGGCCATTAGTAATGGGCACACTGGGATAGAAAGAAACATGGAAATGTACTTCATATACTTCATCTGGACCTGCAAAGTTGCATATACATATTTCACTAGTAGAATATATACTTCATATATTATTACCGAAAATCTATATTAACACATATATTAGCACTTTTATATATTTATTACTTCATATATCATCCAAACATCGTTGACTTACCGTTGCCCCTCTAGTGCGAAGCATGTTTTGAATATTACCCAAATATACTTGAGAAACACAGTATCTCCACAGTTTTAAACATATTGAACTGGATGTGTGAAACGCTTCGCACATTCATGGATTTGAAAGAGAATGCAAAGTTCTATAAAAAGGGGTTTTCCGTACGAATCTGAATTTTCAAATGTGTAATTATTCCGGACATTGGTTCGTGTGCACACATAAATGTTAAATGCAGTTTTGAGTTTGCGCCATGGTGTACATGAGTTCCCTATGCATACATAAATTGATTTAACATGATATAATATAATAAGTATTTGATCAGTTTTATATGTATTCAGCTGAGTTTTTAAATACATTTTAGATAAAAGATTCACAATGGTTTTTCAAAGGTGAACTTAGTTCCAGTCTACATCTGCATATATTTGGACTTTCAATAGAAGCCTATTATGTAATTAATTCTTCCTTTGGTCATGTAAGTGTAGAAATAAAAGTTCGTATATAATGTCAGTTACAAATACAAATATTTTAACTTAAATACAACTGCAAACTGTGGATATGGTGGTGTCTAAACTGTGTCTAAACTGAAGTAGGAAGACTATGGAACCAAAGGCTGTAAGGTTACAACAATGCAAGACTTAAATGTTGTATAATAAGTTTTGAATGGTGTATAATAATATATTCTCTCTACATCTGGTAACTTTTTTTCTTTTTTTGTAGTCACACCGTGCTAGTAACTATATGCAGACTCAAGATCAGCAGGCCGTTGGATCTACCGTCGCGTGGCACAAAGATTACGTTTCCTTGGTCTAGTGTTGGTACTTATGAAACTAGTTATGTAATTTATGTTAGAACTATGTCGACGTAACTTATCTAAACCTTTTGGAATGTAAACTTGTCTAGTCTTTTGGAGTATAAACTTATCGAACTTTTTGAAATGTGTTGGAAATATATGATTCTTGCTTCAGTCTTTTAGTATGTGTTATTATGTGATTTTGATTGTTGCATTACAGTATTTATTGCATGTTAAAATATTCATTATTATTATGGATGTATATCGCAGCAGTTATATTTAAATTTGCTATTACAACGGGAAAAAACCGTTGTAATATACTGTATTACAACGGGCAAAGGCCGCTTGTAATTTATTAGCTATTACAACGGGTTAATAACCATTGTCATAGAGTCATTGCACGTGACAGAGCAAGTTATAACAACGGTCTTTTACAACAGTCACTGCCCGTTGTCAAATAGTCAGGAGCTATTACGACGGTGCATATTAAGACGGGCACATTCCCGTTGTGAAATGCATATTACAACGGTTTTTGCCCGTTGTAAAATGACAATTTTGTTGTAGTGTTGGATTTCCAACTATGACAAGGTATGGGTCCACCTTCCGCTAATGTATCTCTAGAGGCCAATACACCTGGGTTCAACAAGAACATCTTGCAACCCGGCCCTCACATGACCGACCACTCATTTCTCTCGAGTATATCGAATGTATATCACCGATGGTTGTGTACGACAACCATCCCCGAATGGGCAGAATCGATAGATTAAGAAACAAAGGAATTTCTCTAGATAAGTGATGCTACACCCTAATGGGAGCGACCCATATAGCCATGCTGTCTGCCCGATTTTTGTCATTTCCTGGGTGTGAGGCTTGAGGCCAGACTTACGTTATCTTCCAGAACATCTGGTCACCATTCACTTTGAATGCCACATCGTCAAATCCGTGATCACATATTGATTATACAAATACACACTGGGTGTAAAATAAAGAGAAGTTACCTTCTCCCCACCAACTTGGTATATTCGTAATATCAACGGCGTGACCGTTGGAAATACTCTGTCAGACATTCGTCCATACAAGTTGTCCTGGGACTGGACAAACCGAAGGCACTATTTAAAAATAGTCCTTGTATATCGCCGTCTTCAATTTTCAAAATCTCTGGCGCGCGGCATATAATCAAACCAAAGTGGAATGTAAATTCCAGTCTCTTTGAAATGATCAACGAGCATTTTTCTTTTTAAATTATAAATCTAAACAGAATTATAATCTAATCTGCATATACAGTTATAGTCAGAACAAACAGTACATGATTATCTTGTCAATATCTAGAATATTAATCATCTTTTCAAAACGTTCAGTTTTAGTGTGTGCGTCGCACGGGTTTTCTTTCCGTTTTGTTCATCACCTTCTAAAAGTGAATTCTTACTTTATTTTCTCTTTAGAAAATATTACTCATCACTATCCCTTAAACTGATCATTCGAAATGACTTAAACTGTGATTTAATCATTTATTTTACAACTTCTACACTTGGTATTTTCTCGTCATACTTTCCTTTTTGATCGTTCATTCTTGATCTCCTTAATCCCTTTCTATACTGATAAAATTTCCTTCTTTTTATTTATCAGTCTAAACATGATTAAAAATATTATTCACAGTTCTTGTTTTGCATAGTTCGGAACCGTTCATGATCAGTTCTTATATCAGATATTTTAGTTATCAGATAAAAGATGACAATCCTATAGTTTCTACCTTGTTTAACATTCCATTTGAAAATAAAATTCAAATTTTAAGTATTTCATTAACAAGTAAATTCTAATTTAAATTATAAAATAAATTTATAATTTAATAACATTACAGTTTCTGCTGACTCCTCGACGTCTGTCAGAATCATTCCCGATCTGCTATACTTGAATGACTTTCTTCGTTTAAAGTTTGAATAGTTCATAAAAAAAATCTTTACCCTTTTTGAATTTAATTTTCCTTACCTTGTTTAAAATTTAAAACAACTCTTAAGAAAATAAATCCAAATTTAAATTATAAAATATAATTGATAAATTTGATAATTTACAACTACTGTGCTGACGCCTCAACTTTGCTCAACACAATATCCGATCTTTCACCGTTGATCAGCTTCCTTTTTGTTGACTTCCAGTTTGATTCTTTTGTCAGAAAATCACTTTTAATTCTCTTTTTAAAATTAAATTAAATTTAATTTAAAATTTTAGTTCCAGTATTTTAAATTACAGTTTTGACAAAACTGTATTTCAATCCCTGTTTCACTTCTTTCTTGTCTCTCGTGTAAATAAAAAATACTATTTTTATTTAAGCATTTATTTTCCACTCATTATTTAATTTAAAATCTTATTTAAATTTACATTACGTTCAAATATTTCCATTTTAGAATATGAATGGCAAAGTACCTGTAACACCCCACACCCGCTAAGGTCACTCACAAAGGGAATGCCTTAGTTTTGGTGGAGTATTTTTAGTGAGTATAGAACAGAAAAACTACAACAGGACAGATATAAGTAATACTTGGAAATTTTAAAACATCATTTCATTAACAAAACATGTTTGGTTACATCACAAAACCATAACAAGAGTCAAGTACATAATATCCATCCTGATAAAATAGAAGTACATAATCCCATTACATAGACAATAGCCAAAAGATAAATCGAGCTCTACTTCTACGGTCCAAGCCCCAAAAGATAGATATAGCGGTCTGGTCCAAGCCCACTAGTGCTAGGCCCACTCTGATAACCTGAGGGTTGGGAAAAAAAGATAAACAACAACGGGGTCAGACATAAGTCTGAGTGAGTCCTATAACCCTAACAATACAATCATTAAAGTAATTAGGGTATGATATAAACAAGATACGGTACCTCTGGGGATAATGACTACAATAAGTAGCCCACAAAACACCGGATGTACTACGATAATCGAGACGATGTATTTATCCACCCAAGGATAATTACTAGCTTACACCACCCCAGACCTACCCACCCAAGGGTAATTCCTACACTGCACCACACCAGTTCTACCCACCTAGAGTAATTCGTACTTAAAGGTTGATCCCACTTAAAGACTTAGAAAATATAACTAGTAGTTTCCGGTACTTCTAGCTGACCACGTAGGTGCCGTCTGCCCCTACCTCCACTAGGTGTACCTAGTTATCTTACCCAGTAGTTTCGTGTACCCCTACATAGGTGCCGTCTGCCCCTATCTTTACTAGGTGTACCCACTACTCCCAAGCGATCGGCTCCCTAACGTAGATACCCGTGCTGGTCCCACAGTGGGGTGTATCACTCCCCTAAAGTGGCCACCTGATAATATCAACGGTGCACGGCTTTATATCTACACGATGCAACAACGGCTTATCTACCAGCCCGGGCCCACACACGCATATGAAACCCGTTGGACTTGCGTTGCCACCGCTACCCCGTTTTGGCCTCTTATAATCAAGCCCAATATGCGTGTCCCGTCACTCGACATGGGTCGAGCCCACAAAGACACGTTTGGGATATTGGTTGAAATGGGCCCCCACAAGCTACTACTTAAGCTTGTCATTAATCTAGTGCATCCCACTTAACCTCTTTTTATAATCATGCCCCCTTACACGTTAAGGTTTGGTTAAGTCATCTAATTATATTTTAATTGCCACTTAAGGCGCCCACTAGATTTCCGCATGCCACCCAAGGCACTTACTTGATTCCCACATGCCACCCAAGGCACTTACTTGATTCCCACATGCCACCCAAGGCACTTACTTAACCCTTTAATCATGTTTAATTACATGTTCCACTTTGGTTAAGTATTCTAATCGTATTTTCTATTGCCACCCAAGGCAACCCACTAGTTTCCTCATGCCACCCAAGGCACCCCCACTAGTTACTACATGCCACCCAAGGCACGCACTTAACCCCTCATGTCCCACTACATGCTCATATGGTTAAGTGTTTCTTAATTAATTAAGACCGTGATCTCCCATAAAGACCTCCCACATTAGACTGGCTGTTATGACCGCCTGGTTAAGCCGGTAGAGTCCGGGTAGTCTTACGTCATAACAGAGTCTAACCTCGTGTCTTTACCTTAATCACGTATTTAATTTGTGGCTAAGACCTCTCACATTGGGCTGACATTTGTAGCAACTGGTTAAGCCGGTCGGGTCCGGGCAGTTTTACACTACAAATGAGTCCAACCTCGTGTCTTAGTCGATTAATTACACCTAATTAATCACCCCCATATTAATTATCCCTAATTAATATCAAGTTTACCATAACATGGGTAGACCTAACTCAATAGGTAAATTCCCATGGGGTAGACCTAACTCAATAGGTAAATTCCCACTTATGGTAGTTTATTTTTATGGTATGTTTAATCATACCCAACCATTCTTTAATTAACATATTTACCAACCCCATCGTTTCCCCACGTAAATCGTTCTCATTTCATGACATAACAAAGGGGAAGATCATCACAAATAGCATGGGTTTAGCATACAACTTTGTCATGGGTTAAGAGGATGTCAACTTGCATATATGAGCATATATTAACCCAACCACATTTAACCCCAAACTTGCACATTATCATACACATGTCTTGCACAACATGTTGAACTTGCATATAAGCATTCTCATAACTTGCATAACATGTTAGACATGCATTTAAGCCTACACATAACTTGCATAAGCATTCACATACTTGCATGGGCATTCATATACTTGCATAAACATTCACATACTTGCATATCACATTAAGCTCGCATTTAAGCATATACATAACTTGCATAACATCATGCACATAACTTGCATAATCTCATAAACTTAACTTGCATAACACCATGCACATAACTTGCATACCCTCATACACATAACTTGCATATGAACTTGCATAACAACATGCACATAACCTACATAACATCATGCACATAACCTGCATAACATGTTGAGCTTGCATGTAAGCATAACTTGCATAATATGTCGAACTTGCATATATGACTTGCATCTTAAAGGAGGGTAAACATGCATAGCATATAAAGGTGCCATCTTGCATATGTATATACCATTTTTAAAAGGGTAAACTTGCATGTCATGATTTATGCATAATACCAAACACTTAGCATGCATAAAACCACTTACTTATCATGCATAGAATCAAATACTTATTATGCATAAAATCAAATACTTATTATGCATAAACCCACCACTTAACTTGCATAAACCCAAACACTTAACATGCATAAAACCCAATACTTAGTATGCATACAATCAAATACTTAGCATGCATAACATCAAATACTTAGCATGCATAACATCAAATACTCAGCATGCATAACATCAAATACTTAGCATGCATAACATCAAATACTTAGCATGCATAACATCAAATACTTAGCATGCATAAAATCACATGCATAACTTGCATATCATGTTACATATAACTTGCATATATTCTCACATATAGTTTGCATAACATGTTACATATGCATAAATGTTTAACATAGTGTTTTGCATCATAAAACATGGCCTTAAACTTGCATTTAACATAAAACTTGCAAATCACATATCATACAAACTTGCATAAACATATTTATCCACAAACATAGCCATGTCTTATCACATCCTACCATAATCAATTTAACAATTGATTATTAAAACCATAGGAACTCACCAAAACTAAGATTAGCAAACTCATGAAGTAAAACTAGTTGCCAAATATGAAGAAGAAGATGATTAGGGGTTGATTAGCTTGCAACTCTCTTCATTGATTTGTGGAGGCCATGACCAAGTTTCATTTTGCCATAGTTTAGTTACAAGATTTAATTATGAATGAATTAGGGTAGGGTTAGGGTCTTATTTATAGGATTAGGTAGTGTTTTAGGCCCTTAGATTAACCCTAAATTAATTTAGGTCCGTCAGATTTAGGAAACCTCTAGAACCAAGCCCAGCCCTAGCCAGAAAACCAGATCTGGTGCACCCAAGCACCCTGGTTCGACACGCCGTGTCGACAGGCAAGTCGACAGGCAAGTCGACACCCCTGTCGACAGCCCTGTCGACATGGTCAGGGCGGGAATCTTCCCGCCTGGCCCCGCTGGTTCTAATTTCAAATCCTAATTTAAATTTCTAAATCTTTTTTTAAGTTTTAAATTTTATGCAAACTTCTTTGGTCCATAACCGGGCCATACGGACTCCGATTCTCGAAAACTCGGACTCTATTTCGCGTATTTTTCCGAGACGAACGCAATAACGCAGCCCGTTACCCCCAATTCCCACGTCTGAGATTATTTATCCTGAAATTAGTGAATTTTAGTATTAACTAAAATTCAGGGTGTTACATTCTCCCCTCCTTAAAGGATTTCGTCCCCGAAATCTCTAAGCTAAGGAGAATGCATATCCTACCATCCAAACAACCATCTACTCAAATCATCAACCACGGGCATCCATTGTCCTTAAAACAATTTCTAATGATGTATGAGCATATGCAAAAAGTGTGTGTATATGTTCCCTATCTACTGTATGAACATATGCAAACCATGATAGTGCCATGCATCCATTATGTATGCGAGAAAACCCTATCGACACATACGATATCTACATGAGTGCACAATCATTCACCAAAATGCATCATCCATATGATAACACAATCATTATACATCCATAAATATAGTTTCCTACACACAATTTTATGCAATCTGCAATATGAAGTGATTGAGCCGATCTAGTGCCTAGAGTGTGTGTATATGCATCCACGAGCAACCACTAGCAAACACTTGCATCCACTTGCATCCATCAACCATAACATGTCTCAAACACATGTTTCAACCATAGGTTTACCCTATCTAAAGGTCAAAGGTACTAACGAGAGGACATACCAAAGATAAGATAAGCACAAGATATGCGATGAAGGAGAAGCAAAAGGACATACCCTCCGAAAGAAAGGGTACCTCGAACGCATCTTCGCTTCCGTCTTCTAGGTAGCGTCGCTTTCTTCATCTTCCCTTTGTACTTTGACTAATTGAACCTCTCTGTTTCTCATCTTCCAAATCTCTGACCCAAGGATGCAAGTAGGGGCTCGTCGAATCGTCGCATCACACTCTACTTCCATTTCTCTAAGCAAACTTGGCCCTACCACCTCTGCGGTCTCATGTAGGCACTTCCTCCCATGGGATACATCATGTACACCACTAAGTCTGTCGGGCAACTCCACCAATGGAAGATGCTCCTCCCATGTACCTCCAAAATCCAAGATACATAGCCTCAAAAGGTCTTCTAAAATATGATTCACCCTCTCGGTCCGGCCGTCCGTCTGAGGATGATATGCAGTACTCAAACACAACTGAGTCCCTACCGCCTCTTGCAAACTCTTCCGAAACTCTCAAGTGAAGATAGGATCTCGATCACTCACTATGCTAGAGGGTACCCCATGAAATCGAACTATCTCTCGAAGATATACAGAAGCTAGCCATGGAGCAATCCACTTACTCTTCACAGGTATGAAATGGGTGCTCTTAGTAAGTCTGTCTACCACCACCCAAATTCCTGTATTACTCTTTCTCGATCTGGGTAACCCGTCAATACAATCCATCGAGACGCTGTCCCACTTCCATTGCGGAACCTCCAATGGGTGAAGCAACCCACCTGGTTTCTTTCGCTCCGTCTTCACTTGTTGGCACACCAAGCATCAAGCGACATGTTCGGCCACATCTTTCTTCATACCGGCCCAGAAGAAAGTCCTTTTCATGTCTTGGTACATCTCGTCCCCACCGGGATGAATGGTCATCCTAGAACGGTGTGTATCATCAAGAATAGCCTTCCCCAAACCCTCGTCTTGCGGTACACAAAGTCTACCGTCTCTACACAAGCACCCCCTATCATCTAGGGTGTACCTACTCAAATGGCTGGACGACTCCCCCCTTATGAGCTTTTCTACTAACTCAACCAACTGTGGGTCGTCCCTCTGTGCTTCTACAATTTGCCCCAAAAGAGTAGGTCTAACTTCCAAGGAAGCTAGCAAACCGGGTACATAATCAATGGAAGGTCTGAAATCCAACATAGAAATAAACTCTAGGCTCCGTCGTTCAACGAACCACAAACTCGAGGACAACCCTTTTTCTACTTAAGGTGTCCGCTACCATGTTACCCTTGCTAGGGGTATACGCTATCTCAAACCCATAGGATGCTAAGAATCCCGTCCACTTTTACTGGCCTAAGATTATGCGCTCGAAGAGCCTCCAACACTTCCCTAGGATGTAGGGCATGCTCTTCTCCACCAGGATATCATCCAAAATCATCACAACTATCCATCCCTCACGCAGACCACCCTAGTCGAACTCGGCATTCCCCCAAATGCAAGCCCCAAAGGCCTAAACCAATATCAGACAAACACCCAAGGGATACCTCCTTCGAATTCAGACGACCTACGTGAGATGATACTAGTAAAAACGGCTAAATAATTAAGTCCCTTGTCCAACCCTGGATGTCCTCGCCAGTCTTACTCCAAAACCACCGTTTTTCCCTAACTGGCTTTGCTCCTAGAAAAGACCAAGATGTCATCCACAAAGACCATCACAACTTATTTAGGTACTCCTTGAACACCCTTCTTATCAAATCATCAAAGTATACAGGGGCGTTCGTCAAACCCAATGGCATCACCAGCCACTCATAAAAAAAAATCATCCGGAGTCCTAAAGGCAGTCCTCTCTGTACTATCCTCAGCCACTCTCAACTGATGAAATCCCGTGGCTGAGTCCTACCATAAAAATACTGAAGCGCCAGCTAACCGATCAAACAGATCATCAATCCTCGGCAATGGGTATCTATTCTTCTTTGTGAGTTTATTTAATCCTCTTTAGCCTACACAAAGTCTGAGGGACCCATCCGCCTTCGTAACAAAAACTACTGGAGCGCCCCACTCCGATATACTTCATCTTATGAACCCCTTCTCAAGCAAATCGCCTACTTACTTATGGAGTTCCCTCCTCTCACGAGGAGCCACGTGGCACACTGGCCAAGGTACTGGTTTAGCCTTACTCACCAGATATATTTGGAAGTCAATTTCCTGCTCTGGAGGTAAGCCCTTCACCTCCTTATACACATCCGGGTATTCCCGGACCGCTCTAACAGATCACAAACTCTAGACCGACATGTCAAGCGATTCTAGATAACTTAGCATAACAGATTCTATGGGATTACAAGAGATCTCGAGAGTGTTACCCAAACGGGTCATAAGCCTAACAACTCTCCCTTCAAAATCAAAAACGGCACCCCTACTGGATACCCAGTCCATGCCCAAAACTAACCCATAGCCCGTGAAGCCCAACAAGCATCACATCTAAACTCAACGCTAAGTATAGAGACTTTCAAACCCAAACACCTCATGGAGCCCCAATTGGGTTTGAAACAACTAAGGGATCATCAACCAAACTGGTGTCTAAGTGCAGTGACTCAACTATCAATGGTGAGATTAACGAACTCGATATATCAGGATCAAATAAAGTTTGAATCGGATAATAAAGAAATCCAAATTCCAACCTAGACGGTCTTATCCCCATCTGGTACCCTAGTCGTGAGGGAATACAATTACCCTCCAGAAGATTCCATACCTTGCCCTTGCTCCTTTGGACAATCCTAATAAGGTGTCCTACTCCTCCCAAAAGGATAACTACTAGCCTTCTTCTTCCCTATTCTCCGCTCGTAACCTCCCATCCTTCATTAACCAAACAACTATTTGAGCCTTCCTCTCTTCTGGAACCAACGTCTAAGTCCCTTGAAGTGGTTTTCATCCTTATCCATCTTAGAAAGATCATCTATACGCGGAGGGGAAACTCAAAATGAGAGAGAGGAAAAGATTCAAAATGGAGAATTCGAAAGATATAGATATGGCTATTGGGGATTATGCTTTTCTTTCAAAAACTTTTCTCTTAAAAGACATGTTTTCGAAAATACTCCTTTCAAAAATATTCTTAGAAAATAGTTTTTCTAAAAATTTTATCTGTTCCGGTAACCTTAAGCTATGATACCACGTGTAACACCCCACACCCGCTAAGGTCACTCACAAAGGGAATGCCTTAGTTTTGGTGGAGTATTTTTAGTGAGTATAGACCAGAAAAACTACAACAGGACAGATATAAGTAATACTTGGAAATTTTAAAACATCATTTCATTAACAAAACATGTTTGGTTACATCACAAAACCATAACAAGAGTCAAGTACATAATATCCATCCTGATAAAATAGAAGTACATAATCCCATTACATAGACAATAGCCAAAAGATAAATCGAGCTCTACTTCTACGGTCCAAGCCCCAAAAGATAGATATAGCGGTCTGGTCCAAGCCCACTAGTGCTAGGCCCACTCTGATAACCTGAGGGTTGGGAAAAAAAGATAAACAACAACGGGGTCAGACATAAGTCTGAGTGAGTCCTATAACCCTAACAATACAATCATTAAAGTAATTAGGGTATGATATAAACAAGATACGGTACCTCTGGGGATAATGACTACAATAAGTAGCCCACAAAACACCGGATGTACTACGATAATCGAGACGATGTATTTATCCACCCAAGGATAATTACTAGCTTACACCACCCCAGACCTACCCACCCAAGGGTAATTCCTACACTGCACCACACCAGTTCTACCCACCTAGAGTAATTCGTACTTAAAGGTTGATCCCACTTAAAGACTTAGAAAATATAACTAGTAGTTTCCGGTACTTCTAGCTGACCACGTAGGTGCCGTCTGCCCCTACCTCCACTAGGTGTACCTAGTTATCTTACCCAGTAGTTTCGTGTACCCCTACATAGGTGCCGTCTGCCCCTATCTTTACTAGGTGTACCCACTACTCCCAAGCGATCGGCTCCCTAACGTAGATACCCGTGCTGGTCCCACAGTGGGGTGTATCACTCCCCTAAAGTGGCCACCTGATAATATCAACGGTGCACGGCTTTATATCTACACGATGCAACAACGGCTTATCTACCAGCCCGGGCCCACACACGCATATGAAACCCGTTGGACTTGCGTTGCCACCGCTACCCCGTTTTGGCCTCTTATAATCAAGCCCAATATGCGTGTCCCGTCACTCGACATGGGTCGAGCCCACAAAGACACGTTTGGGATATTGGTTGAAATGGGCCCCCACAAGCTACTACTTAAGCTTGTCATTAATCTAGTGCATCCCACTTAACCTCTTTTTATAATCATGCCCCCTTACACGTTAAGGTTTGGTTAAGTCATCTAATTATATTTTAATTGCCACTTAAGGCGCCCACTAGATTTCCGCATGCCACCCAAGGCACTTACTTGATTCCCACATGCCACCCAAGGCACTTACTTGATTCCCACATGCCACCCAAGGCACTTACTTAACCCTTTAATCATGTTTAATTACATGTTCCACTTTGGTTAAGTATTCTAATCGTATTTTCTATTGCCACCCAAGGCAACCCACTAGTTTCCTCATGCCACCCAAGGCACCCCCACTAGTTACTACATGCCACCCAAGGCACGCACTTAACCCCTCATGTCCCACTACATGCTCATATGGTTAAGTGTTTCTTAATTAATTAAGACCGTGATCTCCCATAAAGACCTCCCACATTAGACTGGCTGTTATGACCGCCTGGTTAAGCCGGTAGAGTCCGGGCAGTCTTACGTCATAACAGAGTCTAACCTCGTGTCTTTACCTTAATCACGTATTTAATTTGTGGCTAAGACCTCTCACATTGGGCTGACATTTGTAGCAACTGGTTAAGCCGGTCGGGTCCGGGCAGTTTTACACTACAAATGAGTCCAACCTCGTGTCTTAGTCGATTAATTACACCTAATTAATCACCCCCATATTAATTATCCCTAATTAATATCAAGTTTACCATAACATGGGTAGACCTAACTCAATAGGTAAATTCCCATGGGGTAGACCTAACTCAATAGGTAAATTCCCACTTATGGTAGTTTATTTTTATGGTATGTTTAATCATACCCAACCATTCTTTAATTAACATATTTACCAACCCCATCGTTTCCCCACGTAAATCGTTCTCATTTCATGACATAACAAAGGGGAAGATCATCACAAATATCATGGGTTTAGCATACAACTTTGTCATGGGTTAAGAGGATGTCAACTTGCATATATGAGCATATATTAACCCAACCACATTTAACCCCAAACTTGCACATTATCATACACATGTCTTGCACAACATGTTGAACTTGCATATAAGCATTTTCATAACTTGCATAACATGTTAGACATGCATTTAAGCCTACACATAACTTGCATAAGCATTCACATACTTGCATGGGCATTCATATACTTGCATAAACATTCACATACTTGCATATCACATTAAGCTCGCATTTAAGCATATACATAACTTGCATAACATCATGCACATAACTTGCATAATCTCATAAACTTAACTTGCTTAACACCATGCACATAACTTGCATACCCTCATACACATAACTTGCATATGAACTTGCATAACAACATGCACATAACCTACATAACATCATGCACATAACTTGCATAACATGTTGAGCTTGCATGTAAGCATAACTTGCATAATATGTCGAACTTGCATATATGACTTGCATCTTAAAGGAGGGTAAACATGCATAGCATATAAAGGTGCCATCTTGCATATGTATATACCATTTTTAAAAGGGTAAACTTGCATGTCATGATTTATGCATAATACCAAACACTTAGCATGCATAAAACCACTTACTTATCATGCATAGAATCAAATACTTATTATGCATAAAATCAAATACTTATTATGCATAAACCCACCACTTAACTTGCATAAACCCAAACACTTAACATGCATAAAACCCAATACTTAGTATGCATACAATCAAATACTTAGCATGCATAACATCAAATACTTAGCATGCATAACATCAAATACTCAGCATGCATAACATCAAATACTTAGCATGCATAACATCAAATACTTAGCATGCATAACATCAAATACTTAGCATGCATAAAATCACATGCATAACTTGCATATCATGTTACATATAACTTGCATATATTCTCACATATAGTTTGCATAACATGTTACATATGCATAAATGTTTAACATAGTGTTTTGCATCATAAAACATGGCCTTAAACTTGCATTTAACATAAAACTTGCAAATCACATATCATACAAACTTGCATAAACATATTTATCCACAAACATAGCCATGTCTTATCACATCCTACCATAATCAATTTAACAATTGATTATTAAAACCATAGGAACTCACCAAAACTAAGATTAGCAAACTCATGAAGTAAAACTAGTTGCCAAATATGAAGAAGAAGATGATTAGGGGTTGATTAGCTTGCAACTCTCTTCATTGATTTGTGGAGGCCATGACCAAGTTTCATTTTGCCATAGTTTAGTTACAAGATTTAATTATGAATGAATTAGGGTAGGGTTAGGGTCTTATTTATAGGATTAGGTAGTGTTTTAGGCCCTTAGATTAACCCTAAATTAATTTAGGTCCGTCAGATTTAGGAAACCTCTAGAACCAAGCCCAGCCCTAGCCAGAAAACCAGATCTGGTGCACCCAAGCACCCTGGTTCGACACGCCGTGTCGACAGGCAAGTCGACAGGCAAGTCGACACCCCTGTCGACAGGCCTGTCGACAGCCCTGTCGACATGGTCAGGGCGGGAATCTTCCCGCCTGGCCCCGCTGGTTCTAATTTCAAATCCTAATTTAAATTTCTAAATCTTTTTTTAAGTTTTAAATTTTATGCAAACTTCTTTGGTCCATAACCGGGCCATACGGACTCCGATTCTCGAAAACTCGGACTCTATTTCGCGTATTTTTCCGAGACGAACGCAATAACGCAGCCCGTTACCCCCAATTCCCACGTCTGAGATTATTTATCCTGAAATTAGTGAATTTTAGTATTAACTAAAATTCAGGGTGTTACATTCTCCCCTCCTTAAAGGATTTCGTCCCCGAAATCTCTAAGCTAAGGAGAATGCATATCCTACCATCCAAACAACCATCTACTCAAATCATCAACCACGGGCATCCATTGTCCTTAAAACAATTTCTAATGATGTATGAGCATATGCAAAAAGTGTGTGTATATGTTCCCTATCTACTGTATGAACATATGCAAACCATGATAGTGCCATGCATCCATTATGTATGCGAGAAAACCCTATCGACACATACGATATCTACATGAGTGCACAATCATTCACCAAAATGCATCATCCATATGATAACACAATCATTATACATCCATAAATATAGTTTCCTACACACAATTTTATGCAATCTGCAATATGAAGTGATTGAGCCGATCTAGTGCCTAGAGTGTGTGTATATGCATCCACGAGCAACCACTAGCAAACACTTGCATCCACTTGCATCCATCAACCATAACATGTCTCAAACACATGTTTCAACCATAGGTTTACCCTATCTAAAGGTCAAAGGTACTAACGAGAGGACATACCAAAGATAAGATAAGCACAAGATATGCGATGAAGGAGAAGCAAAAGGACATACCCTCCGAAAGAAAGGGTACCTCGAACGCATCTTCGCTTCCGTCTTCTAGGTAGCGTCGCTTTCTTCATCTTCCCTTTGTACTTTGACTAATTGAACCTCTCTGTTTCTCATCTTCCAAATCTCTGACCCAAGGATGCAAGTAGGGGCTCGTCGAATCGTCGCATCACGCTCTACTTCCATTTCTCTAAGCAAACTTGGCCCTACCACCTCTGCGGTCTCATGTAGGCACTTCCTCCCATGGGATACATCATGTACACCACTAAGTCTGTCGGGCAACTCCACCAATGGAAGATGCTCCTCCCATGTACCTCCAAAATCCAAGATACATAGCCTCAAAAGGTCTTCTAAAATATGATTCATCCTCTCGGTCCGGCCGTCCGTCTGAGGATGATATGCAGTACTCAAACACAACTGAGTCCCTACCGCCTCTTGCAAACTCTTCCGAAACTCTCAAGTGAAGATAGGATCTCGATCACTCACTATGCTAGAGGGTACCCCATGAAATCGAACTATCTCTCGAAGATATACAGAAGCTAGCCATGGAGCAATCCACTTACTCTTCACAGGTATGAAATGGGTGCTCTTAGTAAGTCTGTCTACCACCACCCAAATTCCTGTATTACTCTTTCTCGATCTGGGTAACCCGTCAATACAATCCATCGAGACGCTGTCCCACTTCCATTGCGGAACCTCCAATGGGTGAAGCAACCCACCTGGTTTCTTTCGCTCCGTCTTCACTTGTTGGCACACCAAGCATCAAGCGACATGTTCGGCCACATCTTTCTTCATACCGGCCCAGAAGAAAGTCCTTTTCATGTCTTGGTACATCTCGTCCCCACCGGGATGAATGGTCATCCTAGAACGGTGTGTATCATCAAGAATAGCCTTCCCCAAACCCTCGTCTTGCGGTACACAAAGTCTACCGTCTCTACACAAGCACCCCCTATCATCTAGGGTGTACCTACTCAAATGGCTGGACGACTCCCCCCTTATGAGCTTTTCTACTAACTCAACCAACTGTGGGTCGTCCCTCTGTGCTTCTACAATTTGCCCCAAAAGAGTAGGTCTAACTTCCAAGGAAGCTAGCAAACCGGGTACATAATCAACGGAAGGTCTGAAATCCAACATAGAAATAAACTCTAGGCTCCGTCGTTCAACGAACCACAAACTCGAGGACAACCCTTTTTCTACTTAAGGTGTCCGCTACCATGTTACCCTTGCTAGGGGTATACGCTATCTCAAACCCATAGGATGCTAAGAATCCCGTCCACTTTTACTGGCCTAAGATTATGCGCTCGAAGAGCCTCCAACACTTCCCTAGGATGTAGGGCATGCTCTTCTCCACCAGGATATCATCCAAAATCATCACAACTATCCATCCCTCACGCAGACCACCCTAGTCGAACTCGGCATTCCCCCAAATGCAAGCCCCAAAGGCCTAAACCAATATCAGACAAACACCCAAGGGATACCTCCTTCGAATTCAGACGACCTACGTGAGATGATACTAGTAAAAACGGCTAAATAATTAAGTCCCTTGTCCAACCCTGGATGTCCTCGCCAGTCTTACTCCAAAACCACCGTTTTTCCCTAACTGGCTTTGCTCCTAGAAAAGACCAAGATGTCATCCACAAAGACCATCACAACTTATTTAGGTACTCCTTGAACACCCTTCTTATCAAATCATCAAAGTATACAGGGGCGTTCGTCAAACCCAATGGCATCACCAGCCACTCATAAAAAAAAAATCATCCGAAGTCCTAAAGGCAGTCCTCTCTGTACTATCCTCAGCCACTCTCAACTGATGAAATCCCGTGGCTGAGTCCTACCATAAAAATACTGAAGCGCCAGCTAACCGATCAAACAGATCATCAATCCTCGGCAATGGGTATCTATTCTTCTTTGTGAGTTTATTTAATCCTCTTTAGCCTACACAAAGTCTGAGGGACCCATCCGCCTTCGTAACAAAAACTACTGGAGCGCCCCACTCCGATATACTTCATCTTATGAACCCCTTCTCAAGCAAATCGCCTACTTACTTATGGAGTTCCCTCCTCTCACGAGGAGCCACGTGGCACACTGGCCAAGGTACTGGTTTAGCCTTACTCACCAGATATATTTGGAAGTCAATTTCCTGCTCTGGAGGTAAGCCCTTCACCTCCTTATACACATCCGGGTATTCCCGGACCGCTCTAACAGATCACAAACTCTAGACCGACATGTCAAGCGATTCTAGATAACTTAGCATAACAGATTCTATGGGATTACAAGAGATCTCGAGAGTGTTACCCAAACGGGTCATAAGCCTAACAACTCTCCCTTCAAAATCAAAAACGGCACCCCTACTGGATACCCAGTCCATGCCCAAAACTAACCCATAGCCCGTGAAGCCCAACAAGCATCACATCTAAACTCAACGCTAAGTATAGAGACTTTCAAACCCAAACACCTCATGGAGCCCCAATTGGGTTTGAAACAACTAAGGGATCATCAACCAAACTGGTGTCTAAGTGCAGTGACTCAACTATCAATGGTGAGATTAACGAACTCGATATATCAGGATCAAATAAAGTTTGAATCGGATAATAAAGAAATCCAAATTCCAACCTAGACGGTCTTATCCCCATCTGGTACCCTAGTCGTGAGGGAATACAATTACCCTCCAGAAGATTCCATACCTTGCCCTTGCTCCTTTGGACAATCCTAATAAGGTGTCCTACTCCTCCCAAAAGGATAACTACTAGCCTTCTTCTTCCCTATTCTCCGCTCGTAACCTCCCATCCTTCATTAACCAAACAACTATTTGAGCCTTCCTCTCTTCTTGAACCAACGTCTAAGTCCCTTGAAGTGGTTTTCATCCTTATCCATCTTAGAAAGATCATCTATACGCGGAGGGGAAACTCAAAATGAGAGAGAGGAAGAGATTCAAAATGGAGAATTCGAAAGATATAGATATGGCTATTGGGGATTATGCTTTTCTTTCAAAAACTTTTCTCTTAAAAGACATGTTTTCGAAAATACTCCTTTCAAAAATATTCTTAGAAAATAGTTTTTCTAAAAATTTTATCTGTTCCGGTAACCTTAAGCTATGATACCACGTGTAACACCCCACACCCGCTAAGGTCACTCACAAAGGGAATGCCTTAGTTTTGGTGGAGTATTTTTAGTGAGTATAGAACAGAAAAACTACAACAGGACAGATATAAGTAATACTTGGAAATTTTAAAACATCATTTCATTAACAAAACATGTTTGGTTACATCACAAAACCATAACAAGAGTCAAGTACATAATATCCATCCTGATAAAATAGAAGTACATAATCCCATTACATAGACAATAGCCAAAAGATAAATCGAGCTCTACTTCTACGGTCCAAGCCCCAAAAGATAGATATAGCGGTCTGGTCCAAGCCCACTAGTGCTAGGCCCACTCTGATAACCTGAGGGTTGGGAAAAAAAGATAAACAACAACGGGGTCAGACATAAGTCTGAGTGAGTCCTATAACCCTAACAATACAATCATTAAAGTAATTAGGGTATGATATAAACAAGATACGGTACCTCTGGGGATAATGACTACAATAAGTAGCCCACAAAACACCGGATGTACTACGATAATCGAGACGATGTATTTATCCACCCAAGGATAATTACTAGCTTACACCACCCCAGACCTACCCACCCAAGGGTAATTCCTACACTGCACCACACCAGTTCTACCCACCTAGAGTAATTCCTACTTAAAGGTTGATCCCACTTAAAGACTTAGAAAATATAACTAGTAGTTTCCGGTACTTCTAGCTAACCACGTAGGTGCCGTCTGCCCCTACCTCCACTAGGTGTACCTAGTTATCTTACCCAGTAGTTTCGTGTACCCCTACATAGGTGCCGTCTGCCCCTATCTTTACTAGGTGTACCCACTACTCCCAAGCGATCGGCTCCCTAACGTAGATACCCGTGCTGGTCCCACAGTGGGGTGTATCACTCCCCTAAAGTGGCCACCTGATAATATCAACGGTGCACGGCTTTATATCTACACGATGCAACAACGGCTTATCTACCAGCCCGGGCCCACACACGCATATGAAACCCGTTGGACTTGCGTTGCCACCGCTACCCCGTTTTGGCCTCTTATAATCAAGCCCAATATGCGTGTCCCGTCACTCGACATGGGTCGAGCCCACAAAGATACGTTTGGGATATTGGTTGAAATGGGCCCCCACAAGCTACTACTTAAGCTTGTCATTAATCTAGTGCATCCCACTTAACCTCTTTTTATAATCATGCCCCCTTACACGTTAAGGTTTGGTTAAGTCATTTAATTATATTTTAATTGCCACTTAAGGCGCCCACTAGATTTCCGCATGCCACCCAAGGCACTTACTTGATTCCCACATGCCACCCAAGGCACTTACTTGATTCCCACATGCCACCCAAGGCACTTACTTAACCCTTTAATCATGTTTAATTACATGTTCCACTTTGGTTAAGTATTCTAATCGTATTTTCTATTGCCACCCAAGGCAACCCACTAGTTTCCTCATGCCACCCAAGGCACCCCCACTAGTTACTACATGCCACCCAAGGCACCCACTTAACCCCTCATGTCCCACTACATGCTCATATGGTTAAGTGTTTCTTAATTAATTAAGACCGTGATCTCCCATAAAGACCTCCCACATTAGACTGGCTGTTATGACCGCCTGGTTAAGCCGGTAGAGTCCGGGCAGTCTTACGTCATAACAGAGTCTAACCTCGTGTCTTTACCTTAATCACGTATTTAATTTGTGGCTAAGACCTCTCACATTGGGCTGACATTTGTAGCAACTGGTTAAGCCGGTCGGGTCCGGGCAGTTTTACACTACAAATGAGTCCAACCTCGTGTCTTAGTCGATTAATTACACCTAATTAATCACCCCCATATTAATTATCCCTAATTAATATCAAGTTTACCATAACATGGGTAGACCTAACTCAATAGGTAAATTCCCATGGGGTAGACCTAACTCAATAGGTAAATTCCCACTTATGGTAGTTTATTTTTATGGTATGTTTAATCATACCCAACCATTCTTTAATTAACATATTTACCAACCCCATCGTTTCCCCACGTAAATCGTTCTCATTTCATGACATAACAAAGGGGAAGATCATCACAAATATCATGGGTTTAGCATACAACTTTGTCATGGGTTAAGAGGATGCCAACTTGCATATATGAGCATATATTAACCCAACCACATTTAACCCCAAACTTGCACATGATCATACACATGTCTTGCACAACATGTTGAACTTGCATATAAGCATTTTCATAACTTGCATAACATGTTAGACATGCATTTAAGCCTACACATAACTTGCATAAGCATTCACATACTTGCATGGGCATTCATATACTTGCATAAACATTCACATACTTGCATATCACATTAAGCTCGCATTTAAGCATATACATAACTTGCATAACATCATGCACATAACTTGCATAATCTCATAAACTTAACTTGCTTAACACCATGCACATAACTTGCATACCCTCATACACATAACTTGCATATGAACTTGCATAACAACATGCACATAACCTACATAACATCATGCACATAACTTGCATAACATGTTGAGCTTGCATGTAAGCATAACTTGCATAATATGTCGAACTTGCATATATGACTTGCATCTTAAAGGAGGGTAAACATGCATAGCATATAAAGGTGCCATCTTGCATATGTATATACCATTTTTAAAAGGGTAAACTTGCATGTCATGATTTATGCATAATACCAAACACTTAGCATGCATAAAACCACTTACTTATCATGCATAGAATCAAATACTTATTATGCATAAAATCAAATACTTATTATGCATAAACCCACCACTTAACTTGCATAAACCCAAACACTTAACATGCATAAAACCCAATACTTAGTATGCATACAATCAAATACTTAGCATGCATAACATCAAATACTTAGCATGCATAACATCAAATACTCAGCATGCATAACATCAAATACTTAGCATGCATAACATCAAATACTTAGCATGCATAACATCAAATACTTAGCATGCATAAAATCACATGCATAACTTGCATATCATGTTACATATAACTTGCATATATTCTCACATATAGTTTGCATAACATGTTACATATGCATAAATGTTTAACATAGTGTTTTGCATCATAAAACATGGCCTTAAACTTGCATTTAACATAAAACTTGCAAATCACATATCATACAAACTTGCATAAACATATTTATCCACAAACATAGCCATGTCTTATCACATCCTACCATAATCAATTTAACAATTGATTATTAAAACCATAGGAACTCACCAAAACTAAGATTAGCAAACTCATGAAGTAAAACTAGTTGCCAAATATGAAGAAGAAGATGATTAGGGGTTGATTAGCTTGCAACTCTCTTCATTGATTTGTGGAGGCCATGACCAAGTTTCATTTTGCCATAGTTTAGTTACAAGATTTAATTATGAATGAATTAGGGTAGGGTTAGGGTCTTATTTATAGGATTAGGTAGTGTTTTAGGCCCTTAGATTAACCCTAAATTAATTTAGGTCCGTCAGATTTAGGAAACCTCTAGAACCAAGCCCAGCCCTAGCCAGAAAACCAGATCTGGTGCACCCAAGCACCCTGGTTCAACACGCCGTGTCGACAGGCAAGTCGACAGGCAAGTCGACACCCCTGTCGACAGGCCTGTCGACAGCCCTGTCGACATGGTCAGGGCGGGAATCTTCCCGCCTGGCCCCGCTGGTTCTAATTTCAAATCCTAATTTAAATTTCTAAATCTGTTTTTAAGTTTTAAATTTTATGCAAACTTCTTTGGGCCATAACCGGGCCATACGGACTCCGATTCTCGAAAACTCGGACTCTATTTCGCGTATTTTTCCGAGACGAACGCAATAACGTAGCCCGTTACCCCCAATTCCCACGTCTGAGATTATTTATCCTGAAATTAGTGAATTTTAGTATTAACTAAAATTCGGGGTGTTACAGTACCATTTTCGGAAAGTACCGGGTCTAAAAACTTCCCTGCTTTCCTTGCCAAATCACCCAAATTCATGTGTGCAGGCTTATTACCAAACCCCCTTTGGTACTTCCCAAAGTACCACTACCAACCTCCAGACACCATGAAATTCACGTCCCGATCCACCCAAAAACTCGTGTGTACCCTTTGCCAATCCTTCCCTCTTCCTCTTCCCTTCCATTTCCTTCACCAGTGCACAACCGTTCATGGTGCACGTGCACATCAACTCTGACCACCGTGACTTCACCACAACCGTCCCCGCAAACCCTAATTCACCCCCCCACCCCCATCGCTATCTCTGCACTCAGATCCGACCACCCTCAGTTCTACAGTGATTTTACCCTTCCACTTCAACTTCATCCAAAACTTAATCCAGGAAAAAACCCACGCTGCTACCTCCTCCGCCCACCAGAACATGTCCAATCTCGGCCATGACAAGATGACGACCCATGCTGCTGATTCCCCCAGGCGCGCACCCTCCCCGTGTCCCCATCGTGGTACAGTTCCGTCGAGACTTCCCATAAAAAAAATGCCTCAAAACCCTATTTCATCGATTTCACAAAATCCACACATTTGAAAATTCCTTTCGTATTTTTCCTCGCATACCAGGACCTAGATGAAGCTCTACCATCAAGCACGAGAACTCAAATTGTTTGGATGATCAGAATTTCCCTAAATTCCCATTTCTGATCATCATGGTCCCCCGGCCAATATAAGCCATTAAAAATCACAAAAATTCTTCCTAAAATCATCATTTTGATCTATCTTTCCATTCATGTATACAAATTGATTTAATACGAAGTTTGAAATTTCGATGAAACAGAGAGTAACTGGACTGTCTGTGTTATTTCCTTTTTTAAAATAACAGTGGTGGTTAAGTGGATTTTCTTCATTTCTTAACTTTTTTAATGGATTTAGTCATGATCTAACATAACTAACCTGAACTTATATTTTACTCCTCTAACTTAAATTATTTGCCAAAGGTTTTTCCACTTTGTTTTATTTAATTTGACAGGTTGTGTTAACCTGTTGGTGTAATCTTCCCGGCCAAATGTAAATCAATACCACTAAGAACATATCTCTAATCCTTTGATCAAGACAGGAAAATGATTTAACCAAGGATGTATTCAATCTAGACAAGAAACCCCATAGCATATAAATGAACAATTCAAAACAGAAAAAACAAAATACAGGAAACAATCAGAAAAATTGTTTACTCACCAAAAGAATAGCTTGAAACCCTTGCTGTTTTCCTCCTCTTTACTGATCAAACTGAGGTGTTGTGTTGTGTGTAAATGGTGTGTGTTTGTGTCTATATATAGTGGTAGGAAACTATATAATATTGGGTATTTAAAACTGTTTTGCAAAAGAGAAAAACTGTTTTGACAATTCAAAATAAATGGCTCTCTCTTGTCAAATCTCAACACCACAACCCATGTTCACATGGCTTGCATCAGCCCAACTCACCCCCTCAAACCCCCTAGGCAACCACTACTTCTCTCCTTATTGGTTTCCATTAGTTGTCACAATTAAATGCTCATGAACTTTCAAAATCTACCTTGGTTTTTCAAACAATTTAAATACCATTTTAGTACTACCCAAAAATCAGTTTTTGCCAAGAGTTTTCACATCAAAATCTCCTCATAAAAGTTTGATTTAACCATTCATATTTAAAACCCCTACTTGCCTTGCAAGTATTTGAAAAATCTGAAAATGTTTGTACCACAACATCCATACCATGTGATGAAAACTATAGGAAGCTACTTAGAAACACTCCATAGTTAGAAATGAACTAGTGTAGGTAAAGAACTTGACATATATGCAAGGATTTGTACATGACCATGATATGATAACTCATGTTTCTTGAAATATGAAACATGAATTGTATTTTCAAAAAAAAGTCAATTGAAAGGAGATAGAAAGATTTAAAAACTAAAAATCCTTTTGTCTAAAATGATCTTATCACATTTATGATATATGTGACATATGAATGCAAAAATCATTCATATGATTTTACAAGTGATTTTGACAATACATGATCTATGATTTAAAAATACAAATATTATTCTTTGCATTTGTTTTGAGACAAAGAAATGTTTTTAGGCATTTTTTTTCCTATGTATATGTAAACTAGAGCCTTATTTTAATACTTGTTTTTGACAACAAAAATGACCTTGTCATATTTTAATTCAAGTGTTAAAACTTTTAAAGCAAGGATTTTCCAAACTTTGATTTCTTAAATCCTTTGAGAAAAAAGAGCAAACATGTACAATAAAAATGGCATCAAAATTACATGCTATTAAAAAGTGTTGTTCTTTATAAAAATCAATTTCAACAAACGCTATCAAACATATGCTATTATATCTGAATGAGCAAAAATGGATTTTAACAAGTGCTGTGCTATACACATCAATAAATGCTATCATACACATGTTAACATGTTTTATAAATTTAAAGTCTGGATTTTTAAATCGTATTTATAAACACGTACTTACGATCAATCAGTGTCTATGATCAGTGTAAAAATCCCGGGTCATTACATTCTACCCCCTTATAAAAATTTCGTCCCCGAAATTTGTAAGTAGTAGATTAGAGTTATCGACTTATATATATAAACACCCATCAATAAATAAAACACACATCAGCAATTTCCTATTCAAAACCAAAAATATCCGTCCAAAATCCCTTTCTAGCTCATCAGTCATTTTACTTAACTCCGTTAAGTATTACCAAAAATCCTCGTTCACGTACTTAACGATCTCCATTTCGAGACTCATAAACCTGATTTGATTTCACAAATCAACCAATTCACTTTTCCTGAGTTCATATCCAATAAACTCTCAAGTCCAGCCTTAAATTTTTAGGAAATCCAGATTTTAAATCAATTTAAAATTCTAACTTGATTTCCGGTATCAATATGACTGGATATAATTCAAGTTTAATCCAACCATATTCAATTCATCTAGGGGCTGACCCTAAATAATTAACTCCTTTTATAATAAAAAGAGTAAATTACCTTCTGAAGCTCCTTCCACATTCTCAGAAGTTGACGGCTTATCCATCAAAGCATAGACTTTCGGTTGCTGTGGTTTCATAAGTGGACAGTCTTTAACCAAGTGCCCCGGCTGACGACAGTTGTAGCATGCGAACTTTTGGTGAATAACATCACTTGTTCCCTTCAGTTTTTGTTGCTCTGGTTGCTGAGTCTGCTGTGGCTTTTCAACTGCTGGCTTTGTACAAAACCTAGCAATGTGGCCCTTCTCCTTGCAGTTATGGCATTGCGTATCTTTATAACGCTCTTTTTCTTTCTCTCCCATCTTCGGTATTCCCTTGTTGTTGTTGTTATTCCAGTTCGGGTTGAATTTCCTCTTGTTTGGATTCTCACTACTAGTTCCTCCTGCCTGTGCTGCTTTTGCCACTGGCTTCTTACCTTCTAGTGCCTCGTAACGGACTGCCATATCCACTAGATCAACGAATGGAATCTTGAGATGTCCAATCATCTGAACTTGCAGGCTATCCTTTAATCCCGCGATGAACATTTCATTTTTCTTAAGTGGAGTGTTGATCAGTTCCGGCCCGAAACAAGAAAGCGAGTTGAATTTATTCTCATATTCCGATACTTTCATATTTCCCTGCTTGAGATCAATGAACTCCCGATACATTCTCGTCTTTCCAGCAGCAGGTAGATATTGTGCTTCGAAAGCTTCCTTGAATTTTTCCCAAGTGAAATCTTCCTCAGGAACATTGGTGGTCTGAGCATCCCACCAACTAGCAGCAGTTTCTTGAAGTTGCCATGATGCCAAAAGACGTTTCTGATCATCATTCAACTCCAACCCCTTGAAAATCCATTCACAGGACCTCATCCAAGCTTGAACTTCAGTAAAAGACTCAGTTCCTTTGAAAACTTTTCCTCTCAGAGTCTTATACTCCTTACAAATAGTCGCAAAACTCTTGTTCTATTGAATTGGTGCAACTTCTTCTACTGTTTCCCCTTGATCCTGGGATCCAGTATTACGACCAGTAGTAGTGGATGACCCTCTAGCTCGACCTCTTCGTCCTCGGCTACTCATCTTAATTACCTGAATATAACAGGTCATCAATCGAGTCTTGATCGGATATAACTAACCTAGGTATATCATCTAAGTTGTTTTTAAATTTATTTTAAATTCATTTTAAATTTTATAAAAAAATACGCTCTCTCACACTCACCCAAAGCCTAGGTAATCAGAAACCTAAGCTCTGATACCAACTGTAACGACCCAACTTTCGAACACATCGGAAGTCGTGCCATTAATAAGAAATGAGAATAGACAGAAGATAAATCACAGAAACATCAGAATCTCACAGCGGAATTTTCACAAAAGATAATACTTTATAACATTTCACACCGGAATATATTACATCAGAGCATACAGAATCTAGTGATACAACTCATCAGTAATTATACATATCATGGACGACTAACTTGCAGACTTAGTTATACAGTAGAAAGATGGCCAGCACACAGCAAAATCTTCATTCCAGCTTCACAAGTTTCATCAAATTCTGATTCACTTGTCTATTCATAAAAAGCGTTATGAATACCCATGAGTTTAAGGGAAAACACAGAAAAATAAACTCCGGGTCAGTCAGGGGACTGGTATGAGTAAACAGTTTACAACAAATAAAAATATCTCATAAGACCACGCCGTATATACGGAACGGGTTTTTACCTTATGAGATCAAAATCCTTTGTATACTTGAAAACAGATATTATCATAATGTCTATGTGTTTTTACAAATAAATTAGAATATAGAAGAATGCTTGCATCTCACATTCTCCTATATAGTATACAAATAAAAACCGCTTGGCTCTTAGGGAAATTGGATTTCCAACTATGACAAGGTATGGGTCCACCTTCCGCTAATGTATCTCTAGAGGCCAATACACCTGGGTTCAACAAGAACATCTTGCAACCAGGCCCTCACATGACCGACCACTCATTTCTCTTGAGTGCATCGAATGTATATCACCGATGGTTGTGTACGGCAACCATCCCCGAATGGGCAAAATCGATAGATTAAGAAACAAAGGAATTTCTCTAGATAGTTGATGCTACACCCTAATGGGAGCGACCCACATAGCCATGCTGCCTGCCCGATTTTTGTCATTTCCTGGGTGTGAGGCTTGAGGCCAGACTTACGTTATCTTCCAGAACATCTGGTCACCATTCACTTTGAATGCCACAACGTCAAATCCGTGATCACATATTGATTATACAAATACACACTGGGTGTAAAATAAAGAGAAGTTACCTTCTCCCCACCAACTTGGTATATTCGTAATATCAACGGCGTGACCGTTGGAAATACTCTGTCAGACATTCGTCCATACAAGTTGTCCTGGGACTGGACAAACCGAAGGCACTATTTAAAAATAGTCCTTGTATATCGCCGTCTTCAATTTTCAAAATCTCTGGCGCGCGGCCTATAATCAAACCAAAGTGGAATGTAAATTCCAGTCTCTTTGAAATGATCAACGAGCAGTTTTCTTTTTAAATTATAAATCTAAACAGAATTATAATCTAATCTGCATATACAGTTATAGTCAGAACAAACAGTACATGATTATCTTGTCAATACCTAGAATATTGATCATCTTTTCAAAACGGTCAGTTTTAGTGTGTGCGTCGCACGGGTTTTCTTTCCGTTTTGTTCATCACCTTCTAAAAATGAATTCTTACTTTATTTTCTCTTTAGAAAATATTACTCATCACTATCCCTTAAACTGATCATTCGAAATGACTTAAAATGTGATTTAATCATTTATTTTACAACTTCTACACTTGGTATTTTCTCGTCAAACTTTCCTTTTTGATCGTTCATTCTTGATTTCCTTAATCCCTTTCTATACTGATAAAATTTCCTTCTTTTTATTTATTAGTCTAAACATGATTAAAAATATTATTCACCGTTCTTGTTTTGTACAGTTCAGAACCGTTCATGATCAGTTCTTATATCAGATATTTCAGTTATTAGATAAAAGCAGACAATCCTACAGTTTCTACCTTGTTTAACATTCCATTTGAAAATAAAATTCAAATTTTAAGTATTTCATTAACAAGTAAATTATAATTTAAATTATAAACTAAATTTATAATTTAATAACATTATAGTTTCTGCTGACTCCTCGACGTCTGTCAGAATCATTCCCGATCTGCTATACTTGAATGACTTTCTTCGTTTAAAGTTTGAATAGTCCATAAAAATAAATCTTTACCCTTTTTGAATTTAATTTTCCTTACCTTGTTTAAAATTTGAAACAACTCTTTAGAAAATAAACCCTAATTTAAATTATAAAATATAATTTATAAATTTGATAATTTACAACTACTGTGCTGACGCCTCAACTTTGGTCAACACAATATCCGATCTTTCACCGTTGATCAACATCCTTTTTGTTGACTTCCAGTTTGATTCTTTTGTCAGAAAATCACTTTTAATTCTCTTTTTAAAATTAAATTTAATTTAATTTAAAATTTTAGTTCCAGTATTTTAAATTACAGTTTTGACAAAACTGTATTTCAATCCCTGTTTCACTTCTTTCTTGTCTCTCGTGTAAATAAAAAATACTATTTTTATTTAAGCATTTATTTTCCTCTCATTATTTAATTTAAAATCTTATTTAAATTTACATTACGTTCAAATATTTCCATTTTAGAATATGAATGGAAAGTACCATTTTCGGAAAGTACCGGTTCTAAAAACCTCCCTGCTTTCCTTGCCAAATCACTCAAATTCATGTGTGCAGTCTTATTACCAACCCCACCCCCCCCCCTTGGTACTTGCCAAAGTACCACAACCAACCTCCAGACACCATGAAATTCACGTCCTGATCCACCCAAAAACTCGTGCGCACCCTTTGCCAATCCTTCCCTCTTCCTCTTCCCTTCCATTTCCTTCACCAGTGCACAGCCGTTCATGGTGCTCGTGCACATCAACTCTGACCACCGTGACTTCACCACAACCGTCCCCGCAAACCCTGATTCACCCCCCCATCGCCATCTCTGCACTCAGATCCGCCCACCCTCAGTTCTACAGTGATTTTACCCTTCCACTTCATCTTCATCCAAAACTTAATCCAGGAAAAAACCCACGCTGCTACCTCCTCCGCCCACCAGAACATGTCCAACCTCGGCCATGACAAGATGACGACCCATGCTGCTGATTCCCCCAGGTGCGCACCCTCCCCGTGTCTCCATCGTGGTGCAGTTCCGTCGAGACTTCCCATAAAAAAAAATGCCCCAAAACCCTATTTCTTCGATTTCACAAAATCCACACATTTGAAAATTCCTTTCGTATTTTTCCTCGCATACCAGGACCTAGATGAAGCTCTACCATCAAGCACGGGAACTCAAATTGTTTGGATGATCAGAATTTCCCCAAATTCCCATTTCTGATCATCATGGTCCCCCGGCCAATATAAGCCATTAAAAATCACAAAATTTCTTTCTAAAATCATCATTTTGATCTATCTTTCCATTCATGTATACAAATTGATTTAATACGAAGTTTGAAATTTCGATGAAACAGAGAGTATCTGGACTGTCTGTGTTATTTCCTTTTTTTAAATAACAGTGGTGGTTAAGTGGATTTTCTTCATTTCTTAACTTTTTTAATGGATTTAGTCATGATCTAACATAACTAACCTGAACTTATATTTTACTCCTTTAACTTAAATTATTTGCCAACGGTTTTTCCACTTTGTTTTATTTAATTTGACAGGTTGTGTTAACCTGTTGGTGTAATCTTCCCGGCCAAATGTAAATCAATACCACTAAGAACATATCTCTAATCCTTTGATCAAGAAAGGAAAATGATTTAACCAAGGATGTATTCAATCCAGACAAGACACCCCATAGCATATAAAAGAACAATTCAAAACAGGAAAAAAACAAAATACAGGAAACAATCAGAAAAATAGTTTACTCACCAAAAGAATAGCTTGAAACCCTTGCTGTTTTCCTCCTCTTTACTAATCAAACTGAGGTGTTGTGTGTAAATGGTGTGTGTTTGTGTCTATATATAGTGGTAGGAAACTATAAAATATTGGGTATTTAATACTGTTTTGCAAAAGAGAAAAACTGTTTTGATAACTCAAAATAAATGGCTCTCTCTTGTCAAATCTCAACACCACAACCCATGTTCACATGGCTTGCATCAGCCCAACTCACCCCCTCAAACCCCCTAGGCAACCACTACTTCTCTCCTTATTGGTTTCCATGAGTTGTCACAATTAAATGCTCATGAACTTTCAAAATCTACCTTGGTTTTTCAAACAATTCAAATACCATTTTAGTACTACCCAAAAATCAGTTTTTGCCAAGAGTTTTCACATCAAAATCTCCTCATAAAAGTTTGATTTAACCATTCATATTTAAAACCCCTACTTGCCTTGCAAGTATTTGAAAAATCTGAAAATTTTTGTACCACAACATCCATACCATGTGATGAAAACTATAGGAAGCTACTTAGAAAAACTCCATAGTTAGAAATGAACTAGTGTAGTTAAAGAACTTGACATATATGCAAGGATTTGTACATGACCATGATATGATAACTCATGTTTCTTGAAATATGAAACATGAATTGTATTTTCAAAAAAAAAAAGTCAAATGAAAGGAGATAGAAAGATTTAAAAACTAAAAATCCTTTTGTCTAAAATGATCTTATCACATTTATGATATATGCGACATATGAATGCAAAAATGTGATTTTACAAGTGATTTCGACAATACATGATCTATGATTTAAAAATACAAATATTATTCTTTGCATTTGTTTTGAGACAAAGAAATGTTTTTAGGCATTTTTTTTTTCTATGTATATGTAAACTAGAGCCTTATTTTAATACTTGTTTTTGACAACAAAAATGACCTTGTCATATTTTAATTCAAGTGTTAAAACTTTTAAAGCAAGTATTTTCCAAACTTTGATTTCTTAAATCCTTTGAGAAAAAAGAACAAACATGTACAATAAAAATGGCATCAAAATTACATGCTATTAAAAAGTGTTGTTCTTTATAAAAATCAATTTCAACAAACGCTATCAAACATATGCTATTATATCTGAATGAGCAAAAATGGATTTTAACAAGTGCTGTGCTATACACATCAATAAATGCTATCATACACAAGTTAACATGTTTTATAAATTTAAAGTTTGGATTTTTAAATCGTATTTATAAACACGTACTTACGATCAATCAGTGTCTATGATCAATGTAAAAATCCGGGGTCATTACATAAGTGGTATTATTAAATTGATTAAGCTATTAATTAGTTTAATACGAAGAATTTATGGGAATTAGTTACCAAGTTAACTGATGTTTACAAGCTGATTTAGTCAACTGTGTTAATTAAATTTGTTTCCGATAGGTTTTAATTATTAATTGTCTAAACTTGACGATTGTTCATAAAATCCATTAATTAATCTTTTAATTAACGGTATTTAAGGATAATTGTTGATTACGTTATTATTAACAAAGAAATTATTATTTCAATGACTTATTAAAGGAGATCAACTAAGCTACAATTAGTTAATGATGAAGAAACTACTTTTACTTCAGTTAATGTTAAAAGTTAATCATTATTTTAATTAAAATGATTAACCAGAATCCATTTAAGAAGCAATTAAGTGGTAATGTGATTCTTAGTTTAATCGCATTAAGGAATTCTATAAGAGGATTTTGGAAGTAAATTCTAAGTTTTATAAACACAGTTATAAAGGAAGTTTAAACTAAGACGAGGGTTTTTAAATAAGTGTTTTACTTAAAAAAAATTGTACCATTTTTGGTTGAAAATAGATTTCAATGTGAGTATGGTTTATAAAACCATGTTAAAACAAAATGGAATGGTAAATAGGGTTTAGGGGATTCATTTTGAGTTACGAACTCGTATCTATCTTAAGATAAGAACATTGTCGATCAAGGCAATTTAGATAAGTATTTATTAATGTTTTCTTAAAGAAAAAGGAAATAGGAGAAATTTGTTAAGACAATATAGGCAATCGATTTCTAAGTATCGATGGGATGTTAAATAAATGATTTTAATAAAAAGGGCCTGAGCTTTTAACATAACTTATCGATGTTGTTGGATTAGAAAGTTAAAGAAACGATTATCAAATCAATATCTTTTATACCTTTGACGTGTTAGTTCGAAGAGACCGGTATGGAACTAGATCCAGAAGCACTTTGAAGAGACCGTCTATCTTCATGAGTGGAAGAACTACTCGTTAAATTTCTTTGGCTAGCTACCAGAGTAGTAATGACTTGTGATTCTGTCGTAATTGAAATCTTCGGATTGCAAGGACTACTCGCTACTGATCCTTGGGGTGATTGCTATATGGGACGCGGTAGGAGGGTGCCTATGGTTCATCCTGTTCCTAGATGACTTGTATGAATGAATGTTTGACAGAGTATTTCCTAAAAGTCACGTACGTTTATTTTAATAAATATATCAAGTTTAGTGGCGGAGAAGGAAACTTCTTTTTGCTTAACACCTAGAGTACACTTGGGAACATCAATAATTGATTTGATGGATCTGACAATGTGACATTCAAAGAATTGATGTGATGTTCTTGAAAAGGTAATCGTGACCTAAAGCCTCATCAACCAGGAAATGACAGAATCCGGGCAGGCAGCATGGTTATGTGGGTCATTCTGATTAGGGTGTATTGTCACCATTTAGAGAAAATTCTTTTGTTTCTTCTATCGTTTCTATATCTTCTGAAATACGGTGGTTGTGCAACCGTAGGGTGATAATATATTCGATACACTCAAGTTGAATGAGTGATCGGTCAAGTGTGATCGAGTTGCAAGATGTTATTGTTGAACCCCAGTGTATCCTCTATAGAGTACGCTGATCGAAAGGTGTTACATACCTTGTCATGTTGGAAATTCGAACTCCAATACGAGTCGAACATTGTTAGTTGTATACCAACTATGTTGGAAAGTGAGACGCAAGCTTTCCGGCTATATTCTTATTATGGATTGACAAACATTATTATAATATCACCGAATTTTAATATAAAAAGTGATTTTGGGTATTGTAAGGTAAAAACACGTGTCATGCTTATGTGTGGTCGCGTCTTACGAGAGTTCTATTCTTTCAAAATGATTTTCTAAAGTTAAACAAGTTGTTTGCAATATGAATTTATCACTGAAAGTATTCCAAACTGATCCAGGTGAATTTCGCTTTGCTTCAAATGTGCTCGGGTCATACCGAGGATACTATCAGGTTAGGTTTCGCTTGGAGCTTCAAAAGGGAAACTGGAGTCAAGACGTATATCCGTATTTTCTGGTATTGATTTATATTCCGCTGTGTGCGTGTATTATATTGAACTAGTGTGTACTCTGATGTTGTAAATCATATATAGATTATTTTATTTAAAGAGTTTTGATATATTTTATTTTATTTGTTTTGATACGAGACTCAAATCTTTATATTCTTCTATTCTAATATTTCTTTCTTTCTCCTCACCCTCTAACTTCTTTCTCCTAACTATCTTCTTTTCCTGTGCCCTTTGAACTGGACATAAGCAGTTAAATGTCAGCTTACATAGTACAGAAAAGTTGGGTCATTACACCCAAGCTTTATTTACTTTCTCTTTAATTTATTTAAGTGTATTTTTATTTTAAAACTCTAGAATATCCTAGGCTACAAATGATGGGACGTAGTTTGAGAATTCACAACTCAATGGCTGAGTTGTGGTAGAGTTTTGAGCAAAGGGTTAAAACAAATAAGCGAGTGATAGGTCTTGAGTTTACTGTGTATGTAAGTGTCATATTGTTTAACTTCTAGTAGAAATTTTAAGGCAAAGTTTTTAAGGTTAGAACAATCCAGAGAAAATCCACACCTTCAACTTAGTTTTCACTTCATTAAATGTATTAAATATAATCATCTAGATTTTCTCTAAAATTCAATACTTGAGCACATGCACATGTTACTAGACTTAAAATAACTTATGATGAACGGTGCTCGTTTTTTATGAGCAAACCGTCATGTTTGTGTATGTAATCTGCACTTGTAAATTAGCACATAGTACTTGGTTTGTGTTGATAGTAAGACATAAATATTGCGGGGTCGTTCGCAGTCAAAAGCTGCGACGTTCGCGATTGGCACCTTTTGACCGTTCAACAGCAATGATTCCCTAACGTTGGAGAATGAACTGTTCAGGCTGGGAATGAGATTCGGTGCACGATAGGTTGGACGGTCCTGACGATAGGTGGGCTAGTGGCGTTGGCAGACCATTTAGACGATTCAAAAGAAACCCGTCGATGAAGTTTCGAGAGCATGACATACTATTTGGTGGTTGTTTGGGTACGCCTACTTGCACGTATCTGATCCTTGCTACTGCACCTCCACCTCCAACTGCACCAGCTGCTTCTTTCACTACTACCGACGCCGGTTACTAATCTGATTGGATGACTGCTGATAACCCGCCTCTGGTCAACCCTCTAGGCGTAGATACATCGAGCATGGCAATTCGAGCCGCTATTTTGTGACCCCCATGTGTTAGAAGTTGCTACACATTGCTACAACGTTGTTCGAGCAATGGCAGATGTCGAGCGATGGGAGATTATCATGATTTTCCGCAATGATCTGCTGAATCTGGAGATTGTCGACGATCTTACTGACGATAATGTACGTGGATTTATTTTAGCGAAGTTGAGAAGATTGGAGCATCGTCGTCATAAGTAGTTTTTTATTTTGTTTTATTTTCAGTGTACTAGTTGTGTTCATGTTTGTATTTACGTTCGTTTAATGAAATGTAGTCGTTTTCTTTCGTGCAATTAGTATTTTATTTACTCAAAACAAATAAATTAATAAATAAATACACTGTTTAAATATCACGCTCAAATATCTTGTTCGTAGCAAAAAGCGTATTCACCATTCATAACAGTGTCACGTTCAAATGCACCGTTACGGTTCGTAAAAAACGCAACCTGAATGATGGTCAGTATGACACGTTGGACTATCAAGCATTGGATGTTCAACCGTGTTCTTTCTTTTTCTTTTTTCCCATCTTTTCTTTTCCTTTTTCCTTCGGTAAATTGTGTTTGTCTCTTTCTATAAACTTATTGTACTCATATCAAATGAGTTTCTTATTTTATGAGTAACATATGTGCCTTATTATTAACATAGCACTGAAAAACAACTTCATAAAAAATTCTTCTTAACCATAAGGGAAGATGGACTAGTATCGTTATATTCTATAAAAAATGTTTAGAACGATGCTGACATTCAACTTTTTAACTTATGCTGAATTGATAATAACATTATGGGGATGTAGTTGGTTTCCTTTATGGTGTTTTAAAGCAAAAACGTGTTGAAATTCCAACCTCACAACGGAGATAATTGCTTTGATTGCAACATGACATGTTGTCACCAAGTTTATATCCCTATCATAGAAGGTGACAATCTCATATTACCTTTCTTACACTAAGGTAGTATTACATCAACTACAAAAAAGTTCAGACTTATTAATAATTAAATCCATCACATTACCAACAAAACATGCAGAAACAAAAATTGAATACTGCAATTATCCCCCAGTTCTTTATGAAGAACAAATAGCACAATTTCCTTTATAATAAACATCATCTACCATTGTAAAAAAAAAAAAAATTCTTTTCCTAAACATTTAGTAGCTTCAGCATGAATTGAACGTTCATATTATTATTTCAGCTGTAAAATTCTATCAAGGTGAAGAAGGCATTGGTTGGTCGGTCAGAAAGTGGCTGATAAGTGTAAGTGCTTGTTTGGGCGTAAACGATGGCACTTGATGTCCCGCTCCTCGAATGGTGACAAACGTTAGTCCTTCGTACTCTATAGTCCATCCACCAACCTACATATGAACACACAAAAGCAATAACACAAATGCATTCCATGAACATACAATTAGTATATACACATTGTGATTCATACCTGTTTATTAAAATTGTACCAAGGTTTCCATTCTTGCTTTGTTTTCAATCCTAACTTGTTCAGTGTCAATCGCGTTGCTGTCACCGGTATTCTTCCATCTGTGTCTCCACTGCATTACATTATTTTTGGTTAATGATCCATTTAAAAGAATGCAAAACACTGCTAGTTTATGACCGGATGTGTTAGTTTACCTGTAAACCCAGACTCTTATCCCACCATTAATGAGTTTCTTAATAACTGGAAGCACTGAGGGAGGTGCATCATGCCATTGGTGGAGTACATCACTGTAATTGTATATGTATACATAATTAAGTGTTTAATTCCGTGAAGTGTTCAAGTAGAATTAAAGAAGAAAAAAAAGTCACCTGCAATGAGTCCAGTTGTAGTGAATTCCTGTAACATTAGCATGCAGTGCTTCTTGTACGTCCTTTCTATTGAAGTAAACTTCGGTGTAATCTGATACACAAGGGTCATAACCCGCTGGCTTCTGATGCCATGCACTCTACATAAAGTTAATCATTCCGTTACACTTACAATCTTGATTTATGTATTTAAATGTGAACTTTGATTCTTAAGGAGGGACTTTACATGCTTAGAGAAGTGCTTGGGAGCAACACCATTGATCATCGATGACCTTCTAGAAGACGATGACGAGTTCTCAATGCATTTTGGAGCGTACAAGCTATACATATCAATAATGGCGTATACTGCAAAATATTTGTCTACTGCGTCATTGCATGCCTTGGTGGTGTTTTCTTCACTAAAGTTGCAGTTCCTTTTTATTTCATTGTATACTTGGTCTGATATCACTGCATGATCCCATGCATACTCTATCATCCCTGTTTGATCAGTGGCATCGTCCATCAGAGCATTTCCAATCTGCGATACAAACAAAGCTCTTGTTAATATACTCTTGTAGAAGCACTTCACAAAATTTTCTACTTTTTTAATACCATGAACCCCTTAAAGTTTATGTAGTTCTCCTTCGCACCATGCTGGTTAGCATCAAATATTTGTTCAGAGAGTTGAGGGACGTAATGCCCTGTAAAACACATCAAGGTGAATTTCCACCAAAAAAAAAAAAAAAAAAAAAAAAAAAAAAAAAAAAAACCTGGGATGAGAAGTGTAATTATACCTGCATAGCTTTCTCCTGATATGTAGAAGTCATGAGATTTATATTGTGGAAATCTCTTGAACCAATTGACAAGGAAAGCATAAGAATCTTGTGCTGACATGACAAGAATAATTAACATGGTAAGTAATTAACCGCAAGGATAAATTTTAAAGGTAAAAGTTTACCAATGATGTTTATGATGACAATGTACCAGTAAGTTTATCTCCAATATAGCCGGTTAGATCAGAACTAGTATTTGTGTAGGAGAAACCTACACCAACTGGAGCCTCCACGAATAGCAAATTTGCAGCTGAAAAATATGTAAACCAATTTAGAAAACTATAACACAACTTGCAACCAATTTGTTGCAAAATATCAACCAATGGTACAATATTCTCTGTATCAAGCTGCATATGTATGAATGGGATATAGATTGCGAGATTGGTATACCTTTGTTCCAAGAATGCTTGTTAAATTTAAGTTCTGGAACACCCTTCTGCATTAGAAATGGTCCAAGTTCTTCTGCTTCTCCATAACCAATAGAAGAGCAACCAGGTCCTGCAGAATTGCAGCCGAATAAAATTACAACTACCACATATCTATACTATACAAACAAGTACAGTAGAGTAGGATTCAAGATTATGTTTCTAATTTCTAATTTCTAAATAAAGTTGTATATGGTCATAGAAGAAAAAACAAATACATAAATCAAGATATGGTCATAGACTCAATCATTAATGAAAGGAAATATTAAAATGCTTTCTGACTATATACATACAGACTGGCTTGACAGAAACGTATTCAATTCCAAATCATTTTCTTTCTCTAGGTGATGGTTACAGGTAAAAATGCAGGTAATAAAGACATGTGGATTATTAAATAATGGTGATTGTGGGCACAATACAAACTGCTTTTTCTATTCCGTCCTTTACTTTGAAGAGTGGGCATTGTTGATAACGGTCCCACTTTCAAACCACCACCATCTTTTGTCATTTTTTTTCTATGTATGTGCGCTCAGAACACAAAATAAAACACAAGGTTGATCATCACATTCTTTTGTTTTCATTTATACGGTAAAATTCAAAAGAAAATCTAATGGTGAAAATATTGTACATCAAGGTATTAGCTATTTCATTGTTGACACAAAATAAGGTATATGTTGATATACACATGGTATATCACCTGAATTTTCATGTTCCTTTTCTTTTTTAATAAAAGAGTGCTACGGAACACTATAAAAACCGGTCGGTTTTGCCAAAATAAAAATAAAATAAGGATTGTGTGTGTATTCTATTATGGCATTAACTATTTCATTCACAGTAGTCATATACATTGTTCCAACAATAAAATAATTCCAAGGAGACTTGTTCTACAAAGATATAAATTACATGTTATTTTGCTCAAAGATTGTATCATAAAGCAATTCTAGGTAGAAGTTTCTTAACTAGAGAATACCAAATTTTGGTTGCAATGATTTATTCTAATTTGTTGACTACATTTATGGAGAAGTATTTCAACTGATAATTATACACACACAATAAAACTAATTTGGTGGGAATTAGTAGCATTCAAATATATTTAAGTTTTAGGTTGCCTGTCAATTCACTATGATTTCACTAAATAAGAATATCAGACAAAACAGATTAATATCCAAAGAAAAATAGCATTTTTTTTTTCTTTCTTCATGGAATAAATGAATATTGTTCCTTACTAATCACCAAATTTGCAGGCTAGTAACCACTTCTAATTTGGCCTGACTATCCTGACAAAATTGACTAACAAACTACTAAAAGGAATGTCATTATCTAAATCTAATATAATATAATTATTTTTGTAACCATGCAAAATTACAAAGTATATGCCTATTAGGTATATTTCCTGGACAAAACAGTTAATATTAACAGCAAATTATTCCACGTCAAGACTAACACAGTAGCTGAGAAAATAAAATGGCAAATTATTTTATTAGTATTGGTTTCTAAATATACATGAATGCATATTTCCATTGAACCATACTCAATCAACTGAAATTACAGGATTGAATAATCATCATTAAAAAAATGGTCTGAATATACACAAGTACATATTTTCACTGAACTATAATCAATCTACTGAAATTACAGGATTAAATAATCATCATTAAAAAAAATGATTATGACAAATGCTTTACAACAACAAATTATAAGAATGGACGAAGAATTACAGCACAAACCTCCATTGAGCCAAAGAAGAAGAGGTTTGGAGTGGGGACGATGTGTAGCTTCAAAAAACCAGTAAAACAGAGCTCTGCCATGGCTTTTATCGACTGTAATATAACCTGCATACTGCTTAAAACTAACTTCGGGTTGTCCAGGCAATCGGATAACCCTGTCAGCCTCCTGTTGTGCTAGTACATCTTTGTCTAATACAATTCCGCAGTCGATTGCAATGAAAGAAGAGAAAATTAACAGGAGGAGAATGAATTTACAAGGAGCGGCCATTGGAATTGCAGTGAAGATCATAGATATGTGAAGAACTGTATGTTGACGTGATTCTTCTCTGCACTTTTATAGGCTGTGTGATTGAATTGGTTAACAGATAGATAAACTGTATTGCTAAAAACACCTAAATTTCTTCTTTTTTATACCATAAATGGTATTAAAAAGTGTAAAAGTGGATGTTTTTAGCACTACATCACTATGTAAAACTAAAAACAATTAGTTTTACACTTTTTAATACCATTCATGGTATTAGAAAGAAAAAATCTGAGTGCTTTTAGCAGCTAATTTGGATGAATATGAACGGCTTTGAATGTTTGAATGGGTAAACGCTGATTAAGAGATTCCATGTATATAGTTCAGTCCATGTTTTGTCGAAATCAACTCTCTTCCTATTTTCCATATCTCATTGTCCCCATCTAAATTTAAATCATCCATCGCAACAAATTTAATAAATAATAAATTCGTAGGATCTGTTAAATTTGGTAAAAATAAATAAATGACGAAATATGTGTGACACATGAAACAAGTAGAAAGAAGACGGGGGACATTTTGCATATTCATTTTAAACACCTTCCTAGTTAATTTCGCCCATGGCTTGAAACCGTTTCTTTTTTTGTGGCAATATTAAAGAATATTCTTAATACCCAATTAATATACGTTTCCAGCAGATGTTATTTCCACATTTTCAGTAGGTAAACTAGTGCAAACAAAATTTAATTTGACATTTGGCATATATTTTCCATAAATGTGATTATGACATGTAATATCAGAGTCTTGGATATTAGTTGAAACTAGCGTGTAAACTGTTCGTTACACACAATAATATTACAAAAAAAATTATTTATCATTTTAATGTTAAAAAACTTTGTATGCAATGTGTGTTAAATTTTGGTAAAACATATTAACTATAAATTAAAATTATTATTTTTGTTTTTGATTTCAAGAAACAAAATAATTATATTATTTTTGTTAATATAAATAGTATGCGTGTTAAAATGGGTATATTTTAGTGATTTATTTAGATGAAAACAAATATTATTTAATGGAATTTGTTTAATTAAATTTGAAATTATCAAATTAATTCAAAAATATATGGACTTATAGTAGAAAGAATTAAGACGGAAATTGTAAAAGATGTATAGATTTGTTTTGTGGTTATTGACATCAAAAAGAAATTTATGATATAATTAATGATAAATTGTTGATATAAACGAATTATTATTAATTTACAAACTAAATTTGTTATTATCATTTTTATACATAATTTATGTTTTGCAATTTATACACCTTTATAGTTGAATAAAAAATGTTGTTTATATATATATATATTAAAATTGACATATATTTCTAAGACTTATTATATTCACCGTGATTATTTAAATAATTTGAATTTAAAATTCTATGATTAGTTTAAACATATGAATTTAAATATAATATATCCTAAAAGAATTAAGGGGGTTCAATAAATTATTGTGGAAATGTAAAACTGCAGACATTTGAATTTTTTTTCTTTTGATGCGTGATGAATTCATTTATATCCTAAAAGAATTAAGGGGGTTCAATAAATTATTGTGGAAATGTAAAAATGCAGACATTTGAAGTTTTTTTTTCTTTTGATGCGTGATGAATTCATTGAGATAAATGAATAATATATTAAATTGTTATTATGTGACTTATTTAATTTTATATTTTATATGCTATGTGATTGAGGTATTTGTATATTTGGATGAAGTTTTTTCTACTTTCTATTAATACAAATATGGTTAATATTGAAGTGATTTATTGGGCGTATCAATATATATATATATATATATATATATATTGGCAAGGCCGAGGTTTTTATAGTGATTCGTAACACTTTTTTATTTATTACAAAATAAAAAATACAAAGTATTCAGTCAACATACCAGCTATTGGTTCTTCCACACACGGAAGAAACCGCACCAACACTACGCACTACAAAATATGACATTCAAGATCATTACATAATTAAAACAACAGAATAACCTGACAAATAGAGTTGAAAGCAAGGAGAAATAGGCTCGGTCCACATTTAGGATCAATAGATATATATTAGTCTGCTAAAATTATTCACATAAATTTTATACTATATATTAATAATAACAAAAGGTCTTGAACATAAGATATTACCATAGAACCGAGAGACGTTGTATAACCAGTTATAGAAATTTTGATTTGTAGGTATTTTAAGTAAAAACGTAATTTTGTCATTATTTAGTATTTATAAAAAAAAATTTAAACAACTTAAATTTTGGATTATGTGATCAATTTATATTTCTGGACTTAAGTATAAAATATTATAAGCTAATTGATAAATTATATATAAAAAATTGTATAGACTTTGTATTGTTCGTATTTAAATGTAAAATGATGGAAATGACTGATGAATATGTAACGACCCAGATTTTATTAAGAAATAATTAAATTTATGTAAATATTTCAAATAATTTATTTTGAGAATTAACGATTTGAACTTTATTTAATCTAACGTATGAATGTACAATTTATAATATAATTAAAAACGAGCTCGCAGCAGCGCGATAGTTCGTAATATTACATTTTGAACTTTAAATGGATATACATAATTCAATATAAGTCAGAGTATGTTGAAACAAGAAATGTTAGAGTCTATTTAACTATATCCTTCTAACGAAGGTGAAAATTTGAGATTTCATCGTATAGATTGTAAGTTATGTCCAAATCAAATTTCCAAAAAATCACTATTGAATCGTTTATAAACCATAAAGATTTATTTAATAAAATAAAAGGATTTTATAATAGACTGAATATTGATTTAGCTTAGAAATTGAAATATCAAATTATAAACCCAAGTATGTTTATTTTGGATCTATACAATATTCTATTTGAATATATATGATAATGTTAATTTATTATTATTGAATTGAATTATTTTTTAATATATTGATATTTTTTAATGTTATTCAAGCCTTAAAAATAGTCATTTTGCAAATGATCTCTGTTTTCGATGAAGCCAATTTTATTGTACTCAGAATAGCTAATTATTGCTAGATTTGAAATTTCGCGCCAATTGGAGTTGTTTTGTGACTGTGCGTAATTAAGATGTGAACAAATCGATAAATTGAGCTCGAACTAGTGTTTTTTGAGCAAACCAACTCAGAATTCGACGAAACAAGTTTCAATAGGACCGCAACGACAAACCATAGCGGCACAACAATTTTCACCCTGAATGGAGTTCGCGTTTACCCATGCAAATATTTAAACAACGATCGGAGACAACGGTCGAATAAAAACTATATGATAATGAACAAAACTTCACCGGTAAGCTAGACTCTATCCAATAAGTACACCCCTACTCCCCCAAACCTCAACGCATTTCCTCCTCCTTCACATTTTGCAAATAAGCCCATCCCACTATAATAATTTCTATCTTCCAAACCATTAGGAATCACTACAGGAAATTTGTCCTTTACCTATCAATATTTTACCTACCAATAAATATGAGTAGGTAAAGAGAACCTTTATCTACCATTATTTAATGGTAAAATCCATTGGTAGGTAAATATTGTCAATGTTATAAAATTGTTGAAGGATGATCAACTACCAATAATTATAGGTAGGTAAAATGTAGTATCTACACATATACATAAGGAGAACTTTTTGGCGATTAACCCCTACATTTTTCTCATATCAATTTAAACTTTCATTAAAAATAATGCTGAGTTGTGTGATGATGTGTCAAAAAAAATATTCTAGCAATTTTTTTGGATTGAAGATTTCGTTTATATATCTTAGCAATGCTTTTATAAAATCATTTATTTATTAATTATTAATAATTATTTTGAAATATGAAATAATTTGCAGTTAATGAATTGATAAACAATAACTGAATTGTAAATAATTAATATTAAATAATCATTCGTTAGTAACTTATCATACATTGTTAATTTTTTTTTTAAATAACTGACTACAAATGTTTTAACTTTAAATTTTTCTAAAATGTTCCATAATTTCACACTAATATGTCATCACCTCAAATGGCTAAAGCGTATTTCCTCTAGTTTATTGCATAGACGCAATCCATACCATCCTTCGGTTATAAATTTAACAGCTTATTTAAATCAAATCTAGCAGTACAGATCTCAATCCACATGATCCACCTTGTAGCCTCAATCTGCGTAGTCCCTTTTGATTGGCCACATGCTGAATAGGATATTAGAAGCAAAGATGACATAAAATTGCATTAATAATGAAAAATCAAATTTAGGCATAAAGTGGATTTCGGTCGTTTTAATTTTTAGTAGGCAAATTCTATTTGTACATCGTAAATTGCCTTACATACACTATTCTGGTTCTTAAATTGTATACACCATCTTTTGCTTAGTATATGCATCATATGTATTACTAAACTATCCTCAGGTTACTATAAAATAAAATAATTGTCTCATTTCAGTATCTATCTTTCTCTAATGCATTGATCGAACAAAGGAACCTTGATTTCTAAAATGAGTGAATTCACTTTTGTAATTCAAATTCAAATTCAGTTCCTTAATTGAAGTTATATTTATTCAGTTATTCATATATCAAAATTTAACTTTAAATTTTGAATAATAGAATGTTAAAATATTTAAATTTTGATTTTAAATTAAAAATTAATTTAAATGCTGTAAAAAATAAAATTTGTACTCCATGAACCTTATTAATTTTAGTACTTAATTTGAAAATTTATTTTATCAAATTGAAATGGAAAATATAAATACTAAGTATATATAAATATAATTAAAAAGAATATGAATAAAATTTAATGCTTCGATGGAAAATATATTAAATTCACTTCACAACACACAGGAATTTCTGTTATTTTATGTATGAAATTTTGCCAATTGTATATGATGTGGATGTATCAAATTTTCATTCTTTAAGTTTAATTACTTTTTAATAAGTGTAACTCTATCTTTAATTTAATAAGGGTATTTTTTTTTTGGTTTAATTGTATTAATTTTTTCATGGTGTAGGTGAAGCAATTAATGGTGTATGAATAGAAAATGCGTTTTTAGTATTAAAAAAATAGAATATTCCAATTGTTTCCTTTGTGTTCAAACTATTTGTGAAGGCTTTATTTTTTAAGTATCACAGACTGTCAGTCTTATATATGATAAATATTTATTACATAATAAGTATTACAGACTGTCAGTTTATATATGATAAGTATATATTTATTAACAAAGTAAATCTTTTGATAATATCTACGATAAATCATTATTAATTATCCCTTGATTAACGCACATAATTACATGTACACTAATAGAGAAACAAATCCCGCTACTTTCCCCTTTTACTACGTAATCTATAAAATAAAAAACAAAAGGCCACCATTCATTGAATGCTTCAGCAAGCAACTTTTTCTCATTAATGGGGAATATCGTTCTCTGCCGTTCTCAAATTTATTCGTCTCTTTTCTCTCCATTTTATCCTCTTCTTATCGCTCTTTTCTCCCTCTACCCTAACTTTCCCTATTACTCTAAGTTGCTTGCTCTGCTTATTTTCCATATTCTTGAGATTCAGCATCATTAGATAAATATGGCATCAGAAGGTTTTTGCGATCTATGACGGATCAAGCCATAGTGAATATGGATTTAAGCGTGATCGAATTTAAGGTTCAACACCTCAGATCTGAATATCTCCGTATTCTCGCAACCGATCTACTTTGTAAATTGGGTTTTCTAATATTCTGGCTTTGGATCTATATGCTATGGTAAGAATCTTGTACTTGGCCTTAAATTTTAGGATTTCGGAAACTATTTCTACAATCATCACTTTAAGTTTCTACTGCCGACATTTTTTGGGGCTTCCTAATTGTACCAACATATTCGGCTTTGTGGTAAAATTGATACACTGATTCAGATCTTTGTTGCTGAGGTAAACAAACCGACGTGTTTAAAGTGAAAAGTAGGCTGGTTATGGATTTTATTGAAAATGATGGTCATATTGATTTTATTAAATTACAAAAAAAATGATTTATTTTGATTTATTTAGGTAAGGGACGCACAAATAATTCTTACTTTCTAATAAAAATTCTGTTTTCATGTGTTTTATCAGGTTTCAGTCGCTCTTCATATAAAAATCTTATGATCGCATTGAAGCGACGAAAAAAAAATGAATTAAGTTTTTTTTCTTAATCTCGACCGAAGTGATGAAGAAATTCAAGCTTTATGGGTAACTAATTCATATGATGTTATTTGTGAATCCCGATAGGTTCTGATGACTCTGTAAATCTTTTGCTCTTTTTTTTTTATTTTTACTAATAATGAATACATTGAGTTTGTTTTATAGTTGAAGTAACCTCGATAATTTGTTATGTATGTCTATTTTTCTTTGAAGACGTAATGGCGTAACTTTCCGGTTTAAATAGGTTCAAGTTAATTCCAGTTATATGGAATTCGTTTGGATAATAGTATGTATTTTACAGCATGAAGCATCATGTAATTATGAACTTTGCACCCATGCAAATGTTGTTGACTACAACAATCTCACTTTTAGTGGTTGAACATTGGCAGACTTATGAAAACCGTTCACTAGAAATCTGCAATAAATAATGTAAGCGGAGAAATATCAGTAGAAAAATCAACAGGATAAGCCTTGGAGCTGCATATTAGGTTAAATCAAGACAGTTGGTAAAATTTTAACAGGGAGCATTCACCAATATTTATAGATTTTACACATCAATGCACACTTTTCATTTAGGTTAAGAAACATCCATGTAGCAATGATTATGCCTATTGTTTGATTAGCTAATGGTTCATGGATGAAAAACAAATGATGGTAATTAAACGTTATTGTGACGACCCGCCCCGCACCAACCGACATTTACTCCAAAGGTGCGCTGTACACATGTCCAGTTAGCACGGAATGGGTCGTCAGAAGGAAAGGGAAGAAGGAAATGAACATACAAAGAACCTGTAGGATGTCTCACAGCGCATAGAACAAAATATAATAATAACATACTTGACATAAAACAGGAGACAGTGCATAAGCTAAAAACCAGAACTAAGCATCATAGCAGCGGAAATCCAAAATATAGCTTAATACAACTTTTCAACCGTCTCAAAGCAAAAGCAAGATAAAGGAGGTACACTAATAATGCCCAAGTAGCGACCACCAACGACACAGGGAGAATGTGTGTGTGTGTGTGTGTATATATATATATATATATATATATATATATATATATATATATATCATATGTGGAAGCCTCCTGCCCGCCTCTGAATCATCTACTCGCGCATCACCAGCTAACCTGTCTCTAGTCTGCTCGTGTGAGCACCCAGAGTAATAAGAGGAGACATAAAACTCTGGGTCAGACATAAAGCCTGGTATGAGCGATAAGCATCTAAAGTGAACAATAACAGGTAGACTAAAACATACCTGAACCTGGACCTGCAACCAAAGAGTTAGCATTACATACTGTACAACACTCTAAGGTGCCATATCAAACGGTATAAAGATACGGAGGTGGGGGAGGTGTGCATGTCATAGTGATGGCAAACAATAAAACATAGCATCCATCCTCACATCTCTCACTCAGTGCGTAAAGCATACGATATTCACCACTTCGATCACCCACCCTTGCTACGATCACTTTGCCCCATGAAGTCATAAAATGACTTCACTGCACTGATAACGTAGCCACTAATCATTTGCTATGTCCACTTGCCCCATGGAGTTATTCACCCCATCTGCGCTGGCTCATAGCCTTACCAATCCTTACTATGTCCACTTGCCCCATGGAGTTATTCACTCCATCTGTGTTGGCTCATAGTCTTACCAATCCTTACTATGTCCACTTGCCCCATGGAGTTGTTCACCCCATCTGCGCTGGCTCATAGTCTTACTACGCATCACCTTGCCCCTCGAGTCATAATGACTCTACTGCACTGATAAGTAGCCCATCATTCATTTTTAGTGGTGGATCGAAGTTATGAACGTCAACAACTCCTTAGCACACGTCCCGCAGCAAAGCCCAATCATGAAGTGAACTCATCGGTCCCCAACTGGATCCTGAGCTCTAACTTCCCATATTGGACTACCTTTGCATTTCGGGTCATTGGTTAATACTGGGTCTGGTCGGGTTCCTCCTCAAGTCGTCGGTTCGGGTCAGGTGTCCTCCATCGGGTCGGGTCGGGTGTCTCACTTCGGGTCGGGTCGGGTGCCATCTCCCCTCCAGTTCGCGCTTCCGCTCCGATCCGCTTCCTCATCCTTCACATGCTCCGATCGGATCCATCCTCCTCTATCCGCTCTGATCCCTCCTCCTTAATCCGATCCGATCCCAGTTCAGTTAGCATGGCCTTCCTTTTTGCCAATTTTCTCAAGTGTCAGGTTCCGATCCGATCGAATCCCTTGCCCAGTTCAACATATCCGATCCGAGCCCCATATCCGATCCGATCCGAAACCTGCACTGTTTTCTGAAACTGTTCCAGCAAGTGTTTACGCCATTCGACGACGTTTTCGACCATTCTAACTATTGAAATCAATCACAAAGCATATCATACAGTCATAGCAACATGCATAATCAACCACAAACATCAAAACATCAATATGATATGTTAAAATGGATCAAACATACCCAAAACCCCATATTTCCCCTTAAGCATGTTTAGGTGAAACTAATGATAGGATTAACAAAACTTAACCAAACTAACCCAAATTCATATCAGAGGTCTAAAACATCATTTAGGAATTTATGAACATTTTTCCAGAATTTTATCATGCTTAAATTCGCTAATTAACACTAATTACCCTTAACTAGCCATAATTAGTGTAAAACTATGCAAATCACTCACCTTAGCCACAAGTAAACTAAGATCTAAAATAAATCTCTGATTTGATGTAAATCCAAATACTAAACAGCAGCTCCGATGTTGATTTGGTGTAGATCTCCCTTGGTTAGAGGTTGCAAAGCCAAATCCTTGACCAAAAGGTGATTTGGAGGTGATTTAGAGGTTGGAGGCCATTTTTAGGGTTCCTTGGTGATAAGTGGAGGCTAGAAAACTGAAATGGAATGATGCTCTATCTCATTTCAGCCTTCCCATAACCCTAATCCCGAAATGTGTTATGGGCCTACTCACTAATCACCCGATTTGGCCTGGTTAAGCAGTTTTTCACCCTCCAAACCTTATTTCAGTCATATCTCCGTTTGGCTATTGTGACCACTCTACGGAAAGGTAAACCATCAAACGAATCTAATGGAAGTGGTTTCAGGTCAAAATTCCTTTCCAATCAAAAGTTATGGCCAAAACAAGATCAACTAGGGGCAAAATGGTCATTTAAAAATCGACAAAAATCATAAGCATGGGAAATGACTCTAATGGATATTTCCCAAAGTTACATGACCATACGACTTCATACGGGAAAGAAATAAATATTCTACGATCATATGATGTGTAGAATACGGGTCGTTACACTCTCCCCCCTTAAGAAATTTCGCCCCCGAAATTCCCTAATCAAAACACACACAAAGGTCCCCGCATGCCTATCAACCATAAAACAACAATCAAACATGCAAAACAAGTAAGGCAAGTCTATCCTAGCATGCGGAATAACTAAATTATGAAGTAAGTCTTACCAGGCAAAGAGTTCTGGATACGCCTTCCTAATGCTCTCCTCTGTTTCCCAAGTACAATCATTCTCGCTCTCGCCCCACTGAACCTTGACTAGCTTCACCGCCTTCCTTCGAAGTTGCTTCGTATCGTGCCCTACAATACGAGTCGGCTTGCGGTTCCCAACCGCCTCGGGTTCTACTTCGAAGTCTTCTAACTGATCAGGTGAAATAGTCATATCTGAGTCGTGAACGAACTTCCTTAGTTGGAAAACATGAAATACATTGTGAACTCCCGCCATCTTCTCTGGTAAGCCAACTCTATATGCCAAATTCCCGACTAATTCAAGAACAGGGAATGGGCCAACAAATCTCGGTGCCAACTTGCCTCTCCTGCCAAATCGAATCACGCTCTTTATCGGAGAGATCTTGACAAACACCAAGTCACCAACGGAGAATTTCAAGTCTCTTCTCCTCTTATCAGCATAACTCTTCTGCCTATGTTGGGCAGCTTTCATTCGTTGACGAATGATCTTGATCTTATCGGAAGTTTCTCTCACCACATCTGGTCCAAGCATAAACTTCTCGCCAGTCTCTATCCAACATGATGGTGAGTTGCACGGTCTTCCGTACAAAGCTTCATATGGAGCCATACCGATACTGGATTGGTAGCTATTATTATATGCAAACTCTACTAGATGCAAATGGTCATCCCATGATCCACCAAAATCCAATATACAAGCTCTCAAGAGATCTTCCAATATACGATTCACCCTCTCCGTCTGACCGTCAGTCTGAGGATGATATGCGGTACTGAGATGTAATCCTGACCCTAGAGCCTCTTGTAAGCTCTTCCAAAACCCACTAGTGAACAACGAGTCTCGGTCACTCACAATGCTTTTGGGTACTCCATGAAATCTCACTACCCACTTCATATACAATTCTGCCAACTTGGCTGCCGTTCTGGTCGATTTGACTGATATAAATCTTGCGCTCTTAGTCAATCGATCCACAATTACCCAAATGCTATCATATCCCGATCTAGTCCTTGGTAAACCATCGATGAAATCCATCGAGACTTGCTCCCATTTCCATTCGGGAATTTCTAATGGTTGCAACAACCCACTAGGCTTCTTTTGCTCGGCTTTAACTAGCTGGAAATTCATGCATTTGGATATAAACTTCCTAACATCTCTTTTCATCCCTTCCCAGTAGTAAGTCTGCTTCATGTCTCGATACATCTTATTACCACCGGGATGGATAGTCAGTTTTGAGTGATGACATTCTCTGAGCACTTCATCTCTCAATCCATTCACGTTGGGCACAACTAGTCTTCCATTCTTCCGAAGCCATCCATCTCGATCAAGCCCATACGCATTCATCTCCTCACCGTCGATATCCATCCCTAACTTGGAGATGATTTCCAATAGATTAGGATCGTTCCTCTGGCTGGAACCAATCCGCTCTATCAAAGTGGGTCTGATCACCAAACTAGCTAGCATGACTGGATCCAATTCGCAATTTGGTCTGAAATCAAACCCCGCGATATACTCCAGTTGCTTCCACTCAAGAAACATTGCCCCTAAACTGGCATGTCTCCTACTCAAGGCATCGGCTACCGCATTACCTTTCCCAGGTGTGTATGCGATATCAAAATCATACGAAGCCAAGAACTCTAACCATCTCTGCTGACGGAGATTCAGATCCTTCTGAGAGAAGAGATACTTTAACGATTTATGATCGGTAAACAACTCAAATCTTTCTCCCAAGAGATAGTGTATCCACATCTTCAGTGCAAACACGATCGCTGCTAATTCCAAATCATGGGTAGGATACTTCTTCTCTTGCGGCTTTAGCTGTCGACTAGCATAAGCTACAACCCTACCTCCTTGCATCAATACAGCACCCAGTCCGGTACCACAAGCATCCGTGTATACCGCCATCTCTTCATTCCCTTTAGGAATGACTAACACTGGCGCACGCGTCAACTTCTCTTTTAGACTCTTGAAGGCACTCTCACACACTCCGTCCCAGACGAAGGACTGATTCTTCTTAGTCAACTGAGTCAACGGTGCTGCTATCTTGGAGAAGTCCTGGATAAACTTACGATAATATCCAGCTAATCCCAAGAAACTTCTTACATCTGTCGCATTCTTGGGTGTAGGCCAATCCTGTACCGTAGCCACCTTTGCAGGGTCCACGGCAATACCACTCTCTGAAACAACATGACCCAAGAATCTCACTTCCCTTCTCCAAAAGTGGCACTTAGAGAATTTCTCTTTCAATTGGTGTTTCCTCAACACCTCCATCACTATCCTCAAGTGTCCCTTGTGTTCCTCCTCTGTCCTTGAATAAACAAGCATATCATCCACGAACACAAGAACAAACTTATTCAACTGATCTCTGAATACTCGATTCATAAGATCCACAAAATAGGCTGGTGCATTGGTCAACCCAAATGGCATGACCAACCACTCATAAAATCCAGACGGCGTCCTAAATGCCGTTTTCGGAACACTCTCATCTGCTACCCGAAGCTGATGAAATCCTGTCGCGAGGTCCAACTAGGAGAACACTCTTGCTCCTTCCAGTTGATCAAACAAATCATCTATCCGCGGTAGAGGATACTTATTCTTCCTCGTTACCTTATTCAACTCGCGATAGTCCACACACAAACGAAGGGAACCATCTACCTTAGTGGCAAACACAACTGGTGCTCCCCACTCGGAGACACTCCTTCTAATAAATCCCTTCTTCAAAAGATTGCTGACTTGCACCCCGAGCTCTCGCTGCTCCCTTGGTGCCATACGACGAAGTGGCATCACTATAGGTCTGGCATCTTTCACTAAATCAATATGGAACTCAATCTCTCGGTGTGGTGGAAGCCCGGTCACCGCCTCGAAGACGTCCGGATACTGGCCAACCACGGGCACATATGACAACTCATCCTGCGGGATGTCGAGGGAATTTACAAAACTAGCCATAACCCCATCACTAGGTAGACTACCAAACACTACCCTCCGCCCATCATCCGCCCTCACTGTCACCAAAAAGCCCTCACAGTCTACCACCACCCCGTATCTTTGGAGCCAATCGACTCCCAATATAATGCCATACCCAGTAAAGCCCAAAACAAAGCAATCACAAACAAACATACATCCATGACTCGATAAGACCAAATTTCTGCAAATCATACTAAGGCTAGTCGAACCACCAATTGGGTTCATCACAACCAATGGTCTATCGACTATCTCGGGTTCCAGTCCCAACCTATCTACCAGGTCACTAGATATGAAGGAACGGGAAGCCCCAGTATCAAACAAAACTCGAACTGGTACATCATAAATAGAAGCATACCTTGAATAACAACATTCTTTCCTTTCTCCACCGCAGTTGGGGCATTCGACGAAGAAGGAATAACATCAATAACATATGCTTTCACAATCTGCTTCTCTTTAAGAGGTTGCGGACACTTATCCTTGAAATGTCCCACTTGACCACAGTTGAAGCACTTCTTATCCGCTGGCTTGGCCCGACAATCTTTAGCATAATGGCCCTTCTTACCACAGCTGAAGCACTCAACATCCTTCTTGCTCTTTTTCTGACCACCTTTAGATTGGTCCTGCTTCCTCTTATTCTGAGAGTTGCTCTTGCCTCCACCACCTACTTGCGGCTTTGGCCCTTCTGCAGATGCAGCCTCAGTCTTTGACTTAGGGTAAAGACTCTCTGATCTCAAAGCTTTCCCCACGATCGATTCAAAAGTCTCATCGATGTGGTTGATAAGCCTTTCCCCCAAGTATCCATCCAAACCAGTAATGAACTTCTCATTCTTCTTCTCAAGAGTATCGATAAGAGATAGCCCATACTTCGACAAGGTGTCGAACTCAGCAATATAGTCAGAAACTGCCCTCCCATTCTGCTTGAGTACCAAGAACCTCTTGAACAATACTAACTTCTGGGCAGCTGGAATAAACTTCTTGCTAAAGCGAGCCTTGAACTGAACCCAAGTAACCTGATCCTCTGGAGTAGCTGTTCTAATGGCATTCCACCAATTCATCGCTCGCCCTTGCAGCTGACGAAACGCTAGCCTTCTCTTCATCGCATCCTCAAGACCCAAGTCATCAAAGATACGGTCACAGCTATCCGTCCAGTCTTGAACATCTGTGGCTGACTCCGTCCCGTGGAACGGCTTCCCACCAAGGTTGGTGTAATCCTTGCACAACTTGGCGAAATCGACCCTCGGCGCCTGCATTACTTGACCACCACCATTTCCGGGATTGGGAGCTGCCCCTTGCACTTCTCTAAGCATGTCTCTCATGAGGTTAGTAAACAACGCCCTCATGTCAGTGGCATTCCCATGGTTGGTCCCTCTACCAGCACCCCTCGTGTCTCGGCTCATCGTCAATCTGAAAAAGGGAAACGATTAACGACCCCATAGTGGTGCTAGTGCAGTGCGACTTCATTCTTATACTACTAATAGTATATATATACATAGCTTTTGAAAACCAAAGTAATCACAAATACGCGCTCTCATATACGTACTATCTCTCCCTAGTGTCTTTCCCTAGGTTAACTACGCAACCTAGAGCTCTGATACCAAGTGTGACGGTCCGCCCCGCACCAACCGACATTTACTCCAAAGGTGCGTTGTACACATGTCCAGTTAGCATGGAACGGGTCGTCAGAAGGAAAGGGAAGAAGGAAATGAACATACAAAGAACCTGTAGGATGTCTCACAGCGCATAGAACAAAATATGATAATAACATACTTGACATAAAACAGGAGAGACAGTGCATAAGCTAAAAACCAGAACTAAGCATCATAGCAGCGGAAATCCAAAATATAGCTTATTACAACTTTTCAACTGTCTCAAAGCAAAAGCAAGATAAAGGAGGTACACTACTAATGCCCAAGTAGCGACCACCAATGACACTGGGAAAATGAGTGTGTATATATATATATATATATATATATATATATATATATAATATGTGGAAGCCTCCTGCCCGCCTCTGAATCAGCTACTCGCGCATCACCAGCTAACCTGTCTCTAGTCTGCTCGTGTGAGCACCCAGAGTAATAAGAGGAGACATAAAACTCTAGGTCAGACAAAAAGCCTGGTATGAGCGATAAGCATCTAAAGTGAACAATAACAGGTAGACTAAAACATACCTGAACTTGGACCTGCAACCAAAGAGTTAGCATTACATACTGTACAACACTCTAAGGTGCCATATCAAACGGTATAAAGATACGGAGGTGGGGGAGGTGTGCATGTCATAGTGATGGCAAACAATCAAACATAGCATCCATCCTCACATCTCTCACTCAGTGCGTAAAGCATACAATATTCACCACTTCGATCACCCACCCTTGCTACGATCACTTTGCCCCATGAAGTCATAAAATGGCTTCACTGCACTGATAACGTAGCCACTAATCCTTTGCTATGTCCACTTGCCCCATGGAGTTATTCACCCCATCTGCGCTGGCTCATAGCCTTACCAATCCTTACTATGTCCACTTTCCCCATGGAGTTATTCACTCCATCTGTGCTGGCTCATCGTCTTACCAATCCTTACTATGTCCACTTGCCCCATGGAGTTGTTCACCCCATCTGCGCTGGCTCATAGTCTTACTACGCATCACCATGTCCCTCGAGTCATAATGACTCTACTGCACTGATAAGTAGCCCATCATTCATTTTTAGTGGTGGATCGAAGTTATGAACGTCGACAACTCCTTAGCACACGTTCCGCAGCAAAGCCCAATCATGAAGTGAACTCATCGATCCCCAACTGGATCCTGAGCTCTAACTTCCCATATTGGACTACCTTTGCATCTCGGGTCATTGGTTAATACTGGGTCGGGTCGGGTTCCTCCTCAAGTCGTCGGTTCGGGTCGGGTGTCCTCCATCGGGTCGGGTCGGGTGTCTCACTTCGGGTCGGGTCGGGTGCCATCTCCCCTCCAGTTCGCACTTCCGCTCTGATCTGCTTCCTCATCCTTCACATGCTCCGATCCGATCCATCCTCCTCTATCCGCTCTGATCCCTCCTCCTTAATCCGATCCGATCCCAGTTCAGTTAGCATAGCCTTCCTTTTTGCCAATTTTCTCAAGTGTTAGGTTCCGACCCGATCGAATCCCTTGCCCAGTTCAACATATCCGATCCGAGCCCCATATCTGATCCGATCCGAAACCTGCACCGTTTTCTGAAACTGTTCCAGCAAGTGTTTACGCCATTCGACGACGTTTTCAACCATTCTAACTATTGAAATAAATCACAAAGCATATCATACAGTCATAGCAACATGCATAATCAACCACAAACATCAAAACATCAATATGATATGTTAAAATGGATCAAACATACCCAAAACCCCATATTTCCCCTTAAGCATGTTTAGGTGAAACTACTGATAGGATTAACAAAACTTAACCAAATTAACCCAAATTCATATCAGAGGTCTAAAACATCATTTAGGAATTTATGAACATTTTTCCAGAATTTTATCATGCTTAAATTCGCTAATTAACACTAATTACCCTTAACTAGCCATAATTAATGTAAAACTATGCAAATCACTCACCTTAGCCACAAATAAACTAAGATCTAAAATAAATCTCTGATTTGATGCAAATCCCAATACTAAACAGCAGCTCCGATGTTGATTTGGTGTAGATCTCCCTTGATTAGAGGTTGCAAAGCCAAATCCTTGACCAGAAGGTGATTTGGAGGTTATTTAGAGGTTGGAGGCCATTTTTAGGGTTCCTTGGTGATAAGTGGAGGCTAGAAGACTGAAATGGAATGATGCTCTATCTCATTTCAGCCTTCCCATAACCCTAATCCCGAAATGGGTTATGGGCCTACTCACTAATCACCCGATTTGGCCCGGTTAAGCAGTTTTCACCCTCCAAACCTTATTTCAGTCATATCTCCCAAACGGTAAGTCCGTTTGGCTATTATGACCACTCTACGGAAAGTTAAACCATCAAAGGAATCTAATGGAAGTGGTTTCAGGTCAAAATTCCTTTCCAATCAAAAGTTATGGCCAAAACAAGATCAACTAGGGGTAAAATGGTCATTTAAAAATCGACAAAAATCATAAGCATGGGAAATGACTCTAATGGATGTTTCCCAAAGTTACATGACCATATGACTTCATACGGGAAAGAAATAAATATTCTACGATCCTATGATGTGTGGAATACGGGTCGTTACAGTTATGAATATTTGTTAATGATACTTATGTAATTTTACTTAACATACAACGGCATATGTTATGCAGACACGGCTGCAGCGAGGAACATTATTAGCGGAAAAAGGGAGGCTAGCACAGGAGAACTCATTATATGCCAGGGAAAATCCAATCTTAAGAGAGATAGTAGAGTACCATCAGCCTAGAATGCAGGATGTAGTATATGTTGGTGAAGGAATAGAATAAGTCACTGAAGTATTCTCCAACAGTCCTAGGCAATTATTATCTTGAACCAGTTGAGCACGAAATGGTTGATGTTCAAGCTGTTTAAAAGTGATGTAATTGTCAATTATATTGTATATTTCACAATTGATTTTTGATGTGGAGCGTCAACCAATTTGCACTAATCAATTTGTACTGATGTTGAGAAATTTAATAATGACTTTTATATTGTATATTTTGCATTTGTGACTTTTATTGTTGTATATTTTTCTTGTTTATTTCTAATATAGAACATTCATAAATAAATGTTATTATTTTTAACTATACACAAAACATTAAATTTGATCAAAATATTAATTGAGTAATAGACAAATAAAGTAATGTCGCGTGGTCCAATAATATTATCCAATGTAGATCGATAAAATGATGTCATGTGGTAAGTCAAATAATACCACGTGGTCTAATCAAATAATGCCACGTGGCTTAAGAAAATTATGTCATATGTACTCATCAAATGATGACACATGGACAAACCGTTATCTGACACATGGACCAACCACAAAATGCCAAGTTGCAGCAATTATGTATGCCACGTATGCGTTAAGTGGCAACCATGTCAGCAGCCACATAGGATGACACATCATCAAACACATCAACCAATGATTCATTATTAGATTCACAATTTAGCGGGGTCCACGGATTCTTTTACCTACCAATATTAATAAATGTAGGTAAAGACTCTTTCTCTACTAAGCTTTACCTACTAAGGTCTGCCAATTCAACATTGATAGCTAAAACATATTACCCACCATGAGATTAGCTTTACCTACACTTACAATTGGTAGGTAAAGACCCCATTTTCTTGTAGTGAATTAGACAAAGTCTTCAACATGAAAGTTGGAGTACTCGGTGCGGGCTACTTACTGAGATCGACGGTGATGGACTGACTTTTGGATTTTGGTGAATAGCGTGCAAACTGTCGAGAGTTAGACAAAGTGGTCAACTAGGAAGTTGAAAGGGAGAGACAGGGTTACAACTTTGTAGTTGGGCGTTCGGCCTGAAACGAAATGTGGTGGCGACGGCGTCAATATGAACGTGGACAATAGGTTATGAGTAGCAGCGAACAAAGATTTACAAGTTCCAGCGAATGGGAGGTGAGTGAGACAATGTGGTCAACACGAATATTGTTTGGGGGTGGTGAGATGGAGGCGCACATCAAATTTGTTGGAGAACTGTCAGGTGTGGTGGCCGGATTTTTCCTCGACGTGCGCATGTTTCGAGGGTGATTTGATGGCTGACGGTGGCGTTTGGGGGCGGCGGCGCTCCTGGCGAAGGTGCGGCGTGGGACAGGGGTTCCGATGGTCAGGGGATCGTGAGGTCTGGTGCACTCCTATGGCGGTGTGAGGTGACGGTGGAGGAGGAACGATGGTGGAGACGGTTTGGGGAAGACGAGTTAATTAGTTTAATATTTTAATTATTTAATTAATATAATCAATGTTCGAATGCTTACATCTCTTCCGTATGAAGTCAGAATCGAACGAAACAAGAAACGCTAGAATCGCTGAGTCGAGAGTTTCACAACGAAACCGATATGGTTGGATTTGGAGTAAGTTGGAATTTTGGGTTAAATTAAACCCACGTTTAATTTAATCCAAAAAGCGATTGTTATTATAATGATCAAATATCAATGTGAGGACTCCTGAACTGATTTAAAAAGTTATTATAATCTTGTCTGATTATATATTAATTGCTTGTTGTTGTTATGGTTGCTTCGTAGATGATGGACATTTATTTACAGTTTTATTTATATACTGTTTATGTACATTTAAGTGTTAAAAATTATAAATGCTTATCTTATGACTGCTGTTTGATGGACGATAAACTGTTGGGTGTTATTATTATTGTTCACACAATTGACAGCACGAATATGAAATTAATTGGGAATTGATTGAGTCGAGTTCCATTGAGATTTTAAATGAATATTATATTCATTTAAATAAAATAAGTCATGAATATGGAAATTGGATTTTTAAATTCGAAACGATTTTGAAATGAAGTTAAAATGTTTTCAAACAACATTTGAAATGGTTTTGAAAAAGATTTGAATTAAAAATGGCTTGCTTTAATTCAAAATAGAATTTGAATAGTAAATTCAAAAAGTGAATTCGAGTTAGATATATAAACAATATTTTTAACTTGAATGGATTGTTCCAATGATCTTATTTATTTTTATAATGGATTTCATAAAAGTCGGGATTTTAAAATATTGCATTTTAGAGAATATTATTATATTAATACTATAATAATATAGAATATTATGCTTTGTTGTAAAATTGAATTTGAAGTTTAAATCGTTTTTAAACGATTTTATAAACATTTTATAAAATACGTTTAAACTGAATCGATGAATTTTATTTTAAATAATAATATGGTTTGCACAGGATGTGTCGCACAACGACCATTCATGAATTTTGACCATTGACTATAAATTGATGTACCAGGAGATCCGATTATCGAATTTTACCAAAACAAAAAGCATTTAGTTCGAAATGAAAAGAGATTTCAAATGATATGTGAAATTTTAAAATACAATGGTTAGTTTTTGGAATAAGTTCAAAACAAATTTAAATAAAAATAGCACCACTGCCGTTAGTGACCCAAAAACGGATTTTAACGAAATGACCATATAAAAATTATTAAAAATATAGAAACATTAAGATAAACTGTTATAAGGGATTTTAAAGAGATTTGGAAAAGAAATATGAAGTTTCAAACTATATTTCGGTATTTGTGTTTTTTAGACTAACGTGCTGAATATGGTAAACGATGTTTTTGACGTTGAAAGTCAAATACTGAATGTATATTGTTTAGAAAAGCTATTAAATCTAGTTTATACAATTAATTAATCATTGGGAAAGTAATTCAACTTGATTTTAACATATAATTCGAAGAATGGTCTGAATAGAACTAGTCGCACAACGATAGTTCGCGAACATTGACCGTTAACTTCAAATTGACGTACCGGAGGATCCAACCATCGGATTATCCTAAAACTAAAAACGTTTGGTTCGTAATGAAAAAAGTTTTCAAATGCAAAAGAAAGTTTTAAGATCCAATGGATAGATCTTGAAACATATGCAAATCAAATTTGAATAAAATTGGATTTAAATGGAAACGATCTTCGATATTTGGTATTGGTTACCATTGTCTAGACGTTTACTATTTTGAGGAATTTGGAAGATGTTTTACATCGTTATTCCACTTATAGTATTTGTTGATTACGAGAATTGGTGTTGAATATAAGTTGATGTACTGTTTGAATTCTTATAATTGATACCAAATGGATTTTGGTTCATCATGAACGATGTTTTTAAATAGCATTTATTCTTAACCCATTTAAAGGAGAAGGTGATTTCTTGAGAATAGCTGAAATGAAATCTTTATTTAAATTGAACATAAAGATTTAAAGAAAGAAGTTGGAACTCGATGGTTTATCATTGAGTGGGGTGATCTTCTGGGTGTTTGATTTGATGTTGGTTTAGGCCTTCGAGGTCAGGATTTTTCTCTTTGCATTGTACAATTGAAAAAAATCCTGATTAATAGATAGTTTTCCTTAACAGTATGAATAAGAAATCGCAAGTACGATTTGCGCCAAAGATATCGTTAGGGTAAGTTAAAAGTGATTTACCATTATGATGGTTAATGAAGTATTTGGATTTGGGTAAGCGTGTTTTCACGTAGTGACAAGATTTAATCTTTAATTAGATTTGAAATGAAAGAAGGCAATTAAACTTACCAAAACTCGAGGGGTGTTAGATATGGAGTACCACCAGTTTAACTCCGTGGGGTGAAAAGGTTGGGAATGGGTTAACGATTTGAGAAATTACCTTTTTGTAAGGTTCGATAATCCTGATAAAGTCTGAAAAACTTGATTTAAGTTAAAACCGTGAAATGAGATTTTTATAATCTATTGGAACAATTTCCAAGGAAAGATTTAAACAATGGGTTAAAGTATATAAATCTATGATAAGATTTAAAGGAATAATTCCCAATGGAAAGAATGATTTGAGTAAATGAATATTCTAAAATGGAATGTGACTCATGATATGTTTATATATCTGAATTAGTTTTAAAGAGGCTCTAGTTATTTCAGAAAGACCGGGTTTCGACCCATTCTGAATAACTATACGACGATTATTGAAAGTACTGGTGGTTGAAGACCGGGGATCTTCACATCGTTTGATTATTGCTGATGTCTTGATTGGCAGGTACACCAAGACAAGGTTATAAGTGAAGTCATCCGGACGTACTTGGAGACTGTTCGGATTTGCAAGGGCCTCTCTCCTTAATTAGACGAGGAATATAATGCCTTCGGTTTCGTTCAGACCCGGAACGAACTTGTAAATTGGTGTGGTTTTGATGTTGTGTTTTACAACATAAATAATTGGTTTCTATTGGTATTATATCAGTTGGTGGCAGAGAATTTATTTTCTTAGATTAACACCCTCCTTTGAGACTTATGTACTCGGAGGGTTACATATTAATAGACACTGATTATATGTTGTGAATTGACAACGTGGCATGTTAAGTGCCGTGTCGATCAAAGATTTTGTTAAAAATCAGAGCTTTGTGGATGATGATCAAAGCATGATGTATATAGCGTAGCTTTGAGTGAAACGTGAGTTTTGAGCCTCATAATCCGTGAATAGCCAAAAACAGGATCATGGACAACAGATGTATGAACTAATGTTTCATTTTAGCTGAAAGGTGATGTCATGGTATGGAGCCCAGACAATTTACTTATGTGGATTATGGATCAAGGCACCTTGGATGATGGTCAAATATGACTAGACGACGCTCAAATACGACTGCGGAATGTTATGTCCAGGAAAGATTTTAACCAGCCGCGTTCAGTGCTGGTCAGCTCTGCCGATCCGAAGGACGACCAGCGTCTGATTCCTAGGACATATTGCTAGGTGTTCCGAATGGTTAACGAAGATCATTTTGCCTTGGTCATTGATGGAATCCAACATCCATTACGAGCTTTGTGTTTTTAGTTGAAGCCTAATAGCCTACATAATGAGATAAAGCATTATGCATGCCAATATTTATACATTTACTTTCGAAAGTTATTTCGGCACTATGCATTAGTAATAATAAAAAAGATTTCCCGTATCAAGCATGTTTGGTTATTGTAAGGTAAAACTCTTTCCTCCGGTTTGCGTTGCATTATGTGATGAGACTTGAGTCTTATAATAGTGTCATTCTTCAAAAGCATTGCGAGTTATTTATGATTGGTATTCATGTGGAGAAAACTCATTTCGTGTTATACAGCGTGGTCCTATGATTTACCTTACTTTAAAATAAAGATTAACAACTGTTTTAGTTTTCGTACCAGACCCATGACTGATATGGAGTTTAATGTTTCCCACTTAAACTCTAGGGCCTATATTTTCCACACAGGCAACTAATAGTTTTGGTGTGTAGATAATTTATAGAGCAGGTGCTGGATTGAAGAGAAAGCTGTGTCCAGCGCATATTATTTCTTCAACTGATAGTTTTGTTTATGTTTTCCGCGTGTACATGTTATATTCTGATAGTTATTTCCGTTGTGTGTTGTATCTATTAATGTACTCTTATATAATTTGTACTCTGATGTAAAAGTTATTGTAACAAGAATGAAAATTTGTTTTGATCAATTCTTATTATTTGTAATCCCAAGCGATATGTCTTGTTGATAGGTTTAAGTCGGTCTGACAATCGACTCGAACTGGGCGGCAAGGTCAAGGGTGGGTCATCATAGGTTGTATCAAAGCTTTGGTATTATACAAAGTATGACTCGTTTGAACAAAAGGAAAGGCCTCATCAGAGATATGATAAGTAATATCCTATAAGAGTGACTCATTAGAGATAGGGTTAGTAATGCCCTGGTACGAGTTTAAAGAGTATTATATATAGTAGAAGAAAACGAATTTGCATATATATAATAAAAATAAAATTGGTTTTGAAAGATTATATTATAATATGGTTTGAGTATTTTATTTTATGTTGAGGATTGGACGATCGAGTATAAGACGATTTTGAATGTACGCATAACTAATGTATATACAAAATCTTAGGTACACTCAACATATATTGAACCACATTCTGGTCGCTTAAGGATGATTCTGTTGATTGCTACAACATCATCAATGTTTATTTTCCAGTTTCGAAAGTGGGATGAATGTATAATTCCAATTGAAATGTCAAGGTACGCATAAAACCCAATAAGTGTTTGAAAATGATTTGACTTTAAATTTAACTAGCACAAGTAAAATGGATTGAAAAGATAAAAGTAGATCAACTAAATCAAATGAATTAAAATTTAACTTAAGAAAAGCTAAATAAGATTGGAATGAGAAAACCAATATAAGAATGGAAAATAAGTTAAGATATGTCAAAATTAACATTAATGTTGAATTGAATTGGAAATTAGTTGGAATTGGACATGTATATATACTGGACAGGTTATTTAATAGAAGCTAAGAAGAGGAATAAAATTGAATGCCTAACATAAAGGTACATATTTATCGTATTGATTAGGTTTGATGATTTTATGAGCCGATTGGCAAGCTATTTGGCTTTTGGATTTTCTTTCTGATTGATGAGGGCCTAGAGAGGCAAGTTGTAGTTGCATCGGTGAGGATGTACAAAGCAGGTTATGGAGAAATTTTTCAAAAATTTAATGCGTTATCCAAATTTCGAGAAATGGGAAAATCTTAGAAACAAAAAAGTTGAAAAACTTGAATTGATTTAAACGAAGGCTGAGTTGGTTAAGTAAACGACCTTTAGTTCCATCTTTGATTTCGAGGATGAAATCTTTTTAATTGGAGGAGAATGTAATGACCCAGATTTTATTAAGAAATACTTAAATTTATTTCAATACTTAAACGATTTATTTTGAGATTTGACGACTTGAAATTTATTTAACTTAACGTTTGAACGTATAATTTATAATATAATTAAAATTAAAAACAAGCTCGCAGCAGCGCGGTAGTTCGTAATATTATGTTTTGAACTATAAATGAATATGCAGAATTCAATATAAGTCAGAATTTGTTGAAACAAGAAACATTAGAATCTATTCAACTATATCTTTCTAACGAAGGTGAAAATTTAAGATTTCGTTGTGCAGACTGTAAGTTATGTCCAAATAAAATTTCCAAAAAGTTGTTATGCAGTCGTTTATAAATCATAATGATTTATTTAATATAATAAAAGGATTTTATAATAAACTAAATATCAATTTAGCATTAAAATTGAAATATCGAGTTATAAACCCAAGAGCATGTTTATTTCGGGCTATATGATATTCTATTTGAATATATATAGTGAAATTAATTTATTGTTATTTAATTGAAATTTTTTGAATATATTAAAAATTTATTTAATATTATACAAGCCTTAAAAATAAACATTTTGCAAACAACCTCCGTTTTCAATGAAACTAATTTTATTGTATCCGGAATAGCAAATTATTGCTAGATTTCAAATTTCGCGCCAATTAGAGTTGTTTTATGACCGTGTGTAGTTAAAATGTGAATCGATCAATAAATAGCTCAAACTAGTGCTTATTGAGCAATCGAACTCAGAATTTAATGAAACAAGTTTCATTAGGACCGTAATGACTGTAACAACCCGTAAAATGCGAGCCAGTTTGAAATTTTTATTTTGGCAATTTTGGCGAATTTTGATTATTTAAAATGAATTATTTTAAATAATATCGACGAGAAATTTATTTTGAATATAATTCGAGCGTATATATTATATACGTCGTCGTTAGAATATAATATTTATATATAATTATAAATAGAATTGAAAATGGCGCGGTAGTTCGATAATTCGATTTCAAACTTCAATTGAATGTACCGGGTGCAAAACAATCCGGATTTTAGTGAAACCAAAAATAATGGGATCTAATTGATAATATCTTTCCAACGAATCCAAATAATCGAAATTTCATAACGGGAATCAAAAGATATGTCCAGTTGAAAATTCTGAATAGTCGCTATAGAATTCAGGCCCTTAAAAATGGACATTTTGCAAATGACCTCGGATTTCGACGAAACCACTTTTGTTGGATCCGCAGTGTCAAATTATTGCTAGGTTCCAAATTTCATAATTTTTCGAATCAATATGTGAGCGTGGCAAAGGAAAACGCATTTGACCAGTTTCAGTTGATTTTAGTCGACTGGAAAATGGCCATTTTTCAAACGGTCTCAGAATTTGACGAAATTAGTTTTGTTAGGACCGTATCGTCAATACGAAGCTAGATAATATTTTTCGGGAATTTTTAGAGTTAATATGTGGCCCTAATAAATTGAAATGTGCGTTCAAATTCAATATATAGAGTTATATTTTGATTTTGACGAAAACTGATCGAAACGGCCAAACCGGCTTACGAAACATATCCTATTGTGTTCGGAATAGGGGTAATTAGCTAGGGACGACGGGCGGTGGGTCTCGTTAGGAGTTCGAAAATAAAAGTCAACGCAAGAGGATAAAAATATTAATTAATTAAACTAATATAATTAAACCCTCCTTGGTCAACCCTTATTCTTCCAAGCCTCGTTCAGATCTAGGAAGATAAAAAAAAACCCCGTAGACCCTCGCAGTTCCTCCGTCGCCCCCCTCGTTCAGACCGCCTCCGCCGACGATGAGCCCTCCGCCACCATCGCCTAGTCCCGTCGCACCACCCTCCTCCTCCCCCTTTCCGTTCGGTTTTCCCCAAACCCCTCGAACCAATTGAAAACCGCGAAGCCCCTATTGAACCCAAATCGAGGAACCCTAAAACCCTCACCGCGAGCACCCCCTTACCTGAAGACCGCCGACGTGGACCCCCTGCTGCCACCTCCGGCGAACAGCAGTAAACCTCGCCCCCCCCTCTGCCTAAACCCGCGAACCCTCCTCGCCCAAGCACGAAAACCCGACGCTCCCCTCTCGCAGCAGCTCCTCCGCACCATCCCAAACCTCTACATCAAAAAGCAGCGCCTCCACAGTCCCGGGTCAGCAGATCCAAGCACCAAGGCCGAAAAACAGTGAGCCCCTTTTCTATTTTATTTTGAATTCAGTTTTTAATTTAAAAACATTGATTAAAATTTCAGTTTTAAAGGTATAATCTTTATATATAGAGAGTTATAATTTTTACAATTAAAAATGTGATTTTGATATATGAATGAGCATCATAAAAGAAGGATTTTTATTTATACGAATAGCATATAAAAATGTGGTTTTTATATGAGTAACAAATAAAAATATGGTTTTTATTTATAAAATAGCGAAATAAAATATGATTTTTATATGTTGAACATCGAAGTAAAAATTCGATTTTTATATATTGAATAGCGAGGTAAAAATTCGATTTTTATATATTGAATAGCGAAGTAAAAATTCGATTTTTATATATTGAATAGCGAGGTAAAAATTCGATTTTTATATATTGAATAGCGAAGTAAAAATTCGATTTTTATATATTGAATAGCGAAGTAAAAATGTTATTTTTATATATGTAGTGAAAGCGGGCAACGAAAGCGACAAAGAGAGAGAATGGCGAAGATTTCTATAAATGGAGAGCCGTGGAGCTTGGATAGCTTTCTGTGAGAATTTCTCACCTTTCAATTTATTTTTCTAGTTATATATATATATATATACTTGGATGCAGACGGTGATTAGTAGCACCCGACACAATCGTCCACAGACCATGGACTTGTTTGTTTGGCTGTGTTGTTAGTTAGATTGTTTGAGTTGATTTGAATTGTTTGGTGAAATGAAATTGATATGATTGATGTGTGAATGGCGTGGGCCTTCACTAGACCGGGGATAAGGCTAGGCCTCGTCCCGTTTCTAGTATCGCGCCGTTATGCCGCCGAAATTTTCTAAAATGTCTTAGAAAAATAAAAATATCATTTTATTTAAAGAATGAACTTAATAGAAATTCATATGTTGGAATAAAATGTTTTATCGTTAAAATATAATTTTTAACGTGAATGTGAATAAATAAATATTCATTTACAAACCAGACGGTTTGTTTATGTACACCTATTTGAAGGACATTGATTGGGACGATAAATTTTACACATCGCCCAACTGCACGAATAAAATATTTGTTTGATTGTTTGAAACCCCACACGGGTGTTGGGATGAAACTTGAAGTTCACTCATCCTGATTGATTAAATATGTCGATCGATTGATTGACAAGCTGCTATAAGCGTTAAATGTCTATATTTGATGCTTATACAGTGTAGTGCACTTTGGTTGATGGTTGATTATTTTTCAATGCTATTATATACATGTGTTGTATGAAAATCCATATAATTAACATTATATGGTGATTGATTGGGCCTCATTCCAATTTAGAAAATAAAGAATATTATAAAATAAAAGTTCATGTGTTGACAGTACTCATCCATTGAGATTGGTCATGTGTTGAACGAAATATTTTGATAATAAAATTTACATCTTTATCAATATAAAATAAAAGTTCATGTGTTGACAGTACTCATCCATTGAGATTGGTCATGTGTTGAACGAAATATTTTGATAATAAAATTTACATCTTTATCAATATAAAATAACGGTTCATGTGTTGACAGTACTCATCCATTGAGATTGGTCATGTGTTGAACGAAATATTTTGATAATAAAATTTACATCTTTATCAATATAAAATAACGGTTCATGTGTTGACAGTACTCATCCTTTGAGATTGGTCATGTGTTGAACGAAATATTTTGATAATAACAACTATTTTGAAAAAGAAATATTTGAAATAAAATATTTGAAATAGAAATTTATGAAGCCGTGTTGATTAGATTGACGCCATTTTGACGTAAACGATATTTATATCGATTTTATTCATTTTGAAATGAATTGAATATAAAACGATTTCGAAATGAATTGAATATATAACGATTTCGAAATGAATTGAATATATAACGATTTCGAAATGAATTGAATATATAACGATTTCGAAATGAATTGAATATATAACGATTTCGAAATGAATTGAATTGAAAACGATTTCGAAATGAATTGAATTGAAAACGATTTCGAAATGAATTGAAAACGAATTCAAATTGAATTGAAAGCGAATTGAAATGAATTCAAATTGAATTGAAATTTGAATTGAATAGAAATGAATTTTGAAACGAATTTATAAAGAAGAATTCAATTTCGATTTGAATTGAAATGGAGGTTGAAATTGCTTTTGAAACGAATTTAAAACTATTTATATAATTCGTTTTAAATAGAAATCGACGAAGTATATATTATATATATTATATATATAATATAATGGCCTGAATAGAACACGCCGCGCCGCGGCAGTTCGCGAATTTCGACCATTTATTTCAAACGGACATTGCGGGAGATCCGACCGTCGGATTCTCCTAAAACCGGAACCGTTGGGTTCGTATCGAAAAGGGCTTTCTAATGAATATTAGAAATTTGAAATCTAACGGTTGGATTTGGAGATACGCCCAAATCAAATTCGAAAAAGGTCGCTGTAAGTGCAGTTCGATGACCGTTGATGGAAATCGACTGTACGGGCCTTGATAAAATTATTAAAAATAGTAATAATTTGTGTAAAATCATAAGAAATGATTTGTGAAGATTTGGGATGGAAAACTCCATATTTGAAAAGATAAAAATAGATTTTTATCGAAATGAACTAGTTTTGAACTAGAAATATAATTCTATTTATTTTTAAATAAATAAATTGAATTTAAAAAGGGTTTTAAAAATAACCAGAATTTCCAATGATTGCATTAGAGTGGATTTGAATCGAAATTGTCTTCGGAATATTTTGATGTTGGAATTCGTGATTATACAGGTGTTGTTATGGAAATTTGAAAGATATATATATATATATATCGTTATTTCCAATACGACATTTGTTAGTCGTAGAATTCGATATTGAATATAAGCCGATATATTTTCTATTCAGAGCCTTGTATTGAATATCGAATGTGATTTGGGTTTGTCGTGAATGGTGTCTTCACTAACACTGTTCTTGAACCCAGTTGAGAAAAGATTAAATCTTTTTATTTAGATTTAATGAAGTGTACCAATTAAATAATATTTAATTGAAATTGAATTGATATTGATTTTTGGGTTTATCGTGAACAGTGTTTTAAATAACACTCGTTCTTTAACCCGATAATTAATGGAATGTGATTTTGGGTTTATCGTGAACCGTGTTTTAAATGACACTGATTCTTTAACCCAGTCGAAGATTAAAACTAAGTGGAGTTTTAATGAATCTTTAATTAGATTGAAATGATCGAAAATGGAGTATCACCAGTTTTGCTCCAGGCGATAGTTAAATCTTTAATTAGATTTGAACGTGAAATGTTAATTGAATTTACCGATAACACTGTGGTGTTAGATATGAAGTATTACCAGTTTTACTTCATGGGATGAATAGGTTGGGATGGGGAAATTAAAATAAATAATTATTTCGGTAAGGTTCGCTAATCCCGACTAGTTTGAATTGAGATTCAAAAATAGAATAAAGAATAAATTCAAGGAATTTATCTTGGATAAAATTAATGGGAACCTTTCCCTATGAACGTGAAATTTAGAAACTAACTGTCGGTTAGCCAAGCAGAATGGTTTTCTGAATATTGATCTGATGTTGGTTTCGGCCTTCGGGGTTAATATTTGGGGAATTATTCTCTTGATTAATTTACGGTTAGTGGCTAATGAATTGGAATGAGGCGTATGTTGTGTTTGTGTAACACTTTTATAAAATATACGTGAGTTATTCGGGAAGACCGGGTTTATCCCATTCTGAATAACTGATACGACGATAAGTCGAAGATGAAGACTGTGGTCGAAGACCAGAAGTCTTCACGTCGTTTGGGTAATTACTGATGATCTTGATTGGGCTGTACACCCAAGAAGATGGAAACAGTTAGTGATCGTCCAGACGTACTTGGAGATCGATGGATATGCGGGGTACTAGGTGCCTCCGGTTTCGTTCAGACCCAGAACGAACTTGTAAATGGACTGTGTGTCTGACATTGGATTTTAGTCTGTGTGATTGATTTCTATTAAATATATATCTGTTTGGCGGCGGAGAATTTATTCTCTTGCTTAACGTCCTTCTCTGAGAAGTACGAGCTCAGGGGTTATATATTGATGGATATCAAACGCATGGAGTGAATTGCCTGTGTGGCATGCCTAAGTGGCAATTGATCGAGGCTTCTGTTGAAAAGCAAAGTCTTGTGGTGATGATCAAAGCAAGGCCTTTGTGGCGTAGCTTTGTGTAACGTTTACTTCGCGTGTTTCACACCCGGTATGAACCAAAAACGGGAGAGGACGTTAGGGAGGGCATGCGTTTCTTTCTAGCTAGAAGTGGCGTCAGTGGTTTTACACGCCCTGACGAGTTTGACTTATGTGGTTGTTGCTGTTGCGAGGCGCCTCGGATTGATCGGTCGTTCTCAAACCGATGGAGTCATTTAGTTGGCTCACCTACGCCCCATAGGGCGGAGAAACGCATGTTCAGGGTTTAAGTTTAATCCACATCGGTGGACTGGCCCTGAGGATCCAAGGGCCCACCTGAGTCTGGGTCATGTGGCTCGGGCTAGAGAGTCACGAATCGGTTGAGGACTGTCTTTTGCCTCGGTTCATAGACGGAAATCCAATTTCCAAATACGTGACTTTGCGGTTTTATGTGTAAACCTATATATGGCGACATAGTGGCATGGGACGCTCATGTCGCCTATGATTGATACTTATGATTTGAAGTTGTTTTATATACTATGCACTTATAATAGTATCAAATGATTGGTTTTAAAACGTATCAAGCATTCTTTGGCTGTTATAAGGGAAAACCCTATCCTCGGCTGCGTTGCATTGTGTGATGGGACCTGGGTCTTATAACAGCTTCATTTTCTTTATTTAGCATTGCGCTGTTGTTTTATGCACTGGTATTCTTGGGAGGAAACCCGTTCCGTGTTACGGCGTGGTCCCTTGATTTACCGAACTTTAAAATAAAGAATTATAACTGTTTTTAGTTCTCACACCAGTCCCATGACTGACCTGGAGTTTATTGTTTTAACCTAAACTCTGGGTGCCCCTATTTTGACACGGGCAGCTAGTAGTTTTGGTTTTGCAGATTTATATTCATAGGATCCTGGTTTACAGCTGGAACGATATCCGGAAAGCTTTGTATCCGTATATCTCCTTCTAGTTGTGTATTGTATTATTTTCCGCTGCTATGTATTTAAATGTAATTTAAAGCTCTGATATTTCTGTGTAATATTCATTTATACTCTGTATATTCTTGTAATCTGATGCATTGTTGTAATATAAAATGAAATGTTCTTTTGTATGCATTCTGATTTGTCGTGTTCTCAAACGATAGGGCGTTTCGAACGGTCTGGGTCGGTTTAGCGACTGGTTCGGACCGAGCGAAATTCCTTGCCGTCACAGTTGGTATCAGAGCTTTGGTTTACAAAGCTCAGAGAACAAGACACATTAGAACCCTATGAAAGAATTCATCAGATATTGGATTAGTAATATCAAATTAGAATGACTCGTTAGAGATAGGATCAGTAGTATCCTAGAACGAGCGTGAAGAGTATATTTTTCAAATGAAAACAAATTTTGTTTTGAAAATCTAAATCGATTATTCGTATTTGATTATCTATTTATATTGATGTGGACAATCCAGTATATATAGATTTTGCGTATACGTCTGATCCGCGTGTATTCGAAATTTTAATATACTGGATAGATATAGAATTACACTCTAATCGCCCGGAGATGATTTTGATGATGGAGCTCCATCATTAGAATTTATGTTCGAGTGACGAAAGTGGGCTTTCTATATATTTCCTATTGACTGGTGTGAGAACCAAAATTTGATAGGGCTTATTGTTGTGATTTGGCATCAAAAATCTAATTTTTGTATATGTATCAAAATTATCAATTTGAAACTCTAATCCACTAATTGATTGATGTTTGTGTTGTTTGTTTATTTGTTTGATAATTTTGAACCATTATGCCTAATATAACCAAATATTGAATTGTATTGAAAATTGGTCGCATTTGCTTGCATATACATATATATCATTGAACAGGTCATAGCAAGGAGGCTAGAGCCAGAGAATAAAATTTGTTTGCCCGACAAATAGGTACATGTTTACTACATAATTTACTGTTTTGTTTGGGTGATGATGATTTTATGAGCCTATTGGCTAGCCGCTTGGCCTTTTCTTTTTCTTTTTGAGATTTGAAGGACCGGGGAAGCTATTTGAAATTCCCCGATGCTCCCGGTGCAGGGGAGGTTATGGCGAAATTTTTCGAAAATTTAGGGTGTTAACCAAATTTTTGAAAATTTGAAAATTCTCAGAAACTGAAAATTTGGAGAACGGAAGCCAAATCGAACGTGGAGTTAATTAATCAAACCACTTTCGACTTTGTTCCTTTTCGGGGACGAAAAGTTTTAAGTGGGGGAGATTGTAACAACCCGTAAAATGCGAGCCAGTTTGAAATTTTTATTTTGGCAATTTTGGCGAATTTTGATTATTTAAAATGAATTATTTTAAATAATATCGACGAGAAATTTATTTTGAATATAATTCGAGCGTATATATTATATACGTCGTCGTTAGAATATAATATTTATATATAATTATAAATAGAATTGAAAATGGCGCGGTAGTTCGATAATTCGATTTCAAACTTCAATTGAATGTACCAGGTGCAAAACAATCCGGATTTTAGTGAAACCAAAAATAATGGGATCTAATTGATAATATCTTTCCAACGAATCCGAATAATCGAAATTTCTTAGCGGGAATCAAAAGATATGTCCAGTTGAAAATTCTGAATAGTCGTTATAGAATTCAGGCCCTTAAAAATGGACATTTTGCAAATGACCTCGGATTTCGACGAAAACACTTTTGTTGGATCCGCAGTGTCAAATTATTGCTAGGTTCCAAATTTCATAATTTTTCGAATCAATATGTGAGCGTGGCAAAGGAAAACGCATTTGACCAGTTTCAGTTGATTTTAGTCGACTGGAAAATGGCCATTTTTCAAACGGTCTCAGAATTTGACGAAATTAGTTTTGTTAGGACCGTATCGTCAATACGAAGCTAGATAATATTTTTCGGGAATTTTTAGAGTTAATATGTGGCCCTAATAAATTGAAATGTGCGTTCAAATTCAATACATAGAGTTATATTTTGATTTTGACGAAAACTGATCGAAACGGCCAAACCGGCTTACGAAACATATCCTGTTGTGTTCGGAATAGGGGTAATTAGCTAGGGACGATGGGCGGTGGGTCTCGTTAGGAGTTCGAAAATAAAAGTCAACGCAAGAGGATAAAAATATTAATTAATTAAACTAATATAATTAAACCCTCCTTGGTCAACCCTTATTCTTCCAAGCCTCGTTCAGATCTAGGAAGATAAAAAAAAAACCCCGTAGACCCTCGCAGTTCCTCCGTCGCCCCCCTCGTTCAGACCGCCTCCGCCGACGATGAGCCCTCCGCCACCATCGCCTAGTCCCGTCGCACCACCCTCCTCCTCCCCCTTTCCGTTCGGTTTTCCCCAAACCCCTCGAACCAATTGAAAACCGCGAAGCCCCTGTTGAACCCAAATCGAGGAACCCTAAAACCCTCACCGCGAGCACCCCCTTACCTGAAGACCGCCGACGTGGACCCCCTGCTGCCACCTCCGGCGAACAGCAGTAAACCTCGCCCCCCCTCTGCCTAAACCGGCGAATCCTCCTCGCCCAAGCACGAAAACCCGACGCTCCCCTCTCGCAGCAGCTCCTCCGCCCCATCCCAAACCTCTACAGCAAAAAGCAGCGCCTCCATAGTCCCGGGTCAGCAGATCCAAGCACCAAGGCCGAAAAACAGTGAGCCCCTTTTCTATTTTATTTTGAATTCAGTTTTTAATTTAAAAACATTGATTAAAATTTCAGTTTTAAAGGTATAATCTTTATATATAGAGAGTTATAATTTTTACAATTAAAAATGTGATTTTGATATATGAATGAGCATCATAAAAGAAGGATTTTTATTTATACGAATAGCATATAAAAATGTGGTTTTTATATGAGTAACAAATAAAAATATGGTTTTTATTTATAAAATAGCGAAATAAAATATGATTTTTATATGTTGAACATCGAAGTAAAAATTCGATTTTTATATATTGAATAGCGAGGTAAAAATTCGATTTTTATATATTGAATAGCGAAGTAAAAATTCGATTTTTATATATTGAATAGCGAGGTAAAAATTCGATTTTTATATATTGAATAGCGAAGTAAAAATTCGATTTTTATATATTGAATAGCGAAGTAAAAAAGTTATTTTTATATATGTAGTGAAAGCGGGCAACGAAAGCGACAAAGAGAGAGAATGGCGAAGATTTCTATAAATGGAGAGCCGTGGAGCTTGGATAGCTTTCTGTGAGAATTTCTCACCTTTCAATTTATTTTTCTAGTTATATATATATATACTAGGATGCAGACGGTGCTTAGTAGCACCCGACACAATCGTCCACCGACCATGGACTTGTTTGTTTGGCTGTGTTGTTACTTAGATTGTTTGAGTTGATTTGAATAGTTTGGTGAAATGAAATTGATATGATTGATGTGTGAATGGCGTGGGCCTTCACTAGACCGGGGATAAGGCTAGGCCTCGTCCTGTTTCTAGTATCGTGCCGTTATGCCGCCGAAATTTTCTAAAATGTGTTAGAAAAATAAAAATATCATTTTATTTAAAGAATGAACTTAATAGAAATTCATATGTTGGAATAAAATGTTTTATCGTTAAAATATAATTTTTAACGTGAATGTGAATAAATAAATATTCATTTACAAACCAGACGGTTTGTTTACGTACACCTATTTGAAGGACATTGATTGGGACGATAAATTTTACACATCGCCCAACTGCACGAATAAAATATTTGTTTGATTGTTTGAAACCCCACACGGGTGTTGGGATGAAACTTGAAGTTCACTCATCCTGATTGATTAAATATGTCGATCGATTGATTGACAAGCTGCTATAAGCGTTAAATGTCTATATTTGATGCTTATACAGTGTAGTGCACTTTGGTTGATGGTTGATTATTTTTCAATGCTATTATATACATGTGTTGTATGAAAATCCATATAATTAACATTATATGGTGATTGATTGGGCCTCATTCCAATTTAGAAAATAAAGAATATTATAAAATAAAAGTTCATGTGTTGACAGTACTCATCCATTGAGATTGGTCATGTGTTGAACGAAATATTTTGATAATAAAATTTACATCTTTATCAATATAAAATAACGGTTCATGTGTTGACAGTACTCATCCATTGAGATTGGTCATGTGTTGAACGAAATATTTTGATAATAAAATTTACATCTTTATCAATATAAAATAACGGTTCATGTGTTGACAGTACTCATCCTTTGAGATTGGTCATGTGTTGAACGAAATATTTTGATAATAACAACTATTTTGAAAAAGAAATATTTGAAATAAAATATTTGAAATAGAAATTTATGAAGCCGTGTTGATTAGATTGACGCCTTTTTGACGTAAACGATATTTATATCGATTTTATTCATTTTGAAATGAATAAAATATAAAACGATTTCGAAATGAATTGAATATATAACGATTTCGAAATGAATTGAATATATAACGATTTCGAAATGAATTGAATATATAACGATTTCGAAATGAATTGAATATATAACGATTTCGAAATGAATTGAATATATAACGATTTCGAAATGAATTGAATTGAAAACGATTTCGAAATGAATTGAATTGAAAACGATTTCGAAATGAATTGAAAACGAATTCAAATTGAATCGAAAGCGAATTGAAATGAATTCAAATTGAATTGAAATTTGAATTGAATAGAAATGAATTTTGAAACGAATTTATAAAGAAGAATTCAATTTCGATTTGAATTGAAATGGAGGTTGAAATTGCTTTTGAAACGAATTTGAAACTATTTATATAATTCGTTTTAAATAGAAATCGACGAAGTATATATTATATATATTATATTTATAATATAATGGCCTGAATAGAACGCGCCGCGCCGCGGCAGTTCGCGAATTTCGACCATTTATTTCAAACGGACATTGCGGGAGATCCGACCGTCGGATTCTCCTAAAACCGGAACCGTTGGGTTCGTATCAAAAAGGGCTTTCTAATGAATATTAGAAATTTGAAATCTAACGGTTGGATTTGGAGATACGCCCAAATCAAATTCGAAAAAGGTCGCTGTAAGTGCAGTTCGATGACCGTTGATGGAAATCGACTGTACGGGCCTTGATAAAATTATTAAAGATAGTAATAATTTGTGTAAAATCATAAGAAATGATTTGTGAAGATTTGGGATGGAAAACTCCATATTTGAAATGATAAAAATAGATTTTTATCGAAATGAACTAGTTTTGAACTAGAAATATAATTCTATTTATTTTTAAATAAATAAATTGAATTTAAAAAGGGTTTTAAAAATAACCAGAATTTCCAATGATTGCATTGGAGTGGATTTGAATCGAAATTGTCTTCGGAATATTTCGATGTTGGAATTCGTGATTATACAGGTGTTGTTATGGAAATTTGAAAGATATATATATATATATATATATCGTTATTTCCAATACGACATTTGTTAGTCGTAGAATTCGATATTGAATATAAGCTGATATATTTTCTATTCATAGCCTTGTATTGAATATCGAATGTGATTTGGGTTTGTCGTGAATGGTGTCTTCACTAACACTGTTCTTGAACCCAGTTGAGAAAAGATTAAATCTTTTTATTTAGATTTAATGAAGTGTACCAATTAAATAATATTTAATTGAAATTGAATCGATATTGATTTTTGGGTTTATCGTGAACAGTATTTTAAATAACACTCGTTCTTTAACCCGATAATTAATGGAATGTGATTTTGGGTTTATCGTGAACCGTGTTTTAAATGACACTGATTCTTTAACCCAGTCGAAGATTAAAACTAAGTGGAGTTTTAATGAATCTTTAATTAGATTGAAATGATCGAAAATGGAGTATCACCAGTTTTGCTCCAGGCGATAGTTAAATCTTTAATTAGATTTGAACGTGAAATGGTAATTGAATTTACCGATAACACTGTGGTGTTAGATATGAAGTATTACCAGTTTTACTTCATGGGATGAATAGGTTGGGATGGGGAAATTAAAATAAATAATTATTTCGGTAAGGTTCGCTAATCCCGACTAGTTTGAATTGAGATTCAAAAATAGAATAAAGAATAAATTCAAGGAATTTATCTTGGATAAAATTAATGGGAACCTTTCCCTATGAACGTGAAATTTAGAAACTAACTGTCGGTTAGCCAAGCAGAATGGTTTTCTGAATATTGATCTGATGTTGGTTTCGGCCTTCGGGGTTAATATTTGGGGAATTATTCTCCTGATTAATTTACGGTTAGTGACTAATGAATTGGAATGAGGCGTATGTTGTGTTTGTGTAACACTTTTATAAAATATACGCGAGTTATTCGGGAAGACCGGGTTTATCCCATTCTGAATAACTGATACGACGATAAGTCGAAGATGAAGACGGTGGTCGAAGACCAGAAGTCTTCACGTCATTTGGGTAATTACTGATGATCTTGATTGGGCTGTACACCCAAGAAGATGGAAACAGTTAGTGATCGTCCAGACGTACTTGGAGATCGATGGATATGCGGGGTACTAGGTGCCTCCGGTTTCGTTCAGACCCAGAACGAACTTGTAAATGGACTGTGTGTATGACATTGGATTTTAGTCTGTGTGATTGATTTCTATTAAATATATATCTGTTTGGCGGCGGAGAATTTATTCTCTTGCTTAACGCCCTTCTCTGAGACGTACGAGCTCAGGGGTTATATATTGATGGATATCAAACGCATGGAGTGAATTGCCTGTGTGGCATGCCTAAGTGGCAATTGATCGAGGCTTCTGTTGAAAAGCAAAGTCTTGTGGTGATGATCAAAGCAAGGCCTTTGTGGCGTAGCTTTGTGTAACGTTTACTTCGCGTGTTTCACACCCGGTATGAACCAAAAACGGGAGAGGACGTCAGGGAGGGCATGCGTTTCTTTCTAGCTAGAAGTGGCGTCAGTGGTTTTACACGCCCTGACGAGTCTGACTTATGTGGTTGTTGCTGTTGCGAGGCGCCTCGGATTGATCGGTCGTTCTCGAACCGATGGAGTCATTTAGTTGGCTCACCTACGCCCCATAGGGCGGAGAAACGCATGTTCAGGGTTTAAGTTTAATCCACATCGGTGGACTGGCCCTGAGGATCCAAGGGCCCACCTGAGTCTGGGTCCTGTGGCTCGGGCTAGAGAGTCACGAATCGGTTGAGGACTGTCTTTTGCCTCGGTTCATAGACGGAAATCCAATTTCCAAATACGTGACTTTGCGGTTTTATGTATAAACCTATATATGGCGACATAATGGCATGGGACGCTCATGTCGCCTATGATTGATACTTATGATTTGAAGTTGTTTTATACACTATGCACTTATAATAGTATCAAATGATTGGTTTTAAAACGTATCAAGCATTCTTTGGCTGTTATAAGGGAAAACCCTATCCTCGGCTGCGTTGCATTGTGTGATGGGACCTGGGTCTTATAACAGCTTCATTTTCTTTATTTAGCATTGCGCTGTTGTTTTATGCACTGGTATTCTTGGGAGGAAACCCGTTCCGTGTTACGGCGTGGTCCCTTGATTTACCGAACTTTAAAATAAAGAATTATAACTGTTTTTAGTTCTCACACCAGTCCCATGACTGACCTGGAGTTTATTGTTTTAACCTAAACTCTGGGTGCCCCTATTTTGACACGGGCAGCTAGTAGTTTTGGTTTTGCAGATTTATATTCATAGGATCCTTGTTTACAGCTGGAACGATATCCGGAAAGCTTTGTATCCGTATATCTCCTTCTAGTTGTGTATTGTATTATTTTCCGCTGCTATGTATTTAAATGTAATTTAAAGCTCTGATATTTCTGTGTAATATTCATTTATACTCTGTATATTCTTGTAATCTGATGCATTGTTGTAATATAAAATGAAATGTTCTTTTGTATGCATTCTGATTTGTCGTGTTCTCAAACGATAGGGCGTTTCGAACGGTCTGGGTCGGTTTAGCGACTGGTTCGGACCGAGCGAAATTCCTTGCCGTCACAATGACAAACCATTGCTGCATCAATTTTCTCCCCGAACGGAGTTTGTGTGTGCCCGTGCGAATTTTTAAATGACGATCGGAGACAACGGTTAAATAAAAACTAATAAGACAATGAATGAAACTTTACCGGCAAGCTACACTCTACCCAATAAGTACACCCCTACTCGCCCAAACCTCAGCCCATTTCCTCCTCCTCCACATTTTGCAAATAAACCCCTCCATCTATGATAATTTTTATCTTATAAACCATTAGGAATTAACCAAAGTCTCAACATGAAAGTTGGAGTACTCGGTGAGGGTTACTTGGTGTAAAAAATTGGTGGCGAATGGGCGAAGAAGTTCGCCAGAATCTGAGATCGATGGTGATGGACTAAGTTTTTGATTTTGGTGACTAACATGCAAACCGTCGAGTGTTAGACGAAGTGGCCAACTAGGAATTTGGAGAGAGGAGACAGGGCTACAACTTTGTAGTTAGGGGTTCGGCCTGAAATACCCTGTGGTATTGAATATAAGCCGATATATTTTCTATTCAGAGCCTTGTATTTAATATCAAATGTGATTTAGGTTTGTCGTGAATGGTGTCTTCATTAACACTGTTCTTAAGCCCAGTTGAGAAAAAGGTTAAATCTTTCTATTTAGATTTAACGAAGTCTACCAATTAAATAATATTTAATTGGAATTGAATTTGAATTGATTTTTGGGGTTTATTGTGAGCGGTGTTTTGAATAACACATGTTCTTTAACTCGATTAACAATGGAAAGTGATTTTGGGTTTATCGTGAACCGTGTTTTAGATGACATTGGTTCTTTAACCCAGTTAAAGACATGATATTCATTTGTGGGAAGATTAAAATTAAGTGGAGTTTTAATGAATCTTTAATTAGATTAAAGTGATCGAGAATGGAGTATCACCAGTTTGCTCCAAAGAGTAGTTAAATCTTCGATTAGATTTGAACGTAAAATGGTAATTAATATTTACCGATAACATCGTGGTGTTAGATATGGAGTATTACCAGTTTTGCTCCATGGGATGAATATGTTGGGATTGGGAAATAAAATAAATAATTACTTCGGTGTGGTTCGCTAATCCCGACTAGTTTGGAAAACCTTAACATGGTTTGAAAAGATATCCAAAGGAAGATTAAAGAATAAAGTTAGAAGAATTTATCTTTGATAAAATTAATGGGAACCTTTCCCTAAGAACGTGAAAATTTGAATAGAAGAATATTCTGAATTGGAATGAGGCGTATGTGGAGTTTGTGTAACATTTGTTTATTATATATACGGGTTATTCGGAAAGGCAGAGTTTATACCCATTCTGAATTACCGATTCGACAATAAGCCGAAGATGAAGACGGTGGTTGAATACCAGAAGTCTTCACATGGTTTGGATGATTATTGATGATCTTGATCGGGCTGTACACCCAAGAGGAGGGAATCAGTTAGTGATCGTCCAGACGTACTTGGAGATCGACGGATATGCGAGGAAAGTGCCTCCGGTTTCATTCAGACCCAGAACGAACTTGTAAATGGACTGTTTGTCTGACATTGGATTTTATTCTGTGTGATTGATTTCTATTAAATATATATCTGTTTGGTGGTGGAGAATTTATTCTCTTGCTTAACGCCCTTCTCTGAGACGTACGAGCTTAGAGGTTATATACCGATAGATATCAATCGCATGGAGTGAATTGCCTGTGTGGCATGCCTAAGTAGCAGATGATCAAGGCTTTTGTTGAAAAGCAAAGTCTTGTGGTTGATGATCAAAGCACGTCATGTGTGGCATAGCTTTGTGTATAGTGTGAATTCGCGAGCCTCACACCACGGTATGAGTTAAAAACGGGATACAGACCGTTGGGAGAACACGATGTTTCTTTCTAGCTATGGGTGATGTCAGTGACCTACCAGCCCTGACATTTATATACTTTTTACCTATGTGGTTGTTGGAATGCGAGGCGCCTCGAATATATGGTCGATAACTGGCACTATGTGAGCCGATGTACAGACCATTATATAGGTCTTATAGGACCGAGAAACGTGTGTTCAGGAATAACTAATCCTCAAAAGTAAGAGAGGACCGGCCCAGCCGATTCCAAGGATCGCTGTGTGTGGTCCTGAGACATTTGCTAGAGTGTCTCGAACGAAGAGGAGCTTGCCCCTTGCCGCGACTCATGATGGAATCCAATTTCCAATACGTGATAATTCGGTTTTATTTATAGAACCTAGTATGGCGACATAGTAGATGGTAGCTATGCCGCCTATGATTGATACTTATGATTCAAATTGTTTTGACACTATACACTTATAGTAATATCAAAATAATCTGTTTTTAAACGTATCAAGCATTCTTTGGCTATTATAAGGTAAAACCCTATCGTCCGGCTTGCGTTGCATTGTGTGATGGGACCTGGGTCTTATAATAGCTTCATTTTTCTTTATTTAGCATTGCGCTGTTTGTTTTATGCACTGGTATTCTTGGGAGGAAACCCGTTCCGTGTTATATGGCGTGGTCCCTTAATTTACCTAACTTTAAAAATAAAGATTAATAACTGTTTTAGTTCTCACACTAGTCACATGACTGACCTGGAGTTTATTGTTTTAACCTAAACTCTGGGTGCCCTTATATTCGACACGGGCAGCTAGTAGTTTTGGTTTTGCAGATTTATATTCACAGGATCCTGGTTTACAGCTGGAATGATATTCAGAAAGCTCTGCATCCGTGTATCTCTTTCAGTTGTGTATTGTATTATTTTTCCGCTGCTTTGTAATTTATTGTAATCTCTGATATATATCGAATATGTAATATTTATTCATACTCTGTATATTCTTGTATTCTGATGGAATTGATGTAATAAACAACGAAATGTTCTTCTGTTTGTGTTCTGATTTGTCTTGTACTCAAAGCGATCCGTGCTTTCCTTACCGGGGAAGTCACGGGTTATCACAAGGGGTCTCATTTTTAGGGGACTGAATTCTCATTTCTCAATATCGCTCTTTTTCTGTGAATAGCAAACCCTAGTTTCCAAATCAAATTGGGGATTTCTTCAATGCTTGTAGTTCATCTATAATCAATAAAAAGGAGGAATTTGGGACTTAAGTGTTTCTCGATTTTATAATCATATTGTGTCTATAATGATAATACATGGAGTTATCACTAACCTTTACGAAAGGGTTGATCACGATTATTTTGTAGGAAGGAAGGTCTTGGACAAAAACGAGACTCTTCTCCTTATGGACTTTCATACGTGATTCAACTCTTCCATAGTAAGCCTAATGTAACCCAACCTCGGAAGGGGTCTAGATATAAGCTTATGGATTGACAACTAAGGCAACTAAGTATCACACAGGTCGGATCGATGTGGAAGTATCATATAAGATGATAAGTGTAATAGTTTTAAGACAAAGCCGAGTGTTGTGCGACATTAGCCTGATTCTTCTCAACACATTATATATTATTTTATCCAAGATCCGAAGGCATTTATCATAGAAGGCCTCAGTTCCATTTACCTAGTAAAGCCTTTCTTTAAGGTTGTCTACGACTTCATAGTTTCGTGAGCGTGATACTCACCCTCTGAGGAAAGAGTAACTAATCTCCCGACTAAAAGTCTGGACGCTTAGGAAATACTGAAATTAGCTAAAGAATAATGATTCAAAACTGCATTTTAATAACCTTTGGATCGTCCTTACATCAAACTTCTAAGTATATGCATTTTTATTCTAGTTTGGGTGTTGACGGAAAATATTGTTAACAATGGCTAATGAACGATTCAGATTTGGGTAAGTTTTTTTTTCACGTAATGACATAATTTAATCTTTAATTAGATTTGAAATGGAAGAAGGTAATTAAACTTGCCAAAACCCGAAGGGTGTTATATATGGAGTACTACTAGCATTACTCCATATGGTGAATAGGATGAGAATGGGATAATGATTTGAGAAAGTACCTTTTTATAAGATTCGATGATCCCGATAAAGTCTGGAAAACTCGATTTGAGTAAAAGTTGAGAAATGAGATTTTTGTAATCTATTGGAATGATTTCCAAGGAAAAATTTAAACAACAATTTAATTGATGTAAATCTTTGATAAGATTTAAGGAAATAATTCCCAATGGAAAGACTAATTTTAGTAAATGAATATTCCGAAATGGAATAAGACTCATGATATGTTTATATGTTTGAATTGGGTTTAAAGAGGTGCTAGTTATTTCGGAAAAAATCGGGCTTCGACCCATTTTGAAAAACTATACAATGAGTATTGAAAATATTTAAGACAGTGATTGAAGATCGGGGATCTTCACATCGTATGGATGATTGTTGATGTCTCGATTAGGAGGTACACCTAGGACAAGGTTACAAGTGGAAGTCGTTCAGACGTACTTGGAAGTTGTGTGGATTTGCAAGGGCCTCCCCCCTTAATTGGACGAGGGATAAGGTGCCTTGGGTTTTGTTCCGATCCAGAACAGACTTGTAAATGGATGTTTGTTTGACATTGTATTTTGCAACATAACCAGTTGGTTTCTATTGGTGTTATATTTGTTGGTGGCGGATAATTTATTTTCTTAGCTTAACACCCTCATGTAAGACTTATGTACTCGTAGTGTTATATATTAATAGACACCGATTATATGTCGTGAATTAACAACATGGCAAGCTAAGTGTTGAGCCGATCAAAGCTCTTGTTGAATAGAAGAGCTTTGTGGATGATGATCAAAGCATGGCTGATACGCGATTTTTGAACCTCACAACCTGTGAATGACTGAAAACAGAATGATGGACGGTAGAGATATAGACTAACATTTCTTCCAGATGAAAGGTGATGCCATGGTATGGAGCCCAAGCAATTTACTTATGTGGATAATGGATCGAGGCGCCTCAGATGATGGTCAAATACGATCAAGACGGAAGTCAAATACGAGCGGGGAACGTTATGTTTAGGAAAGATTCTAACAAGCTACGTTTAGTGTTGGCCGGCTCTACCGAACCGAAGGATGACCTGCGTGTGATTCCTAGGACATATTGATAGGTGTTTCAAAAGGTTAAGGAAGATCCTTTGCCTTGGTCAATGATGGAATCCAACTTCCAATACGAGCTTGGTGTTTTCAGTTGTAACCTAATAGCTAACATAATGGGATGGGGTATTATGCGAGATAAGAATTATACATTTACTTTCGAAAGTGATTTCAACACTATACACAATAAATAATAAAAGTGAACTTCTATATCAAGCATGTTTTATTATTATAAGGTAAATCTCTTTCATTTTTTTGCGTTGCATTGTGTGATGGGACTTGGGTCTTATAATAGCTTTATTTTTCTAAAAGCATTGCGAGTTATTTATGACTAGTATTCATGTGGAGAAAACTTGTTCCATGTTATATGGCGTGGTCCTATGATTAACCTTACTTTAAAATAAAGGTTAATAAATGTTTTTTTCTCACACCCATCTCATGATTGATCCAGAGTTTATTGTTTCCCACATAAACTCTGGGTGCCCATATTTTCCACACAAGCAGCTTGTGTTTTGGTTTGTAGATAATTTATAAAGCAGGTGCTGGAATGAAGCTAAAGCTATGTCCAGAGCATTTTATTTCTTCCGTTGATAGTTTTGTTTATGTTTTCCACTGTTTATATGTTAAATTCTGATAGTTATTTTCGTTATGCGTTGTATCTATTAATGTACTCATATATAAGTTGTACTCGGATGTAAAAGTTATTGTAATAATAACGAAAACTTGTTTTGATGAGTTCTTATTAGTAGCAGTCCTAAGCGATACGTCTTGTTGACCAGCTTAAGTCGGTCTAACAATCGGCTCGAACCGGGCGGCAGGGCGGGTCGTCACAAAATAAGTGCAAAGTATTAAAGTAATTTAAAAGGAAAATTCTAGACGGAATTAAGGAGAAAATAGAAAACTCCTGAAAGTAATGAGAAAGCTTCAATTTTTTTCTTTACTATCATTTAATAGATACTCCTATTTTATTTTATTTTATCCTTTTTTTGAACAAAAGATAGGACTCATCGGAGTTATAATATCTCATTAGAGATAAGGTTAGAAATGTCCTAAAATGAGATTTTGGAGTATTATGTTTGAGAAAGCGTATTTTGAAAATATAAATTATTTTGAAACAAAATAAATCGTTCTGGGAAGCGAAATTATTTTTGAAATATAATAAGAGTTTTGAGTATTTATCGACATCAAAGTTGGACTGTCAAGTATGTACGGACTCTGAATATACGCCTAGCTAACGTATATACGAAGTCCAATATATACTAGATAGATATAGCATCACACTCTAGTCGTTACATTATGGTATCAGAGCTTTGGTTTATACAAAGCTGTGAGGTACAAAATAATTAAACAAAAGATAGAACTCATCAGAGTTATAATATCTCATTAGAGATAGGTTTAGAAATGCACTGATTTTGGAGTATTATGTTTGAGAGAGCGTACTTTGAAAATATAAATTATTTTGAAACTAAATAAATAGTTCTGGAAAGCGAAATTATTTTTGAAATATAATAAGGCTTTTGAGTATTTATCAACATCAAAGTTGGATTGTCAAGTATGTACGGACTCTGAATATACTCCTAGCTAACGTATATAGAAGTCCAATATATACTAGATAGATATAACATCACACTCTAGTCGTTACATTGTTCATCTGAATGTTCTCTTGCATATTTGAAAGAATCCATGCATAATTTCAGTAACATTTCGCGTTTACGGATATAGTTTCATTTTCCTATTTTTTTCCTTTTTATTGTTGAAATAGTTACATGAAAAGTATTATTTAAAAATGAAAAAAAAAATGCAAGAAAGAGGAGTGGAAAATCTTAATCATAATGTCAATGGAGAAAATGAAAGAATATTATATAGTTTCCGATATTTGTTAGAAGGCAACAATAGGTCATTTTTAGTTTTATATATTAAAATTATTTTCCAGAATAACCATTTTACATTATTTTTTCTCATCTGTACATTTTAAAATAAAAATTGAAAATCATTTAAATTGTATTTAAATGCATGTGATATCACACACTGATAAGTAGATATATAACATCTATATACGAACCCAACTATTCACTAATTGCACATGACAATATCAGTGGGACCTAGTACAACAATTTACTATTGATATTTTAAAAATATTGACTAAATTAGTTAATTTATAATAGTTTACAAACCGGTTAAGTCGTATGATATGTCAAAGAAATCACTTACATGGTTGTGTGATTTATTGGTGTAAATTCAATTAGCGACTAATATAAAACAATTTGAATATTAATGTTCACTCATAATCCCAGCTAGTAGAATGACAATTTAGTCATATCATTTAGATGCTTTTATCGGTAAAAGATAACATTACAATTTAAGCGGTACCTTTTGTAACGATTCTCTTTACCCTTTTCTCTTCGTCAACTCTATAGCAATTTAGTATTTATATAATTTGATTTTTATCAAAATTCTAGTATAATCCACATTTAAACTAGGCATTCCTTTAATGGATTTTTTTTAAGATAATAACATTTATTAATAATCATAGTGTTCAGATTAGTGACCTTGATTTTAATTTAATTATATTTGTCTATAATTTTAACCTCTTATAACTACAGAATCGAATCCTCCATTAAATAATATTTCATTTCAAGTGCTTCAAATCAGATCAAACAATAATCGGTCAATGACCACCATGTAGGGGTGTGTGTTTGGCCGATTCAGTTGGTTTTGCGATAAAATGGTTCAAATCAAATTAGAATATAAAATTTTCAAAACAAAACTGAACCGAACCAAAATAATTTAGCTTAATTTGGTCAATAGCAGATTTAACGGAACTTGAAGGATATATTATTGTTCAAATGACTAATTCACCTAACGAGAAACATAAATTTATGTTTGGCGGAATTTATACATTAAATTTTATATTTAGAATAAAATTTGACTTATCTTTAATAACTATTTTTGTATTTTGTCACTAAACCAGTTATTTAATGTACGACAATACATAAAATTAGACGATATGGTAAAGGTTCGGTAAAAACGATAATCAAAAACTTTATTTTACAAACTGAGTTCAAGCCGATTTAGTTTCAAAACTGAACCGACCGAAATAAAGTGGCTCTGTCAGTTAATTCAATTCTAACCGAAAATTGCTCACCCTAATGCCACGATTTAAATTAATGGAAGTTGAGTCTTTTCGTTAAAGTTCAACCACGTTCTTAAATGAAGAAAGCTTTATAATATGGTCAATCCCAGATTTCTTATTTGACCTTGATTATTATTAATAAACATGAAACTTTTGAGTTAATTATCAATAATTATCCAATAACAATGCATATGCATCCCGTAGGTGCACTCGATAATGCAGTACACCACATAACATTAGGAAAGTCTGTGTTCTTTTATCTCAATGAATTGTATTAATTTTTTACTCAATACACTTTGACTGTGATATCATTATTTTGCTTTATGATGATCTCCTCGTGACGATAACCCTTGAAATTATTATCACATAACATATCATTTAAATTTTTTATTTAATATACTTTGAATCAATAGCTTAATCAACTGTATCTCTATACAACAAAGTATACAGTGGAAATCAACTACCTTTTTATAAATTACATTGGTTATAAAGTTAGATGTATGTAAAAAATTATATTATTGCACCTTATGCATATCTTTAAGTCTCTCAATCCTCCACTTGTACTTAGGGCCAATAGAATCTTATTCTCATTCCTTCAATCATTATTCTCAAAACGATCGAGCTAGCATCTTAGTGAACAGGTAAGTTATGTTTCTTTAATTATTTATTCTTTCAATCAACTAACTTTGATGTTGATAAACTAAATTTATCATATGGAAATTTTAAGTGTATGTTTCTCGATATCTAGCTAAATCCACATTTTTTCATGACATGTATCCCATAATTATTATCACGTAAAAGTATTATAAGAATCTCAACAATTGAAATACCTTGCTCAAGGATAAATTTTTGCACATGCGCATGCATACACACTATAATATCCTCAATTTTTTTGAAAATAAATAAATTGATAAGATATAAGAATAAACTTAAAAAGAAATGTTTTACAAACATCTGAATTTGACCGTGGGAGTTGCACCATTATTTCCATTGCAATTTTCTAGATAACTTTCATCAATACAAATTATTGAAATTCGAGTTAAAAGAGGAATTTATAAAGTTTTGAAAATCAAAAGAATGGACGAACAAAAAAAAGTTCATTGTTCATGCCAACCTGTGGCCATAAGGTGGTCGACCTGGGACTAACTAGAAGTCGACCTGCCCTAATCTAAATCGACCTGTTCTGATTACGTAAGTGACACGTTTATGCTGTTAGGGATGAGGATCAAGGATCATAAGGCAAAACTTACACTAAAGGAGGGGGGTAAATAGTGTTTTAAAGAACTTACAGAAATCTTAACCAATTATCAATTACACAAACTACTATATGAGTCACCAAATGAATATCACAACAGAAACAATCACAGATGCAGATATAAACAAAAGTAAAATGCAGAAAAGGAAAGAACAAACCGAATTCAATACTAGTTTGGATAATTCCTACGACCAGTCCTGCACAACACTGGATTGTGCATAGGTTTATTAATATCAGTATCCAATTACAACACCCATGATTTCACAGCTATAAGGTTAACACTGCTCCCTTTCCTTGATTTACGGGCTATAAGAAGCACACCCTATCCTTTTCCTAAATTTCATGGCTACAACGAACACACCCTTCTTATCTTTGATTATAATGGCCCTAGAACTCTTTAGTAGCACCTCCAAACAGAGAGTATTTGATAGAGATTGAAAATAGAAGAAGAATAATATAATTTGTATTGAAATCGGTAGAGTATAAGTGTAGAAACTTAGAAATTAAAGAAGAATAATGGTGGTATGTAAAGTAGGGAAAAAAGTGATGATAAGTTATGAAAAAAATCGAAAATGAGGCCTCTATATGGTGTTCCTAAAGACACAACCATTTCTGAAATGTTTTAAAATGAAAAGATGCACCTTTTTAAATTTAAATTTTTTTGATAGTTGTAAGTCGACATATATATATTTGAATTTAAAATCAATTTTTCAAGTATTTAAACCAGTATATATATATATTCTAGAAATTCCTGAAATAAAACTAGTTGTTTAAAATATAATTTCTCAACTATAAAAACATAATTAAATATTAAACATATGACTCAAAAATTATATATATATATGATATAAAACTTTATAATATAACTATAAAACTATATAATTTATATATAAACATAAGAAACTTAGGAAGTATATTTGAAATCATAAGTTTTAAAATCAAGTTTGAAATCAATTTGAAAAGAAATATTTTGAAAACAGAATTTGAGTGCTATTCAGAGTTTTACATACTACCTAGACTCTGTTACTTTGATAATCTTGAATTCTTGATATCTTAATACTCATGAGTCTTGATTCTCCTTTGAAATCTTGAATCTATTAAACTGTACAGTCTTCAATATGTAATACCTACATATAAATCTTGTATATACATATATATATATATATTCAGGATAGAAGTGTTAGTATATATATTTTATAATCAATAATGATAATAATTGAAAGAAGGTTATTGTCATCAAAACATCATCGGAATTCTATTCTCGAACAATCTTTCCCTTTTTGATGATGACAACCTTGATTTATAAAATACTCATACCTGATATTACCCTATCAATCTATTTCCTCGATTACTCCCCCTTTCACAATGAATTCCTTCCAACTCCCCCTTAAACTATACATATTTTATAATTTCTCCCCCTTTATTATCAACAAAAGTATATCTATCTATACTTAGAATAATCCAAGTGTAATTCTAGTCTAACTCCCCCTGAAATTATAACTCTTCCTAAATCTATAATTTTCCTATAACTCCCCCTAACTCTTTGACAGTACTATTGTAATTCTAATAAGTAAACTAAATAAGAGTATAACTAATGCAATCATTGCAAATCCAACAAGCATCCAACCATTATTTAGAAAGTAAGTCAATTATTTACAAGTTTTTAATATCAAATTCAAAACACATCACACAAAGTATCCCAATCAAATCAAACAAGTTCATAAATTTCTTGGAACTTCCACCCATCCATCTCCACTGAAGATTGGATTCGGCTTTATGACTTCCCAGTCTCCGTTGTTTTTGGTTAGAGGTGCTCCAGTGATGTTGTTATCTTCCTTTCTGGAAAGAGAGGAAATCATCCAACAAATATCATCAAAGTGTTTCTCTTGTTGTTCAATCATCTTTATCTGACTTAATTCTAGCTAACATTAATTGCGGAGAATGATTGATAAGATATTCTTGAAAGAATTGAGAGTTTCTTCAAGATTTTCACTTAGATTGTGAATATCCCCCATTAATTTGTTTATTTAAAAGAGAGTGATTAGGGATGAAATAGAGAAGTAAAAATGATTTTTCTAGAAGAGAATGATATATATATATATATATATAGTATGGAATACGTTTGAAATTGAATAGACATAAGGTAGTTATTAAAAAATTCAAATTTAAACAAATTTGAATGTCTGACAGTTATATGCCGACATACACATTCTTGTATGTCGACATACCCATGTATTTTTAGGTACTTTGAACTTTTTACTCAATTTTGGATTACTACTCATTATATTATATTAATTACTTTAATTCTAGTGTTTTTACCGATGTTTAAAGGTGGATTTGACAGAAAAAACATATATTACTACTAATGAGAGATTACATTCAAACGATACATGAAATATTGAAATAGGATATACGAAAAGGATATACAAGTTAATATGAAATGATAACATAAGCTAATAAACTTAGATTTCGGTGGATGAAGATAAGGAAGATGATATTCTAAGTTTTCTTCCAATTTTTCCAAAAATCTTGTTTATTTTGGAAGACAACTGGTTGGGAGACTTCTTGATTTTCTTTTGATTTTGTGCCAGTTTGACTTGGTTTTGATAAATTGCTTCTTTGGATATGGCTCTTAATGAAGTAGGAAATTCTATGCTTTCCATTGAGGATTCATCTTCGTGGATTTCCATTTGAACGTATTCTTGTTCCATTCTAGCTTTCTTTTCAGCAAATGACTCATATGGTGGAATTTGCATAAGGGATATATTTCCCGAATTAAAGACCTTTCTAGGAACAAATCCCTCTTCTTTGAAATCCACTCCAAAATACTTAAAGATTCGGGTAAGATAAATTCCATGATAGAGAGTGTTTTCTTTTGTTGACATTTCCTTTGGTTTGAATTCTCTTAAAATCACTTCGGCCCAATTAATATCATAAGTGCCAAAATAGCAAAAAGAGCTTTTTGGACCTTGAGAGTAGGGTTATTAAAATTTCTGGAATGAGCAGTAAGAGTATGCTGAAGAAGAAGGTTGACAATTCTAGCTTTTAGGAAGAAAAAGCGATTCTTGAATTCCATATGTTCATCGCTTTCAAAAATATGATGAAAATTTTCCAAATCATGTTCATCAATTTCGAAATCTGAAAAATCCGCACCCGCTTATTGATGGGTCTTTCGACCTGCATATCAAGACTCTATATCATCATGGGCTCGTGCCTTGGACGTCCAAAGCAGGCACACCAAAGTCAAGAAGTGGGTCAACTGATGAGTCCCATCACTTGAATTCGTCAGCCACACCAGACGCAGTCTAAGAAAAGCTAGTTGTGATCAGGCATACTTAGTCAAATCGAACCCAACTGTGAAACAGATACACACCTAAAGAATAGCTCACGCTTGCCTTATTCGTTCCAAACCATCCGAATTGAATGGATCGATTACCACCCATTACCGATAATTCGAGAAGTACCAATTCCTTAGGGGAAAATTACTTCTTCAAACTTAACTACTCTTTTGGATCCTACAACACGTGTCCAAGTCGGCTTAAGTACTGTATCATCTATAAATACCACTTCTGGACTTAGAAGAAAGGATTTTTGGAAGTCTAAATACTCTAGCTTTTGAATATTTTGATCTCTTGTACTGCCTCTATAATTATTCTGTCAATTAGTTTAAAGAGTATATAATAGATTATAAAGTAGACATAGGCTCATTAACGCCGAACCACTATAAATTGGTGTGTGGCTTTCTCTATTTTCAGTTTTTACAATCAGTTATCTTAATTTGTTCCCTACACAACCCTTTCTTTGGGTGTTGTGCCAATTTTTGGTGTCAACACTTTGTTGCTTTCAGTGAGAGTTGTTATTCTCAGCCTAATACAGATTTTTGATCTACTTTTGGATCACCAAGTTCGAGACAAAAATATTACCTTTATTCTTCCATTATTGGGTTATGTTTGGAAAGACAACTCACAATACCGAAAAGCAACCGCATGTTGGAACATCTGCGGAAGCAGCCGACGGATCGACCGCACCTGAAACTACTTTGGATCAATGTGCATTGCCTCCCGCGGAAGATTCGACTCCATCCTCAGTTTTCACCACTCGAGATGAATTTATTCCTATGTTAAATCAGCTCCGGGAAACTAAGGATGCCTTAAAGGTTCATGCTCGGGAGAATGCCATGATGCGACACGATATGACTCAAATGTCGAGGCAATGAGAGGAGTTCAAAAATCAAGCTCAGGAGGTCAGGGGCCATAAACTCCCTCCTCCCCAGCTAGATCGTATTTCGGAAGGCTCTTCATCATCCGGGGGAAGAAGGTATCCGCGTCAGTCTCAAAGTCTGCTAGAAAGAGCCTAGAATGTTTGACAATTGCTTCTCGAGGGAAATCTAGACCTACCGGGGGAAGGCGACCAAGCTCAAGCCAATCAGGTAGAGGTGGAGGCCGTCGGACCTGTAGCCCGTAAAACCGAGAACCCTCTCCTCCATCCCATTAGAATGCTACTCGGGGAGATCGAGCCCCTATTCATCACCCCCCCCCCCTCTCCCCGGGAATCTTGTGATCGACCGAGATACTCGAGGAGGAAGTAGGACTGCCTGGACGGCAAGTCAAACGATGTTACCCGATGAAAGAGCCAGGAGAGGCCGGTCGGTCGAGGAAGCCGGACATAATCATTCCGCCAAATTTGACCTCCATGGTACAACAGATTATGAACGACAGTCGAGGACACCGGAATAAGGAATGGGGAGTCGATCAAAGCCATACACCCTTCACCGACGGCATCTTATAAGCATAATTCCCCAAGAGGTTCAACATTCCCCAGATGAACCCATATGATGGCACCTCCGACCCACAATAACATCCGATGAGGTATTCATAGCACATGTAGGTAGAAGTGGCTCCCGACGCTATCATATGCAAAGCCTTTCTATTCTTTTTGAGTGGAATAGCACTCATGTGGTACATGCGTCTGCCAGCGAGGTCGGTCCTAAGATTTAAAGATTTGAGTGAGAAATTCTTGAATCATTTCCGCTTCCACGCCACCAAATCAAAGCATGTCATGGCTCTTTCAGCAGTCAAGCAGGGAAGGGGTGAATCCCTGATAAATTATCTTAATCGTCAACCGGGCTGCCACTGAAGTAAGAAACCCCAATCATGAAACTGTCTTGATGGCCATGGTCGATGGAATCGATAAGCGAACAAAGTTTGGAAAGTATTTGATTGGGAAGCCACCCACAACAATTGAAACATTATATGAGAAGGCTAACATCCGACTGAGGTAGGAGGATACACAGTTAGAAGAGGAGGATGGGCCTGCATCTACCACACCGATTCAGAGCAATGTTGCGCTCAAACAATCTGGGGATAATTCAAGAAAGTTAGAAGTGAATATTGGGAACCATGGTAAACGGAATGGCGAAGGGTCGAAGGAAGCCAATTGGAACCCAAGACAAAGGGGAAATGCTAGAGAACGACCCCGATTCCAAGTTTTGAAACTTATGCAGCCTTGAATGATAAGCTGGAGAATATCTATCTTGATACCTACAGCACGTTCCAATATAAGAAACTGCCCCTGCGTGAACCTACAGAGAAGGAGCGGGCGACTGGGAAGTATTGCTTATTCTATGAAATTTTAGGACATACGACCAATGAGTGTCGACATCTTAGGGACATTGTCGAGAAGATAATTCGAGAGGAAAAACTTGATGAGTATAAGACAGACTCAAGGGACAAGGGGTAAGGGACTTCGGCGTCCAAACAATGCCAGGCCACACCTTGGGCCACCGCCCAAGAGAAAGGAAAGGGGATTGTGATCAACGTCATTGTTGTAGGACCACATCCAGCAGGTTACAACATCTGATCCATGGAGCGTTATGTAAACTCCGCGAAACACCTCGACATTACGGAAACAAGTCCCCCTGAAGCTGCAAATCCAGTTAAACAAAGAAAAACGATGTCCTACAGTATCATCTTCCACGACCAAGAGTCGATCGACATAGAGGCCCCGACAATCGATCCACTGGTGATAACAGCCATTATCGGATCAGCTACGGTGCGAAAGATTCTGGTGGACAATGGAAGCTCGGTGAACATTTTATTCAAACATGCCTATGACCAAATGAAATTGTTACCGAAGGACTTGGAGCCATGTACCATCCAGATACGCGGTTTCAACAGATCTTCGACCAAATCAATAATCTAGGTTAAGCTATATGTGGAGTTGGGAGATAAAGACCGTCAAAGAGTTAGAATTTTGCCATTTGTTGTGATGAACATCTACTCGTAGTATAATGCACTTATGGAACGACCGACCCTAACTGTATTCAGGGCATGTATCACTCCTTGGTGTTTACTTTTGAAATTTCCGACTGATAGTTAAAAATGGACAGTGTGAGGAGATCAAGTAACAGGTCGAGCCTGCTACTTGGAAGAATGGAAAGAGCTACGAGGCCGTAACAGCAATAAGTCTGAAGAATCTTCTCCCTTCGCGGAGGGTAAAAAAGCATAGCAACTACAGAGAACATCCCGGTCAGGACCATCCATCTGTGAATTCAAGGACATCAACCTAAGTGAGGACGAAGAACCGGGATGTAGAAAGGAATCCCCGAATTATGCTCCCATGGAAATTTCAATCGATGGAGACAACCCTACCAATGTTTTGAAGATTGGGTCCCACCTCGATCCCCTCCAGACTAGGGAATTAACCGAATTTCTCCTTGCAAACCTGGATGTGTTCGCATGGAACCATGCTGACATGTGTGGAATTTCAGCTTCCATTATAACTCACTTCCTCAGTAGTAGCCCAAAGTATACCCCAATAAAGCAAAGAGGCGAATGCTTGGCCCCGAAAGGTATCTGACCTTAAAAGAGGAAACTGGGAAGTTGCAAGCCAAAGGATTTATCCAGGACTTGACATATCCCAACTGGATGGCGAACCCAGTGCTCATAAAGAAGGGTACCAGGAATTGGCGAACTTGTACTGATTTTTCTGACCTGAATAAAGTGTGTCCGAAGGATATTTTCCCGTTTCCTAGAATAGACCAATTGGTGGACTCGACTGTTGGGCGCGAACTCTTATCTTTCATGGATGCATACTCGGGATATAAGATCTCCATGAATGTCCCCGACCAAGAGCACACTAGCTCTATCACTGACCTTGGGCTATATTGTTATGTTGTTATGCCCTTTGGATTGAAGAACGCGGGGGCAGCTATCAACGATTGGTTAATCGAATGTTTCACAATTAGATTGGGAAGACGATGGATGTATATGTGGACGACATTGTAACGACCCATAAATTTCGACAGTCGGAATATGAATTTGATTAAAGATTCAATGATTTATAATCAATTTTATATTAATACTTGGGTCAGAATATAAATAAAATCAAATATACTGTTTGTGTGAGAATTTAAATTTTCAATATTTAATTCAGAGTGGTTGAGTGGGAATCAAATGTTTATTGTTGAATATTTGAACTGAATTTATATTTGAATTGAATTTGAATTTTAATTGGAAAATATAAATGGTTGAATTTTATAACGAACATTATTAATGTTATATAAATTAGAAATTTTATTTGTCAAAATATGTGGGAAATTGGCTTGGATATGGATATATTTGTATGTATAAAGGAATTTAATTTAACATTTCAAATTTTGGAAAGACGAATGGAATATTTGTTGAACAAACGGAATAAAATTAGTGAACCGTTAAGTAATTTAAAATAAAAAATTAATGTTGAATTCAAACAGAGTCAGAATCCGAACAGACTAATTTTATTGGATTCAGAACGCGAAGATGGAGTGGTACGTATACTTTTTGTCGCGTTTGAGATTTTGTTAGCAGTACAAATTTAGAGCGGTTTGGGGTATTCGTGGTAGAATTATTATTTAATTAAATCAGATATAACCTTCCTTAGTTTTGTCACGCCGACCTATTTCTGACGAGCTACTACCTACCGATTTTACACCATTCTTATCTTCTTATTTTCTACTATAAATTCAGCCATCGTCTCATTTTCTTCAGCTAAGAAATTGTTTCCCCTTTTCTAAATCCTAGTAGTCGAAATCAATCTTCCCAAATTGAAAGTAATGGCCATCGAAGAACAAAGCTTTCCTCTTTAATGGCTTCAGCAAGACCCTTTCCCTAAATCGTTCCCTCTCTATTTTCAATGACCTCCAAATCATTCTTCCACCACTCACCATATTGTCATTAGACAAAAAAAATCGATTTCCCTTTTCCAATGAAAAATTGAATCTTCCTCCTCCTAAATCGTTCCACTTGAAATCCAAAGCACCGCCGTCTTCATTTTGAATGGAAGCAATGTAAACTCATTTCCCGATACTCAAATTCCCTCCTTTGTGTCACTGCAAGCGCCACCCGAAACCGTTGTTTGCTCGCTTCCTTTCCGGCCTGTAGCAAGCGTGCTTTAAAGAGGGGAAAACAAATAAGGTCAGCAGTTGCTTCTCTGTTTGACAGCACCAAGCTGCCTCGTTCTGAACTGTAAAGACGCTTCTCCTTCATCCCCACAATTACAGGTGAGTCACTAGACTCAGATTCAATTTTTTTCGAAGTATTCCGACTTCAATGTTGACTGAGTATATTAGTTAATGCTTAGGGTGTTGATACTATGCTTTGATACTAGTTTATGTATGATAGTAGGGTCACTTATGTCCATTAACCTGAAACCCAGTTGTAATCGACTGGCGGCCTTATATTACTTATGTATTGGACGATCATTTCCTTTTAGTGACTATAAGTGCTTAGCCATAATTGATGTTTTGTGTTGACGCCTTCTGTTCTACTCGCTTGAGAATTTAATATATAAGTTATAAGTTGAGCTCGTAGGATTTGTTGACGTAAGTTTGGAAATATGGAAATATATACAATGAAATTTGTTATTTGAAATCTAATAAATTCGGTTTGTCTTATTATAGACCTGGTTACACATTTAATATATGAATTTGCTTTGTTTAACATGTGGTAATAAATAGCAACAAAAAGAAAAGGAAAAGGAAAAGGAAAAGGAAAAGGAAAGAAAACTGTTTTCCTACATATTCCATATAAGTGATTGACTTGTTATTTAATTAGTCTGTAACAATAGTTAAGAACATGAGTTATCTTGGATAATTTGTTATTGTGTAGCCTGCATGGTTGCTGGGTTAATGTTGTCCAATTTGGCCTTCTATTTGTTGTATGTGACTGCACCTTAAAGCCCCAGTTATAATTGTATTGGTTTATTAACACATTTAGTACTGCTGTTACGCCCTGTAGTAACCCAATTTATATCCTGTCGGACCCTCTGTTGTTTGAAGTTTTGATCCCATGAGAAGACAATGTGATCTTAAGGCCTTACTGTGAAATTGTGTCACTCACTGCCGTTCCACCGTTCCCTAGTGCCGTGTTTGACTCCTGCTGAACCCGAATATGCTCATGTCTTTTGTGGGTTTTCCTTGACCGTGTAAGTGAGCGTTGATGTCCTAGTGAACCACACCGCCTTGGGTTAAGTCAATACGAAATCGAAGGAATTGCCAGTGTCTATGGATTTTTTCTACTGATCTCATGTCTAGGGTGTAAGAAAATAGTGGTCGATGTATTGAAAAGCGGAAGCTAAACTATGCTGGAAATTTAGTTTGGATATGCTGATCTGGATTAATGCATTGGCATAAAACTAATAGCATAGAATTCTTAGTTTATATGAGATATGAGACGTTCCAATTTTATTTATAGTGTATTTCTTGTCTGCTTAAGTTTGTTATTCATAATGCTTTTATGAAATAAGTAAAGAAATTTAGAACCCTGTTAAGTTTATCTAGATATTGTTGCTCTAGGATTTTAAGCAAAATTTGATTTGTTCGGATTTTTGAACAAACTGTTGTTGGTTTCCTTGTATACCGTTAGAGAAACACATTTCAATACTGTGCAAACACCAACACGCTTACTGTAGGAACTTATGTGGAGAATCCTATATTACCCAGGACCATAATTATTTTACCATGCAGAGGAAAATCACACGTCACCACACAATCGGGTTTTCTCTTTAAAGTTTGTAATTAACCAGAGTATGTACATTTTTGGGGTCATATATCTTTTGTATACCACCTTGACCGCTACTTGTCACATTTTGAAATTTCCACTCGGTCCTTAACAGGTTTGTATAGATGTTGTAGGTTCATTTGAAATAATACCCACTAACATGACATCGAAATGTATATACATTGTTTTTTCCACTTTAATGAGCCTGTAGGTGTTACTCATATGCTTGGCTTGGTCCATGATTGTTTACATATGCAACTGAACTTTGACCCAAGTGTTTTGTCACTCTGGTTTACCTTGCTATTATGTTATTTAGTGCACGTGTTGGTGCACCTCTTTTCAGTAATCTGAAATGCTGACTAAAAGAAAAAGAAAAAAATTTGTGTATAGTTTTCTTTTCTGCTTTAGCATTTACCATTGCAAGTGACCACATATTCGATGTTATATAATGCCACACACATATGCTTGTGTTACCCTGTTCTTGTTCGAACCTTTGAGAACAGGTGCTATATTTCCGACTCTCTTGCTATTGTACTGTCTTGGGTATGTTGTCACTGTCTTTATGTTATCTCATATATTTGTGCATGGGTGGATATTTTTTGACATTCTAAATGATCCCTGCTGTCCTAACTACCGTGCTGTAACAACGGCCAATGTTTCTCTGTATATACTATGTACCTTATTTGCCTATTTCTAGTTTGAATTTGATGCCTCTAATTTGCTGGTTGGCTATGATTTACTATGCACCATTTCATGTGGCAAAACAAGTTCATTATGTGAGCATTGTTGGCGTAGTGCGCTTGCACTTGTTAGTTATGGTTGCGGGATGTTGGGGCAGTGCAAACGTGTACCCGTACACGTGTGTACATGCAGGCTTCCATGACTGGTTGTCCTTAAAATAAAACTGATATGTATAGACACTACACAACTATTATATTCAATGTAAAGTTAACTAGTATATTTCAGTTTATATTGAAGTTAATTTACTTGAACTATGATTAATCCTGACTCGAGTGTTTTATGTTTTTGCATGGAACGCTCGGGTCAGACCCTGAGGGTTACAAATTTAGAGATCAAAGTTCAGGATTTGATGATTGAAAAAGCTAGGGAATCTAAAGACAACGCACTCTGAAGTTTTAAACCAGTAAAGATTTTCTTTGTATTCAAATTATTTTTACATTCTGCTGTATAGAAAAATTTCTTGTATCAAAGATTCTGATTATATATAAAAGTTTATTTCACTATTTAAATATTATGTTATTTATTTATTCTGTGTTTCCTTTACTGATTCCGTGTTTTAAACTCTATAATCTAAATAACGATCCGTCGATTTGGACGTTTTAAGTTGGTTTAATTACCAATTTGAAGTGGTAAAAAAGGCAAGACATTACAAGTGGTATCAGAGCTTTGGTTTATTCGAAGCTTAGCTTATTCAGTTTAAAAACGAATCTTGAAAATGTTTTGAAACATAAAATTTTAAAGAACAAATAATTTTAAAATAAATTTTGAAGGAATACTTATTTTGAAATCAGTATTTTGAATTTTGAAACTAATTCAATGGAAAGAAAAAAAACTTGATATTTAATTTTTGTTTGGAATCCCCAGTCTTCGGATCCATGCTTGTGAGAGCTAATCTTCGATAAGGTTCCCCTTAGATTTGAATCTTGAATCCATCGTGTTGACGGCAAAAAATGTCGCAAACACCAAAGATTCCCAATTACTAGGAATTTTAAATATGGTCGCACAGACAAGAACATATTTATAACATAAGTAGTAAATAACACAAGAGATTTATAGTGGTTCGGCCTTAGTGAAGGCCTATGTCCACTTTGAAGAGTCGTTGGAACATTATTAATCACTTGGAAGAAATTACAAGGTTGAGACTATCTCATGACATCTCATTACATTTATGACTCATGATATATGATGTCATAATTATCATATATTGAACTATAAGGAAAAAGACAATCTTGTCCTTCTTCTTCCTCAAAGAGGAGATGCCATATTGAAGCTTTGTGGAGGTCTCCAAGCTCAAGAAGTTCTTCTTTATGAAGTGTGAGGTAGTGGGGTATTTATAGGAAGTAGTTAGGTAGGGGTAAGGTAGGAGTAGGTAGAAATGGGGACCATGTTCATGAAATTCGCGCCTCCAGCTGTCGGCCATGGAAAATTCGTACCTGGGTGGAGGTACGAAATTTCGCACCTGCTAGGTGTGAAATTTTGCACCTCCCAGGTACGAAATTTCATACCTGCTAGGTACAGAATTTCGTACCTTCAAGGTACGAAATTTCGCACCTTCAAGGTACGAAATTTCGTACCTAGGAGGTACGGAATTTCGCACCTTGTAAGGTATTTCACACCTTGGCAGGGTGCGAAGTTTTTTTGAAGGGGGCGTGGCCGAGGTTCGCTGGCGCGACATGTTGGTTCTTCTGGGGCATCGAAGCTCCTCAGCACGAAGTGAAGGAATCTGAGCTTCCGACATGGAGAAAATCGGATGAATCGGGCGGTGCCCACAGTTTCGAGCTAACCGGTTAGGTCGATCGCCGTCGGGACTGTTGGGCCCCGGACCCCCACCGGCGCTGCGCCCGGACCCGCTTGACGGCTCGCCTTCGGATCGGAGCATGGCTCGCCTTCGGCTCAGATGCGGACGGATACTGATGGAGGTTGCGTCCGAGGGATGCGACATCCTGCTAGTGGCCAGACTCGAGTCTTCTGATACTGGCCCCCGGATGATATTGGCGACACCTCCGAGCTGTAATATCATGCGGTATGTTGAGTCGAGTGTGTATTGAGTACTTTTGGTGATCGGACCAAAAGGTCGGTTAACATTTGACCCCTAAAGTACGTCTTGTCTTGATATGATCTACTTTGGAATGAAAGTTGAGATGATAGTTGGGTTACGGATTTATCCTGCAAGTTATAGGAAAGACATGTTAGTTAGCGGGCACGCTCGTTGGGGAATTGTGAGCGAGCCGCTGTTGGTTTGGTGTCGCACTCGCATTGCTTAATAGCCGCATAGTGCCGTCGTCGTTCGTTTTAGGCGACCTGACACTTGCAGGGGATGTGCGTATGCGGGCGCTTTGATGATTGAGCATTTGGTGAGTATGCAAGTGGTCGTTGAGTCGTGATTAACTTGGTAGCCAGTGCTTCAAAAATAAGTTGATGTAGCCATATTTAGGTGTACGATCTTGAATTCCGACCTTGGAACGTTCGTTTGGGGCATACCGATCCCCTGATTGTAGTTACTTCCTTTCTCTTCTTCTCCGGATACAAAATCATTGCAGGGCTTGGAGGATGCCAAAATACTTCTTTTGTACTTTGGTTGTTCAAGGTATTGTTAGGTTTCTGGGAGAAGGGAAGAGAGGTGTGGAAAGTAAGAGGGCTTTCGAATCTGGTGCCCAAGAACGTGGAGCGACGGATCTTGGGAAATGAGATCAGGAATTTGGATAAAGTTTGCCAAGCATATGTGAATACCATATTGGTCTTTGTGTCCCAAATGCTTATTAAAATTTTCACGTTCTTTAGGAGTTCGAATCTTGGTTGAGGAGATGACAACTGAGCCGACGCGCGGGAGCATGAGACATAACTTCGCACTCCTACGACTTTGTCGAACCCTGTCTTCGATCTTGAGTTAGTAAACTTGAACCTTTGCATGGCGCCATATGAGCGGACAGTGATCAGTGATTTTTTGTCTCGCGACGTGGACCTCAAGGAATGGACCTGCTTGGATTGTCAACTTGAATGCTTGTGTAAGATATCAACACATAGTTAAGCGATTAGTCTTGGGATCCGATCAATAACCTAACCATGATGCGGTCGCATCTTAACTTAGGCGTTGCACTGGCGGTTGGTGATGGCAGTGGCATTAGTTGTTGAGGCTAAAGGCTGCCACCATGTTCCGGAGCGTCATCTTTTTGTGGAGTCCGGATAATGATAGAAGCCGAGAAGCCTCCAGAGCCTGAACTCTGGCTTCGGATTTCCTTCGTTACAAGGTGAAGGTGCTCTAAAGATGGTGGTTCCGTAGGATGATGTGAAGATGATGCCAGTGCAGAGACTTTATTGGGTCATGAGTTTGCCAGGCTAGTGTGACAATCCATAGAGGGTTGCCCCAGGCCCGGGTACCTGCTAGATTCTTCTCGACGTCGGATACGAGCTAGCAGGCTCAGATCGTTGCTCAATGTTTCATGCCTGGTTAGTAATTGAAGTTGAACTTAACACAAGTGGTTGGCGAATGATTCTGGAAATGAACCTATTCAGACTGATTGCTTGGATACGTGCGCAAGATGCGGGCATATGGTCGAGTCGTTAGTCTCCAACCCAATTATGTCGGGGTCGTTATCCGATTCGGAAAATGGTGTTGACGTTTACCGGTAACTACTGCCATAGTTATGCAAACTAGGTGTCGTCGTCGCGTTTCAATGCGCTTGTAGGTATGCATCGAGGGGTGTGAGTTAGCTTCATGTTGCGTTTAAGTATGAGTTTGCTGGCAGGGCGCTGAGACCTTGCGAACCCAATGAACCGGCCATGGAAACTCGAGAACTTGCACTGAAATATGGATTTTTTAATTTGCGTATTGAGAATTTATCTAAGTTCTCCAGTTCCTTGGGGAACTGCGATCGTATTGCTTCCTCTGCCCTTCGGTTTGGGCCTCTATACCTAGTCTTCCCAGTACTACCGGGAGGTTAGAAGCTTCCGAGACCCAAGGTTTTGGGTTCGGGTCCTTCTCGTGGCGAGGTTTACGTTCCTCCTTAGAATGGTTGCTCCCACGGCTTTGGCGATGGAAATGCCAGCGCGGAAGCTGGTGGAGATCCTCCTTAGGTCCTGTGATGAGTAAACCGGTGCGGAGATGGGTAGGAGACTGCCCCCACGCTCGTGTACTTGCCCTTTGAGCGGAGGTGACGCCAGGCTTTGCCCCCGTACTTCCTCAAGCGTTCGGGTCCCAATTGTAGTCATAGCGGGAACAATCTGGAGAAATAGGAGAACCCATGGCTTTGGTGTCCCATGTTTATATGATCCTCCTTGGAGGAGGAGAAGTTGTGGCTGGTCGAAGTGCTCATGCAACGGGTGTAGCTGGTGTAAACGGGCAAGCAATGCAAGCAGGGGTGGAGAATCAGGAAGCCCGACTGGTGGCAAATTTGGAGGAGCCGGAGGGGAAGAGGGACAGGATGAGGCTGCCATACAAGATGCACGGGCTAAGGCTAGTTAGGATTCCAAGGAGAAATCTGCTGCTGTGGTGGCGAAAAGGTAGGCCAATGCTGAGGCGGAGAAGGAGAGGGCCTCTGAGTAGGCTAGGAATAAGGAGAGCCGCCGGCGATGCCCGCTAGAAGAGGGCGAGAGGTCCCTTAGAACACTTGTAGCAGATACCATTATGGGGCTCCGGGCCAGGCGCTTAGCTGATCGGAGGACTGCCGAAGATGTTGAGAAGAGAGCGGATTTAGGCACCAAGAAGGCTTGGGGAGACACCTATGCTGGATTGGTCCTTGCTTCTTACATCGTCCCTAAGTCGTTGCCATGTGTGGCTCTCGAGGATGCTATGATGATTACAAGCAGCGAGGATGATGGCGGAAGGCACACGCATCGATGCCTCTGGAATCCATTACTCTTGTGTAGAGTAGAGGAGGAGGAAGTCGTTCTAGAAGGAAAGGGCCCATCATTGGTGGTGACCTGCCTGTATCGAACCTGTATAGACGAAAGAAAAGAAAAGAACAGGATAAGTAGCATCAGTAATTGTTAAAGGAATTAAAGATGTCTTGGGTTAAGTGAACCAATAGTATATGCGAGTGTGGTCCTCGCTTTTGGTCCTTAAAGACATAGTGTGGTATTCATGAATACCCTGTCATCAGAGAGAAGAGATTTTAGACATGTAGTCTGTTTAATGTGTGCATGTGTGTGAAATGGAATCTGAATTTGTAAAGATCGCATTTCGTGTTAAGTGTTCGAACGTTCTTTTCATGTTTTCCGGCATCCTGTACTTGCACAAGCGTACTTGTTGTTACACGAACGGGAATGCGATCGGAGACCGAGCTCTTGGTTGATTATTCCAAAGGGGTATGATTGTGTGCCATGCCCTGGGTTGTTGTTCCAGAGGGGTGAGACAGAGTACCGTGCTCTGGGTTGTTGTTCTAGAGGGGTGAGATAGAGCGTAGGCTTCTAGTAAGTTTCCTTCAGCTTAGGAAACCCGTAGTTTGTGAAGCCAGGCTTGAGCGCCTGCTATTTTTCTTGGGTTGGCCGAGGTTAATCCCAAGAGTAGCGGAAGCGTATGACGTCGCGTTATGCGGTCCGTCCAGAGGGTGGCTTTCCTGTCGTTCAGCGAGTTCGAGCGAGTGACGGCGTCGTTTATTCGCCAGAGAAAAGCTCCGATCATCAGCGCGTACGGTCCGATCGTGGCCATGAGCTGCACCTAAGCCTTTAGGGCTTCGGGGAAACGATTTAACGTCAGTCTCGGTGTTGTGCCGGGATTTGACAGGTACCCGTAGCCAAGGGGAAGTGTACATCGCTCCCGGCTGTATGTTGGGAGGCCTCAAGTCGCGTAGGACTTGGGCGAACGATTTGAGTCAGAGGTTATTTATACTCGGTCGCGCCGCGGTCCGACGACTTGAGTGGCGTAGCCGGCTCCCGTGCGCGGGGCACCAGTCATTGCCAATGTTGTTAGGCCGCGGGGTTGGTTCGCGGTTGAGACGGCGGAGCCGGCCCCAATGTTAGGGGTGGGTACGGCGGTCGGAAGTTTGAGTGCAAGATGGTTGTTAGGATTAACCGAACATGTCATGCATGGAGAAAACATGGAAGGGAGACAGGAAAATGAACATCACTTCTACGGATATCTCTGGTAGTAGTAGCCTTTGCAATGCCTCGAATTCCAGGAAAGCAAAACATCGTTGAAAGGCCTGAACTGATTGTACACTAAGTTATGTAGAGTAGAGGTGAAGATGTTTGTTGTTCCATGCCCTTGGGAGTTCAGCTCCATCCATGGTTGAGTGTTTGAAAAGTTCCATCGCTGAGATTCCGTTGTATGAGTGAGGGCCTTCCTATCGAGGGGTGAGGCCTGCTGGTGGAGGAAGGAGCCGTTGTAAGACAAGGTTACCGATGTTGAGGTCCTTATGACGGACTTTGGAGTTGAAGTATCGGGGTACTCGTTACTGATTAAAGCTTGATCCAAGGGACCGGTTCCCGGGTCGGATATGTTAATCCAGTGCAGCGCGCCCGTGTATACGAATTAGTCATAATGGTTGACTATAGGTCGGACAAAAGCCATTTGGAAGGCTTACAACACTTGAGGCCTAATATCAACTAGATCGGTGCAAAAGGTGACCCAGGTGAGGCGAGTCGTGAGGCATGGATGCTTATTGTTGCCATAGTCCTGATGAGCCCAGGGGATGATCTTGTGGGATTAATTGTCAGTCGATGTTATGTTTAGTGGGAATCTTTGATTAGCGTCGAGTGGTTCGGAGATCCCATGCAGTGCGGATTTCCGATGAGCGTCGAGTGGCTCGAAGGCCCCACGTAGTGGGAACCCTCGATGAGCGTTGAGTGGATCAGAGATCCTATGCAGTAGGAATCTTCGATGAGCGTTGAGTGGCTCGGAGATCCCGTGTGGATGAGTTCCTTGATGTTGTTCCGCAAGCAGCAGAACATGTTTGTGTTGTATCTGCGGATGCTGTAGAACCGACAATATCCTGTAAAGTCCCTTGGTGCACTCGTCGGACGTTTAGGTCCATGCCTTTTGCATGGTTGGAGATTACAGGCTGCGAGATGGATTTTCCTGGGGGTGTCCCTAAAAGCAGTATAGCTGCGGAAAGAAGGAAGTCGAAGGCGCTTCCCTTTATTGTTGCAACTACCTTTGACGCTGCCGACGGGAGCAAGAATGTGCAGAGTGGTGGAATCAGGGTTGTTGGAGTTCTGGGCGTCATCACGAGGTAGGATGTTAAGGGTAGAAGCTTGATTCCTTTATGCTAGATTTTGGCATAGGAAGTAGTCGGCATTCGTGTGGAAGATCTTCTGAATCCTTGATTGTTTTTGATCGGTCCATGCCCCAAGTTTGGAACTAGGTGGCATGACCTTTGTAAGCTGGACGAGCGTGACTCGTGGAGTGGGTTCCTTGACTTCGGCAAAGGCGGTGTTGGATTTTGCGAGGTGGGCTTTAAGAGTTCACAGATGCTTTGGTAATCATTCGAGACTAAGAAGATGTATCTGGGTATCACGACGTGCATCCTGGATTGCGGGACCATTCTTTTGGCGGTTTAGTCGAGAGTTGAGATAGTTCACGGTGGAAGTTGAGGGAACCATAATAGAGCCGTTTTGGATAAGGACTGGGAACTACTTGCATTTTATGGCATCAGTGACGCGTAATGAACCCATGTGCCACTTGTGGCGGCTAATAAAACTTCGAGAATCATGACTTCTTTAAGTATGGGGCAAGCGTCGGCATGTCGGAGTGCTGGCGCCACTGGCGCCATTTGGTATTATGGCTAGCTGAAGTGAATGGGTTACGCCTCGTACTACTTTTGCAGACGTCATAGGTGTGCCCCCGCGATTTCCTTACAATCCCACGGATCGTGTCGGCGACAATTGGAGGTTGGGATCCCGCTGCATTATAGAGGTCGTGATCTAGTCCAGGACTTTGGAGCCTGGCGCACCTTCTTGGAGGAAGGTCTTTGGCACTCCGCGAGTCTCTAACTTTGGTTGCATGATGTTGTGGAAGTCAGTTGAAGTGAACTTGAGCCCAGTTGGATGCTAGATGCATAGGCGATAAGTATGGACTCATAGCAGCCTGAGTCCGCCTAGCGAAGGCTTGAGCGTCAAAGCCGGGGACGACCGGGATGACGCGTTCCATTTCTCGTGGTGACCCTGATATTGCCGAGGTTAGAGGTCAGTCGTGCCTTCATGGAATGCCACATGTGGTGTGTTGGAGTGTCAGGGCCACTCAGCTTTGCGTGCGATCCTAGTGAATGGACAGTTCCTGGAGTGTACCGACAGATGACACATGCGATCTCCAGCCCATTTTCGATAGTAAGCAATTGATTTCAATTGCCTATAGTGGCACTGGTGCCCCTAGTGCTTACGTCCAAGTTGGGAATCGGCCGATTGAGAGGAAAGTCTTGTGAGATTCCAACTGGAGGGGCCACATCGAGCGTAATTCTGACTCATGAAACCATGGGACGAGTACCATCCAAAGCTGCGCGCGTTGGTGCTTGAGCAACATTTCCAACTACAAAGCCTGACCAATCAAAGCGCATCGAGCTGGAGCGATGTCGGGATTAGGGGTGCCCCCGAGTGTAGCGAGACCGACACCATTCCGAGGAGTGACGTCGGCTAATCGGTTAGTTTGCGGGGCTGCCCCCAAGTCCTGGGTCGATGGTGGAGGAGCACCGGTACTTGCCTCCGTAATGTATGCTTGGCCAGTCGAATCTGAAGTGCTTCTTATCTGGCGAGGAAGGTATTGAAAGCTTCCTCCTATCGCTCGAGTCAAGCTTTCAAATCGGTGGCAGGATTCTTGATCATTCTTTTGATGCTCCCCTCGGGTGACGTAATTCATTGGAGGTATGGTTTTGGTATAGCTGTCGAGTTTGGGCGAGCTGGTGTGCACCCGGATTCGGAGGTACTTTGGTCTGACGAGTTGCTGGAAGAGCGGGACTTTGGTTGCGAGCGGCGATAGCTGGGCTCTTCCGAGTAGAAGGTTGGTTACACAAACCCGGTTTTTTACCATGTTCCTTGGCCGTAAGTGATGATTGTTTGATCATCAAATCCTTTCTGTTATTGTTGCTGTCTCCATGCGAATGTTGGAGTGGATGGCGATGTTTTTAATGAGGCTGAATCTCCTTCCTCGCCATGGGCCATTAGCTTCGAAAGAGGAAATTTCTGATGCGGTATGCCGCTAGCGGGCACGGTTCTAAGCAAGCTGATGTAGAACGACGATGCATTGAATTTTTTTTTTGAAGTTGGCGCATAAGGTTGATGTTGATCTTCAACGCCTAGCACGATAGCTTCATTCTCATATTTCTTATTAAGCGTGTGAATCTGTGCTTGAGCCGCAGGAGCTTCGCGATCCACAAGTGGAAGGAGATCCGTTTCCAGTGGGTCCTCCGCCACTCGGTGTGGGTGAGAGGTACCAGTGTCAATGGCGGCCAATATTAGGTTTTGCCGGAATTCCGCTTAGTGTCAGCGAGAGTCATGATGCTTTTCGTACGTACTGATCAAGGCTTTTCTCACGGACAAGCCTTTCGATTACGTCTTTGAATTGATGGCAATTATTGGTATTATGCCCGTACATGCCATGGTACCGACAGTACTTACCAGTCTTCTTCTCATGATTAGTGGACTCCCTGTTGTATGGTTTCTTGTATTGAAGCGTGTTGCACATTTGTCGGTAGATTGTTTCCAAGTCTTCATTCAGCGGGGTGTAGATCTTGTATGTCCGGTGAGAGCTGGGCTTTTTGGGTTCCGTATAAACCTGGCCGTTGTTGCGGCTGCCTTGCCTACTGCTATTCGGTCTTTGTTTGTAGGGACCTTCCCCCGTGTCCTTATCAGAGAGCTTTACTATCTGTTTCCCTTTGACGTTGTCATTTATGGCACCCACATGTGGATTGTTGGGAAGACCGACCCTGGGGAGTCGGTTTCGTCTCGCCTCTTATTGACATAAGTATTGCCTAGCCTTTTCATGGAAAGAGTCGAGGCTTTTTGGCTACTTTCGATCGATCCATGACCCAAATTCGAAAGTAGGGAGGACACCTTTGGCTAGTTGACAGAGTACGGTGCAAGGATCTGGATCCTTGACCTCGGCGAGCGCGACATTGAACCGGGAGAGGTAGCTTTTGAGCGACTCGGCGGGTCCTTGGCATAGGTTATAGAAGGTGAAGGCATTCTTCGGAGTCAGAATGTGCACTCTGAATTGCTTGATCAATTCTGCTGCTAATTAGCTGAACTTGTTAATAGAATCGAGTAGGAGGCAAGAGAACCATAACAAAGCAGTTCCTGATAAGAAGATTGGGAAACACTTGCATTTGACCGGATCATTGCCCCGGCTCGAGTCCATTTGCCATTCATATTGATTTAAGAAGGTACGGAGGTCAGTTGTGCCATCATAGAGCGGCATCTATGGCATGCTGAAGCGGCGTGGCCAATCAGCTTCATTTACCCTCCTGGTGAAGGGGTTGCGCCTAATGTGCGCTTCCCATGAATCATGCATGTATCCTTGCCTCTCACTCATGATCCTTCGGACCATGTCGAGAAGGTATGTTGGATGGGGATCCACCATCGGGACCCATGGGTTCTGGCGAGGTTCTGGGGTCCTATTGCGAGGGCATTTCCTATGATGGACTTCCGGATTGTCTTCCTCCATGTCCTCGACATCTATAACGGACCTTGATGAAGAGCGGATTGATGCAAATCCTGTTCTGGAAGAGCGCGGGCCATTGGAATAGCGGGCCCATCATATTGATTAGCGGTCATCGAGTTGTGTCGAGGAAGAGGTTGGTTCGTAGGATCTGGTCCGTCATTGATAATCAAGCGAGAGCGGTCTCGGTACTGTGCCACCTCGCTATATGTGACTGTAGTTCGGTCGCCATTGTCATTGTCGTTACCATCGCCGTTGCCGTTATCGAGGGAGTTGGTACGAGCGGCGATGTCTTACCGAGACTTAACCTCCTTGTAACGACCCAGTAATTTTCGGCCCTGAAAATCGACATAAGTATCTTTACCGTAACTCATGCCGACCTTCCAAATATCGAAAAACACTGGGACGTTTATAGAAAGAAATTAGAGGGTGAGATAAGAAAGAAAGAAATATTAGAATAGAAGAAGAAGAACCAACACAACACAGAGTCTCACATCGCAATGGAACAAAATATAATACAGAAATAACTTTATTGAGAGCTTTAAAAATACTTACAATATCATAGTACATCACACCACAGGACAGTTATAATAACCTGTTCCCATATACAACACACAGCGGAATAGTAGCCATATAATATCATACGTCTGAACATCTCCAGCTCGTCTCTGAACTTCACAACATTCGAGAGCCTGAACCTGTACACCTCGGGTTAACCCGAGCATTTACAAAACACCGGCTCAGTCTGGTGAACCAGAGTGAGAAAACTCGCACAGTATTTAGGGCATCACACAACTTGATTTTTAAGTTAGAATCCTTTCGAAAGAAAAGGATAATCGTAAGACCAAATCCACACATAAATACAGACGGTTTTTACCTTACGATAACTCAAAACAGTTTTGAAATCAATATCTTGTCTGATATTATAATAATGTCTAAATACAAGTAGGTAGAAATCTAGTAGAACGCTTGCATCTCACGCTCTACATATATAGTATACAAACAAAACCGCGGGCGCTTATCGGAGATTGGATTCCGAATATGACAAGGTATGGGACCACCTGCCAATAGGGTGTCTCTAAAGGCGAATACACTGGGTTCAACAAGAACGTCTTGCAACCCGGCCCTCACATGACCGACCACTCATTTCGCTTGAGTGTATCGAATGTATATCACCAACGGTTGGGTGCGACCCACCGTTTCCCAAAAATGAACAGCATCGAAATAGATTAAAGAATGAAATGGATTTTCTCTTCCATATGAAAATTATCATCAATACGGTTCCAACATTTCTTGTTTCACAAAAATTCGACTTATATCAGATTCTGTATATCAAGTTGAAGTTCAAAACTCCATATTATGAACTGCCATGCGATTCCGAGCTCGTTTTATATTATAAATAAATAAATAACGTTCAAACTTCGTTTTAAATAACGAATTGAATATTAAAATCCATTAATACTCCAAATATAATATTTAAAATAATAACTTAAAATAAATATTTGACGGCCAAAATATGGATCGTTACATTCTTTCCCCCTTAAAAATAATTTCGTCCTCGAAATTGCTAAGGTAAGAAAGAACGTTACAAACCCATTATCTTTACAAAAATAAATTTAAACTTGATTTTTATTTCCAAAACTAATCTAGTTCGTTTTAAAACCACTTTATTCTAAATAAAATAATTTTCCAGAAATCTTCAAAAATTTTCTAACACCTTAAATTTTGTAAAATTTTTGGCAGAGTCTCCCCTGTACGGAGGACTTCTGCAATATCGCAGGTTCAAGAAATATAAATACATTGACCAACAAGGTCGGAAAAATTCAAAAACCAAACTCAAAACCCAATTAAAAACCAAAATTCTATATTCTACATAGGCGTACCTTTTTGCGAACGTTATTATGCGGTAAGCAATATTTTATATTCAAGCTTGCTTAGTTATTATGCAGCTCTATTCAAACTGGATTCAATTAACTCCAGAATTTTCTCTTGGATGGATTTTAAAGCTGAATTGGCACTTCTAATACCACTGTAACAACCCTGTAATTTTCGGCCTTGAAAATCGACATAAGTATATTTACCGTAACTCATGCCAACCTTCCAGACACCGAAAAACACTGGAACGTTTATAGAAAGAAATTACGGGGTGAGATAAGAAAGAAATATTAGAATAGAAGAAGAAGAACCAACACAACATAAAGTCTCACATCGCAGCGGAACAAAATATAATACAGAAATAACTTTATTGAGAGCTTTAAATCAACTTACAATATCAGAGTACATCACACCACAGGACAGTTATAATAACCTGTTTCCATATACAACACACAACGAAATAGTAGCCATATAATATCATACGTCTGAACATCTCCAGCTTGTCTCTGGACTTCACAACATTCGAGAGCCTGAACCTGTACACCCCGGGCTAACCCGAGCATTTACAAAACACCGGGTCAGTCTAGTGAACCAGAGTGAGAAAACTTGCACAGTATTTAGGGTATCACACAACTTGATTTTTAAGTTAAAATCCTTTCAAAAGAAAAGGATAATCGTAAGACCAAATCCACACATAAATACGGACGATTTTTACCTTACGATAACCCAAAACAGTTTTGAAATCAATATATTGTCTGATATTATAATAATATCTAAATACAAGTAGGTAGAAATCTAGTAGAACGCTTGCATCTCACGCTCTACATATATAGTATACAAACAAAAACGCGGGCGCTTATCGGAGATTGGATTCCGAGTATGACAAGGTATGGAACCACCTGCCGATAGTGTATCTCTAGAGGCGAATACACTAGGTTCAACAAGAACGTCTTGCAACCTGGCCCTCACATGACCGACTACTCATTTCGCTTGAGTGTATCGAATGTATATCACCAACGGTTGGGTGCGACCCACCGTTTCCCAAAAAGGGACAGCATCGAACTAGATTAAAGAATGAAATGGATTTTCTCTTCCATATGAAAATTATCATCAATACGGTTCCAACGTTTCTTGTTTCACAAAAATCCGACTTATATCAAATTCTGTATATCAAGTTGAAGTTCAAAACTCCATATTACGAACTACCGCGCAATTCCGATCTCGTTTTATATTATAAATAAATATATAACGTTCAAACTTCATTTTAAATAACGAATTGAATATTAAAATCCATTAATACTGGCTTTTTAGTCAATGATCACTACAAAAATTAATTACCCAAACATGACTTTTCATATGATAATATGAAAATAAATAATATATTTTGAGGAATCCGGTTGGATCCCTCCAATCTGTGTTGTGTTTAACCAATGGGCAGTATTGGTTGAATAATCGGCAGTAAATGTCCTAAAAGTAAATTATTTTATTTATATCGATTTACCGTCAGATAAATTGATAGAACTGATGTTATAAAATTTATTTTATAACTAAAGATAGATTTTGAAATATATATTTTGAATAAAAACTTATTTAAAAGGAAAGTAAATGTAAAGTTGAGTATTGAAACAGATTTACTCTATATTAATAAGCATTTGTTATCATTATCAAGTAATGAACGAAGATGTTTCATAAAGTTATGGTATGCGTAATAAGTTAAATTGATTTTTCAATATTATATGGTGATAATGCGGTAAATGGTTTGAAAGTGAAAATAGAAAACTAAATATGATATAGGATTATCCAAAGTAATGAATTAGTTTAAAGAAAAATCTTATGTTAAATAGGAAGCGAGAAAACTATATTTATAATATCGAAAGATTTAAGAGTTTTAAATTTACATCTGTTTTAAATTAAAAGGCCAAGTGGTGCTGAATACTGAACCAGTGAACTCACTGGATTGTCATGATTGAAACACTGTATATTTTGATTGTTAAATCACTGACTATCAAATCTGTCCAATACGCTTGTTGGTATGGAAAGACCGGGATCGAATTTATATTCGAAATCCATTCCGACCAACAAATACGCGAAGATATCAGAAGATGATCGAGATGGAGCATTAAAGACCGTAGATCTTCATTACACGGAAGAACTGCTAATAATCTCTGGTTTAGCGGCAAGAGATAAACTGTGGTTTTGTCGTAGTTGGAATCTACAGGCTGCAAGGACTACTCGCTATTGATCCCTGGGGTGATTCCTATATGAGATGCAGTAGGAGAGTGCCTTCGGTTCATCCTGTTCCTGGATGACTCGTATGGACGGATGTCTGACAGAGTATTTCCAAAACGGTCGCGTACGTTGATTTCTTCAAACGTGCCATAGTTAGTTAGCTCCCAACTAGAGTATTTTTGTGGACGTCAATTAGTGATAACTAGTGGATTTGACGATGTGGCATTCAAAGTGAATGGCGATCGGATATTTCAAAGTAAATACTGGCCTCAAGCCTCACAACCAGGAAATGACAAAAATCGGGCAGGCAGCATGGCTATGTGGGTCGCTCCCATTAGGGTGTATAATCACATATCTAAAGAAAATCCATTTCATTCTTTAATCTATTTTGATGCTGTCCCTTTTCGGGAAACGGTGGGTCGCACCCAACCGTTGGTGATATACATTCGATACACTCAAGCGAAATGAGTGGTCGGTCATGTGAGGGCAGGGTTGCAAGACGTTCTTGTTGAACCCAGTGTATTCGCCTCTAGAGATATACTATCGGTAGGTGGTCCCATACCTTGTCATATTCGGAATCCAATCTCCGATAAGCGCCCACGGTTTTGTTTGTATACTATATATGTAGAGCGTGAGATGCAAGCGTTCTACTAGATTTTTACCTACTTGTATTTAGACATTATTATAATATCAAACAAGATATTGATTTCAAAACTGTTTTGGATTATCGTAAGGTAAAACCATCCGTATTTATGTATGGATTTAGTCTTACGATTATCCTTTTTTTCGAAAGGATTTTAACTTAAAAATCAAGTTGTGTGATACCCTAAATACTGTGCGAGTTTTCTCACTCTGGTTCACCAGACTGACCCGGTGTTTTGTAAATGCTCGGGTTAGCCTGGGGTGTACAGGTTCAGGATCTCGAATGCTGTGAAGTCCAGAGACGAGCTGGAGATGTTCAGACATATGATATTATATGACTACTATTCCGCTGTGTGTTGTATATGTGAACAGGTTATTATAACTGTCCCGTGGTGTGATGTACTCTGATATTGTAAGTATTTTTAAAGCTCTCAATAAAGCTAGTTCTGTATTATATTTTGTTCCGCTGCAATGTGAGACTCTGTGTTGTGTTGGTCCTTCTTCTTCTATTCTAATATTTCTTTCGTTCTTATCTCACCCTCTAATTTCTTTCTATAAATGTTCCAGTGTTTTTGGGTGTTTGGAAGGTCGGCATGAGTTACGATAAAGATACTTATGTCGATTTTCAGGGCCGAAAATTACTGGGTCGTTACACTCCTTCTTTGACGCGGGCCCCTTGACTCGGAAGAGGAAGTTTCCGAGACCGTTGGTCGAGGTCGAGTGTTGTTCCGAACTAGTTGAAGTCGATCGGCGATGCGCTGACTTTCTTGAAGTTGTCGCATAAGGTCGATGTTATTCCTTAATGCTGGGTTGAGCTCGACATCCGTGTTCTCATATTTTTCATTAAGTGCGCGGATTTTTGCTTGTGTTGCGAGCACTTTGGGGTCCACAGTAGGAGGGACGATTTCATTAGTCGCTGAGCCTCCTAGTCCTTGTGATTGATCTTCCTTGCTAGGCGAGAGTGGTCGAGGAGTTGCCGATGTTATAGCGTAACCGAATGGGGCGGAGTCAAGGCCGAGTGAAGTGGAGTGGAGGCCAAGTGAGATGAAGTCGAGGCCGAGTGAGGCGGGATGCGGAGTCGAGGAATCCAAAGTAGTGGAGTGGAGGCTCGAGGCCGAGGCGAGGGACTTTCGAACCTCTTGGGGCTCGAGGGTACGAACCCCATGGAGTTTGAGTTTCGAACCCCATGGGGGTTTGAGTTTTCGAGCCTCGTAGGGTTCGAGTTTCGAACCTGGTGGGGTTCGAGGTTCGAAGCCCGTAAGGTGCGAGTTTCGAACCCCATGGGAGGATCGAGGCCGAGCCGAGAGGCTCGAGGCTCGAGGCGAGAGGTTCGGGGTTCGACGTTGAGGTTGTTGGGATGTCCCATCCTCGACTGCAGCTGAAGAGCCGATCTTTGCATTCTTTGGTCGCTTTTCCATCGTGAGCGGACTCGACAGTAGGTTTAGCAAGGAACCTTAAGCTCGTCGGGGGTCGAGATGACAAGGTGCGAAAAAGGTGCAAAATCCGAGTTTTCTCAGTGAAAGCACGAAATGTTGACAGCAAAAAATGTCGCAAACACCAAAGATTCCCAATTACTAGGAATTATAGATATGGTCGCACATACAAGAACATATTTAACAAATAAGTAGTAAATAACACAAGAGATTTATAGTGGTTTGGCCTTAGTGAAGGCCTACGTCCACTTTGAAGAGTCGTTGGAATATTATTAATCACTTGGAAGAAATTACAAGGTTGAGACTATCTCACATGACATCTCATTACATTCATGACTCATGATATATGATGTCATAATTATCATATATTGAACAATAAGGAAAAAGGCAATCTTGTCCTTCTTCTTCCTCAAAGAGGAGATGCCATTAATGAAGCTTTATGGAGGTCTCCAAGCTCAAGAAGTCCTTCTTTTTGAAGTGTGAGGTAGTGGGGTATTTATAGGAAGTAGTTAGGTAGGGGTTAGCTAGGGGTAGGTAAAAATGGGGACCATGTTCATGAAATTCGCGCCTCCAGCTGTCGGCCACGGAAAATTCGTACCTGGTAGGAGGTGCGAAATTTCGCACCTGCTAGGTGCGAAATTTCACACCTCCCAGGTATGAAATTTCGTACCTGCTAGGTATGAAATATCGTACCTTCAAGGTACGAAATTTCGCACTGTCAATGTACGAAATTTCGTACCTAGGAGGTACGGAATTTCGCACCTTGTAAGGTACGAATTTTCATACCTAGGAGGTACGAAATTTCGCACCTTGGCAGGGTGCGAAGTTTATTTGGAGGGGACGTGGCCGAGGTTCGTTGGCGCGGCATGTTGGTTCTTTTGGGGCGTTGAAGCTCCTCAGCACGAAGTGAAGGAATCCATCATTTAGCTGGTCCGAAGTGAAGTAATCTGAACTTCCGACATGGAGAAAATCGGATGAATCGGTCGGTGCCCACAGTTTCGACCTATCCGGCTGGGTCAATCGCCGCCGGGACTGTTAGGCCTTGGGCCCCCACCGGCACTACGCCCGGACCCGGTTGACGGCTTGCCTTCGGCCCGGATGCGGACGGATACTGATGGAGTTTGCATCCGAGGGATGCGACATCCTGCTAGTGGCCAGACTCGAGTCTTCTGATACTGCCCCCCGGATGATATTGGCAACACCTCCGGGCTGTAATATCACGCGGTATGTTGAGTCGAGCGTGTCTTGAGTACTTTTGGTGGCCGGACCAAAAGGCCGGTTAACACATCGTCGAATGGAATTTAAGGAAAATAAGTATAATTGAGTTGACGAATAAATTTATGTAATTGTGTGTTTTAGTAATCAATGATAATTGAAATTGATTGGAAAACGAAATTTAAAATCGTTTCAAAAATGAAACGATGTATTTGTTTTGATATTCGGAATATGAATTAAAGAAGATAAAATCGAAAAAAGTAATAATTGGAATCCGTCCGTGTCAAACTGGATTACTAAGTGATTTAGATTATACAGGACGTGGCAAGGCAAATTATAATTAGTTTTGGACCAATAAAGTAGGATCAAATATATGAATTCGATAATAAGTTATAATATGGTTGATTAATTAACACGAAGTGAAGTGTTAATGAGAATTGTAAACAAAGCAATATATGAATGAAGATTTTGAAGAGATTTGAATCAATATTTAAATGAAATCAAACTAATTTGATGTGACAAGCTCAGATTTCGATAAAAGGAATAATATTTTCTTTTTAGAAGCCAATACCATTTGAATGCGAATATATTGCAAACGAATTTGGAAATAGTAGAAAGGGAGTTGACCAGTACAGTGTGATTATTCTGAAGTTCAAAATATAAATAAAGGGAGATTTTTTTTCGATGTTCGGAATGTATTATCGAATAAGAGATTATTTGGGAAAAAGTTATTTATGGAGGTTGACTAGGTCTAATTTCAGGAAAGTTCTGTTTACTTTCCATTTTAATATAAAATTTAAAATATTAATTAATTGTTTATGTACTCATATAAATGAATAAAGTATAATATAAAATTTAGTATTTCGTAGGCATGATTATTGGTATAGTCAATAGTTTTGTAAAGGAATTAAAATTTAAATTTAAATTTGGAAATTTCGGGGATAGATATTTTGTTGATATTCGAAGTTGTAAACTTTATTTTTTTTTTCAAGGTTAATAATGTTGTTCAGTTAAGGTTTGAGAGGTAAATATACTCCAACTTGATTGACTTCATTATTGGCTAAGAAATGGTTAAGGTTTGATAATAAGAGTTGGTTAAGTGAAGTAGGTTAATGAGTGTCAACAATTGAATGAGAATAACGATGTTTTATTTGACATTTGTTTAATTCCGGATAACGAATTTAGAAATGTTTCCCATAAGAATAAAGTATATTTTCTATAGAAAATAAAGATTTGCGAATATATGGAAATATTTTTCCAAAGATCGTGAGAGGCTAACGAGTCTTGATAAATCAGAATGGCAAGAACAGAAGAACAAAAAGCTGCACATCGAGAACGAAGGACGACAAAACGTAAGTGAAGTAGATTCGAAAACTGAATTCGAGAGTTGCACAAGAATTGATTGGATAAGAAATTAAGAGATGAAATTAGAGAAATTGAAAACTGACTGGAGATTAGTTAAGTTGAATAATTTTCTAAGTGTTGATCTGATGTTGGTTTCGGCCTTCGGGATTGATACTTAGGGCATTGTTCACTCACTAATTTACGGTCAGGTACTGATGAATGTGGAAGGATAAAGATATGTGATAATGCATATAACCATTTGATTAAGTATATATGGCAATAAAAATAATATGAAGAGAATTGAGGGAAAGATGATGGTATGATTAGATGGGTAAAAGATCGTAAAATTTAAGAAATTTTGATGAATAAGAATGGTGAATAACATGAAATCGGTTATGCGAGTATGTGGATTACCGATCTAAAAGCAGCCAATCACCAATGATTGTAGTTCCCAATTAATTAAAGGAAATTGTTGAATGAATGAAATTTCTTTGAAAAAGGAAACTAAAAAGATATATTCTCGTTTGCGAGTTCCATAAAAATGAAGGCAGAAGTGTATACTTGAATGGATTTAAGAATGAGAAACCGTTGAATGAGATAAAATGAAGTATATTCCAAATTTATTTAAATGACAGAATAAAATAACTTATCAAATTGGTTATAATTAAGGAAACTGTTGAAGAAAATAAACGGTATGTATTTGAAATGAACTTAAAATGAATTAAATTGCATATCAATTTGATTACAATTAAGGAGGTCGATTAATGAGATTTGAGAACTCAATTCCGAGAAAACTTTAAAATTTGATTTTCAAATAATTTGAGAATTTACAGTATATATATATATTTTTGAAGAGAAACATTTGCAAATATAAGAAAATAATTTTTATCGTCGCGGCTAGGTTGTTTTGATAAAATAAATTCATTTTGAAATATGATTTGACAAAACAACTTGATTTCGGAATATGGATATTTATTTATTTATTTATATTTATATTTTCGAATAGTTGAAATTAAAACCCGAAATTGATTATCGAGATTGGTTGAATGGTAATCTGATATATTGGAATAATGAGATTGTACATCTAAGACCGATGAAAAGAATTAAGCCCGTAGATTCTGAATTATTGAATTAGAAGGTGAATTTCCGATTGGTGGATAATTCCATAAGTTTTGAAATTTAAGTTGAGATTCAAATTCAAATAAGTGGGAAACGAGTAAGATTTCGTAAGCAGTAATGAATAAATTTCCATAGAAATGAAAATTTTAAAAGACTGAAAGCAAAGGCAAGGAATTTTGGATAGCAATTTATCAGTTCAAAGATGTATGAAACCTATTAGATTTGAATGGAAAAACTTAAATCAGCAAGATTGAAATTAGGTAATGAACTTAATAATTGGAAATTGGGAGGAAATTTAACCAATAGATTTATAAGGATGAGTTTGAAAGGATATCGAATAACTGAATTGGTTGAAAGATCAAAACTGAAATTTTGAAATTTGAATCGAAGTTCAAGGATATTATATTTTAATATGGAAGTTCCGAAACTTATATGGGAAAATATATAAGAATTTAATGAATTTGAAAACTATTGAATTGAATGGTAATCGATTTGTGATAAAATCTTATAAAACAGAATTTATATAAGAGTGAGGTGTTTGGAAATATGATTTGAAAGGAAAATTTTATGTATGATTTATGAGAAGTATGAAATAAAGTACTATATGTTTTCAAGTCAAGATAGGGAAAGTACCTCACTTTTCCTTTGAATTTCGAGCTTAGTTGAGATGTGATGTTGATGATAGTAGGTTGTCCGGACATAAAACTCATGTTGTTTAAAAGAACACGACCGTGTAGCGTAATTCGCAGGGCTGTAGATGCCTACGGCGAATGGATGTTTTTTGGGGGAACAAAGCGTGACCAATTGTGTCTGCTGCGATCTATAGTCGTGATAATGGCGTAATCCGCAGAGCTGTGAAAGCTTACGGGTATGGATGTTTCCTGAGGGAACCAGGCGTAACCATTGTGTACCTGTGGTCCACATGGCATATCTACAGTGAAAGAGATGTAACCATTAGAGTTACTAAAGGTAGAATGGAGCCATGCAAGGGTTGAGATATCTTAGTAATATGGAGCCACCCATTTGATGCAGCACCGTGTCTTCGTGACTTGATTCGTCTTCATTAGTCCTCATGACTTGATTTATCCTCAAAATTTGATAATTTGTTTCTGTGATTCTGAGATAGAGCAGCCAACGCTCAATGACCTCAGATTGTCTTTTGATTCTTAGATATCTTCCGTTGATCTGTCTATGGCGAAATTCGCAGGGAAGTGATTTCCTATGGATACAGATGTTTTCTGGGGGATTCAGATGAAACCATTGTGTATCTGCGATTCATGAACAATCAGAATTTCTTTATCACATTGGTACTTTCTGTATCTGAATTTAAGGAGAATTTTTGAAATATTTTCACTTGAGACCTGAAGCAATGATATTTAGTACTTGAAGATTTTAGTCGTGCGCCTGGCCAACGTATGCCTAACATCTGTGAGAAAGATAATAAACTTGTCAAACTTCGAGTTATCAAATATTTTCAAATCAATAATTTGAAATTAAATTTAATAATGAATTAAGAAAAATGATTTCGAAATGGTTTTGAGGAATAATACAAATATTTTTTGCACGAATTTCGTGCTATGTATAAAAGTATAAAAGATCTCGGATTTCGGAAATTTTCAAGTTGACAGATTGTAACTTGAGGAGGAGATGTTGTTTACACTCTTCTATGAGTGTTTGGATGGATTACTGTAACGACCCAGAAAATCTGAACCAATTTAAAAATTTTAAATTTGCTAAAATAATGGATTTTAAATATTTAAAATAAATATTTTAAATAATAGAGATGAAAAGTGAGTTGAATCGACAATTGAAAACGAATATAATTAATTCTAATTATAAACAAGGCCTGAAATGGCGCTGCAGTTTCAAAAATTGAATTCAAACTTTGTCGGACTGTACCGGGTGCAAAACAAAACGGATTTTAGTGAAATCAAAAATATTTAAATCTGTTAGTGAATACCTTTCTAAAGAATCTGAAAAATCGAATTTTCATAACGGAAAGAAAAAGTTATGGCCAAAGGAATTTTCAGAAAGGTCGCTATGGAATTTATATAGCCCGTGAAATTGGCCATTTTGCATACGACCTCGGAATTCGACGAAACCACTTTTGTTGGATCCGGGATGTGAAGTTATTGCTAGGTTTCAAATTTCATAATTTTTGAAGCTAGTGTGTGAGCGTGGCAAAGGAAAACGTGTTTTGGTCAATTATAGTTAAATTGGATCGACCAGAAATGGGCCTTTTTCAAACGGTCTCAGAATTCGACGAAACTAGTTTTGTTGGGACCGTATCGTCAAAACATAGCTAGATTTATTTTTCTGGAATTTTTCGAATCAGTTTGTGGCCCTAGCAAATTGAAATGCACTTTCAAATCAAATATTGAATGTTTTATATTTTAATTTGAAGGAAAACTGACTGAAACAGTCGAATGGGCCTACGAAACATATCCCATTGTGTTCGGAATGGGGGTAAAACGCTCGGGACGACAGTCGTTGGGTTTAGATTGGTGGTCGTGTCAGAAAGCCCCTTTAAAACTTCCCCGACCAATCAAAATTTTTATAAAAAAAAAGAAAAATTCCTCTTTTTCTCTCTCCCCGATATACGGCGGAAACCCCTCAGAGCTTCCCTCCCAGATTCCGACCGCCACCGTCCACGCCAGGCCTCGCCACCACCCACGTTCGAAAGCCCTCCCTTCCCTCTTCAAATCCGACCAAGTCTCACCTCCTGCCATCGCCTCGTCGTCGAGATCCAAGCCCCCGAACTTCCGCCGCGTCGCCCCCCTTTTCTCTCCAGATCCGGCGTCGATCTGGTGGTGGGACCCATCGCCGGAAAGCCCCTTCGTAGCCCTACGTCGTGGCACAACTGGATCTGAGTCTCGTGTTACGGATCGAGGGAAAATTCAAAACCTAGTTTTGAACAGAAATAGAAAGGTACGGTTTTTATTTTCTGAAATGATTTTAACGCCTTTAAACCGTTGCAAACCTTGTAAAAATCATATCTTTTTCGTTTCTTGACGAAATTCAATGAAACAGGAAACATCGTGACCGTGTGGACGTCTTCTACCTTCTAGAAGAGACCGCATATTTTTCTGAGCCTTCTGCTATTTTTGGTGGAGTGGAACCCAATGTGAGATTTCTAATTTATAAATGATAAGAAAAACGACGATGTATAAATTATATAGTCGATGTATGAGTTATATAAGCGTTGTACACCTCTTGTATAAGCGTTGTATAAGTTGTACGTTCGATGTATAAGTTATATATGCGTTGTAAAAATTAAATATGTGTTGAAATAGAAGTGAATTGCTATATATATATACGCCCCTCGTCCACAAACCATGGACGATATTTATTGGTTGTGATTGGTGTGAAAAATGATTGATAGCGAATGATTGATTGGGATTGTTTGTGGTTGATATTGATTGATTGTGGTTGAAAAATACCCGTTTGTGGTTGAGAAATATTTGGTTGAAACTATTTAGTTAGTGGAAATGAAATAAATATACATGCCGCCTGCGTGCGAACTAGATGCATGATCCCCATTGTCAAAAACCGCGAGGTTTTAAGGTAGAGCGAGGAGCCGTACTAGGGACGGTCCCGGTTTTAACTACCCTGCCGTTATGCTGCCGAAATTTTGAATAATATTCATATGTTTGAATTATTTTCATTTGCTGAAACTATATTTATTCGTTGAATAGAAAACCTTCATGTGTTGAGTCGATATTCATTCGTTGGGTAGAAATTCATGTGTTGAATGGTATTCGTGTTTTAAATATAAAAATCACATTTTTATCTATATATATAAACTATAGAAAACCTTCATGTGTTGAATCGATATTCATTCGTTGGATAGAAATTCATGTGTTGAATGGTATTCGTGTTTTGAATATAAAAATCACCTTTTTAACGATTTATATAAACTATAGAAAACCTTCATGTGTTGAATCGATATTCATTCGTTGAATTGAAATTCATGTGTTGAATGGTATTCATATTTTGAAATAAATTGTTTTATAATAAAAATCACGTTTTTATCACCTATATTAACTATATAAAATAATTTTGTTTTGAACTAAATTGTTTTATAATAAAAATCCTATTTTTATCACCTATATTAACTATACGAAATAGTAGTGTTTTGAAATGAATTGTTTTACAATAAAAATCACATTTTTATTACATACATGAATTGCTAAATATAGTGAAGTGTTGAAATAGAAGACAGTTAGATAAAAATATCATTTTTATCAAATGTATGAAAAGAATATAGCTTTGAAATCGAAGAATCGATATATATATATATAAATAGAATTAAAATATATCGAATCACAACGCTGCAGTTCATATTTTGAAACCGTGATTTCAAACGATTATAATGGGAGATCCGACCATCGGATTTTCCTGAAATCGCAACCTTGGGTTCGCTTTGGAAAAATCTTTCCAACGGCACCAACTTTGTAAAAATCCAACGGTTGGATTGTCTGGAATGTTTAATTCAAATCTAAAGAAAAACAGCGCCAGAAACGATTATATTTATATATATGTATAAATATAATTATATTTAATCGAATAACGACGCTGCAGTTCGTATTTTGAAATCGAAACTTCAAACGATTATACCGGGAGATCCGACCGTCGGATTTTCCCGAAACTGGAACCGTTGGATTCGTTTTGAAAAGATCTTTCTAATGATGTAAATTTTGTGAAGATCCAATGGTTAGATTTTCAGATATGTGTAAATCAAATCTTAAGAAAAACAGCGCCAAGGTCGCGTTATGGCCCGAAGCGCCGTTTTAAATAAATTGGCTATTTTAAAATAAATAAAAATAGCGATAAATCATTATAAAATATTATAAACGATATGGATGTGATTTAGAAATTAACTGAAGGTTGGCTAAGTCGAATGGTTTCTTGGATGTTGATCTGATGTTGGTTTCGGCCTTCGGGGTTAATATTTGGGAAATCGTTCTCTTACTGATTGACGGTTAGTGACTAATGAATTGAAATGATGCGTGTGTATGTTAGTGTTGCACTTGTTTATTATATACGCGAGTTGTTCAGAAAGACCGGGTTTATCCCATTCTGAATAACTGAATCGACGATAAGAAATCGAAGATGAAGACGGTGGTCGAAGACCGGAGATCTTCACCTCGTTTGGATGGTAACCGAGGTCTTGATTGGGAGGCATCCCGAAATATGGATAATGAGTGGTGATCGTCCAGACGTACGTGGTGATCGATGGGTTTGCGAGGTATTTAGTGCCTCCAGTTTCGTTCAGACCCAGAACGGACTTGTAAATGGACTGTGTGTCTGACATTGGATTTTATTCTGTGTTGATTGATCTCTGTTAAATATACATCTGTTTGGCGGCAGAGAATTTATTCTTTTGCTTAACGCCCTTCTCTGAAACGCACGAGCTCAGAGGTTGTATATCGATGGACATCAGTCGCATGGCATGAATTGCTAGTGTGGCATGCCTAAGTGGCAAATGATCAGGGCTTCTGTTGAAAAGCAAAGTCTTGTGGTGATGATCAAAGCACCGCCGGTGTGGCGTAGCTTTGTGTATAACGTGAAATCGCGAGCCTCACACCCCGATATGAACCAGAAACGGGAGCAGGACCTCAGGGGGGACGTGTGTTTTCTTTCTAGCTAAAAGTGGCGTCAGTGGTTTTACACGCCCTGACGAGTTTGACTTATGTGGTTGTTGCTGTTGCGAGGCGCCTCGGTTAGATCGGACGATCCGGGTCCGATGGAGTCATTCGTTGGCTCATTTACGCCCCCAAAGGGTGGAGAAACGCATTGTTCAGGCATTATAATCAACTTCGTGTGGACCGGCCCTGATGATCCAAGGTACGGTTGCGGCTGTGCCTGAGGGGCGAGCTAGAGCGTCTCGAATTCGGTAAGGACTATCTTTTGCCTTGGTTCATGACGGAAATCCAATTTCCAAATACGACATCGTGCGGTTTTGATTGTGTATATATATATATATGGCGACATGATATACGGTACCCATGCCGTCTATGATTGATAGTTATGATTCGAAATTGTTTTTGAAACATGTAAACACTAGTAATAATATCAATTGCTTTTGTTTTATTTGTATCAAGCATATTTTGGCCGTTATAAGGTAAAAACTCTATCCTCCGGTTTGCGTTGCATTGTGTGATGGGAACTGAGTCTTATAATGGCTTCATTTTTATAAAAAGCATTGCGATGTTTAAAAGAATGATTTGTTTTAAAGCACTGGCAATCCAATGGAGTAAACCCCTTCCACGAAAGTGGCGTGGTCCTGTGATTAGCCATATTTGAAATGTGTTGAGTAGATTTCTCATACCAGTCCCATGACTGACTCGTAGTTTGTCTCACTTTCAAACTCGGGTGCCCCTTTTTCTACATGGGCAGCCTTGTATTCAGGTTTAGCTGGTACTTTCTAGATAGCTGGAGCTGAAGATGGATTCTATCATTTATCTCTTTTTATGTTGTTCAGCTCCTATTGTACATTATGTTTCTTTTCCGCTGTAGACATATATGTATAGTTGAACTGCATTTGTACTAAGTATGATCCTATATACTGTGTAACTCTGATGATTACTTTTATCCAGTATATTCTATTGTTCATTATCTGGTGTATTTATTTATTTCTGTTCTGCTATTATCTGTTTATGTGTTATATTCCACGGATTACCCTTGCCACCATCAGTACGGGGTTTGGGACGTCTCATTTGGTATCAGAGATTTGGTTAAGCTTAGTGCTGGGATATAACATATGAACGGACTCGTCAGAAATAGAACCAGTAGTGTTCTAGGACGGGTAACTCTATACAGATAGGACCAGTAATATCCTAATATGAGTAAAGCAGAAGGAAATTACACCTCGATGGACACATTTACATTTGAAGTATATGTTTCTATGTTTTAAAATACCTTTTCTGTGACCTGACACTTGGTCTGCCATTTGCAGAAGTACTAGAAAAATGAGTGTCAGAAACAGGAGAAATGCAGAACCCAATCTAGAGGCTCTATTAAAGAGATATCAAAATCTAAACGGAGCATAGTTCTCGGGCAATGAATCTATAATTCAGACTCAAGCTTGGATGATTTCTGTCGAAAGAATTTTTGAGCGTATCCAGTTGAGAGATGACCAGAAAAGGTTAGTAGCATCTTGGGCGCTCAAAGAAGAAGCTTTAATCTGGTGGGAAACAATCATCAAAGATAATCCAGAAGGTGATATCACTTGGGACAGATTCAAAGTGATTTTCCTAGAAAGATTTACTCCTCTTAAAGCGACGGAGCGATTATGTAATGAATTTTCTTATCTAATACAAGGTGATATGACCATCCCAGAATATCATAATAAATTCAATGAACTTGCTCACTTTGCTCCTCGTCTGATTCAAGATCCAAAGAGGAAGAATCTGAGATTTATTCATGGCCTGCAAAGGAGATATCAGAATAGTGTGATGAGGAATGTGAAGCTTCATTTTTCAGAAATGATATACATGGCTTATCAGTATGAAGATCTCCATAAGAAAGGAATGTTACACGATGAAGAAGAAGTCAGTTCTAGTGACAAAGCAGAGTTGGAAACTGATATTGCTGAAGCCAGTACGAGGTCTGAGGTCAATAAGAAGCCCAGTGCCAAGAGGAAAAGGGCCGAATCTGGGAACGAACGAATAACGACCGCCACGTGCTCAAGTTGCAATAGAAAAGGACATTTGGCGATAAGTTGCAAATCTTGGAACTAACGAAGAAAGAGTGGATCTAAATCCAAGAAGGATCTTCAAGGAAAGAAAAGGTGCAATCAATGCCATCGGTTTGGTCATGTAAAGCAAGATTGTCGGCTGTTAAAAACGACCAAAGAAGCTCAGGTAAATAAAGTGGCAGAAGTGCCTGCAGCTTCGTCTGCTCAAGAGAGGCCAGATGTTTTAGAAGGCATGCTAACTGTCAAAGATATTCCAGTTAAAGTACTGTTTGACACAGGCGCGTCACGAAGCTTCATTGCAAAGGATGCAGCTAAGAAACTGGACTTGAATTTGAAAAAGCTGAAGGAACCAATGACTGTCCAGAATCCGGTTGGGGGTTCCATTGATCTCAGTTGGGTTTGTGGAGTGCCGGTTTCTTTCTCTCGTTATCGGTTTCCTACCATCGCGGTCATCATGAATTTTAAAGAGTTTGATCTTATCTTGGGGTTAGACTGGTTGACCAAATATGAAGCTGAAGTTAAATGTGCCGACAGAGTCGTAAAGGCGAGGATTAAATCAGGTGATTATATAACCATTCCCTGTGAAGGTCAGAATGCTAATAGAAAAGACTTCTGGGCAGCTCTCGATGTTTCTCCAGCCCAAATGGAAAATGTCCGTGAAGTCACATAGAATATTCCCGACCTAGTGAAAGGTATTCCTGTCGTCAAAAACTATGTGGATGTGTTCGAGGAAGTTGTTCGCTCACCTCCGCAAAGAGAAATAGATTTCAAGATCGCTTTGATTCTGAATGCAAGGCCGGTAGTTCATGCTATCCGAAGAATGTCCTTGAAGGAGAAAGAAGAACTTGACAATGAAACACGACAGCTAGTATGGAAGGGTCTGATCAGGCCTAGTTTCTCTGATTGGGGAGCAACAGTGGTATTTGTCCCAAAATCTGACGGTACTCTACGTCTATGTGTGGATTATCGTGATTTGAACAAGCAGACCATAAAGAATAAATATCCATTGCCGCGGATTGATGATTTGTTGGATCGATTAAATGGCGCACAAGTATTTTCACGAATGGATCTAGCTACATGTTTCCATCAACTTCGAATTGCCGAAGATTGTGTTCCAATGACAGCATTCAGAGGTCCCGACTTATTCTACGAGTGGTTAGTAATGCCATTCGTCTTATGTAACGCTCCAGCTTACTTCGTCGATCTGATGAATAGAGTGTTCAGAGGGGTTTTGAATAAATTTGTTCTGGTTTTCATTAACGATATTCTAATCTTCTCTAAATCAAAGGCCGAACATGAAAAGCATTTGGAACAGATTCTGGAAATCCTCAGAAGGAATGTGTTGAAAGCAAATTTTTACAAATGTATATTCTGGCAAGAAGAAGTCAAATTTCTGGGCCACGTTGTATCGAAAGAAGGAATTGCTGTGGGTCCAAGTAAAATCACAGCTATTCAGAATTGGAAACAGCCCAGTACCCCCCACTGAAGTCCGCAGTTTTCTCGGATTGGCTAGCTATTACCGGAAGTTCGTTAAAAACTTTTTGAAGATATCTGGTCATTTAACGAAGCTTACGAAGAAGCACTCTAAATTCAAATGGACTCCAGAAAGTGAGGAGGCTTTTGAAGAGCTAAAGTTAAGACTAATGACTGCTCCAGTGTTAACCATCATCGACGGCAATCAGGATTTAAAAGTCTGGACTGATGCTTCTAGAGAAGGCCTTGGTGCAGTGTTAATGCAAAGAGGTCAAGTGATCGCTTATGCTAGCCGTTAGTTGAAGCCACACGAGAAGAACAACGTGACTCATGATCTTGAGTTACTGGCCATAGTATTCGCCTTGAAAATCTGGAGACACTATCTTCTGGGTGAGAGATTTGAACTGTTTACAGATCACCAGTCGTTAAAGTATCTGTTCACCCAGAAGGACTTGAATCTGAGGCAGCAACGTTGGATGGAGTTTCTTGCAGCATATGAATTTGAGATTGTATACACTCCAGGTAAAGCCAATGTCATGGTCGATGCATTAAGCCGAAAGAAAGAAATGATCGCCAGTTTTATTATCACGACTTCACTGATAGATAAAATATCTGCTCTTTAGAAGGATGATCACTTCATTCAGAAGATCAGAGAGATAATTCATGTAACGGCCCAGGATTTTAGGGCCAATTTAAAATTTTAATTTTAATGAATTTAATGAATTTAATGTATTTTTAAATGATTGATTTATTTTTATCGAAGTTAAAACGAATAAATTTAATTTATATATAAAAGGAATTGAAAACAAGAGCTGCAGTTTGAAATTTTGATGTGAAACTTTAACTGACTGTACAGGATGCAAAATTTAACGGATTTTAGTGAAACCAAAAATATTAGAATCTATTTAAAAATATCTTTCCAATGAATCCGAAGAATCGAAATTTCATAACGGGAATCAAAAGTTATGGCCAATTCAATATTTAGAAAGGACGCTGTGAAATTTATAAGGGCCAAAATGCTACATTTTGCAGAATAAGGAATTAGGACCCGAAACCATCTCCATTGGTTTTAGAATGTTGTTTACATATAAAAACTTATATTTTTGAGTTTTGGAAAAATTCCACTATTTTTGGTATTTTTAAATATTAAAATATACACCTGAAAAATAGAATTTTTGCAAATGAACTCCGAATTCGACGAAACCAGTTTCTATGGATTCAGAATATTAAATTAAGGTTAAATTATAAAATTTATAATTTTTGGAATTATTTTGTCGCCTGTATAATTTTTACAGTGGAAATACAGCCTATTTTCAGACTTCGGTAATTTATAATAAATTCATACGGAATCAGAAAATTACGAAATCAGGTTCGTTGGGTTCGTAATGACCTGAAATAATTATGTTTAAAATTTTATTAATTTTGAAATCAGCATGTATTTATAAGAATTTCTGAATTGAAGAAAACAGTTGAAAATTGAGTAATTGGGCACGTAATGATATTTGGGCCCAAACCAAAATTAAACCCATGGTATATATTATCTTTTTTCTGAGATTTAGGGCTGAAATTCGAAATGCTCAGCAGCCACTTCTATTTTCCATCATTTTTCTCAATTTCCATGGCGGCTCTCTCTTCCTCTAAAATTTGTCAAAAATAAAATCTCTTCAAACCATAGCAAATTATATGTCCTCTCGAAGGTCTCGACGATACGAAGCTAATGGTGTAGTCGGTTTTGTCAAACAGTGCTCGGATTCGCCGGAATCTCGTCTTAAAGCTCGCTGTTTTCGAAATTCAGAAGATCAAAACGTAAATCAAGAAATTCCCGTGAATCGAGGAAGAATTAGACGAAGTCACGAACACGGAAGTTCTTCGTCTACGTGAGGTGGAGGTGCTCGCCAAATTTCAGGCAGTTTGGAGGTGTGAGGCGGCCAAGACGAAGACATTGGCGGTGGTCCCGTGGCATCAGGTGGCCCGAGGCAGCGGCAAAGTGCGGTCAAAGTTCGGCGGTGAACAGTGTTTTTCGGTCAATGGGCTGAGGGTATTTTCTATTTTATTTTTAAATTATTTAATTAATTTCCAGAACTTTAAAATTGCATAACTCACTCATACGAAGTCGAAAATCCACGATTTCAGGTGCGTTGGGATCGTGGCGACGAGATGGACGCGTGGACACTAATTTTGTCCAATTCTGAGACGATGAAATTTTTAGGTATTTTAACGAATATTAATTAATTATTTAATTACCCGATCTTTAAAAATTCATAACTCTTTCATACGAGGTCCATTTGACGAACCGTAAATTGCGTTGGAATCACAAAATTAAGAGCTTCGCGATAGCGCAGACCGCAGCTGAAAAGGAGACAGTAAAATTTTGGCCAAAAATTCAAGGTGAGAGTTCACTTCTATTTTAATTAATTTAATTTAATTCATACTATGCGATGTGAACCTGCTATGAACAAATGCGATGTGAATCAGCTATGACCAAACCTCTGTTTGTATGCTAGATCTAATGTTGTGAGTATTCACTTTATTTAAATTAATTATAGATCTATTATTTGATGTATGAAGTATGATGTTTGAATTGTATGGTTGATGTTTTGAATGATTAGAAATAGTAGATCTGAAATTTAGCATCGATGAATATATTTGCTGTTGTTATGTTTCATGGAAAAATAAGATTAGCGATGTGTGTATGACATGAAAACTTGAATCACTATAGAGGTAGGAAATTTAAGTTGGACGATGTTAATATGACATGAAACAAAAGTTAGAGATTTTATTGTTTTTATAAAAAGATTATATTTTTATTGATTATATAAAAAGTTATATATTTTTTTGTTATAAACAAAAGACCACATTTTTATTGCAAACATATAAAAGTATATGTTTTGTTGATTTAATAAGATGGATAGATTTTACATTTGAAATTCGTAAATATAGTTGCAATGAAAAACGGTGTTTAATTTTACATTAGAAATATGTAAATATGAAAATGCATTGATATGAAGAATAGCATTTTTGTCATGTGATAAATATAAAATGCACTGTATGGAAAATAACATTTTTGTTTAAATGTTAAAAATAGAAATTTCATCATATGAAATTATTCACCGTATGATGATTGACATTTTTTGTAAATGTTTATATAAGAAAATAAACACCGTATGATGATTGACATTTTTTGTCAATGTTTATATAAGAAAATAAACACCGTATGTTGATTGACATTTTTTTCAATATTTTAAAATAGAATTTGTCGCCATTTGAGATAAGTATATTTTTGTTCATTTACAAAATAGAAATGGGCCGCTATATGTAATGAACTAATATTTTGTTCATTATCAAAATAAGAAAACATCGTATGTAAGTGAATATAATTTGTGTTATTTTAAAATAAAGAGCACCGTATGTTGAATGAACAAATTTGTGTTATTTTAAAATAAAGAGCACCGTATGTTGAATGGACAAATTTGTGTTATTTTAAAATAAAGAGCACCGTATGTTGAATGAACAAATTTGTGTTATTTTAAAATAAAGAGCACCGTATGTTGAATGAACAAATTTGTGTTAAAATAGAAATTTGCATTGCATAAAATGGTATTTTGTCATGATAGAAAAATAGAAATTTGCATTGCATAAAGTAGTATTTTGTCATGTTAGAAAAATAGAAATTTGCATTGCATAAAATAGTATTTTGTCATGATAGAAAAATAGAAATTTGCTTTGCATAAAATAGTATTTTGTCATGTTAGAATAAGTAAATAATGCATTGTATGTAAAATAATGCATTGTACGTATAGCATAGTATTTTGTCCAAGTTAGTAAATAATGCATTGTATGTATAGCATAGTATTTTGTCCAAGTTAGAAAATAATGCATTGTATGTAAAATATGAAAATAATGCATTGTATGTGAATAGTATTTTTGTCATTTTTATTTAATGTTTAACATATAAGAATGCATTGTATGTGAATGGTATTTTTATCATTTTTATTTAATGTTATAAAAATATAAGTTTGCATTGTATGTTAAATAACATTTTTGGTCATGTTATAAAAATATAAGTTTGCATTGTATGTTAAATAACATTTTTGGTCATGTTATAAAAATATAAGTTTGCATTGTATGTTAAATAACATTTTTGGTCATGTTATAAAAATATAAGTTTGCATTGTATGTTAAATAACATTTTTGGGCATGTTATAAAAATATAAATTTGCATCGTATGATAAAATAGCATTTTGTAAAAAAATGAAAATATTTACCGTATGATTGATGGATACTTATTTTGTTAAATATGAAAATGTCACCGTATGATTCATTAACATTATTTTTAATGTTATGTACTAAGAAAATGTCACCGTATGAGATTAACATTCATTTGTGTTAATATTAGAATTATAAAAAAAATTCACCGTATGTTGAATGGAATTTTTTTTTGTTAATGTTATATAGAAAATTTCACCATATGATAATTTAACATTTTTGTCTATATTAAAAATATAGAAAATGCATTGTATGATTCATTAACATTTATTTCTAATGTTAATGGAATGGAAAATAAAAGAGAAAAACTCACTATATGGTTCATTAACATTTATTGTATGTACACGTAACATTATTTTAAATGTTAATAAAAAGAGTATTTCTATCGTAGGAAGAGTACATTATTTTTAATGTTAAAAATAAGTAATTTACAATGCATGGGAAATCGACATTAGTTATAATGGTAATTTAAAGAGGATTAACTGTAGGAAAGAGATTACATTTTATTTATGCATTATATTATAAGAATAACACCATTGTATGATGTTAACATTTTAATGTTAATGTTAAAAAGAAAATAACACTGTATGTAGTTAACATTATTTTTAATGTTAATATAAGAGAAAATTTCATCGTATGTCAAGTTAACATTTAATTTTAATGTTAACACATAAGAATTTATACCGTATGGTATTAACATTATTTTATAATGTATATAAAAAGAGAATTCACCCCGTAGGAAGAATTAACATTATTTATAATGTTAAATAAAAGAAAAGAAACTGTATGTAAGGTTTAACATTATTTATAATGTTAAATAAAAGAAAAGAAACTGTATGTAAGGTTTAACATTATTTATAATGTAAATAAAAGGAATGAAACGTATGCAAGAATAACATTATTTATAATGTTAAATGAAAGATAAGGAAATGTATTGGAACATTAACATTATTTGTAATGTAGGTAAAAGGGAACTTACACCATAGGAAAATGTTCATTGTTCATAATGAAATTGGAAAAGATATATATAAAGAAATGAATGGGATGGCACATTATAATTTACATTCTTAAATGAAAATTATAAAGTATAAAATAAATAATAATGAATTAAAAAGGGAAGAATTATCGTCTAATCCTAAACTACATTGTCAGGTAAGTAGAAAGGTGAAAGTTAAGAGAAATGTAAGCTGCACGTAGGGACGACAAACTAAACGAATTATATATATATAATTAATTAAAATAACGATATGAAATATGTTTTTCTCAAAATATATGAATGCGAGATTATTTGGAAAGTCCGGGTTAATCCCATTCCAAATGATCGTACGATTCCAAGAATTCAAGTATGAAGACGGCGCATGAAGACCGTAAATCTCCCCTCGAATGGACAACGATCAAGACTCTGAATTGGTTTGCTCCCAATTCAAGGGTCGGGGTAATTGCCCAAACGTACGTGTTGATTTCACGGGTTTGACCCTAGTTCAGACCTAGAGCATGGATATAAATGGATAATGTGTCTGACATCGTACCCCACAAAATATTATGTTGTTGATATTCAGTTAATATATAAACGATTGGTGGTAGAGAATTTATTCTCTACTTAACACCCGTTTATATAGTGACGGAAGATCAATAGTACGGTATGGAGTGACGGTGTGGCATACTAAGATGCAATGATCAGGGTTTCTTGTTGAAAAGCAGAACCTTGTGGTATGAAGAACATGACTTCACGAGCCTCACAAACCGGTAGAGTCTAAAAAGGGGGAAGGGAACGCAGGGGAAGTAGCACGTTTCTTTCTAGTTAGTAGTCATTTTACTTTTTGGAGGATGATGAAATGAGGCGCCTCGGATAGGTCCTATAGGACCGGGGAACGTGTACTTAGGAATAACTAATCCTCTAAGCTGTATGTGAGGACCGGCCCTGCCATTTCCAAGGGTTAACTGCGGGTAATCCTGAGGCATTAACTAGAGTGTCTCGAATCGGTAAGGAGTCCTCCCTAGCCTGGACTCATGATGGGAACCCAAATATCCAATACGACCCCGACGGATTTGATTGTATTACTAGTATTGGAGGCATAATATATGGTACCTATGCTTCCTAGGATTAATACATTGCTTTGAATTGTTTTAAAACATATACACCCTAATAATAGTATTAGTTACGTATTTGGCGTATTTAGCATGTTTAACCACCATAAGGTAAAACTCTATCCTCTTGGTGTGCGTTGCATTGTGTGATGGGACCTGAGTCTTATGGTGGTTCCATTTTTCAAAAGACATTGCGTTTTGTTACGTTTTACTTATCTGTATTGACACTATAGTTATGCACGGCAATCCATTGATACAACCCGTTCCGCGTTAGCGGCGTGGTCTTTGGATTTGCCTTATTAGTATAAGTTATTTAAGAATTCTCACACCAGTCCCACGACTGACCCATAGTTTGTTTCACCTTTTTTCAAACTTGGGTGCCCTCTCTTCTACACGGGCAGCCAAGTAGACAGGTTCTTTCTTTGCTTGGAGTTTCTTTGAAGCTGCTTATTTTCTCTCTCTTGGATTCTGCTTGGGAGAAGAGGTGATGACTTGGAGCATGAAGACTTTTTGTTTCTATTGGCATCTTTTCTTTTCTTTTTAGATATCAAACTTATTTCTTTTCTGCAAACTTGTTGTAATAATCTTAGTTCTGTGACTGTGGAATTTCTGTGATTGATGACATTATATTTTTCCGCTGCTATAATGTTATTACTCTATGAATCTCCTTTGCTATATTGTATCTGTGTTCTGTTTTATTGTATTTATGTTGTATTCCAAAAATGATTTCTCCTGCTTTCACTTGTGGAAGTTTGGGGTCGTCACAATTCAGAAGGGCGAACCCTCGAGTTTTCAGGTTGATAATGAGGGGATTCTAAGGCTGAAGGGTCGAATCTGTGTTCCTAACATTGCTGAGCTCCGAAAGGAAGTTCTGGATGAATGCCACAAGTCAAAACTTAGTATCCATCCGGGAGTAAGCAAAATGTATAATGACATCAAACGCACTTTCTGGTGGAGGTCGATGAAGCGGGACATTTCTTTATATGTTAGCCGATGCCCTACTTGCCAGCTAGTCAAAAGCGACCAACAGAAACTGGCTGGATTATTGCAACCGCTAGACGTTCCTGGTTGGAAGTGGGAACATATTTCTATGGATTTCATTGATGGTCTGCCCAGAACCAGAAAAGGGAATGACAGTATTTGGGTGATCGTAGATCGCTTCACGAAGACCGCCCATTTCATACCTGTCAGATCAAACAGAACTGCTCAGAGTCTGGCGCAGCTATATTTCAAGGAAATAGTTAGACTACATGGAGTGCCGCTCAGTATAGTCAGTGATAGAGATACAATATTCACTAGCAAATTCTGGGAAGCATTTCAAGTCGAGCTGGGAACGAAGTTGAACTTAAGCACCGCTTATCATCCTCTGACAGACGGTCAGACTGAGAGGGTGAATCGTATTTTAGAAGATCCATTGCGGGCTTGTGTATTAGATTTCGGTGGATCATGGGAAGACCATCTGCATTTGGCTGAATTCTCATATAACAACAGCTACCAGGCGAGTCTGACAATGTCGCCATTCGAAGCATTGTATGGTAGACCGTGCCGATCTCCTGCTTGTTGGGTCGAACCCGGTAATAGACTTGTGTTGGGTCCTGATATGATCCGAGAAGCCGCCGACAAAGTCGATTTTATTAAGAAGCGATTACTCGCCGCTCAAAGCCGACAAAAGAGCTATGCCGATAGGAGAAGAAGAGATATATCCTTTGTTGTTGGCGACTATGTATATCTGAAAGTATCGCCGATGAGAGGAGTAATCCGGTTCGGTAAAACGGGGAAATTGGCGCCCAAATTCATTGGTCCGTTTCCTATTCTGGAACAGATCGGAACTCTCGCTTATAGGGTTAAATTGCCTGATTGGTTGCCTGGAGTCCATGATGTATTTCATATATCTCAACTTCAAAAGCACGTTCATGATCCAGACTTGATCGTGGAAGAAGCAGCTCAACAGGATATTGAAATTACCCCTGAATTAGCTGTGAGAAGAGAGCCGCTAAAGATCATTGGCAAATAAACCAAAGAACTGAGTAACAAGAAGGTTCACTTAGTCAAAGTGCAATGGAGTGGAGATCCGCGAGATTGTACTTGGGAAACTGAGGAGAGCATTCAGAAAGCTTATCCTAGATGCCAAGTAGATATCTCTGATTGACTCCAGTGAAAGGTACATTTACCATACTTTGCATTACCAATTAGTTCTCTACTTTATTGTTATTTTCTTTCCATGGATGTGCACTTTTAATTCTATAGTCTGAATGATTTTAAAAGAATATAGAAATTGATTTGTATGATTTTGAAAAGTTAAAAACAGTTTGATTGTTGTTTGTGTAGTGTGATAGTAGATTTGATTAATTAAATTAATAACGATAGTTAATTTAATCAATAATAGAATGAATGGTAAGATTTATTCGATTAACTCACACATTGAATTGATTAGAAAATAGATAGAAATATATACATGTGCATTTTATATATTTGAACAGGTAAATGGATTAGCTGTTGAGTAAAGATTTTATTTGCGTGCCCGACAAATAGGTAAACCTTAATGAGTTGGATGCGAAATATTATTATATCAACTCCTGTGAATGCCATTGGATGCGGAGTGCTGGTTTTTCTGTGTGAAAAAAAATAAACGTCGCCATAGGATAGTAACAATTAATTTTGAACTACACTTCATGGCATACTTCTGGAAGATAGGCATACTTCATCATATTCCACATAAGCATTTGGAACTTGTGTGATGAGGTGGAAGATTTACCATACGAGCGAGAAGCTTGTATGGCGATGACTATATTTTACAGGTTGAACAGATGACTGATATGAACTATTTAAAGTATAATGATAAAATTGCCAGATTAATAAAAACCCCACACGGGTCTGGAGTTGACAATAATCACGTCTCTCTAGTTATTAGATATGGCGCATGGACTATTTATTTCCCACACGGGACGAGGTGACGAGGATTTAACCTCTGGAGCATTTAAAATACACACTCCCTCAGGCTTTGACAGGGTGACGAGAATTTATTCTCTGGAGTTATTATCAATACACGCTCCTTTGTAAACACCAGAATATATCACTATAAATATGTGTATGCTTATTAGGATTTATTGGGTACCTAATACGGCCCAATAAATTTCCAAACCTCTCTCCGTTCAAAGGAGGTTATGGCGAAATTTTTCGAAAATTCCGGGTGTTAGCCAAATTTTTGAAGAATTTGAAAATTCTCAGAAACTGAAAAGTTGGAGAATGGAAGCCAGATCGAACGTAGAGTTGATCAATCAAACCACTTTCGACTTTGTTCCTTTTCGGGGACGAAAAGTTTTAAGTGGAGGAGATTGTAACGACCCAGAAAATCTGAACCAATTTAAAAATTTTAAATTTGCTAAAATAATGGATTTTAAATATTTAAAATAAATATTTTAAATAATAGAGATGGAAAGTGAGTTGAATCGACAATTGAAAACGAATATAATTAATTCTAATTATAAACAAGGCCTGAAATGGTGCTGCAGTTTCAAAAATTGAATTCAAACTTTGTCGGACTGTACCGGGTGCAAAACAAAACGGATTTTAGTGAAACCAAAAATATTTAAATCTATTAGTGAATACCTTTCTAACGAATCTGTAAAATAGAATTTTCATAACGGAAAGTAAAAGTTATGGCCAAATGAATTTTCAAAAAGGTCGCTATGGAATTTATATAGCCCGTGAAATTGGCCATTTTGCATTCGACCTCGGAATTCGACGAAACCACTTTTGTTGGATCCGGGATGTGAAGTTATTGCTAGGTTTCAAATTTCATAATTTTTGAAGCTAGTGTGTGAGCGTGGCAAAGGAAAACGTGTTTTGGTCAATTATAGTTAAATTGGATCGACCAGAAATGGGCCTTTTTGCAAACGGTCTCAGAATTCGACGAAACTAGTTTTGTTGGGACCGTATCATCAAAACATAGCTAGATTTATTTTTCTGGAATTTTTCGAATCAGTTTGTGGCCCTGGCAAATTGAAATGCACTTTCAAATCAGATATTGAAAGTTTTATATTTTAATTTAAAGGAAAACTGACCGAAACAGTCGAATGGGCCTACGAAACATATCCTACGAAACCTAGTTTTGAACAGAAATAGAAAGGTACGGTTTTTATTTTCTGAAATGATTTTAACGCCTTTAAACCGTTGCAAACATTGTAAAATTCATATCTTTTTCGTTTCTTGACGAAATTCGATGAAACAGGAAACATCGTGACCGTGTGGACGTCTTCTACCTTCTAGAAGAGACCGCATATTTTTCTGAGCCTTCTGCTATTTTTGGTGGAGTGGAACCCAATGTGATATTTCTAATTTATAAATGATAAGAAAAATGACAACGTATAAATTATATAGTCGATATATGAGTTATTAAGCGTTGTACACCTCTTGTATAAGCGTTGTATAAGTTGTACGTTCGATGTATAAGTTATATATGCGTTGTAAAAATTAAATATGTGTTGAAATAGAAGTGAATTGCTATATATATATATATACGCCCCTCGTCCACAAACCATGGACGATATTTATTGGTTGTGATTGGTGTGAAAATTGATTGATAGCGAATGATTGATTGGGATTGTTTGTGGTTGATATTGATTGATTGTGGTTGAAAAATACTCGTTTGTGGTTGAGAAATATTTGGTTGAAACCACATAGGATTAGTTTGTGGAAATGAAATAAATATACATGCCGCCTGCGTGCGAACTAGATGCATGATCCCCATTGTTAAAAACCGCGAGGTTTTAAGGTAGAGCGAGGAGCCATACTAGGGACGGTCCCGGTTTTAACTACCCTGCCGTTATGCTGCCGAAATTTTGAATAATATTCATGTGTTTGAATTATTTTCATTTGCTGAAACTATATTTATTCGTTGAATATAAAACCTTCATGTGTTAAGTCGATATTCATTCGTTGGGTAGAAATTCATGTGTTGAATGGTATTCGTGTTTTAAATATAAAAATCACATTTTTATCTATATATATAAACTATAGAAAACCTTCATGTGTTGAATCGATATTCATTCGTTGGATAGAAATTCATGTGTTGAATGGTATTCGTGTTTTGAATATAAAAATCACCTTTTTTATCGATTTATATAAACTATTGAAAACCTTCATGTGTTGAATCGATATTCATTCGTTGAATTGAAATTCATGTGTTGAATGGTATTCATATTTTGAAATAAATTGTTTTATAATAAAAATCACGTTTTTATCACCTATATTAACTATATAAAATAATTTCGTTTTGAAATAAATTGTTTTGTAATAAAAATCCTATTTTTATCACCTATATTAACTATACGAAATAGTAGTGTTTTTAAATGAATTGTTTTACAATAAAAATCACATTTTTATTATATACATGAATTGCTAAATATAGTGAAGTGTTAAAATAGAAGACAGTTAGATAAAAATATCATTTTTATCAAACGTATGAAAAGAATATAGCTTTGAAATCGAAGAATCGATATATATATATATATATATATATATATATATAAATAGAATTAAAATATATCGAATCACGACGCTGTAGTTCGTATTTTGAAACCGTGATTTCAAACGATTATACCGGGAGATCCGACCATCGGATTTTCCTGAAATCGCAACCGTTGGGTTCGCTTTGGAAAAATCTTTCCAACGGCACCAACTTTGTAAAAATCCAACGGTTGGATTGTCTGGAATGTTTAATTCAAATCTGAAGAAAAACAGCGCCAGAAACGATTATATTTATATATATAAATAAATATAATTATATTTAATCGAATAACGACGTTGCAGTTCGTATTTTGAAATCTAAACTTCAAACGATTTTACCGGGAGATCCGACCATCGGATTTTTCCGAAACTGGAACCGTTGGATTCGTTTTGAAAAGATCTTTCTAGTGATGTAAATTTTGTGAAGATCCAATGGTTAGATTTTCAGATATGTGTAAATCAAATCTGAAGAAAAACAGCGCCACGGTCGCGTTATGGCCCGAAGCGCCGTTTTAAATAAATTGGCTATTTTAAAATAAATAAAAATAGCGATAAATCGTTATAAAATATTATAAACGATATGGATGTGATTTAGAAATTAACTGAAGGTTGGCTAATTCGAATGGTTTCCTGGGTGTCGATCTGATGTTGGTTTCGGCCTTCGGGGTTAATATTTGGGAAATGGTTCTCTTACTGATTGACGGTTAGTGACTAATGAATTGAAATGATGCGTGTGTATGTTAGTGTTGCACTTGTTTATTATATACGCGAGTTGTTCAGAAAGTCCGGGTTTATCCCATTCTGAATAACTGAATTGACGATAAGAAATCGAAGATGAAGACGGTGGTCGAAGACCGGAGATCTTCACCTCGTTTGGATGGTAACCGAGGTCTTGATTGGGAGGCATCCCGAAATATGGATAATGAGTGGTGATCGTCCAGACGTACGTGGTGATCGATGGGTTTGCGAGGTATTTAGTGCCTCCGGTTTCGTTCATACCCAGAACGGACTTGTAAATGGACTGTGTGTCTGACATTGGATTTTATTCTGTGTTGATTGATCTCTGTTAAATATACATCTGTTTGGCGGCAGAGAATTTATTCTTTTTCTTAACGCCCTTCTCTGAAACGCACGAGCTCAGAGGTTGTATATCGATGGACATCAGTCGCATGGCATGAATTGCTAGTGTGGCATGCCTAAGTGGCAAATGATCAGGGCTTCTGTTGAAAAGCAAAGTCTTGTGGTGATGATCAAAGCACCGCCGGTGTGGCGTAGCTTTGTGTATAACGTGAAATCGCGAGCCTCACACCCCGGTATGAACCAGAAACGGGAGCAGGACCTCAGGGGGGACATGCGTTTTCTTTCTAGCTAAAAGTGGCGTCAGTGGTTTTACACGCCCTGACGAGTTTGACTTATGTGGTTGTTGCTGTTGCGAGGCGCCTCGATTAGATCGGACGATCCGGGTCCGATGGAGTCATTCGTTGGCTCATTTACGCCCCCAAAGGGCGGAGAAACGCATTGTTCAGGCATTATAATCCACTTCGTGTGGACCGGCCCTGATGATCCAAGGTACGGTTGCGGCTGTGCCTGAGGGGCGAGCTAGAGCGTCTCGAATTCGGTAAGGACTATCTTTTGCCTTGGTTCATGACGGAAATCCAATTTCCAAATACGACATCGTGCGGTTTTGATTGTATATATATATGGCGACATGATATATGGTACCCATGTCGTCTATGATTGATAGTTATGATTCGAAATTGTTTTTGAAACATGTAAACACTAGTAATAATATCAATTGCTTTTGTTTTATTCGTATCAAGCATATTTTGGCCGTTATAAGGTAAAAACTCTATCCTCTGGTTTGCGTTGCATTGTGTGATGGGAACTGAGTCTTATAATGGCTTCATTTTTATAAAAAGCATTGCGATGTTTAAAAGAATGATTTGTTTTAAAGCACTGGCAATCCAATGGAGTAAACCTGTTCCACGAAAGTGGCGTGGTCCTGTGATTAGCCATATTTGAAATGTATTGAGTAGATTTCTCATACTAGTCCCATGACTGACTCGTAGCTTGTCTCACTTTCAAACTCGGGTGCCCCTTTTTCTACATGGGCAGCCTTGTATTCAGGTTTAGCTGGTTCTTTCTGGATAGCTGGAGCTGAAGATGGATTCTATCATTTATCTCTTTTTATGCTGTTCAGCTCCTATTGTACATTATGTTTGTTTTCCGCTGTAGACATATATGTATAGTTGAACTGTATTTGTACTAAGTATGATCCTGTATACTGTGTAACTCTGATGATTACTTTTATCCAGTATATTCTATTGTTCATTATCTGGTGTATTTATTTATTTCTGTCTGCTATTATCTGTTTATGTGTTATATTCCACGGATTACCCTTGCCACCGTCAGTACGGGGTTTGGGGACGTCTCAATTACATGGGATAAAGGTAAGGATAATTGGTTGATCTGAGATTGTAAGGAATTAAGTGGAACGATGGATAAGTGAATATTGATGAATGAGGTTTATAAAGAAATTGAAATAATTTGAGATGCATAAATCTAACTTATGCAGAATTTGGAATGTAAAAAAAGATTGGTTTTGGAAAAATAAAGTTAAAAAATGTATGATTTTGGACCGCTTAGAAGATTAGATTGAATGAGAAATTGGGAAATATCTTAAAATAATTTGAGATAGAAATTGGTTTGAGAAAATTGAATATAGTTGAAAAGAGTGGAAATAAGAAAAATCCGGCTCAGAAGATAAAGAAAATCGTGTTTGATCAAAATTGATCTCCAACTGTAAGGAAGAAGGTTTGATTTTCCGAGCTAGTTGAATCTGATAGATGAACAAAGATTGATGAATTAAATGTTGATATTTAAATCGGTTATGGAATTTTTTTTTAACAAATATGAGAATTTGAAGTGTACGTTTGTATAATCCTAACGATATTTCCTTTTCGAGGATGAAAAGTTTTAAAGGAGGGAAGAATGTAACGTCCCAGAAATTTGGACAGTCGGAATATGAATTTGATTGAAGATTTAATGATTATATTAATACTTGGGTCAGAATATAAATAAAATCCAATATATTGTTTGTGTGAGAATTTAAAATTTCAATATTTAATTCAGAATGGTTGAGTGGGAATCAAATGTTTATTGTTGAATATTTGAACTGAATTTATATTTGAATTGAAATTTGAATTTCGATTGGAAAATATAAATGGTTGAATTTTAAAATGAACGTTATTAATGTTAAATAAATTAGAAATTTTATTTGTCAAAATATGTAGAAAATTGGCTTGGATATGGATATATTTGTGTGTATAAAGGAATTTAATTTAATATTTCAAATTTTGGAAAAACAAATGGAATATTTGTTGAACAAACGGAATAAAATTAGTGAACCGTTAAGTAATTTAAAATAAAAAATTAATGTCGAATTCAAACAGAGTCAGAATCCGAATAGACTAATTTTATTGGATTCAGAACGAGAAGATGGAGCGGTACGTATACTTTTTGTCGCGTTTAGAGATTTCGATAGCAGTACAATTTTAGAGCGGTTCGGGGTATTCGCGGTAGAATTATTATTTAATTAAATCAGATATAACCTTCCTCAATTTTGTCACGCCGACCTATTTCTGACAAGCTACTACCTACTGATTTCACACCATTCTTATCTTCTTATTTTCTGCTATAAATTAAACCATCGTCTCATTTTCTTCAGCCTAGAAATTATTTCCCCTTTTCTAAATCCTAGCCAAAATCAGTCTTCCCAAATTGAAAGTAATGGCCATCGAAGAACAAAGCTTTCCTCTTTAATGGCTTTAGCAAGACCCTTTCCCTAAATCGTTCCCTCCCTATTTTCAATGACCTCCAAATCTTTCTTCCACCGTTCACCATATTGTCGTTAGACAAAAAAATTTGAGTTCCCTTTTCCAATGAAAAATTGAATCTTCCTCCTCCTAAATCGTTCCACTTGAAATCCAAAGCACCGTCGTCTTCATTTTGAATGGAAGCCACATAAACGCATTTCCCGATACTCAAATTCCCTCCTATGTGCACTGCAAGAGCCACCCGAAATCGTTGTTTGCTCGCTTCCTTTACGGCCTGTAGCAAGCGCGCTTTAAAGAGAGGAAAACAAATAAGGTCAGCAGTTACTTCTCTGTTTGACAGCAACAAGCTGCCTCGTTCTAAACCATCATGTCGCTTCTCCTTCATCGCCACTGTTGCAGGTGAGTCATTAGACTCACGATTCAAAAAAAATTCAAAGTATTCCGACTTCAATGTTGACTGAGTATATTAGTTAATGCTTGGGGTGTTGATACAATGTTTTGATACTAGTTTATGTATGATAGTAGGGTCTCTTATGTCCACTAATCTAAAATCCAGTTGTAATCGACTGGCGGCCTTATATTACTTATGTATTGGCCGATCATTTTCTTTTAGTGACTATAAGTGTTTTGCCATAATCGATGTTTTGTGTTGACGCCTTCTATTCTACTTGCCTGAGAATTTAATATATAAGTTACACGTTGACCTCATAAGATCTGTTGACGTAAGTGTGGAAATATGGAAATATATACAATGAAATTTATCATTTGAAATCTAATAAATTCTGTTTGTGTAACAACCTGTATTTTTGAATAACATGTTATAACATAAATGGAGGCAGAATTAAACTGTAAAATCTGAATCAAGGGAAATGGGCTATGCCATTGTGTTCGTCTCGGAAAAATACGCGAAATAGAGTCCGAGTTTTCGAAAATCGGAGTCCGTATGACCAAGATATGGCCTCGCGAAGTTTCACGAAAAATTCCCAAATTAAAGTATACTTAGTTAAGTGAAATGGGTTGCGCAGAGAAATATATATATATATATATATATATATATTGATATATATATATATATATATAATTGAAAATTAAATAAATAAATATGCAAAAATGTTCAAAACAGCGAATTGGGAGAGGGGAATAACCGAACCGGCCGATTTTTGAGGTCGACCCGAGCACGCTGGGTCGACTAGGGGTTAATCCAGGATGTTTGGCAGTCAACCTGTGGGCCGATTCGCTCAAATGCAGATTTTGCATTTGGATGGTTCTCATGGTTCATCTTTAATCTAAAGGCCCTAGATGGTTCCTACACTTGACTTCTTCCCCAAGACATGCTTTGATGGCTTGGATTGAATCTAGGTTTAATCCTATGGCCTAAAACACTTGCCTAATCTATAAATAAGACCCTAACCTACCCTAAATCATCATTATTCATTCATACAACTAAACTATGGCAAAATCAATCCTCTCATGGCCTCCACTCTCTTCATAAAATTCCTAAATAAATTCCTAAGTGATTTTCCATGCATACAAGTGTTTTCAAACTTGTATGAGCATCATTAGCTTGCATTCAAGTCAAGTTTATATATTTGCATCATAAAGAAAGAGTCTTGATCATTTTGGCTCAAGGGTTTTGCTTGCATTTTTGGTTTAATTGATTTCATAAGGGCTTTGTCATATTTTTGTGACTTCTTAAGCATTGTAAGCCATATTCTACTTTCATACTTAAACTCTAAAGTTAAATGTATGATATGCAAGTTTATATGCAAGTTTATCATGTTGTGATATGCAAGTTTATATGCAAGTTTATCATGTTGTGATATGCAAGTTTATATGCAAGTTTATCATGTTGTGATATGCAAGTTTATATGCAAGTTTATCATGTTGTGATATGCAAGTTTATATGCAAGTTTATCATGTTGTGATATGCAAGTTTATATGCAAGTATGCCAAGTTATGTTATGCAAGTTTGGGTTGAACATTTTGTTCATGCTATCATGTTATGCAAGCTTATTTTGGGTTTATGAACATAAAGCTTTATGCTTTATGCCAAAGGTTGCATTTTAGCAACATGTAAGTTATCATATCTCTTATGATAACTTGCATGTGAGGCTAAATGCGAACTTATGGCCATCTCTACATGTCATTTAGCACCATGTATCACCAATATGCTAAGTTTGGTTTTATGCATGCTTTTGAGGCCTAAAAATGTAATATGCAAGTGTATGAACATATGAACATTTCATATGCCACCATGTTAATCTTGTGGCTTCAATACCTTTATGTCATGATTATGCCAAGTTCCCTCTTTCTATCCTTTATGCGCTATTGCGATATGTAAGCGATGGGATTGCGTTTGGGGTTGGGTAAACTTAAAAGACATAAAACATAAGCTTGGGAATTTACCTATTAAGTTAGGTCTACCCATTGGGAATTTACCTATTAAGTTAGGTTTACCCAATTGCTTGAAAACTTGTAACATGTTTTGGAAACATGATGGACATGACACTTAGAAAAGATAAGTGTGGCCAACTCGAGGTTGGGTTGAGTTTGGAGCGTAAACCTACCCGGAACCGACCGGCTTAACTAGTTGCTACAAACAATAGGACCCAATGTGAGAAGTTGGTCATGTTGTACCTTGAACCCGAGGTTAGACCAAGTTGTGGTGTAAAGCTACCCGGACCCGCCCGGCTTAACTAGTAACCACAACAAGGTCTAATGTGAGAGGTTAAGGCGCATTAAATTAATTAATGCCTCGTGATTAGGGTTAAGTCATGGTCCACTTAATACTTAACCAATTTGGGCTTGGTAGATTAATCGGGGTTAAGTCGTGAACTCATCGTTACACTTAACCAAGTTAATCCAGGATTAGCAAGAGGGTTAAACCGTACTTAACCCACTAGAAAAATCCTAGCAATGGGGGCCCACTCCAGCAGTAATCCCAAGTTAGTATCATCATGACCCTAGGGACTAGGCTAGGGTGGGGGAACGATTACTGGACTGGAGGTAAGTGACCAAAAGCGACGGCAGAGGGTACGCCGGTGTAGTTCCGGGCGGACTCTGGTCGTGCACATAGTCCGTAGCCGGAGAAAACATGCACGGGTACCAGTAGATCGGGACTGTGCACTCATGTTCATGGTGTCCAGGGGTTGACACCCTAGGGCTTGATACACCCGAAGGGTGGACCCGGCACAGTTCGACTACAATTATGATTGGGCCGTATTGACACCAACACGTGACGAGTTAGGCTTATGGAGCCGATCGACTAGACCGTTTGGTTGGACCTTGTATTAGGGTCATTTCATGTTATTGGGCCAAAGCTTGGGCCAAGGGATCAATACTTGTTTATTCAAGTCATGTTAGTTTGCTAGTACACCTGTGGTGCAAAACCTTAATCCTGATTATGCGATGACACCTTTATCTACCTTGTTAGTTAATCATCATGCTAGTATATTGTTATCCTTATGTTCATCCCTGCTGCTTATGCCAGTTAACTTTATCAGTTTACATTGATTGTAGTAGGGCTTACTCAGTCTTTTTGACTGACCTGTTTTCTTTCACCTCTTTTCTTCCGTTTCCCCCCCCCCCCAGGGTTCTCAGGGAGGGAATACTGGAGCCTAGCTTGGATTTCGGATTGCTTGCTTGTGGGATTTCAGCTCATGTACGGTTTCGACATGAAGCTAGCTATGGTTACCACTTAATTGGGGATAACACTTATTTATTTCAGTTTTTCAGTTGATGTTGTTTTATCTAGACTTGTTTATTTGGAAAGCTATGTTGTACCAGACTTGTTTTGAAATGTTTTGAAATCTTCCGTTGTTTTATCTATGTTATTTACTCTGTTTACATATATACATATGTTCTTGTTCTGCCTTGATATATCATTATGCATGTTTACCTGATTCAAATGCCCCTCCAAAGTCAGAGTGCTTGCAAGAGCCACCCTGGTGGAGGTGGGGTGTTACATTTGGTATCAGAGCATATGGTACGAGAAGGAACAAAAAGGCTTTTAGAAAACTTTTGGAAAACTATTTTCAAAACCAAGTATAAAGTATTTTCCAAAGAAAAGTCTAGTTTATTTTAAAGGCTATTCCCCAAAAAGCCATTAGCAAAATTCCTTCGTTTTTCTCCATTCTGAATCTGTCTTTTTCTTCGTTTTCAGTATGGCCGATAACTTTGCTATTCCGGAGGGAGTACACGTACCTGTTTGGTATAGGAGACTTTTGGAGGCTAGGGCGACCGAAGCCGGCCCCGCAGATGTTCCTCCTCCTCCTCCGGTAGTTAATGTTCCTCCTCCTCCTCCGGTGGTTAATGTTCCTCCTCCTCCTGTCGCTGAGGTTCCTCTTCCTCCTCCCCCTCAGCATCCTCAAGTGGACTTCGCAAAGACTTGCAAAGATTTCAAAGCAATGGGTGGCAAGAACTTTCAAGGCACTGAGACTTTTGTAGAGGCCAGAAATTGGTTGAAGAGACCGAGGATTTGTTTGCTATCTTTGGGTTAGACGATCAGAGGAAGCTCTTGTTGGCGGTTTGGCTTATGAAGGATGAAGCCGCTTATTGGTGGGAAGTCACCAATGGTACTAGGCCTGTTGAGACTTGGGCCGATTTCAGGGCAAGGTTCATGCTTAAGTTTCTATCTTCTGCTGAGGAGAATCTGCAAATGGAGAGGTTCATAACTTTGAAACAAGGAGATATGCCTGTCAAAGAATATGTGAACAAGTTCAATCAGTTAGCTCGTTTTGGCTTGGATATGGTGAATACTCCTCAGAAGAAGGCTCTTCGTTTTGCTAGAGGATTGAATGAGCCGTTGCAGGGATTGGCTATGTCACATATTCCCCATGGGGCCACGTTTGAGAGTTTGGTTGATATGGCGTTACTTCAGGGAGATGTCAAGAAAGAAACCAAGATGAATGATACTCAAGCCAAGAAGACTGATTCCCAGGGAAAAGGAAATCAGGGTAATCCAAGTGGTCAGAGCAGTCAAGGCAATCAGAACAAGAACAAGAGTCAAGGCAACAAGGGGAACAACAACAAGGGCAATAACAACAAGGGCAAGAACAACAAAGGGAAGTGCCATTATTGCGGTTCAGTTGGGCATCTTATTAAGGATTGTAAGAAGAGGAAAAGGAAGAATGGTGAATGCTTTTTCTGCGGTGAGACTGGACATTTCAGTAAGGATTGCCCGAGGAAGCAAGGGCAAGGCCAGGGTCAGACTCAGCGTGCTGGACCTTCAGGAGGGCAAGTTCATGCTCTCAATGTCGCTCCAGTTCCCGATCGAGGTAGTATTTCTGTTGAGAGCCTTGTATATATTTCTGATTTTCCAGTTCGTACCTTGTTTGATTCTGTTGCATCGCATAGCTTTATCTCATCTGATCTTGTTGATAGTTTGCACCTTATTACTAGCTTGGTAGATGATCCCGTCTGTGTCTCAAATCCTATTGGGGGTTCCGTCCATTTGTCTATGATATGTGGGGATTTGAGGATCTCTATACTGAGTGTAGAGTTCTTGTGCAGTGCTTATGTTCTTGGTTTTAGGGGATACGGATTGATATTGGGCATGGATTGGCTGTCCAGATATAGAGCCATTCTTGATTGTGAGCATAGGGTTGTGAGGCTCGTGACTCGCCTCAGAAACACCCTAGAGATTTCTTGTGATCCGAGAGGTCCCGTCATGTTGTGCTATCTGGAATCACTCGACTCGTCAATGGAAACTCTTCAGTCTGTGAGAGTGGTTCAAGAGTATCCGGATGTTTTCGATGAAGTTAGGGGGTTGCCCCCTAAGCGAGAGATTGATTTCCGCATTTATCTGGTGGATAATGCAAAGCCTGTTTCTTTGCCCGTTCGGCACATGGCTCCGCGTGAAAGGCGGGAGCTAAGTAAGCAAGTGAAAGAGTTGCTTGAGAAGAACTTCATTAGACGAAGTATATCTGAATGGGGAGCGCCTGTGGTATTTGCTACCAAGGCGGATGGTTCTCTCCGACTTTGCGTTGACTATCGAGAGTTGAATAAGCTGACTAAGAAGAACAGACACCCGTTACCGAGGATTGATGATCTCTTTGACCAGCTTGTCGGTGCTTCTGTTTTCTCTCAGCTTGATCTTGCTACGGGGTTCCATCAGCTCAGGGTAGCTGAAGATAGTATAGACAAGACTGCGTTCAGAACTCCAGATGGATTCTTCGAATGGCTTGTCATGCCGTTCGGCTTGACTAATGCACCCGCATATTTCGTGGACTTGATGAGTAGGGTGTTCAGGGAGTTCTTGAACAAGTTTGTCGTGGTCTTCGTAGATGATATTCTGATCTTCTCTAAGGATGAGGAAGAGCACGCAAGGCATCTCATGGAGGTGATGGATACGCTTAGAGCGCATCAGTTGAAGGCCAAGTTCTCCAAGTGTCACTTTTGGAGAAGGGAAGTTAGATTCCTTGGGCATATAGTATCTAAGCAAGGCTTAGCGGTGGATCCCGCTAAGGTAGTGGCAGTTCAGGATTGGAAGACTCCAAGGAATGCAACCGAAGTGAGAAGTTTTCTAGGTCTTGCGGGTTTCTACCGGAAGTTCATCAAGGACTTCGCAAAGATATCCGCTCCTCTCACTAAATTGACGAAGAAGAATTTAGTTTTTGCTTGGAGCATAGAATGCGAGCTTGCTTTTCAGAAGCTCAAGAGAGCCCTCAGATCAGCACCTGTTCTAGCTTTGCCCGATGGAGGGAAGTTATTTACCGTATACACCGATGCATGTGGCACGGGGTTAGGAGCTGTTCTTATGCAAGAAGGAAGAGTGATATGCTTTGGCGGTAGACAACTCAAAGTGCATGAGAAGAATTATCCCACTCATGACTTAGAGTTGGCAGCAATAGTATATGCACTCAAGGCTTGGCGCCATTATCTTCTGAGAGAAAGATTTGAGCTTTATACCGATCACAAGTCATTGAAGTATCTCTTTTCTCAGAAGGATCTGAATCTGAGGCAACAAAGATGGATGGAATTCTTGGCGTCCTACGATTTTGAGATAGCTTATACCCCTGGCAAGGGGAATGTGGTAGCAGATGCATTGAGTAGAAGAAGGTTCACCCTAAGTCCTCTATTCGTTGAGATGAAGAATTTAGAGTATGTGGCAACCTTTGATTTCTCTTTGGCGATTGAGTCGATGACCGGTTCTTTAGCATCTCTGGAACTCAGACCTACCCTTCTTGATCAAGTTGGGGCTTCGCAGAGAGAAGACCCTAAGATAGTTGAGATTATGGATAATCTAATTCGAGGAGAGACGTCTAGTCATCTCGCTCGATATTCTATTGATGACAAGGGTTGGCTGAGGAGAGACGGAAGGTTATGTGTTCCAATGGTAGAAGATCTAGTAAGAAGAGTTCTTGAGGAAGCGCATCGCTCTAAGTTGACTATACATCCGGGCGGAGATAAGATGTATAAAGATATGAAGCGCATTTTCTTTTGGCCTGGGATGAAGAAGGATGTGGCAGAATTTGTCTCTAGATGTATCATTTGCCAGCAAGTTAAGGCCGAGTCGAAGAAGCCCGGTGGGCTATTGCATCCTCTAGACGTTCCACTATGGAAGTGGGAGAGTATTTCCATGGATTTTATCGATGGGCTACCAAGGTCAAGGAAAGGGAATACGAGCATTTGGGTTATTGTGGATAGACTTAAGAAGAGTGCTCATTTCATTCCGGTGAAGAGCAAGAGGACCGCATCTTGGCTAGCGTCTGTATATCTTCGTGAGATTGTGAGACTACATGGAGTCCCTTCTAGTATAGTCAGTGACCGTGACCCAATCTTTACAAGTCAATTCTGGAATAGCTTGCAAGAAGCTATGGGCACGAGGTTGAATCGAAGTATGGCTTATCACCCACAGACGGACGGTCAAACCGAAAGGGTGAATAGGGTACTCGAGGATCTGTTGAGGCTTTGTATTCTGGATTTTGGTGGTAATTGGGAGGACCATCTTCCTCTTGTTGAGTTTGCATATAATAACAGTTATCAGACAAGCATAGGGATGGCACCATTTGAAGCTTTATATGGGAGGTCATGCAAGTCGCCTACATGTTGGTGGGAGACTACAGATGAGCTTATACTTGGGCCTGATATGATCAGAGATACATCCGAGAAGATCGAGTTGATTCGGAGACGGATGAAAGCGGCCCAAGACCGACAGAAATCCTATGCTGATAAGCGAAGAACGGATTTGGAGTTTGATGTTGGGGATATGGTTTTCGTGAAGGTTTCTCCTTTGCGGAATGTGGTCCGATTTGGAGCTGTTGGGATGTTGGCACCGAGGTTTGTTGGACCATTCCCTATTATAGAGAGGATCAGGCAGATGGCTTATAGAGTGAAGTTGCCCGAGAAGCTTGCTGGAGTACACGATGTTTTTCATGTCTCGCATCTCCGGAAGTGTTTACATGAATCAGCAGAGGTTGTTGAGCCAAGTGTTCTAAAAGATGTAGAAGTGGAGAAAGAGGCTACCTTGAGGAGAGCTCCGATTCGTATCTTGGGGACGGAGACCAAGAAGCTAAGGAATCGAGAGGTCAAATTGGTGAAGGTTCAATGGGGTGAAGCCGAAGAAGACGCAACTTGGGAAACCGAGGAGAAGATGCGTGGGCTTTATCCATTCCTTTTTGAGGGTACACTCTCAATCTCTTTTCTTTGTTAGCATATCTTTCTCTTTGCTATCCATGTTTATCTAGTTTATCGTGTTAATCTTGTCATGAGAACCTTAGGTAGAAACCCTTTGGATGAAACATGTGTTTGAAACATGTTATGCTTGATGGTTGCAAGTGGTTGCAAGTGTTTGCAAGTGGATACTCGTGGATGCATAATACACGTTAGGCACTAAGATCGGCTCACACACTTTCATACCGCATGTGCATGAGTGTTTATGCTTATTCATGGATGAAAACTTGTTATGCTATCACGTGGATGTTGGATATGGATGAATGTTATGTGCACTCATGTAGAGATTATAAATTATGTTAGGAATTTGCATACATATGGACTCATTTCACTAACATATTGTGCATTAAGGGGGTTTACTGAATCAGTAACCTCCTGATTTTCGCATTAGATAAGTACATATACACACACCTTTGCATATGATCATACATCATTTAGAACCTTTTAAGGACAATGATTGCTCGTGGATGATGTTTTGAGTAGATGGATGATGGATGGTAGGATACGTTCTTCCTAACTTGGAGATTTCGGGGACGAAATCCTTTAAGGAGGGAAGAATGTAACAACCCGTATTTTTGAATAACATGTTATAACATAAATGGAGGCAGAATTAAACTGTAAAATCAGAATCAAGGGAAACGGGCTATGCCATTGCGTTCGTCTCATAAAAATACGCGAAATAGAGTCCGAGTTTTCGAAAATCGGAGTCCGTATGACCAAGATATGGCCTCGCGAAGTTTCACGAAAAATTCCCAAATTAAAGTATACTTAATTAAGTGAAACGGGTTGCGCAGAGAAATATATATATATTGATATATATATATATATATAATTGAAAATTAAATAAATAAATATGCAAAAATGTTCAAAACAGCGAATTGGGAGAGGGGAATAACCGAACCGGCCGATTTTTGAGGTCGACCCAAGCCCGCTGGGTCGACTAGGGGTTAATCCAGGGTGTTTGGCTGTCAACCCGTGGGCCGATTCGCTCAAATGCAGATTTTGCATTTGGATGGTTCTCATGGTTCATCTTTAATCTAAAGGCCCTAGATGGTTCCTACACTTGACTTCTTCCCCAAGACATGCTTTGATGGCTTGGATTGAATCTAGGTTTAATCCTATGGCCTAAAACACTTGCCTAATCTATAAATAAGACCCTAACCTACCCTAAATCATCATTATTCATTCATACAACTAAACTATGGCAAAATCAATCCTCTCATGGCCTCCACTCTCTTCATAAAATTCCTAAATAAATTCCTAAGTGATTTTCCATGCATACAAGTGTTTTCAAACTTGTATGAGCATCATTAGCTTGCATTCAAGTCAAGTTTATATATTTGCATCATAAAGAAAGAGTCTTGATCATTTTGGCTCAAGGGTTTTGCTTGCATTTTGGGTTTAATTGATTTCATAAGGGCTTTGTCATATTTTTGTGACTTCTTAAGCATTGTAAGCCCTATTCTACTTTCATACTTAAACTCTAAAGTTAAATGTATGATATGCAAGTTTATATGCAAGTTTATCATGTTGTGATATGCAAGTTTACATGCAAGTTTATCATGTTGTGATATGCAAGTTTATATGCAAGTTTATCATGTTGTGATATGCAAGTTTATATGCAAGTTTATCATGCTGTGATATGCAAGTTTATATGCAAGTATGCCAAGTTATGTTATGCAAGTTTGGGTTGAACATTTTGTTCATGCTATCATGTTATGCAAGCTTATTTTTGGTTTATGAACATAAAGCTTTAAGCTTTATGCCAAAGGTTGCATTTTAGCAACATGTAAGTTATCATATCTCTTATGATAACTTGCATGTGAGGCTAAATGCGAACTTATGGCCATCTCTACATGTCATTTAGCACCATGTATCACCAATATGCTAAGTTTGGTTTTATGCATGCTTTTGAGGCCTAAAAATGTAATATGCAAGTGTATGAACATATGAATATTTCATATGCCACCATGTTAAGCTTGTGGCTTCAATACCTTTATGTCATGATTATGCCAAGTTCCCTCTTTCTATCCTTTATGCGCTATTGTGATATGTAAGCGATGGGATTGCGTTTGGGGTTGGGTAAACTTAAAAGACATAAAACATAAGCTTGGGAATTTACCTATTAAGTTAGGTCTACCCATTGGGAATTTACCTATTAAGTTAGGTCTACCCAATTGCTTGAAAACTTGTAACATGTTTTGGAAACATGATGGACATGACACTTAGAAAAGATAAGTGTGGCCAACTCGAGGTTGGGTTGAGTTTGTAGCGTAAACCTACCCGGAACCGACCGGCTTAACTAGTTGCTACAAACAATAGGACCCAATGTGAGAAGTTGGTCATGTTGTACCTTGAACCCGAGGTTAGACCAAGTTGTGGTGTAAAGCTACCCGGACCCGCCCGGCTTAACTAGTAACCACAACAAGGTCTAATGTGAGAGGTTAAGGCGCATTAAATTAATTAATGCCTCGTGATTAGGGTTAAGTCATGGTCCACTTAATACTTAACCAATTTGGGCTTGGTAGATTAATCGGGGTTAAGTCGTGAACTCATCGTTACACTTAACCAAGTTAATCCAGGATTAGCAAGAGGGTTAAACCGTACTTAACCCACTAGAAAAATTCTAGCAATGGGGGCCCACTCCAGCAGTAATCCCAAGTTAGTATCATCATGACCCTAGGGACTAGGCTAGGGTGGGGGCACGATTACTGGACTGGAGGTAAGTGACCAAAAGCGACGGCCGAGGGTACGCCGGTGTAGTTCCGGGCGGACTCTGGTCGTGCACATAGTCCGTAGCCGGAGAAAACATGCACGGGTACCAGTAGATCGGGACTGTGCACTCATGTTCATGGTGTCCAGGGGTTGACACCCTAGGGCTTGATACACCCGAAGGGTGGACCCGGCACAGTTTGACTACAATTATGATTGGGCCGTATTGACACCAACACGTGACGAGTTAGGCTTAGGGAGCCGATCGACTAGACCGTTTGGTTGGACCTTGTATTAGGGTCATTTCATGTTATTGGGCCAAAGCTTGGGCCAAGGGATCAATACTTGTTTATTCAAGTCAAGTTAGTTTGCTAGTACACCTGTGGTGCAAAACCTTAATACTGATTATGCGATGACACCTTTATCTACCTTGTTAGTTAATCATCATGCTAGTATATTGTTATCCTTATGTTCATCCCTGCTGCTCATGCCAGTTAACTTTGTCAGTTTACATTGATTGTAGTAGGGCTTACTCAGTCTTTTTGACTGACCTGTTTTCTTTCGCCTCTTTTCTTCCGTTCCCCCCCCCTCCAGGTTCTCAGGGAGGGAATACTGGAGCTTAGCTTGGATTTCGGATTTCTTGCTTGTGGGATTTCAGCTCATGTACGGTTTCGACATGAAGCTAGCTATGGTTACCACTTAATTGGGGATAGCACTTATTTATTTCAGTTTTTCAGTTGATGTTGTTTTATTTAGACTTGTTTATTTGGAAAGCTATGTTGTACCAGACTTGTTTTGAAATGTTTTGAAATCTTCCGCTGTTTTATCTATGTTATTTACTCTGTTTACATATATACATATGTTCTTGTTCTGCCTTGATATATCATTATGCATGTTTACCTGATTCAAATGCCCCTCCAAAGTCAGAGTGCTTGCAAGAGCCACCTTGGTGGAGGTGGGGTGTTACAGTTTGTCTTACTTATAGACCTGGTTACACATTTAATATATGAATCTGCTTTGTTTAACATGTGGTAACAAATAGCAGCGAAAAGAAAAGCAAAATGAAATGGAAAGAAAACTGTTCGCCTACATATTCCATATAAGTGATTGACTTGTTATTTAATTAGTCTGTAACAATAGTTAAGAACATCAGTTATCTTGGATAATTTGTTGTTGTGTACCTGCATGGCTGTTGGGTTAATGTCGTCGTGTTTGGTCTTCTATTTGTTGTATGTGACTGCACCTTAAAGCCCAAGTTATACTTGTATTGGTATATTAACACATTTAGTACTACTGTTACTTTAACGATACACATTTTGCCCGGCCTTAATTGATCGCTATATCGATTAAAATCATTCAAAACCCGCATACGTTAACTTTGGGAATACAATACAATAGAACAAACAACAGCAGACTTTTATTACATCATGATAATATAACATCAGAGTACAGAATATATCAGAGTACATTGAGAAATAATACAGCGGAAGATTAATTTACAATATATATAATACAAAGCAGTTGAAAACAAATAAGCTAATACAACGGAGGACTATCATGCTCTGGACATAGCTTTGAGCTTCGATCCAGAATCCTGCTCAAAAAGAATGTCTGAAAACAAGCTACTCGACTGCCCGTGTGGAAAATAAAGGGCACCCGAGTTTGCAAGTGAAAAAAACTACAGGTCAATCATGGGACTGGTATGAGAAATCTTACTTAACCTATCTAATAATAAGGCTAATCACAGAACCACGCCGCTAACGCGGAACGAGTTTACTCCATTGGATTGCCAGTGCGTAAATAAAGCAAATCGTTAAAAAACGCAATGCTTTTTAGATAAATGAAACCATTATAAGACTCAAGTCCCATCACACAATGCAACGCAAACCGGAGGATAGAGTTTTACCTTATAATGGTCAAAAGATGCATGATACGATAAAACGGGTTTGATATTATTATTAGTGTACATATATTTTTAAAACAATTTCAATCATAATGTATCAATCATAGATGGCATAGCTACCATATACTATGTCGCCATACTAGTTATACAATCAAAACCGCATGATGTCGTGTTGGAAGTTGGATTTCCATCATGAGTCAAGGCTAGGGACGTTCTCCTAACCGATTTGAGACACTCTAGCAATGTCTCAGGATTCGGACGCTGGCGAACCCTTGGATCCTACAGGGCCGGTCCACAAATACTTTAGTGGATTGACAATTCCTGAACACACGCTTCCTAATCTTATTGGACCTGTAAATTGGCCATTGCGACCAAAAAAAATCCAAGGTGCCTCCATCCATCAACCACATAAGTAAAAATGTCGGGCCGTGTGAAAACCCAAACACCACTTCTAGCTAGAAAGAAACGTGTTCACTCCCTGTGTTCCCTTGTCCCGTTTTTGACTCTACTGGGGTGTGAGGCTCGCGAGGTAACGTAATACACAAAGCTATGCCTAAATAGGCTATGCTTTGATCATCATCCACAAGACTCTATTTTTCAACAGAAGCCTTGATCCATGCATCTTAGTATGCCACATTGTAAATCCCTACCATTGATTTCTACCAATATATAACCTCAGAGCTTTTACGTCTCAGAGAACGGTATTAAGCAAGAGAATAAATTCTCCGCTACCAAACAGATATATATTAGCAGAAATCAACAGATATAATGTAAAGGAATACAACGTCAGACACACCATCCATTTACAAGTCCGTTCTAGGTCTGAACGAAACCGGAGGAACTTAATTCCTCGCATATCCGAACAATCAACAAATACGACCGGACAACTACCACTGTATCCCCTTCAAGGTAGCTACTCCAATCACGGGCATCAGTAGTCCTCATCCACTCGATGTGAAGATTGTCGGTCTTGTACCGTCTTCAATCTCTTCGACTATTAGTCGTCATATTCATTATTCAGAATGGGTTAAACCCGGTCTTTCCGAATAACTCACGTAATTTATAATCAAGTTCTATAAAAACACATCCAATGCCTCATTCCAATTCAAAATATTCTTTTAGTAAAATATTCACAATATTAGGGAAGAGCCCCCATTAGTTTTATCAAAGATAAATCCTATAAAGTTACCTTTTACATCTCCAAATCATTACTTAAAGATTATTCAAATTTAAGAAATTAATCTTATCTTTAACTGGGTTAAAGAACCGACGTCATTTAAAATACAGTTCACGATAAACCCAAAATCATCTTCCATTAAATATGGAATTTTCACAGAAATCGAATCAATATATAATCGATATAAATTTTTGTATCAGACCAATAATATAAATGGAATAACGGCAAAGCCTTTTAGATTCCATATATAGTAACGGCCTTCTTTTACAGAAGCTCATCTCGATTATCACCGAAACAAATGCCATTCAATTCCAATTTAATGTAATAAATTGGAAAACTTTATTTTGGAAAGTTTTCCAATTAAATCTTTATAAATTCCGAATTATATTTTCTCTGTTAATTGTGTTACGATAAACCCAATTCACTTTATTCCAATTACTAAATGTACATTGAAAACACTATTAATCTTAATTAAAAGATTTATTCTTTTTACACGGGGTTTTAAGAATAGTATTATTTAAGACACCATTCACGATAACCCAAAAATCCAATTTGTTTATTTTAAAACATTGGATTATCTTTCTAGTTAATAACTAGTTCGTTTAGATAAAAATATATTTTAACTTCACAAAATTGGAGTTTTTCATCTTAAAATCTTTTTAAATCATATATTATGATTTTACATAATTTTTGAATATTTAAAATAATTTTATTATGGCCTTTACAGTCGATTTCCATAAACGGCCAACGAACTGCATCCATAGCGACCTTTTCTGAAATTGATTTGGAAATAACACCAATTCTAACCGTTAGATTTCAAAACTCTTATATTCATTGGAAAGCTCTTTTCGATACGAACCAAAAGGTTCCGGTTTTAGGAGAATCCGACGGTCGGATCTCCCGTTACGTCAATTTGAAGTTAATGGTCGAAATTCACGAACGGTCGCTGTGCAGCGCGTTCTATTCAGGCCATTATATACATACATACATACATACATACATATATATATCATCGATTTCTATTAAAAAGTACTTTATAAAATATCTATAAATTTATTTTAAAATGATTTTATATCCATTCTAAATTTTAAAGCAAAATTGAATATTCTTTATTTTTATCATATTAAAATATTTATATTTTCAAAATATTAGATTTATAAACCACTTATTTTTATATTCATTTATAAAATGAAATAAATCGATCGATAAACCTGTTCGGGTAAAAAATAACGTCCCTACATAACACGTCTTCATATTTTATATTTTTATATCCATTCTAAAACGGACTTAAAAATCATAGTTTTATTTTACACTGAATATTATTTTAAAATATTCAGAATTTTAAAATATTCTTTATTTACAAATTTCTTTACTTCAAAATATTCTTTATATAAAGTTGTTCTTCATTTTTAAAAATATAATTTTATTAAAAATATTCTGAATCGGAATGTGACTCCATCAATTACCATATAAATTCAGTTATATGGATTTCATACATTGCATATATCCAACGATATTGATAAATAATCATCAAACAATACATTCACATCCAAAGTGAGATTTATAACTGTGTGAGCATTAAAATAAATAAATAAGTAATGCTTAACACAGACTGTCAATCCATCGATTGACAACTAATTAAATATTGGGGCTAGTGTATATCAAATGTCGTCCCAACACCCGTGTGGGGTTTCAACCAACAAACAATAATATATTATTTGTGCACTTGGGCGATGTGTGAATATTATCGTCCCAATCACATAAATAAGTCGAACAACTTGTAAATGGAAGTGTAACACTTCAACAATGAGAAATTTTAATGATTCCTACTTATGAAACAAAGATGTATATTTTATTGTTCACCTATTCCATTTTTAATATCTAATTCTTTTTAATGCATATAAAAGGACAATAAAATTATAACACTAAAATCTATTCTTTTATTGTCTCTAAAATAACAATAAAATGAAACATTTAAAACCTGTTCTTTTTGTTTCATATAAAATGACCATAAAATGTGACATTTAATTCCACTGTTTTTATTATCTTTAAAAATGACTAGAAAAAGGTAACTTTCAATTCTATTCTTTTATTTTAACTAAAATGTAAACAAAATGTAACTTTTATTATAATGTTTTGTTTACAACCAATTTTGTAAACAAAATGCAACTTCTTCCTACGGTGTTGATTTTGCATCAAAATATGCATATAAAAATGAAATCTTTTCTACATTGTTTATGTGCATCTAAATATGCTAATAAAAATGAAATATTTACTATGCTGCTTATTTGCATCTAAATATGCAAATAAAAATGAAATTTTTTCTAAACGTTTTGTTTGCAACTTAATTTACAAACAAAAATTATCGTCCCAATCACATAAATAAGTCGGACAACTTGTAAATGGAAGTGTAACACTTCAACAATGAGAAATTTTAATGATTCCTACTTACGAAACAAAGATGTATATTTTATTGTTCACCTATTCCATTTTTAATATCTAATTCTTTTTAATGCATATAAAAGGACAATAAAATTATAACACTAAAATCTATTCTTTTATTGTCTCTAAAATGACAATAAAATGAAACATTTAAAACCTGTTCTTTTTGTTTCATATAAAATGACCATAAAATGTGACATTTAATTCCACTGTTTTTATTATCTTTAAAAATGACTAGAAAAAAGTAACTTTCAATTCTATTCTTTTATTTTAACTAAAATGTAAACAAAATGTAACTTTTATTATAATGTTTTGTTTACAACCAATTTTGTAAACAAAATGCAACTTCTTCCTACGGTGTTGATTTTGCATCAAAATATGCATATAAAAATGAAATCTTTTCTACATTGTTTATGTGCATCTAAATATGCTAATAAAAATGAAATCTTTACTATGCTGCTTATTTTCATCTAAATATGCAAATAAAAATGAAATCTTTTTCTAAACGTTTTGTTTGCAACTTAATTTACAAACAAAAATTATCGTCCCAATCACATAAATAAGTCGGACAACTTGTAAATGGAAGTGTAACACTTCAACAATGAGAAATTTTAATGATTCCTACTTACGAAACAAAGATGTATATTTTATTGTTCACCTATTCCATTTTTAATATCTAATTCTTTTTAATGCATATAAAAGGACAATAAAATTATAACACTAAAATCTATTCTTTTATTGTCTCTAAAATGACAATAAAATGAAACATTTAAAACCTGTTCTTTTTGTTTCATATAAAATGACCATAAAATGTGACATTTAATTCCACTGTTTTTATTATCTTTAAAAATGACTAGAAAAAAGTAACTTTCAATTCTATTCTTTTATTTTAACTAAAATGTAAACAAAATGTAACTTTTATTATAATGTTTTGTTTACAACCAATTTTGTAAACAAAATGCAACTTCTTCCTACGGTGTTGATTTTGCATCAAAATATGCATATAAAAATGAAATCTTTTCTACATTGTTTATGTGCATCTAAATATGCTAATAAAAATGAAATCTTTACTATGCTGCTTATTTGCATCTAAATATGCAAATAAAAATGAAATCTTTTTCTAAACGTTTTGTTTGCAACTTAATTTACAAACAAAAATGTAACCTTTTAAACCATTTATACTTCTATTCAATATACAAAATAAAAATGTTTATTTATTCTAATGTTTATGTTTACATCTAAAATGTAGACAAAATGATGATTTTAATTCTAATGTTTTGTTTGCATCTAAAATTGCAAACAAAAAATATGACCTTTTAATTCTAATGTTTTGTTTGCATCTAAAATTGCAAACAAAAAATATGATTTTCTTATACCAAAGCATATTTGCGTTAGAGAATGCAAATAAAAGAATATTTTATATCTCAAAGTGTATTTGCATAATAGAATACAAATTAAAGAGCATTTTATACTTCTATGTATATTTGCATAAAAGAATGCAAATAAAAGAACATTTTAATTTTCTATGTATATTTGCATAAAAGAAGGCAAATAAAAGAACATTTTAAATTTTCTAAATATATTTGCAAATAAGAATGCAAATAAAAGAACATTCTTTATTTTGTAATGTATATTTGCATTAGTAAAATGCAAATAAAAGAACAATTTTATTTCAACGTATATTTGCATAAAAGAATGCAAATGAAGGAATAACTTTTTAATTCATCGTATATTTGCATCAAAGAATGCAAATAAAAGAATAACTTTTTAATTCATCGTTTATTTGCATCAAAGAATGCAAATAAAAGAATAACTTTTTAATTCATCGTTTATTTACATCCAAGAATGCAAATAAAAGAATAACTTTTTAATTTAAATGTTTGCTTGCATCTAAAGAATGCAAATACAATTTAACTTTTAATTTCATGTTTCATTTGCATTAGGGAATGCAAATAAAAATGTAATTCTTTATTTCATGTTTTATTTGCATCGAGGAATGCAAACAAAAATACAACTCTTTATTTTAATGTTTGTTTGCATTGAGGAATGCAAAAAAATATAACTCTTTATTTAAATGTTTTGTTTGCATCGAGGAATGCAAACAAAATTGTAACTCTTTATTTTATGTTTTATTTGCATCGAGGAATGCAAATAAAAATGTGACTCTTATATTTTAATGTTTTGTTTGCATCGAGGAATGCAAACAAAAATGTAACTTTTTCAATTCAATAAAATGAACAAAATGGCATTTTTCACTAAATTAACAATTCTAATTCCAATTCAATAAAATGAACAAAATGGTATTTTATGCCAAACTAATTCAATTCAATAACAATGACAAACTGATATTTTTCATTGGTTTGACAAACAAATTGAATTCAACAAATATGTCCAAAATGATGTTTTTAATTTAATTGACAAACATATACAGATCTATAATTATTCATCACCAAACAATAGATTAATCATCATCCACATTTCAGACAAAAAAGATCTAAATTGTATACGTACAATCATCACATAGCAAATAAAATAAATAATTTGATTAATTATTTAAAAAACAGAAATCTCACAATGATTTTATTCTGAATGTTTCAGATTTGAAATCTCCCCTAGTTCTGATTTTCTTTGAATTAGACACGGTTTGTTCTATGTTGTAGCTCTTGTCAACACGATTCCAACGCTTCCAACCTCGTTAAATTCTGATTTGAATTGAACAAGTTATCGAGATTTATATATTAATCATTTTAATAACCTTAATAATATAATTAAAATTTTAACTATCCTCTAATTACATCATTAAGGAAACCCGTGGCTGGTGCTTCTTCCAGGAATGCTCGAACCCAACATCGTCTTCAAAAACAAGTTGATGCACCGACCTATAGATTGTCGGACTTCGATCTGGGACCACCCCGAGGAGCGGCGCCGTGCCTCCACCTAATGCCAGTCACGACATCGAACACGCCGGCCTCCTCCATCCAAGAAACACTTGTGAAAAGCATGGCTTTGAGCACCAATTTCGAGATCCATACTACACTAAAATTCATCTTATCCGTATGGAATCGTAGAGCAATGAATGCTCTACCGTTTTTGCTTTGGATTCATTGATTAGTTCGAAGAGAGATGGAAGAGATTAAGGATTGAATTTGGGACAGGTTTGGCCATTGATTGTGTAGAACGACGGCTAGGTTTATTTCTGGGATTAGGGTTTTTGTGGAAGATGATCTATTTTTATATTATTTAAATGCTATTTTTACAAGTAAATCCATACATCTTAAACTAATCCGATTTCAGTCCAACCGGAGTTGACCCTACTCAACAGCCCCCGTTCCAGATCCAATGGGCAAGGCCTCGTCAGCCCAAACGACAGTCTCTGGCCGGAAATCTTTAATTTAATATTTAAATCCTTTATTAAATTAATACAATCATATATTTAAATTCACCTGGGCACATACAAACTCAGAAAAATCAAAAAAAATTCTAGCTATGTTTTGATGATGCGGTCCTAACAAAACAAATTTCATCGAATTCTGAGACTATTTGAAAAATGGTCATTTTCAAGTCGATTAAATCTGACCGTGTAACAACCCGGGGAATCCGAGCCAATTTAAAAATTTTATTTTAAATAATTTAGTGGAAAAGTGTGGCAGAAATTAAAATTTTCATTTTTAAATAATATTAAAGCCAGTGAAAATAGTCAATTTTCAAACGATCTCTGTTTTCGACATCTCTGTTTTCGACGAAACCACTTTTGTTGAAACCGGAATGTCAGATTATTGTTAGGTTTCAATTTTTAGAATTTTTCGAATTAACATGTAGGCGTGGCGAAGGAAAATGTGTTTTGTCGATTTCAGTCAAATTTGATCAACTGAAAAATAGCCATTTTTCAAACATCTCAGAATTCGACGAAATTAGTTTTGTTAGGACCGTATCGTCATAATGAAGACAAGTATATTTTTTTGGATTTTTCTGAGCCCGTATGTGACCTCGGTGAATTTATTTATACAGATGAATTAATTTAATAAATGATTTAATTATTAAATTAAATAAAACATGCCTCAGACAGCCGTTTGGGCTGACGGGACCTGGTACGTTGGATCCGGAACATGGGCTATTGGCTAGGGTCACCTTCTGCTGGACTGGAATTGGACCGGTTAAAAAGATAGGGATTTAATTGTAAAAATACACTAAAATTATTATAAAAAACAGAAAAAAATTAAAACCCTAATCAAAACACTGTTCATCTCTTACATCGGCCACCGCCACTCTATGCTGTTCATGGCTAAAAACGTGCCATCTTCCTCCTCTTAATTCCCCTCCATCACCAACTTTCAGACCTCAATACTTATACCACTTCGAAGCCCTTTTCACCCACTTTCAATCCATACGGCCATCACCCACCTCCAGCGCCGGAATCGACCGCTCCTGCTCCCTGAACCCGAGCTGCGTCGACCGCCACCCAAGGCGCCAGAGACCGCCGAGCTGCCCCCTTCGCCAGTGGTGGTGCGCCTCCCGTAGCCCGACGCCGTGGCACCATCTGATCCTCGAGCCGATCATCCAACCTCCTGAAAATCGGATCCAAAGTTTTGAACAAAAACTGAAATAACACGGCCGTTAGTTCTGAGGTAATAAAGTTGGATTCCTAACATGTATAAGCATGGCAAATTACTTATTTAATTATAAAATTGATAATTTATTCATACGTGATTGGAATTTGAAAATTTCAGATTCGTTTGAGCCATAACGTCGAATAGAACTTGCTGAAACTGATTGGAACAATTTCTGAATTTGTTTGGATTTTTAGATCTAAATTGAAATAAGGTGAGATTTCTTTGTCTAAATTAATTAATTCAATTTATTTTTTTGAGTTGTAATAATCACATGTTTATGCTTCAATTCTATTTTTGTTTCCGACATGTTGATGATGGATTGATATGTGTTGTAATGGATAGTTGTAGATCCATGTGTATTAATCATGCTATGATATCACTTTTGTTTATTTTGAATTGATCTATTTTATCAATTTAAAATAAGAGAAATATGATTTGTCATCTTAAGTTATCACTTGTGTTTATTTTGAATTGATCCATTTCATCAATTCAAAAATATATAGAAATATGATTGTCACATATTATGTTATCACTCTTTGCCTCTTTTGAGTTGATCTATTTTATCAATTCAAACATAAAAAATAATATGATTTGTCATTTCATGTTATCGCATTGAAAATGAACCCTATATTTATCGTAGTGATATCAACCTTATAATTTGTGTGATGTCATAACATTAGAAAACATTAGATTATTTTATTTACATTTCTTTGTAAAATGAAATAAAAAGATCAAAACGTGATTAGAAAACATTATATTATTTTATTTACATTTCTTTGTAAATGAAATAAAAAGATCAAAACTAGATTAGAAAACATTATATTATTTTATTTACATTTCATTGTAAATGAAATAAAAAGATCAAAACTTGGTTAGAAAACATTAGATTATTTTATTTACATTTCTTTGTAAATGAAATAAAAAGATCAAAATTTGATTAGAAAACATTAGTTTATTTTATTTACATTTCTTTGTAAATGAAATAAAAAGATCAAAACTTGATTAGAAAACATTAAATTATTTTATTTACATTTCTTTGTAAATGAAATAAAAAGATCAAAACTTGATTAGAAAACATAAGATTATTTTATTTACATTTCTTTGTAAATGAAATAAAAAGATCAAAACTTGATTAGAAAATATTAGATTATTTTATTTACATTACTTTGTAAATGAAATAAAAAGATCAAAACTTGATTAGAAAACATTAGATTATTTTATTTACATTTCTTTGTAAATGAAATAAAAAGATCAAAACTTGATTAGAAAACATTAGATTATTTTATTTACCTTTCTTTGTAAATGAAATAAAAAGATCAAAACTTGAGAACAAAACATAACATTGAATTTTATTTACATTTCTTTGTAAATATAAAAAGAGAACAAAACATAACATTGAATTTTATTTACATTTCTTTGTAAATATAAAAAGAGAACAAAACATAACATTGAATTTTATTTACATTTCTTTGTAAATATAAAAAGAGAACAAAACATAACATTGAATTTTATTTACATTTCTTTATAAATGCACTGAATTTTATTTACAATTCTTTGTAAATATAAAAAGAGAACAAAACATGACATTGAATTTTATTTACATTTCTTTGTAAATAAAAAGAACAGAATTTGAAACCAATTTTATTTACATTTCTTATGAGGATAAAATGAACAAATTCTGCAATAACATTGTATTTACATTTTAAATATGAAAATGAGAAAAAGACATTTATTTACATTTTAAATAAGAAAATGAGAAAAAGACATTTATTTACATGTTAAATAAGAAAATGAGAAAAAGACATTTATTTACATTTTAAATAAGAAAATGAGAAAAATAACCATTTATTTACATGTAGCGTAAATAAATAAGAAGATGAAAAGTTATATTTATTTACATGTAGTGTAAATAAATAGAAATAGGAAAAGTTACATTTATTACTTTTTATTTGCGAATTAGTTGCAAATAAAAGACAAAGATATGAAAAGTACCTTTTTATTTACTTTTTAGACGTGAATAAAAAAATAAAAGAAAAAAGGTACATTTTGTTTACATTTCATATGTAAATAAAAACACCATTTTAAAAAGTGAATTTTAATTTGCAAACTAGTTGCAAATAAAAACATGAATCTAAGAATGTACGTTTTTATTTTGCAAACTAGTTGCAAATAAAAACAAAATTTTATAAAGTACATTTTAGTTGTAATTCAGTTATGAATAAAAATATGACATTGGAAAAATATATTTTTATTTACATTTTAGATGTGAATAAAAACATGAGTTTTAAAAAAAGTGAATTTTATTTATAATTTAGATATAAATAAAACAGAGATATAATAAGTGACATCGTATCATCATGGTAGATGCGATAAAAAGGATAGAAAATAAAAGTGATATTTTTTCGTCATTTTAGATGCGATAAAAAGAATGAATTTCTACAGTTTAAATCACCAATAGATATGTATATATATATGTATATATATAAATATAAAATTAAAACGAAACACGCGCGGTAGTTCGTGTATCGGCAATCGTAACTTTAAACGATTATACCGAAAGATCCGACCGTTGGATTTTCCCAAAATCAGAACCGTTAGGACCGCTTTGGGAAGAGCTTTCCAACGATATAAGTTTCAACAAAACCCGACGGTTAGATTTCAAGATATGTGTAAATCAAAATTGGGTAAAAACAGCGCCAGGGCCGCCCCCTGACCCGAAGCGTCGTTTTATTATTTTGAGCTATTTTTAAATAAATAAAAATAGCGATAAATCGTTATAAATAGATATTAAAGACATGAAATGATTTAAATGATAATAAAATAGCGATCAATCGTTATAAATAGATATTAAAGACATGAAATGATTTAAATGAAAATTTTGCGATAATTATTTGAAAAGACCGAGTTTAACTCATTTCAAATAATTACATGGCGATTAAATCAAAAAATAGAAGACGATGGTGGAAGACCGGCGATCTTCACATCGAATGGACAACGACTACTGATGCTTTGGACTGACTTGCTCCCTGGACGGGGTTGAAGCAGTAGTTGTCCGGACATATGTGTTGGTTGTCCGGATAAACGAGAACCTCTCAGGTGTTTCCGATTTCGTTCAGACCCAGAACGAACTTGTAAATGGATGCATGTTTGACGTTGGAATTCATTCCATGTAATTATATCGATTTGTATTAATATATGTTTGTTTGGTGGTGGAGAATTTATTCTCTGCTTAACACCCTAGTATATAGTAATAGTTATCGATCGCATGGCGTGAATTGTCAATGTGGCACGCCAAGATGCAATGATTAAGGCTTTTGTTGAAAAGCAGGCCTTGTGGTTGATGATCAAAGCATAGCCTGTTTAGGCGTAGCTTTGAGTATGACGTGACTTCGCGAGCCTCACACCCCGGTATGAGTCAAAAACGGGATATGGACCGTAGGGAGTGCACATGTTTCTTTCTAACTAGGGGTAGTGTCACTACTTAAACTGGCTGGCATTTTACTTATGTGGATGATGGATTGAGGTTTCTCAGATTTTACAGGCCGGAAGTGGTTATACTATAGGTTCAAAGGAACCGGGAAACGTGTGTTCAGGAATTGCCAATCCACTACCGTTAGGTGGGGATCGGCCCTACCACATCCAAGGGTTGCCCATAGGTGTGATCGTGAGGCATTTGCTAGAGTGTCTCGAATCGGAGAGGACGATCCCTAGCCTCGATTTCATGACAGAAAACCAATTTCCAATACAACATTACGGTCTTGATTGTAAACTTATATATGGTGACATAGTATATGGTACCTATGCCGTCTAGGATTGATACATTTATATTGAAGTATTTTAAAACAGCTTAGACACTAATAATAATATTAAAAATATTACTTTACACGTATTAAGCATGTTTGATCATCATAAGGAAAAACTCTATCCTCCGGTTTGCGTTGCATTGTGTGATAGGACTTGAGTCTTATGATGATTTCATTTTTCAAAAGTCATTTCGTTGTTTTGTATAAAATTTATTAAATCATGCACTGGCAATCCAATGGAGTAAACCCATTCTGCGTTAGCGGCGTGGTCCTGTGATTCGCCATATTGTTAGTTAATATGGAAAGATTTCTCATACCAGTCCCATGACTGACTCGATGTTTGTTTCACTTTGCAAACTCGGGTGCCCTCTATTTACATGGTCAGCCAAGTAGCAGGTTGTTAGGAAGACATTTTCTGGATTGAAGACAGCTTGGAAGAAGAAGATGAAGACTCTCCTTTTATCTTTATCTTTTGCTTTAGAGACTTTATTTCATTCTGTATTTTGATGTATGTTTGGAGTTGGGACTTATTTCCTTTGATTCAGACTTTTATTTTGCTAAGTTGAATCCTGTAAACTGCGTACTCTGTGGTTCTTTTGATGTGATGTTTATGACATTTATTTCTCCGCTGCAATAATTATGTGTTATGATTTTAATCTGTGATCTGTTGTTATAAATGTGTTGTATTCCAAAAGATTATCCTTACTTTCGGTCAATGGAAGTTTGGGGTTATCACAGTTGGTATCAGAGCCTAAGGTTAACCTTAGCTTCAGAATATAACATATTTAGAACAATTCGTCTAGATAGAATCCACATTATTCTAAGGCGTGTAGCTCATTGGAGATAGGACTAGTAATGTCCTAGAATGAGCACAGCAGAATAACACATACTTATCAGTCATTACATCGTTATCTTTTAACATTGTCCTTATATTATCTTTCCATAAAATCTTTCATTTCTGTTGGTCTGACTCTTTCCTTGATGGTACAGACTGATTTAAATGGATACCAGAGCAAGAACAGCCCGGGGTGGAGCCCGAGGTGGAGCTCGAGGAGGGGCCCGAGGAGGAGCCCGAGGGGGAGCTGGAGGGCCAACCAGAGACGAGACCCCCATTACTCAGGAACAACCTACTTTTGAGGTTGTAGCACAACCACCTCCACCCCCACAGCCCTTCGACTTGGAAAGAATGTCAAAGAAATTCAGAAATCTAGGGGGTGTACCTTTCACTGGGCAAGAGTCTGCAGTTGAAGCAGAAACATGGCTTAAGGACTGTGAGAATATCTTGGAAGGCTTCGAATTAGAGGATCAACGCAAGCGTTTTCTGGCAGTATGGCAATTGAAGGACTTAGCGGGACATTGGTGGGATACAGTCAAGATTAGCAATGATGTGAACAACATATCTTGGGCCAAATTTAAAGAACTCTTCAATGACACGTACGTTCCTCCACAAACAAGAGAGCGCCTTCGCGAGCAGTTCGTCAATTTACAGCAAGGGAGTATGTCTGTTTCTGAGTATGTGAGGAAGTTTGATGAGCTTTCACGTTATGCTTCTGGATTGATTCAAGATCCAGTCAAGAAGAATAAAAGATTAATCAAGGGCCTTTCAAAGAAATATTTGAACAGAGTTACCACTCATATCAAGCTCCCATTCAATGAAGTAATAGAGATGTCTTGCCGCTACGAGGAGAATGACGAGTCTGGACAGCAGGATACAGTGAAAAATCAAAGCAATAATCAGAAGGAACAGGCTAATAAGAAACCGGAGGCAAGCAATTCTTCTGCTGCTAAGCCTCAAGGGAAGAAGAGGGACAGGAGCAAGTTGACATGCTATAATGGTGGCAAGATTGGACATTTTGATTTCGAGTGTAAAGCTCCGAAAAGACCCAGGAGGAATGAAGCTGGATCGAGCCAGAATCATAGCCAGATTCTCAGAATCATAGCCAGAACCCCCGGAACACTCAAGATTGCTATAACTGCCATAAGCCGGGACACTTTGCCAGAAATTGTCCCCTATTGAAGAAAACTGAAGTGGCACATGTTTATGAGGGAGCAGATGCACCAGCTTCTACCGAGGGGCCAGGTAAACCCGATGTCTTAGGAGGTACTCTTAATATTAAAGACATTCCTATTACTGTCTAATTTGACACTGGCGCAGCACGAAGTTTTATCTCTAATGATGCAATTAAAAAGTTAAAACTGAAACCAAGAAAACTCAAAAATTTGATTAGAGCTAATAGTCCGATAGGAGGTTCTCTTATTCTCGATCAGTATTGTAGAGTACCTGTTTCTTATTCTCGCTACCATTTTCCCTTTAACTTGATCGTTATGAGTTTCTCCGGTTATGATGTTATTCTTAGGATAGATTGGCTGGAAAAATATGAGGCCGAAGTCAAATGTGCCGAAAGAATTGTCAAAGTTAAAATTAATCTCGGGAATGTATGTATTCCATGCCACGGTTCAGCCACCGACAGAAAAGCATTCTGGTCTTCTTTAGAAGTCACCTCTACTTCTATTGAGGATATTCCTGTTGTCAAAGATTACGCTGATGTATTCAAGGAAGTTGATGGCTTGCCTCCGCGTAGAGAAATCAGCTTCAGAATTGACTTAGCCCCGAATGCAAGGCCTGTCGTACATCCTATTCGGAGAATGTCGCCAAAAGAAAAAGAGGAGATGTGAAATCAAACCAAGCAGCTTTTGTGGAAGGGTCTGATCAGGCCTAGCTTCGCAGAATGGGGTGCAGCAGTGGTGTTCGTCCCAAAATCATATGGTACACTCAGGCTATGTGTGGACTACCGCGATCTCAACAAACAAACGCTGAAAAACAAATATCCACTGCCATGTATTGATGACCTGCTTGACCGCTTGCATGGAGCGCGAGTATTTTCTAGGATGGACCTAGCTACAGGCTTCCATCAACTTTGCATTGCAGAAGAGTGTGTGCCTTTAACTGCTTTCAGAGGACCGAATATCTTTTATGAATGGCTAGTAATGCCCTTCGGTCTATGTAATGCTCCAGCATACTTTGTTGATTTGATGAATAGAGTTTTCCGAGATGTTTCAAAAAAATTTGTGCTCGTGTTCATCGATGACATCCTCATCTTTTCTAAATCCACTGCTGAGCACGAACAGCATCTGAGCGAAGTCTTGGAGATTTTGCGAAGAAATGTGCTGAAAGCCAAATTCTCCAAATGCACTCGGCCATGTTGTATCAAAAGAAGGCATCTCAGTAGATCCAGGAAAGATCTCAGCCATCCAAGAGTGGAAGCAGCCAAGAACTCCCACAGAGGTCAGAAGTTTCTTAGGACTGGCTGGCTATTATCGGAAATTTATCAAAGATTTTTCGTAGGTAGCTTGTCCATTGACAAACCTGACCAAGAAACATTCAAAATTCAATTGGACACCCGAATGCGAGACAGCTTTCCAAGATCTAAAAAGGAGGTTGACCAATGCTCCTGTGTTGACCATTATAGATGGAAATCAGGATTTGAAGGTCTGGACCGACGCTTATAAACTAGGTATTGGTGCGGTGCTGATGCAAAGAGGCAAAGTAGTCACATATGCTAGTCGCCAATTGAAACCGCATGAGAAGAATTATGCCACGCACGATCTTGAGCTAATGGCTATTGTATTTGCTCTTAAAATATGGAGGCACTATCTCTTGGGTGAGAAGTTCGTAATATATACGGATCACAAATCCTTGAAGCATGTATTTACCCAAAAAAGACTTGAATATGAGGCAACAACGCTGGGTTGAATTTCTTGCAGCCTATGAGCTGGATATCCTATATACTCCAGGGAAAGCCAACGTTGTAGCCGATGCGCTCAGTAGAAAGAATGCAGATGACGACAAGCTCATTCTCGCCAATCTCATTATCACTCCTACTCTGATTGATAAAGTCTCCTCTCTTCAGAAGGATGATAAATTTATTCAGAGGATTATCAAAAGAATTTAGGATGGAGAAACCATGAGTTTCCGAATTGACGACAAAGGGGTTTTGAGGCTATTAGGCCGAATCTGTGTCCCGTACGACTCTAAGCTCAGAAGGGAGGTTATGGATGAATGTCATAAATCTAAGCTTAGTGTTCACCCTGGGTTGAGCAAGATGTATCACGACCTCAAGCGCACGTTTTGGTGGAGGTCCATGAAGAGAGATATTTCTATTTACGTTGCTAGATGCCCCACTTGTCAGCAAGTTAAAAGTGATCAATAGAAACTGGCAGGTTTGTTGCATCCGCTAGGAGTTCCCGGTTGGAAGTGGAAGGAAATTTCTATGGACTTTATTGATGGCTTGCATCGAACTAGAAAGGGCAACGATAGTATATGGGTGATTGTCGACCGCTTAACAAAGTCTGCCCATTTCATCCCTGTCAGGTCCAATAGAACAGCTCGAAGTTTGGCGCAGCTTTATCTTAAAGAGATAGTCAGACTACACGGAGTTCCCAAAAGCATTGTCAGTGATCGGGATCCATTATTTACTAGCAAATTCTGGGAAGCTTTTCAAGAAGAGCTTGGGACCAAATTAAACCTGAGCACTGCTTATCACCCTCAGACAGATGGCCAGACTGAGAGGGTGAACCGCATTTTGGAAGGTTTGTTGCGAGCATGCATTCTCGATTATGGCGGTTCATGGGAGGACCACTTGCACTTGGTGGAGTTCTCTTATAATAATAGCCACCAAGCAAGCTTAAAGATGTCACCGTTTGAGTTATTATATGGCAGGCCATGCAGATCTCCGGCATGTTGGGTGGAGCAAGGCAATCGATTAGTCTTGGGCCCCGATATTATTCGTGAAGCATCGGATAAGGTTGATTTGATTAAGAAGCGCCTATTGGCTGCTCAGAGCCGATAGAAGAGCTATGCAGACAAGCGAAGAAGAAATTTAGAATTCTCTGTTGGTGATCGAGTATACTTGAAGGTTTCTCCATTGAGTGGCGTAATTCGTTTTGGGAAGACTGGAAAGTTGGCACCAAGATTCATTAGTCCATTTCCTATTCTCAAAAGGATTGGTACTCTCGCTTATAGAGTGCAGTTGCCTGACTGGTTTCCAGGGTTGCATGATGTGTTTCATGTGTCTCAACTCCGCAAGCATGTGGATGATCCAGATCTAATTGAGGATGAATTAAATCAACAGGTTCTGGATATTACTCCGAGTCTAACAGTGAGAAAAGACCCGATAAAGATCACTGGCAAAGAAACCAAAATTTTGAGGAACAAGAGGATCAACCTAGTCAAAGTACAATGGAGTGGGGATCCTAGAGACTGTACTTGGGAGACAGAGGATAGCATCAAAAAGGCGTACCCCAAGTGCAGAGTGGACATCTCCGGATAACTCTTGTGTTAAGGTACATTTACCCCAATCTACATTTTCCATCTTGTTTCCTACTTTACTATGCTTCCTTTTCGGGGACGAAAAGCTCTTAAGTGGGGGAGATTGTAACAACCCGGGAATCCGAGCCAATTTAAAATTTTTATTTTAAATAATTTAGTGGAAAAGTGTGGCAGAAATTAAAATTGTCATTTTTAAATAATATTAAAGCCAGTGAAAATAGTCAATTTTCAAATGATCTCTGTTTTCGATGATACCACTTTTGTTGAAACCGGAATGTCAGATTATTATTAGGTTTCAATTTTTAGAATTTTTCGAATTAATACGTGAGCGTGGCGAAGGAAAATGTGTTTTGTCAATTTTAGTCAAATTTGATCGACTGAAAAATAGCCATTTTTCAAACAGTCTCAGAATTCAACGAAATTAGTTTTGTTAGGACCGTATCATCATAACGAAGACAAATATAGTTTTTTTTTTGGATTTTTCTGAGTCCGTATGTGACCTCGGTGAATTTATTTATACGGATGAGTTAATTTAATAAATGATTTAATTAATAAATTAAATAAAGCAGGCCTCAGACAGCCGTTTGGGCTGACGGGACCTGGTCCGTTAGATCTGGAACATGGGCTATTGGCTAGAGTCACCTTCTCTGGACTGGAATTGGACCGGTTAAAAAGATAGGGATTTAATTGTAAAAATACACTAAAATTATTATAAAAATCAGAAAAAAATTAAAACCCTAATCAAAACACTGTTCATCTCTTACATCGGTCGCCGCCACTCTCTGCTATTCATGGATGAAAATGTGCCATCTTCCTCCTCTTAATTCTCCTCCATTACCAACTTTCAGACCTCAATACTTATACCACTTCGAAGCCATTTTCACCCACTTTCAATCCATACGGCCATCACCCACCTCCATCGCCGGAATCGACCGCTCCTGCCCCCTGAACCCGAGCCGCGTCGACCGCCACCCAAGGTGCCAGAGACCGCCGAGCTTCCCCCCTTCGCCAGCGGTGGTGCGCCTCCCATAGCCCGACGAGTGGCACCATCTGACCCTCCAGCCGATCATCCAACCTCCAGAAAATCGGATCCAAAGTTTTGAACAAAAACTGAAACAACACGGCCGTTAGTTCTGAGGTAATAAAGTTGGATTCCTAACATGTATAAGCATGGCAAATTACTTATTTAATTATAAATTGATAATTTATTCATACGTGATCGGAATTTGAAAATTTCAGATTCGTTTGAACCATAAAATCGAATAGAACTTGCTGAAACTGATTGGAACAATTTCTGAATTCGTTTGGATTTTTAGATCTGAATTGAAATAAAGTGAGATTTCTTTGTCTAAATTAATTAATTAATTTAATTTATTTGTTTGCGTTGTAATAATCACATGTTTATGCTTCAATTCTATTTTTGTTTCCGACATGTTGATGATGGATTGATATGTGTTGTAATGGATAGTTGTAGATCCATGTGTATTAATCATGCTATGATATCACTTTTGTTTATTTTGAATTGATCTATTTTATCAATTCAAAATAAGAGAAATATGATTTGTCATCTTAAGTTATCACTTGTGTTTATTTTGAATTGATCAATTTCATCAATTCAAAAATACATAGAAATATGATTGTCACATATTATGTTATCACTCTTTGCCTCTTTTGAGTTGATCTATTTTATCAGTTCAAACAAAAAAAGAAATATGATTTGTCATTTCATGTTATCACATTGAAAATGAACCCTATATTTAGCATAGTGATATCAACCTAATAATTTGTGTGATGTCATAACATTAGAAAACATTAGATAATTTTATTTACATTTCTTTGTAAATGAAATAAAAAGATCAAAACTTGATTAGAAAACATTAGATTATTTTATTTACATTTCTTTGTAAATGAAATAAAAAGATCAAAACTTGATTAGAAAACATTAGATTATTTTATTTACATTTCTTTGTAAATGAAATAAAAAGATCAAAACTTGATTAGAAAACATTAGATTATTTTATTTACATTTCTTTGTAAATGAAATAAAAAGATCAAAACTTGATTAGAAAACATTAGATTATTTTATTTACATTTCTTTGTAAATGAAATAAAAAGATCAAAACTTGATTAGAAAACATTAGATTATTTTATTTACATTTCTTTGTAAATGAAATTAAAAGATCAAACCTTGATTAGAAAACATTAGATTATTTTATTTACATTTCTTTGTAAATGAAATAAAAAGATCAAAACTTGATTAGAAAACATTAGATTATTTTATTTACATTTCTTTGTAAATAAAATAAAAATATCAAAACTTGATTAGAAAACATTAGATTATTTTCTTTACATTTCTTTGTAAATGAAACAAAAAGATCAAAACTTGATTACAAAACATTAGATTATTTTATTTACATTTCTTTGTAAATGAAATAAAAAGATCAAAACTTGAGAACAAAACATAACATTGAATTTTATTTACATTTCTTTGTAAATATAAAAAGATAACAAAACATAACATTGAATTTTATTTATATTTCTTTGTAAATATAAAAAGAGAACAAAACATAACATTGAATTTTATTTACAGTTCTTTGTAAATATAAAAAGAGAACAAAACATAACATTGAATTTTATTTACATTTCTTTGTAAATATAAAAAGAGAACAAAACATAACATTGAATTTTATTTACATTTCTTTGTAAATATAAAAAGAGAACAAAGCATAACATTGAATTTTATTTACATTTCTTTGTAAATATAAAAAGAGAACAAAACATGACATTGAATTTTATTTACATTTCTTTGTAAATAAAAAGAACAGAATTTGAAACCAAATTTATTTACATTTCTTATGAGGATAAAATGAACAAATTCTACAATAACATTGTATTTACATTTTAAATCAGAAAATGAGAAAAAGACATTTATTTACATTTTAAATGAGAAAATGAGAGAAATACATTTATTTACATTTTAAATAAGAAAATGAGAAAAAGACATTTATTTACATTTTAAATAAGAAAATGAGAAAAAGAACGATTTATTTACATGTAGCGTAAATAAATAAGAAGATGAAAAGTTATGTTTATTTACATGTAGTGTAAATAAATAGAAATAGGAAAAGTTACATTTATTACTTTTTATTTGCGAATTTGTCGCAAATAAAAGACAAAGACATAAAAAGTACCTTTTTATTTACTTTTTAGATGTGAATAAAAATATGAAAGAAAAAAGGTACATTTTGTTTACATTTCATATGTAAATAAAAACACCGTTTTAAAAAGTGAATTTTTATTTGCAAACTAGTTGCAAATAAAAACATGAATCTAAGAAAGTACGTTTTTATTTTGAAAACTAGTTGCAAATAAAAACAAGAATTTATAAAGTACATTTTAGTTGTAATTCAGTTATGAATAAAAATATGACATTGAAAAATATATTTTTATTTACATTTTAGATGTGAATAAAAACATGAGTTTTAAAAAAAGTGAATTTTATTTATAATTTAGATATAAATAAAACAGAGATATAATAAGTGACATCTTATCATCATGGTAAATGCGATAAAAAGGATAGAAAATAAAAGTGATATTTTATCGTCATTTTAGATGCGATAAAAAGAATGAATTTTTACAGTTTAAATCACCAAACGATTTGTATGTATATGTGTGTGTGTGTGTATATATATATAATTAAAACGAAACACGCGCAGCAACTCGCGTATCGGCAATCGTAACTTTAAGCGAATATACCGAAAGATCCGACCATTGGATTTTCCCAAAACTGGAACCGTTAAGACCGCTTTTGGGAAGAGCTTTCAACCGATATAAATTTCATCAAAATCCGACGGTTAGATTTCAAGATATGTGTAAATCAAAATTGGGTAAAAACAGCGCCAGGGCCGCCCCCTGACCCGAAGCGTCGTTTTATTATTTTGAGCTATTTTTAAATAAATAAAAATAGCGATAAATCGTTATAATAGATATTAAAGACATGAAATGATTTAAATGATAATTTTACGATAATTATTTGAAAAGACCGAGTTTAACTCATTTCAAATAATTACACGGCGATTAAATCGAAAAATAGAAGACAATGGTGGAAGACCGACGATCTTCACATCGAATGGACAACGACTATTGATGCTTTGGACTGACTTGCTCCCAAGACTGGGTTGAAGCAGTAGATGTCCGGACGTATGTGTTGGTTGTCCGGATAAACGAGAACCTCTCAGGTGTCTCCGGTTTCGTTCAGACCCAGAACGAACTTGTAAATGGATGCGTGTCTGACGTTGGAATTCATTCCATGTAATTAAATCGATTTGTATTAATATATGTCTGTTTGGTGGTGGAGAATTTATTCTCTTCTTAACACCCTAGTATATAGTAATAGTTATCGATCGCATGGCGTGAATTGTCAATGTGGCATGCCAAGATGCAATGATCAAGGCTTTTGTTGAAAAGCAGGCCTTGTGGTTGATGATCAAAGCATAGCCTGTTTAGGCGTAGCTTTGAGTATGACATGACTTCGCGAGACTCACACCCCGGTATGAGTCAAAAACGGGATATGGACCGTAGGGAGTGCACACGTTTCTTTCTAGCTAGGGGTAGTGTCAGTGCTTAAACTGGCTGGCATTTTACTTATGTGGATGATGGATTGAGGTACCTCAGATTTTATAGACCGGAAGTGGTCATACTATAGGTTCAAAGGAACCGGGAAACGTGTGTTCAGGAATTGCCAATCCACTACCGTTAGGTGGGGACCGGCCCTACCGCATCCAAGGGTTGCCCATAGGTGTGATCGTGAGGCATTTGCTAGAGTGTCTCGAATCGGAGAGGACGATCCCTAGCCTCGATTTCATGACAGAAAACCAATTTCCAATACGACATTACGGTCTTGATTGTAAACTTATATATGGCGACATAATATATGGTACCTATGCCGTCTAGGATTGATACATTTATATTGAAGTATTTTAAAACAGCTTAGACACTAATAATAATATTAAAAATATTACTTTACACGTATTAAGCATGTTTGATCATCATAAGGAAAAACTCTATCCTCCTGTTTGCGTTGCATTGTGTGATAGGACTTGAGTCTTATGATGATTTCATTTTTCAAAAGTCATTTCGTTGTTTTGTATAAAATTTATTAAATCATGCATTGGAAATCCAATGGAGTAAACCCGTTCCGCGTTAGCGGCGTGGTCCTGTGATTCGCCATATTGTTAGTTAATATGGAAGATTTCTCATACCGGTCCCATGATTGACTCGATGTTTGTTTCACTTTGCAAACTCGGGTGCCCTCTATTTACGCGGGCAACCAAGTAGCAGGTTGTTAGGAAGACATTTTCTGGATTGAAGACAGCTTGGAAGAAGAAGACTGTAACGACCCGCCTTTTTGACCACTTCAAATTGGTGGTTAAACCAACTTAAAATGCTCAAAATGACGGAGCGTACTTAGCTTACCGAGTTTAAACACAAAATCTCCACAGAAACACTGAATCAATATATAAGCAGTATTAAACGGCGAAATAAATCTTTTATTTATAAATCGGAATTTTAAATACAATATTTTTCTATATACAGCGGAATATTGAAAACATGCTTTGAATACAAGAAAAATAATTTACTGTTTTGAAATTTTCAGAGTGCGTCTTCTTCTGAAATTCCCAGCTTCACCAATCTTCGAATCCTAAGTTGTGATCTTTACAATCTGCATTGCTCGGGTCTGACCCGAGCATTTCATGTAAAACACAAAATACTCGAGTCAGAATTAATCATAGTTCAAGTAAATTAACCTCAATATAAACTGAAATATAACAGTTAATCCTAACATCGATGTCATATATATATAAAATAAACAATTATGGTATCTGTTCATATCAGTTCTAAATTTCAGGGACGAACGGTCTCGGGAGCTTGCAAGTGCACGCTTGTATATAATATACTCAGATGCACTGCCTCAGCATCCAAACCGAATATAAATAATAACATAGGTGATCACAGGAGCTTGCGTATACACACATGTGCACATGTGTACCGCCACAACATCCCGAATCAAATCGGCGATAGTAATGCCTATGTTTTTCAGGGCTCGCCTACATAAGGAACAACATACAAATATCTAAGGTTAGTATGCCAAGAATCGGTCATGCAATACAACTATCCAAACCCACCTGAAAAGAAACTGGTCACGCAAAAGCAATCATCAAAGAAAAGGGTGAAGATTTTTCTTTTCTTTTTAGCAAAGTAACAACAGTGCTTATATATGAGACATATACATAACAACAATGTGCAGACATGAACGTGTATAGGTGGTACACGAAGTAAGACTGTATGGTATAGATATTTTCACAAATGATCAAAATATGGTTTCAGCAAATTCATCTCTATAAGTGTATTGGTTCAGCAAATCCATTTAAACATTCCCTGGGTTTGGACAAAGGTTACGGCAAGAGTTCAAAATAGCAGTTTGGAAAGATAAGGGAGTACCCCTTCCAATTTCGATTAACTTCAGCTGAACAAGTAGGGGAGAGTGAAGTAAATGTGGCAGGCCATATCGCTATACATATAAATCAGTAATCAAATATACCTAAATGCAAATACTAACTCAGGGAATATATTTCCATGCAATCATCCAAGTTTGCACATATTTTTAGATCATTTGGGAGTGACCAATTGAACTTAACGAAACAGTTAGTCTGATCAATGACGCAATATGGGACAAAATGCATGAGTGTAATGGCGCAAACGGGTATAGAAAAATGGGGTATATTGCAAGCTTCAACAGGTCTCAACTGAGTCAAAATAACGTGACAGCAAGGTACCCAAATACACATATGAATGAGTGCATAACATTCAAAGTAATAAAGTCCATATTCACACCACTGAGTAAATACAACGACTAAAGTAAGAAAAAAAATTTGAAGGCTATCATTATATTGAATTGGCACACAATATACTTTTGTTTAAACTTGCTGACAGTAATTTGATTTTTGAAGGTTATCATTATATTGAATCCATAATGATAAAACAATATTAGCAGGATATATGTATATATGCAATTGAATCACACATGATAGAATAAATTTAAAAAGGAACATATACATAGTTTACTCATATTTCCTCTTTGTTTCTTGCTAGTTTCCTTTCAGTTTTCGACTTAGTACAATATTGGTTCATTTCAAATATTAACAGCATGATGATTCGTGTATAAGTGATAGAAACACCGCACACATACTTGACACAAATACATAAATTGGATTTGCAAAGGAAAACGAATGTTTTCCATCAGTGGTGAAAGCAAGTTCTTGCATGGAAGTTCAACAACTGTTAAATAATATCAACGCTTCTATATATATACACTCAACACCTCACAAACATGCCAAATAGCATCAGTCCAATTCTATGTAAATTATGTGATTAGTGAAACACAGGACAAACAGTCCAATACATATGTCAGGCAAGTGAACTAAAAATCACGGTTTGTTTAATATGGTTGAAAACTTGTTTCAAAGTTATAGAACAAGCAGGTTGCGTATAACATGGGTACTTAAAAACATAGCACAAATGTTTTATAGGGTGTAACAAAAATAGTTTTTCAGGTTTAAAAAGTAAGAACAGAATATTAACTTCCTAGACATGCAAATATTATTGGTATTAAAGTGGTTAAGACCAAAGATTGGTCAGTGGTCCTTATTCCAGCAACAAGGAATAACATGTAAGGCATGTAAGCTTTAAAATAAGACAGTAAGCCTTATTTTAATACAAGTACCCATATATTTCTAATTCCAAAATCAAGCAGGGTAAATCACATAATGCAGACAGGAAATGCAATATATATCCAAAGTAAATTGGATTAGTACACCGCCTTTTTCCTCAGTTCAGAAAAAGGACAGTCATATATCCCAACATCTGTAAACTTATATATATATACATATATATATATATGGTATTCAGATCAGCCTAAGAATATTAAGGCAGTACCCATGGTATGTGTCGGACTATCGTTTTAGTATTTCTAAAGAAAATACCCAAGCAAATGACTGCAACTGGTATCTGCCATATGGCATACTTCCAAGTTGTCGCGCCATTGATAAGCATAACTAAGATCCCCATAAATAGTGAAGAGGACTCTAATGCCAATTTCACACAGTGTTAGCATTGGGGTAGCAAAACAGGTGAATCATGGTAAAATACAAGGTTGATAACGGCACAGTAATGATGGAGGGTAGTTGTTACAAGTCCATTCCCCCATTATTTTTGAAATTATTTAAGTGAAATTATCAACACCGATTCTACTAGATTTATTATCAATTTAATTCAATTTCATGTTCACTAAACAATAAAAGTGCATCACAAATTCGGTAAATCAATTTCCATCTTGCTGCTCATTACTCCACCAAAAGATAAAAGGAACAAAAACCAATTTATTATCATAAACCGTCTTAGTTATGACACAAGTTAGGCGCTCAAAACTGAAATAAGATTTCCTTCGGATTTCCCCACCATATTCAAATCAACGAGGCCAGGCATATATGTATAGTTCAGTTTCGAAACATCCCGATAACACAGAACAGGAACCCGTACCAACAACAGCAACAAATACAGGTATGGATTTGACTATTAAATTCTAGCTTATACTGATATTAAGTTACTTGAAAATATAATAAATCGTGAGTGAATTACTCACCTTAAATCGGTGGACAGGAGGCGATAGCTACAAAGGCAGAGACTTAGCTTTTATCAAAAGACTGCGACTTGTGGTGCTTTAGACGACTTCGGCTACGATGGAGGGAGACGGGTTCAGTTGAGCTGTGGTTGCTCGAGCTTCGATGAAAAGGAGAACAACGACGGACTTTGGTGATCGACGCGGCGGCAAGCTGTGCTTCAATTTGGGAACAACAACTGTGATTAGGGTTGAGGAAAACCGATTTTATTTGCAAATTTAGGCTTTGGCCATTAAAGTGGAAAGCATCGATATAATTTGGCTGGAGGAAATTTGGAGGAAAAACTGATTTCGGCCATTAAAATCACAAAAGGGAGAAATGATTTTTTTTGTTGAGGAATTTGGGGAAAGAGGGCGTGGCTTTTATAAAAGAAAGAACCCGTGGGTACCAAGTATCCGTGGGAGCCAAGGAACCGATAGTGTGCGTGTGAAGAAACCAACGTTTTTTTTTTCATTTATTTACTTTATTTATTTACGGTTTCTTAAACCTTCTACCGCAAAATTTGTTGACGTTTTATTTTTAAACTACCACAAACCAACTCTAACCGTGATGAAAATTTACATACCATCACGCCTCGATATTCTGAATTCAATAAAATTTATTTGGTCGAGTCCTGACTTTGTTTTGTATAAAGATGTTTATTGCTTTACTGATTTTATTTCATTTGTTTACTGACAACTCCATTCGATTCAAATTTTTAAACGTTAAGTTTCACTTTCTTTATTTATATAAACACACACATCAAAAGAAATATTTTCAAAATAAACTCTTCAATTCCTTTAACATCAATAACGTTTATTTTTAAATTCGACCATCAATATTTCTCTGTCGAATTCCAAATCAAATTCAAATATTTAATCAAATTCAGTTCTAATATTTGATCGTACATGTTTGATTCCAATCAACCATTCTGAATTAAATATGGAATCCAATCCAATTCCAAACAATATACTTGATTTTAAATTCAAAGTCAACATAAATTTATTATTAATAGTAAATTCTTTAATTAATCGTTTATTCCAATCGTCGAAATTTCTGGGTCGTTACAAAGACGAAGACTCTCCTTTTATCTTTATCTTTTGCTTTAGAGACTTTATTTCATTCTGTGTTTTGATGTACGTTTGGAGTTGGGACTTATTTCCTTTGATTCAGACTTTTATTTTGCTAAGTTGAATCCTGTAAACTGCGTACTCTATGGTTCTTTTGATGTGATGTTTATGACATTTATTTCTCTGCTGCAATATTATGTGTTATGATTTTAATCTGTGATCTGTTGTTATAAATGTGTTGTATTCCCAAAGATTATCCTTACTTTCGGTCAATGGAAGTTTGGTGTTATCACAAACCGAAATTAACAAAACACATTTTTGTTTGCCACGCTCACATATTAATTCAAAAAATTATGAAAATTGAAATCTAGCAATAATTTGACATTCTGGTTCCAACAAAAGTGGTTTCATCGAAAACGGACGTCATTTGAAAAATGGTCATTTTTAAGGGCTATATATTATATTAAAATATATAAAAATTCTATAGGGACTTTTATAAATTTTAAACTGGCCATAACTATTTATTTTTAAGGTTACATTTCTGTTTCTTACCTTCATTAGAAAGATATGGTTAAACGGATTTAAATATTTTTGGTTTTATTGCAATCCGATTTATTTTGAATCCTGTACATTTAGTTTAAGTTTAAAATCAAATTTTCAAACTAATGCGCCACTTCTAACTCCTTTTATATTTAAATTAAATTTATTCGTTTTAACTGCGATTTAAAATAAATTTTTAGTTATTATTATTTAAAATAAACAAATTTAAATATTAAAAATCCATTACATTTCCTAAAATAAAATTTTTAAATTGGTTCAGAATTTTCGGGTTGTTACAATCTCCCCCACTTAAAATCTTTTCGTCCTCGAAAAGGAACGTAGTTAAAAGTTGTTTAATTTATCAACTCAATTTTCAATTCTTATCAATTTAGTTTAATATTAAATTTGATTTAGTTAAATTTATCATTCTTTCTCATATTGGTTAAATTAATTATCATACCAACATTTTAATTAGTTAAACTAATTATCAAACATCACAACCAGCAATCAATTAGGTGATTAATTTTTAAAATATATAACTTTAGTATATAGTCAAAAATCATGTTTTTAATGCAAATCACAGCAATAAACCTATCTAGTTTTGGTTCTCATACCAGTCGATTGGAAATATATAGATATTCCACTTTCGTAACTCGAACACAAATACTGATGATGATATATATCACCAGAATCATCTCCGGATGACTAGAGTGTGATTCTATATGTACCCAGTATATTTGAGACTTCGCATACATGTGGATCAGACGTATATTAAAATCTCTATATACTCGATTGTCCAAATTAAAATATAATAATATCTCAAATACGTAATTTAAGATAAAATTTTCAAAACTAAATTTGTTTTTATATTTTATAAAATAACACTCTTCGGACTCATTCTAGGATACTACTGATCGCATCTCTAACGAGTCATTCTTTTTGTAGGATATTACTAATCCTACCTCTGATGAGTCTTCAAACGAGTTGTACCCCAATCGTTTGAGCTAACCCCTTGCTCTGATACCAACTATAACGATACGCATTTTGCCCGACCTTAACCGATCGCTATATCAATTAAAATCGTTCAAAACCCGCATACGTTAACTTTGGGAATACAATACATTAGAACAAATAAATGCAGACTTTTATTACATCATGATAATATAACATCAGAGTATAGAATATATCAGAGTACATTGAGAAATAATACAGCGGAAGATTAATTTACAATATATATAATACAAAGCAGCGGAAAACAAATAAACTAATACATCGGAGGACTATCATGCTCTGGACACAGCTTTGAGCTTCGATCCAGAATCCTGCTTAAAAGGAATATCTGCAAAACAAGCTACTCGATTGCCCGTGTGGAAAATAAGGGGCACCCGAATTTGTAAGTGAAACAAACTACGGGTCAGTCATGAGACTGGTATGAGAAATCTTACTTAACCTATCTAATAATAAGGCTAATCACAGGACCACACCGCTAACGCGGAACGGGTTCACTCCATTGGATTGCCAGTGCATAAATAAAGTAAATCGTTAAACAACATAATGCATTTTAGAAAAATGAAACCATTATAAGACTCAAGTCCTATCACACAATGCAACGCAAACCGGAGGATAGAGTTTTACCTTATAATGGTCAAAAGATGCTTGATACGATAAAACGGGTTTGATATTATTATTAGTGTATATATGTTTTAAAACCAATTTCAATCATAATGTATCAATCATAGACGGCATAGCTACCATATACTATGTCTCCATACTAGTTATACAATCAAAACTGCATGATGTCGTATTGGAAGTTGGATTTCCATCATGAGTCAAGGCTAGGGACGATCTCCTAACCGATTCAAGACACTCTAGCAATGTCTCAGGATTTGAACGCTGGCGAACCCTTGGATCTTGCAGGGCCGGTCCACAAATACTTTAGTGGATTGGCAATTCCTGAACACATGCTTCCCGATCCTATTGGACTTATAAATTGGCCATTGCGACCAATAAAAATCCGAGGTGCCTCCATCCATCAACTGCATAAGTAAAAATGTCGGGCCGTGTGAAACCCAAACACCACTTCTAGCTAAAAAGAAACGTGTGCACTCCTTGCATTCCTTTGTCCCGTTTTTGACTCTACCGGGGTGTGAGGCTCGTGAGGTAATGTAATACGCAAAGCTATGCCTAAATAGCTATGCTTTGATCATCAACCATAAGGCTCTGTTTTTCAACAAAAGCCTTGATCCATGCATCTTAGTATGCCACATTGTCAATCCCTACCATTGATTTCTGCCAATATATAACCTCTGAGCTCATACGTCTCAGAGAAGGGTATTAAGCAAGATAATAAATTCTCCGCTACCAAACAGATATATATATTAGCAGAAATCAACAGATATAATGTAAAGGAATACAACGTCAGACACACCATCCATTTACAAGTCCGTTCTGGGTCTGAACGAAACCGGAGGAACTTAATTCCTCGCATATCCGAACAATCAACAAATACGTCCGGACAACTACCACAGTAGCCCCTTCAAGGTAGCTACTCCAATCATGGGCATCAGTAGTCCTCATCCATTCGATGTGAAGATCATCGGTCTTACACCATCTTAAATCTCTTCGACTATTAGTCATCGTATTCATTATTCAGAATGGGTTAAACCGGGTCTTTCCGAATAACTCGCGTAATTTATAATCAAGTGCTATAAAAACACATCCAACGCCTCATTCCAATTCAGAATATTCTTTTAGTAAAATATTCACAATATTAGAGAAGAGCCCCCATTAATTTTATCAAAGACAAATCCTTTAAAGTTACCTTTTACATCTCCAAATCATTACTTAAAGATTATTCAAATTTAAGAAATTAATCTTATCTTTAACAGGGTTAAAGAACCGATGTCATTTAAAACACAGTTCACGATAAACCAAAAATCATCTTTCATTAAATATGGAATTTTCATAGAAATCGAATCAATATATAATCAATATAAATTTCTGTATCAGGCCAATAATATAACTGGAATAACGGCAAAGCCTTTTAGATTCCATATATAGTAACAGCCTTCTTTTACAGAAGCTCATCTCAATTATCACCGAACCAAATTCCATTCAATTCCAATTTAATGAAATAAATTGGAAAACTTTATTTTGGAAAATTTTCCAATTAAATCCTAATAAAAGATTTATAAATTCTGAGTTATATTTTCTTTGTTAATTGGGTTAAGGAACAAATGTTGTTTAAAACATAGTTCACGATAAACCCAATTCACATTTCACTTTATTCCAATTACTAAATATACTTTGAAAACTCTATTAATCTTAATTAAAAGATTTATTCTTTTTACACGGGGTTTTAAGAATAGTATTATTTAAGACACCATTCACGATAACCCAAAAATCCAATTTGTTTATTTGAAAACATTGGATTATCTTTCTAGTTAATAACTAGTTCATTTTGATAAAAATATTTTTTACCTTTACAAAATTGGAGTTTTTCATCTTAAAATCTTTTTAAATCATATATTATGATTTTACATAATTTTTGAATACTTAAAATAATTTTATTAAGGCCTTTACAGTCGATTTCCATAAACGGCATCGAACTGCATCCATAGCAACCTTTTCTAAAATTGGTTTGGACATAACTCCAAATATAACCGTTAGATTTCAAAACTCTTATATTCATTGGAAAGCTCTTTTCGATACGAACCCAACCAAATGGTTTCGGATTTAGGAGAATACAACCGTCGGATCTCCCGTTACGTCAATTTGAAGTTAATGGTCGAAATTCGCGAACAGTCGCGGTGCGGCGCGTTCTATTCAGGCCATTATATATATACATATATATATATATATATCGTCAATTTCTATTAAAACGTACTTTATAAAATATATATAAATTTATTTTAAAATGATTTTATATCCATTCTAAATTTTAAAGCAAAATTGAATATTCTTTATTTTTATCATATTAAAATATTTATATTTTCAAAATATTAGATTTATAAACCACTTCTTTTTATATTCATTTATAAATCGATCGATAAACCGGTTCGGGTTGAAAATAGCGTCCCTACATAACACGTCTTCATATTTTATATTTTTATATCCATTCTAAAACGGACATGAAAATCACAGTTTTATTTTACATTGAATATTATTTTAAAATATTCAGAATTTTAAAATATTCTTTATCTACAAACCCCTTTACTTCAAAATATTCTTTATATAAAGTTGTTCTTCATTTTCAAAAATATTATTTTATTGAAAATATTTTAAATCGGAATGTGACTCCATCAATTACCATATAAATTCAGTTATATGGATTTCATACATTGCATATATCCAACGATAATGATAAACAATCATCAAACAATACATTCACATCCAAAGTGATATTTATAATTGTGTGAGCATTAAAAAAAATAAGAAATGCCCAACACAGGCTGTCAACTCATCGATTGACAATTAATTAAATATTGGGGCTAGTGTATATCCAATGTCGTCCCAACACCCGTGTGGGGTTTCAACCAACAAACAATAATATATTATTTGTGCACTTGGGCGATGTGTGAAAAATTATCGTGTTAATCACATAAACAAGTCGGACAACTTGTAAACAGAAGTGTAACACTTCAATAATGAGAAATTTTAACGATTCCTACATACGAAACAAAGATGTATATTTTATTGTTCACCTATTCCATTTTTAATATCTAATTCTTTTTAATGCATATAAAAGGACAATAAAAATATAACACTAAAATCTATTCTTTTATTGCCTCTTGAATGACAATAAAATGAAACATTTAAAACCTGTTCTTTTTTATTCATATAAAATGACCATAAAATGTGACATTTAATTCCACTCTTATTATTGTCTTTAAAAATGACAACAAAAAAGTAACTTTCAATTCTATCCTTTTATTTTAACTAAAATGTAAACAAAATGTAACTTTTTTTATAATGTTTTGTTTACAACCAATTTTGTAAACAAAATGCAACTTCTTCCTACGGTGTTGATTTTGCATCAAAATATGCATATAAAAATGAAATCTTTTCTACGTTGTTTATTTGCATCTAAATATGCAAATAAAAATGAAATCTTTACTATGTTGTTTATTTGCATCTAAATATGAAAATAAAAATGAAATCTTTATCTAAATGTTTATTTGCATCTAAATATGCAAATAAAAATGAAATCTTTTTCTAAACGTTTTGTTTGCAACGTAATTTACAAACAAAAATGTAACCTTTTAAACCATTTATACTTTTATTCAATACACAAAATAAAAATGTATATTCATTCTAATGTTTATGGTTACATCTAAAATGAAAACAAAATGATGATTTTAATTCTAATGTTTTGTTTGCATCTAAAATTGCAAACAAAAAATATAACCTTTTAATTCTAATGTTTTGTTTGCATCTAAAATTGCAAACAAAAATATGATTTTCTTATACCAAAGCATATTTGTGTTAGAGAATGCAAATAAAAGAATATTTTATATCTCAAAGTATATTTGCATAAAATAATGCAAATAAAAGAGCATTTTATATTTCTATGTATATTTGCATAAAAAGAATGCAAATAAAAGAACATTTTAATTTTCTATGTATATTTGCATAAAAGAATGCAAATAAAAGAACATTTTAAATTTTCTAAATATATTTGCATACAAGAATGCAAATAAAAGAACATTCTTTATTTTGTAATGTATATTTCATTAGCGAAATGTGAATAAAAAAACAATTTTATTTCAACGTATATTTGCATAAAAGAATGCAAATGAAGGAATAACTTTTTAATTCATCGTATATTTACATCAAAGAATGCAAATAAAAGAATAACTTTTTAATTCATCATTTATTTGCATCAAAGAATGCAAACAAAAGAATAACTTTTAATTCATCGTTTATTTGCATCCAAGAATGCAAATAAAAGAATAACTTTTTAATTTAAATGTTTGCTTGCATCTAAAGAATGCAAATAAAAATTTAACTTTTAATTTCATGTTTCATTTGCATCAGGGAATGCAAATAAAAATGTAATTCTTTATTTCATGTTTTATTTGCATCGAGGAATGCAAACAAAAATACAACTCTTTATTTTAATGTTTTGTTTGCATCGAGGAATGCAAACAAAAATACAACTCTTTATTTTAATGTTTTGTTTGCATCGAGGAATGCAAACAAAATTGTAACTCTTTATTTATGTTTTATTTGCATCGAGGAATGCAAATAAAAATGTGACTCTTATATTTTAATGTTTTGTTTGCATCGAGGAATGCAAACAAAAATGTAACTTTTTCAATTCAATAAAATTAACAAAATGATATTTTTCACTGAGTTGACAATTCTAATTCCAATTCAATAAAATGAACAAAATGGTATTTTATGCCAAACTAATTCAATCCAATAACAATGACAAACTGATATTTTTTCATTGGATTGACGAACAAATTCAATTCAACAAATATGTCCAAAGTGATGTTTTTAATTTAATTGACAAACATATACAGATCTATAATTATTCATCACCAAACAATAGATTAATCATCATCCAAATTTCAGACAAAACAGATCTAAATGGTATACATACAATCATCACATAGCAAGTAAAATAAATAATTTGACTAATTATTTGAAAATCAGAAATCTCACATTGATTTTATTCTGAACGGTTCAGATTTGAAATCTCCTCTAATTCTGATTTGCTTCGAATTAGATCCGGTTTGTTCTATGCTGTAGCTCTTGTCAACACGATTCCAATGCTTCCAACCTCATTAAATTCTGATTTGAATTGAACAAGTTATCGAGATTTATATATTAATCATTTTAATAACCTTAATAATATAATTAAAATTTTAACTATCCTCTAATTACATCATTAAGGAAACCTATGGCCGTTGCTTCTTCCAGGAATGCTCGAACCCAACATCGTCTTCAAAAACAAGCTGCTGCACCGACCTATAGATCGTCGGACTTGATCTGGGACCGCCACGAGGAGCGGCACTGTGCCTCCACCTAACGCCGGTCACGGTGTCGAACTCGCCAGCCTCCTCCATCCAAGAAACACATGCGAAAAGCACGGCTTTGAGCACCAATTTCGAGATCCATACTACACTAAAATTCATCTTGTCCGTATGGAATCGTAGAGCAAGGAACGCTCTACCGTTTTTGCTTTGGATTCATTGATTAATTCGATGAGAGATGGAAGAGATTAAGGATTGAATTTGGGATAGGTTTGGCCATTGATTGTGTAGAACGACGGCTAGGTTTATTTTTGGGATTAAGGTTTTTGTGGAAGATGTTCTATTTTTATATTATTTTAACGCTATTTTTACAAATAAATCCATACATCTTAAACTAGTCTGATTTTAGTCCAACCGGAGTTGACCAAACCTAATAGCCCCTGTTCCGGATCCAATGGGCTAGGCCTCGTCAGCCCAAATGACTGCTTGTGGCCTAAAATCTTTAATTTAATATTTAAATCCTTTATTAAATTAATATAACCATATATTTAAATCCACCTGGGCCACATACGAACTCAGAAAAATCTAGAAAAATTATTTTTAGATAGGTTTTGACGATACGGTGCTAACAAAACTAATTTCGTTGAATTCTGAGACAGTTTGAAAATTGGCCATTTTCAAGTCGATTAAATCTGACCGAAATTGACAAAACACATTTTCATTTGCCACGCTCACATATTAATTCGAAAAATTATGAAAATTGAAATCTAGCAATAATTTGACATTCCGGTTCCACCAAAAGTGGTTTCGTTGAAAACAGAGGTCGTTTGAAAAATGGTCATTTTTAAGGGCCATATATTATATTAAAATATATATAAATTCTATAGCGACTTTTCCAAATTTTAAACTGGCCATAACTATTTATTTTTAAAGTGAAATATCAGTTTCTTACCTTCATTAGAAAGATATGGTTAAACATATATAAATATTTTTGGTTTTACTGCAATCCGATTTATTTTGAATCATGTACATTCAGTTAAAGTTTAAAATCAAATTTTCAAACTGCCACGCCACTTCTAACTCCTTTTATATTTAAATTAAATTTATTCGTTTTAACTGCGATTTAAAATAAATTTTTAGTCGTTATTATTTAAAATAAACAATTTTAAATATTAAAAATCCATTAAATTTCCTAAAATAAAAATTTTAAATTGGTTCAGAATTTTCGGGTTGTTACAGTTACGCCCTGTAGTAACCCAATTTATACCCTGTTGGGCCCTCCGTTGTTTGAAGTTTTATCCTATGAGAAGACATTGTGACCTTAAGGCCTTGCTGTGAAATTGTGTCACTCACTGTCGTTCCACTGTTCCCTAGTGCCCTGTTTGACTCATGTTGAACCCGAATATGCTCATGTCTTTTGTGGGTTTTCCATGACCATGTAAGTGAGCGTTGTTGTCCTAGTGAACCACACCGCCTTGGGTTAAGACATTACGAATTCGAAGAAATTTCTGGTGTCTATGGATTTTTTTTCTACTAATCTCATGTCTAGGGTGTAAGAAAATAGTGGTCAATGTATTGAAAAGCGGAAGCTAAACTATGCTAGAAATTTAGTTTGGATATGCTGATCTGGACTAACGTATTGGCATAAAACTAATAGCACAAAATTTTCAGTTTATACGAGATATGAGAAGTTCCAATTTTATTTATAGTGTATTTCTTGTCTTCTTAAGTTTGTAATCCATAATGTTTTTATGAACTAAGTAAAGAAATTTAGAACCCTGTTTAGTTTGTCCAGATATTGCTGCTCCAGGATTTTAAGAAAAAATTGATTTGTTCGGATTTTGGAACAAAGTGTTGTTGGTTTCCTTGTATACCATTAGAGAAACACATTTCAATACTGTGCAAACACCAATACGCTTACTATAGGAACTTATGTGGAGAATCCTTTACTACCCAGGACCATAATTATTTTACCATGCACAGGAAAATCACACGTCACCACATCATCGGGTTGTCTCTTTAAAGTTTGTAATTAACCGGAGTATGTACGTTTTAAGGGTCATATGTCTTTTGCATACCACCTTGACCTCTACTGGTCACATTTTGAAACTTCCACTCGGTCCTTAAGAGGTTTGTATAGATGTTGTAGGTTCATTTGAAATAATACCCACTAACATGACATCGAAATATATATACATTATTTTTCCCACTTTGATGAGCTTATAGGTGTTACTCATACGCTTGGCATGGTCCATGTAAATTGTTTACATATGCAACTGAACTTTGACCCATGTGTTTTGTCCCTTTGGTTTACCTTGTTATTATGTTATTTAGTGCACGTGTTGGTGCACCTCTTTTCAGTAATATGAAATGCTAATAAAAAGAAAAAGAAAAAAAATTGTGCATAGTGTTCTTTTCTGCTTTAGCATTTACCATTGCAAGTAACCATATATTCAAAGTTATATAATGCCACACACATACGCTTTTGTTACCCTGTTCTTATTCGAACCTTTGAGAACAGGTGCTATATTTCCCACTCTCTTGCTATTGTACTATCTTGGATATGTTGTTACTGTCTTTATGTTATCTCATGTATCTGTACATGGGTGGATACTTTTTGACATTCTAAATGATCCCTGCTATCCTGACTACCGTGCTGTAACAATGACCAGTGTTTCTCTGTATATACTATGTACCTTATTTGCCTATTTCTAGTTTGAAATTGATGCCTCTAATTTGGTGGTTGGCTTTGATTTACTGCACACTGTTTCATGCGGCAAAACGAGTTCATTATGTGATCATTGTTGGCATAATGGGCTTGCACTTGTTATTTATGGTTGCGGGATGTTAGGGGCAGTGCACACGTGTACCTGTACACGTGTGTACATCCAGCCTTCCATGACCGGTTGTCCCTAAAATAAAACTGATATGTACAGATACTACACAACTGTTATATTCGATGTAAAGTTAAATAGTATATTTCAGTTTATATTGAAGTTAATTTACATGAACTATGATTAATCCTGACTCGAGTGTTTTATGTTTTTGCATGGAACGCTCAGGTCAGACCTTGAGCGTTACAGATTTAGAGATCATAGTTCAGGATTCTATGATTGACAAAGCTGGGGATTCTAAAGACGGCGCACTCTGATGTTTGGAACCAGTTAAAATTTTCTTCATATTCAAATTATTCTTACATTCCGCTGCTGTAACACCCCGTAATTTTATAACATTAAAATTCACAAATTAAAGTATACTTAATTTTTAAAAGAAGAATTAAGTGAAATGGGTGCGCTATTATGTTCGTTTCAAAATTTTGGATCAAGATAGACATTTGGTTTGCACAAAACGGATACCTTATGAAGACGTTATTAAGCCTTGAAGTTTGTATGCATATGAGAAAAATAAAATATAGATATATACAAAAATTAAATAAATAAATATGCAAAAAAGTTCAAAACAACGAATCGGGAGGGGAAATAACCGAACCGGTCCATTTTTGAGATCGACCCGAGCCACGCTGGGTCGACTAAGGGTTGATTCAGGGTGTTTGGCTGTCAACCTGTGGGCCGATTCGCTCTAAGGCAGATGTGGCACCTGATTGGTTCTCATGGTTCAGGGTTAATCTAGTGGTCCTTAAACACTCTCTACAACTATATAATGACCCTAAACCTAAACCGTAATTCATTAACAAAGAGGAATGGTGCCTCCATGCTCCTAAAACCTAAAGTGACCTAGCCTCCACCCTAATCAATCAATTCAAAAGAGAAGAGAAAGATAACAAATCAACACCTACATCAACGGAAAGCTAAATCAACTCCAGAAAATCAGGTCCTAGAATCGTTCTTCTTTTTCTTAAACCACGATTTGTGAGTACAGTTATTTTCAGATATGAAATTTAATTATGATCTTGACATGGGTATAAATCTGAATTGGAGACCTATCTTATTCTTGTTCATCAGATCTGTTTTTCTGTGTAGATCCATCTTATTCTTTTTTATCAGATCTGTTTTTCTGTGTAGATCTATCTTATTGTAACTATTTTGTATCTCTTCCTTCCTTCTGTTCTATAGCCAGGCTACCACAAGCCTGAGCTAAATCTCATAAGAGATTGACACGCGAACGCTAAATTTGGGGAAAATATTGAATGATGCATAATAGGACATAACTGATTTGTGACTAAATTGAGAACACAACATAACTGGTAATTGAAGATCTAGATCTAGGCATACTATATATGACGGTTTATGATTTGGAAGAAGGAGAATTATTGTATGACAACATATGACTTGTAATTTGGGGGACAAAATGCGTGTTAAAATTCAAGATCTAATTTTGAGGACATAATACATGTTGTAATTTAAGATTTTGGGGGCATATTTTATATGACGACCTATGACTTGGAAGAAAAAAAGGATATATGGTTTAGGCGTAAAAGATCTATATTAAAATAGGGATAAATATTAATGTGAATACGCCTAATTCGGATTTTTGGATATTTGACACACGCGGTAATCAACGGCTATAATTTGGCTTAATTTATATTGTGCATCATGGTTTGGGGTTTTTAGAGAATATTCTGTACGGTGCAAATTTAACAAAAAAAATTGGGACATATGTTATATGGTGAATATGACCATAATTTGGGCATGTAAAATTAGGCTTAATTTTGTGATTAGGTGAGGTATGTCAATGGAATTTTAAGGAATGATTAAATCTGTTAAATTGCCCAATCTGCTAAATCTGTTGAAATTGAATACGGTAATTTGGCATATGAAATATGTAGGCTCGATCTAAAATTGAGAAAAACATGTTAATAGAACTTTGGATAATCTGTTGTAATTTGTGAAGAAGTTAGTTTGTTGAATTGGCATAATTAGTCTAATATTGGCATAATCTGTGAATGAAAAACTTTAGCTACAAATAAGAATGCTGAGACACAAGGTTAGACTCAGTTTGCGGTGGAAGCCTGCCCGGACCCAACCGGCTTAACCAGCAACCGCAAACTGTCAGTCTAATGTGAGAGGTCGTAGGCATAAGGATGCTTAGACATGAGGTTAGGTCTGGCTTGTGGCAGAAGTCTGCCCGGAACCGCCCGGCACATCCAGCGGCCACAAGCTACCGACCTAATGTGAGAGGTCTGTGCATTAATATTTAATTAATGCAAATCTAAGATAAATATGATGCCTAAAACATGTTGGGTGGATAGGGTTAAAACAACTGGACTAATGAATCTAATAAACCTGTTTCTTGCATCTGTAGGCCCAATACAAAGTTAGGTAAAACAATCTGTAAGTATGTTAATCTATATATCTGATCCGTTAGTCAGAGAACTTGTTAATCTATACATTTGTTCCATTAGTCTGAAAACCTGTTAAATTGTATATCTGATCTGAAAACTAGTTAATCCGAACTTTGTACATCTGAAATCTGTAAACAAGTTAGTCTGAAATCTGTTAGTCTAGGGACATAAGGTTAGGAGGGATAATTACTTGTGTCATCTGTTGTTTGGGACCCATATTAGTCAGTAACCCTTTCTGGTATCAAAATTATGACCCAACTCTAAGAGGGGTCTGGGCACGCTTACTGAACTAATTGTAAGAGGTTCACTTTGATATTGACAAGGGGTGTTGATGGCACATTCCAACCAGGTCATGTGCGTGCATGGATCCGGTCTGCTCTGAGGATGTAAGACACCGTGACATCTGTAAATTGGTCTGTGTCTATAGGTTGCCACTTTAGGAAGTGATACACCCTTCTATGGGGTCGGCACAGGGTATTTATGTATTAGGGAGCCGATCGCTTGGGGTAGAGTTTAGGGTACACTTAGTTCTGTCTGTTTCTATTGGGGTATCGTCTGTTTCTGTTGGGGTGGTAACACCTGTCTGTTTCTGTGTGGTATCGTCTGTTGGGGTCGTAAAGGCCCATTACTAGTGTACACCTAACTCTAATATTCTGCTTCCGTAGGGATTATTCTGTTTCTGTCTCTGATTTCATTCCTGATTCTGTTTCTGTACCGCCTATCTCTGTTTGGGTTGTAAAGGGCCATTTCTAGCATCATGTTTCTGAAGAGATTATTCTGTTTTCTGTTTAGACAATAGGACAACACCTAATTCTGTTATACTAGTATTAGTATAGAGAAGTGAAAACTAAGTAAGGAGTTTAGCTTAGCCTATATCATTCTGTTTCTTCTGTTAACCTGCTACTCCTGTTACGTCTATCTCTCATCCAGTTTTATTTACATGTCATGATACTGTTATCTATTTATATGTTGAAAGTCACTGGACTGACCAGACGTATGTCTGACCTAGTTTGTTTCGCCTCTTTTCTTCCATTCCACCCCCCCCAAGGTACTCAGGTTGGGAGCGTAGGAGCTTGATTTAGATTTCTCTCTGCTTGAAGTGCTTGAAGTATTGCTTGGCTTTGATTCTACCTATTTATGGAATTTTCTGTAGGGGATTATGGCTTTAAAATTACGTACTCTGAAGGCTTTTGTACAAGACTGATATTTATGTACTTGAATTCTGATATTGTGGTTTTGAAAGATGTAACCAAACTTACTTCTGTTTCTGCTGTAATAAAGTTATAAATTTTTCAAGTACTACTTTATGTATCTATCTTGTAATATTCTATTTTGTTTACTTATAATGCTTCATGGAAGTTAATGCATTCCCTTTGTGAGTGACATTAACGGACATGGGGTGTTACACTTGGTATTAGAGCTGAAGGTTACCAGATTTGATAAGAAGTTTTTGAAAACTATTTTTAAAAAGGAAGTATTTTCAAAAGGAAAGTTATTTTGATAGACATAGTCCCCAAAGCCATATATCTATCTTTTGATTTTCTGCTTAATTCTTGTTACCTTCTTTTTTGAGTCTCCGGGGCTCCTAGCTTTCTAGGAGGTAACCTCATCGCGACATGATTCTGTAGGCATGATGAGACTACGGTGCCTGTTAAAGAGCAAAGAAGTGCCTAACTTCCATCTATAGCCGCAGTAATTTCACCTACGGCTAATCCTCTTTCGAGCTTCGTAGGGTTTTTCGTGCGATGGGGGCAACTTTAGAGAAAGACTTGTTAACATGTAAGAAGGCTGGTTGTTTTCAGTGCCGTGAGATAGGACATCTGATCAAAGATTGCCCCAGAAGGCAAGGGCAAAGGGCAGAATCTTCTGGAAGGTAAGCGAATGCTCTCACAGTTGGTGGACAGGATAGAGGTGGAAAAATTTTCGTAGAAAGTTTAATTTCCTTATCTGATCATTCTGGCATTTTAATTCTGTAGTTGAGTCTCTGCACTTTAATACTAGTCTTGTTTCTGATCCCGCTATAGTCTCAAACCCCATAAGGGTTACGACTCATCTGTTTGTGATAGGTTGGGGTTTGAGGGTATCTGTGTTAAGCGTTAAGTTGACTATGGCACATACATTCTAGTTTTTGTGGGATATGATAGGGTTTTATCATGCTTAGTTTCCTAAGAATCATTTGATAATCTGATCTGTACCAGTAGTCTGTAAGTATCTGAATATTTCTAAAAAAGATAGGAGGTTTTACTCGAAGCGTGAAGTAGATTTCCAGTTTTGACATTGTTTAATGGGAGTAATTCTCTGAGTGTCAATTTGATGTTGATTTCGGTCTTCGGGTTGACACGTAGGGATTTATTTTCTTAACCGATGTCTAATGGGAATAGAACTTTTATTTTAATTGTACTTGCTTCTAACACTCGGTTGTATCCTATCGATCGAGTCTTCGACCTTTAGGTTGAAACTAATGGGTGTAAACATGTGTTTGAGACATGTTATGTTTGATGGTTGCAAGTGGATGCAAGTGGTTGCTCGTGGATGCACGTACACACACTAAGCACTAGATCGGCTCGATAACACTTTCATACTGCATATGGATGTGTGTGCATTTTTCAATTTTTGTGGATGCAAAATGATTGACTCATCACATGGATGTTGCATTTGGATGAATGGTTATGCACTCATATAGAAATGATGTGTATCAAATAGGATTTCTTGCATACATAATTGGACTCATGGCACTAACATAATTCGTGTTATGGAGGTTAACTGGATCAGTAGACCGCCTGATTTTGCATTAGATAAGAAACATGTACACACACTCTGCATATGTTCATACGGCATTAGAAAACTTTTTAAGGACAATGGATGCTTGTGGATGATTGTTGAGTAGATGGATGATTGGATAGTAGGATACATTCTTCTTAAGTTGGAGATTTCGGGGACGAAATCCTTTAAGGAGGGGAGAATGTAACACCCCGTAATTTTATAATATTAAAATTCACAAATTAAAGTATACTTAATTTTTAGAAGAAGAATTAAGTGAAATGGGTTGCGCTATTATGTTCGTTTCAAAATTTTGGGTCAAGATAAACATTTGGTTTGCACAAAACGGATACCTTATGAAGATGTTATTAAGCCTTGAAGTTTGTATGCATATGAGAAAAATATATATACAGATATATATAAAAATTAAATAAATAAATATGCAAAAAAGTTCAAAATAACGAATCGGGATGGGGAATAACCGAACCGACCCATTTTTGAGGTCGACCCGAGCCTTGCTGGGTCGACTCGGGGTTGATTCAGGGTGTTTGGCTGTCAACCCATGGGCCGATTCGCTCTAAGGCAGATGTGGCATTTGATTGGTTCTCATGGTTCAGGGTTAATCTAATGGTCCTAAAACACTCTCTACTACTATATAAAGACCCTAAACCTAAACCCTAATTCATTAACAAAGAGGAATGGTGTCTCCATGCTCCTAAAACCTAAAGTGACCTAGCCTCCACCTTAATCAATCAATTCAAAAGAGAAGAGAAAGATAACAAATCAACGCCTACATCAACGAAAAGCTAAATCAACTCCAGAAAATCAGATCCTAGAATCATTCTTCTCTTTCTTAAACCACGATTTGTGAGTACAGTTATTTTCAGATATGAAATTTAATTATGAGCATGACATGGGTATAAATATGAATTGGAGATCTATCTTATTCTTGTTTATCAGGTCTGTTTTTCTGTTTAGATCCATCTTATTTTTTTTATCAGATTTGTTTTTCTGTGTAGATCTATCTTATTGTAACTAAGATCTATCTTATTGTAACTATTATGTATCACTTCCTTCCTTCTGTTCTATAGCCAGGCTACCACGAGCCTGAGTCAAATCTCATAAGAGATTGACACGCGAACGCTAAATTTGGGGAAAATATTGAATGATGCATAATTGGACATAACTGATTTATGATAAAATTGAGAACACAAAATAAGTGGTGATTTAAGATCTAGATCTAAGCATACCATATACGACGGTTTATGATTTGGAAGAAGGAGAATTATTGTATGACAACATATGACTTATAATTTGGGGGCATATTTTATGTGATGATCTATGACTTGGAAGAAAAAAAAGGATATATGGTTTAAGCGTAAAAGATCTATATTAAAATAGGGATAAATATTAATGTGAATACACCTAATTCGGATTTTTGGATATTTGACACACGCGGTAATCAACGGCTATAATTTGGCATAATTTATATTGTGCATCATGATTTAGGGTTTTTAGAGAATATTCTGTACGTTGCAAATTTAACACTAAAAAAAAATTGGGACATATGTTATATGGTGAATTATGACCATAATTGGGCATGTAAAATTAGGCTTAATTTTATGATTAGGCGAGGTATGTCAATGGAATTTTAAGGAAGGGTTAAATCTGTTAAATTGCCCAATCTGCTAAATCTGTTGAAACTAAATACAGTAATTTGGCGTATGAAATCTGTAGGCTCGATCTAAAATTGAGCAAAACATGTTAATATAACTTTGGATAATCTGCTGTAACTTATGAAGAAGTTAATTTGTTGAATTGGCATACTTAGTCTAATATTGGCATAATCTGTGAACGAAAAACTTTAGCTACAAATAAGAATGCTGAGACACGAGGTTAGACTCAGTTTGCGGTGGAAGCATGCCCGGACCCAACTGGCTTAACCAGCAACAGCAAAATGTCAGTCTAATGTGAGAGCTAGTAGGCATAAGGATGCTTAGACACGAGGTTAGGTCTGGCTTGTGGAAGAAGTCTACCTGGAACCGCCTGGCACATCCAGCGGCCATAAGCTACCGACCTAATGTGAGAGGTCTGTGCATTAATATTTAATTAATGCAAATCTAAGATAAATATGATGCCTAAAACGTGTTGGGTGGATAGGGTTAAAACAACTGGACTGATGAATCTAATAAACCCGTTTCATGAATCTGTAGGCCCAGTACAAAGTTAGGTAAAACAATCTGTAAGTCTGTTAATCTGTATATCTGATCCATTAGTCTGAGAACTTGTTAATCTGTACATCTGATCCGTTAGTCTGAAAACCTGTTAACTTGTATGTCTGATCTGAAAACTAGTTAATCTGAACTTTGTACATCTGAAATCTATAAACAAGTTAATTTGAAATCTGTTAGTCTAGGGACACAAGGTTAGGAGGGATAATTACTTGTGTCATCTGTTGTTTGGGACCCATATTAGTCAGAACCATTTCAGGTATCAAAACTATGACCCAACACTAAGAGGGGTCCGGGCACGCTTACTGAACTAATTGTAAGAGGTTCACTCTGATAATGGCGAGGGGTGTTGATGGCGCATTCCAACCAGATCATGTGTGTGCATGGATCCGGTCTTCTCTGAGGATGTAAGACACCGTGACATCTGTAAATAGGTCTGTGTCTATAGGTTGCCACTTTAGGGAGTGATACACCCTTCAGTGGGGCCGGCACAGGGTATTTATGTATTAGGGAGTCGATCGCTTGGGGTAGAGTTTAGGGTACACTTAGTTCTGTCTGTTTCTGTTGGGGTACCGTCTGTTTCTGTTGGAGTGGTAACAACTGTTTGTTTCTGTGTGGTACCATTTGTTGGGGTGGTAAAGGCCCATTACTAGTGTACACCGAACTCTAATATTCTGTTTCCATAGGGATTAATCTATTTCTGTCTCTGATTTCGTTCCTGATTCTGTTTCTGTATCGTCTGTCTCTGTTCGGGTGGTAAAGGCTCATTTCTAGCATCATGTTTCTGAAGAGATCATTCTATTTTCTGTTTAGACAATAGGACAACACCTAATTCTGTTATACTAGTATTAGTGCAAAGAAGTGAAAACTAAGTAAGGAGTTTAGTTTAGCTTATATCATTTTGTTTCTTCTGTTAACCCGCTACTCCTGTTACGGCTATCTCTCATCCAGTTTTATTTACATGTCATGATACTGTTATCTGTTTATATGTTGAAAGTCACTGGACTCACCAGACATATGTCTGACCTAGTTTTTTTTGCCTCTTTTCTTCCATCCCCTCCCCCCCCCCCCCCCCCGCAGGTACTCAGGTTGGGAACGTAGGAGCTTGATTTAGATTTCTCTCTGCTTGAAGTGCTAGAAGTGCTTGAAGTATTGCTTGGCTTTGATTTTACCTATTTATGGCATTTTCTGTTGGGGATTATGGATTTAAATTACGTACTCCGAAGGCTTTCGTACAAGACTGGTATTTATGTACTTGGATTCCGATATTGTGGTTTCGATAGATGTAACCAAACTTACTTCTGTTTCTGCTATAATAAAGTTATGAATTTTTCAAGTACTACTTTATGTATCTGTCTTGTAATATTCTGTTCTGTTTACTTATAATGCTTCATGGAAGTTAATGCATTCCCTTTGTGAGTGACATTAACGGACATGGGGTGTTACAACTGCGTAGAAAAATTTCTTGTATCAAAGATTTTGATTATATATAAAAGTTTATTTCACTATTTAAATATTATGTTATTTATTTATTATGTGTTTCCAGTATTGATTCTGTGTTTTAAACTCTATAAGCTAAATAACGATCCGTCGATTTGGATGTTTTAAGTTGTTTTAATTACCAATTTGAAGCGGTCAAAAAGGCGAATGTTACAAGTGGTATCAGTGCTTTGGTTTATTAAAGCTTAGCTTATTGAGTTTAAAAATGGATCTTGAAAATGTTTTGAAAAATAAAATTTTGAAGTATAAATAATTTTAAAATAGATTTTGAAGGAATAATTATTTTGAAATCAATATTTTGAAACTAATTCAGCGGAAAGAAAAAAACTTGAAATTTAATTTCTGTTCGAAATCCCCAGTCTTCGGATCCAGACATGTGAGAGCTAATCTTAAATAAGGTTCCCCTTAAATTTGAATCTCGAATCCATCATCGAGTTGAATTTAAGGAAAATAAGTATAAGAGAGTTGACGAATAAATTTATGTAATTGTGTGTTTTAGTAATCAAGGATAATTGATATTCATTGGAAAAGGAAATTTAAAATCGTTTCAAAAATGAAAAGATGTATTTGTTTTTGATATTCAAAATATAAATTAATGAAGATACAATCGAAAAAAAGTAATAATTGGAATCCACCTGTGTCATACTGGATTACTAAGTGATTTAGATTATACAGGACATGGCAAGGCAAATTATTATTAGTTTCGAACCAATAATGTAGGATCAAATATATGAATTCAATAATAAGTTATAATCTGGTTGATTAATTTACACGAAGTGAAGTGTTAATGAGAATTGTAAACAAAGCAATATATGAATGAAGATTTTGAAGAAATTTGAATCAATATTTAAATGAAATCAAACTAATTTGATGCGACAAGTTCAGATTTCGATAAAAGGAATAATATTTACTTTTTAGAAGCCAATACCATTTGAATGCGAATATATTGCAAACGAATTTGGAAATAGCAGAAATGGAGTTGACCAGTATAGTAAGATTATTTTGAAGTTCAGAATATAAACAAAGGGAGATTTTTTTTCCGATGTTCGGAATGTATTATATAATAAGAGATTATTCGGGAAAAAGTTATTTATGGAGGTCGATTAGGTCTAATTTCGCAAAGTATTGTTTACTTTCCATTTTAACATAAAATTTAAAATATTAATTAATTGTTTATGTATTCATATAAATGAATAAAGTATAATATAAAATTTAGTATTCGTAATTATTGTTATAATCAACGGTTTTGTAAAGGAAGTAAAATTTTAATTTAAATTCAGAAATTTAGAGGATAGATGTTTTGTTGATATACGAAGTTGTAAACTTTATTTTTTTTTTCAAGGTTAATAATGTTGTTCAGTTAAGGTTTGAGAGGTAAATATACCCTAACTTGATTGACCTCATTATTGGCTAAGAAATGGTTAAGGTTCGATAATAACAATTGGTTAAGTGAAGTAGGTTAATGAGTGTCAACAGTTGAATGAGAATATTGATGTTTTATTTGACATCTGTTTAATTCCAAACAACGAATTTAGAAATGTTTCCCGTAAGAATAAGGTATATTTTCTATAGAAAATAAAGATTTGCGAACATATGGAAATATTTTTCCAAGGATCGTAAGAGGCTAACGAGTCTTGATAAATCAGAATGGCAAGAACAGAAGAACAAAAAGCTGCACATCGAGAACGAAGGACGATAGAACGTAACTGAAGTAGAATCGAAAATTGAATTCGAGAGTTGCGCAAGAATTGATTGGATAAGAAACTAAGAGATGAAATTAGAGAAATTGAAAACTGACTGGAGATTAATTTAGTTGAATAATTTTCTGAGTGTTGATCTGATGTTGGTTTTGGCCTTCGGGATTGATACTTAGGGAATTGTTCAAGCACTAATTTACAGTCAGGTATTGATGAATGTGGAAGGATAAAGATATGTGATAATGCATATAACCATTTGATTTAGTATATATAGCGATAAAAATAATATGAAGAGAATTGAAGGAAAGATGATGGTATGAGTAGATGTGTTGAAGATCCTCAAATTTTGGAAATTTCGATGAATAAGAATGGTGAATACCGTGAAGTCGGTTATGCGAGGATGTGGATTACCGATCGAAAAGCAGCCAATCACCCATGATTGTAGATCCCAATTAATTAAAGGAAATTGTTGAATGAATGAATTTTCTTTGAAAAAGGAAACTGAAAAGATATATTCTCGTTTGCAAGTTCCATCAAAATGAAGTAAGAAGTGTATACGTGAATGGATTTACGAATGAGAAACCGTTGAATGAGATAAAATGAAGTATATTCCAAATTTATTTAAATGATGGAATAAAATAACCTATCAAATTGTTTATAATTAAGGAAACTGTTGAAGAAAATAAACTGTGTGTATTTGAAATGAACCTAAAATGAATTAAATTGCATATCAATTCGATTACAATTAAGGAGGTCGATTGACGAGATTTGAGAATTCGATTCCGGGAAAACTTTGAAAATTGATTTTCAAATAATTTGAGAATTTACAGTATATATATGTGTTTTTAAAAAGAAACATTTGCAAATATAAGAAAATCATTTTTAGTATTGCGGCTAGGTTGTTTTGATAAAATAAATTCATTTTGAAATATGATTTGACAGAACAACTTGATTTGGGAATATGGATATTTATGTATTTATTTATATTTTCAAATATGTGAAATAAAAACCCGGAATTGATTATCGAGACTGGTTGAATGGTAATCTGATATATTAGAATAATGAGATTGTACATCTAAGAGATGTATTGAGGAAAAGGATTAAGTCCATAGATTCTGAATCATTGAATTAGAAGGTGAATTTCCGATTAGTGGATAATTCCATAAGTTTTAAAATTTAAATTGAGATTCAAATTCAAATAAGTGGGAAACGAGTAAGATATCGTAAGCAGTAATGAATAAATTTCCATAGAAATGAAAATTTTGAAAGACTGAAAGCAAAGGCAAGGAATTTTGGATAGGAATTTATCAATACAAGGATGTATGAAACCTATTAGATTCTAATGGAAAATTTTAAATTGGCAAGATTGAAATTAGGTAATGAACTTAATAATTGGAAATTGGGAGGAAATTTGATTTATAACCAATAGATTTATAAGGATGAGTTTGAAAGCATATCGAATAACTGAATTAGTTGAAAGATCAAAACTGAAATTTTAAAATTTGAATCAAAGTTCAACGATATTAGATTTTAATATGGAAGTTCCGAAACTTATATGGGAAAATATATAAGAATTTAATGAATTCGAAAACTATTAAATTGAACGGTAATTGATTTGTGATAAAATCTTATATAACAGAATTTATATAAGAGTCAGGTGTTTGGAAATATGATTTGAAAGGAAAATTTTATGTATGATTTATGAGAAGTATGAAATAAAATACTATATGTTTTCAAGTCAAGATAGGGAAAGTACCTTCCTTTTCCTTTGAGTTTCGAGCTTAGTTGAGATGTGCTGTTAGTGGTAGTAGGTTGTCCGGACATTAATCTCGAGTTGTCTAAAAGAACACGACCGTGTAGCGTAATTTGCAGGGCTGTAAATGGCCTATGGCGGACGGATGTTTTTGGGGGAACCAAGCATAACCATTGTGTCTATTGCGATCTACAGTCGTGATAATGGCGTAATCCACAGAGCTGTGAAAGCTTACGGGTATAAATGTTTCCTGAGGGAATCAGGCGTAACCATTGTGCACCTACGGTTAGACTTTTTGGCAACAAATAACGATTATGCTCTGAGGTTAGACTTTTTGGCTACAAATAACAATTTTGAGTGTGAGGCCCTGATTGCCGGGCTCAAACTTGCGAAGGATCTGAAAATAACGGCACTCGAGATTTTTTGTGATTCACAACTTATGGTATGTTAGGTTCGGAAGGGATATCTTACAAAAGGAGCCCGACTGACTTCCTACCTTAAACAGGTAGAAAAATTGTTGTGTGGTTTCAATTATTATAGCATCTCCCACATTCCCAGAAAGGGAAATCGAAAAGAAGATAGGCTGGCAAAGCTAGCCAGTTCAGACCACCTGGGTGACACGAAGCTAGTTCCTATAGAGACCCTGAGCGTACCTAGCATCGAGCAGATGGAAAACGACCAAGCTGATACCGATCCTGAAGGAGAATCTTGGATGACTCCCATCAAAAACTTCCTCCTCCATGGCACGTTACCAGAAAAAAGAAATGAGAGACGAGCTTTAGTGCGACAAGCTTCCAGGTACGTTATTCAACAAAACCAGCTATATAGAAGAGGTTTCTCCATTCCCATGTTTTGGTGTGTGGCCAATGATGATATCAAAAGGATAATAAGGGAGGTGCATGAAGGAGATTGTGGAGCACATACCAGGGTACAAACCCTAGCCAGAAAAGTGTTGCGATATGGATGAGTTAGCATATGGATGATGCATTTGGACAAATGAATGTGCACACATGTAGAACTCACATGTTATAATAGGATAATTTGTGACACGATACGAACTTCCCCGTGAAGGAAAGCACGGATTGAGTGAGGATAAGACGAATCAGAACATAAACAGAAGAACATTTCATTGCTTATTACAACAATTCCATCAGATTACAAGAATACACATAGTATGAATAAATATTACACATCATAAAATATCAGAGATTTAAATTACATTACTGCAACGGAAAAATAATACAATGAAAGAGATATACGGGTACAAAGCTTTTCGGATATCGTTCCAGCTGTAAATCAGGATCCGGTGGATATAAATATGCAAAACTAAAACTACTAGCTGCTCGTGTCAAAATAAGGGCACCCAGAGTTTAGGTTAAAACAATAAACTCCAGGCCAGTCATGTGACTGGTGTGAGAACTAAAACAGTTATTTAAAACTTTACTTTAAAATAAAGTAAATCAAGGGACCACGCCGTATAACATGGAACGGGTTTCCTCCCAAGAATACCAGTGCATATAACAAAACATCGCAATGCTTTTTGGAAAAAAAAAAAGCTATTACAAGACCCAGGTCCTATCACACAATGCAACGCAGGCTGGGGGATAGGGTTTTCTCTTATAATAGCCAAACATGCTTGGTATGTAAAACAAATCATTTGATACTATAAGTGCATAGTGTACAAAACGACTTCAATCATAAATATCAATCATAGACGGCATAGGTGCCCCATACCACTTTGTCGCCATATATAGGTTTATAATTAAAACTGCAAAATGTCGTATTGGAGGTTGGATTTCCATCTGTGAACCAAGGCAAGGGATTGTCCTTACCGCTTCGAGACTGTCTAGCCCGAGTCTCAAGACCCAGACTCAGGTGGGCCCTTGGATCGTCTGGGCCGGTCCACACGGTGTAAATTAAAATGCCTGAACATGCGTTTCCCTGCCCTATGGTGCATAAATGAGCTAAATGACTCCATTGGTCCCGGATCGACCGATATAATCGAGGCTCCTCGCTATCCATCATCCACATAAGTAAAATGCCAGGGCGTGCAAAACGCTGACACCACTCCAAGTTAGAAGGAAACGCATGCCCTCCCTGATGTCCTCTCCCGTTTCTGGTTCATACCGGGGTGTGAGGCTCGTGAATTAATGCTACACAAAGCTACGCCACAAAGGTCGTGCTTTGATCATCAACCACAAGACTCTGCTTTTCAACAGAAGCCTTGATCATTTGCATCTTAGCATGCCACACAGGCAATTCATGCCATACGACTGATATCTATCGATATATAACCTCTGAGCTCATATGTCTCAGAGAAGGGCGTTAAACAAGAGAATAAATTCTCCGCCGCCAAATAGATATATATTTAATACAAATCAATCAACACATAATAAAATCCAATGTCAGACACACATCCATTTACAAGTCCGTTCTGGGTATAAACGAAACCGGAGGAACCTTATTCCTCGCATATCCATCGATCTCCAAGTATGTCTGGACGATCACCAACTGATTCCCTCCTCTTGGGCGTACAGCCCAATCAACATCATCAGTAATTATCCAAACGATATGAAGACCTCCGGTCTTCAACCACCGTATTCATCGTAGACTTCTCGTCGATTCAGTTATTTAGAATGGGATAAACCCAGTCTTTCCAAATAGCTCGCGTATATAATAAACAAGTGTTACAAAAACACAACATACGCCTTATTCCAATCCAGAATATTACTTTGTTCAAATATTCTTTTACTTTGGGAAAGGTTCCTATTAACTTTATCAAAGATAAATTCTTTAAATTTATTCTTTAATCTTCCTTTGAATATCAATTCAAACCATATTATGGTTTATCCAAATTAGTCGGGATTAACGAACCTTACCGAAGTAATCATTTGTTATAATTTACCAACCCCAACCTATTCATCCGATGAAGTAAAACTAGTAATGCTTCATATCTAACACCACAGTGTTATCGGTAAATTCAATTACCATTTCACATTCAAATCTAATTAAAGATTTAACTATCGCTTGGAGCAAAATTGGTGATACTCCTTTCTCGATCATTTTCTGAATTTGATAATTTTTTAGTTATCAAATTCACCTTTCAATCTATTCAAAGATTCATTAAAACTCTAATTCAGTTTTAATTTCCAAAAATCATACCTTAATGATTATTCAAAGTTAAGAAATAAATCTTATCTTCAACGGGGTTAAAGAACTAATGTCATTTAAAACACAGTTCACGATAAACCCAAAATCTCACTCCATTAACAATGGAATCTTCACGGAAAACTGATTAATATATATAATCGATATGAACTTCCATATCCAACTAATAATATAAATGGAATAACGACAAAGACTTTTAAATTCCATATATATTAGCAGTCTTCCTCCACAGAAATTCACTTCGATGATTACCAAATCGAATTCCATTCCATTCCAATTTATTTTATTAAATTGGAAAACTTTACTTTGGAAAATCTCCTATAAATCTTATCAAAAATAATTATAAATTCCAAATCTCATTTCACTGTAAATCGGGTTAAAGAACGAATGTCGTTAAAACATAGTTCATGATAAACCCAGTCCACATTCCATTAATTATAGGGTTAAAGAACAAGTGTTATTTAAAACACCGTTCACGATAAACCCAAAAATCAATTCCAATTCAATTCCAATTAAATACCATTTAATGGGTATACTTCATTAAATCTAAATAAAAAGATTTAATCTTTTTCTCAACTGGGTTTAAGAACAGTGTTAATGAAGACGCCATTCACGACAAACCCAAATCCCATTTGTTATTAAATACAAGGCTCTGAATAAAAAATATATCGGCTTATATTCAATATCAAATACTACAACCAACAAATATCGTATTGGAAATAACGATATAAATATATCTTTCAAATTTCAATAACAATATCTGTATAATCACGAAATCCAACATCGAAATATTCCGAAGACAATTTCGATTCAAATCCATTTCCAATTTATATATTGGAAATTCTGGTTATTTTAAAAACCATTTCGAATCCAATTTATTTATTTTAAAAATATTGGATTTATAATTCTAGTTCAAAACTAGTTCATTTCGATAAAAATCTATTTTTATCTTTTCAAATATGGAATTTTTCATCCCAATACTTTCCGAATCATTTCTTATGATTTTACACAAATTATTGCTATTTTTAATAATTTTATCAAGGCCCGTACCGTCGATTTCCATTAACGGCCATCGAACTGCACTTATAGCGACATTTTCCAAATTTGATTTGGACATTTTTCCAAATCCAACTGTTAGATTTCTAATTTCCATATTCGTTAGAAAGCTCTTTTCGATACGAACCCAATGGTTCCAGTTTTAGGAGGATCCGACGGTCGGATCTCCTGTAATGTCTGTTCGAAGTCAATGGTCGAAATTCGCGAACTGCCGCGGCGCAGCGCATTCTATTCAGGCCATTATATATATAATATATGTATTTTATATATTTTGTTGATTTCCATTTAAAACGTATTTTATAAATCGTTTTAAATTCGTTTTCAAAACGATTTTAACTTCATATTCAATTTCAAATCAAAATTGAATATTCCATATCATTGATATATAAACGATAATATTTTCAAAACATTATATTTTCAAATCAATTCCTTTTCGATATTCATTATAAAAATGAATAAAATCGATATAAATACCGTACACGTTAAAATGGCATCAATCTAATCAACACGGCTTTATATATTTAAATATATTCGTGTCCATCCCAAATCGGACATCAAAATCATATTTTGATTGTTTTCTGAATATTATTTGAAAATATTCGTTATTTTAAAATAATCGTTATTTTAAAATATTTATTCTTTCTGAACTAGAATCAAACACAGACAATTACCATATAATTTGATTATATGGATTTCATACAATACATGTATACAACCACAGTGATAAATAATCATCCATCATTCAGAGTGCATTCTACACTGTATAAGCATCAAATATAAATATTTAACGCTTATAACAATCCGTCAACCAATCCATTGACATTGTAATAACTCGGAAAATCTGAGCCAATTTAAAAAATTTATTTTGGCAATTTTAATGAATTTTGATTATTTAAAATGGATTATTTTAAATAATATCGATGAGAAATTTATTTTGAATAGAATAGAACATATATTTATATAGATCGTCGTTAGAATATAAATATTTATTTTAAATATAAAAAGAATTGAAATTGGCGCGGTAGTTCGATAATTCGATTTCAAAGTTCAAATGAATGTACCGGGTGCAAAATAAACCGGATTTTAGTGAAACCAAAAATATTAGAATTTAATTGAGAATATATTTCCAATGAATCCGAAAATTGAAATTTCATAGCGGTGATAAAAAGTTATGCCCAGTTGAAAATTCAGAATAGTCGCTATGGAAATTATACATGGCTCAAAAGGTCATATTTTGCATACGGATGAATTTGGACTCGAAGACACTTCCATTGAGTTCAAAATGCCATTTAGAACTCTGAAAAGTATAAGTTTTGATATATTCCGATATCCGGAATAGTGGCAATTGGCTGAAGCTTTTCGGTTAGCAAAACATAGCCCTTAAAAAGTGAAATTTTGCATACGAGCTCAAAATTCGACGAGATAATTTTTTATGGATTCACAATGACAAATTATTGTTGAGTTCCAAAGGGCGCATCGAACAGAGTCAGTATGTGGCCGTGCGAAGCAAAACCAATTGTTCAAAAGCGGGCAGTCATTTTACAAAGGAACATTATTGATACGACCTCAGAATTCGATTCTACTTTTTTTTGGATTCGTATCGTCTAATAATGGTTAAATCCAAGAGGGCTTGATTTTTGGAGTTAGCATGTGAGCGTGCAAGAAGAAAAGGCACGCTAAAATCGCATTTTTAGAGCTTATCTGAGCATTTTTGAGAATTTTAACGGACGGTCAAACGAACTCGGAATTCGACGAAACTTGTTTCATTGAACTCGTCTTGACGTCTACTATCTCGTATCTGAAATCCGCGGAAATTGGAGATCGTCGGCATTCAGATGATATGTGAGAAACTAGCATATAATCGTTTATTTCCCCTTTCTCTCTTCATAAATTCAATCCTCCTTCAAAAGAAAAAAAGAACAAAAATGGCCTCCAACCCCAAACCCGCCGCTGCCCCTCCCTCCTCCATCAGCTCAGCCGCCGGCTGCTACCCTCCACCACCTCCTCCTCTTCCTCTCCTCCTCCTCTTCTTCTTCCTCCTCTTTCCCTCTTTCAATTAGCAACCCTAGGCCCCAATCACCAACCACCACCGTAGGCCCCTCCACCGTCGCCGCCACCCACCAGCACCTCCCCCACGTCCATCAGGTCCGGTGCCCCCCTATGGCCACCCAACTCCGGCCGTAGGCCCCTCCTCCTCAAAAATCACATTTTTCACAAATTTCCCGTTTTGTACAAAACACCCTGTCACCGTTTCGCCCATAACTCCCAAACCGTGCATTTCAAGCCAAAACTCCTCTAGACCAAAGTCGAAGAGCACGATTTTCTCTTCGATTTGGTATGATAGTCCCATTTTGCTTTGCAGAGCTGTCGGGAAAACGCATCCAAAGTCTGCTGTCCAAACACTGTCAAAATGTTGTCTTTTCGCGATTTCCGGCGAAATGGCACTTTTTCGGGAGGAAGACCACTAGGCGAAAGTTGTCCGTAATGGCGCGTTTTAGCTAGAAGAAAAAATAGTGTGAAGATTGAAGCTCGTTTGCAAATTCTGGAATCAGAACAGCAAATCCGGACGTTAGAAAAAATGTGAGTTTTCTCCGCTTTAAAGCTTCTATGGTTTTTGAAGAATGAAGTATGTAAAAATATGATTTTTATATTATAGAAAGAATAAAAATATGATTTTTATAGTATAGAGAAAATAGAAATATGATTTTTATATAGTTGAGATGATAAAAATACGATTTTTATATTATATAGATAGTAAAGATTTGATCTTTATTATATGAACAGCGATATAAAAAAAGAATTTTTATCCACACAACTTCCACATGCTTGGTACGTTAAAACAAATCATTTGATACTATTATAAGTGCATAGTATACAAAACAAATTCAATCATAAAAATCAATCATAGACGGCATAAGTGCTCCATACCACTATGTCGCCATATATAGGTTTACAATTAAAACCGCAAAATGTCGTATTGGAAGTTGGATTTCCATCTGTGAACCAAGGCAAGGGATCATCCTTACCGCTTCGAGACTGTCTAGCCCGAGTCTCAGGACCCAGACTCAGGTGGGCCCTTGGATCGTCAGGGCCGGTCCACACGGAGTTGATTAAAATGCCTGAACATGCGTTTCCCCGCCCTATGCGGCGTAAATGAGCCAGATGACTCCATCGGTCCTGGATCGACCGATATAACCGAGGCACCTCGCTATTCATCATCCACATAAGTAAAATGCTATGGCATGCAAAACGCTGACACCACTCCTAACTAGAAGGAAACGCATGCCTCCCTGATGTCCTCTCCCGTTTCTGGTTCATACCGGGGTGTGAGGCTCGCGAATTAATGTTACGCAAAGCTACGCCACAAAGGTCGTGCTTTGGTCATCAACCACAAGACTCTGATTTTCAACCGAAGCCAGGATCATTTGCATCTCAGCATGCCACACATGCAATTCATTCCATGCGACTGATATCTATTGATATATAACCTCTGAGCTCGTATGTCTTAGAGAAGGGCGTTAAGCAAGATAATAAATTTTCCGCCGCCAAACAGATATATATTTAATAGAAATCAATCAACACAGAATAAAATCCAATGTCAGACACACATCCATTTACAAGTCCTTTCTAGGTCTGAACGAAACCAGAGGAACCTTATTCCTCGCATATCCATCGATCTCCAAGTACGTCTGGATGATCACCAACTGGTAGCCTCCTCTTGGGTGTACAACCCAATCGAGATCATCATTAATTATCCAAACGATGTGAAGACCTCCGATCTTCAACCACCGTCTTCATCGTCGACTTCTCGTCGATTCAGTTATCCAGAATGGGATAAACCCTGTCTTTCCGAATAGCTCGCGTATATAATAAACAAGTGTTACAAAAACACAACATACGCCTTATTCCAATCTAAAATATTCCTTTATTCAAATATTTTTTACTTTCGGAAAGGTTCCCATTAATTTTATCAAAGATAAATTCTTTAAATTTATTCTTTAATCTTCCTTTGAATATGAATTCAAACCATATTATGGTTTATCCAAACTAGTCGAGATTAATGAACCTTACCGAAGTAATCATTTGTTTTAATTTCCTAACCCCAACCTATTCATCCCATGAAGTAAAACTGGTAATACTTCATATCTAACACCACAGTGTTATCGGTAAATTCAATTACCATTTCACGTTCAAATCTAATTAAAAATTTAACTATTGCTTGGAGCAAAACTGGTGATACTCCTTTCTCGACCATTTTCTGAATCTGATAATTTTAGTTATCAAATTCACCTTTCAATCTATTTGAAGATTCATTAAAACTCTACTTCAGTTTTAATTTCCAAAAGTCATTACTTAATGATTATTCAAAGTTAAGAAATAAATCTTATCTTCAACAGGGTAGAACTAATATCACTTAAAACACAGTTCATGATAAACCCAAAATCTCATTCCATTAACAATGGAATCTTCACGGAAAATAGATCAATATATATAATCGTTATGAACTTGCATATCCAACTTATAATATAAATGGGATAACGACAAAGCCTTTTAAATTCCATATATATTAGCAGTCTTCCTCCATAGAAATTCACTTCGATTATTACCAAATCAAATTCCATTCCATTCCAATTTATTTTATTAAATGGGAAAACTTTACTTTGGAAAATCTCCTTTAAATCTTATCAAAAAGATTTATAAATTCCAAATCTCATTTCACTGTAAATCGGGTTAAAGAACGAATGTCGTTAAAACATAGTTCACGATCAATCCAATTCACATTCCATTAATTATCAGGTTAAAGAACAAGTGTTATTTAAAACACCGTTCACGATAAACCGAAAAATCAATTCCAATTCAATTCCAATTAAATATCATTTAATTGGTATACTTCATTAAATCTAAATAAAAAGATCTAATCTTTTTCTCAATTGGGTTTAAGAACAGTGTTAATGAAGACACCAATCATGACAAACCCAAATCCCATTTGATTTTAAATACAAGGCTCTGAATAGAAAATATATCGGCTTATATTCAATATCAAATACTACAACCAACAAATATCGTATTGGAAATAACGATATAAATATATCTTTCAAATTTCCATAACAATATCTAGATAATCACGAAATCCAACATCGAAATATTTCGAAGACAATTTTGATTCAAATCCATTTCCAATTTATATATTGGAAATTCTGGTTATTTTTAAAACCATTTCAAATCCAATTTATTTATTTTAAAAATATTGGATTTATAATTCTAGTTCAAAACTAGTTCATTTCGATAAAAATCTAATTTTATATCTTCAAATACGGAATTTTTCATCCCAATACATTCCAAATCATTTCTTATGATTTTACACAAATTATTGCTATTTTTAATAATTTTATCAAGGTCCGTACAATCGATTTCCATTAACGGCCATCGAACTGCACTTACAGCGACCTTTTCCAAATTTGATTTGGACATAATTCCAAGCCAACCAATAGATTTCTAATTTCTCATATTTGTTAGAAAGCTTTTTTTCGATACGAACCCAATAATTCCAAGCCAACCAATAGATCTCTCGTAATGTCCGTTCGAAGTCAATGGTTGAAATTCGCGAACTGCCGCAGCATGGCGCGTTCTATTCAGGCCACTATATAATATATATATATATATATATATATATATATATATATTTTGTCGATTTCCATTTAAAACGTATTTTATAAATCGATTTCAACTTCATATTCAATTTCAAATCAAAATTGAATATTCCATATCATCGATATATAAACGATAATATTTTCAAAACATTATAGTTTCAAATTAATTCCATTTCGATATTCATTATAAAAATGAATAAAATCGATATATATACCATACACGTAAAAATGGCGTCAATCTAATCAACACGGCTTTATATATTTAAATATATTCGTGTCCATTCCAAATCGGACATCAAAATCATATTTTGATTCTTTTCTGAATATTATTTGAAAATATCCGTTATTTTAAAATAATCGTTATTTTAAAATATTTATTCTTTCTGAACTGGAATCAGACACAGGCAATTACCATATAATTTGATTATATAGATTTCATACAATACATGTATACAACCACAGTGATAAATAATCATCCATCATTCAGAGTGCACCCTACACTGTATAAGCATCAAATATAAATATTTAACGCTTATAACAGTCCGTCAATAATTCGATTGACATACAACTAACTATTGGGATTAGTGTATGTCCAATCTCATCCCAATACCTGTGTGGGGTTTAAAACAATCAAACACAGGTTTTATTTGTGCAGTCGGGCGATGTGTAAAATTTATCGTCCCAATCAATATCAGTCAAATCAGTGTACATAACCAAATCGTCTGATTTGTAAATGAATATTTATTTTATTCACATACACGTTAAAAATTATATTTTTAACGATAGAACATTCGTTCGGTTCATTTACACAATAAAAATAATATTTTTATTGTTCTAATATATTTTAGAAAATTTCGGCGGCATAACGACACGATACCAAAAACGGGATAAGGCCTAGCCTTAACCCCAGTCTAATAATGGCCTACGCCATACACCTACCAATCAAATCAATTTCACATTCACACCACAAACCAATATTCAACCAAACACATAGATCAACACAAACAACCAAACAAGTCGTCCATGGTCTGTGGACGACGAGGAATAATTCATATATGCAGTTACATAATAAATAACTGTATAAAGAAAATTAAAGTGAGGAGCTCTCACCTTTGGGTTCCATTCCTCCATGCTTAATTCTGAACTTCTGAACCGTTTGGATTTGTTTGAAATTCCAATGCACTCCTTACCACACTGTTCATAATAAAAAAAAAATTCTGCTTCATTTCAATAAATAAAAATCATATTTTTATTCCTAATTCATATATTTTTACAACGCCTCTTTCTATATAAAATTTATATTTTTATATTTCTATTTCTTATATACAGATCGAATTTTTATTTCAAAATGAAAATCTAATTTTTCTTCTATTAAAGATAAAATCTTTATACTTTAACCATACATGTAAAAATCGAATTTTTATCGTTATTAGACATATATAAAAAAGCACATTCTCTAATATCAATACAATTTATTTGAACCTTGTACTCATAAAAATCTGAACTTTATGTAAATAAATAAAAATCTAAGCTTTAATATAAATAAAAATTATAAAAACTCACCTTTACTCGCATAAAAATCAGTTTTTTGGGCAGACGAGGGTCCATGGTCTGTCGTGGGTGGCCAGAGGCGGTGCTGGAGGATGGAGAGGTGGCGGGGGAGGCGTTGTTGGCCGGTGGCAGTCAGAGTATGGTTGTGGTGGTGGCTAACTTGCGGTTTTAAATTGATTTAGGGTTTGTGAGGAGGGGGGTTCGAAGGGGTGGAAGGGAGAGTAGAGGGCGGTGGTCCTCCTAGGAGGCGGCGCCGGAGGCCAGTCGCGGCGGCGGCAATCCCCCCCCACTCATTGTTCAGTTTTTTTATTTGAAACAGTCGGGTTTGACTGAGAAGGAAGGGGGAGGGTTAAGTGAATATATATTTATATTTTATTATTTTATTTAATTCTCCTATAAAAAATTGACTTTACATTCCAACTCTAAACGAGACCCAACGACTATCGTCCCTAGCTAATTACCCCCATTCCGAACAAAATGGGATATATATCGTAAGCCAATTCGACTGTTTCGATAGGTTTTTATCAAATTTAAAATATAAATCAATATATTGAATTTGAACCTACATTTTAATTTATCGGGGCCACATTTACTGGGGCCACATAGGACTCTAAAAATTCCCGAAAAATATTTTCTAGCTTCGTATTAACGATACGGTTCGAAAAAAACCTAATTTCGTCAAATTTGAAGACCGTTTGAAAAATGGCCATTTTCTGGTCGATCCAAATTGACTAAAACTGTTAAAACACATTTTACTTCACCACGCTCACATATTGATTCAGAAAATTTTGAATTTTGAAACCTGGCAATAACTAGACATCCCGAATCCAACAAAAGTGGTTTCGTCAAAATCGAAGGTCGTTTGCAAAATTTCCATTTTTTTAAGGGCTAGAATTCCATAGCAACTATTCTAAAATTTCAACTGGGCATAACTTTTTATTCCCGCTATGAAATTTCAATTTTTCGGATTCGTTGGAAAGATATTTTCAAATAGATTCTAATATTTTTGGTTTCGCTAAAATTCGGTTTATTTTGAATCCTATACGTTCATTTGAAATTTGAAATCGAAATTTCAAACTACCGCGCCATTTTCAATTCCTTTTATAATTAAAAATAAATATTATATTCTATCGACGATTCAAATATATATACATTCTATTTCTATTCAAAATAAATTTCTCATCATTATTAATTAAAATAATTGATTTTAAATGTTCAAAATTCATCAAAATTGCCAAAATAAAAATTTTAAATTGGTTCGGATTTCCGGGTTATTACACTTTGCATACATATTGGATTCATGGCACTAAAATACATTGCATTAAGGAGGTCAACTGAATTAGTAGACCGCCTAATTTTCACATTAGTGTTGGGACATATGCTCACACCTTTGCATATATTCATATAAGCATTAGAAATCTTTATGGACAATGGATGCTACTGGTTTGTGGATGAGTAGATGGATGATGGATGGTACGATATGCATTCTTCTCAACTTAAGATATTTCAGGGACAAAATCCTTTGAGTAGGGGAGAATGTAACACACCGAATTTTTAACAACATTAAAGAGGATAAATTAAATAATAATTAATTTAATATTTAGAACTAGAGGAAATGGTCTACACCATTGCATTTGTCTCGAAATTCTGGTCAAGTTAGACATTTGGTTTGCGTAAAACGAACACCGTATGAAGAAGTTATGAGGGTTTTAAGTTTGTATACGCACAGAAAAATTATATATATACGCATGAGTCCGAGATGGGTCAGAATTTTATCCAGAACAGCTCGAATTTGAAAAATTCGTCGGAGCGGTAAAATTCCCGCTCTAGGGGGTCGACCCACCCACAAGGGGGTTGACACCCCTAGGGCTGAGTTGGCAGTCGGCTTCAGAGGGTTCTACAACTATAAATATGTGCTCAAATCTCCTATTTCTTCATTGGAAATTATGGGAGCCATATGCTGTCGGGATATGAACTCAGACGGAACCATTTTCTACAACAACGTACTTTGCAAATCAAATTCAAAAATTCAAGATCCGCTCTTTCTCAATTCTCTAAACCTAAAGATGTGAGTTTCTAGTTGTTTTTAGGTTTAGATAAATAAAAGTAAATTGTGAAAGACTGTGAATTGGATATGTTGTAAAGTATGATTCTGTGCAAGTGTTATATCCTATACTATGTCATGATAGATCAGTTTCCCTAGATCTAATACAATTGTGGTTATCCTATTATGTTGCCTATGTGGATCTTGACTTGTAACTATATTGTGGTAGATGTACATCTATTAAAGTGGACAGTTGTAACATTGGCTAGATCTAGTTCTTTATGTAAATCCCTTTTTATCACCTTAATCATATTGTGATCAATCTAGATATGTTGTAAGCTTGACATGTGAAGCCATCTTTAGATCTAAACATGTTACTATGTCACCTTAATTATGTTAGATCTAAATAGTTGGACAACTAAATGGTTTATTTAGATCTCATTATGCTTTCTTTGACATCGTAGTTGCCACAAGTTCATCAGTTTTATGTCCACCTTGTTATGATGTTAATTACATGTCCATTCACCTTGTTATCATGCTAGTTTATGCCAAGATATGTTGAAACTATCACCTTTGTCATATTCCCTTTTTCATTGTTATGGCTAGGCTACTTTATAGCCTAGATGCCGCCAAAATACGTGCGAATACGTTAGTTAGGAAACAGGGAAAGGGGATTTATAATTGGCATAATTTATGTAATATTTATATGAATTGGAAATATAATTCAAATGGGGAAACGCAGAAATAATCACCTATAATGACATGGGTAGATTTGGATAAAAAATGGAATGTTTAGTAAGTACATTTAGAAATTGTAATTGTACTTATGACACGAGGTTAGGTTGCATTAGTGGTAGAAGTCTGGCCGGACCAGACCAGCATATCCAGCAGCCACTAATGTTGAACCTAATGTGGGAGGTCTAAGTACGTAAATATGAATCGAGCTATGACACGAAGTTAGGCCCAGCTATGGAATAAGTCTTCCCAGACCCGACCGGAATACCCAACATCCACATGTTGTAGGCCTAATGTGGGAGGTCTAGCCCATTATAAACCATAAATGGACATGGTAATAAGTTGTACTGCTTAACCTAATTTAATCCATAAAGATTATATGATTATGAACTTAAGTTAGGGTTAAGTAAAATTGGATGGGTAGTGGGTGGGTTAAGTAAATTAGAGGGGGTAGGTAATATTTACATATAGGCCCACGAACTTAGCCCAATAAGGTTATGTAATTAAAGACACCTAGTGGTATACATAACCAGTGGAAAAACATAATAAAGTTATGTAATTAAAGACATCCTTTAGGGTAAGCATAACTGACATAGGGCTATGTAATTAAAGACACCAAAGGGTATACATAGTCAGTGAAAAACCTAGTGGGGATACAAGACAAAGGGGAGAGCTTGTATCATATTGTGTGGGCCCATTGTTTGCGAACAAATTATACAATTGTAAACAACTGTAAAATTCGTTCGTCTTTCCTAAACAACAAGGATCGTTGTAGAGGGTGTCGAACTCTGGGACCAAATTATTTTATTAATAAATCCAATCAAGTTATCCCAAACTTTTGATTGGTTGAAAACAAAGAAAATAGCAGAAATTAAATAAAAGGAGAGTTTTAACAATAAGTGAAAGCAATTAGGGGATAATGACATAGATCAGATTCATAATCATCAATAGCCAAAAGATTAACCAGATCTAATACATGTTTATGTCACAAACATGAATCAACGATAATAGGTTTTTAGAAACAAATATGTAAATAACGACAAGCATAGCCTATGCAGGAGCTCAGCTCTACAACCATAGACTATCAGGACAGATTCACTAATTAATTTCTAAAACCCTAAAATTAGATCTAGATCTGATAAACATTAGATCGAACACGAATATATCCTGTGAAGGAGCATAGCTCTTAAACGACACAAAATATGAAGGTTCAGATCTAACCCTTAATTCAGATCCAGATCTACATGTATACAGTCTTCATCTTTTGGCTATGTGATTCATATTGAATCATACTATCAGCGTCATCACCCCCTAATCAAAGGGGATTAGCTAGACATAGCTAAAGAAGAAGAGAAAAAGAAAATAAATAACATGAACATAAATAAAATAAACAAAAAGTAAAAAGAAAGGGAGAGAATGATTTTATTCCAAGAAGAGAATTACAGAATAAAACCTAATGTCTTTCTTACAAGACTAAGATACAATGTATTTATAGCTGATATGACAAAGGCTAGCTAGCTAATTACATAATGTGGGACTAAAGAAATAACCCAAATAACACATAAGCCAGTGTGAACGCAGCTTTAGAGTGAGTGGTCTAGCAAATAGGCTAGTGTGAACGCAACATGAGTAAGAGGCCTTCCAAATGAGCTAATGTGAATGCAGTTTGAGTCTTTATTGAGCCAAATCTTCTTAACTGAAATATAATTGCAACCGTTCTTCAAGCTTTAGACTCTTCAAGCTTTAGCAATTTTAAACTTCACTCTTTTTAAGCAAATTCTTCATGCTTTATCCATCAAATGCTCTAAACCATGCTTCTTGTCAACAATCTGAAAACACAGCTATAAATACACAATATCAATTATTTAAAAGATAAAATAAGATAAATATGCGGAAAAAATATACACATTTACGTGTATATCACCCATTTCAGTCAGTAACCCGGAGTTGGTATTAAATAAAGAACTCCGTACTAGGTGGAGAAGGGGCACGATTATTGATTGATTATAAGAGATCCAAACAAGACAGACGGTGTGGGCAGCGTAAACCGACCGGGCCATATGCGTGCATGAGCCGGACAGAGGGGGATAAGACGACCGTGACACCAGTAGATATGGTTGTGCACATCTTAAAGGTTGCCACTTTAGTAAGTGATACCTCCTACTATGGGGCCAGCACAGGATATCTACAGAGTTGGGAGCCGATCGATTAGGGTAGTGGTTAGGGTACACTCGGGCGTATGCCCTAAGTCTACCAACTTATAGTGGAAGCTATCATCTTATTTTAGTTATGCCAGTAATAGTGCAGAGTAATCATTAGTGAAGCACATACACCTTACCCTGTGTACCCTGTCACACCTGCCATTTATATAGTGATCTCTCTTATCCACTTTATACGCCTATCATGTTACTTTTATTTATCTACTAGCTAAAAGTAACTAGACTCGCCAGACTTTATGTCTGACCCTTTTGTTTCTCCTTCTTTCTTCCATTTTCCCCCAAGTTCTCAGGGAAGAAATATTCAGGCTTAGTCAGGACTCAGATATCATCTTGCTATGAGCTACTTCTAAAGTATGGCTCAAGTTCTTGTCTCTGCTATAGCTTAACTCTTTTAATTAGGGAATTATGTTTTTCATATTCTTATGTACTTTGATGATGCAAGACAGAAGTTGTTTTATTGTAATGGTTTTTGTGACTTATGACGTTATGGACCACGGCATTATGATTTCTATTTGAAATAAAAATTTAAAAATTTCCGTTGCTATCTTATTTATATTTGTCTTGTAATTATTTGTGTCTGTGTACCTATAACGCTTCATGAAACTGAATGCATTCCCTTAGTGAGTGACATTAACGGACATGGGGTGTCACAACTTCACTATCCAAAATAATTTGAGTGCCTTTCACACTACTCCAAACTTGATTTTCATTTCCTTTAAAAAATACCTAATTTGAATTCGCGTAAAGCATTTTGAGTAGATTTGGATAACATACTTCATTGTTATCCCGAGAATCAATCAAACTTAAAACTTCATTTTGATTGAAAAAAGTGGGAAGATCATAGGATGCAAAATCAAAAATAGCAAATGTCCCGTACTGACTTTTCCATTCATAACATAGTCAATGTATGCCTGGATAGCCTCTGGGTTGTTGTAGAGAAGACCTTTGAGAGTCTTAGTAAGTCTCATGGTCTTTAGAGTACTTGAGGTAGCCATTAGAGAATAGTATTGAAGAGTATAAAATGAAGAAAATAGTTTTGAATTTTGAATGAGAGGTAGAAAGAGTAGTATTGAATAGATGATTAAATAGAAATAAAATGGACACATCTTTTCTGAATAGAAGGACGCCTTTTCAGACCTTGGGAGTTGGTGGAAAGGTGGCGGGAAGTTTGAAAGTTTAAACATTTGAAATTCAAAGTTTGAATTTCAAATTCTTGTGTATATATCGACATGTATATTCATGTATTTCGACATACATGCGTCAATTCGAAATTCAAGTGACCTTTTGACTTTGTTTATATTATTTAATATCTTATATTCTCTATTTAGTTATTTCCTAAGATAAAATTAATTTAAAAAACTTTTAAAATATTATTTATTATTATTTTGAATTTCAAAATTTAAAATTTGAATTTGAATTTTTTGAATTCAAATTTCAAATTTCGAACAAAGCAAATAAATAAGCATCCATTCAATCATTTCAATCTAAAATTATAAATGAAGGCGTACCTGGTTTTTAGATCCGTTTCTTCGATATTTTCTAATTCCTGAATTTCTGTGAAGCACATATTTGAATTTCCGTTTTCTGGCTCTTTGTCGCTTGACGATGAATTGAATCATCTAAAGTTGTTGCATATGCTCTTTTCCTCTTCTTTGACGAATTGTTGTTTGTTTGTTGATTTGATCTATCAGGATATGGATACATCCTTTTTATATGGCCTGGTACGTTATAATTGTAGCATCTATCGTTCTTACTATTTTTTTCCAGAAATTCCTTGATTATTTTTTTGAAAATTATTCCACCTTTTATATCTCAAAATTTTTCTGAAATTTCTTGTCATTAAGGCAATTTATTCATCATCCTCACTGCTTGAATCATAACCATCAGTTGTTGCTTTGAACGCTATTGATCTCTTTCTATCAACTTATTCTCCTTTCTTTATTGTAAATGTACTTCGAATGACATCAATTTCCCGATTAACTCCTTAATTTTCATTTCACTAATATTATTGGCACATTCTATTGCCAGTGTTTTTTGATCGCATTCTGGAGTTAGATAATTACAGATTTTCTGACTTGATCTTATTTAGAATAAGTTTTTTCCAATGCCATTAACAAATGCACGATTTCTTGAAACCTGCAGTACATATCGGAGACATATTCATTTTGATTCATTTTAAATAACTCAAATTGGTTAGTTAAAATTGATATCTTTGTTTGTTTAACTTTATTCGTTCCTTCATGAGTAACTTGCTAGGTTTTTCATATTTCATAAGAAGATTTACAAACTGATACTCTGTTAAATTCATTTCTATCTAATAAACAAAATAACATATTCATAGCCTTAAAATCATTTTAGGCAGAGGCCTTCTGTTTATTATTCCATTGTGCAAAATTAGTAATGGATTCAACATATTCAGTTTGTGTGATATTCCAAGTGTCTAATCCTATAGATCGCAAATATATTTTCAATCTGCGTGCCCAATAAGAATAATTACTATGGTGATGGTCTAAGGTGGACTGACCCGCTACAAATGAGCTATTATTGTTAGCGATTTCAGTGTTGGTTACCATTTAATATTTCCAAAAATTCAGATGATGAAATTTTGAAAACCTATGCCGCGATACCAATTGTTTGGGATGAGGATCAAAGATCTTAAGGCAAAACTAACACTAATGGAGGGCGAATAGTATTTTAAAGAACTTATATAAATATTAACCAACTATCAATTATAAAAACTACTATATGAATCATAGAATGAATATCACAACTGAAACAATAACAAATGCAGGTATAAACAAAAGTAAAATGCAGAAAAGGAAAGAACACACCAATTTTATACTGGCTCGGGTTACTCATACGTCCAGTCCCACACAACACTGGATTGTGTAGAGTTTTATTATTATCAGTATCCAATTACAACACCCTTGACTTCACGGCCACAAGGTTAACACCGCTCCTTTTTCTTGATTTGCGGGCTACAAGGAACATGCCCTATCATTTTCCTTGATTTTTGGGCTACAAGGACAACACACCATTCCAATCTTTCATTAAAATTGCCTTAGAACTCATCAGTATCAATTCGAAATCGAGAGTATTTGGTGGAGATGGAATTTAGAAGAAGAATAATATAATTTGTATTGAAATCGGCAGAGTATAAGTGTAAAAACATAGAAATTAAAGAAGAACAACAGTGGTATGTAAAGTAGGGAAGAAGGAGATGATAAGTTATGAAAAAAAATCAAAAATGAGGCCTCTATATAGTGTTCCAAGAGACACAACCATTTCTAAAAAATTAAAATGAAAAGACACATCTTTTTAAATTTAAATTTTTGTTACAGTTATAAGTCAATATACTTATATATATATTTGAATTTTAAATATATTTTTCAAGTATTTAAACCAATATATGTATTCTGGATATTCCTGAAATAAAACTAGTTGTTTAAAATATAATTTCTCAAGTATAAAAACATAATAAAATATTATTTAATCGTGTGACTAAAAAATTATATATATATATATATATATGATATAAAACTTTATAATATAATTATAAAACTATATAATTTATATGTGAACTTAAGAAACTTACGAAGTATATTTGAAATCATATGTTTTAAAATTAAGTTTGAAATCAATTTGAAAATGGTTTTGAAATCAATCTGAAAAGAAATAATTTGAAAATAGAAGTTGAGTGTTATTCATATTTTTACATGCTAACTTGACTCTATTACTCTGATAATCTTGAATTCTTAATATCTTGATACTCATGAGCCTAGATTCTCCTTTGAAATCTTGAATCTCTTAAATTATATAGTCTTCAATATCTATCATCTGCATATATAAAACCTGTATATACATATATATATATTTTGGATAAGTGTGTTACTATATATATATTTTTTATAATCAATAATGATAATAATTGAAACATGGTTGTTGTCATCAAAACATCATTAACATTCCATTCTCCAATAATCTCCCCCTTTTTTATTTTGACAAACTTGATTTATAAAATATTCATACCTGATATTACTTGTCAATCTGATTCCTCGATTACTTCCCCTTTCACGATGAATTCCTTCTAACTCACTTTTAAACTATACATGTTCTATACTTATTTTATAATTTCTCCCCCTTTGTCATCAATAAAAATATATCTATATATACTTAGAATAATCCAAGTGACTAATTCTCCCCCTGAAATTATAACGCTCCCTAAATCAATAATTTCCATATAACTCCCCCTAACTTTATGACGGTACTATTGTAATTCTAATAAGTAAGATAAATAAGAGTATAATTAATGCAATCATTGTAAATCCAACAAACAATCCAGCCAGTATTTAGAAAGTAAGTCAATTATTTACAAGTTTTTGATATTAAATTCAAAACACATCACACAAAGTATACCAATCAAATCAAATAAGTTCATATATTTCTTGGAACTTCCACCCATCCATCTCCAACGAAGATTCGATTCGCCTTTATGAATTCCCATTCTTCGTTGTCTTTGGTGATAGGTGCTCCAGTGATGTTGTTATCTTCATTTCTGGAAAGAGAAGAGATCATCCAATGGATATCATCAAAGTGTTTCTCTTGTCATTCAATCATCTTTATCTGACTTAATTCTAAATGACTTTGATTGCGGAGAATGATAGATAAGATATTCTTGGAAGAATTGAGAGTTTCTTCATGATTTTCACTTATATTGTGATTAAGAGTAGCCGTTAATTTCTTTATATAGAAAGAGAGTGATTAAGGAAGAAATAGAGAAGTAAAAATGAATTTTTCTAGAAGAGAATGATATATATAGAGTCTGGAATTCGTTTGAAATTGAATAGACATAAGGTAGTTATTAAAAAAATTGATTTTGAAAATTTTGAATGTCTGACAGTTATATGCCGACATACACATTATTGTATGTCAACATACCTATGTATTTTTGGGTATTTTGAACTTTTTACTCAATTTTGAATTACTTATTATTATATTATATCAATTCATTTAATTGTGGTGTTTTTACAAATGTTTAAAGGTGGATTTGACAGGGAAAAAACATACATTGCTACTAATAAGAGATTACATTCAAATGATACGTGAAATACTGAAATAGGAAATACGAAAAGGAAATACAATGTAATATGAAATGATAACATAAGCTATAAAAATTTGACTTCGGTGGATGAAGACGAGGAACATGATATTCCAAGTTTTCTTGCAATTTTTCCAAAAATCTTGTTCGTCTTGGAAGACATTTGGTTGAGAGACATCTTGATTTTCTTTTGGTCTTTGGCTAGTTTGACTTGGTTTTGATAAATTGCTTTTTTAGATATGGCTCTTGATGAATTAGGAAATTCTATGCTTTCCATTGAGGATTCATCTTCGTGGAGTTCCATTTGAACTTCTTCTTGTTCCATTCTAGCTTGCTTTTCAGCAAATGACTCATATGATTTGAAAATGATTGGAATTTGCATAAGGGATATACTTCCCGAATTAAAGTCCTCTCTAGAAATAAATTCCACTCCTTTGAAACCCACTCCAAAATACTTAAAGATTCGGGTAAGATAAATTCCATGATAGAGAATGTTTTCTTTTGTTGACATTTCCTTGGGTTTGAATACTCTTAGTATCACTTCGGCCCAATTAATATCATAATTACCAAAATAGCAAAAAGTGCTTTTTGGACTTTGAGAGGAGGGTTATCAAAATTTCTGGAACGAGGAGTAAGAGTATGTTGAAGAAGAAGGTTGACAATTCTAGCTTTTGGGCGGAAAAGTCAATTCTTGTATTCCATATGTTCATCGCGTTCAAAAATATGATGAAAAATTTCCAAACATGTTCATCAATTTCAAAATCCGAAAAATCCGCACCCGTTTGCAATTTAAAACAGTTCCCAAAACTTCACCATGCAAAATAATTTGAGTGCCTTTCACACTACTCCAAACTTGATTTTCATTTCCTACAAAAAAATCCACGATTTAAATTTGCATAAAACATTTTGAGTAGATTTGGATAACATACTTCATCGTTATCCCGAGAATCAATCAAACTTAAAACTTCATTTTGATTGAAAAGAGTGGGAAGATCATAGGATGAAAAATCTTCAAAACTAGCAAATGTTCCCATATTGACTTTTCCATTCGTAACATAGTCAATGTACGCTTGGATAGCCTCCAGGTTTGAAACAACCCGAACTTCCCCGGTAAGGAATGCCCGGATACTTAAAGAACAACACACATAAGAACGTAGACAGAAGAACATTTCATTGTATATTACAACAATTCCATCAGATTACAAGAATATACAGAGTATAAATGAATAAAATACATTCGATAAATATCAGAGATTACAATAATTTACATAGCAGCGGAAAATAATACAATATACAACTAGAAGTAATACACGGATATAAAGCTCTCCGAGTATCGTTCCAGCTGTAAATCAGGATCCTTTGAATATAAATTTGCAAAACCAAAACTACTAGCTTCCCGTGTCAAAATAAGGGCACCCAGAGTTTAGGTTAAAACAATAAACTCCAGGTCAGTCATAGGCCTGGTGTGAGAACTAAAACAGTTATTAATATTGGTTTTTAAATTTCGATAAATCAAGGGACCATGCCGTATAACACGGAATGGGTTTCCTCCCAAGAATACCAGTGCATAAAACAAACAGCGCAATGCTAAGTAAAGAAAAATGAAGCTGTTATAAGACCCAGGTCCCATCACATAATGCAACGCAAGCCGGAGGATAGGGTTTTACCTTATAACAGCCAATGAATGCTTGATACGCGAAATTTTATCTTTTGATTCTTAATCAAACTCCAGCCGTAAATTATTAAGAGAACGATTCCCTAAGTATTAACCCCGAAGGCCGAAACCAACATCAGATCAATACCCAGGAAACCACCCATCTTAGCTCATTTCAAGTTAGTTTCTGATTTTATATACAATCATAAATATCAATCATAGACAGCATGGGTACCATATATCTTGTCGCCATATATAGGTTTACAATCAAAACCGCAAAGTCACGTATTGGAAGTTGGATTTCCATCTGTGAACCGAGGCAAAAGATAGTCCTCTACCGATTCGAGACGCTCTAGCCCGTGTCTCAGGATTACAACGCATCAACCCTTTGGATCGTCAGGGTTGGTCCACCGATGTGGATTATTATGCCTGAACACTACGTTTCCCCGCCGGCGTAAATGAGCCAACGAATGACTCCATCGGTCCCGGATCGACCGATATATCTGAGGCCCCTCGCAAACCAACAACCACATAAGTCAAACTCGTCAGGGCGTGTAAAACCACTGACGCCACTTCTAGCTAGAAGGAAACGCATGCCCTCCCTGAGGTCCTCTCCCGTTTCTGGTTCACAACCGGGGTGTAAGGCTCGCGAATCTACGCTACACAAAGGTACGCCACAAAGGCCGTGCTTTGATCATCAACCACAAGACTTTTCTTTTCAACAAAAGCCTTGATCATTTGCATCTTAGCATGCCACACAGGCAAACCACTCCATGCAACTGATATCCATCAATCACACAGAATGATGTCCAATGTCAGACACACAGTCCATTTACAAGTCCATTCTGGGTCTGAACGAAACCGGAGGCACCTTGTACCTCGCTTATCCATCGATCTCCAAGTACGTCTGGACGACCACTAACTGATTACCTCCTCTTGGGTGTACGGCCCAATCAAGATCATCAGTAATCACCCAAACGATGTGAAGACTTCCGGTCTTCGACCACCGTCCTCATCCTCGACTTATCGTCGTATCAGTTATTCAGAATGGGATAAACCCGGTATTTCCGAATAACTCGCGTATATAATAAACAAGTGTTACACAAACACAACATACGCCTCATTCCAATTCATCCGTCACTAACCGTAAATCAGCAAGAGAATAATTACCCAAATATTAACCCCGAAGGCCGAAACCAGCATCAGATCAATACCCAGGAAACCATTCTGCTTAGCTAACCTACAGATAGTTTTAAAATTTCACATTCTTAGGTAAAGGTTCCCATTAATTTTATCAAAGATAAATTCTTTTAAATTTATTCTTTAATCCTCCTTTCAATATCACTTCAAACAAGTTGGGATTAACGAACCTTACCGAAGTAATCATTTGTTTTAATTTCCCAATCCCAACCTATTCATCCCATGAAGTTAAACTGGTCATACTTCATATCTAACACCACGGTGTTATCGGTAAATTCACTTACCATTTCACGTTCAAAACTAATTAAAGAATTAACTATCGCCTGGAGCAAAACTAGTGATACTCCGTTCTCGATCATTTCAATCTAATTTAAAAATTCGTTAAAACTCCACTTAGTTTTAATCTTTAACTGGGTTAAAGAATCATTGTCATTTAAAACACGATTCACGATGAACCCCAAAATCACATTCCATTCTATCAGCTTTTAACCGTAAAATAGCAAGTGAGCAATTCCTTAAGTATTAACCCCGAAGGCCGAAAAAAACATCAGATCAATACCCAAGAAACCATTCAACTTAACTAATCTCCAGTTAGTTTCTGATTTTCTTAACTCAGTTGGGTCTAAGAATAGTATCATTAAAGATACCGTTCACAACAACCCAAATTCACATTCCATTAATTATCGGGTTAAAGAACAAGTGTTATTTAAAACACTGTTCACGATAAACCCAAAAATCAATTCAATTCCAATTAAATGCCATTTAATTGGTACACTTCATTAAATCCAAATAAAAAGATTTAATCTTTTTCTCAACTGGGCTTAAGAACAGTGTTAATGAAGACACCATTCACGACAAACCCAAATCACATTTGATATTAAATATAAGGCTATGAATAGAAAATATATCGGCTTATATTCAATATCAAATTCTACGGCCAACAAATATCGTATTGGAAATAACGATACAAATATATCTTACAAATTTCCATAACAATATCGATATAATCACGAAACCCAACATCGAAATATTCCGAAGACAATTTCGATTCAAATCCATTCCAATTCAATTATTGGAAATTCTGGTTATTTTCAAAACCATTTCAAATCCCCTTTACTTATTTTAAAAATAAATAGAATTATAATTCTAGTTCAAAACTAGTTCATTTCGATAAAAATCTATTTTTATCTTTTCAAATATGGAGTTTTTTCATCCCAATTCTTCCCAAATCATTCTTATGATTTTACACAAATTATTACTATTTTTAATAATTTTATCAAGGCCCGTACAGTCGATTTCCATCAACGGCTATCGAACTGCACTTACAGCGACCTTTTCCAAATTTGATTTGGACATAATTCCAAATCCAACCTTTAGATCTCAGATTTCTAATACTCATTGGAAAGCTCTTTTCGATATGAACCCAACGGTTCCAGTTTCAGGAGAATCCGACGGTCGGATCTCCTGCAATAACCATTTGAAGTCAATGGTTGAAATTCGCGAACTGTCGCGGCGCGTTCTATTCAGGCCATTATATAATATATATATATATATATATATATATATATATATATATATATGTATGTATATATATTATATATTTCATCGATTTCCTTTTAAAACGTATTTTATAAATCGTTTTAAATTCGTTTTCAAAACAATTTCAATTTCCTTTTCAAATTCAAATCAAGATTAAATTTTTCAATATAAATTCGTTTTAACTTCTTTTCAAATCGATTTCAATTCAATTCCGATTTAATTCGAATTTCAATTCATTCCAATTCAATTTAATTCGAATTTCAAATCATTTCAATTTAATTTAATAGGAACTTCAATTCGTTTTGAATTTCAAATCTATTCACTTTAATTCGAATTTCAAATCTATTCAATTAAATTCGAATTTCGAAATCACTTTCAATATTCATTGAAAAATGAATGAAATCGATATAAATATCGTTCATGTCAAAATGGCGTCAATCTAATCAACACGGCTTCATATATTTCTATTTTCAAATATTCTATTTCAAATATTTCTTTTTCAAATATTTCTATTTCAATTATTTCTTTTTCAAAATTTTCTACTCAAATATTCTATTTCAAAACTGGAATGAGGCCCAATCAATTACCATAGATTTTATTTCTATGGATTTTCCATACAACGCATGTATATATCAACAATGACAAATAATCAACCATCATCCAAAGTGCATTCTACACTGTATAAGCATCAAATATAAGTATTTAACGCTTATAACAGTTTGTCAATCAATCGATTGACATACAACTAATTATTGGGATTAGTGTATGTCATATATCATACCAATACCCGTGTGGGATGTCAAACAATCAAACACAGATTTTATTTGTGCAGTTGGGGCGATGTGTAAAATTTATCGTCCCAATCAATATCAGTCAAATCAGTGTATATAAACAAATCGTCGATTTGTTTATAAATATTTATTTTATATACACGTTAAAAATTCTATTTTCAACTATAAAATATTTTTTACTATATAAATATTTTATTTCATTTCACATCTCACAATCAACTACACATCAAAATCAAACAAACAAGCATACAAGCCGTCCATGGTCTGTGGACGACGGGTGTCAGGTGCTACTAAACACCGTCTGCATCCTAGTATATATTTTTAACTAGAAAATTAAATTAAAAGTGAGAAGTTCTCACCTTGGGGTTCCACTTCGTCATTCTTTAATTCTGAACAGTTCGAATTTACCCAAAATTTCCATGCGATCTTTTCCCGCTGTTCATAGTAAAAATCACATTTTTATTATCACTATATGTACATAAAAATCATATTTTTATTTCCACTTCATATATATAAAAATCGAATTTTTATTTCGTTGTTATATATATAAAATCACTTCTTTATATTTCTAAAAATCTCGCCTTTATATTTTTAAAGATCCCGCCTATATCTTTAAAGATCTCGCATTTATATTCTTAAAGATCTCGCCTTTATATCTTTAAAGATCTCGCCTTTTTATCTTTAAAAGTCCTAGTTATTTATATTTTAAAACAAGGATATATTTTTATCCTTAAAACAATATGATAATTTTATTTTTAAACATCATGCTAATTTTATTTTCAAAAAATCCATATGCTAATTTTATTTTAATTAAACAACGGTCCATTTTAAAATGTTGCCATAAAAATAAATAAAAAAATTGATTTTTGATTTTTTTTATATACTTTAAAAACTGGTTTAATAAAACTGGAATTAAATTATAAACTGAGTTTCTATAACATTACAAAAGAAATTAAATTAAAAACTGAATTTAAATAAAAATAAAAATCACCTTCATCCTCACAGGGCCGGAGATGGAACGCTGGAGGAGCTCCGGCGCGGCGGTGGTCCAAGGGAGGGGGGCAGGTGGCGCAGCAGGTTGTTGGCTAGGGTTTTAAGGGAGCGGCTCGATTTGGGGGGGGGGGTTACGCTCGAACGGCAAAGGGTGGTCTGGAGCCATCACGAGGAAGAGGGGGCGCGATGGAGGACGGGGATGTGGTGGAGGAGGTCGGCCAAGGGCGCGGTGGTTGTCGCGAGGCGGAGGCGGGTTTCTGAGGAGCGTCGAGTTTTGAAGAGGGCGGAGCATTTAGGTTTAGTGAAATATTTGGGGGGGGGTATATTATATAGAATATTATTTATTTATTTAATTTAATTTCTATTTAATCCACAAAAGGTTGACATTTCATTTGAACCCCAAACGAGACCCAATGAATGTCATCCCTAGCTAATTACCCCTATTCGAAACACAATGGGATATGTCCGGTAAGCCAATTCGACTGTTACGTTCAGTTTTCATTTAAATTAACATTTAAATCATCGTATTGAATTTTAAATGTACATTTCAATTTACTGGGGTCGCATATGGACTCTAAAAATTCCCGAAAAATATTTTCTAACTTTGTATTGACGATATCGTCCTAACAAAACTGATTTCGTTGAATTCTGAGACCGTTTGAAAAATGGTCTTTTTCCAGTCGATTAAAATAACCTCAAACTGGTCAAACACGTTTTCCTTTGCCACGCTCACATATTGATTCCAAAAATTACGAATTTTGAAATCTAGCAATATCTTGACATCACGGATCCAACAAAAGTGGTTTCGTCGAAAACCGAGGTCGTTTGCAAAATGGCCATTTTTAAGGGCCCGAATCCCATAGCGACTATTCTGAATTTTCAACTGGGTATTTTTTTTATCCCCACTATGAAAATTTGATTTTTCGGATTCGTTGGAAAGATACTCTCAAATACATTCAAATATTTTTGGTTTCGTTAAAATCCGGTTTATTTTGAATCCTGTACATTCATTTGAAATTTGAAATCGAATTATCGAACTACCACCTCATTTTCAATTCCTTTTATAATTTAAAATAAATATTTATATTCTAACGTCGAGCTATATAAATATATACGTTCTAATTCTATTCAAAATAAATTTCTCATCGTTATTATTTAAAATAATTCATTTTAAATAATCAAAATTCTCTAAAATTGCCAAAATAAAAATTTTAAATTGGCTCAGATTTCCGGGTTATTACAATCTCGCCCACTTAAAACTTTTCGTCCCCGAAAAGGAACGAAGACGAAAGTTGTTTTACAAACCAACTCAACTTCCAGTATTTTCATTACGGCTTAAGTTCTTCAGCTTTTCAGTTTCTAAGAATTTTTCAAATTTTTCAAAAAATTTGGCCAAAACCATAAATTTTCGAAAAATTTAGCCATAACCTCCCCTGCACCGGGGACTTCGGGATATTTCATATAGCCTCCCATTGCCTTCTTCAATCCAAAAGAAAAAGAAAAGGCCAATCGGCTCACAAAATCATCATAACCCAAACAAAACAGTAAATTAAGGTAAACGTGTACCTATTTGTCGGGCAAACAATTTTATTCTTCTGCTCTAGACTCCTTGCTATGACCTGTTCAATGTAAGCACATGTACATATATGCAAATGCAACCAATTTTCAGTACAACTCACTATTTGGTTCAAATGGACATAATGGTTCAACATCTAATTAATCAACCAATAATCAAACAACACAATCAGCAATCAATTAGTTGATTAGCTTTTCAAATTCATAGCTTTGATATATAGTCAAAATCGCATTTTTGGTGCCAAATCACAACAATATATTCTAACTATATTTTGGTTCTCACACTTGTCTAATGGAAATATATAGAAATCTCATTTTCGAAACTCGAAAATAAATACTGATGATGTGGCCACATCATCAGAATCATCCCCGGGTGTCTAGAGTGTGATTCTATATATATCCAGTATATTGAAACTTCAAATACACACAGATCAGACGTATATTAAAATCTCTATATACCTGATAGTCCAAATTAATATAAATAAATATTCAAATACGAATAATTGAATTAAATTCTCAAAACAAAACTTGTTTTCATTTTCAAAAATATACTCTTCACACCCGTTCTAGGATACTACTGATCCCATCTCTAACGAGTCAATCTTATTGGATATTACTAATCCAATCTCTAATGAATTCCTTCGTATGGTTCTAACGTGTCTTGTTCTTTGAGCTTTGTAAACCAAAGCTCTGATACCAGCTGAAACGACCCGAACTTCCCCGGTAAGGAAAGCCCGGATACTTAGAGAACAACACACATAAGAACACAAACAGAAGAACATTTCATTGTATATTACAACAATTCCATCAGATTAAAAGAATATACAGAGTATAAATGAATAAAATACATTCGATAAATATCAGAGATTACAATAATTTACATAGCAGCGGAAAATAATACAATACACAACTAGAAGTAATACACGATATAAAGCTCTCCGAGTATCGTTCCAGCTGTAAATCAGGATCCTGTGAAGCTGCCCGTGTCAAAATAAGGGCACCCAGAGTTTAGGTTAAAACAATAAACTCCAGGTCAGTCATGGGACTGGTGTGAGAACTAAAACAGTTATTAATATTGGTTTTTAAAGTTCGGTAAATCAAGGGACCACGCCGTATAACACAGAACGGGTTTCCTCCCAAGAATACTAGTGCATAAAACAAACAGCGCAATGCTAAGTAAAGAAAAATGAAGTTGTTGTAAGACCCAGGTCCCATCACACAATGCAACGCAAGCCGGATGATAGGGTTTTACCTTATGACAGCCAATGAATGCTTGATACGCGAAATTTTACCTTTTGATTCTTAATCAGACTCCAACCGTAAATTAGTAAGAGAACGATTCCCTAAGTATTAACCCCGAAGGCCGAAACCAACATCAGATCAATACCCAGGAAACCACCCATCTTAGCTCATTTCCAGTTAGTTTCTGATTTTATATACAATCATAAATATCAATCATAGATGGCATGCGTACCACATATCATGTCGCCATATATAGGTTTATAATCAAAACCGCAAAGTCACGTATTGGAAGTTGGATTTCCATCCGTGAACCGAGGCAAAAGATAGTCCTCTACCGATTTGAGATGCTCTAGCCCGTGTCTCAGGATCAGAACGCATCAACCCTTTGGATCGTCAGGGGCCGGTCCACCGATGTGGATTATTATGCCTGAACACTACGTTTCCCGCCCTTTGGGGAGTAAATGAGCCAACGAATGTCTCCATCGGTCCCGGATAGACCGATATATCTGAGGCGCCTCGCAAACCAACAACCACATAAGTCAAACTCGTCAGGGCGTGTAAAACCACTGACGCCACTTCTAGCTAGAAGGAAACGCATGCCCTCCCTGAGGTCCTCTCCCGTTTCTGGTTCATAACCGGGGTGTGAGGCTCGCAAATCTACGCTACACAAAGCTACGCCACAAAGGCCATGCTTTGATCATCAACCACAAGACTTTGCTTTTCAACAAAAGCCTTGATCATTTGCATCTTAGCATGCCACACAGGAAAACTACTCCATGCAACCGATATCCATCAATCACACAGAATGATATCCAATGTCAGACGCACAGTCCATTTGCAAGTTCGTTCTGGGTCTGAATGAAACCGGAGGCACCTTGTACCTCGCTTATCCATCGATCTCCAAGTACGTTTGGATGACCACTAACTGATTCCCTCCTCTTGGGTGTACGGCCAAATCACGATCATCAGTAATCACCCAAACGACGTGAAGACTTCCGGTCTTTGACCACCGTCCTCATCCTCGACTTATCGTCGTATCAGTTATTCAGAATGGGATAAACCTGGTCTTTCCGAATAACTCGCGTATATAATAAACAAGTGTTACACAAACACAACATACGCCTCATTCCAATTCATCAGTCACTAACCGTAAATCAGCAAGAGAATAATTCCCCAAATATTAACCCCGAAGGCCGAAACCAACATCAGATCAATACCCAGGAAACCATTCTGCTTAGCTAACCTACAGTTAGTTTCTAAATTTCACATTCTTAGGTAAAGATTCCCATTAATTTTATCAAAGATAAATTCTTTTAAATTTATTCTTTAATCCTCCTTTGAATATCACTTCAAACTAGTCGGGATTAACGAACCTTACCAAAGTAATCATTTGTTTTAATTTCCCAATCCCAACATATTCATCCCATGAAGTAAAACTGGTCATACTTCATATCTAACACCACGGTGTTATCGGTAAATTCAATTACCATTTCACGTTCAAATCTAATTAAAGATATAACTATCGCCTGGAGCAAAACTAGTGATACTCCGTTCTCGATCATTTCAATCTAATTTAAAGATTCGTTAAAACTCCACTTAGTTTTAATCTTTAACTGGGTTAAAGAATCAATGTCATTTAAAACACGATTCACGGTGAACCCCAAAATCACATTCATTCTATCAGCTTTTAACCATAAAATAGCAAGTGAGCAATTCCCTAAGTATTAACCCCGAAGGCCGAAACCAACATCAGATCAATAACCAAGAAACCATTCAACTTAACTAATCTCCAATTAGTTTCTGACTTTCTTAACTCAGTTGGGTCAAAAATAGTATTATTGAAGATACCATTCACGAAAACCCAAAATCACATTCCATTAATTATCGGGTTAAAGAACAAGTATTATTTAAAACACTGTTCACAATAAACCCAAAAATCAATTCAATTCCAGTTAAATTCCATTTAATTGGTACACTTCATTAAATCTAAATAAAAAGATTTAATCTTTTTCTCAACTGGGCTTAAGAACAGTGTTAATGAAGACACCATTCATGACAAACCCAAATCACATTTGATATTAAATACAAGGCTTTGAATAGAAAATATATCGGCTTATATTCAATATCAAATTCTACGACCAACAAATATCGTATTGGAAATAACAATACAAATATATCTTTCAAATTTCCATAACAATATCGGTATAATCACGAAACCCAACATCGAAATATTCCAAAGACAATTTCGATTCAAATCCATTCCAATTCAATTATTGGAAATTCTGGTTATTTTCAAAACCATTTCGAATCCCCTTTATTTATTTTAAAATTAAATAGAATTATAATTCTAGTTCAAAACTAGTTCATTTCGATAAAAATCTATTTTTATCTTTTCAAATATGGAGTTTTTTCATCCCAATTCTTCCCAAATCATTTCTTATGATTTTACACAAATTATAACTATTTTAAATAATTTCATTAAGGCCCGTACAGTCGATTTCCATCAACGGCATTCGAACTGCACTTACAGCGACCTTTTCCAAATTTGATTTGGACATAATTCCAAATCCAGCCGTTAGATCTCAGATTTCTAAACTCATTGGAAAGCTCTTTTCGATACGAACCCAGCGGTTCCGGTTTCAGGAGAATCCGACGGTCGGATCTCCCGCAATATCCATTCGAAGTCAATGGTCGAAATTCGCGAACTGCCGCGGCGCAGCGCGTTCTATTCAGGCTATTATATAATATATATATATATATATATATATATATTATATTTCATCGATTTCCTTTCAAAACATATTTTATAAATCGTTTTAAATTCGTTTTCAAAACGATTTCAACTTCCTTTTCAAATTCAAATCAAGATTGAATTTTTCAATATAAATTCGTTTTAACTACTTTTCAACTCGATTTCAATTCAATTCCAATTTAATTTGAATTTCAATTCATTTCAATTCAATTTAATTTTAATTTCAATTTAATTTAGTTCGAATTTCAATTCATTTCGAATTTCAAATCTATTCACTTTAATTCGAATTTCAAATCTATTCAATTAAATACGAATTTCGAAATCACTTTCAATATTCATTGAAAAATGAATGAAATCGATATAAATATCGTTCACGTTAAAATGGTGTCAATCTAATCAACACGGCTTCATATATTTCTATTTTCAAATATTCTATTTCAAATATTTCTTTTTCAATTATTTCTATTTCAAAATTTTCTTTTGCAAATATTTCTACTCAAATATTCTATTTCAAAACTGGAATGAGGCCCAATCAATTACCATAGATTTTATTTCTATGGATTTTCCATACAACGCATGTATATATCAACAATGACAAATAATCACCCATCATCTAAAGTGCATTCTACATTGTATGAGCATCAAATATAAATATTTAACGCTTATAACAGTCTGTCAATCAATCGATTGACATACAACTAATTATTGGGATTAGTGTATGTCATATATTATCCCAATACCCGTGTGGGGTTTCAAACAATCAAACATAGATTTTATTTGTGCAGTTGGGCGATGTGTAAAATTTATCGTCCCAATCAATATCAGTCAAATCAGTGTATATAAACAACTCGTCGATTTGTTTATAAATATTTATTTTATATACACGTTAAAAATTCTATTTTTAACTATAAAATATTTTTATCACTATATAAATATTTTATTTCATTTCACATCACACAATCAACTACACATCAAAATCAAACAAACAAGCATACAAGCCGTCCATGGTCTGTGGACGACGGGTGTCGGGTGCTACTAAACATCGTCTGCATCCTAGTATATATTTTTAACTAGAAAATTAAATTAAAAGTGAGAATTTCTCACCTTGGGTTCCACTCCGTCATTCTTTAATTCTGAACGGTTCGAATTTGCCCAAAATTTCAATGCAATCTTTTCCCGCTATTCATAGTAAAGATCACATTTTTATTATCACTATATGTACATAAAAATCATATTTTTATTTCCACTTCATATATATAAAAATCGAATTATTATTTCGTTGTTATATATATAAAATCACTTCTTTATATTTCTAAAAATCTCGCCTTTATATTTTTAAAGACCCCGCCTTTATATCTTTAAAGATCTCGCCTTTATATCCTTAAAGATCCCGCCTTTATATCTTTAAAGAACTCGCCTTTATATCTTTAAAAATCCAAGTTATATATATATATATATATTTAAAAAAAAGGATATATTTTTATCCTTAAAACAATATGATAATTTTATTTTTAAACATCATGCTAATTTTATTTTCAAAAAATCCATATGCTAATTTTATTTTAATTAAACAATGGTCCTTTTTAAAATGTTGCCATAAAAATAAAAATAAAAAAAACTGATTTTTGATTTTTTTTTTTTATATACTTTAAAAACTGGTTTAATAAAAGTTGAATTAAATTATAAACTGAGTGTCTATAACATTACAACAGAAATTAAATTAAAAACTGAATTTAAATAAAAATAAAAATCACCTTCATCCTCACAGGGCCGGAGGTGGAACACTGGAGGAGCTCCGGCGCGGCGGTGGTCCAAGGGAGGGGGGCAGGTGGCGCAGCAGGTTGTTGGCTAGGGTTTTAAGGGGGTGGCTCGATTTGGGGGGCGGGGCTACGCTCGAACGACAAAGGGTGGTCTGGAGCCATCGCGAGGAAGAGGGGGCGGGATGGAGGACGGGGATGTGGTGGAGGAAGTCGGCCAAGGGCGCGGTGGCTATCGCGAGGCGGAGGCGGGTTTCTGAGGAGCGTCGGGTTTTGAAGAGGGCTGAGCATTTAGGTTTAGTGAAATATTTGGGGGGAGGGGTATATTATATAGAATAATATTTATTTATTTAATTTAATTTCTATTTAATCCACAAAAGGTTGACTTTTCATTTGAACCCCAAATAAGACCCAACGAATGTCGTCCCTAGCTAATTACCCCCATTCCGAACACATTGGGATATGTCTGGTAAGCCAATTCGACTGTTACAATCAGTTTTCATTTAAATTAACATTTGATTCATCGTATTGAATTTTAAACGTACATTTCAATTTACTGGGGTCACATACCGACTCTAAAAATTCCCGAAAAATATTTTCTAACTTCGTATTGATGATACGGTCCTAACAAAACTGATTTCGTCGAATTCTGAGACCGTTTGAAAAATGGCCATTTTCCAGTCGATTAAAATCAACTAAAACTGGTCAAACACGTTTTCCTTTGCCACGCTCAAATATTGATTCGAAAAATTACGAATTTTGAAATCTAGCAATCTAAAATTATTAATTAAGGCGTACCTGGTTTTTAGATCCATTTCTTCGATATTTTCTAATTCCTGAATTACTGTGAAGCGCATATTTGAATTTCCGATTTTTGGTTCTTCGTCACTTAATGATGAATCTGAATCATCTAAAGTTATTGCATATGCTCTTTTCCTCTTCTTTGACGAATTGTTGTTTGTTTGTTGATTTGATCTATAAGGATATGGTCACATCCTTTTAATATGGCCTGGTGCATTTCAATTGTAGCATCTATCGTTCTTAGTATTTTTTTCTGAACTTCCTTGATTATTTTTCTGAAAATTATTCCTTTTATATCTCAAGATTTTTCTGAAATTTATTGTCATTAAGGCAATTTCTTTATCATCCTCTCTGCTTGAATCATAATTAGTTGTTGCTTTGATTGCTACTGATTTCTTTTCTATCGACTTATTCTCCTTTCTTTTCTGTAACTGTACTTCGGATGACATCAAATTCTCGATTAACTCCTTAATCCTCCATTCACTAACATTATTGGCCTATTTTATTGCCAGCGTTTTCTGATTGTATTCTGGAGTTAGATAATTAAGTTTTTTTCTGACTTAATCTTCTTTAGAATAAGTTTTTCCCAATGACGTTAACAAATGCATGATTTCCTGACAGCTGCAGTATATATCGGAGACAGATTCATTCTGATTCATTTTAAATAACTCAAATTAGTTAGTTAACATTGATATCTTTGTTCGTTTAACTTTATTTGTTCCTTCATAAGTAACTTGCAAGGTTTTTCATATTTCATAAGAAGATTTAACTAACTGATACTCTATTAAATTCATTTCTATCTAATAAATAGAATAACATATTCATAGCCTCAAATTTATTTTGTGCAGAGGCCTTCTGTTCATTATTCCATTGTGCAAAATTAGTAATGGGTTCAACATATACAATTTGTTTAATATTCCAAGTGTCTAATCTTATAGATTGTAAATATATTTTCATTCTACATGCCAAATAAGAATAATTACTACCATTAAATAGTGGCGGTCCAACGGTGGACTGACCCTCTACTAATGAACTATTATTGTTAGCAATTCTAGTGTTGTTTGTCATTTAATATTTCCAAAAATTCGGATGATGAAATTTTGAAAACTTATGCTCTGATACCAATTATTAGGGATGAGGATCAAGGATCTTAAGGAAAAACTTACACAAGAGGAGGGTGAATAGTGTTTTAAATAACTTATAGAAATCTTAAGCAATTATCAATTACACAAAATACTATATGAATCACAAAATGAATATCACAACAGAAACAATCACAGATGCGGGTATAAACAAAAGTAAAATGCAAAAAAGGAAAGAACACACCAATTTTATACTGGTTTGGATTACTCCTAAGTCCAGTCCCACATAACACTGGATTGTGCAGAATTTTATTAATATCAGTATCCAATTACAACATCATAGATTTCATGGTTACAAGGTTAACACCGCTCTGTTTCCTTGATTTACAGGCTATAGGGAACACACACTATCATTTTCCTTGATTTAAGGGCTATAAGGAACACATCCTTCCTATCTTTGATTAAAATTGCCTAAGAACTCTTGAGTAGCACTTCCTAAAAAAAACGTATTTGGTAGAGATTGAAAATAGAATAAGAATAATATAATTTATATTGAAATCTGCAGGGTATAAGTGTAGAAACATAGAAATTAAAGAAGAATAATGGTGGTATGTAAAGTAGGGAAGAAGGAGATGATAAGTTATGAAATAATTTAAAATGAGGCCTTTACATAGTGTTCCAAGAGACACAACCACTTCTGAAACATTTTAAAATGAAAAGGCACATCTTTTTAAATTTAAAATTTGTGACAGTTATATGTCGACATATATATATATATATATATATATATATATTTGAATTTTAAATCAAATTTCCAAATATTTAAACCAACATATATTCTGGAAATTCCTAAAATAAAACTAGTTGTTTGAAATATAATTTCGTAAGTATAAAAACATAATAAAATATTATTTAATCATATGACTCAAAAATTATATATATATATATGATATAAAACTTTATAATATAATTATAACTATATAATATATAACCATATAATTTACATATAAACATAAGAAACTTAGGAAGTATATTTGAAATCATAAGTTTTAAAATCAAGTTTAAAATCATTTTAAAAATAGTTTTAAAACCAATTTGAAAAGAAATATTTTGAAAATAGAATTTGAGTGTTATCTAGAGTTTTACGTACTAACTAGACTTTATTAATCTAATAATCTTAAGTTCTTGATATCTTAATACTCATGAGTCTTGATTCTCCTTTGAAATCTTGAACCTATTAAACTGTACAGTCTTCAATATCTATTACCTGCTTATAAATCATGTATATACATACATACATATATATATGTATGTATGTATGTATGTATGTATTCTTGATAAAAGTGTTAATATAAATAGTTTATACTCAATAATGATAATAATTGAAACAAGGTTGTTGTCATATAAATATCATCAACATTCCATTCTCCGACATAAGTGGCTATGGTTTTTAACTTGCGCGTAAAGTTTGGGGGCTATAGGCAACAATTTTCAAGGTTTTAGGTTTGGCTATGCTATGTAATAAAGCATTTATATAAATCGTTAACTAAGGCTAGGTTGAAACCCTATCCTTCTTTATGGTAGCAAAGCTCTGCATAATTCCAAATTAAAAATCCAAAATTTCTCAAATCTAAGTTTATCTTCTTCAAGGTAGCATAGCTCTGCATAACTAAGGCTTACTTCATCTTTTAGTTCTGAAGCACCCAACAAAGCACATAACTATGAACTTGCACTCTTTGTTTAGTACATGATACGATTACTACAACTAGTATGACTTAATGATATTATCCTACCTTGCAAGTCCCCTAGCATCATATCGATTTAACCAATCCATACCCAAAATAACGTCAAAGCCCATAAAATCAAACACGTATAAACCAAGGATAAAAGTGTAACCTAGCAACTAAAATTCTAGGTTATCGCATCTCATTCCATTTGTTGCATAACCTCCTGTAGGATTAGCTACCCTAAAGAAAGAAACTAGGTACGATGGTTTAATGATAAGTTACCTACCAAACATTTGGAGATGAATGAATGTGATGCATCAGTATCACATAATACTCTAATAGATATGCTATGGATAAAATGCATACCTTCCAACACAGAGGGTTTCAAAGCAATAGCTAGTCTAGATGAAGAGGGTTCCAAAGCAATAACATTTCCTTTTACTGCTTCCATGCACTTCTTATATTTCCCTTAGTGATTGCAGTTGTAGCGTCTTACATTCTTTGCGATATCAGCTTTACCTCCGCCAGCCCGACATTCATTTGCATAATGACCCTTCTGATTGCACTTTTAGCAAACTACATCAACATTATTTCTATTTGCCTTACCACCCTTCTAAGATCCCTTACCCATGAAGAACTTTGTTTTCATCCCTTAGGAACTCTAATTGTCACCCGGCTTGATGTCACTAAACAAAGCAAGCAATTCTTCATTTCGAATAGTTATTTCAACCATAATACAACTAGGGTCCCTTGAGTGCAGCATTGTGGATTTAGTAATATCCAACTTCAGACCCTATATGAACTTATCATTTCTCCTGATGACGGTATCAACAATGCCATGAGCATACCTAGATGGTTCATCAAACCTACTAGCATGCTCTATGGAAGTCATACCACCTTGTACCGTCTCACCAAACTTCCTAAGAAACATTGCGTTAAAACCCTCAGATAAATACCTATCCTCATAATCAGTCCTGAAATAATTCCAAATGATTTCATCCTCAGGTATTCCAATAGTAACATCATTCCACGACCTCCATACGGCCCCTTGCAACTGCGTCGAAGCAAGCCTTCTCTTTAGGGCATCATTCAAGCCTAAATAAAAATGATCCTCTCACAACACTAAAGTCAGTTTTCTACCTAAACATCATTATCATTTCCAAATAAAGGTTTTCCTTCAAGGTTATCCTTGATCAACATGAGATAGTTGTTTGCAGTTGGTTCCATGGGATTAGCTCTTCCAACAGCAACGACATTTGTTCTAGCAAAGCCAACAGCAGCTCCATCTTACACCAAGTTGGTGAAGAACTGGTAAGGATTCTCCATATCAACCGGTAGGGTTGTAGCACCTTTACCCTTATTTTCCCATTGACCTTGGCTCCTATTAGGTCAAGAATGTCTATTAGTTGTGGTGCTTCTAAAATCCAAGTTCACTCTCCCACTCCTTTTCTTTTATCTTACTTCCTTGTAGCTTCATAAACCTTAGTAAGATACCAAAGGACGGTCTAAGAGTATGAGGTATTTACATACTTCTATAATACAAATACATGTATGTTATAATATTGTAATCCTATACCCTGATGTATTACTCTAATCATTGGTTTTAGTATAAAACCTTTTTAGAAAACCATTTAATGTTTACATAAACTTGTGATCTGATACTAAATTGTAACATCGCATTTCCTAAGGCCCAAAGCTAATTGCTATAGATGGTGCAGTCATCTGCAGAATTAACTCCCAGCGATAGAAAATAGATAAATCATAACATTAGAGAACATGGGAATATGATTTTTTTCCAAAACACATTAGTTAATAAATTTTCATTTCAAATTCCAATTATAAATACCCATGTTCAATAAAATATAATTATTATGAAATACAATCATAAGAGTGACATATTGCAATGACTTGCCCTTTCGACTGCTCCTGATCGATAATCAAACCAACTCGAATTGTTCAAAATGATAGGTTGTTATAGCTTACAGGGTTTAATAGAATCAAATTACATAATCATAAAATAAAATAACATTCAATATCTCACAACAAAATAATTTACAAAATAATTATAGTTACACAATTTTACGTAGCGGAATTTTAGTGCATTGGTTTTATAAATAAATAAAATTTACATTAATTATTGAACCTATGTGGCGAGCGTCTTCGTGATTCTCCAACTTTGTCAACTTCAAATTTTAAGTTGTAACACTCATTTGCAAAACACAAAAACACTCGACATACTTATTATGAAAAAAGCTTCATTATTGTCTGGGAAACGTAAATGGCAACAAGTCCTTAGCCCCCTTCTTCTCGCATCGATTCTCTCCACTAAACAACGTCTTTCTCTTCTCCGCTTCGATTTTATCCTCATTCCACTTTCTCCTCTAACCCTATAGTTGATTTTAGGCAATTTCTTGACTCTAGATCTTCAACTGGTTGGTTGTGTGGACTGGAAGATGGTCATTGACGTGGAGCTAACTTAGTGAGCAGTAAATCCTTTTGAGTACTTTGATTTCGCATTTCGTCTTTTGACTGTGATAGTTACTAAGCTTTTGGACTTTTCAATGTTCATGAAGATTTAGCGTATTATCTGTAGTTCTTTAGCATCATTTTTGTGTTTCTGGGGGTTGATGGTGTTCATGATCTGGTATTTGGTTGTTTTTCTGGTTGTGGGTACACTAAACTTCCTCATGGTACTGTGTTTAGCTCGACATGTTTTAAGTGTTCCTGCTTTTAAGTTCATTTTATCTAGAGCTAGTATGCATGGGTTATCACCTATGAGCGATCGCGATACACGAGATGCTATGCACTGAACATTGTTTTTGTTTGTATGGTGATGCTTCTTTGTGTCTGTATTATATCTGGGTTACTGTGATGTTTATCTTCTAGTATTTTTTATCGAGCTATTACTTATGTTGTCACGCTGTTTGTTAGTTAGTTTGGTGCTCTGGTTTTGTTTTGCCGTTGGAGATTTGGTGATGCAGGTGAAGCTTGGCTCTCAATTTTACTATCTTCTTCATGTGCTCATATCCTTCCTAACCCGTGGCACAAATCAGTAGGTTTTCATGTCATACCTTACCTTGGAACTCATCACATTACTACTTCTTTTTTGGAGTGGAGATCAAGGTACCAGCCTGGACACTGTACACTGCAGTTGGTAGCTGCTGCTTTTACTGTACTGTGAGTACTATGGACTAGGCATGTCATATAATGGACACCCTTGCATTACTCTCATCGGTCTTGTGCTATATTTTTGTGTATACATATGTAATTAAAATGTTACTCTTCTTTGTAATTTTTTATAAAGCATGTGACTCCTTGCATGGAGCATTATAATAGTATAGGAAAAGTTCCTACCTCATGATCTGTAACCTAGGTAGAATGACGGTGGACGGTTCACCTTAAAAACCGAATTAGCTGACTACTAACTACAGTCACCTGTACTATATTGTAATTTTTATTATTAGTCATAATAAAAAAGTGTTACGGATCACTATAAAAATCGGTTGGCTATGCAAAAAAAAAAAAAAAACACTCGAGTCGGGATTAATTTTATTCTAGTAAATCAACTTCAATAAAATACTAAAAACATAATAGTTAATTCCAATATATATGAGTATTAAAACATTAAATTGTATATCCAAACTATTTAAATAAGGCATCGTAATGGAATGGAAATGAGACAGTAGTCTTTCATGCATATGTATATAGCTTAAATGCCCATGTTATATGAAATTCATGCATTGAACTTTAAATGCATAGCCACATTCCTAGCTTAAATTTTATATAACAAATAGGAAACAATTGTACTTACAAAATATGCGAGGGTAAACATAACGTAGCAAGCATGTAGGCACACAACACAAGTATGGCCAGGTGCATGCGACAAAAAAGCTTAAATTTTATATAACAAATAGGCAATAGTTTTTACTTGCAAAACAGGCAAAGGTAAACATAACATGGCAAGCACGTAGGCATATAACCATGGTCGAGTGCATGCGGAAAAAAAACTTAAATTTCATATAACAAATAGGTAGCGGTTTTACTTGCAAAACAAGCAAGGGTAAACATAACCTAGCAAGCTTGGATTCAGTACAAACAACTACATTAAATATATGCCTCATTTTCAATTTCTCTCTCTCGCTCTCTCTCTCTCTCTCTCTCTCTCTCTCTCTATATATATATATATATATATAATATAGCTTTGCACCAAGTTAACAACAACATGGGGTATATATCATTATAATTAAAATGCATTGGTTACTGCATTTCCTAGGTTTATAGTGATATTTATATAGAAACATATAAAACCTGTTTCGCTTCAATTGTTTCAACAACAGTTACTATATAAATGAGGGCACAATACATGCATGAAGTAATCTAGCCTCATAGGTAACACTGCTGGTATTTCATGATTTAAATAAGACTGAATAAAGTTAATGTATAACTTATGGAATTTCGATGTGTTGGATTAACAAAGGATCAATTTATATATACAAGTAGCTACCGAGTCAACAACAGCATGTGCTTTGGTCTAAAGGCAAAACAAGGAGTTTAAAAGCAACAGGCAAAACAGGGACTAATATATGTGACAGCTACATATGCATGGCATCGATACACATGTATACATACATACATATATTTACATATGCGGTTACAATATATATAGTTCAACGTCAACATTTTAAATGCACAAGCATCATATGTGTATACACATATATGTGTATGCAGACTCACATAAAGTTTGAATATGCCGGTGCATGAATTTTTGGTTCAACCGTAAAACAAGCAGTGAATGAACAATCAAATTCTAAATATGTGTCTGTAGATTTTGGTTTGCAAAACAAGCAAGGGTGAATATACACATGTCTACTTCAGTTTATAAATAAGGTACATAAAGGTTATCAAATCACTATATGATGTTTGATTTGCAAGTGTAGAACTAGCCAGTACATTGGTGCAACAACTTGTGAAGTTCATATCTAAATGGGTGATGACAAATGTATAGTAGTACAACCTCAAAGTGTTGTCAATTCAATGACACAACAACAATAAACAAGGGTCAAATGAATGATGATCAATAAGAACAAGAGTGAACTCAAATGGACAAGTAATGGACCAAGAACACATACAGGTCAGGCACACAAACAAACGTGGAATGTCAGTGTGACAAAACTACTAAGGTACACAAGTTATTTCAGGTGAACAAAGCAACATATATATATATATATATGATTGTGTCAACTACGTATGCCTATATACATATATGAAAAGAATATAGATACACGCACTTTCCATCCATACATACACACGAATTACGAAGGTATGGGTTAAGTCACTCACATCAGGTAAAATATTCACGCCTGACATTCATAGCTTCATATATATAAATACACACACAAGTACATAGGTAAGTGTATATTTATACATATATATATGTATATATATATATATATATTAAAGTTGCAAAAGTGCCAAAATTTCAGTATTGCACCAAGAAACAAATGAATAAGGCCAAGGCAGAGGCTACCAACGTATATTGCACAAGATCGTACCTAGCCTTCTCGTGAATCGCCATAAAAAATAAGGCATTTTTCAGGTTAGTGACAAGTATCATGGAAAATCCCCAACCACATTTAGTTTACTAGTGAAATGACAGCATGCAACTAAGCCTTTTTAACATGCAAATAAATCTAACATTGTTTCTTATCTTTTAACATTTATACATACATCCACCAATAAACATAGTCATGAAGCTATAGAAAGACGAGTGAGAGAATGAAAGAAAAAAGGATAGTTATACTTAATTACCATTCATCTTAATTATCTATTGAAATCATTATCAATCATGTTGTAAACATAAATCCATATTAGTTCATGTAATAGGGCAAGTATCTTAGCAAATGTAGCAGTCTATATATATCAGTAAAAATTCTATCAAAATATGAAGGCAAGAAAAGCCACCAGTTTTAAACACATGAAGAAATTGTGAGAGATGGACAACAAGAAAACTGATAAAGGTAGCAGTAACAACCCAAATTTTTAGTACTTTAATTTTGAACATTTATTTATTTTTTAAATGTTGACTTGGAAATATAAATAAATTTTTATATCGGGTTTATCGATTTAATAAACGGAATACAATTTAATTTCAGATATATCGAATTATCGTAATACAATAATAATTGAGTTCTAAGTTAAAAATGAATCAAAAATGATTCTGACAATTAATATTAAATCTATTTGAATATAGACGATAATAATAATTTATTGTCAATGAAATTGATTGTTTTGAAATCGATTTATATTTTATTGATTTAATTTAACGCTTAAAAACAGTTAATTTTCAAATGACCTCGGATTTCAATGAAATCAATTTTATAAAATCCGCAATGGCTAATTATTGTAAGATTTCCAATTTCAGGTCAATTGGAGTTATTATGTGATCGTGCGCGATATAGGCATGTATCGACTTATGTTTTGAAACTAAAATAGGAATTCTTCAAAAGTTCTCGGAATTCGACGAAATCAGTTCCACCAGGTCTAGAATATTAAGTTATTGTAGGGCTTCGAAATTCATTTTAATCAGACGAATTATGTGGTCGTGCGGGCTTAACATGTCAAGCGCAAACATAATTGAATAATATAACAATATATTCACCCTAAAACAAATAACCCTAAGTCAATACTCAGTCGTGCTCAGTTAAAGCGTAGCCACCACCCTTTTCCTTTTCCTTTACATTTAAGAAATCGAAATTAGTTTTCAAAACTTGGAAAAAATAGATGAAGTCTCCAACATGAAACTTGTAGAGGGTGGTGAGGGTTGTCGAACGCTGGTCGTTAGAGGGGTGCGATCGGGTATATTGTCTTTTACTTAGACTTATAGATCCAAAGGTAATATCTATATCTTCAAGTCAAAGAGGAGAGATGCATCTAGATGTAATGTTGATTCAGAAAGATCTAACTCTTACAGAACTGGTACAAAGAGGCATATTTATTGTTGAGCTAAGGGTTTATCCCTATATATTTTTTTGAAATTTTAGTTACTTCGATTCGATATTTTTTAGTGATCAAATAAGGTTGATTGTATCATTAACCTTTGTAACGACCTGCATTTTACTTATCGAAGGATCGTAAAATATTTATTTCTTTTTCATATAAGGTCGTATGGTCGTGTAACTTTAGGGAACGACTATTGGGGTCATTTTCCATGTTCAAGATTTTTGTCGATTTTTAAATGAACATTTTGCCCCTAGCGAATCTTGTTTCGCCTATAACTTTTGATTGGTAAGGAGTTTTGACCTAAAACCACTTCCATTGGATTCGGGTGGTAGTTTAGGTTTCCGTAGAGTGATCATATTATCCAAACAGACTTACCGTTTGGGAGATATGGCTGAAATAAGGTTTAGAAGGTGAAAAACAGCTTAACCGGACCCAATTAAGGTGATTAGCAGCTAGGCCCATAACCCATTTCAGGATTAGAGTTATAGGAGGGCTGATAGGGTTAGGAAAAACATTTCATTTCAGTTTTTACAGTCGCCACTTTCATCCTTTGAACCATAGCAATGGCCTTCACCTTCTAAAATCATCCCAAATCACCTTCTAAAATCATCCCAAATCACCTTCTAATCACTAATTATGAAGATCTACATCAAATCAAGGCAAATCAACACCAAATCAGAGTTGGAGCCGCTGTGTTGCATAGGAAAACACCCAAAAACAGTAGAGTTTCAGATCTAAAGTTTTATTTGTAGCTAAAGTGAGTGATTTGCATTGCTTTTCACTAATTACGGCTAATTAGGGGTGATTAGTATTAATTAGCGAAATTATGCATGTTAAAAATATGTAAAAATTCTTAAATATTATTTTAGGGCTTTGATAAAAATTTGGGTTAATTTGGACATATTTTGTTAATCCTATTGTTAAAACATGCTTAAGGGGATTAAGGGGAAAATCATGCTTTTGGGGTATGTTTGATCTTAAATGACCTATATGCTTGATGTTTTGACCTTATTGATTGATCTTATATGTTACTATTACTGTTTGGGATGTTTTATAATTGATTAAAAAAGTTAGAATGGTTGAAAACGCCATCGTATGGCGAATATGGACGATATATGCTCACTGGAAAGTGTGCAGGGTTTCAGATCGGATTGAGTTATGGGGCTCGGGTCGGATCGAAGAACTGAGTAGAGAATCCGAACCAGATCAGAACCTTGCATAAGAGGAAACTTGGCAAGAAGGAAGGCCATTCGCATAGAGTGGGAGTTGGTTCAGATCAGAAGCGAGGGCGTGGGGATCGGATCGGAAATGGTGAGCACGAACCAAACCGGGGCTGAAGCAATGGAACTGAGACAAGCTAGAGGTTGGCACCCGAACCGAAACGAATGGAGGATGGCACCCGAACCGAACCAAATGAGAGACCCGAACTGAACCGATGAGGAGTGGAGTACTATGCATATTAACTATGATGTGGACTATAAGCACCGAACCGAACCGGGTATGGAGTACCGAACCGAACCAAATGTATACTTTTACTTCTACGTGACGACTCTTTTGAAGACCAACTCCAATTCGACCAAAACCCGAGACGCAAAGGGAGTCCAAATGGGAGGTTATTACTCAGGATCCTAACGGGGATCAATGAGTTAACTTCATGAATTAGACTTTGCTACGAGATGTGTGCGAAGGGGTTATCGATGTCTATAGCTTTGACTCACCACTGAGGAACAAATTATTGGCTATGGATTAGTGCAGTGAAGTTGTCATGACTTCATGGGGCAGAGTGATCGTAGCAAGGCTATGAGCCAGTGCAGTGGAGTTGTCATGACTCCATGGGGCAGAGTGGACATAGCAAAGGATTAGTGGCTATGGATCAGTGCAGTGGAGTTATTGTGACTCTATGGGGCAAAGTGATCGTAGCAAAGGATTGGGTGATCAAAGTGGTAGATATTGTATGCTTGTCGCACTGAGTGTGAGATGTGAGGATGATTGCTATGTTTGATGTTTGCTATCAACATGCCATGCACACCTCCTCCCAATTTTTTTCACACCATGTGTTAGTGTCACCTTAGAGTACTGTACATCCTGTTGTGCTAACTCTTTGGTTGCAGGTTCAGATATGGTTATGTATACATGTTATTGTTCTGTTTTGCTGCTTATCGCTCATACCAGACTTTTGTCTGACCCAGAGTTTTATGTATCTTCATGTTACTCTGGGTGCTCTTGAAAAGGCAGACTAGAGACATGTCAGGTGATTATGCACGAGTAGCTTTACCGGAGACGAGCAAGAGGCTTCCACGTATGATATATATATATATATATATATAATCTCCCTATGTTGTTGTTGGTCACTACTTTGGGCATTAGTAGCGTACCTCTTTCTTTTGCTTTAGAGACAGTATTTCAAAGTTGTAATAATGTTGGTTTGGATGATAAGCTGTATTTTGGATTTCCGCTGCTATGATGGTTTAGTTTTCAGCTTATGCACTATCTCGCCTTTTATGCAAAGTTATGTTATTATTATATTTTATCCCATGTGTTGTGAGACATTCTATAGGTTCCTTGTTAGTTCAAATTTTTTTTCTTTTCCTTTCTTTGGTGACCATCCCGGGCTAGTCGGGCATTGGCAAGCGCACTTTCATTAGAAATGTCGGGTGGTGCAGGGCGGGCCGTCACACTTGGTATCAGAGCTCTAGGTTGCGTAGTTAACCTAGGGAAAGACACCAGGGAGAGATAGTATGTATATGAGAGAGCGTATTTATGATATTTTGGTTTCCAAAATCCATATATATATATACACACTATTAGTATATCTAGGGATGAAGTCGCATTGCACTGGCACCACTGAAGGGATGGTTAATCGTTTTCTCCTTACAGATTGAACGATGAACCGTTATACGAGGAATACTAGTTCAGGAGCCAATAATAGGAATGCTCCTGATATGAGGACGATGTTCATTAACTTCATGAGAGAGATGCTTATGGATGTTTAGAGGGCAGCTCCTAATAGTGCAAATGGTGGTGGTGCAGCGATGGAGGCGCCTAGGGTCGATTTCGCCAAACACTATAAGGATTACACTAGTCTTGGTGGGAAGCCGTATCACGAAACGGAATCAGCTATAGAAGTTCAGGATTGGCTCGATAGTTGTGAGTGTATCATCGAGGATTAGGGATCGATGATGCAATAAAGAGAAATCTAGCATCCTGTCAACTGCAAGGACGGGCTATGAATTGGTGGAATGCTATTATGGCAGCTACCCCTGAGGATCAAGTTATTTGGGATCATTTTAAGGCCCGATTCAGTGATAAATTTATCCCAGGTGCACAGAAATCAGAATTGTTTAGGAAGTTTTTGGAGCTTAAGCAGAATCGTAGGGCAGTCTTGAAGTATATTTGCCGAGTTCGATACTTTATCGAAGTATGGATTATCCCTTATTGACACTCCCGAGAAGGAGAATGAGAATTTCATAACAGGTTTAGATCAGTACTTGGGAGAAAGGCTTATAAACCATATTGATGAAACTTTTGAATCGATTGTTGGGAAAGCACTAAGATCAGAGAGCCTTAGGCTGAAGTCGCTGTTGCATCTGCAGAGGGGACAAAGCTGAGGCAAGCGATGGAGCCAAGAATAATTCTCAAAAAAAAGGAAGCAGAGTCAGACCAAGGATGGTCAGAAAAAGAAAGATAAGAAAGATATATAGTGCTTTAGCTGTGGCAAGAAGGGCCATTATGCTAAAGAATGCCGAGCAAAGCCAGCGGACAGAAAGTGCTTCAACTGCGGCCAAGTGGGACATCACAAGAATAAATGTCCGCAACCCCCTAAAGAGAAGCAGATTGTGAAATCATATGTTATTAATGTTGTTCCTTCTTCGTTGAATGCCCCAACTGCGGCGGAGAAAGGAAAGAATGTCGTCATTCAAGGTATGCTTTCTGTTTATGATGCTCCTATTCGAGTGTTGTTCGATATCGGGGCTTCCCGTTCCTTCATATCTAATGACCTGGTAGATAGGTTGGGATTGGAACCCAAGATAGTCGATAAACCTTTAGTTGTGACGAACCCAATTGGTGGTTCGACTAGCCTTAGTATGATTTGTCGAAATTTGGTCTTATCGAGTCATGGATGTATATTTGCCTGTGATTGCTTTGTTTTGGGCTTTACTGGATTTGGCATTATTTTGGGAGTCGATTGGCTCCAAAGATATGGGGTAGTGGTAGATTGTGAGGGATTTTCGGTGACTATTAGGGTGGATGATGGGCGGAGGGTAGTGTTTGGTGGCCTACCTAGTGATGAGTGATGCCTAGTTTTCTAAATTCTCTCGACATTCCGCAGGACAAGTTATCATGGGTTCCCATTGCTGGCCAGTATCCGAATATCTTCGAGGAAGTGACCGGACTTCCACCACACCGAGAGATTGAGTTCCGTATCGATTTAGTGGAAGATGCCAGACCTATATTGATGCCACGTCGTCATATGGCACCAAGGAAGCAGAGAGAGATCGGGGTGCAAGTAAGCGATCTTTTGAAGAAGGGATTTATCAGAAGAAGTGTCTCCGAGTGAGGAGCACCAGTTGTATTTGCTACCAAGGCAGATGGTTCCCTTCATTTATGTGTGGACTATCATGAGTTGAATAAAGTGACTAGGAAGAATAAGTATCCTCTTCCGCGGATAGATGATTTGTTTGATCAACTGGAGGGAGTAAGGGTGTTCTCCCAATTGGACCTCGGGACAGGATTTCATCAGCTTCGAGTAGCAACTGAGGGTATACCTAAAACGGCCTTTCGGACGCCGTCTGGATTCTATGAGTGGTTGGTCATGCCATTCAGGTTGACCAATGCACCAGCATATTTTGTGGATCCTATGAATAGAGTATTCCGAGATTAATTGGATAAGTTTATTCTTGTGTTCGTGGATGATATACTTGTTTATTCAAGGACAGAGGAAGAACACAAGGAACATTTGAGAGTAGTGATGGAGGTGTTGAGAAAACACTAATTGAAAGCGAAATTTTCTAAGTGTCACTTCTGGAGGAGGGAAGTGAGATTCTTGGGCCATATTGTTTCAGAGAATGGTATTTCCGTGGATCCTACGATGGTGGCTACGGTACAAGATTGGTCTACGCCCAAGAATGCAATAGATGTAAGAAGTTTCTTGGGGTTAGCTGGATATTATCATAAGTTTATCCAAGATAGCGGCACTGTTAACTCAGTTGACCAAGAAGAATCAAGCTTTCATTTGGGACGAAAGGTGTGAAAATGAATTCAAGAGTCTAAAGGAAAAGTTGACGTGTGCGCCAGTGTTAGTCATTCCTAAAGGGAATGAAGAGATAATAGTATACACGGATGCATGTGGTACCGGACTAGGTGCTGTATTGATGCAAGGAGGTAGGGTAGTAGCTTACGCTAGTCTGCAGCTGAAATCGCATGAGAAAAGATATCCTACCCATGATTTGGAATTGGCAGCGACCGTGTTCACGTTAAAGATGTGGAGACATTATAACTTGGGAGAAAGATTCGAGTTGTTTACTGACCATAAATATTTAAAGTAACTCTTCTCTCAGAAGGATCTAAATCTCCGACAGCAAAGATGGTTAGAATTCTTGGCTTCCTATGATTTCAATATTGCATATACACCAGGAAAGGATAATGTGGTAGCTGATGCATTGAGTAGAAGATATGCCAGTTTAGGGGCTATTTTTCTTGAGTGGAAGCAACCGGAGTATATCGCAGGGTATGATTTCAGACCAAAGTGCGAATTGGATCCAGAGATGTTAGCAAGTTTGACAATCAAACCCACTTTGATTGAGCAGATTGGTTCCAATTAGAGGAATATCCTAACCTACTAGAAATCATCTCCAAGTTAGAAATGAGTATCGACGGTGAGGAGATGAACAAGTATGGGTTTGATCGAGAAGGATGACTTCGAAAGAATGGTAGACTGGTTATGCCCAATGTTAATGGATTGAGAGATAAAGTGCTTAGAGAATGTCATCACTCAAAACAAAATATACATCCTGGTGGCAACAAAATGTATCGAGACATGAAGCAGACCTACTATTGGGAAGGGATGAAAAGAGGCGTTGGGAAGTTTATATCCAAATGCATGAATTGCCAGCTAGTTAAAGCCGAGCAAAAGAATCCTTGTGGTTTGTTGCAACCATTAGAAAATCCAGAATGGAAATGGGAACAAGAATCAATGGAATTCATTAATGGGTTACCAAGGACTAGATCGAGCCATGATAGTATTTGGGTGATTGTGGACCGATTGACCAAGAGTGCAAGGTTTATACCCGTCAAGTCGAATAGAACAACAGCTAAGTTAGCAGAACTGTATATGAAGTGGGTAGTGAGATTTCATGGAGCACCAAAAAGCATTATGAGTGACCGAGATCCGTTGTTTACTAGTGGATTTTGGAAGAGCTTACAAGAGGCTTTAGGATTAGAATTACATCTCAGTACCACATACCATCCTGAAACCGACGGTCAGACAGAGAGGGTGAATCATATATTGGAGGATCTCTTGAGGACTTGTATATTGGATTTTGGAGGGTCATGGGATGACCATTTGCATATGGTTGAATTCGCATATAATAATAGTTATCAGTCCAGTATTAGTATGGCTCCATTTGAAGCTTTGTACGGAAGACTGTGCAACTCACCATCATGTTGGTTGGAAATCGGTGAGAAATTCATACTTAGGCTAGATGTAATAAGAGAAACTTCAGACAAGATCAAGGTTATCCAACAGCGAATGAAGGCTGCCCAAGATAGGCAGAAGAGTTATGCTGATAAGAGGTGAAGAGATTTAAAATTCTCGGTTGGCGACTTGGTGTTTGTCAAGATTTCTCCGTTAAAGAGCGTGATTCGATTTGGTAGAAGAGGCAAGTTAGCACCATGATTTGTTGGTCCATTCCCAGTTCTTGAACAAGTTGGAAATTTAACATATAAAGTTGAATTACCTGAAAAGGTGGCGGGAGTTCACAACGTATTTTATGTTTCCCAGTTAAGGAAGTTCGTGCATGACCCCAATATGAATATTTCACCGGATCAGTTGGATGACATCGAAGTCGAACCCGAGGCGGTTGGGAACCACAGGCTAATTTGTATTGTCGAGTACGACACGAAGCAACTTCGAAGAAGGGCGGTGAAACTAGTCAAGGTTCAGTGGGACGAGTATGAGAATGACTGTGCTTGGGAAATAGAGGAGAGCATAAGGAAGACGTACCCAGTCCTCTTTGCCTGGTAAAAATTTAATGACCATTTAGTTATCCTCTTGTTAGTAAACCGCATGCTAGGATAGGCTTGTTATGTTGCTATGTATGTTTGATTGTTGCAAATGATTGATAGGCATGCAGGACCCATTGTTGTTTCTTAGTTAAGGAATTTCGGGGGCGAAATTTCTTAAGGGGGAAGAGTGTAACGACCCGCATTCTACGTATCGAAGAATCATATAATATTTATTTCTTTTTCATCTGAGGTCGTATGGTCGTGTAACTTTGGTGAACGACTATTGGGGTCATTTTCCATGTTTACGATTTTTGCCGATTTGTAAATGACCATTTGGCCCTTAGCAAATATTGTTTTTCCTATAACTTTTGATTGGTAAGGAGTTTTGACCTGAAACCACTTCCATTGGATTTGGATGATGGTTTAGCTTTCTGAGTGGTCACATTAGCCAAACAGACTTACCGTTTGGGAGATATGACTGAAATAAGGTTTTGAAGGTGAAAAACAGCTTAACCGGGCCTAATTAAGGTGATTAACAGCTAGGCCCATAATCCATTTCAGGATTAGGGTTATAGGAGGGCTGATAGGGTTAGGAAAAACATTTTAGTTTTTACAGCCGCCACTTTCATCCTTTGAACCCTAGCAATGGCTTCTACCTTCTAAAATCATCCTAAATCAACTTCGAATCACTAATTAAGAAGATCTACATCAAATCAAGGAAAATCAACACTAAGTCAGAGTTGGAGCTACTGTGTTGCATAGGAAAACGCCCCAAAACAGTAGAGTTTTAGATCTAAAGTTTTATTTGTGGCTAAGGTGAGTGATTTGCATTGATTTTCATTAATTACGGCTAATTAGAGGTGATTAGTGTTAATTAGCGAAATTATGCATGTTAAAATTCTGGAAAAATATGTAAAAATTCTTAAATATTATTTTAGGGCTTTGATAAAAATTTGGGTTAATTTGGACATGTTTATTAATCCTATTGTTAAAACATGCTTAAGGGGATTAAGGGGAAAACCATGCTTTTGGGGTATGTTTGATCTTAAATGACCTATATGCTTGATGTTTTGACCTTGTTGATTGATCTTATATGTTACTATTACTATTTGGGATGTTTTATGATTGATTAGAAAAGTTAGAATGGTTGAAAACAATGTCGTATGGCGAATATGGATGATATATGCTTGATGGAAAGTGTGCAGGGTTTCGGATCGGATCGGGTTATGGGGCTCGGGTCGGATCAGAGAACTGAGCAGAGAAACTAACCGGATCGGAACCTAGCACAAGAGGAAGCTTGGAAAGAAGGAAGGCCATTCGTATAGAGTGGGAGTTGGTTCGGATCAGAAGCGAGGGTGTGGGGATCGGATCGGAAATGGTGAGCACGAACCGAACCGGGGCTGAAGCAATCGAACTGAGACGAGCTAGAGGATGGTACCCAAGCCGAAACGAATGGAGGATGGCACCCGAACCGAACCAAATGAGAGACCCGATCCGAACCAATGAGGACTGGAGTACTATGCACATTAACCAAGGCGTGAACTATAAGCACCGAACCGAACCGGGTATGGAGTACCGAACCGAACCAGATGTATACTTTTACTTCTACGCGACGACTTTTTTGAAGACCAACTCCAATTCGACCAAAACCCAAGATGCAAAGGGAGTCTAAATGGGTGGTTATTACTCGGGATCTTAATGGGGATCAACGAGTTAACTTCATGAATTGGACTTTGCTGTGGGATGTGTGCAAAGGGGTTATCGATGTCTATAGCTTTGACTCACCACTGAGGAACGAATTATTGGCTATGGATCAGTGCAGTGAAGTTGTCATGACTTCATGGGGCAGAGTGATCGTATCAAGGCTATGAGCCAGTGCAGTGGAGTTGTCATGACTCCATGGGGCAGAGTGGACATAGCAAAGGATTAGTGGCTATGGATCAGTGAAGTGAAGTTATCGTGACTCCATGGGGCAATGTGATTGTAGCAAAGGATTGAATGATCAAAGTGGTAGATATTGTATGCTTTACGCACTGAGTGAGAGATGTGAGGATGATCACTATGTTTGATGTTTGCTATCACCATGTCATGCACACCCCCTCCCCATTATTTTCACACCATGTGTTAGTGTCACCTTAGGGTATTGCACATCCTGTTGTGCTAACTCTTTTGTTGCAAGTCCACACTACACCAAAACAGTGGATTCCCAACAAGTATAGGTGTTACAAATAATTTCTGTAACACTTTTATGTGTCACCAACGGCCTGTGAGGAATTTCCTGTAACACTTATAAGTGTTACAAACAGAGTAACTGCTAACACTTATAAGTGTTACAAACAAAGTAACTGCTAACACTTATAAGTGTTACAAACATATTCATTGCTAACACTTATAAATGTTGGAACTATAAGATATGGTAACACTTGTAAGTGTTACAAACATATTCATTGCTAACACTTATAAATGTTGGAACTATAATATATGGTAACACTTGTAAGGGTTACAAACATATTCATTGCTAACACTTATAAATGTCGGAACCATAAGATATAGTAACACTTATAAATGTCAGTATCATCATCCTACTAGCACTTATAAATGTTGGCATACATAAATTGCTAACACTTATGAGTATAACATGTGTTTAATGATTTCCAATCACATATATAGTTCAACAAATCAATTCAACATAAGATTCAGTACACTTCCATATTTCAAATTCAATAATGTCACATCCCCATAATGCTCAAATATTTGTTACATGCTTCCAATTCCAAAATACCATAATATCATGTTCAAATTATAAAAAAACAATACAAAATTTTACACTTTCAAAATACCATAATATCGTTGATTTTATTGACACTTGATTCACCACTTGACTTGCAACTTGATTTTGCGATTTCATAGACCATTGACAAAAATCTTCCTTTTCATTCTCCTCGGCAATTGCTTTTGAAGCTTGTATCATCTTCACTTGCTTTACGGAAGAATTGGAGCTAATTGCACAACAATAATTTTTCTTTTTATCAAAACCAAAAACTTTGAAGATGGGATCATTGTCAAGGTCACATGTACTTGCTTTCTCGTTGACATTACATTCCAAATTCTATTTTTTCCCTCGTCCTCTACAAGTGCCTACAAAATATAAATGCACTGATTTTTACAGAAATTAGAAGTTGCAAAACTGATAAATAATAAGTGTATTTATAAACAACAAAACTGAGTCGTTGACCCAGTTTTGCAAAACTGAGCCGCCGACCCAATTTTGCAAAACTGAGTCGTCGACCCAGATTGCTGGTCTATTACTTCCCTATATAGGGATTTGCATGTCAAGAATCCAAGCACACTGAATTTCAATTAACATTATGGTTTGCGTTATTTTATGTTATGGAAGGTGCATCGAATTAATTTGAGAACATTAGAAATTGAAAAATCAACGGAAAGACAAATGCAGAACCAAATTGATTGAAAACTATAAGTTAGTAGAGGATGAAAAAGCACCTATACTTTCCCAATTTGACATGCTCCACTGTACAGTCTCTGCATTCCTTCTTCTGTGTACTTTACAATGCTCATTACCTGTTAAATAAATGCAGCTCCCAATATTAAATAAGACATAACTAATCGTTAAGAAGATAAAAATTGACATAATTAAAGGTGCGAACAGCTTAAGGAAGTTGAAAGTAAATTTGAAGTAGGCCAATCCACTTACATAAAACAACAAAACAAATGGTAATTAGTTTTTTTATGAGCCTTTAGATCATATAGTACTAGACCGTGTGATTACCATCGTCGTTGTCGTTGTTCTTTTATGAGCTATAGCATAACTGTACCAAAGGTAATTTAGACTTTGTTGTTGGTGCAGGTTCATATATGCACCACGGATATAACTAGTGCATAGATTCACGACTGCGCTAATGGTACATATTCATGCTCCTTTTTTCCGTAAACGAAACGACAATGCATAGCAGGTTTATAATACTGAAAGTTAACCATACATACGTTGTCATCAACTTTAGTATATCTTTAGCCCGAACATCACCAGATCGCTTATGAATACCATATTGCTGGCAGGAGACCACATATGTAAACTTCATATTTGCTACAGCTTGGCACTGGGCCCATAGTGATCTTCCAACTTTAGAATTTTCCTCAGATGTTAACTCTATAGCTTTATAAACTTCCAGAATTTCTGAACAGAATCACATATTTGACTTGTTAGTGACTTAGTGTACAAGGATAAATACCAGAGCTTAAAACATGGTTACTTAGGTTCAGAATTACCTTCATCCTAGGCCATATCTAAAAAACCTTGAAGCTCCAAAGCCTTTCCGTAGTACATCATGCCTCTAGCCAGGAAATAAATGATCAAAGTATCAATAATAGTCATTGTTAATTTTCATTTAAAAAGATGAAATTTCACGACACTTGTCAAAAATTAATATTAGGAATAAAATATATCCAGATCTGTTACTATCCAACACTGTCAAGCCCATGGTGATGATCGAGGAATAAATATTCTAAAAAAAGTTTTGCATACAACAAAAAAGGATTGTTTGACAACCACCTCAATGGTGGATATAAGCCTCAACGTGAGACAAACCACTAATGATACATAATGATACATTGGAAATAAGTACAATATCTAAAAGGAAAAGGAAAGTGAGACAAACCACTAAGCATAGCTTCTCTGTCGCCTCTCTCCAACTATTAATTTAGTACAATATCTGAAAGAAAAGGGAAATGGAAAATTTTAAATAGCGAAAAAATAAATAGCTACATATTAGAACATGAAAAATCCTATTAATTTAGTGTCTGTTAAGGTTTACATGGTTTGCAACTAAGTTTTCAATTGAGTTCACAACTCAGTTTTGAAAACTGAGCTGCAACCCAGTTGAAAACTGAGTCGCAAACACGCAAAGCACGGTCTATAATAATATGTAAAGATGGTTGATGGTTGATCTAGAATGTGAAAACTAGTTTAAAATGGTGGAGATATAACCAGTTTTGCAAAACTGAGTTACTAGTTTAAATTGAGTTTGCAGCTATCTTGATATTGAATTGAAGCTCAGATATGCAAAAGGAGTTGTACGCTCATTTGCAAGATAGTAGACAGAGGAATAGTTAGATTAAAATGAAGAAATATGGGAATATTGCCTTATGAACTTTTCAAACCAATCATGTTATTAGGATAAAAATTCAACTTGAATCCGCAAGTTTCCAACCTCATGTGATAAGAACCACAGTTATAACAATAATAACATCACAACATGTGAATCAATTAAATGGTTATTAAATAAATTGAAATTGTGTGCCTGTCTAGGTAGGGAAGCATGTCACCTTTCAGGTTATTGTTGTTTCTCCTTTTCCATAATGCTCTTTCAGGAGAAGTTAAAACAAAGTAAAGGATCCATTCCCATATTCACCTACATCATTTAGAGTTGATCAGCCAATGATATCTCAAAATCAAATCTTTAACTTATAAAATAGAAACCAGGTGGAATCACCTTTAGAGAAGAATAATCCGTAAATGTATGCAACATAAATAGTTGTAACTACGAATATTATAAGAAGACTGGTATGTTTCCCGCACCCTCACCTCGAGAGTTGCAATCTTTTGACCCTCATCCTCCTCCATTGAGGAAAACATTTACAAAAATTTTGAAAAACTTTCAACATTAATTTCTGCCAAAACAATACAAGTATGATCAGCAATGTGCAATGTAAGTGCAAAATTAGCAATGTATGATGTAAAATTTAAACTTAGAAGTCAGAACTGGAAACAAAATTCAGCGATCATAGTTTGGAAGCCAAAACAAACTACATCGAGTACTGAAAATATAGAAACAATCAAAGTTATAATGCCACACACAAACTCTGACTTCACTCAATCTTAATAAACCGGCTGCGTTTCAGAATGCTTCACTCAAAGGTAAGCATGCGGAGGGTATAGCAGGCCGAGGCCAAATATTTTATAAATAAACAATTGGGATGTGTATTATTATTACTTGCTATCGATCTGTGCATATGCTACTTATATAAAGGCATTTGCACATCTTGTAGTTGTTGCTATTCATTCTGTACAAATACAGTTTAGAGAAATCAAATTACAACAATTTTCTTTTATGATATAAGAGCTCTAAAAGACAAATGGCGTCAAAAGAAAATTTATTTGATCCACAAGAAATACATACAGTGTAGCAGGTTGAAAGTTGTTGATAGTTCCTCTGGCACAATCAAGATACTGAGGCTTAAGGTTTTCATGGAGTCATTCAAACTACTACACCGTGATTTTCTACTAAAAGATTTACACATCTAAGTACAAAGTATACACAAAAATGCTTCGTGAAAATAACCTTTCAAATAACCTTTGACAATGGTTTTTATCGACTCAAGAGCAATCAAGATATAATTGCAATCTTAGTTTGTGAAAATAACCTTTTAAACAACTATACTGTTTTGTTATCTCTAACAAATAGGTTCAAAAGTATGAAATGGGCATATGGTGAATGCACTGATTATTGCAACTCTACAAGTTAACAGAAGAGAAGTAAAATGAATAGGAAAGACCTGATAACCATGTAACAAAACAACTATGAATTTAACTGATAATGGAGTAAACCCAACATCTATATACATAGTACAATCAAACCAAACAGTAGCTTGAAAGTGACATAAATGAAATCGATAATGGGGCCATAAATCCATTATGTTATGAAAAAGGTGCAGACTGCTAGAAATTCTGAAATATATACTGAATGTATTTTTGGAAGATACCAAATTTATAGCTCTCTTATAGAGCTAAAAAAACGTTTTAAATTTCTAACATGTGTACTAATCAGACAAACATGTATAAATGAACCAATAAATAAACCAAAAAGTTTATACATATACCAGAAAAATCAACAAAATGAGTTCGATCTTTTAAAAAAATGTAAACTAAACCCCTAGAAACCAAATAATTAATATAAGTTGGAGACCTTACATTTGGGAAATATCGCAAGCTCCAGAATCTTGAATCGAATGTTAGTAAGCATCAAATCTGAAGCCGAATCTTAATCGACCATCGATTAATCCTGACAATGATGTTGAACCTGATGGTAGATCTGGAATAACGCCGATTCAACCTTGGTTTACGCGGTGCTTTCAGTAGAATAAAATACTATCATGGATCTACCATCAACATAATAAAATTGAAAATCGGGTGCTTTCACTAAAACGCAAATAAAATCACAGATTTACAATACCTTCACTTTGAGAAACCCTTGCTCAAATCTCTAAACCCTAGATGCTAATTTGCGGCAAGAAGGAATTGACGGAAGTGCAGACATGTTAAACCCTGGATCTATCGTGAATTCAACTATTTGCGGCCACAATAGGAAAAAGCGTTTGAAGTAAGGTAAAGCATAAGATGGATAACATTTACCATCACGCCCCCACCGCTTCCCAAAATATCAGATGTTATAACATGGATAAGTGTTGGGAGTGAAATCCTAAAATAAAAAGTTAGTTTTCTTTATTTTTACCAACTCTTTTATTTAAAATAACACATAAAAGTGTTGCCATCGGCCAACAGAAATAAGTGTTGGCAGTTAAAAAAAAAAAGTGTTGGCAAATCACTGTTTTGGTGTAGTGCCAGGTTCAAGTATGGTTATGTATACCCGTTATTGTTCTGTTTTGCTGCTTACCGCTCATACCAGACTTTTGTCTAACCCAGAGTTTTTTGTCTCCTCTTATTACTCTGGGTGCTCTTAAACGGCCAGACTAGAGACAGGTCAGGTGATTATGCACGAGTAGTTGTACCGGAGACAAGTAGAGGCTTCCACGTATGATATATATATATATATATTATCTCCTTGTGTTGTTGCTGGTCGCTACTTTAGGCTTTAGTAGTGTACTTCTTTCTTTTGCTTTAGAGACAATATTTCAAAGTTGTAATAATGTTGGTTTGGATAATAAGTCGTATTTTGGATTTCCGCTGCTATGATGGTTTAGTTTCCGGCTTATGCACTGTCTCGCCTATTTTAAGTCAAAGTTATGCATTATTATATTTTATCCCATGCGCTGTGAGACATTCTATGGGTTCCTTGTTAGTTCAAATTCCTATATTTTCCTTTCTTTGGCGACCATCCGCGCTAGTCGGGCATTGGCACAGCGCATTTTCATTAGAAATATCGGCTGGTGCGGGGCAGGCCGTCACAACCTTTTTTTGGTGCGAGGAACGTATCATCATGAATCCATTGATTTCTGTCGCTTCTGTTATTGCTGCTGGATTGGCCGTAGGGCTTGCTTCTATTGGACCTGGAACTGGTCAAGGTGTCCAATGCCCTAAAAACCTAAGGGTTCCTTCGCAAGGTTCGTCCACGGAGGGTGAGTCAGGGCCTAAGATCAGGCCGAAAGGCGTAGTCGATGGACAATGGGTGAATATTCCTGTACTACCCCTTGTTGGTCCCGAGGGATGGAGGAGGCTAGGTTAGCCAAAAGATGGTTATCCGTTCAAGGAGGCAAAGTGCCAAAAATAATAATAATAAAGTGAATTAGAAAGACGTATCCCGAGTTTTTAGGAACTGTTTGAATTTAGATTCTAACAGTTCCTAAATACTCAAACAAATTTTCGTAATATACGTTTTACTTATTTCATATGGAATTTCTTTTTTTTGAATTATACGACATTGGTTAGTCCTATTTTGCCATTTTTTGGTACTAAGTCCACAGGCAACCAAAATCGGGTCTCGAACAAACGTAGGGCAGCTTCGTATTTTTGTGGTTTGACGAAGCTCTGGTCGATATTAGGCGATGGCATCTAAAGGAGAAAAGAGGGGAAGAAGGAGGCGCTTCTACTAGCGGGGGCCTAGTCATATTTGGTTGCCTAAGGCGGTTGCAATTTCGAGATAATCGAAAAAAAATTGAGGTTGATTTTCGGTGAAAAAAGGAGTTTGAAGGGCCTCGTGTTGGGCACATTGATGGCTCTTGGAGTGGCCGAGATGACGGTGGTGCCAGGTGGGGCATAGCCGATCGGTAGCAGCTACGATCGTAGTTTAAAGAAAGAGATGTTAGTACGAACAGGGTGTCGAGGTTTATTTGGAACTTGGTCAAATGAATTTGATTTTACTGTAATTATAGTAATATAATTAGGTAATTAAGAGTTTATGAAATTCATTAACCAATATAATTAATTTAATTTAAATCAAATGTTGTAACGCGTATAACTCTTTCATACATTAGTAGAATTTGACGAAATGAAGGCATTGGAACCATATCGAAGAATACTATGCTTACGAGCTGGTTTGGAAGGATTTGGAGCTAATTGGAATTTTATCTAATTTTAAATGCTCTCTTAAAATTAGATAAATCGACATGAAACCATCGATCGAAAATGGAATGTGAGTTAACTCTCATGCTTTCTGAAATACTATGATGTGGTAAAATTCATATAATTATAATTTATTGTTGTTATTATAAATTGGGTGTTTGGATGCTTTAGATTATTATTGATTATTGGTTGATTATTGATTTTTATATTTTCGTTGCCTTAAATGCAGTAGATTAAAATTGCTACTCGTATGCATTTACGTGAGTTGTGATGCAGGGAAAACAGGTTGGAGGGATCCAACTAGATTCCTCAAATATTTTGGATGTTATTTGATTTCGTAAAATTTATATATGAATTATTTAACCCTGTAATGTTAATAAAATTCTAGATGTTGATTGATGAATTAGACTCATTCGTTGATGTGTTATTAATCAATAGACAATACTAATCAAATGATTGACAACAGATGGCCTAAAATCCATCTTTTTAGGATGTCGATATGCCGTCTGGCGAATTGACGAAGTTGAATTTATAAAATCTATTTTATAACTAAGGAAATATTTTCGATTATATGTTCACAAGTTTTATAAAAATATAAGTTTTATGAATAAACCGATGTTTATAAATCGGTTTTTATGAAGTAATAAAACTATATTTTACATAGCAAATTCTTACATTTTAATAAGTTCTATATGCAAGAAAGCTAGAAATTAACCTACCAGTTAATAATTTAGAAGGATTATTTTTATGGAACAATTAAGTGTTTTTGTTAAATCAATTATATTATTATTGAATTTAAAGGAAAAGATTAGTGGAAATCAGTTAACAAATTAACTTAAGTTCTCAAGTTGACTAAGTCAACTGTGCTATAATTGGAATTAGTAATTAAATTAGTTTGTTTTAAATTAATTAAATAAATATAGTTTTTAACAAATAGTTGCTTCAACTTAATAAGATTTCTTAAATAATTAATCTTTTAATTAAGGGTGTGTTGACGCGCTTTTTGGTAAAAGTAGTCGCACGTCAAGTTTATGATAACAATGTGCTCGTGTCTTAAGAACATCCTTAGAAAACACAAAGCGATTTAGTCGAAGTCGCAATGCGCTGGTAATCGATCCAAAATATGGAACATTCCTGAAATCAGCATCAACTCAGTTGCGTGTGCCAAAAGCGCGTCGAGCTCTCAAATAAGCTTGAGCACCTTGCGTCGATTATCAAAAATCACCTGGACAGGCCTTGCTCAACTTGGTTTGGATCGCTACAGAGCTTGCTTGCGGGCACCATGCCGATCACCAAAAATTCCTCATGCAGAACGGGTCGATCACTTGAAAACAAACGGAGCTCGATCCGTTCAAGAATTTCGCATATCTCCCGGGATGCGGAATTCAGAAGTTGATCCTCCTAGATGTGAAATTTCGTAGACGGTCCTCCGAGATACGAAATTCTGCGGACGGTCACCTGAGATGTGAAATTCTGCAGACAACATCATATTTTGGCTAAGTTTTCGGGATGCGAAATTATGAAGACAACTAATTTTTAGGCTAATTTTTTGGAATGCGATATCTGAAGATAACTCATTTTTGGCTAAGTTTTGGGATGCGAAATTATGAAGACAGCTCATTTTTTGGCAAAGCTTTTAGAATGTGAAATTCCAAAGACAACATCATTTTTTGGATAAGTTTTCGAGATGCGAATTTCGTATCCCTCGAGGTACGAAATTCGGGTTGATGCCTCCCAACCTCACCTATAAATACCCCCTTGCTTGACATTCTAAAGGGTTGTCTTTTTTGGACCTTGACTATACTTTGGCCTACGGGATTGGAGCTTCAAGACACCATTAATGCCTGGCATCATCATTCACGACTTGTGGACAATCCTTGAACTTGTAGACACTACACAGAACACCATCTAGTGTTTTTAGCATTTTGAAGATTGTCTATAGTTTTTTGGCATTTAGAAGACCATCTATTTTATTTTTGGAATTTTGAAGACCGTCTACAATTTTTGGACTTTCATGCATACTCTTGGACAATGAGGCTACTTTTTGGATATTGTTGTGCATACAAACACACTTTCACTCAATGAAGAAGTAGAACGTCATTCTGTTCAAAGTTTACAATTAACAAGACATTTGTCGTTCTTATATACAACTTTATACACTCAAGTTCTCCGAACTTGTACAAGCATTGTAATCGAAAAATATATAATGAATGATTACTATAAAGTGGACGTAGGCGTTAGTGCCGAACCACTATAAAAATTGTGTGTCCTTTTACATTTCTCGTGCTTTGGATATTTGGATTATAAGTTTACAACTAAACTTACACTTGGGGGTTAGCGTGCGCAAATAATCTATTTCCCACGTTAACACTTTGGCGCACCAAGAGGGGGCACAACAACTTCGACTTTTGTTGCTGGGTTTGATTATCAGATTTAACTTTGGATTTCAGTTTTGTTTTCGGTCTTCATTTTCGACATCGACTTTGGTTTTGGTTATCGTACTAATTCTAAGATTTGTATGGATTTCTGTCGGATTCCGCCATGGTTAAAAGAAAGTAGTTAGCTCGCTCAGGAAGGAGCATGTATAAAGGAAAGTTCAGAAATTTCCTCTACTGGACATCCATTAAACTTCGTCACTTGAGACGACATCCACGGAGTCATCAAAGATTTAACTAAGGATCTCACTTCTTACTTGGAACAACAAGAGGAGCATTTCCGTGGACAGGAAGCCACTATGAACACACTTCTCGCTCGGCTCGAAGGAATTACGAGGTAGTCGGGCCAAGGAAACATGATCCGAACAAGTGCTAGTGTTCCACAAGGATTTTGCTTGGGACTAGGGGCAATTCCCAAATAAAAATCATGTGTCATCACCAATCCATAAGCAGCTACCGAATCAACTAGGCTTAGAGACATCCCCCTCAGTCCCGTACAAGGTTCTGCTCACGTTGCGGTTAATCATTTCTTAGGATTAGGTGTGTTGGAAATATCACTCAAGGCTGGTGCATGCAACTTTGGATGCAGGAACTCCCGTAGGTTCAAACGTTGGACTAATGATCATCAAGGCACCTAAAATTAGGATAAAGCCAGATATTTTGCTTGGTGCTCGACAGTATTTTAATGATGGACTCGACATTGGAGGCATCGTCCTCAAGTTACATAATTTGAATCAGTTTCTTGGTATGGGAAGTGAAAGTCAAGTCAACAATATTATTTGACGAAATGTTCGGGGCGGAGCACCACATGCTAGCTTGGACTATGTTATCCGCAGCACATGCTAGAACATCATGAATTCTCAAAACACACTGGACTTCAAATTGTCGGTGTAAAAAGCTTTCGAGGGTTGGAAGGATCCTACAGTTCATCTTAGGCGCTACATGCGCCATATGAAAGTACTTTCAATTTCGGACAACATGATAGTAAAGTGCTTTCCACTCTATCTCATAGACATTGTTGCTTTGTGGTTCAAACAATTGGAACCCGAATCTATTAATTGTCGGAACATCTTAGTTGGAAAGTTTGTCAAGCAATTCATAGTTCATACCGCCCAATTTAGGAATGTTATGACTTTGAAGGAGGCTAGGCAGAGGACAGGCAAAACTATGCATAAGTTTCCTGAAAGATTCAATGCGGAGATGACCTCTGTTGATAGGCTGAATCCGTCCATAATAGTCACCGTCTCCGGCATTCTTGGCAAAAATGACTTCAAAACCTCATTGCGAGGGGACCTACCAAGGGATCTCGTCGAATTCTACTTTGAGGCAGAAAGAATTCTAAGAGAGGAGGATCCCCACGTTAAAAAATTTGTGCATCAACTTAAATCTACAACAGGAGCAAGGCATCTGTGCTCAAAAGAAGGAAAGGGTAAATCTTGGAACGATCGAAACACATAGCCTCGCTTCAAGGCAAAGTTGTCGACATGCACCAAACTCACTCATGGCTTGGAAAGGATTTATCTTGACATCCATGAAACAACACCTTTCCAAAAGACCCCATTCTAGGACAAGAAAGCTCTGACAAGTACTATTTATTCGTCGATATCCAGGTTACGACACCAACCATTACAGGAAGTTTCGCGATATTATCGAAGCCTGCGTATGGCGTGGCGAGCTACCATAGTATGTCAGGTATACAACAAAAGCACTACACGCTCAGCCCCATACAACATCTCAGGATCAAGGAAGAAAGAGATGTCCCCGCGGACTTGTAATCAACTGATCCTGCTCTACAGATCTTTCTGTCTTTTCGGACTCTATTCCGTTACTTATGCTTTTCCTTATTTGTGATTTTTTTCTTTTAGCTAATGAAACTTGAAATTAAAGCGGCTAAGTCGTCTCATGCGTGCACGGAACCGACCTGTGGTCTCTAGGCGTACTTTGGGTTGGACTATTAATTGTTGTACCTATGTGGTATTAAATAAAGATTGCTTCAGACTCCGGTCCCCACTTGATCAATCAAGCATAAAATTTGGGCTCAGCCTCCCACTTGGTTTGCCAAATATAAAATTAGGACTCCAGTTCCCACTTGATTTGTCAAGTATAAAATTCGGGCTTCGGCTCCACACTTGATCAGTCAAGTATAAAATTCGAGCTATGGCTCCACACTTGATTAGTCAAGTATAAATTTCAGGCTCCGGTTCTACACTTGATCAGTCAAGTATAAAATTCGGAATTCAGCTCCACACTTGATCAGTCAAGTATAAAATTCGGAATCTGGCTCCACACTTCGTTCGCTTAGTGTAAAATTAGGGATTGGCTGCACACTTGGTCCGTAAAGTATAAGAAAGGGATCTGGCTCCACGTTTGGTCCACCGTGTATAAAATTAGGACTTTAGTTCCAACTTGATCAAACTAGTATAAAATTCGGACTCTGGTCCCGCATTCGGTCAGGCACTCATAAACTTCAAACTTTGGTTCACAAATTGGGTCCCCGGTCCACAACTTTCCAAAATCATGGGCTTTTGGTTGTTAAGATTCTCCAAATGGGTTCACTAAGCATAATAACTTCCCGATGTAGTATGCCAAGTATAGAAGTTCCTTATCTTTACCTTCTTAGCATAGGAATTTTAACATCATGGTTCGTCAAGTACATAATATCACATAACTTGGTCCTCTAAGCACAAATGCCTTTTTTTACATGTACATGCTTGCTCCGACAGGACTAAATAGGCCCACGGCTTCTGATTTTCTAGATCCCATGCATCCTAGACTCAACAATCCATTAGAATACGATCTCAGCAATCGTTGGATTTCCATTCTACTACGATCTCAAGGTCGTTGGACTTCTCTCAAATCTTAGCTCACAGATTTATAGATCTTCAAACTACATGTAAAACACATCTTCATTTAATCAAGAAAGAAAAGTTTTGGAGGGTAAAGTATTGATATGCTTTTTGGTAAAAGCAGTCAAACGTCAAGTTTATGGCTAACAACACGCTCGAGTCACGAGAACATCATCAGAAAACACAAAAAGATTTGATTAAAGTCACGACGCGCTCGAAATTGAGCCAAAATATGGATCATTCCAAAAATCAACGTCAACTCAGTCACGTGTGGCAAACGTGTGTTGATCACTCAAGTAGGCTTAAACACCTCGCGCCGATTATAAAAAGTCACCTGGCCAAGCCATGCTCGACTTGGATTGGATTGCTTCAGATTTTTCTTGCGCGCACCATGCCGATCATCGAGAAATCCTTATGCGGAGCAGGTCAATCACTTGGAAAAAAAAGATGCTAGAGCTCGATCTGCTCAGGAATTTTGCATTGCGCCCGAGATGCGAAATTCTGTGGACAGTCCTCCTGGATGCGAAATTCTACATACGGTCCTCCAGGATGTGAAATTCTACGGACGGTTATCTAGGATGTGAAATTCTACAGATGGTCCCTGTAACACCTCACACTTTTCTATGCCTAAATTTTGACAAAAATCGAAACTCAAACACATCCAAGCATGGAGCGTGTAATCTGGTACCTGCAATAAATAAGCATGAACATAATCAGAGTATGATAAAGAATACTCACAGCAGAAACAAAATAAGAAACCTAGTATTAACTCAAGTAACTACCTTTTCAAGGAAGTCACTTTGCCAATATCGAGCATGAGAGAGAACGAGAACCGAATGCCAAACTTAATCATCTATGAGAACCCGACCATCTCTAGGAACCTGGGAGGTTGTAATGAGGAGGGGGGGGGTCAGATTAACAAGTTTTAGTGACTAAGAAATGTAAAATACAGACTATAACACAGATATATTCTGTTCGGTTCAATCCAAGTTGTATGCCAAACAAGGTTAGTGATTCTAAACCAACCTTGTTAACGTTTACACATGACTCCACTACTCTTTCCAAAGTAGTATTCCCAAATTATATTATTACCGAGATAGGAGCTTTACACATATTTTTGTGAAGCCTTTATACCAGAGCTTAACTGCTTCACTATATCGACATTCCCATTCTCTATCCTTTATTATTTAATGCCTCATTATCAGTGATAGATAGGGTGGGTTCTCCCTGATCGCTTAAGACCCTAGGCCGACCATTGGCCACTTATTAACCCTCGACAATATATTCAACGTTAACATGAACTAGAGTGTTGATTTAAGAGTTTATGGAGTTTTGATTTCTGACAAAGAAATAAGCCATGATCGAAAAAAATAAGATATTTATTAGTTTAAAGAGGTAGAAAGAGCTATATATGGTATTAACTGCATAAAACAGTTCGACCGCCCATATTTGGACCTATCGACCGTTTTTACCCAGAATGTAACACCCCGTGATTTCAAATATTAAAATTTACAAATTTAAAAATACTTAATTTCAAATGTGAGAATTAAGGGAAACGGGTTACGCCATTGCGTTCATCTCGGAATTCCGCTTGAGATAGAGCCGAGTTTGCGTGAATTGGACTCCATATGAAGTTATGGCCTTCCGAAGCTTCAAAATTTAAATAAATTAAAAACAGCTCAGGTTCAGAAAATTTGAAATTCAAAAGTCAAACAAGGGAGCAGGCTGGGCGGGAATTCTCCCGGCTAAGGGCCAGGTCGACCTACCCATACAGGTCAACCTGGGGGTCGACCTACCCCTCGGGCAGATCTGAAATGTGACGATGTTTTGACTCACTGCTGAGTCATTAGGGCTGAGGTGGTTATTCTATCTTGTCTGGATGGTCTTGATTGCTTCTAGGTTAATCTGACGGCTCTTAATTAATTAAAATTCTATATAAGCAACCTAACCCTCAACCTAAAATCACACTAATTCGTACCAAGAGCCATCATGTTGTCAATGGTGAACCTAGAGTAGCCGCCATTCTCTTTCAACTCAAAAGCAAGATAGAAGCAAGAATCAAAATCAAATCAAATCTAAATTAGAATAATAATTAGTCTACATCAAAGGCGAGCAATTCAGTTTCAAAATACAGATTCCATAAAAACAAGACTGTTCTTTTGTTTGTGAGTACTATTTCTTTCACAATATAATTATTAAATTAGTTATGATGGGTTGTAATTGGATTATGAGAACATGTCTGTTGATTCGCATGATACTGTTTAACTTTGTAGATCCATTTCATATTTAACTTGATTCATTTTATGCAAGTTTGGGATGTTAAACCATATGTTAATTCATATGTGAATCTTATGCAAGTTGGTTTGTTAAATCATATATTAATTCATATGTGAATCTTATGCAAGTTTGGGATGTTAAATTGTATGTTAGTTTGAATATGAATCTTATGCAAGTCTATATGTGAATTGTACATAAGTTTATATGCGAATCAAGTATATACATATGCTAGTTTATATGCAAAATCATGTGATAAATTCATATGCAAGTTGTAGAAATTCATAAGCAAGTTGTAGAAATTCGTGCGCAAGTTGTAGAAATCCATATGCAAGTTTAGGTGAAAAACTATATTCACATTTTTGGGTGAAAATTATATTCACATATGCAAGCTAAGCGAGACCCATAATTTATATATGCAAGTACACAATTTCATGTTTAGATCTATATTTAGATCCATGGTAATTTATGCAAATATATGATTCTATATGACATTGTCTATGCAAATTGTTGGCTATGCAATTTTATTCCCATTTGCAAGTTAGATCTGCTTTTATGTGTATGCAAGTTGTGATGTTCTTCTTTTATATATATATAAGTTAGACTATTTGCGAGTCTAACGTATTTCATATTTGAACGTACGAATAGCGTGGGGACAAATGGAAAAATACTAATTATGTAAATTGTGAATTGGCATAAAATGGCTTTAAAAGCATATAATTAAATTCATAAAATGGCTTTAAAAGCATATAATTAAATTCAGACTTAATGGGTATAATTTTTATACCTAAAAAGTATGGTCATAATTTAGGTGACAATTATAGACATAATTAATTTGGAATCTATAATTAATTTGGAAATTATTGAAAATTTGAATAGGAATAATTAATTCATAATGGGGTGAAATAATTTTGTAATAATAAACGCCTAAGACTCGAGGTTAGACTCGTTTTTGGTGTACGACTGCCCGGACCCGCCCGCCAAATCCAACAACCACAAACGGTAGTCTAATGTGAGAGGTCGAAGGCATAAATTAAATGCGTAACAGTTGTAATGACACGAGGTTAGACACATTTGCTGTATAAGACTGCCCGGACCCACCCGGAAAATCCAGCAACCGCAAACGGGAGTCTAATGTAGGAGGTCTTACAAAATTATGGTTATAATGAACTAAGTAACACTTAACCAAGATAAACATGTGGTGGGACATGGGGGTTAAGTGGGTGACATGAGTGGCATGTGAAATACGATTAGAAACACTTAACCAAATTGAAACATGTAAAGAAAACATGAATAAGAGGGGGTTAAGTGGAAAATTCTTGTGGGGACCAAGCATAGGTGGAAAGCTTGTGTCAACCATGGGGGACCCATTTCAAACCAGTAACCCATTAAGTATCTTTGTGAGCTCGAGTTAGATCGAAGACGGGACACGCTTACCGAGTTTGATTATAAGAGGTCAAAACGTGTTAACGGTGGCAACGCAAGTCCAACGGGATCATGTACGTGCGTGGGCCCGGGATGGTTGATAAGACGTTGTTGCATCGTGTAGATATAAGCCGTGCATCTTTAGTGGTATCGGGTTGCCACTTTGGGGAGTGATACACCCCACTATGGGACCAGCACGGGTATCTACGAGTTAGGGAACCGATCGCATGGGGGTAGTTGGTACAACTAGTGGAGATAGGGGCAGGTGGCACCTATAAAGATAGCTAGGGGTACACGAAACTACCATTATGATTATTGTGTTCTGTAGGCGGGATCAACTTTTAGGGTGGCTAGTAGTGGTGCTGTATTGCAATTATCATATAGTGATTAGGAGCGAGATTAACGCCAGAATAATCCTCCTGTTTGTTTTGCCTTGCCCACTTGTTTCACAATTATTCCTTATTTTACTAGTTTATGCCTTATCATAATTACTTTCATAATTATATTGTTAAAGTTATGGTACTCGCCAGACTTTATGCTTGACCCCCCCCCTTTGTTTTCGCCTCCTTTCTTCCCCCTCCCCTAGGTTCTCAGGGTGGGACTAGTACTAGTGGAGCTTGATCAGGATCTTTCTCTCTCTTTTGGAAGTGCTTGGATTGCTGAAAGTAAAGCTCGGCTCATCTCTTTTATGGCTACTTACGTTGGGGTTATGCTTTTTATTTTATGTACTCAGAAAACAATTTGTCAAGATGGTTACTAAGTGTACTTGGTTTTTCTGTTGGTTTATGATGTTGTTATAATCAAACTATTTCTCCGTTGCAATAAAAGTTATTTTGAAAATTTTCAAGTACCAATGTATCTGTCTTGTTATATTCTGTTCTATTCACCAATAATACTCCATGAAAGTTAATGCATTCCCTTTGAGAGTGACATTAATGGACGTGGGGTGTTACACGTGATATCAGAGCTGAAGGTTAACGAAACAGATTAGAGATTTTGAAAAACTATTTTTCAAAAGCGTTTTATAAAGAAATACTTTCAAAAGTATGTTTTAAGGAGAGTATTTTCAAGAGAAAAGTTTGTTTTAAAAACATAAACCCCAAGAGCCATACATATTTCTTTCGAACTCTCCGTTTTGAATCTCTTTATTTTCTTTTCAGCATGTCTGGGTTACCCGAGATACCCGAGGGAATACTGATACTAACCTGATTCAGAAGGTATATGGAGGCTAGGGCCACCACCGCAGGCCCAACAGACATCCCTCCTCCCCCAGCTACATCCGCTCCTCCCCCTCCCCATGTTGATACTTTTTCAAAGATATGCTAAGACTTTCGAGCAATGGGCGGAAAACCTTTTCACGGATCAGAGATGTTTGTTGAAGCTCGAAATTGGCTTAAGGAGGTAGAAGACTTGTTTGGTATCTTCGAGGTAGAAGATGGAAGGATGGTCCAATTGGCTGCTTGATTATTGAAGGACGAAGCCTCGTTTTGGTGGGAGGTCACGAATGAAGAGCGTCCAGTAGAGACGTGGATGGATTTCAGACATAGGTTCGAGATAAAATTTCTCTCACAAGCAGAAGAGAATTTATACATGGAAAGATTCTTGGCATTGAAGCAGGGGAATTTATCAGTAAAGGAGTACGTCAACAAGTTCAATCAGTTGGCAAGGTTTGGCTTAGACTTGGTGAACACACCTGAAAAGAAGGCCCTGAGGTTCGTTTTAAAGGTTTGAATGAGCCCCTACATGGGGTTAGCTATGACCCACATTCCTATGGGGGCTACCTTTGAGAAACTAGTTGACATGGCACTTATGCATGAAGAGGATAAAGGCACTAACGCTAATAAGGCACCAGAAAAGAAAGGAGATCAAAAGAAGTCACAGCAGCAACCTAAGAAAGGTGGTAAAGACAACAATAGCAAAGGAAAGAAAAGGTGCTTTAATTGTGGAACACCATGCCATCTGAGCAAGGACTGTAGGAAGAAGAAGAAGACTGGATGTTTCCACTGTGGAGAGGCAGAACATCTAATTAAAGACTGCCCAAGGAAACAGGGGCAAGGGCAAAGAACAGGGTCCACTTCTGGAGGGCAGATTCAGGCTCTCATGGCACCAAGGCAGGCAAGAGGGAAGATTCAGGCTCTCATGGCACCAGGACAGGAGAGAGGTAGAAACATTTCTGTTGAAAGTTTGGTTTTTCTGTTTGATCATCCTGTTCGTACTTTATTTGATTCTGGCGCTTCACACTCGTTTGTGTTTGCTTCGTTGGTTGAAACACTACACCTAAATACTAGTCTAGTTATGGATCCCGTAGTAGTCTCAAATCATATAGGTGATTCGGCTCATCTTTCAATGATTTGTCAGGATTTGAGAGTGTCTATTTTGAGCGTTGAGTTTGAATGCAATGCCTTCGTTCTTGGCTTCACGGGCTATGGATTGATTCTAGGCATGGATTGGTTATCCAGAAATAGTGCCATCCTCGATTGTGAAAAGAGAGTGGTTAGACTTATGACTTGCCTCGGCAACACTCTCGAAATCTCTTTTAACCCCATACATTCTGTTATGCTCAGTTACCTAGAATCTCTTGATGCGTCTGTTGAAAACTTGCAGTCTGTTAGAGTAGTTTGTGAATACTCAGATGTATTTGAAGAGGTGGAGGGCTTACCTCCAAAGCGGGAGATAGACTTCATCATATACCTTGTTGATAATGCAAAACCTGTAGTTCTACCCATTAGACACATGGCTCCTAGGGAGAGAAAAGAGCTCAGTAAGCAAGTCAAAGAGCTGCTCGAAAAGGGGTTTATAAGGCAGAGTACTTCTGAATGGTGTGCTCCAGTAGTATTCGCAACCAAAGCGGATGGTTCACTTCGCCTATGCATTGATTATAAGGAACTAAACAAGCTGACCAAGAAGAATAGGCACCCACTTCCAAGAATAGATGACTTGTTTGATCAGCTTGTAGGTGCGTATGTTTTCTCCCAACTAGACTTGGATACCGGTTTCCATCAGCTAAGAGTGGCTGAAGACAGCATTGATAAGACCGCGTTCAGAACCCCGGATGGTTTCTTCGAATGGCTAGTCATGCCTTTCGGCTTGACAAACGCACCCGCTTAATTCGTTGACTTGATGAATAGGGTGTTTAGAGAATTCTTTAATAAGTTTGTGGTGGTCTTCGTATACGACATTTTGATCTTCTCCAAGAATGAAGAAGAGCATGCTTTGCATTTAAGGGAAGTTATGGATACTCTTCGTACACATCAGCTAAAGGCCGAATTCTCCAAATGCCATTTCTGGAGAGAAGAGGTGAGGTTTTTTGGACATGTGGTGTCCAAAGAGGGGTTAGCCGTGGACCCCGCAAAAGTAGTTGCGGCGCAAGATTGGAAGGTTCCATGGAATGCAACCGAAGTCCGAAGCTTTCTCGGGCTAGCGTGCTTTTACTGAAAATTCATTAAAGACTTTGCTAAAATCTCAGCCCCACTCACAAGATTAACGAAGAAGAACCTAACTTTAGCTTGGGATTTGGATTGCGATATTGCTTTCCAATGTTTGAAAAGGGCTCTAATAACAGCCTCAGTTCTAACATTGCCGGATGGGAGCAAGATGTTTACTGTATACACGGATGCATGTGGTATGGGACTGGGTGTTGTCTTGATGCAAGAAGGGAAGGTAATAGCTTATGGAGGCAGACAGTTGAAAGTAAATGAGATAAACTACCCAACCCACGATCTAGAGTTGGCTGCCATCGTCTTTGCGCTTAAGTCTTGGTGCCATTATCTCCTAAGTGAGAAGTTTGAATTGTATACTGACCATAAATCATTGAAGTACCTTTTCTTGCAGAAAGATCTTAACTTAAACAGCAAAGGTGGATGGAATTTCTAGCCTCTTATGAGTTTGAGATTTCCTATACCCCAAGCAAAGGCAATATGGTAGCAGATGCCTTAAGTAGGAAGAAGCTGACCTTGAGTCCTCTCTTTGTAGAAAGGCAAAGCTTGGAATATATAGCAAACTTTAATTTTAGACCCTCCTCTAAAATTGTGCCTGGTCTGTTAGCATCACTAAAGTTGTGGCCTACTCTTTTGGACTCAATAGGAACCGTGCAACGAGAAGACCCCCAGCTAGTTGATGTGATAGAAAAGCTAGTTAGGGATGAGACTTCTAGTCACCTCAATAGATACTCCATCGATGATAGGGGTTGGTTGAGACGGGGTGGAAGTTTATGCGTCCCACAAGTAAGGGATTTAGTGAAGACGGTTCTCGAAGAGGTGCACCATTCCAAACTGACCATACACCCAGGCGGAGACAAGATGTATAAAGATATAAAAAGGGTTATCTTTTGGAATGGCATGAAGAGTGATGTAGCTGAGTTCGTCGCTAAGTGTTTGATATGCCAGCAAGTTAAAGCGAAGCAAAAGAAGCCCGGTGGGCTGCTTCATCCTCTCGAGGTCCCTCAGTGGAAGTGGGATAGCATTTCGATGGACTTTGTTGATGGGTTTCCTAGGTCAAAGGGGCAATACCAGTATTTGGATAATAGTGGACAGGCTCACTAAAAGCGCTCACTTTATACATGTTAAAAGTAGAAGGACTGCCTCGTCCCTAGCATCCATTTATCTCAAAGAAATAGTTCGACTCCATGGGATACCCTACACTATAGTGAGCGATCGAGATCCTATCTTTACGAGCGAGTTTTGGAAGAGTTTGCAAGAGGCAGTAGGCACTGAATTATGCTTAAGCATGGCCTATCACCCCCAAACCGATGGTCAGACGGAAAGGGTGAACATAGTATTAGAAGACCTCTTGAGATTGTGCATTCTTGACTTTGGAGGGACATAGGAGGATCATCTTCCTTTGGTGGAATTCACCTACAACAATAGCTACCAAGCCACCATAGGAATGGCGCCCTTCGAAGCTTTATATGGAAGACCGTGTCGATCACCAACTTGTTGGTGGGAGTCTACAAACAAGCTCGTACTTGGGCCAGACATGATTAGAGAGACCTCAGAAAAGGTGGAATTTATAAGAAGACGGATGAAGGCTGCACAAGATAGACAGAAGTCCTATGCAGACAAAAGAAAGACCGACCTTGAGTTTAAGGTTGGAGATAGGGTGTTCCTTAAAGTATCTCCTTTGAGGAATGTCATTCGCTTTGGTCCTTAGGAAAGCTAGCATCAAGATTTGTAGGTCCATTTCCTATCATTGAAAGGATTGCGACGATGGCTTACAGAGTAGATCTACCTGAGAGAATGGCTGGAGTTCATAATGTTTTTCATGTTTCTCAACTACGAAAATGCTTACATTAATCTGCAGAAGTGGTGGAGCCAAGTATACTAGAGAAAGTAGAAGAGGAACGAGAAACGAGTGTAAGAATAGTTCCAACTCGTATCTTGGGTACGGAAGTCAAAAGGCTACGCAACCGTGAAGTCAAGCTTGTTAAAGTTCAATGGAGTGATGCTGAGGAAGACGCGACTTGGGAAATTGAGAGGAATATATGCGCAGCCTACCCATTTCTCTTTGAGGGTACCTCCTTGATTTCTTTTTCCATAAGTTTATTCATGCTTAAATCTATCTTTCAAGTATATCTCCTCAGTCCTATTCTTTGGCCTTAGTTAGAAACCGATGGATGTAAACATGTATTTGAAACATGATATGATCAATGGTTGCGAGTGGTTGCAAGTGGTTGCTCGTGGATGCATGTACACACACATTAGGCACTAGATCGGCTCAATCACCTTCATATTGCATATAAATTTGTGTGCATATTTAAATTAATGGATGTATAATGGTTGTGTTGTCATATGGATGCTGCATTTAGATGAATAGCTGTGCACACATGTAGAACAAATATGTATCATTAGGATTCTTTTGCATACATAATGGATGCATGGCACTATCATGATTTGCATAAAGGAGGTCAACTGAATCAGTAGACCGCCTGATTTTGCATTAGGTAAGGAACATATACACACACTTTTTTTTCATATGTTCATACGGCATTAGAAATCTTGTAAGGACAATGGATGCATGTGTTTGATGGTTGAGCAGATGGATGATTGGATGTTAGGATATACATTCTCCTTAACTTGGAGATTTCAGGGGCGAAATCCTTTAAGGAGGGGAGAATGTAACACCCCGTGATTTTAAATATTAAAATTTACAAATTTAAGAATACTTAATTTCAAATGTGATAATAAAGGGAAACGGGTTATGCCATTGCATTCGTCTCGGAATTCTGCTTGAGATAGAGTCCGAGTTTGCATGAATTGGACTCCGTATGAAGAAGTTATGGCCTTCCGAATTTTCAGAATTTAAATAAATTAAAAACAGCTCAGGTTCAGAAAATTTGAAATTCAAAAGTCAAACAGGGGAGCAGGCTGGGCGGGAATTCTCCCGCCTAAGGGCCAGGTCGACTAGGGGGTCGATCTACCCATACAGGTCGACCAGGGGGTCGGCCTGGGGGTCGACCTACCCCCCGGGCAGATCTGAAATGTGACGATGTATTGAGTCATTAGGGATGAGGTGGTTATTCTATCTTGTCTGGATGGTCTTGATTACTTCTAGGTTAATCTGACGGCTCTTAATTAATTAAAATTCTATATAAGAAACCTAACCCTCAACCTAAAATCACACTAATTCATTCCAAGAGCCATCATGTTGTCAATGGTGAACCTAGAGTAGCCGCCGTTCTCTTTCAACTCAAAAGCAAGATAGAAGTAAGAATCAAAATCAAATCAAATCTAAATTAGAATAACAATTAGTCTACATTAAAGGCGAGCAATTCATTTTCAGAATACAGATCCCAGAAAAACAAGACTGTTCTTTTGTTTGTGAGTACTATTTCTTTCACAATATAATTATTAAATTAATAATGTGGGGTTGTAATAGGATTATGAGAACATGTCTGTTGAATCGCATGATATTGTTTATCTTTGTAGATCTATTTCATATTTAACTTGATTCATTTTATGCAAGTTTGGGATGTTAAACCATATGTTAATTCATATGTGAATCTTATGCAAGTTGGGTTGTTAAATCATATGTTAATTCATATGTGAATCTTATGCAAGTTTGGGATGTTAAATTGTATGTTAGTTTGAATATGAATCTTATGCAAGTCTATATGTGAATTGTACATAAGTTTATATGCGAATCAAGTATATACGTATGCTAGTTTATATGCAAAATCATGTGATAAATTCATATTCAAGTTGTAGAAATTCATATGCAAGTTGTAGAAATTCATATGCAAGTTGTAGAAATCCATATGCAAGTTTAGGTGAAAAATTATATTCACATTTTTGGGTGAAAATTATATTCACATATGCAAGTTAAGCGAGATCCGTAATTTATATATGGAACTACACAATTTCATGTTTAGATCTATAATTAGATCCATGGTAATTTATGCAAATACATGATTCTATTTGACATTGTCTATGCATGCAATTTTATTCCCATTTGCATGTTAGATCTGCTTTTATGTGTATGCAAGTTGTGATGTTCTTTTATATATATATATAAGTTATACTATTTGCGAGTCTAACGTATTTCATATTTGAACGTACGAATAACGTGGGGACAAATGGGAAGATACTAATTATGTAAATTGGCATAAAATGGCTTTAAAAGCAAATAATTAAATTGAGACTTAATTGGTATAATTTTTATACCTAAAAAGTATGGACATAATTTAGGTGACAATTATGGACATAATTAATTTGGAAATTGTTGAAAATTTTAATAAGGATAATTAATTCATATTAGGCTGAAATAATTTTGTAATAATAAACGCCTAAGACACGAGGTTAGACTCGTTTGTGGTGTAAGACTGCCCGGACCTGCCCGGCAAATCCAGCAACCACAAACGGTAGTCTAATGTGAGAGGTCGAAGGCATAAATTAAATGCGTAACAGTTGTAATGATACGAGGATAGACACGTTTGCGGTATAAGACGGCCCAGACCCACCCGACAATTCCAGCAACCGCTAACGAGAGTCTAATGTGGGAGGTCTTACAAAGTTACGGTTATAATGAACTAAGTAACACTTAACCAAGATAAACATGTGGTGGGACATGGGGGTTAAATGCGTGACATGGGTGGCATGTGAAATACGATTAGAAACACTTAACGAAATTGAAACATGTAAAGAAGACATGAATAAGAGGGGGTTAAGTGGAAAATTCTAGTGGGGACCAAGCATAGGTGGAAAGCTTGTGTCAAGCATGGGGGACCCATTTCAAACCAGTAACCCGTTAAGTATCCTTGTGAGCTCGAGTTAGATCGAGGACGGGACACGCTTACTGAGTTTGATTATAAGAGGTCAAAACGGGTTAACGGTGGCAACGCAAGTCCAACGGGGTCATGTGCGTGCGTGGGCCCAGGCTGGTAGGTAAAACGTTGCTGCATCGTGTTGGTATAAGCCGTGCATCTTTAGTGGTATCAGGTTTCCACTTTGGGGGGGTGATACACCCCATTGTGGGACCAGCACGGGTATCTACGAGTTAGGGAGCCGATCGCATGGGGGTAGTGGGTACAACTAGTGGAGATAGGTGCAGGCAGCACCTATGAAGACAGCTGGGGGTACACAAAACTACCATTATGATTATTGTGTTCAGTAGGTGGGATCAACTTTTAGGGTGGCTAGTAGTGGTGCAGTATAGCAATTATCCTATAGTGATTAGGAGCGAGATTAACGCCAGAATATTCCTCCTGTTTGTTTTTCCTTGCCCACTTGTTTCACAGTCATTCCTTATTTTACTTGTTTATGCCTTATCTTAATTACTTTCATAATTGTATTGTCAAAGTTATGGTACTCGCCAGACTTTATGTCTGACCCCCCCTTTGTTTTCGCCTCTTTTCTTCCTCCCCCCCCCCCCTCAGGTACTCAGGGTGGGACTAGTACTAGTGGAGCTTGATCAGGATCTTTTTCTCTCTTTTGTATGTGCTTGGATTGCTGAAAGTAAAGTTCAGCTCATCTCTTTTATGGCTACTTATGTTGGGGTTATGCTTTTTATTTTATGTACTCAGAAAACAATTTGTCAAGATGGTTACTAAGTGTACTTGGTTTTTCTGTTGGTTTATGATGTTGTTGTAATCAAACAATTTCTCCGCTGCAATAAAAATTGTTTTGAAATTTTTCAAGTACCAATATATGTATCTGTCTTGTTATATTATGTTCTATTCACCAATAATACTCCATGAAAGTTAATGCATTCCCTTTGAGAGTGACATTAATGGATGAGGGGTGTTACACAGAATGCACAATAAACATGTACATATGAATATAACGTGTATATATGTATTCAAATTCCTGTCAACCAGTTCTTTTTGACTTGTCGACCGTTTTCTTTCAGAAAACAACCTTTCGAAAAGTCACTTCCTTTCAATCAAGGGTTGCATCTTCTTCTCTTTACCAATAATCATGGCTATTATTCGTTACTCTTCACAAAGGGTTACAACTATTTATTCTCTATATAAACACTATGAGATCATCATTCCATTCAACAAACTTGAACAATTTTTGACTTGGTTACTATTGCTAATTTCTTGATCTCATTTCTATATTCTCAAGCGTTCAATTGCTCGTATTCAATAATATATCGTTTGAATCCTAGAATCTATATAATATTCTTTTGATTCAATACAATATCCACTTCCAAATCTTCATATACACAAATATTCTATTTAAGGATAAGATTATAGGAAGGTCGTATTACAAGTGGCGAATTTTTGTTATCAAGAACACATACTATCAACAACAATTGTATTCATCTTAGTTGAAGTCCTCAGTGTTGTAAGAGGCACGTATTGAAGTCCTCGGTGTTGTTAGAAGCATGAAATCCCGTTCTTCTTCTCGGGTGTTGTAAATCCGTTCCTCCGGGTGAAACGAGGTGGTTGTTAATGAATATCCAGATAGAAGTCTGGGACTGGACGTAGGACGGTGCTCCGAACCAGTATAAAAATCCCTGGTGTGATTTTTTTTATTTTATTGCATTTACTGCTACATATCTGTGATTAGCTGATATTTATATCATTTTACTTTTCCTTCATAGCTATTGTATAGTTGTGTGTTATACACCATATTACACGATCCGTGTGTATTGTTTTAGCACGTACGCATTCTTCATTTGGTATCAGAGCACACTCATCATATAACCGTAACATAGTTATTTGATATATTCTAGTAATATGGCAAATAACGGAAGTACCAGCACTATCACTCAAAACATCACTTACACGGAAGTTCAATCGACACAAATACCCCCCATTCTTCAATGGTCCTAACTATAGCTATTGGGCAACACGTATGTCATTCTTTATGCAGTCAAATAGTTATGACGCCTGGAATGCTACCTAAAAAGAAATAGTGAATCCAACAACTGATTATTCAGAATGGACACCGGCTAAGAAAACGGCAGCAACTATAAATGCTAAAGCAATAAACATGTTGTTTTGTGCATTAGACCAAAACGAATATAATCGTGTTAGTATCTGTACCACCGCATATCAAATTTGGCAAACACTGAAAACCACTCATGAAGGTACTAACAAGGTAAAACAAGCCAAAATAGCCATGCTGAAAAGTTAGTTTCAAAATTTCGAGATGAATCCAAATGAGACAATCAGCGATATGTATTCACGGTTTCAAACTATTCACCATGCTCTTATCGGATTAGGACAAAAATATTCTGATTTTGATATTGTTTCAACAGTCATACATTCTCTGACTAGTGAATGGGAAGGAAAAGTATTAGCAATTGAAGAAGCTAATGACCATTCCGTCATGAAGCCACATGAATTGATAGGGAATCTAATGTCCTATGAAGCTAATTTGCAAGCTAGAAAGGAACAAAAAGAAGAAAAGAAAATTGTGGCATTCCATGTTAAAAAAGATGAAGATGAATTAGAATCTGAAGAAGAAGATCTGGCGTTCATTACAAAAGGTTTCAAAAAATTCCTGAAACAACGAAAAGCCAGTCGTTATAACAAAAAGAAATCTGGAACAATTAAACCATTATCATCCACTATAGAATGTTTCAACTGCCACAAAAAGGGGCACATGCACAAGAATTGTCCCGAGCAAAAGAAGAAGTCATAAAATGACAAATTCAAATGCAAAAGGGACAAATCCAAGAAACGAGCATTCTCCATAACATGGGATGATTCAGACTCGTCTTCATCGGAAAGTGAAAGTGATACAGAAAATGAACAAGCAAATATTTGTTTCATGGCAGCAGAAGATGAGGTACAAATTCCTACATTTGATGAAGTACTTGATATTAGTGTTGAATTGATAGTTAAATATAAAGACATGAACCGACAATACAAAGAAGCCAAAGCTGATTTGAGTAGAGTAGAGTTTGAACGAGATATGTTAAAAGACGAGAAGAAAATATTAGAAGAAGAAATTGAAAAACTTCAAGAATCATCATCTAATATTGACTCTCAATTATCTCTTTTGAGTCAAGAAATTAAAACTTAAAAAGAGAAAAACGATGCTATTACTACTGAAAATCATGAGCTTAAGGCAAAGGTCAAAATTCTGGACCTAGAAAAGGCTAGTTTACAAAATAAGGTAGATAATATTATTCAAAATGTTTCTAACTTCAACAAAGGTAGAGAAAATTTGACAAAAATCATTGAGAGTTGAAAATCTGCTTCAAATAAACAAGGTTTGGGATATAAGAAACCAAGAAATATCTCGGTTATAAAAGAAAGAAAAAAGATGTAGTAGTACAAAAAAATGAAGCTAAGAAAAACTTAGTTTATTATATTCCAAGCCAAAACCAGTTGTGAAATTTCAAAAGGAAAATGTCAAGACTATCAAGATATGGGTTCCTATAACAAATAACAATTTTATTAGGAACAAATATATTCGGCATTTCATGAATACCGTGCATCTTACTTCTAATTATTTATATAAAGGGGATACTGGACCCGTATGGGTTTGGACTCCTAAGACCTAACTCTTAGGACCCTATCAAAAAGTGGGTACCATGGACTTAATCTTCTTCTTTATAGGTCCCACTTAAGAAAAGAGGAAAATGGATATTGGACAGTGGTTTCTCGAAGCACATGACTGGAGACAAGAGATTATTGACAAATATTACATACTCAGATAGTGGCTCCGTCACTTTTGGAGATAATTCAAAAGGCTACATCATCGGCAAAGGCGATGTAAGCAATTGCGGTACATCTAACTTACCTCTTATTACCAATGTCATGCTAGTTAGGAATCTGAAACATAATTTACTTAACATTAGTCAGTTATACAATACGGGATTTACAATTTTCTTTTCAAATAATAAGTGTAGTATTTTAGATAGAGAACATAATTTAGTTTTCAAAGGTCATAGAGACAGAAATATATATATTCTGAATATGAATATTAATCATAGTTGAGATATGTGTCTTTAGGTTCATGATAATGATCCATGGCTATGGCACAAGTGCTTCTGTCATATAAACTTCAGAACTATCGATAACCTGGCCAAAAACGATCTAGTTAGAGGTTTACCCAAACTGAGCTTTAAGGTTGACAACATTTTTTATGCATGTTAATTAGGAAAATTGACTAAATCATCTTTTAAATCCAAGAAAGTCATATCAACATTACAACCACTTGAGTTACTACATATGGATTTATTCGGACCAACTCATGTATAGTCAATAAACCATAATCGATATGTGTTTGTAATTGTTGATGATTATTCTCATTACACCTGGACTATTTTCCTGAAAAACAAGAGTGACACTTTCGAATAATTCAAATCTTTCGTCAAAAGAATTCAGAAATCGAAAGGGCTTAAGGTTAAAAATATAAGAAGTGATCATGAGATTTGATCATGAGATTTTTGTACAAAGAAATGTATATATCATATTTTTTTCGTTTCCTAGAACTCCACAACAAAACGGAGTTGTAGGATAGAAAAACCGGACCTTATAGAATGTGTAAGAACGTTATTGAATGGAACCACTTTACCAAAACATTTCTGGGCAGAAGCTGTTGCAACCGCATGTTATGTTTTGAATCATGTGTCCATTCGACCTCCCACCAAGAATACGCCTTATGAATTATTTAACATAAGAAAGTCTAATATCTCATACTTCAAAGTCTTTGGTTCTAAGTGCTTTATCTTAAGCACGAAATACCAGCTCGGCAAATTCGATTCAAAGGCCGATGAAGGTATATTTGTCGGTTATTCGGAACAGAGCAAGGCCTATCGTGTATTTAATAAATGAACCAAAACTATTGAAGAATCACTACATGTGTCATTCAATAAATTCTATCAGCACCCTCATAATACATCAGATGATGACGAAACTATAGTAGCTGACAATCCAATCATCACAAATATTGATTCTGACTCTGAAATAGTTGTTGAAAATATTCCTCAAACCTATGAATTACAATCTCCACCAAGAATATTAAGAGACCATCGGGCTCAAAATATAGTCGAGGAAGTAACTTCACAAGCCAGAACAAGGAGTCAACTCCATCAAATGGGTCATGTTGCGTTTCTTTCAAATATCAAACCTAAGAATCAAAAAAGGCTGCTACCGATGATTACTGGATCATTGCCATGCAGGAAGAACTAAATCAGTTCGAGCGCAATGATGTCTGGGAACTTGTTCCAAGACCAACTGATCGATTAGTTATTGGTACTAAATGGGTTTATAAAAATAAGGCTGATGAACAAGGTAATATCACCAGAAATAAAGCTAGGCTAGTAGCACAAGGATATAATCAGGAAGAAAGTATCGATTATGACGAAACATTTGCGCCAATTGCTCGACTAGAAGCTATTAGAATCTTATTATCTTTTGCTTGTCACCATAATTTCAAACCATATCAGATGGATGTCAAGAGTGCATTCCTCGATGGATTTATCAAAGAGAATGTATATATCGAACAACCCCCTTTGTTCGTACATGAAAAATATCCTAACTATGTGCATAAACATAAAAAAGCTCTGCATGGTATAAAACAGGCACCCCATGCTTGGTATGAACGACTACATAGCTATCTTATTAATTCAAGATTTCAAATAGGTAAAGTCGATCAAACTTTGTTTATCAAACATTCTCGAAAAGATATTCTAGTTATCCAGATATATGTAGATGACATCGTCTTTGGTTCAACAAACGATAAACTCTGCAAAGAGTTTTCAAACATTATGACCAAAGAATTTGAAATGTCTCATATGGGAGAACTATCATATTTTCTCGGACTTCAAATCAAATAACTTCCAAATGGTATTTTTATCAATCAAGAAAAATACTGCAGAAATCTTATCAAATGCTTCGGATTAGAAAACACGTCTGGTAAACCCACTCCCATGAGTACAACCACACATCTTGAAAAAGATGGAAATGGTAAGAGTGTTGACAAGAAACTATATCGAAGCATGATTGGTTCTCTTCTTTATCTCATAGCTAGTCGTCCCGATATAACGATGAGTGTTTGTTTATGTGCACGATTTCAAGCAGACCAAAGGAATCACACCTACGAGCAGTGAAACGTATAAATCGTTATCTTAATAATACCAAAGATTTTGGTATTTTCTACCTAGAAGAATGTCCATTTGAATTAGTATCATACAATGATGCTGATTTCGGAGGCTCTCGAATGGATAGAAAGAGTACAAGTGGTACATGCCATTTTATTGGAAAATCACTTGTCTCTTGGTTTAGTAAGAAACAGAATTGTGTTTCACTATCAACGTATGAAGCTGAATATATATCAGCGGCTATTGCTTGTACTCAAGTAATATGTATGCAACAAACACTTCAAGATTTTGATATTCATTTATCAAATTCTATTATATACTGTGATAACACCAGTGCTATAAATTTATCCAAAAATCCTGTGAACCAGTCTCGAACCAAACACATTGATTCCGTCATCATTTTCTAAGAGATAATATCGAAAAGGGGAACATATGTCTCGAGTATGTCCAAACGATAATCAGCTAGCGGACAGTTTTACTAAGCCTCTACTTAAGTCTAATTTTATAAAATTACGTAGAGAGCTTGGTCTTATCTCCAGAAAAGAACTCGAAAACTAGTTTTATCACTAATGTCCTATTTCACTCAATTATATTAGGTAGTTCTTTTCATTTTTTTTCGAATTATATTAAACATATATTAGCCATTATTAGCTACTGTTAATTTGAGTAAATTGATTATGAGCTTTTGATAATTCCTATAGCCAAGTATTTCTAGAAATTCTTGACCGTAAATATATGTATACTCTAGGCTATATATATATATATATATATATATATATATATAAAATCCTATATAAACTTGGCATAAATTCTCATTTTTTATCTCTCCCAAGCTGATCCTAATTCCTTCATAATTTCTGTTTTCTGCTATAATCAATGGCACACATATGTGACAAATGTGCTCAATATTCTCATGTCTCTATCACTAGTTCTGAGACAAGAGATCATTACTCTCCGAAAACTCCCGAACACAAATCTGAATATCACCCAAGCAATCGTACCCCCGGCACTACGCCAACTTCAAAACGGTCAAAGAAAGTATTGTTTTGCTCAACTCATACCAAAGAAAAGATCGATGAAATCCACCATTACCAGAAACATCAGATTGATCTTCAAAGGCAAATATATTATAAGCAAAAGCTAACCACAGATCGACTATCCCTTCTAGAAAGAATGGCAATGTTCTTTTGTGGCTGAAACAAACATGATGTACACGAGCCTATGCCAAACATGCCTTCATCTTCTAGGAGCCCAAATTCATGGGAAAGAAACTATAATAGGAACAAAGGAGTGAAAGAGAATTGGTCACCATGGAAACCACATATTAATAACGTCAAATAAGATTCTACCGATCATAATTCGTCAGCTTTACATTAGATTTATATCATAGAATTCATCAATTTCACAATAGATTTATATCATGGTTATATTCTCTTGTATAACTCATGTACTAATTTATACTGAGTAATTTTTACGTCATATGGATCGTTAAATATCAGAAATGGAGCAAAAACCAGGAAAAACAACCAAGATACCAACTAGTCGACAAGCCAAATGTCGACCAGTCGGCCAGTTTATCTACTGATTACAAATGGTCGACTGGTGGAAATGTGGCGATCGACCGATGTCGGCTTTTTCTGTTTTTAAACACACATACGACTATATCTCCATTCCACTTCTTCACTTTTACTCCAACCATTCTTTATTCCAAAAACTCCAAAAACCTACAATTCAATTTTTTTTCTTGCAATTTCAACAATACCAATCAAATGGCTCCTCCTCAGAAGAAATCAAAGAAAGCTTCAAATTTCGAACCCCAACTAATTGCCCTCTCAATCAAGAAGTGGCTAGTTGATCCGATTAATGTTAAAAGATGGAATGATATGAAATACTTCACGATTCATCCGGGTTCATTCATTAAGTTCTCTGATTTCTCCAAATATCGCATTCTTAATTTAGCAAGAAATTCAAAAATTCAATCCCTAATTGATTTTGATCAAAATAATGTAGAAATAAACCATATTATGATCAAATTATTCTACGCTCACTTGAATTTGGAGATATACAAGCCTGAATATCCTGCATAATGTCTATGGTCTGTAGTTTGTGGCAAACAAGTGTTTATCTTGTGTTCTAGAATGGCAAGCATTCTTGGAGTTACTTTTACTGGTGAAAAATTCTCAAAAAACTTTTGCAATATCCATATCTGTGATCGTGTTAGCCATGAGTTCATTGAAGACGATATGGATAGCACAAAATCCAAAGGTTTACGACCCACTGCAAGGATCATTCATCACACTCTCATGCATTTTCTACTACCAAGATTAGGTAATTTCAATGTCGTTTATAAAGAGAATTTCAAGGCATTATATGCAATATATGGGGATATTCATATCAATTGGATTGGTATGATTTTTGATGAGATTTTGCAAGTAAACGACTGCACTAGGCCACATTTGTTTTATAATGAATATATCATGCGCCTACTGCACGACTATAACATCACACCACCTGAATCTCCTGTTTCAAGGCCTAAAGTCTTTAACAAAGCAACGATTAAATGGATGAAACTCCCCGATCCATACTTCACTATTATGCCTTTTGAGAAATGGCAAGAACAAGGACATTAAAGCGCTTCAAAATGATCATCCTGGCCATGACCTGAGGAATTCAAACTTCTAGGATCGACTTCCTCAACAAAGGAATCACTAGACACCATTGCTCGTAACCAATTTCTACTTGAAGCAAGACTGAAGCATATGGATATAAAGATTGACAAACGCTTCAACAAGATTAGGTCTTTCTTCGGAACATTATGGGAAACAATGTCATGTGGTGCATCATCATCCATGCAAGATCAAGACACCGACAAACGTCCAGCTCCTCCTACTTTTGATTGGACATCATCGGAGGAGGCTACGAGCTTGGGAACTAGCCATAGACACGATCGTGGAAAAACACAAGTTGTTGAAGAGGAAGAGGAGGAATACGAGACATAATCACAATCCGAGTCTTCTTAGCTCACTTCCTTATTTTCACTTGCTATGTATCTATGTATATCTTTTTCTTTAAGACTTAGTTTGGGACTTGTATCTAAATGGTCCTTGTTTTAGTCGTACTAGACTTTTGGGTGTGTATAACGTTATTTTTGTGACTCTTAGCATGATCTTTGTTACTCGTTTATGTTGCTTCACTATTCTGATAGTATCATTTATATCTTCACTTAATTACTCCTTTTTGTCGATAACAAAGGGGGAGAGATTGGTACTAATAGTATTATGCTGGAATATATAGTTCATGTTCATATACAGGCACAATCTCAGGAGGAGATCATATACGGGGGAGATTCAAAGCTATGTTGTCACCAATCAAAAAGGAGGAGAATGTTGAGTCAAGAATTTATGGAGTTTTGATTTCTGACAAAGAAATAAGCCATGATCGACAAAAAGAAGATATTTATTGGTTTGAAGAGGTACAAAGAGCTACATATGGTATTAACTAGGTAAAACTGGTCGACCACCCCTATCTGGACCTGTTGACTGTTTCTACCCAGAATGCACAATAAACATGTACATGTGAATATAACGTATATATATTCAAATTCCTATCAACCGGTTCTTTTTAACCTGTCGACTTTTTTCTTTCAAAAAACAACCTTTCGAAAAGTCACTTCCTTTCAATCAAGGGTTGCATCTTCTTCTCTTTACCAATAATCATGGCTATTGTTCGATACTCTTCACAAAGGGTTACAACTATTTATTCTCTATATAAACACTATGAGAACATCATTCCATTCAACTAACTTGAACAATGTTTGACTTGATTAATATTGCTAATTTCTTGATCTCATTTCTATATTCTCAAGCGCTCAATTGCTCGTATTCAATAATATATCGTTTGAATCCTAGAATCTATATAATATTCTTTTGATTCAATATGATATCCACTTCCAAATCTTCATATACACAAATATTCTATTTGAGGATAAGATTATAGGAAGGTTGTACTACAAGTGACAAATTTGTGTTATCAAGAACACATATTGTCAACAACAATTGTATTCGTCTTAGTTGAAGTCCTTAGTGTTGTAAGAGGCACATGTTGAAGTCCTTGGTGTTGTTAGAGGCATGAGATCCCGTTCGTCTGCTCGGGTGTTGTAAATCCGTTCCTCCGGGTGAAACGAGGTAGTTGTTAATGAATATCCAGATAGAAGTCTGGGACTGGACGTAGGACGGTGCTCCGAACCAGTATAAAAATCCCTGGTGTGATTTTTCTATTTTACTGCATTTACTGCTACATATATGTGATTAGCTGATATTTATATCATTTTGCTTTTGCCTTCATAGCTATTGTATATTTGTGTGTTATACACAATATTACACGATCCGTGTGTACTGTTTTAGTACTTACGCATTCTTCATTGAGGGCACTAGCTACGGGCTCTACTAGTTAAGGCTTCCGTCATTCACTCATATACCCTAGCCTTGCATAAGATGAGAGATGGTATTTTATCGTTCGTTATACCTTCTAGCTGACCTTATTCGATAACATCCTTAGTCACTTATTACTTCATGTAAGATAGGTAGCCATATCTGACGTTTTAGTTTCTAGGTTTGGGTAGGCCCACACACACCTTCCATTTAAGACCCATAAACTGGAAGACCTATTCCCAGGTGGACTCTTCAACCCTAGTCTTTTGGCTTTTTAGGACCCCGAAAGCGAATTATACGCAAAGATTATTAGTTCGTCCCCCATTTTCGTTTAATACCTTTCCCTTTTTAGGACAAAGTAGGCTACATTATTAAGTTATTCTTGCTTAGTCCCTCTACACAGAAATACTATGCGTATAATTCATTATCGTCACGGGTTCATTTGGTTGATAATACTTTACATTATTAACCTACTAAGTAAAAATCTATTTAATTATAAGTTCTATATTCACTAATACAAATTAGGAAGGTTATTTTCTCTTTACCCCAGAATATTTACTTGGTTACCTCCTTAATTGGACTTAGTATTTAAACAACAATCACTATATATTAATCCTTTTATGGAACCCATTTACTTCTCATTTCTTTGTTTATTCCCCTTTATGGCCATAACGGTAGTATTTTCCTAAGACAACCATTTATTCATTTCCATTGATTACAATTAATGCCATTTATGATCCTAACGACCATAATTTTCCTAAGACATTAATTACAACATAATATCCTTATTTTATCAGTCCCGAATATATTTAATTGTTGTACCCCAACAGACATTTCTAATTTTATTTACTTATTGGTTGACTATTATATATATATACACATATATATATATATGTGTGTGTATATATATGTACATATATATATATATACCGGGCCTCTCACATTAAGTTAACTACTTGTGGATGCTAGATTTACCGATTGGTTATGGGCAGACTTCTACCACAAGTGAACTTAACCTTGTACCTTAATACGATTATATTTATGCATTAGACCCCTTACATTATGCTGACTACTTGTGGTTGCTGGATTTGCGGGTCGGCACTAGGCAGGCTTACACCACAAGTTGAGCTTAACCTCGTGTCTAAATGCAGTTATTACTCAAATTTCCTAATTGGGGTAAACATTTATCCAAATTGATTTTAGGAATTACAACCATTTTTCCCATCACATTTATTATCCCCAAATAAATATTGGTTACGATGGTTATTTATTAATTTGCAGTCTTATTTATAGCAGTTAATTACATTGATTGCTACAAATGGTCAACACAAATAGATTAATTCAAAATGAATTATATTTACACATAATTCCATAATTGAACCTTATCCAATCATTCCATACAATGCATACTTTACCGTTTTATGCTGATTTGAATGGATAATATGTATATAATAATTCTTATGTTTTCGTGCGGTCAACGTAGTTTTTAATATTTTGTTTTATTATTATTCTTTTAAATTAATGATTTGGTCTAATCAATTAACCAAACATTTCATTTTTATATTCAAACTTGCCAAAGGGTTTCAAGTCTCATAAAGGACCGTTAGTCGTAATCATTGTAAATAATGCCTATTTTGTGGAATTGAGATATTTTCAAATCAGAAATACATGTAATATATATATATTGGAATTGTCGACGTAAATTACATACAAATGTATATATTTATATTTGTACGTACCTTTGCACCACTTTTCTCTTTTTAATCTTTTTTTCATACTTTTTGTGACTCCAAAATAATGCATCTTTATTCAAAAGGAGGAAAACGGCATATTTTACAATGCTTAAGCCAAAACCCAACAATATTGAATATAAATAGGAATATTTCTTTTAATCTTACAATCACATAATACACAAGTTTCATCTTTTTACCCAAATTCACATATTTCATATTTTCAGCATTGAACTAAAGATCTGGAACATAACTACAACTAATTTATGTTTAATGGGACTGATTTCCAGATCCATAATGCTACGTAACATGTACAACATATTTCATGACACAAATGTAGGAATATATGGGAAAAATATTTAAGAACCCTACAATTCATGTTACACATAATAACAACTTATCATTTACCAATTTTAACCGTGTTTATAATCAGATCTGATGGTTGTCAATAAATTTACAATAGTTAAATAAACAGATCTGATAGGCATAAGGCATAGATTGGATTCAAACGAAATAGATAAGTCATTATATTGTATTAGTAAATTTCCCACTCACCTTACAGCCTCCAAATTCTTAGTTTTGAAGCCTTTAGGCTTACAATCCCCAAATTCTTATAAATCCACAATTTATCTAGAAAGGGGAAAATTCTAGCTCTATAGAAATGTAAGAAAAAGGGAAGAGAGCGGAGAATCTATCGTTGAGCATTCTCTTCCATTAAATCTATTAATCTTTCCAACTGCATATGAATTTTATTTGATTTGATATATATGAATATATTTTTATTTTAGAAACTAGGTTAGAAGAGGAAGAAAAATTGCAGAGCTTCGCTGCCTCTATAGATTTGAATAGAAAAGAATGAGGTTATACCCCTTTATTCGTAGAGGTGGAAATGGCCTTGGACCGTTAGATCTATTTTAATTATCATCCATCCACCCATCTTATAAAACATAACCAAATTGCCCCTCAAAACCAAGCCGTCATTGGGCACTACAGGCCCGAAGTGGTCGACCACTCCCTAGGAGGGTGTCAACCACCTTGTGGACTGTTTTACCAATGAGGGATGGTTATAAAAGGTATTATATATATTAATTATTCTATTTATTTATTTCCGTCTATTTTTCGTATTTCGTCCGTAACTTTTTCATACGGTTTCCGCTCCCGAAACTCCAAACATGAAATTGACTAGAATTCTGAGATGAACACAACGGTTTAAGTTTCATGGTAAAATTCCATCATTTGTAGAAATTCCTATTTTGAGCTTTTAATTAAATAACTATTTATTTTCAAAATTCTGGGTTGACCAAATGCGCCCGCCTATTTTGTTGATATGATGAGTAGTGTATTCCAGGAGTTTCTAAATAAGTTCGTTGTGGTCTTTGTTGATGAAATCTTGATTTTCTCGAAAGCGAGGAAGAGCATGCCCAACATTTGAGGGAGGTTATGAAAACTCTCTGTGCGCACCGGCATAAGGCAAAATTCTCCAAATGTCATTTTTAGAGAAAAGAAGTGAGATTCTAGGGCATGTTCTCTCTAAAGACGGGATAGCAGTAGACCTTGCGAAGGTAGTTGCAGTTCAAGATTAGTAGATCCCAAAGAAGGCAATGGAGGTGAGGAGTTTTCCTAGTTTAGCGGGCTATTATAGGAAGTTCATTTAGGACTTCGCAAAGATATCATCCCCACTCACCAGAGTAATGAAGAAGAATCTGACATTTTCTTAGGATATAGATTGTGACGATGCTTTTCAGCGATTGAAGAGGGCTTTGACAACATCCCCAGTCTTGACTTTGCCGGATGGGAACAAAGTGTTCCCAGTATACACTGATGCATGTAGTATGGGGCTTGGTGTGGTTCTAATGCAAGAAGGAAGGGTAGTATGTTATGGAGGTAGACATTTAAGAGTTCATGAGAAGAACTACCCTACCCATATTTTGGAATTAGCTTCTATAGTATTCACGCTTAAGACTTGGCAACAGTATCTGCTTGGAGAGAGGTTCAGGTTATACATGGACCATAAGTCGCACAGGTATTTGTTCTCGCAGAAGGATCTCAAATAAAGGCAGTAGAGATAGGCTTCTACTTGGACCTAAGACGATTAGAGAAACTTCAGAAAAGATTGATCTTATCCGCAGGCGCATGAAGACAGCTTAAGACAGACAGAAGTCCTACGCAGATAGGAGAATTATTGACATTGAGTTTGAAGTAGGAGACATGGTTTTCATCAAGGTATCACCTTTGAGGAATGTGGTTCGTTTTGGATCTGTAGGGAAATTGGCACCAATGTTTGTAAGGCCATTTCCCATAACAGAAAGGATTGGCCAAATTGCCTATAGGGTAAAGCTGCCAGAGAGACTGTCTGGCGTTCATGCTGTTTTCCACATTTCTCATTTATGGAAGTGCTTGCATGATACCGCGGAAGTAGTTGAGCCGAGTATACTTGAGGAAGTAGAGGTAGAACGGAGGCAACAGTTAGACAAGTTCCTACTTGTATTCTTGGATCAGAAGTTAAGAAGCTACACAACCGAGAAGTCAAGTTGATGAAAGTTCAGTGGGGAGATAATCAAGAGGATGCAACTTGGGAGACTAAAGACAAGATTCACGCTTCGTATCCTTTTCTTTTCAAGGGTATGTTCTTAACTTCCTTTCCAAATTTTTTATTCATGCTTGTTTCAACCGTTTAAGTATATCCTATCGATCGAATCTATGACCTTTAGATAGGAATCCCATGGATGTAAACATGTATTTGAGATAAGTTATGTTTGATGGATGCAAGTGGATGCATGGGGTTGCTCCTAGATGCATATACACACATAATAGGCACTAGATCGGCTCAATCACTCCCATACTGCATATGGATGTGTTGCATTTTTTTCTTTTAATGGATGACAGTGGGTGTATCATCATATGGATATTGCATTTGGATGGATGATTGCGCACACATATTGAACTTACACATTATAATAGGATTATTTGCATACGTGTTGGATTCATGGCACTAACATACATTGCGTGAAGGAGGTCAACTGGATCAGCAGACCGCCTAATCTTTCGCATTAGTACAGGGACATATACACACACCTTTGCATATGTTCATATAAGCATAATAAATCTTTTAAGGACAATGGATGCCTGTGATTGGTGGATGAGTAGATGGATAATGGATGTTAGGATATACAATCTTCTTAACTTGGAGATTTCGGGGACAAAATCCTTTAAGTAGGGGAGAATGTAACACCCGTAATTCCTACATCACTATAATGATAAACTAAGGAATATTTAATTAAATATTTAGAATTAAGTAAAATGGACTGTGTCATTGCATTCGTCTTGGAATTCTACTTAAGATAGACCCCAAGTTTGCGTAAAATGGACATCGTACGAAGAAGATATTAAGGTTAGAAGTTTGTATATGCATAAGAGAATTATATATATACAAAACAATTCAAAACAGTTCAAAATAATTTAAAATCAAAAACGTGGGGGAGAGCGGGAGTTCGGCCCGCTAGGGGTCGACCTCACCTAGAGGTGTCGACCCATGGGTTAACACCAACACATGGGTATCGACACCCATGTTGACCCTTCCCCCTACCCCCGGAGATCTGGGCAGAATTCAGTTTCTGAACCTGGACTCATTTCTAGACTAGATTCATTGACCCTAGGCAATATAAAGGACCTTAATCCCATTGTTTTATTCATCTAAATCGATGGCGACAACGAGGTGCAAATCAATTAGTGGTTGTGGATCTGACGATGTGGAATTCAAAGTTTGATGTGACGTTTCTAAAAAGGTAATCGTGACCTCAAGCCTCATCAACTAGGAAATGACTGAAACCGGGAAGGCAGCATGGCTATATGGGTCATACCCTTTAGGGTATATCATCCCCTGATCTAGATAAACTGGTTGTCTATTTTTGTATGTTTTGGAATGAAACGGTTGTTGATCCTAGTTATCATGGTGATATATTTGGTACACTCTAGTTGAATGAGTGGTCGATTCTGTGTGGCGGGCTCTGTGTGGCCGGGTTGCAAGATGTTCTTGTTAAACCCCTGTAACACCCCGTAATTCCTACAACACCATAATGATAAACTAAGTAATATTTAATTAAATATTTGGAATTAAGTAAAATGGACTGCGCCATTGCGTTCGTCTTGGAAATCTGCTTAAGATAGACCCTAAATTTGTGTAAAACGGACATCGTACGAAGAAGATATTAAGGTTAGAAGTTTGTATATGCATAAAAGAATTATATATATACAAAACAATTCAAAATAATACAAAATCAGAAACGTGGGGGGAGAGCGGGAGTTCGGCCTGTTAGGGGTCGACCCTACCCTAGGGGTGTCGACCCATGGGTCGACACAAATATAGGGGTGTCGATACCCATGTCGACCCTCATGTCGACCTTCCTAAGATCTGGGCAGAATTCAGTTTCTGAACGTGGACTCGTTTCTTGACTAGATTCATTGACCCTAGGCTATATAAAGGACCTTAATCCTATTGTTTTATTCATCTAAATCAATGGCGACAATGAGTGGTTGTTCCAACTCAGTTTGATCTAGCCTATTCTTCTTCAAAAACAAGTTATACATGTTCAAGAATATGATTTTCTGCATTTTCAATCAATTCTCTGTTCTTTAGATCCAATCATAGTGAGTTTACATTTCTTTTAGATATAAACACCTAAAATGTAATCTCGACATGTTTGTAAGTTTGGATCTAAGCCTATGCCTGTTAGAAACCTGAATCATAATAGACCTACCATTACTTGTACACCTGATCTATTGAGCAGTGTCTATATGCTTATTCATGATATCCCTATTACGTTAGTTTCCTAATCATGTCACTTTATGCCTCTTATGTTAGTTTGCCTAATCATGTCACCTTATGCCTATTATGTTAGTTTGTCTAATCATGTCACCTTATGCCTATTATGTTAGTCTGCCTAATTATGTCATCTTATGCCTGTTTTATTTACTATGCATATCCTTGTTATCTTCTCTCCCTCTTTCCCTTTTTGTTTTTATAGCCAGGCTACCTTCGAGCCTATGCCTATCGCTGAAACACGCGAACACACGAAATTGGGAATGATTAATTCGGGGCATAATTCATATTGTAAAACACGATCGAGAATTTTAGGCATAATTTGTACCTTGAACCAAAACTTGGAATTTGGTGGCATAATCTATATCTTGATCTAAATTTGGGGCATAACTTGTATCGTAGATCGGACGGGGATTTGGGGCATGATAAAACATGATAATTGATTAATAATGAGAATGCCTATATTTACACTTAGACACAAGGTTAGGTTACACTTGTGTTAGAAGCCTGCCCGGAACAGCCCGGCATATCCGGCGTCCACAAGTGGTAAATCTAGTATGAGGGGTCTAAGTGAATAAACATGTAACGTGCTAAGGCATGAGGTTAAGTCCGACCTATGGAAGAATTATGCCCAGAACCAACTGGCATATCCAACATCCACAAGTTGTAGACTTAATATGGGAGGACTAGCGCATTATAACCATAAATGGTGATGAACTAGTAATACTTAACTTGTTTGAATCCATAAGGGTTACGAGAACCTGTTAACTTGAGTAGGGATTAAGTAAACTTGCTTGAAATGGTAGGAGGGTTAAGTTAATCTTGTTAAATATGTAGGGATGGGTTATACATATGAACCCGACAAACTTAACCTGTGAGGTTACGAAATCTTGTTAAACTAGCAGGCATAACCTGTTGAAATCCTAGTAGTGGGGATGCAAGCCTAGGGGAAGTTTGTATCATCTGTTGTGTGGGACCCGTTCTATTAATAACCCATCTTGGTATCAAACGGAAACCCCGAACTAGGTCGGGGTCTGGGAACACTGAGCTGATTATAAGAGGTCACTTGGGTAAGGGTGTTAACGGTGTGTTCCAACAGGGTCATGTGCGTGCATGAGTCCACTTGGTAGGGAAGATAAGACGCTGTGACATCAATAGATATGGTTGTGCGCATCTTGTAAAGAAAAGGGTTGCGACTTTATGAGGTGATACATTCTACTGTGGGGCCAGCACAAAGTATCTACGAGATAGGGAGTCGATCGATTGGGGGCAGTAATTAGGTTACATCTAGTCTTGCTTGTTTAGGAGCCCGTTAGTGTCATTGGGGGTTAACACCTATTAGTTCTATTAGGCTATATGTTATTATATAGGGTAAAACCTCTCACTAGAAGTACACCTACATCTACCATCCTGTACTTGTTGGGATCATCTTGTTCTTGTTATACTAATATTGGTGCAGAGAAAAATATTATAGAAGCGCAATGCATGTTCTATTCAGTTTATCTTGTTTACCTTGTTATACCTGCCTTATGACACTGTTATCTCTCTCCAACTTATATGCCTATCGTGATGCTTTTACTTATTTATATGCTAAAAGTAACTGGACTCGACAGACTTTAGTCTGACCCGTTTTGTTTCCACTTCTTTCTTCCATTCCCCCTCCCCCCCCCCCCTCCAAGGTTCTCAGGGTAGGAATACTCAAGCTTGATCAGGATTCTTCTTTCATTCCGCTGGAGCTGCTTAGATGTACTGCTTGATTTCGTATCTTCTCTACTATGGCTATATTTTGGGAATTATGCTCTTTTTATGTATTAATGTACTCTGATGATGCCTTTTGTACAAGGCAGAGGTTTTATATTTTCAGTATTCTAGACTTATTATCTAATTGGGTTTGAACCACGAAGCTTTTCTATTAAATAAAGTTTTAGTTCTGCTGTTATTTTATATTTGTCTTGTAATGTTTCTGTTTACTTATAACGCTTCACAAAATTTAATGCATTCTGATAAAGAATGACATTAACGGACGTGGGTTGTCCCAACCCCAATGTTATATCTCTAGAGGACACTGATTGAAAGATAATTCCTTACCTAGTCATGTTGGAAATCTGAACTCCAATATGATCAGTACGTTTCTAGATGTATGCTAACTATGTTAAAAAGTGATTTGCAAGCTTTTCGGCAATATTCCTATATTATTTGTGGATTGATAGACATTATTATAAATATAATATCACTGGATTTTGATATAAAAAGTGCTTTGGTTATTATAAGGTAAAAACACGTGCCATGTTTATGTGTGGTAGTGTCGTGTGAGTGTTCCATTCTTTCAAAGGATTTTCAAAACTTAAGCACGTTGTTGTGCTATGAGTTTTATCACTGAAAGAATTCCAGACTAATCCGGGTGATTTTGCTTTCCTCAAAATGTGCTCAGGTCATACCGAGTATATTTTCCAAGCATTGGATTTCTCTTAGAGCTTCAGAAGAGGAGCTGGAGTCGAGACGTATTCCTGTATTTTTCTGTGTAAATTTATTTCCATTGTGTGTGTTGTATTGGCTGATGTAGTTGTGTACTCTAATTGTATAATCATATACACAATTTTCTATTTGTGTAAATAGTATTGATATATTATATTTGTTCTGCTGTGAGATTCTATTTTACTCTGATTTTGTAGTATTGATGTTTTTCTTCTTCTTATATTCTAACATTTCTTTCTTTCTTATTCTCACCCTTTAACTTCTTTCTCCTAACTATCCATTTTTCTGTGCATTTTGAATCTGACGTGTGTGACTAAATGTCAGCTTAAATGGTATAGAAAAGTTGGGCTATTACAAAGTGGTATCAGAGCTGAAGGTAAAGTGATAACCTTAGCTCTATAGCATAACTCAGTAGCAATAGTGTTTGTAATACCCTAGATTGTGTTTGTGCATATACAAGAGAGCGTACTTGTTAGTGTAATAAAAATTGTTTTATATTATGTTGATTGATTTGTTAAGTGGTATATAAATTTCAAATCAATGCGTTTAGCCGACGTGGCCAATAGGGATTTCTAAACAATTAAACGAGGAAAATTAACAAAATATTAATTTTAAGTGAGTAAATGAAATAATTTTACCCTAGAATTATATTTTGATATAAAAGAATTTTACCTAGGCATTCGTAACAAAGAACCAAAAATCCACTTCTGGCAATAACGAATAGAAGTCCTAAAACCTAGATTTGGGTATTTAAGAGGATACCAGATATCCACATCTAGTAATGATGGAAGTCCCGAATCATAACTCGGATTTAGGTATTTGATAAAAGACCAGATATCCACATCTGGTAGTAATACAAATCGTGGACCGTAACCCCAATTCAGGTATTTGATAGAAGACCAGAAACCCACTTCTGGTAATAATAGAAGTCCTGAACAATAACCTGATTCAGGTATTTGATAAAAGACTAGATATCCACATCAAGTAATAATAAAAGTCCCAAACCATAACACAGATTCAGGTATTTGATAGAAGACCAGATAACCACATCTAGTAATAATTTTTTTTTACCCCTTCGGGTTTAGTTTGCAAAGTAGAGGATGTACGTGCTTTGTTAGCCACTCTATAGGCTTGAAATTGTCAAAACAGAGGATGCACGTGCTTTGTTAGTCACACTTTGGGCTTGTGTGTTAGGTGCGCTTGGCTAGCTTATTCTCAAGTAGGGCTCAATGACTTCCCTGTAATGACCTGCATTTTACGTATCAGAGGATCGTAAAATATTTTTATTTAATTCCCTGAGGGTTGGATCATTCTCATATTTTAATATGTTGGTTATGAGAATGTGAGATATGTCCATATTTTTTATCAATTTTATTTGTAACTATTTTGCCCCTTTCAGTTTTGTACAGGGGATAACTTTTGACTGAGATTGAATCAGGCACTGAGATCGATTTCATTGGAAAGGAAATGATGTTTCCAATTCCGTAGAGTTGCAACATTAAAGATTTGGTTTAGTGGTTTGGGAGGAATCGCTACTTTAGTGCTGCACAATTTATGTACAGGTTTTATTAGTCATTAATGGGATGAATTGGTATGGACTATTAATGGGCTGGTTAGAGGCTATAAATAGAGGGTTAGAGGCATAGAAATGGGTTCACTTTCTTCATTTTCTCATTTTGTTGAGCTCGTGATCCTCCTTTCTCAATCAAATACATCTTTCTTTCATTAAAATTCTAGATCTACGCAAGAAGATTGAAGATCTACATCAAGCAAAGAAAGATCTACATCAAGTGAAGGGAGATCGCATCAAATTGCGAGGTTTGAAGATTGTTCTTCACTGTTCGGATAAGGGATTTAGTGATTTCAAGCAATTTTGAAGAGTTGGTGAGTGATAAGCATCTCTCACACAAATTCAATCAATTATATGGGTTGCTAGATCTTATGTTCGTCATTTCAAGTTGTTTTCAGATACATCTAATCGATGTAGGTATAGTTTCAATACAAATCACTATAAGATCTAATCTAACAACTTATAAATAGTAATTTCACATATTAACACTGCGCCATAAATTGCATACTGCAACACCAGAGAACTAATGCAGGATGCCAAAAAAAAGTTGCTATAGGCCAAAAATTATCTGTTGCAACACTTTCTTGGTGTTGCGTTTTGCCGCGTTGCCTTAGAATTAACGGCAACATCTTTGCGACCCTAAGGCAACATAGGTACAGGTATTGCCACAAGTACTAAATTTACAAAATGGTAGGGCCCACTAAAATCGGCATCCCGAGTTCACGAGATCCCCACTAAAATCTGCAGCCCGGGTTCACGGAATCCTATTGTGGAGTCCACATGTATTAATCTATAGCAACACTTTTACCATCCAGTGGCAACACTATATCATAGCTATAACAACATTATATCACAGTTACAGAAACATTACATAAAATACTGCAATATAACAACAATTAACATGACACTGAAATTAACAAAGAACTTTTTATTTCAAATTAACCAGCAACAAAAGTACTACTTAGTCAACTACAAAATAACAAAACATAGCCACTAAATTCAATTTTACGGACATTTCAGTTACAAACACAGCGAGTACTAAATTCTTGTATAAGTCAAACTACAACAGTTTGATGTATATAGTGCGAGCCTACATTCAGCGCTGCTACTGCCTCTAGTACCTTCAGTAACAAATTCTTGAATAACTTTATCACTGCCTCCTTCACCTGCATGCCTCAGTTCATTTGCATTTCAGCACAAACTGAGTTTCATTTGCATTTAAGTTGCATAACCGAGTTTCTTTTGCATTTCATTATCATAACTGAGTTGCATAACTGAGTTGCATTTCATTTGCATTTCAGTTGCATACCTCAGTTTATGGCCTACATGCCTCGGTTGCAAATTGATGCAATGACTCAATTTGTTCAAAGCATAAACGATACTGAGCAAACAATTAGACAGTTACAATATAGATAAAATTACCACTAATCAGCACTATACGTTTAGTGGGTAATATGGCAAAAATTATCACTAATCTGCAATGTGGCAAAAATTATCACTAATCTACAATGTGACAAAACTTAAAATTATACCAGAAAAACTGTCCAAACATTGCCATAGCAACACACAAAAGAACTCCAAACATGATCCAGGACATAGCTAAAGTTGTTGCAAAGAAATTTTCTCCTTTCTCGTGTTTTCCACATTTTAATGCACATTAGGGCCAACTCTTCCTTCATATCTGTCACAAATTCATCAGCATTTTCCCTCTTTTGCTTTTGCTTCAGCAGCTTTTCTTCAGCTATCTTCGTTTCCACGAGCAATTGTGATATAGTCTTTCCTTTTTCCATCAATTTAACAATAGTATCATCCAAATTCCTCATTGGTATTGATTTCATACACTTCGTCATGCGATATAAAATACCCGCAATCGCCATTCTGCACATATCTTAAATTCTCGACGAAAACATCATGAAAGATATGATAATAGACAAAGCAACCAAAAAAACCTAATTTATACTTACTGACCACATAGAGAAACCAAAAAACTTCTTCCCTGCATTCAACCCTCTCTTCACAGTCCTCATCTTCGCTGAGATTTTATGGTTCCGATTCTTTCTTACAGCCGCTGTTGATAAATTTGAAGTAGAAATTGATTGAGCGGTCATTGAACTCGAATTGAAGGAAGAATCGAAGTGATACCACAAGCTACAAATCATTTCAGTAATATCACAAACTGCAAATGACTTTGTATATATTCCATATCCTAAATTTCATGTCGTAGCCTTTCAGGCATGTATTTCATGCATTCAGTACTTGTGTGCATATATTTATTAGACAATCTTACACATACACACCAAAAAAAAGCTCAGATCAAATTTTAGAAGCATGCATCATGAAGAAACAATCATCCATTAGTAGTTTATTGATTCATGTATGTAGATACAATGATGTGCACACATCAATGTACAGCGGGTTTCTTAAGAAATTTCTGATTGAGAACAAGGTGAAAAATCATGCATATGACAAACATGAAAATACTTAAGAAATGAATAGTATCATGTATATGTAAGCATCCTTATTAAACCATTTTCATAAACCACTGTACATCTTATTAAAAAAAGCAAGCAGTATCATGTCTCAATCACCACTGTGTTATTAAATTGATCAACAACCCGATAGCTGCTCAAAGAACATTTTAGCGAATCAACATACAGAAGAATCACAAATAACATAAACTAATTGTATACAACTTCAAACTGAAAAAAGTGTGGATTCATTGACAAATAATAGACAAGAATTGTTAGTCATATAACACCAATTATACTCATGGTGACAATAATTTTAGTTTCTCGATGGGCTAATTAATAGCGGTGATCAAAAAAGCAACATAAACGTACATGAGAAACACAGGATAAAAAGCTAGCACCTTTCTTCTTGGATTGACAGCCATTTGATGACGGAGAAGTGGAGAGAAGTAGATGCGTTTGGAGTCGGAGTCGAAGACTAGTTGGAATAAGTGGAGGACGCAGAGAGGGTTGGAGTGGAAGTAGTAGGTGAATTAAAATTAGGGATTGGAATTGAAAATTTGGGGAGAGAACGAATACTTCTGAGTTGAGAAAGAGTAATGGAATGAGTACCATAAGTTGATTTCCTATTGGTGGTGGAGGATTATAATGGATTAGTGAGGTGTCAACTACTGACGTTGTTTTTAAAAGGTAAATTAACGGATAGATATGCATATTTTTTTTAGATGCAGATCGATGACGTGGCAAATTAAACTTATAGATTTATAACTATAACTACTGCAACACAATTCGATATTTATGCTAACACATTGAAGAGTGCGTTGCAATAGACAAAAATCAGCCTAGCTGTGGCAACATTTTAGTTGGCAATACCTTGGATTTTTGTTTTAGTAAGCCATCTATGGCATATTGTAATTCTATGTTTAGATCCATTTATTGATTTGATCATTTTTTGAATCCTTGTTTTAATGGTTGTTGATTATTGTTTGAATCAGATTGGTTTTGAGTTTGGATCGGTGATGATTTCGATGGATCGACCAAAATATAAATCAGGTATTATTGGCAACGGATTGAGCACGTGGAAAATGTGTGGATCGTCAAGAGAATACGAGTGGACTGGGCAAAAACTTGGTTCAGGTGGATAACAGCATTTGATAAACGCTGTGGAAAGTGCTTGGATCGGTCACGAACCATGAATACGTTGTGGAAAGTGCTTGGCAAGGTTATGGATCACACCCGATACATTAGAACTAACAACATTTGGAAAATGTTGTGGAAAGTGCTTGGATCAGCCACAATCCATGAAAACATTGTGGAAAGTGTTTGGCAAGGTTATGGATCGCACCTGATCCATTAGAACTAACAACGTTTGGAAAAACTCTGTGAAAGGTCATGGATCGGGCACGATCCATAGGTGGAGCGGATCCGAACCGATGCATGATGGATCGAAGGGAGGATGTTACAACGGTTCAGAAACACTGTGAAAAGGGTTCAGAAACGCTGTGAAATGTGTTCAGAAACACGGTGGAATAAAAACTGAGCCAATGGGTCCGAAATGATCCAAAAGATATGATAGCATTTCTGGAACACTGTAAATGGATGAATGAAATGTTATGGTATGTTTTTCATAGCAGAAGAGCTGAAATGCTATGGAATGAAGTATCGACCAAACGAAGTATGTTTTTGGATCGACGATGAATGTGGCGTCGATGTGAATTCAAGACAGAATGTTCTAGGTATTGTAAAGTGTTCTTTAATCGTCGTAATGCAACAAATTTGAAGACGACTCAAGATTGTGAGTTCATGGATAATGGTTGCTCGAGAAGGCGCTTAAGCTATGGATAGTCGTCGATGATGACGAGTAGAGGTATGGAGGTCGAGGAATTATCGTAGTCATAGGTTCTAGTGGACTCAAAGCAGAGGTATAATAGGGACGTCTAAAAGACTGGTTGTATGGACAAGTACCCTGGGCAGTCATGTTGGGCCTAGAGATACGAGTCACGATGGCGTATGGAGTTTTTACTAGAACCGAGGTGTACCATTAGCCCTTGACGGATGATATGATGTCGAACCATTCATACGATTAACGATGGTTTCAAAGTAGGATTGGCAGTGATAGCTAGAGTCATGGATGATGATTGTTTTGCTTGTATAGTCATGTGTAGATTATTCAATGTCGAAGGAGACATCTCTTGGGTGCTTGTATGATGTTGGTTTAGGCATTCGGGGCTTTTGCTTAGGAGATGTTGATATCGATTAGGATGGTCTACGCTTGATAATTGATTACCATGAATGTATTGTTTGCTTCTACTTGATGGTTGTAAAGGCTATCACTGTCGGATGTGGGGAAGACAGGTTGAGTCCTTCTCTAATATGTTGGTAGATTAGTTGATTAATTTTCCTATTTTCATAAACTTTATTGATGATGTTAGATAGTTGTTTTATCGCTCATTAAGACTGTTGTTTGACTCAAGGTTTTATGTTTCCTCTTATTACATTGGGCTATTCATTCATTGTTTGGATGGGCAGACTGAGTACTAGGTGACAGGTGGTTGATTTTGATGAGGATGATTATGCTGAACGATGACGAGCTGAAGGCTTACGTATTAGTTTCTTATTACCTACTATTTGTTGTTTTTTTGCTGTTATGTTGATGTATTTTCCGAGTGACTTACAGTGAGGCACTTTGTACATAATTTTATAGTGTTATCCATTGCTGTATGGATTCTTCATGGTGATATGAAAAGTTTAAGATTCTGCTCAATTCTACTTCACTATTATTGCCTGTTGTATATGTTCTACTATATTTTATCCTTGCGTTGTGAGTTATACGACAAGTTCCGCTTGTGTTATCCTACTTGATGATCGTCAATAGCTACCTGGCACGTCTTTAGTGCATTATTTCCCTTGTTAAGTGCAGGAGTTATGGGCGGTCGTCACATTTGGTATCAGAGCTCTGGTTAATCTATTTTTTCCAAAGTTCAAAGACGTAATGACGTATGAGAGACGTATTTGTAGATTCCTGATGGTTGTTTACTATATATTAGTATATAGTATAACAGCGTTTGAACTTCGTTTGTAGTTTTTCTCGTACATGGACTAATCGTTATATATTATAGATTTAGAATGAGTTGTAGAACATCGAGACACACTACTAGAGAGGAGGATGTTCCTGTAGGGGTAATGGTGGTTTACCAGACTATCCAGCTTTGTTCGAGGTCATGATGGCAGCGATCATGAGGAGGGTACCTGCTTAGGAGACGACCACAGTAAATTTAGGAGTTCAAGTGCATGTTCTTAGGACCGTGGACTTCGCAAAGTTATGCAAAGGTTTCACTACTCCAGGAGGGAAGCCATTTAAAGGGACGAAGCCGATTGTAGAGGTACAAGGTGGCTTGATACATGCATTTGGATCTTTAGAGACCTAGGAATTGATATGCGCCTAAAAGGAAGCTTGGATCGAAACAACTACAGGGCAAAGCTATGGATTGGTGGAACTTTGTCACTATAGAGACTCCAGAAGATGAGATTTCATGAGAGCAATTCCAAGTCAAATTTGTAACAAAGTTTATCTCTACCATTCAGAAGTCTATTCTATTTAAGAGGTTTGTCGAGCTTAAGTAGAATGGTCGACCAGTGCTGGAGTATGTTTCTGACTTTGAAGCTTTGTCAAAGTATACTCATTCATATGTCGAGATTCCTTATCAGAAAAACAAGAAATTTGTCATGGACTTGGACAAATACCTTAGGAATCAGCTGGTAGCTCATCTAAATGATACTTATGGGAAGATCGTTGAGAAAGTTTAGACGCATGAGAGTTTGTTTCCCAAGGAAGAGACTGTTGTTGCAGCTACGGAAGAACTGAAACCACACCAGGGTGGTAATAACAAAAAGAGGAATCGACAACAGCAGAAAGGAAAGGATGGTCAGAAAAAGCAGAAAGGCGAAGTGACTTGCTATAACTGCCAGTAGAAGAGCCATTATTCCAAGGATTGCAAGAATCCGAAAGATGAAAGGAAGTTTCACAACTGCGGCAATCCTGGACAGCTCAAGAAGTATTGTCCAGAACCAGCTAAGGGAAAACGGATTGTGAAGGTGTATGCTTTTGAAGCTGTTCCATCTTCTTCAAGGGCTCCTACACTAGGGGAGAAAGGGAAGAGTGTCGTCGTTCAGGGTATTCTTTCCATTAGAGATGTTTCAATTCGTGTGTTGTTTGATACTGGAGCATCGCATTCATTCATTTGTAATGAGTTTGTTTGTCGCTTGGGTTTGGAACCCGGGATTTATGATAGGTCATTGATCATGACTAGTCCAGTTAGGGGTTCTCCATTTTGTGTATGATTTATTGTGGTCTAGTGTTGTCGGGTCATAGTTGCTCCTTTGTGTCTGATTGCTTTGTTTTTAACTTTGTTGGGTTTGGGACTATTTTGGTTATGGACTGGCTCAAGAGGTATGCGGCAAAAGTGAATTACGAGAAGCTGGAGGTGGCAGTCGGGAATGTGGAAGGGCAAATGGTTATGATTTGATGTAAGCCCGAAGATGGTGTTTTCGTGAGCTATTTGTATCGCTTGTGATTCCACGAGAAGACTTGTCATCGGTGTCAATTGCAAGTGAGTTTAAAGATGTCTTTGATGAGGTCAAAGGGTTGCCACCGCACTGTGGGATTGAGTTCAGAATCAATTTGGTCGAAGTTGCTAGACCTATCGTCATGCCTCTTTGGCGGATGGTTCCTAAGGAACAATGAGAGTTAGAGGTGCAAGTACGAGACCTTTTGGGAAAAGGATTCTTTTGGAGAAGTATATCCGAATGGGGTGCACCAGTTGTGTTTGCAACTAAGGCTGATGAATCTTTAAGATTGTGTGCGGATTATCGTGAGCTGAACAAGGTGATCAATAAGAACAAGTATACATTGCCAAGGATAGAAGACTTGTTCGATCAGCTTCACGAAGCCAAGGTGTTTTCTCAGATGGATTTGGCAATGGGATTCCACCAGTTGAGGGTGGCAAAGGATAGTGTGCCGAAGACGGCTTTTAGGACACCATCTGATTTCTTTGAATGGTTGGTGATGTCATTCGGGTTGACTAACACGCCAGCATATTTTGTGGATCTTATGTATAGGGTTTTCAAAGATCAGTTAAACAAGTTCATGCTTGTTTTCATGGACGATATTCTGGTTTACTCTCGGAATGAGGAAGAGCATAAGACGCACTTGCGAGTTGTTTTGAAAATCTTGCGAAAGCATCAATTGAGATCTAAGTTTCTGAAGTGTCACTTATGGAAGACTAAAATGAGGTTCTTAGGCCATACTGTTTCTGGAAATGGAATAGGGGTTGACCCCGCTAAGGTGGCAGCAATCTAGGACTGGGATAGACCTAAGAATGCGACGGACATGAGGAGTTTCCTTGGGTTGGCAAGATATTATCATCAGTTTGTCAAGAATTTCTCTTAGATAGCTGCACCATTAACAGGATTGACGAAGAAGAATCAAGTGTTCACATGGGATGCGAAGTGTGAGAAAGCTTTTGGAATCCTAAAAGAGAGACTAACGAGTGCTAATGTTTTGACGATTTGATGTAGGAATGAAGAGATGGTGGTATACACCGATGCATGTGGTGCTGGACTTGGAGAAGTACTGATGCAGAAGTAAAGAGTTGTGGCCTATGCGAGTTAACAGCTGAAGCTGCATGAAAGGAATCATCCAACTCATGATTTGGAGTTGGCAATGATCGTGTTTTCTCTGAAGATGTGGAGACATTACATGTTGGGTGTTAGATTCGAGTTGTTTATGGATCATAAGTCATTGAAGCATCTTATTTTCCAAAAGGATTTGAATATTCGGCAGCAGCGGTGGTTAGAGTTTCTGGCATCATATGATTTTGGTATAGCCTATACTCCTGGTAAAGGTAACGTAGTTGTAGACACGTCGAGTCAAAGACATGCAAGCTTGGGAGCAATGTTTTTGGAATGGAAGCACCCCCAGTACTTAGCAGGATTTGATTTCAGGCCTCGGTGTGAGTTGGAACCTGAAATGTTAGCAAGCTTATCGATAAGACTTACTCTCATCGAAAGGACTGGCGGGTGCCAAAAGCGTGATGCAAAGCTTGTCGAGATTATCCAGAAGCTGGAACCAGAAGATAAGGAATTCGAGGTCGATCGAGATGGTTGGCTTCGAAAGAAAGGATAACTGGTTGTTGCTGATATTAACGGATTGAGAGATGAGGTTCTGATGGAATGTCATCACTCAAAGTTGACGATCCATCTTGGTGGTAATAAGATGTATCAACAAATGAAGTGAGCTTACTACTGAGAAGGAATGAAGAGGGATGTTGGAAACTTTATTTCCAAATGCATGAACTATCAGTTGGTGAAAAATGGACAGAAGAAGCCGAGTGGATTGATTTAGCCATTAGAGGTTCTTAAGTGAAAGTGGGAGAAAATATCGATGGATTTCATTGACGGACTACCCAGAACCAGGGAAGGAAACGAAGGCATTTGGGTCATCATGGATCGTTTAACCAAAAGCCCAAGATTTATTCCCGTCATATCAACTAGGACAACATCAAAGTTGCCTGAGCTTTATATTAAATGGATAGTTCGATTCCATGGTATCTCGAAGAGCATAGTGAGTGATCGAGATCCATAGTTCACAAGTGGATATGGAAGAGTTTGAAAGAAGCTTGGGGTACCGAATTGTGTTTGAGTAAGGCTTATCATCCCCAAAATGATGGTCAAATCGAGAGGGTTAACAGAGTTTTGGAAGATCTGCTGAGGGCTTGTGTATTGGACTTCGAAGGATCATGGGAAGATCGTCTACATTTAGTTGAGTTTGTGTACAACAACAGTTACCGTCGAGCATTAGGATGGCACCATATGAGGCATTGTATGGTAGACCATGTAATTCTCCAGCATGTTGGTTAGAAATTGAAGATAAGTTGATACTTGGGCCATGAATGACCAGAGAGACATCAGATTGTATTGAGATCGTTCAGAAATGAATGAAGGCAGCCCAAGACCATCAGAAGAGTTATGCCGATAAACATCGAAAAGATTTGGAATTCGACGTTGATGACATGGTTTTCATGAAGATTTTGCCGTTAAAGCATGTTGTTCGGTTTGGAAGCAAAGGAAAGTTAGCTCCGAGGTTTGTTGGACTGTTTCTGATAGTCGAGCAGATTGGAAAGCTCGCATATAAATTGAGTTACCCGAGAAGATGTTGAATGTGCATAATGTTTTCCATGTGTCATTTTTACGGAAGTGTGTGCATGATTCGAATGTTGTGGTATCTCCGAAACAGTACGAAGACCTAGAAGTTGAGACCGTAGCTATGAGACCACATAAGTTGTTTCGCGTTATGGCGAATGACACGAAATAGCTTAGGTGGAAGACGGCTAAGCTAGTCAAGGTGCAATACAGTGAGGAAGATGACGATTATACATGGGAGACAGAAGAGAGTACGAAGGCGATCCATCCAGAACTCTTCGTTGGTATGACCCATTAATATTGCGTCACCTTACACCATTGTAACTTATGTTATTCATTAGAATTCTGCATGCTAGGTTAAGACTATGGATGCATGTCTTGATGGATGCTAGTTTGGATGGTAAATTCTCTGCATGTGGATGATAGGCATCAGAACTATTTTGGTTGCTTATGTTTTATTGGAATTTCGGGGGCGTAATTCCTAGGGTGAGAATGTAACGACCCGCGTATTAAGTATTGGAGGATCATGGAATATTTTTGTTTAATTCCCTGAGTGTTGGATCATTCTTATATTTTGATATGTTGGTTATGGGGATGTGAGACATGACCATAATTTTTACTAATTTTATTTGTGACATTTTTCCCCTGTCAGTTTTTTACATGAGATAACTTTTGACTAGGATCGAATCAGGTGCTGAGATCGATTTCATTGGAAAGGGAATGTTGTTTCCAATTCCATAAAGTAGTCACATTAAAGAGTTGGTTCAATGGTTTGGGAGGAATCGCTGTTTTAATGCTGCACAATTTCTATGTAGGTTTGATTAGTCATTAATGGGCTGAATTGGTGTGGCCCATTAGGGGGCTGGTTAGAGGTTATATGTAACACCCCGTAATTTTAACTACACTAGAATAGGATAAATTAAATAATAATTAATTTAATATTTAGAATTAAGGGAAACGGACTGCGCCATTGCGTCCGTCTCGAAATTCTGGTTAAGATAGATATTTGGTTTGCATAAAACGAACACCGTATGAAGAAGTTATGAAGGTTTGAAGTTTGTATATGCGCAAGATAATTATATATATATATATAAATATATATAGATATAAGGTCCAGAAAATTAGATTTACGTTCAAAAATTCAAAAAATCCGTTGGCGGCAAAGTTCCCGCCCAAGGGATGTCGACCCCAAAGCAGGGGTGTCGACCCCCTAGTGCTGAGGTGGCATTCGATTTTCTGGAGGCTGGTAGCTATATATAGCGGTCCATTTCTCTTGTTTTCTTCATTGAGAATCCATGGAGGCCAAACTCTGTCGGTGACTGAACTGAACCGAATTATCTTCTACAATAATCAACTAAAGCAAACCAATTAGATATTCAAGCATAAATCTACAATTCAATAAGCTTCTCTTCTAGTTCTCTCTTCTTAATCCAAACACTGTGAGTTCTAGGTTAATTTTAGATTTAAATGATTAAAAGTAAAACGTGATAGTAATGTGATTTGGATCTATCAAAAATCGTGAATCTATGTTATTCTTGGATCTCAAACTTTAATATGCTAGATCTATTTTTATAGATCTAATTCACTTGTGGATAGTTTATCACGTCACCTTTGTGGATCTGAACCTTTACCTAGGATTGTTGTTAGCTTGGATCTATCATTATTTGGACAGTCAAATTCTTGTTTACTTCCAGATCATCTTGTTGTAATTTGACATATGAATTCCTATTTAGATTCATTCATGGTTCTTGTGATATCCTTATTATGTTAGATCTAGTTTTATCATCACTTTTGCTCACTAGATCTGTTTTTATATCCACCTTATTATTATGCCAATTACATGTCTATGCCAATATATATATATATATATGTGTGTGTGTGTGTGTGTGTGTGTGTGTATGTATGTACGTTTATGCCAGTTATGTTAGAATAATCACTATTGTCATCTTTCCATCACCTCTCCCATTTTATTGATCATGACTAGGCTACTTTCTAGCCTAAGGCATGCCGCCAAAATTATGCTAATGCATTAGTTAGGGAACGGGGGAAAATATTAGAATTGGCATAACTTGGTTAATGAATATGAATATGGACGTATACTTCACTATGAATATTATTGGGGAAAAAGGGGCATGAACCTATAATGACATAGGTAAAATTGGATAAGAGTGAAATGCCTAGGATTACAACTATAAATTGTAATTGCATTTATGACACGAGGTTAGGTTACATTAGGGTTGGAAGTCTGCCCGGACCTGATCGGCATATCCAGCAACCACTAATGTTGAACCTAATGTGAGAGGTCTAAGTGCGCAAATACGAGATGGGCTAAGATTCGAGGTTAGGCCCAACTTGTGGAATAAATCTGCCCGGACCAATCGGCATATCCAACATCCACAAGTCGTAGGTCGAATATGGGAGGTCTAGCCCAATATAAACATAAGTGGACATGGTAATGAATTGAAATACTTAACCTAGTTGAATCCATAGGGATTGTGTGAATATAAATAGGGGTTAAGTAAACTTGGTTGAACAATGGAAGGGTTAAGTTAGTATATCGAAGTTGGATAGGTAATATTTGATGTAGGCCCGCGAGACTTAACCGGTTGTGGTTTATGTATTAAAGACACTATAGGTAAGCATAACTGGTAGAAGGATTAGGGTTATATAAGCAAGGCACCTTTTAGGGTAAATATAACCTGTGGAAAACCTAGTGGGGGATACAAGACAAGGGGGAGCTTGTATCTTATTGTGTGGGACCTATTTCTGTCAGTAACCCGGAGTAGGTATCGAATAAAATACTCCAAACTAGGTCGAAGAAGGGGCACGCTTACTGAACTGATTGTAAGAGATCCAAACGGGGAGGATGGTGTGGGCGGTGCAAACCGACCAGGCCATGTGCGTGCATGAGCCGGGCAGAAGGGGATAAGACGAATGTGACACCTGTAGATATGGGGTTGTGCATATCAGGGTTGCCACTTTAGGACGTGATACATCCTACGGTGGGGCCGACACGGAGTATCTTCGCGAATTAGGGAGCCGATCGATTAGAATAGCAAGTTAGGGTACATTTGGATGTATGCCTAAGTCTACCACCTTATAGTGCAAGGGATCATCTCATTCTGGATATACTAGTAGCAATGCAGAGTAATCATTAGAAGCGTATATACCCTATCATGTTTACCTTGTCATACCTACCTTTATGTAGTTATTTCTCTCCTATCTATCTTATATGCTTGTCATGCTACTTTTATTTATTTACTTGCTAAAAGTAACTGGACTCGCCAGAATTTATGTCTGACCTTTTTGTTTCCTCTTCTTTCTTGCGTCCCCCCCCCCCCCAGGTTCGGAGGGCAGGAATACTCAGGCTTGACCGTGATTCTTCTTACTTTTGCTGGAGCTGCTAGATGTATGGCTCAAGCTCCTATCCTTGTTGCTATGGCTTATTTTGTTTGGAGAATTTTTTTTCTTTCATGTACTTTGATGTTTTAAAGTACAAGACAGTAGTTTTTATGATGTAATGGTTTATGTGTATTTCAGACATGTGTAGTTTTCGAACCACGATGCTTTATTATAAATAAAGTTTTTATTTCTGTTATTATTTTGTATCTGTCTTGTAATGCTCTTTGTCTGTTTACCTATAACGCTTCACGGAACTTAATGCATTCCCTTAGTAAGTGACATTAACGGACGTGGGGTGTCACACTTGGTATCAGAGCTGAAGGTTACCAAATGAGATAAAAAAATTTGACATCTATTTTCAAAAAGGTTTTAAAAGAAAGCATTTTCGAAAAGAAAAGCCTATTTTGAAAAACATTCCCCAAAAATCCATAGGTAATATCTTTCGATCCCTTATCTGAATCTATTCCCTTTTCTTTTTCAGCATGTCTAGGGAATCTAACATTCCAGAGGGCGTTACGATACCAGGCTAGTTCCATAGGTATCTGGAGGCCATGACGCCTGCCGAAGGCCAAGGAAGAGTTCCTACCCCGGCTGCACCCACTATTCCTCCTCCTCCTCTACATGCAGACAACTGCTTTGAGATCTACCAAGATTTCCATGCTATGGGTGGGAAGCCATTCCATGGAACTGAGACATTTGTGGAAGCAAGGAACTAGCTCAAGGAGACCGAGGACTTGTTTGTAATCTTTTAAGTAGAGGATCGAAGGAAGATTCAGATAGCTGCTTGGCTACTGAAGGATAAAGCTTCGTTTTGGTGGGAGGTAACCCAAGCAGGTTGCCCGATGGAAACTTGGGATGACTTTAGACAGAGGTTTGAGATGAAATTTCTTTCCCAAGCCGAGAAGAGCATGCAGATGGAGAGGTTCTTAGCACTCAAACAAGCAAACTTGACTGTTAAAGAGTATGTGAACAAATTCAACCAGCTGGCAAGATTTGGACTGGAATTGGTGGATACTCCACATAAGAAAGCTTTGTGGTTTGCTAAAGGGCTGAATGAATCCCTCCATGGGATAGCTATGTCCCATATTCCAATGGGGGCAACCATTGAAAGGCTTGTTGATATGGCCTTGATGCATGAGGAAGAGAAGGGAGAAAAGAAAGAGGTCAAAGCTAAGGAAACAACCAAGAAGATATGGCCTAAGAAAGGACAACAACAACAACAGAAGAAGGATGGAAAGAATGTCACGGCAAAGGATAAGAGAAAGTGTCACAGTTGTGGATGAGAGGGTCAGTTGGTGAAAGATTGCAAAAGAAAGAAGAATTCTTGCTTCAATTGCCGAGAGGTCGGACACTTTGCTAGGGAGTGCCCAAAGAAGCAGGGATAAGGTCAGAGGGAAGGAACTTCTGAAGAGAGTAGGTGCATGCTCTCGCGATCAATGCTCCTGATAGAGGTAGAATAATTTCTATGGAAGGTTTAGTTTCTCTTTCAAATCATCCTATTAGAATACTTTTTGATTCTAGCGCTTCACATTCATTTATATCTAGTTCTGTAGTAGGATCTCTGCACTTAATTACTAGTATAGTAGTAGATCCCTAGTTGTATCAAACCCCATTGGTGTTTCAGCTCATTTATCTATGATTTGTCAGGGTTTGAGAATATCTGTGTTAGGCATAGAATTTGAATGTGACGCATGTGTGCTCGGGTTTATAGGCTATGGGTTGATTCTAGGGATGGATTGGCTAACCACATATGGTGCCATTCTAGATTGTGAAAGGACGGTCGTTAGACTTCTAACTTGGCATGGGAGGACCCTCAAGATTTCTTGTGACCGACAAGGGTCTGTTATGCTTAGCTTCCTAGAGTCTCTTGATGCATCCATAGAGTCTCTTGATGCATCCATAGATGATTTGCAATCTGTTCCAGTAGTCCGTGATTATTCTGATGTTTTTGATGATGTACGGGGCTTACCTCCGAGACGCGAGATCGATTTTCGTATATATCTGGTGGAAAATGCAAAGCCAATTGCATTACCAGTGCGTTATATGGCTCCGAGGGAAAGGAGGGAGTTGAGTAAGCAAGTAAGGGAGCTACTTGAGAAAGGATTTATCAGACGAAGCATATCTGAATGGGGTACTCCAGTTGTATTCACAACTAAGGCGGATGGTTCGCTTCCTTTGTGTGTGGACTTCAAAGATTTGAACAAATTAATAAAGAAGAATAGGCACCCACTTCCGAGGATAGACGACTTGTTTGACCAGCTTGTTGGTGCCTTAGTATTCTCTCAGTTAGACTTGGCCATGGGGTTTCATCAGTTGAGGGTGGCTGAGGACAGTATAGACAAAACTGCTTTTAGAACTCCAGATGGTTTCTTTGAATGGCTAGTTATGCCTTTTGGGTTGATGAATGCACCCGCCTATTTTGTCGATCTAATGAGTAGGGTGCTTCTAAATAAATTTGTCGTGGTTTTTGTTGATGATATCTTGATCTTCTCCAAAAGAAAAGAAGAGCATGCCTAACATTTGAGAGAGGTTTTGGAAACTCTCCATGCACATTAGCTTAAGGCAAAGTTCTACAAATGCCATTTTTGGAGAAAAGAGGTGAGGTTCTTGGGGCATGTGGTCTCCAAAGAGAGGATAGCTGTAGATCCCGCAAAGGTAGTTACAGTGCAAGACTGGAAAATTCCGAAAAATGCAATGGAGGTGAGAAGCTTTCTTGGATTGGCAGGCTATTATAGGGAGTTCATTAAGGACTTCGCAAAGATATCAGCCTCTCTCACCAGGATGACGAAGAAGAACTTGGCATTTTAATGGGATATAGATTGTGATTTTGCTTTCCAACGTTTGAACAGGGCTCTGATAACAGCCCCAGTCTTGACCTTGCCTGATGGGGGCAAAGTGTTTACGGTTTATACCGATGCATGTGGTACAGGGCTTGGCGCGGTTCTGATACAAGAAGGAAAAGTAGTGTGTTATGAGGGGTAGACAGTTGAGAGTTCATGAGAAGAACTACCCCACCCATAATTTTAGAGTTAGCTGCCATAGTATTCACGCTTAAGGTGTGGCGTCATTACTTACTTAGAGAAAAGTTTGAGTTATACACCGATCATAAATCTCTCAAGTATATGTTCTCGCAGAAGGATCTTAATTTAAGGCAACAATGACGGATGGAGCTTCTAGCTTCTTATGATTTTGAAATCGCTTATACCCCCGACAAGGTAAATGTGGTGGCTGACGCACTAAGTAGGCAAAGGATGGCCTTAAGTCCTCTGTTTGTGGGGAGGAAGAGCTTGAAGTTTATATCAACTTTTGACTTTAGACCCTCCATCGAGATTTTGCCCGAATTGTTTGCATCGCTAGAGATACGACTACTCTTATGGATCAGATAGGAACTTCGCAGCAAGGTGACCCACAAATTTTAGACATCATGGATAAGCTCTTAAAAAGGGGAGACTTCTAGTCACCTCAGCAAATATTCCATAGATGAAAAGGGGTGGTTGCGATGAGATTGAAGGCTTTGTGTTCCTCAAACTGGAAGCTTGATAAAGGCAGTCCTAGAAGAAGCCCACCATTCTAAGATGATTATTCATCCAGGTGGTGATAAGATGTACAGAGACATGAAGAGGGTTTTCTTTTGGGTCGGGATGAAGAAAGATGTGCAGAATTTGTTTCTTAATGTTTAGTCTGCCAGCAAGTTAAAGCTGAACAAGAGAAGCCCTGTGGTTAACTTCATCCTTTGGAGGTTCCACAGTGGAAATAGGAGAGCGTCTCGATGAACTTCATAGAAGGTTTGCCTTAAATCGAAGAAAGGTAACACCAGTATTTGGGTTGTGGTGGATAGACTGACTAAAAGCGCTCATTTCATTCCAGTTAAGAGTAAGAGGACGACATCATGGTTGGCACCAATTTATGTTTGTGAGATAGTCTATCTTCATGGAGTACCTTCCAGCATCTTAAGCGATCGTGACCCCATCATTACCAGTGAATTTTGGAGGAGCTTGCAAGAAGCATTAGGTACACAGTTGTGTTTGAGCACTGCTTATCATCCTCAGACCGATGGACAGACGGAGAGGGTGAACAGAATTCTAGAGGACTTTTAAGGCTGTGTATCCTAGACTTCGGAGGGACTTGGGAAGAGCACCTTCCTTTAGTAGAATTTGCCTATAACAACAGTTATCAAACTAGCATCAGCATGACACCCTTCGAAGCATTGTACGGACGACCCTGTAGATCACTAACTTGTTGGTAGGAATCTACAGAAAGATTACTACTTGGACATGATATGATTAGAGAAATGTCTGAGAAGATTGACCTTATTCGATGGCAGATGAAGATAGCTTATGATAGGCAGAAATCCTATGCAGACAAGAGAAGGATTGAAATCGAATTTGAAGTGGAAGACTTAGTTTTCATTAAAGTATCACCTCTAAGGAATGTGGTTCGCTTCGGATCTGTAGGGAAGTTGGCACCCAGATTTGTGGGACCATTTCCCATAACCGAAAGGGTCGGCCAAATGGCCTATAGAGTAAAGCTCCCAGAAAATCTATCTGGCATTCATGATGTTTTCCACATTTCTCATCTATGGAAGTGCTTGCATGACACAGCGGAAGTTGTTGAGCCAAGTATATCAGAGGAGGTAGAAGTGGAACGGGAGGCGATAGTCAGACGAGTCCCTACCCGTATTCTTGGATCAGAAGCTATGCAATAAAGAAATCAAGCTGATAAAGGTTCAATGGGGAGATAACCCAGAGGATGCAACTTGGGAGACCAAAGGCAAGATTCATGCTTCGTACCCTTTTCTTTTCGAGGGTATGTTCTTAACTCTTTTTCCCAAAGTTTTATCTATGCTTGCTTCTATCATTTGAGCATGTCCTATCAAATAGTATTCTCAACCTTTAGATAGGAATCTTAAAGATGTAAACATGTGTTTGAGACATGTTATGTTTGATGGATGCAAGTGTTTGCTAGTGGTTTCCTGTGGATGCATATACACACATATTAGGCACTAGATCGGCTCAATCACTCTCATGTTACATATGGATGTGTGTGCATTTTTTCTTTTCTTTTAATGGATGAAAATGGATTAATTATCAAATGGATGTTGCATTCGGACGGATGAGTGTACACACATATTGTAGTGACCCGAAAATTTCGACACTTGAATCTTGACGCTAACCCATTTCTTGTCCAAAACTCAAGTACCAAAAACCCCAGAAAGCTAAAAGAAAGAAACTAGAGGGTGAGATAAGAAAGAAAGAAAGTTAAAATATAAGAATAAGAAGAACCAACACAACACAGTCTCACATCGCAGTGGAACAACATATAATATAAAATAACTTTTATTGAGAGCTTGAAATAATACTTACAACATCAGAGTACATCAATACATTTGGGCAGTTATAATAGTCTGTCCTCATATATATAACACACAGCGGAATAATAACAGTATAACTTCATACATCTGAACTCCTTCATCTCGTCTGTGGACTTCACAGCATCCGATAACCTAAACCTGTACAACCCGGTCTAACCCGAGCATTACAAATAGCGGGTCAGTCTAGTGAACCAGAGTGAGAAAACTCAAAAAGTTTTAAGGGGAATCATCCAACCTGATTTTAAGGTTCAAAAGCTTTTCGAAAGAAAAGGATAATTGTAAGACCAAATCCACACATAAATACGGACGGTTTTTACCTTACGATAACCCAAAACAGTTTTGAAAACCAATACTTTTCTGATATTATAATAATGTCTAAATACAAATAAATAACAATATCGAGGAATGCTTGCATCTCACGCTCCACATATATAGTATACAATCAAACTACCATTTCCCGAAAAGGGACAGCATCAAAATAGATTAAAGAAGAAAAAAGGAATTTCTTTAGATAGGTGATTATACACCCTAATGGGAGCGACCCACATAGTCATGCTGCTTGCCCATTTTTGTCATTTCCCGGTTGTGAGGCTTGAGGTTTGAATTCCCCTTTAGAACATCTTTTCATTATTTACTTTGAATGTCACATTGTTAGATCCGCCATATATCACTAATTGACGTCCACAAAAATACCCTAGTTGGGAGCTACCCAACTATGACACTTTTGAAGAAACAACGTACGTGACCTCATTGAAAATACTCTGTCAGACATTCGTCCATACAAGTCATCCAGGAACAGGATGAACCGAAGGCACTCTCCTACCATATCCTAGGAATCACCCCATAGATTAGTAGCAAGTAGTCCTTGCAATCTGTAGATTTCAATCATGACATAATCAATATTAACTCTAGGGATCAACCAGAGATACTTAACAATAGTTCTTCCGCTGATGAATATTTATGATCTTCAATATCTCCATCTTGAGTAATCATCTTCCACCATATCGTATTTGCTGGTTCGGAATGGTTTTCGAATATACATTCGATCCCGGTCTTTCTGTACCAACAGCGCATTACGCATTATTTTGATAGTCGGTTATTTAACTATCAAAATAAACAATCATAAAATAAATAAATCCATTAGCTTATCTCACAACGTCACTTGGCCATTACAAACAATATATTAGTTTTAACATATAGATATTCTCAAATCATTTAATTTATATACTTGGAAAAATACCTTAAAACCATATACAATTCTTCCATTAACTGTCATTTCAAAACATTTGTACAACATTATTTATTATCTATAATTAGAAAATATATTCAACATATCATCGTAAACAATCGTCACGAAATCCCCTTTCTGTTTTGTTATTTAAACAAAAATATCATCACTTATCCTTTTATAATAAATCCATTCTAAATCTCATCTCATTATTTCGAAATTATCTTTACATTTTCACATATCTCCCTTTATTTCCTTTACTATGGAAATATTGTTTCATATACTCAAGCCCCTTTTTACCTCCACTACTTTGGAAATATCCATGTGCATTTATTCCAAAAAAAAATCCTTTATTATGAAATTTCATTATCTATTCTCAAATCTTTCAAATGATGTTGCATTATATATTCTCAAAATAAATCGCTTTTAACATTTTTACCATTACAACTAATATCATCTTTTGATAATCCTGAAGTCGTTCAAGTTGGAGTATTTTAATTACCACTCAAACCTTGATGTACAACATTCTTATCTTAAGATAAATATGAATTGTAATTCAAAAACCCATATTCATTCTAATACCAACCATTTCACTCTTTTATTTAGCATACGGTTTTATACCTTCTTACTTTTGAAATCTCCTTTTCAAATATATTGTTATTACAAAATATATTGATTAGGTAAATGATAAGTAAAACATCATCTTTTAAACTTTAACGTTTTTAAATTATTTGTTTCATTATCTGATCACAAATCCCATTACTCGATCTTTCATTCAATTCAATTACAAAAAACCCCCTTTCTAAAACTTGCAATCATTCATTCTGGGAAATCTTACTTTAAATCTCATCAATTTCACTTAATACCATTATCAAGTAATATTAATTTAAACTTAACGCTTTAACTTCCCATCTCTTTTTATAAACTCGTTTATACAATTCTGGTTTAATATAAAACCCTTTTTCATCTCAATGTCTTTCAAATACTAACCTTTATTTTAAGCTTATCGTACTTGCTTAGAATCCACTTATAACTTAATCTGACAAACTTGGTTTAAATATAAACCCGTTTATAAACTCCCTTTAAAGTTCGCTTATATTTCATTACTAGTTCTGATCTACTTAAATGAACTTTATTTAAGAAGAAATCCCTTTAAATTATTATTAAATTACTTTACCATTAATGGAATAAATATTCAATTTCCTTTTGAATTCTTATAAAGTTAAATACCATTCACTAAATTATCCCATTAGATTAATCGACACAAATTCATTTGATTTAATAATCAATTTTCGTTTTAAAACAGATAGCTTTGTCAATTTTAAAACATAATTAACTTGTTGATCAACTCTAACTCGTCTTTTCATTTAAATTAATAAATAATATTATTAATTCAAAATAAACTCATTTTTTTATTGTTTCTTGAAAAAACAATTAATATCAGTTATTAGTCATTACGTAACTCATTACTCATTTGCTTATCAATCTTAGTAATATACGAATTAACTTTATAAATCAATAAGTAACTAATATGAGGCACTTGCTCCGCTCACGGCCATATTTTTTGTACAAAAATGGTAATTGATGGTTAAAACAATCAATATATACGTAATTGGTAAAATTTCCTTTTTATAAACTTTATTTAAAATAATATATTTAAATATCTATATTCAATTATAAAATAAATTTTATAACTTCATTCTCTGAGGGTAAAAATTAATTTATAAACGATATATAATTTAGGCCATCTACTACCACTTTCTCAACCAATATTTCTCAATGGTTAATATCAAGGGTTCAACAATCAATAATCAATCCATCATCCAATCAGGTTGGTTAAACAGTGCATGTGATATAACATGAAAATAAATAATAAATTTGAGGAATCTGGTTGGATTCCTCCAATCTGTTCTTCTCTGCATTCAATACGACAATTTATAATAAACATGAATAATTAATTCAACTGGTAGCGATCAACTAACAACCATTCAAGCATCCAATTCAATTTTAAACGTTTATACTGTTGTAAACGTAACCAACAAGGTAAGTTACCTTCATTGGAAAAATCGTTAAAATAATAATTCCATTTTATTTAAATTAAACAACTGTTTAATTTAAAAAATTATATTCAACAACCAATCATCAATTAGTCGATAAATAACAAATATAGCACAGAAATATTAAACCCGACTTATAAAAATATAAGTGGGATAATTGAGTGAGTTTAACTCACCTTGATTTCTTGTCGCTAAGCGATTCGATTTCTGTTAAATTAAACCAACGTCTACATTAATAATAAATTCTAGTAGTCTTCAATCATGTCCAAGTTGGTTCCAAAATATAGAGTTCGAAGATGCGGCCCCAATGCAATTGGTTTTGTCCAATCCATGACTTAGAATTAGAGCAACCTGATGTGAAAACCTCCTTCTTGCGTGGTGACTTGGATGAAGACATGTACATGGAGTAACTGGAAGGTTTTGTGATAGATGGTAAGTTAATATTGGTTTGCAAGTAAAATAAATCACTATATGTTTTGAAGCAATCACATATGCAATGGTACAAGAGATTTGATCATTTCATGCTTTAAAAAGGTTTTGACAGAAGCGTCGAGGATGCTTGTTTTTATTTCAAGCGATTAGAAAATGATTATTGGGCGCATTTACTTTTGTACATGGACGACATGCTCATAGCTTCTGAAGACTAAAATGGAATTAATAAGTTAAAGATGCTTTTGAGATCAGAATTCAAAATGAATGATCTTGGAAAGTGTAAAGGCCCGTAAATCCGCACACTTTGAGTTGACTAATTTTACACACGTCTAACCCAATTTGCACGAAAACACGAATCTTTAATAGAAAGAAAATTAGAGGATGAGATAATAAAGAAAGAAATATAAGAATAGAAGAATAAGAAGAAGAACCAACATTACACAGAGTCTCACATCGCAGCGGAATAAAATATAATACAGAAATAACTTTATTGAAAACTTGAAATAATAATTACACTCATCAGAGTACAACAGTCAAAAAAATCCGGATAGTTATCACAACATGTCCTCAAATACACATACAGCGGAATAACACTCTATATCATACATCTTGACTCCTCCAACCCGTCTATGAACTTCACGGTATCTGATAACCTGAACCTGTAACTCGGGCCGACCCGAGACATTAAAAATGCCACGGATCAGTCTGGTAGACCAGTGTGAGAAAAAAACTCAATAAGTTTATATATAACATCCATATTGCTTAACTTTTAAAAATCCTTTGAAGAAAAGGTAATAGTAAGACCAGTCCACACATAAACACAGACGGTTTTTACCTTACAATAACCAAAACATTTTTGATATCAAAATCCGATGATATCATAATAATGTCTTATCAAATAAATAACCAAATAGTAGAACGCTTGCATCTCAAGCTCTACATACATAATATAAAATCAAAAACTGCATGGCACTTATTGGAGTTTGGATCCCAACTATGATAAGGTATGGGACCACCTCCCGATCAGTGTACTCTAGAGGGGATACACTGGGGTTCAACAAGAACGTTTTGCAACCCGACCACACATGGACGTCTACTCATTTAGCTTGAGTGTAGCGAATGTTTTATCACCCCTGTGGTTTTAAGGGCCCACCACACATCTGCGGAGATACATAATCGAAAGAAGAATGAATAAGGATTTTCTCTAGATTGGTGATAACACAATCTGCTTGGGAATGACCCACCTAGCCATGTTGCCTGGCCGATTTTTGTCATTTCCCGGTTGTGAGGCTTGAGGCTACGTTGTCTTCTAGAACACCTGTCCACGATTCACTTTGAATGCCACATCATCAACCCCGTCAAATCACTAATCGATTACCTAAAAATATTACGGGTATAAAAGCTAAGAGAAACGAATTCCTCCGCCACCAGACGTAATACATTTAAGAGATCAACCGTACGTGATTCGTTTGGTGTACTCTGTCAGACATTCATCCATACAAGTTGTCCTGGGACTGGACAAACCGAACGCACTCTCCTACCACATCCAAAGGATTAGTAGTGAGAAGTCCTTACAAATCCGAAAAATCTCACTTATGACCGAATCACGTCAGAATCCCTCTGTGTTGCAACACAGAGAATATTCGACAAGTAATCCTTCCGCTCATGAAGATCCACGGTCTTCAATTGTGCCATCTTGATCAACATCTTCAACGTTTTTCATATTTGCTGGTCGGAATTGTTTCTGAATATAAATTTGATCCCAGTCTTTCCGTACCAACAACTGTTTACCAGATTTTGATAGTCGGTTATTTAACTATCAAAATAAAACAATCATTCATCCATAGAAAAATAAAGTGGATTCATTGGTTCAGTATACAGCAACCCTTGTCCTCTTAAGTTAAACAGTTTCTAATTAAATTCCTTTATCGCCATTTCCATTTGACATTGTTTATTTCAAACAGTATTCACTTTAAAAGTCAATATTATCCCTTTTTTTAGAAATATGGATTCAATATATCAAAAACAACTTGATTTCATTGAAAACATTATTATAGATTCAAATCGAGTTGCTTTGTAAATTCATGCTCATACTTTATTAAAAATCTTGTTGCGGGTCAAATCCTTGTCAATTATTTAACGTCCTTTGAATCAAACAGTTCACCTCATTATTTACTATTAATATAATAGTAAATCTTCTTTAAAGATCATTTAAATAATAAAATACTTAATAATCTAATTAAATTAAATAATTGCATTTAATTGTTTATTTGAAACGATTTATTAAACCCTTAACCATTTGGTTAATTTCTACCCATTCGCTTATAGAACTCATTGACATAAGAATATACTCAGGTTATAATAATAAAAATAATTATTCAATCCTTTTAATGAACTCCCGTTAAAGAATAAAAATAGATTTCAAAGTTTATCCTTAGCTATAAAACAATTTTATAACTTCAATTCTATTAAATTACTTGATGGTAAATTCATCTTTATAAACGATTCTTTCTTAGGCCATCTGTCGATGATTACTCAACTAATATCACTTATTGATTAATATCGAAAAAGTTTTAACAATCAACAATCAATTAGATTGATAAAACAGTCATATAATATTAAATTAAACACATGTTGAGAAATCCGGTTGGATCCCTCCAACCTGTCCTTCCCTGCATCACAATGAGTTATTTCAATTTTAATACAACACAACAAAGTAAACTGTTTAACAGTCAACAATCAGTCAACAACATCCATTCAAGCATTTAATTATTTATTAAATATGTTTATATTATTATAAACGTAACCAACAAGGTAAATTACCTCGTTTGGAATATAATCGTTAAAATAGCGATATAATTCGATTAAATTAAACAAACTTTTAATTTAATCCATGAATATCAAAATATACAGCACGCAAGCGACCAGTCATCCAATCATCATCAACCACTAGAAAATATTGCATACAAATTTAAATACCCGATTTATATAAAATATAAACGGGATAACCTGAGTGGGTTGAACTCACATGAATTCCATTCATTGTTAAAGTGACTTGCTCCAGTTAAATTAAACCAGTGTTTAATTTACTTTGAATATCTCAGTTGTTTTCATCTGCGACCATGCTAGTTTCATTGTGTTGCGCTCGATGATATGGTTCCACCGTATCCTTGTTTCCATAAATTCTTCCCTATGCATTTCCCCCTTCCATCTACAGTTGATATTTAACCTTTTTTTATAACTCTGTTTACCGATGTAAGCTGAAATTTGACGATGTATTGCCAACAATGACACTCAATAATCCCTATGATAAAGTTTCCATAGAGGCCTCAAGTGCTTACACCTTACAGTCAACATTTGTGAAATCACCATTATTATTATATTACCATTTTGTCACAACAGGATATAGTCTACTCAGGGAAGGTTTCAAGTTGTGGTAAATGCTTAACAATGTGCATTGACGATCACCATTTCATCATATGATATCTAAATAAATAGAAGTTAAAGACTTGCTAAATTTCGAAGCATATGCAGATGTTAAATATCATTTTCTTGTTAATATGTTATGAGCTAAATACCAAAAGCAACACTCTAATTTCAGTTTAGCATATCCTTATCAGCGGTTAGTATTAATTGTTTTCGGTTGCACTACCTTACCGCATAGTCCAAGCCTTTGGACTACAGCTTTAACATTTGTCAGCTAACTCCTGAACAAAATTTTGCAATACTTGGTTGGCAACTTAATCACCACTAGTACTCATGCGACTTCCCCATAACACTTGTTTGAAACCAACGTCCATGTTCTCTTTTTCATGTTCCACCTGTTAAACCAATACCAAGCACTATTTAGAATAATTAAGCATATTATAATATTGATTAGGCACTCTTAATATGTTGGCCATGTTTAAACCTTAATATAAGCCTCTCTCTCTCTATATATATTAATGGGTTAAGCACATTTATACACAACTAACGTAATTAAGGCAAAACGAAATATACTCAACTGTACCCTCTTTCTCTTCTCACATGAATTTTCTTTTTTCCACATCACTGCTCCCCATGCCGCAACATTACTCCAATATCTCCACCACCGAAACACCTCCTCAGACTTCCTCCGTCACCTCAGTCTTTCTCCCTCAGTACACCAGCCGGCGAACTCCATGCTCCACCACCTACTTTGACTTGCGGCAGACTTCCGCTACTGCTGCAAAAGCTCTCCCATGCACATCTGCTTCTATGTCCGATCCCATACTATTCTCTTTCCATTCCAACATGCCACTTCCACTTCGAAACTTACTGAACCCATACACTCTATCAAAGTGTCTTCTTTTCTGCACATCACGCAACAGACAGCTCCAACGCAGTTCATCCAACTACCATCGCTTCTTTCTCGATAACAGCGCCTGCTCCTTCAACCCTTCTTTTGTTGAATATTCACTTCACGTTACTTGCACAGTAACAGCTCACGCCCCTCTTCTCCAGAACGAAACAAACCTAGCTTTCACGTCCTTAAACTCCTTTAATACACGCTGCTCCACACATAGCTACTGACTCCATATTCAAACAACATTGGCCATCCCACTGTTGAAACCATGCACACCCCCTTGCTCTTCTATTTTTCCTTCCCATTTTATATTGTATATTTTTCCCTCTCGTTAGTGTACATACGCTACTACTTGCATGCTCAATAGCCATTCCCTTTCCACCGATGAGATCATCCTCCCACGCACCAACTTCACTTCTTCGCGTTCATCAGATCCAGCTCCTTTTCTTTTCAAAGCCAAGCCCAACGTATTCAGTTAAACCACCCATACCGAAATAACTACAACAGGCAAGCTACAAAATAGCTTTTCCTCCCCCCCTGTAATTTTCTTTTTAGTCCACCTGCTACATTAAGTTTCAAACTGAATTTCTTCTCACCGAACCATGCAAATGTAGTATCCACTCAACTCCTCACTTCGACCAAGGCCACCGCTCCGCCTCTACCAGAGTCCAGTCCATCACTCTGTCCGCGCCCCGCTGCCACTCCACCGCATCTATTCTTCCCTGCTTCACTCCTAGTTACGTTTTCTTTAAAGGTTCGATTTCATTTTGTTGAGAGCAAACGGACAAGAAGTATTATAGAAGAAGGAAGTGAAGGTTTTATTTAATTATTTTTCTCGTATGTCTAAGTGGTGTTGTTAATTTGCAGAAACAAATCAGGTATACAACACATATATATATATATATATATATATATATATATATATATATATATATATATATATATATATAAAATAGAGAACTGTTCATTTAAAATATTTTATTTGAAGCTTTGAGACAAAGGAACCAATTGGGGGCGAGATCTCTTTTCCTTTTCTTGCTTGCTGTCCATGCTGCTGTAATGGAAAGAAGCATGCGGTAGAGACATTTCAGCAAAACCGTACAAAGGAGGCATGTTTGTGTTAAATGAAGGGTGTAATTTCATGTGTGTGATATTTCTTTTCATAGGCATTGTCTCTATAAGCTTAGGTCAAGTTAGGGTGTGGCGCTAGATAAGTTTGCAGAAATCAGAGGTATACGCTCATTGATGTTGAAAAGAAAAGATAAGGTCACCACTTGTGTTTTTATTTCAAGTGGAAAAGAGGCTTGAGTTTTTAATATCTTGGTCAGTTGAAAGAAGAATACAAGATGGGTTGGCGTGTAAAATTAGAGAAGGTTATATTTATATTGATTGAACAAGGTACGACCATATTGATTGAACAAGGTACGACCATTTTACATGGTTACAAAAGGGGATTGTTAAACGGACTCCACTTTTGGTTAAGAGGAGGACAATTTTAAGGGGAGTCCACTTTAAAAAAAAAATGTTAAGGGAGGGTTTGGTTTTTTTATTTTAAAAAAAAACATGGACTAAACTACCCCTTGTCAAAACATACAATTCACTATTGTTCTTTTTATATTTCGCACTGATCTTCATATGCACGAATACAATTTATTATCGTTTCCAGGGCGTAAAACTTTTGCATCTCAATTAATGTTCCAATTATACATATTCGATCAGATTTGTTCATGAATATTTAAGTATTTTAAATTGAACCAATGAATTCCAAATGATATTCATTAACTTACCTGATCTGATATCTTGTGATCAGCCACACAACTTTCTTATGTCTCCATTATGTTAACTATATCCCATTAATTATTTCATTAAATTATGCTCATTATTTAAGGCTTAGATTTTAAAATTTACATTAAATAAGAAGATTATGGGGTTAATATTGGAATTTTTAATTAAATGTTAAGGGAGGGCTAATTTTTTTGATCCTCCCCTTAACAATTGAGCAATAATTTAAATTTTGTCCTCCCCTTAACCAAAAGCGGAGTCCCTTTAACAATCCCCTTACAAAATTATATCGTAATGCGTTAAATATTCACACTATCACCGTCCGTCCTCTGATCCATCAATATTCAAATCTATATAAAATTTCTTCAGTTTCTAGTAAATATTTTCAACCGGTAAATACGAGAGCACGGGCCTTATCCGTGTATATGTATATATAGTAGAATTTACGTTGAACATTCTAAACTCGTACCGATATTCACGAACCCTATTTTAAATGAGACGTATAGGCACGCGCTTTGCACGTGGTGATGACATGCGCTTCGCACGTGGTCATGACACGCGCTTCGCGCGTGACTGTGGCACGATATGTTCTTTCTAGTATGCTAAAAAATAATAATTTTTTAGAGTAAAGATATGCTAAAAAAATGACATTGCAGAGAGTAAAGAATAAACTTACAATTTATAGATGTGGTAGAGGTGGTTCATATATAAAATTGTATAAACTGGTAAATATGCTTGGAAAGGTCGAAGTGGAGAAGAACTTCAAATTATAATGTTTCCTATTCCTATTTACAAACCCCTGGGCGTCATCGAAACTCGCCAATTACAAACCGCCGAGAAAATTAAAACTGAGGTGCCTGAAGCTTTGAAATATTCCCAAAGTTTAACAACTAAACAATAAGAAAGAACTAAAAATAGGGTGTTGTTATTGACACTCCAAGTATTGTTAAGGGGAGATCAAATTTTAAAAACACTCCAATCATAAAAAAAATGTTAAGGGGGGTCACATACTTAATTTTTTACATTCCCTTTTTACCCTTACCATGTCAAATCTCAATTAATCTCAAACGCAAAAAAAAAAAAAAAAGAAAAAAAAAAAGAAAGAAAGAAAAACAGATCTTCAAATTATTTGCAACAAAAAAAAAAACGATTGTTTGAGAAGAAATAGTGGTGTAAAAAATGAACTTGAAACGTTTGTCCTAAGATGCTAAGATAGTGGAGAAGCTATTGATAAGGTATGTGAAATCGATTGTATAATGCCCTGGAAATGATGAAGGTGAGGGTTTTAATTATGTCGGTCTCGAGAGCCAAACGCTGTAATGTCAAATTTTAATCGGTGGAAGATGGTCATTTTTTGTTTTGATTTATCATCGCCGAAATAGGTAAATTACTGCATAACGACATGAACGACGTAGGTCTGTCGTAATATATATTTTTGTTTGACATTGTTTATCGTTTTCGAAATTTGTATTCGTTGTTGGGTTGTCAAAGTGAAGAAAATGGGGTGTATCGACAAATTCAGTGGTGGGATAATGTATAAAAATAAGTGTTCGATATATCTATATCGATTTTCCTATGAATGATATACTTTCATCTGATCCGATGCATATCGACAAATGAAATTATTGATAATTTGGTATAAAGATCTGATGCAGTTCAACTAATATATCATATAATTTTTTTTCGGATTAGCAACTAAAAAAGAGATTACTGCAAAGAAGGCTAATTTGGTAAAAATAAACTTTATTTGTTAAGGGGGTGCTCTCTTCATTGGTACTTCCCTTAACAAATTCTTTCTTTTTAAAAAATTGACCTCCCCTTAACAATATTTGGAGTGTCAATAACAATCCCCTAAAAATAAATGACTAACCATACAATATTTACTAATTAACGTGCATTAATTTCTTTTTTAACAAAGATAAATTAAAATTGCAACGTACATTAATTGTTATTAAATATTTCATTATTTTTCTCCTTTTCTATGTATGCGCTCATATATAAATATATAATATATGTATTGACACACACTTTGTTTCCAATAAACTTTATTTTCAATTTTAATTATAATTAATTTAAGTTACTAATTTCATATTAATTAATCAATCAATCAAATACTTGTGCGACTACAATTTATGGTTGAAAATATCAAACGAACAAACTTTTAGGATTTTAATTTTTTAAATATTCTAACTAATGTTAAGTTTTGATAATATATATATAGAAGTGGTTAAAATTTGTAAAGAAAGCTTATTTACAGATCCTCTTTTTGAGCGATATTAGCGGGGTAATTTGAATTTGTTGAAAATGTTTATTATATCCTAATTTAAATGACAATGAATGTCTAATTTATTAGGGAGATTATGTTAAATAACAATTTAGTATATTTTAAAATTCATACATAAGAGATTTTGGGAAGTTCACAGTCGGACCAAAATAAATGACTAACCATACAATATTTACTAATTAACGTGCATTAATTTCTTTGTTAACAAACATTAATTAAAATTGCAACATACATTAATTGTTATTAAATATTTCATTATTTTTCTCCTTTTCTATGTATGCGCTCGTATATAAATATATATTATATGTGTAGACACACACTTTGTTTCCAATAAACTTTATTTTCAATCTTAATTATAATTAATTTAAGTTACTAATTTCATATTAATTAATCAATCAATCAAATAATCAATTGTTTTGCGACTACAATTTATCATTGAAAATATCAAACGAACAAACTTTTAGGATTTTAATCTTTTAAATATTCTATATAATGTTAAGTTTTGATAATATATATAGAGAAGCGATTAAAATTTGTAATGAAAGCCTATTTACAGATCTTCTTTTTGAGCGATATTAGCGGGGTAATTTGAATTTATTGAAAAAGTTTATTATATCCTAATTTAAATGACATTGAATGTCTAATTTATTAGGGAGATTATGTTAAATAACAATTTAGTATATTTTAAAATTCATACATAAGGATTTTGGGAAGTTCATAGTCGGACCAAAACTTTGCGCTTCAAAGAGAATTATTAACAAAGATAATGATATAAATACATATAATATGTATAGACATACACTTTATTTCCAATAAACTTTATTTTCAATTTTAATTATAATTAATTTAAGTTACTAATTTCATAGTAATTAATTGATCAATCAAATAATCAGTTGTTTTGCGACTACAATATATGGTTGAAAATTTCAAATGAACAAACTTTTAGGATTTTAATTTTTTTTAAATATTCTATCTACTATTAAGTTTTGATAATACATATAGGGAAGCGGTTAAAATTTGTAATGAAATCCTATTTACAAATCCTCTTTTGGAGCGATATTAGCGGGGTAATTTGAATTTGTTGAAAAAGTTTATTACATCCTAATATAAATGACATTAAATGTCTAATTTATTGGGGAGATTAGGTTAAATAACAATTTAGTATATTTTTAAATTCATACATAAAGGCATTTTGGGAAGTTCATGGTCGGACAAAAACTTTGCGCTTCCAAGAGAATTATTAATAAAGAAATTATTTCCAAAACTTTTAGAATTTTAATTTTTTAAATATTCTATCTAATGTTAAGTTTTGATAATATATATAGAGAAGCAGTTAAAATTTGTTGAAAAAGTTTATTAGCGGTTAAAATATATATTATATGTATAGACATACACTTTGTTTCCAATAAACTTTATTTTCAATTTTAATTATAATTAATTTAAGTTACTAATTTCATATTAATTAATCAATCAATCAAATAATCAATTGTTTTGCGACTACAATTTATAGTTGAAAATATCAAACGAACAAACTTTTAGGATTTAAATTTTTTAAATATTCTATCTAATATTAAGTTTTGATAATATTTATAGAGAAGCCTATTTACAGATCCTCTTTTTGAGCGATATTAGCGGGATAATATATATAGAGAGCCGTCTGTCTTGATATACGTCTCGGGTTAAAATTTGTAATGAAAGTCTATTTACAGATCCTCTTTTTGAGCGATATTAGCGGGATAATATATATAGAGAGTCGTTTGTCTTGATATATGTCTTGGGTTAGAATTTGTAATGAAAGCCTATTTACAGATCCTCTTTTTGAGCGATATTAGCGGGGTAATTTGAATTTATTGAAAAAGTTTATTATATCCTAATTTAAATGACATTGAATGTCTAATTTATTAGGGAGATTATGTTAAATAACAATTTAGTATATTTTAAAATTCATACATAAGAGATTTTGGGAAGTTCACAGTCGGACCAAAATAAATGACTAACCATACAATATTTACTAATTAACGTGCACATTAATTAATAAAGATAATTTAAGTTACTAATTTCATATTAATTAATTAATCAATCAAATAATCAATTGTTTTGCGACGACAATTTATGGTTGAAAATTTCAAATGAACAAACTTTTAGGATTTAATTTTTTAAAATATTCTATCTACTATTAAGTTTTGATAATACATATAGGGAAGCGGTTAAAATTAGTAATGAAATCCTATTTACAGATCCTCTTTTTGAGCGATATTAGCGGGGTAATTTGAATTTGTTGAAAAAGTTTATTACATCCTAATATAAATGACATTAATTGTCTAATTTATTGGGGAGATAAGGTTAAATAGCAATTTAGTATATTTTAAAATTCATACATAAGGACATGTTTACATAGGGATTGTCAGTTGGGAAGTTCGATAATCGCTCGATCTTAATTGGCTCGTTGAGGTGCTAGGTGCCACGGGGTGGCATGATTGGGGAGAGTGGTTTATTTGGTAATGAGGAGGCATATCGAAAAGAGGTTGGAAATCTATCTTGTTGGTAAGTACTCGTTTACACTCCCAAGCACGTTTGACTTATGGTGAGACTAGTTTTGGTTTGGATACTTTCACCACTTTGTTAGCAAGCGATGACTTGCCGGTGAATGTTAATGGAGTGCAATGTGCAGAGACATTTGCGGAGCTCATTCAGGAAATATTCGTGTTGATTGATTAAAGGTAGAGTTAGAGATTCTTTTGTGCATTCGAGATTGGAGACGGTTATAGTGTCGAGGTAGAGTGTTAAATTTTATAGTTACACTAGATGGTAAATTGGAAAAGGTTGAAGATAGCTTGAAAACGTTGAAGATGATGTGCGATTTGGAGAGACGGAGCTCAAGATATCGTGAGACAAAATTGGAAGGTGTAGGAGGGTATATTGCAGCGGTTGTAGTATAATCCAGATTTTTGAAATATGGATCCCTCTTTCAGGAATATAGCCCGAAAGTAATTCCAGACGTCTGGTTTCAGATCCAGATGTCTGAATTCTGAAGCTTTGATTATGAGCCTAGATTCTAATGTCTGGAATTTGAAACCAGACATCTGAATCGAGTTTCGATAGTTTCAAGCTGTTTTTCTAAGGAATGTTTTCTACAGGTTTGAAGGGGTAAAACGATTATTTGCTTGGACAGGATCCTTGACTATATACGGTATTTTCCAGATTTGAAGGTTTAGAGCTTACTTGATCAATGGTTCTTTAAAGAGAGAAAATAAGGATTTATAACCTAGTTTTATTTCTTCAATTCTATTCTCCACAAACTCAATTCTGTATTGATTATTGGTGAAATCATTTTCTTGTATTTTTCTAATCGTGGTAATAAAATTCTCTCTTCAAAGTGGATGTGCACTAATAAGTTGTTAGTGGAGCCACTATGAATTCGATATGTGATTTATTTTCGTTGATATTCTTTATTATTGACTGCTTGTGATTGGATTTGATTGTTTGTTGTTTTGAAGATATGAGATATTGTGATTTGGTTATTTATGAAAATTTGCCAACGATCCATTTTTCGTAGCGCTTGTGGATTTGGATTTGAATTTCAAAAAAGCATTAACAACACTCTATAACATTATATAAAAAAAGCTTACCAAATCTACTGACCACAAGAATGATATTCTGACTATTATATAAAAAGTTTGATTCCATGACAACCCAAATGCATACCCTGCTGGTATTCCAAATAAACTATAACTATGAGAAGATTTGTTTGCATTAAGCGATATGTAGGTGTAACAACCCGAAAATCTGGGCCAATTTAAAATTTTTATATCGGCAATTTTAGCGAATTTTGATTATTTAAAATAGATTATTTTAAATAATATCGATGAGAAATTTATTTTGAATAGAATTCGATTGTATATATTATATACGTCGTCGTTAGAATATAAATAATTATATATAATTATAAAAGGAATTGAAAATGGCGCGGTAGTTCGATAATTCGATTTCAAACTTCAATTGAATGTAACGGGTGCAAAACAATCCGGATTTTAGTGAAACCAAAAACAATAGGGTCTAATTGGTAATATCTTTCCAGCGAGTCCGAAAAATCAAAGTTTCATAGCGGGAATCAAAAGATATGTCCAGTTGAAAATTCTGAATAGTCGCTATGGAATTCAGGCCCTTAAAAATGGACATTTTGCAAATGACCTCGGATTTCGACGAAACCACTTTTGTTGGATCCGTGATGTAAAATTATTGCTAGATTCCAAATTCCATAAATTTTCGAATCAATATGTGAGCGTGGCAAAGGAAAACGCGTTTGACCAGTTTCAGTTGATTTTAATCAACTGGAAAATGGCCATTTTTCCAACGGTCTCGGAATTCGATGAAACTAGTTTTGTTAGGACCGTATCGTCAATACGAAGCTAGAAAATATTTTTATGGGATTTATAGAGTTAGTATGTGACCCCAGTAATTTGAAATGCGCGTTCAAATTCAATATATAGAAGTATATGTTGATTTTGACGGAAACTGGTCGTAACAGTCGAATCAGCTTGCGTGGCATATCCCATTGTGTTCGGAATGGGGGTAATTAGCTAGGGACGACAGTCGGTGAGTTCAATTCTGAGTTCAAATGAAAAGTCAACAATTAGGGTTTGGAAAAATATAAAATAATAAAATAAATAATTAAATATATAACCCCCCCCCCCTATATTTTCCCTTCTCCCCGTTCATTCTCAAATTTGCAAAATAAAAAGGAAAAAAAATAAAACGATCGAATCCCCCTGCCACGCGACGCCTCCGACCTCCCTAGCGCCGTTACCCTCCGGCGAGCTCCCCTCTAGCCCTCCACTCTCTCTCCTATCTCCTCTACAGAACCCGAACGCGAACCCCAAGCCTCGATTTCAGCTGCTCCCCCTAAAACCCTACCCGATCCGCTACCTCGCGCCTAATATCAGATCCGCCCTGAGGCCCCACCTCCGACCACCTGACGCCTGCGCCTCTGTCACCCCGTCAGCACCCCCACAGCGAAGTCCGCCCCCTCGACAACAGCCCCAATCCCCTCCCTGCGATGAAAAAAACGAGGTAAATAACCTAAAGCCTATTTTCCGTTTTACTATGATTTTATATAGGGTATTAAAACTGATATTATATACTTTTTTTTTTCCTTTTCAAATCAGTTCATATATGTTTTTTTTATATAAATTTGTTTCTCAAAGAAATAAAATAACATGGCTTTAAACATATGAAATATAAATAGGGGTTATTTTTAAAAAGGGAAAAGATGTTATTTTTAAAAAAGGAAGGACAGTATTTTTATATTCAAAATAGCATTATAAAAATATGGCCTTTTTTAAAATAAATAGCGTAGTTAAAAATATAACCTTTACTATATATGTATAGCAATATGAAAGTATAATCTTTATATTCAAAGTAGCATTGTGAAGATGTAAATTTTATAAAGTGAGTAGCGAATTAAAAATATGATTTTTAATGTAAATTTCTGAAACAGACTGCGTTGGAGAAACGATGAAGATTTTCTACATAAGAAGAGTCGCGGCGTGTGGTTAAGCTAATCTGTGAGAACTTCTCACCTTTCAATTTAATTTTTCTAGTTATATATATATACTAGGATGCAGACGGTGTTTAGTAGCACCTGACACCCATCATCCACAGACCATGGATGGCTTGTTTGTTTAATTGTTTGGTTGTGTAGTTGGTTAGATTATTTGGTTTGAATTGAATTGTTTGGTGAAATGAGATTGACTTGATTGATGTGTGAATGGCGTGGGCCTTCACTAGACCGGGGATAAGACTAGGCCTTGTCCCGTTTCTAGTATCGTGCCGTTATGCCGCCGAAATTTTCTAAAAACAAGTTAGAAAAATAAAGATAACATTTTATTTAATAAATGAATCGAATAGAAAATTCATAGGTTGAATAAAATAGTTTGATCGTTAAAAATATAATTTTTAATGTGAATGTGAATAAATAAATATTCATTTACAAACCGGACGGTTTGTTTATGTACACCTATTTGAAGGACGTTGATTGGGATGATAAATTTTACACATCGCCCAACTGCACAAATAAAATCTGTGTTTGATTGTTTGAAACCCCACACGGGTATTGGGATGATATTTGACGTACACTAATCCCAATTGTTTAGTTGTATGTCGATCGATTGATTGACAGACTGTTATAAGCGTTGAATGTCTATATTTGATGCTTATACAGTGTAGAATGCACTTTGGATGATGGTTGATTATTCATCGTTGTTGATATATACATGTGTTGTAGAGAATCCATATAATTAACATTATATGGTAATTGATTGGGCCTCATTCCAGTTTTAAAAATAGAAATATTTGAAAAAGAAATATTTGAAATAGAATATTTGAAAATAGGAATATATGAAGCCGTATTGATTAGATTGACGCCATTTAGACGTGAACGATATTTATATCGATTTTATTCATTTTATAATGAATATCGAAAGTGATTTCAAAATCTGATATTTTGAAAAGAATTGAATATAAATAAATTCGAATCGAAATTGAATATAAATGAATTCGAATTTAAATTGAATATAAACGAATTCGAATTGAAATGGAATAGAAATGAATTCGAATTGAAATTGAATTGAATTGAAAACGAACTGAAATGGAATTAGAAATCAATTTGAATTGAAATCAATTTGAAATGAATTTAAAATGAATTTAAATTGGAATATTCAATTTTGATTTGAAATTGAATATGAAGTTGAAACCATTTTGAAAAAGAATTTAAAACGAATTTATATTGGAATATTCAATTTTGATTTGAAATTGAATATGAAGTTGAAACCGCTTTGAAAATGAATTGAAAACGATTTATAAAGCACGTTTTGAATTGAAATCGATGAAGTATATATTATATATATTATATATATTATATAATGGCCTGAATAGAACGCGCCGCACCGCGACAGTTCGCGAATTTCGACCATTGACTCCGAACGGATATTGCGGGAGATCCGACTGTCGGATTCTCCTAAAACCGGAACCGTTGGGTTCGTATCGAAAAGAGCTTTCTAACAAATATTAGAAATTTGAAATCTAACGGTTGGATTCGGAATTATGTCCAAATCAAATTTGAAAAAGGTCGCTGTAAGTGCAGTTCGATGGCCATTGATGGAAATCGACTGTACGGGCCTTGATAAAATTATTAAAAATAGTAATAATTTGTGTAAAATCATAAGAAATGATTTAGAAAGAATTGGGATGAAAAACTCCATATTTGAAAAGATAAAAATAGATTTTTATCGAAATAAACTAGTTTTGAACTAGAATTATAATTCTATTTATTTTTAAATAAATAAATTGAATTTGAAATGGTTTTGAAAATAACCAGAATTTCCAATGATTGCATTGGAATGGATTTGAATCGAAATTGTCTTCGGAATATTTCGATGTTGGATTTCGTGATTATACAAATGTTGTTATGGAAATTTGAAAGATATAGATATATATATCGTTATTTCCAATACGATCTTTGTTGGTCGCAGAATTTGATATTGAATATAAGCCGGGATATTTTCTATTCAGAGCCTTGTATATAATATCAAATGTGATTTGGGTTTGTCATGAATGGTGTCTTGACTAACACTGTTCTTGAACCCAGTTGAGAAAAGATTAAATCTTTTTATTTAGATTTAATGAAGTGTACCAATTAAATAATATTTAATTGGAATATAATTGATATTGATTTTTGGGTTTATCATGAACAGCGTTTTAAATAACACTCGTTCTTTAACCTGATAATTAATGAATGTGATTTTGGGTTTATCGTGAGCCGTGTTTTAAATGACACTGATTCTTTAACCCAGTTAGCGATTAAAACTAAGTGGAGTTTTAATGAATCTTTAATTAGATTAAAATGATCGAGAATGGAGTATCACCAGTTTTGCTCCAGGCGATAGTTAAATCTTTAATTAGATTTGAACGTGAAATGGTAATTGAATTTACCGATAACACCGTGGTGTTAATATGAAGTATTACCAGTTTTACTTCATGGGATAAATAGGTTGGGATTGGGAAATTACAAGAAATGATTACTTCGGTAAAATTCGTTAATCCCAACTAGTTTGAATTGATATTCAAAAGTAGATTAAAGAATAAATTTTAATGATTTATCTTTGATAAAATTAATGGGAACCTTTCCCTATGAATATAAAATTTAGAAACTAACTGTCGGTTAGCCTAGCAGAATGGTTTTCTGGATATTGATCTGATGTTGGTTTCGGCCTTCGGGGTTAATATTTGGGGAATTATTCTCTTGATTAATTTACGGTTAGTGACTGATAAATTGGAATGAGGCGTATGTTGTGTTTGTGTAACACTTTTATAATATATACGCGAGTTATTCGGAAAGACCGGGTTTATCCCATTCTGAATAACTGATACGACGATAAGTCGAAGATGAAGACGATGGTCGAAGACCGGAATTCTTCACGTCGTTTGGGTGATAACTGATGATCTTGATTGGGATGTACACCCAAGAAGAAGGAAACAGTTGGTGATCGTCCAGACGTACTTGGAGATCGATGGATATGCGGGGTACTAGGTGCCTCCGGTTTCGTTCAGACCCAGAACGGACTTGTAAATGGACTGTGTGTCTGACATTGGATTTTAGTCTGTGTGATTGATTTCTATTAAATATATATCTGTTTGGCGGCGGAGAATTTATTCTCTTGCTTAACGCCCTTCTCTGAGACGTACGAGCTCAGGGGTTATATATTGATGGATATCAATCGCATGGAGTGAATTGCCTGTGTGGCATGCTAAGATGCAAATGATCAAGGCTTCTGTTGAAAAGCAAAGTCTTGTGGTTGATGATCTAAGCACGGCCTTTGTGGCGTAGCTTTGTGTAACGTTTACTTCGCGAGTTTCGCACCCCGGTTGTGAACCAAAAACGGGAGAGGACCTCAGGGAGGGCATGCGTTTCTTTCTAGCTAGTATGGTGTCAGTGACCTACCAGCCCTGACATTTATATACTTTTCACCTGTGTGGTTGTTGCTGTTGCGAGGCGCCTCGGTTTGATCGGACGATCCGGGTCCGATGGAGTCATTCGTTGGCTCATTTACCCCCCAAAGGCCGGGAAAACGTAGTGTTCAGGCATTTTAATCCACATCGGTGGACCGGCCCTGTCGCTCCAAGGCTTGACTGAGTACTTGCCTGAGACATGGGCTAGATTGTCTCGAATCGGTAGAGGACGATCCCTAGCCTCGGTTCATAGACGGAAATCCAATTTCCAAATACGTGACATTTGCGGTTTTATTTGTAAACCTATATATGGCGACATAGTGGCATGGGACGCTCATGTCGCCTATGATTGATATTTATGATTGAAGTTGTTTTATACACTATGCACTTATAATAGTATCAAATGATTCGTTTTAAACGTATCAAGCATTCTTGGCTATTATAAGGTAAAAACCCTATCCCCCGGCTTGCGTTGCATTGTGTGATAGGACCTGGGTCTTATAATAGCTTCATTTTTCTTTATTTAGCATTGCGCTGTTATTTTATGCACTGGTATTCTTGGGAGGAAACCCGTTCCGTGTTATACGGCGTGGTCCCTTGACTTACCGAACTTTAAAATAAAGATTAATAACTGTTTTAGTTCTCACACCAGTCACATGACTGACCTGGAGTTTATTGTTTTAACCTAAACTCTGGGTTCCCTTATTTTGACACGGGCAGCTAGTAGTTTTGGTTTTGCAGATTTATATTCACAGGATCCTGGTTTACAGCTGGAATGATATCCGGAAAGCTTTATCCGTATATCTCTTCTAGTTGTGTATTGTATTATTTTCCACTGCGATATATTTAAATGTAATTTAAATCTATGATATTTCTGTGTAATATTCATTTATACTCTGTATATTCTTTTAATCTGATGCATTGTTGTAATATACAATGAAATGATCTTCTGTATGCGTTCTGTTTTGTCCTGTTCTCAAACGATAGGGCGTTTCGAACGGCCTGGATCGGTTTAGCGACTGGTTCGGACCGAGCGAAATTCTTGATCGTCACAGTTGGTATCAGAGCTCTGGTTTACAAAGCTTAGAGAACAAGACACATTAGAACCATACGAAAGAATTCATCAGATATTGGATTAGTAATATCCAACGGGAATGACTCCTTAGAGATGGGATCAGCAGTATCCTAGAACGAGTGTGAAGAGTATATTTTTAAAGTGAAAAACAAATTTTGTTTTTAAAATTTAAATCAACTATTCGTATTTGATTATTTATTCTATATTGATCGGGACAATCCGATATATAAAGATTTTGCATATACGTCTTGCAAACGTGTATTCGAAGTTTTAATGTATTGGATAGTTATAGAATCATACTCTAGTTGCCCGGGGATAATTATGGTGACGGGGCACCATCGCCAGTATTTATATTCGAGCGACGAAAGTGAGATTTCTATAAATTTCCTATTGGCTGGTGTGAGAACCAAAATTAGATAGGGCCTATTGTTGTGATTTGGCATCAAAAATGAGATTTTTTGACTATATATCAAAGTTATGAATTTGAAACTCTAATTCACTAATTGATTGATGTTTGCGTTGTTTGTTTAATTGTTTGATAATTTTGAACCATTAAGCCAAATTGTACCAAATAGTGAATATTATTGAAATTTGGTCGCATTGGCTTGCATATACTTGTACTTATATTGAACAGGTCATAGCAAGGAGGCTAGAGCAGAGAATAAAATTTGTTTGCCCGACAAATAGGTACATGTTTACTACATAATTTACTGTTTTGTTTGGGTGATGATGATTTTATGAGCCTATTGGCTAGCCGCTTGGTTTTTTCTTTTTCTTTTTGAGATTAGAAGGACCGGGGAAGCTATTTGAGATTTCCCGATGCTCCCATTGCAGGGGAGGTTATGGCGAAATTTTTCGAAAATTTAGGGTGTTAGCAAAATTTTTGAAATTTTTGAAAATTCTCAGAAACTGAAAAATTGGAGAATGGAAGCCAGATCGAACGTAGAGTTGATTAATCAAACTACTTTCGACTTTGTTCCTTTTCGGGGATGAAAAGTTTTAAGTGGGGGAGATTGTAACAACCCGAAAATCTGGGCCAGTTTAAAATTTTTATATCGGCAATTTTAGCGAATTTTGATTATTTAAAATAGATTATTTTAAATAATATCGATGAGAAATTTATTTTGAATAGAATTCGATTGTATATATTATATACGTCGTCGTTAGAATATAAATAATTATATATAATTATAAAAGGAATTGAAAATGGCGCGGTAGTTCGATAATTCGATTTCAAACTTCAATTGAATGTACCGGGTGCAAAACAATCCGGATTTTAGTGAAACCAAAAACAATAGGATCTAATTGGTAATATCTTTCCAGCGAGTCCGAAAAATCAAAGTTTCATAGCGGGAATCAAAAGATATGTCAAGTTGAAAATTTTGAATAGTCGCTATGGAATTCAGGCCCTTAAAAATGGACATTTTGCAAATGACCTCGGATTTCGATGAAACCACTTTTGTTGGATCCGTGATGTAAAATTATTGCTAGATTCCAAATTCCATAATTTTTTGAATCAATATGTGAGCGTGGCAAAGGAAAACGCGTTTGACCAGTTTCAGTTGATTTTAATTAACTGAAAAATGGCCATTTTTCCAACGGTCTCGGAATTCGACGAAACTAGTTTTGTTAGGACCGTATCGTCAATACGAAGCTAGAAAATATTTTAATGGGATTTATAGAGTTAGTATGTGACCCCAGTAATTTGAAATGCGCGTTCAAATTCAATATATAGAAGTATATGTTGATTTTGACGGAAACTGATCGTAACAGTCGAATCAGCTTGCGTGGCATATCCCATTGTGTTCGGAATGGGGGTAATTAGCTAGGGACGACAGTCGGTGGGTTCGATTCTGAGTTCAAATGAAAAGTCAACAATTAGGGTTTGGAAAATTATAAAATAATAAAATAAATAATTAAATATATAACCCCTCCTATATTTTCCCTTCTCCCCGTTCATTCTCAGATTTGCAAAATAAAAAGAAAAAAAAAACGATCGAATCCCCCTGCCACGCGACGCCTCCGACCTCCCCAGCGCCGTTACCCTCCGGCGAGCTCCCCTCTAGCCCTCCACTCTCTCTCCTATCTCCTCTACAAAACCCGAACGCGAACCCCAAGCCTCGATTTCAGCTGCTCCCCCTAAAACCCTACCCGATCCGCTACCTCGCGCCTGATATCAGATCCGCCCTGAGGCCCCACCTCCGACCTCCTGACGCCTGCGCCTCCGTCACCCCGTCAGCGCCCCCACAGCGAAGTCCGCCCCCTCGACAGCAGCCCCAATCCCCTCCCTGCGATGAAAAAAACGAGGTAAATAACCTAAAGCCTATTTTCCGTTTTACTATGATTTTATATAGGGTATTAAAACTGATATTATATACTTTTTTTCCCCTTTTCAAATCAGTTCATATATGTTTTTTTTTATATAAATTTGTTTCTCAAAGAAATAAATTAACATGGCTTTAAACATATGAAATATAAATAGGGGTTATTTTTAAAAAGGGAAAAGATGTTATTTTTAAAAAAGGAAGGACAGTATTTTTATATTCAAAATAGCATTATAAAAATATGGCCTTTTTTGAAATAAATAGCGTAGTTAAAAATATAACCTTTACTATATATGTATAGCAATATGAAAGTATAATCTTTATATTCAAAGTAGCGTTGTGAAGATGTAAATTTTATAAAGTGAGTAGTGAATTAAAAATATGATTTTTAATGTAAATTTCTGAAACAGACTGCGTTGGAGAAACGATGAAGATTTTCTACATAAGAAGAGTCGCGGCGTGTGGTTAAGCTAATCTGTGAGAACTTCTCACCTTTCAATTTAATTTTTCTAGTTATATATATACTAGGATGCAGACGGTGTTTAGTAGCACCTGACACCCGTCATCCACAGACCATGGATGGCTTGTTTGTTTAATTGTTTGGTTGTGTAGTTGGTTAGATTATTTGGTTTGAATTGAATTGTTTGGTGAAATGAGATTGACTTGATTGATGTGTGAATGGCGTGGGCCTTCACTAGACCGGGGATAAGGCTAGGCCTTGTCCCGTTTCTAGTATCGTGCCGTTATGCCGCCGAAATTTTCTAAAAACAAGTTAGAAAAATAAAGATAACATTTTATTTAATAAATGAATCGAATAGAAAATTCATAGGTTGAATAAAATAGTTTGATCGTTAAAAATATAATTTTTAACGTGAATGTGAATAAATAAATATTCATTTACAAACCGGACGGTTTGTTTATGTACACCTATTTGAAGGACGTTGATTGGGATGATAAATTTTACACATCGCCCAACTGCACAAATAAAATCTGTGTTTGATTGTTTGAAACCCCACACGGGTATTGGGATGATATTTGACGTACACTAATCCCGATTGTTTAGTTGTATGTCGATCGATTGATTGACAGACTGTTATAAGCGTTGAATATCTATATTTGATGCTTATACAGTGTAGAATGCACTTTGGATGATGGTTGATTATTCATCGTTGTTGATATATACATGTGTTGTAGAGAATCCATATAATTAACATTATATGGTAATTGATTGGGCCTCATTCCAGTTTTAAAAATAGAAATATTTGAAAAAGAAATATTTGAAATAGAATATTTGAAAATAGGAATATATGAAGCCGTATTGATTAGATTGATGCCATTTAGACGTGAACGATATTTATATCGATTTTATTCATTTTATAATGAATATCGAAAGTGATTTCAAAATCTGATATTTTGAAAAGAATTGAATATAAATAAATTCGAATTGAAATTGAATGTAAATGAATTCGAATTTAAATTGAATATAAACGAATTCGAATTGAAATGGAATAGAAATGAATTCGAATTGAAATTGAATTGAATTGAAAACGAACTGAAATGGAATTAGAAATCAATTTGAATTGAAATCAATTTGAAATGAATTTAAAATGAATTTAAATTGGAATATTCAATTTTGATTTGAAATTGAATATGAAGTAGAAACCATTTTGAAAAAGAATTTAAAACGAATTTATATTGGAATATTCAATTTTGATTTGAAATTGAATATGAAGTTGAAACCGTTTTGAAAATGAATTAAAAACGATTTATAAAGCACGTTTTGAATTGAAATCAATGAAGTATATATTATATATATTATATATATAATATAATGGCCTGAATAGAACGCGCCGCGCCGCGGCAGTTTGCGAATTTCGACCATTGACTCCGAACGGATATTGCGGGAGATCCGACCGTCGGATTCTCCTAAAACCGGAACCGTTGGGTTCGTATCGAAAAGAGCTTTCTAACGAATATTAGAAATTTGAAATCTAACGGTTGGATTCGGAATTATGTCCAAATCAAATTTGAAAAAGGTCGCTGTAAGTGCAGTTCGATGGCCATTGATGGAAATCGACTGTACGGGCCTTGATAAAATTATTAAAAATAGTAATAATTTGTGTAAAATCATAAGAAATGATTTAGAAAGAATTGGGATGAAAAACTCCATATTTGAAAAGATAAAAATAGATTTTTATCGAAATAAACTAGTTTTGAACTAGAATTATAATTCTATTTATTTTTAAATAAATAAATTGAATTTGAAATGGTTTTGAAAATAACCAGAATTTCCAATGATTGCATTGGAATGGATTTGAATCGAAATTGTCTTCGGAATATTTCGATGTTGGATTTCGTGATTATACAAATGTTGTTATGGAAATTTGAAAGATATAGATATATATATCGTTATTTCCAATACGATCTTTGTTGGTCGCAGAATTTGATATTGAATATAAGCCGGGATATTTTCTATTCAGAGCCTTGTATTTAATATCAAATGTGATTTGGGTTTGTCGTGAATGGTGTCTTGACTAACACTGTTCTTGAACCCGGTTGAGAAAAGATTAAATCTTTTTATTTAGATTTAATGAAGTGTACCAATTAAATAATATTTAATTGGAATAGAATTGATAATGATTTTTGGGTTTATCGTGAACAACGTTTTAAATAACACTCGTTCTTTAACCCGATAATTAATGAATGTGATTTTGGGTTTATCGTGAGCCGTGTTTTAAATGACACTGATTCTTTAACCCAGTTAGCGATTAAAACTAAGTGGAGTTTTAATGAATCTTTAATTAGATTGAAATGATCGATAATGGAGTATCACCAGTTTTGCTACAGGCGATAGTTAAATCTTTAATTAGATTTGAACGTGAAATGGTAATTGAATTTACCGATAACACCGTGGTGTTAGATATGAAGTATTACCAGTTTTACTTCATGGGATAAATAGGTTGGGATTGGGAAATTACAACAAATGATTACTTCGGTAAAATTCGTTAATCCCGACTAGTTTGAATTGATATTCAAAAGTAGATTAAAGAATAAATTTTAATGATTTATCTTTGATAAAATTAATGGGAACCTTTCCCTATGAATATAAAATTTAGAAACTAACTATCGGTTAGCCTAGCAGAATGGTTTTCTGGATATTGATCTGATGTTGGTTTCGGCCTTCGGGGTTAATATTTGGGGAATTATTCTCTTGATTAATTTACGGTTAGTGACTGATAAATTGGAATGAGGCGTATGTTGTGTTTGTGTAACACTTTTATAATATATACGCGAGTTATTCAGAAAGACCGGGTTTATCCCATTTTGAATAACTGATACGACGATAAGTCGAAGATGAAGACGATGGTCGAAGACCGGAAGTCTTCACGTCGTTTGGGTGATAACTGATGATCTTGATTGGGATGTACACCCAAGAAGATGGAAACAGTTGGTGATCGTCCAGACGTACTTGGAGATCGATGGATATGCGGGGTACTAGGTGCCTTCGGTTTCGTTCAGACCCAGAACGGACTTGTAAATGGACTGTGTGTCTGACATTGGATTTTAGTCTATGTGATTGATTTCTATTAAATATATATCTGTTTGGCGGCGGAGAATTTATTCTTTTGCTTAACGCCCTTCTCTGAGACGTACGAGCTCAGGGGTTATATATTGATGGATATCAATCGCATGGAGTGAATTGCCTGTGTGGCATGCTAAGATGCAAATGATCAAGGCTTCTGTTGAAAAGCAAAGTCTTGTGGTTGATGATCTAAGCACGGCCTTTGTGGCGTAGCTTTGTGTAACGTTTACTTCGCGAGTTTCGCACCCCGGTTGTGAACCAAAAACGGGAGAGGACCTCAGGGAGGGCATGCGTTTCTTTCTAGCTAGGGTGGTGTCAGTGACCTACCAGGCCTGACATTTATATACTTTTCACCTGTGTGGTTGTTGCTGTTGCGAGGCGCCTCGGTTTGATCGGACGATCCGGGTCCGATGGAGTCATTCGTTGGCTCATTTACGCCCCAAAGGCCGGGAAAACGTAGTGTTCAGGCATTTTAATCCACATCGGTGGACCGGCCCTGTCGCTCCAAGGCTTGACTGAGTACTTGCCTGAGACATGGGCTAGATTGTCTCGAATCGGTAGAGGACGATCCCTAGCCTCGGTTCATAGACGGAAATCCAATTTCCAAATACGTGACATTTGCGGTTTTATTTGTAAACCTATATATGGCGACATAGTGGCATGGGACGCTCATGTCGCCTATGATTGATATTTATGATTGAAGTTGTTTTATACACTATGCACTTATAATAGTATCAAATGATTCGTTTTAAACGTATCAAGCATTCTTGGCTATTATAAGGTAAAAACCCTATCCCCCGGCTTGCGTTGCATTGTGTGATAGGACCTGGGTCTTATAATAGCTTCATTTTTCTTTATTTAGCATTGCGCTGTTATTTTATGCACTGGTATTCTTGGGAGGAAACCCGTTCCGTGTTATACGGCGTGGTCCCTTGACTTACCGAACTTTAAAATAAAGATTAATAACTGTTTTAGTTCTCACACCAGTCACATGACTGACCTGGAGTTTATTGTTTTAACCTAAACTCTGGGTGCCCTTATTTTGACACGGGCAGCTAGTAGTTTTGGTTTTGCAGATTTATATTCACAAGATCCTGGTTTACAGCTGGAATGATATCCGGAAAGCTTTGTATCCGTATATCTCTTCTAGTTGTGTATTGTATTATTTTCCGCTGCGATATATTTAAATGTAATTTAAATCTCTGATATTTCTGTGTAATATTCATTTATACTCTGTATATTCTTGTAATCTGATGCATTGTTGTAATATACAATGAAATGTTCTTCTGTATGCGTTCTGTTTTGTCCTGTTCTCAAACGATAGGGCGTTTCGAACGGCCTGGATCGGTTTAGCGACTGGTTCGGACCGATCGAAATTCTTGATCGTCACAGTAGGGTTGGGTTTTTTTTCCGTCTTCCGCTTTTCCAGTGTTTTCCTTCCGAACATTTCCAAGATTTTCCGTTTCGGCACTTTTCCGAAATAGATAGTTCGGAAGGAATTCCTTCCGACACACAACGGTAAAAGAGCGGAAATTTCCATGTTTTCCGCGGTAATTCCGTTCCTTCCATAAAATTATGAAATGAAAAGTTAAAAAAGAATTATTTTGAAATAACGATTGTTTAAGCTAAAAATGCTAAAATTCCGAAAATACCCTTCATATTGGAAAAAGTGAAAAAAAATTCAAAAAATCTAGAAAATTACGAAATGAAAATTTAAAAAAGAATTATTTTAAAATAACGATTATTTAAGCTAAAAATGCTAAAATTACGAAAATACCCTCATATTGGAAAAAATGAAAAAATTTCAAAAAAATCTAGAAAATTACGAAATGAAAAGTTAAAACAAAATTATTTTAAAATAACGATTTTTTTTAGCTAAAAGTGCTAAAATTACGAAAATACCCTACATATTGGAAAAAGTGAAAAAAAATGAAAAAATTTCAAAAAATCTAGAAAATTACGAAATGAAAAGTTAAAAAAGAGTTATTTTAAAATAACGATTTTTTAAGCTAAATATGCTAAAATTACGAAAATACCCATCATATTGGAAAAAGTGAAAAAAATGAAAAAATTTCAAAAAATCTAATAAATTACGAAATGAAAAGTTAAAAAAGGATTATTTTAAAATAACGATTTTTGAAGCTAAAAATGCTAAAATTACAAAAATACCTTTATTTCAACATAAAGGTCATTTTCGTAATTTTGATCTTTTTAAACTTTAATTATTATTATTTTCGAATAATTCTTTTATTATTTTTCATTTCAAAATTTTCTGAACTTTTTGATTTTTTTTTATTTTTTTCCATTTTTCCAATATAAAGGGTATTTTCGTAATATATACATTTTTAGTTTTAGAAATCGTAATTTTCGAATAATTCATTTTTTACTTTTCATTTCGTAATTTTTTGGATTTTTTGAAATTTTTGATACTTTTTTCAAAATGAAGGGTATTTTCGTAATTTTGGCATTTTTAGCTTTAGAAATCGTAATTTTCGAATAATTCTTTCTTTACTTTTCATTTCGTATTTTTTTTGATTTTTTGAAATTTTTCATTTTTTTGTTTTTTCAAAATGAAGGGTATTTTCGTAATTTTGGCATTTTTAGCTTTAGAAATAGTAATTTTCGAATAATTCTTTCTTTACTTTTCATTTCGTAATTTTTTTGATTTTTTTTTCTTTTTTCAAAATGAAGGGTATTTTCGTAATTTTGGCATTTTTAGCTTTAGAAATCGTAATTTCCGAATAATTCTTTTTTACTTTTCATTTCGTAATTTTTTGAAATTTTTTCATTTTTTTTACTTTTTTCAAAATAAAGGGTATTTTCGTAATTTTGGCATTTCTAGCTTTAGAAATCGTAATTTTCGAATAATTCTTTTTTTCTTTTTATTTCGTAATTTTTTGAATTTTCTTTTTACTTTTTCAAACTGAAGGGTATTTTCGTAATTTTGGCATTTTTTAGTTTTTGAAATCGTAATTTTCGAATAATTCTTTTTTTACTTTTCATTTTGTAATTTTTTGGATTTTTTGAATTTTTTTCGTTTTTTGTAATTTTTTCAATATGAACGGTATTTTCGTAAATATGAATCGTAATTTTTTGGATTATTTGTGGCTTTCTGGAAAACGATGGAATTTCCATCTTCCATACCGTCTTTTCCATTAACCATGAATTCCATTTAACGGAATTCCAGAGTTGATGGAACGGAAATCATTCCGCATATCATATTTCCACCATCAACTGGAAGAAGTGGAAAAGGCTCCGGTTGGAACGGAAAATTTCCGCACCCAGCCCTAGCGATATGAATACCAGTCTGATACTGGTCAGAATTGGGGCAATTGCCAAAGTTTTGAGCCAAGACATCATCAGTTGGGAATTATCTCAGTTCTGAACTTATTTATTTTCCTCGGTTTTCGAATTAAGGCTTATCTTAGAATAGACGCACGTTTAGCTCCTTAAGTAAACTTTTGACGGTGTTATCTAATTTCACATTATTTTTTTAATCATATTAATAGATCGTCTATGCCTAATAAACGATTTACAAGTAACTGGATACCGTGGATAGGTTGGAATAGCTTGTTATGTTCGACTAGCTCAAAGTTTAGAGATAATCATTTCCTGGCTATGAATATGGGATTCCCTTGTCTTAAGCCTTTTTCCTTGTGATGTAAACCTTAGATGCATCGTTTGTAAAGATTAAGAAAGATGTCTGCAGCAATAGCCCAGCGGTTGAGGATGGACCATGGTAATAGTGGAACGGGTTCGAAACCCAGAATGACATGCTAAGAGCTTAATATGTGCATACACTAAGATCAACCATTTATGTGGTGCTCGCGGATCAGGCTAGGTGCACTAGGAAGGTCTTCACAACTCCAATTGGTTCCCTTTTGAACAAATTAAAAATAATAATAAGAAAGTTGGAGAATTTGTGCATTTTCCTATGATATTGATAAATTTAGGCCCGGGTGGGAGGGGGGATTTTATCCTACATGAGTAAAAATTAACTATTCTGTTCAACTTGTCAAGGGTCATGTGTAGGTCAATATCTAGGCAAAGTCTATTAGCACCAACCTTGTTGAAAAATCTAACTTGCTAACGACCTAGTAGAGAGTTATAACTTATAAGCGATGCCCCTTCCAGTATAAGAGCACTTTGTACTTCATAAAGTAAGCCAGGCAAAAGCAGTTTCCTTTACTACAAATGACATTTGATAAAACTATATGCTTTTTCCTTGGTCCATTAATGGAACAAAGAATTGAAATTTGGAACCCATTCGGTGGTCTACTGCTTTCTTTCTTTTTCTGCTGAGTACATTCCCCATAAAAATTAATAGTAGTATATAGTTTCTATACATATAAAGAGTTTTAATCTTAAACTATATTGTATATGTTGTTAGCAATTCAAGTCAATGTCTAATTAAATGTGTCTTTTTTGGATTCGTCATCTTTCTCTGCAAATGCACAAATAATATTTCATGTCAATGTTTATACCCAGCGTTTATGGACAAAAAAGGAATTTGAAACCCATTCATTGGTCGCATTCATGGTGGGTTATGTTCCGAAATCCTGATGCATCTTAAATATTGGACAAATATTCGAAATAGACTTGTTTGTAAAACTAATAGCAGGTTTAGGCTAGTTTTAAAACTATTTGCAGAAATAGGCTTGTTTTAGCCATCTCAGCGCTGGGGTGACCAATGTTTAAAAAAAAATATACAGAGGCGCACTTGTGAAGGGCGCCCTTAAAAAAATATATGAGCGCACTTAATAAATGCGTCCTTTTCAAATACATGGGTGTACTTCTCAAGTGCGTCCGTGATATTTTAAACAGGCGCACCTTACAGGTGCGCCTGTTATTATGTGCTGCTCCACACTGAAAATGAATAAATAATGCATGTCTATGTTTTACTACAATAGCACCACACTGAAAATGAGTAATAACCATATGTTTTCATGACCAACAAATTCCCAATGAATAGCATAGGCCAGGATCAATCTCAGGTTGCCTGTATGTAGCTTACACGCTTTACTATTTTTATTTTTTCTAAAGTAAAATTATTCGATCTTGCTCCTTGCTGGCAGTACATCATTTTGCATGTTTTTTCGTTTGATATTTTTTTTTAGATACCAAAGCTAACATGCAAAAAAATGCTTGTCCTAATATATTAGTTGCATTCAGTAAAAGTCATACAGACAGGTTTCCACTCAACATCATTGTATGTAGTAATTATCTGAGAATAGATTCACAAATACATGCATGCAGTAATAATCTGAGAATAGATTTAAAAAACATGACATCTTTAATTCATAAGTCAAACTCAAGTATTTGAGTTTAAAAATAGAGCATTTTCTTTTAAAGGACAAACCTTGCAAATAAATTGGCCAAAATGATGGAAAGTTTCAAAATTAGTCATAAGTCCATATCTCCACTAAACATGGAATTCATGGGGCCCACAATCCATTTCCCACTTGCACTAGCATTTGTCCTTTTGGCCAATTTCTAAACTTTTCATTCTTTTCACCAAAACTTTTCCTAAGTTTGGACTTCTCACTATTTTCCACTTAAAAAAAATAACTGTTAACTTTTTTCGCAAACTTCGTCAAACCATTAGCATTTTTTTTATAAAACTCACTATATCACAACACCGGACACATAAGAGTACCATAAGATTTTAACATTGGATCTCAGAAAATCAAATAAACAAACAAACAATGGTCTACCATATTCTAATACATAATACAATAGAAGCCTAAATAATAATTAATTACTCCAAGTGGAGGTTACACACACACACACCCATTAGGCGTTGTTCCATTTGGATATTTATAACATCTAGTAACAGTCTGCACAAGTTTTACTGAATTATATGCAAAATAAAAATAAAAATAAAAAAGGTAATTAGGCATCTTTTACAGGACCAAATGCAATTGTGATCTTTATTGTTGGCAGTCCAAACACTTGCCTGAAAGGCTATCGGATAGCTTTTATATTCATATTTGAACTATAAGATAAATCTAGTTGTAGAAAAATATCCTATTATATTACGTATTATAAAAAGGGTTGCCCTATATTGTCCATAGTCCCTTAATACAATAAAACTTGCTCTGGCCACGTTAAAACCATAATTGAAGCTGCTAGTACCAAAGAAACAATGAATTCACAAACTAAGCAGATTTTGCATATATTTGCTTTGAAGTTATTTGATGTATGGTTCACCCCTGAAGCTCCAGTGTGGTTGATGCAAGTAGAATTGTAAACATAAAGAATATGGTTTAATTAAAAGAGAAAGAGCAGAGCTTCATAACTGGTTAGGGCTGTCAATGGATACCCGAAAAATCTGAAATCCGTCCGCATCCGTATCCGAAAAGCGGATAAATATCCGATATCCGGAAAAGCGGATGCGGATGCGAATATAAGCATATCCGCATCCGAAAATTATCCGTCCGCTTTTTTCTCCTAATTATAGCTTAAATTATGTGTATTTTAACACAATTAAATATACTACTTTATTAATTTACAAAATTAAAAGTCTAACTAAATGCTTGTTAATTGCTCAAAATTATATATTATCATCATATTTATTTATTTTTAGCACTTTAATAATAAATTTGGTTGCAAAAGCTTAATATTAAGATAAAAAATTCATTTATGATCATTGATTTATCGATCATTGGCGGAGCGGATAATTATCCGATATCCGTCCGTATCCGCGGATGCGGATATCCGATATCCGAAAATGGTTTCGGATGCGGATACGGATATGGCACTATCCGTATCCGAAAGTATCCGTTGACAGCCCTATAACTGGTTGGATAAAAAAATAAACATTTAATTTTTCCTATAATTTTGAGATACATTTTTAAGAATGTTTATTAAAGTTAGTATATTAGTATTATTTCATAGATAAATGGTAGGAGAAAATAGATTTTTGTGCAGCTGAAGTTAAGAAGGTAGTATAGTTGCAACGAACGAAAAAAGCTGCAACGATTGAAAAGATTAAACGTCTATGTAATTTAATGTGGACTGACATTCTAGTGTTAAATTTGAAGAATTAAATGCATTCAGATATTAATGCATGTTTAAAATATCAGGGACGCACTTGAGAAGTATGCTCATGTATTTAAAAAAGGGCACACTTTGTAAGTGGACCCTTATATTTTTTATGGGGCCCACTTCGCAAGTGTGCTTCCGTGTATTTTTTTTTTAAACATTGGTCACCTCAGCGTTGAGGTGGCTAAAACAAGTCTATTTCTGCAAATAGTTTTAAAACTAGCCTAAACCTGCTATTAGTTTTACAATAAAGCCTATTTTGAAAATTTGTCCTAAATATTATCTACACATATAAACGGAAACTTGATGTCAAAATTTTCATAATGGAGGACTAATTTTGCCATGAATTCAGTATGGTACCTCGAATATACTAGCATTCTGTTGCTGTCATAGACACATGAAACATGACCTTCAAATTTTAACCATATGGTAAATACATGAAATAAGAAACACTCTTTCACAATCTCGTGAGACATGACCCAAACTATCAATTATCCACTCTTATTAGCCACTAATTACACTAATATATCTATCTATTTATTAAATAATAGTAAAGCAGAACAATTTCAAACTGTCTCCTTAATTCTTTCAATTCTTTCAATTCTTTCAATTCCCCTTGATTCTCTAACTTCTTTCACGTCTCCTTGAAACTCTCTTGATATTTAATTTTTTAATCTTTTAATTATGAATTAAATTATTTAATTAAATGGGCACCCAACAGTTACGTCTTTTACTTTCGCTTTTGTTCCATTTGCACATTTCTCTCTTTCTATCTTTGAGCTTTTCTTCCTCTAACCCATCAAGCTTTAATGAATTTATACTGCTCATCTCCGCATCAATGCATCAGCTTTATCCTCCAAGCAACGGTATTAGTATGAGGCGTTGACTGTTCTTCAGATCCAACCACTCATCGCTGCGTCGGCTTCTGATAGGTCATCGACTGCATAGATCCAGATCCAACTTCTGATTTAGGCAAGAGTTTGCTCCTGTACAAGTGGTGAAATCATAGGTATAAAGTTACAAATTTTTTTTCTAATTTTGTAACATTCAATGTCCGATTTGTTTTAATTTTGGGCAATCGATAAATGGTTGCACCTATTTGAATAATTCCAAAGTTTTTAGTGTCAATTGTTTCACTTTCCATGGATTAGAAGCGAATGTATAACTTTTTAATATCGTTGCTTTAAGGATTGGTTTATGATTTTACAATTGGTACTCCTATGGTATTTGTTAAGATGAAGAATTTGTTACTTTTTCCCCAATCTGAAACAAGTTGTCCAGTTTTCAATATCATCGGATATGACAAATACTGACTAATATACATGTGATAATGAATATGTTGAACAAATATTAGCATACAATAGAAAAGTTTAAGTGTACAAAATATTTGGCGTATAATTCAGTTTTCGATGATGAGCTCGAACTCTGTAATAAACTTCATATAAATCGAGCAAACCACATTCACTTCATTAATTAGTAATTTTATCAAATACCGTGTGGTTTGCAATTTATATAGACTAGATATTAGTTAACACTTCCTTGGCATTTTTTTTGATCCTGTGACCTTGCTTTTCAAAATTTTTTAATTGTTGGTAACATCTACTGCGAGTTTTAAGAAGAAATCAAGGTTAATGTGTAATATTCTGAGAGTTCTTCGACAACAAACAATACAAAGCACATAGTAGTTGTAATCATATCAACTATTTCATCAAGTCGATTCTTTTTATATGCGCTAACTTTACATTTACCCTCCGATTATCTACATCATGATGTTAATCTTACAATATATTTTCTACCTAATGCAGATGAATTGTTGCTGCTATATTACTTTCATGATAATTAACGATTTCATAGCATATCAACTTTGTTTTTTTTTTTTTTCCTTTTGTGACCAAGCTGGTATTTAAGACTATAGAGCCTATAAACAAATTGCTTCTTTTTAATATACATTAATTTCAATGGTTTAACTTCTAATTATTTACACCATTTTATTTTTACGTTTACTTTTCGATCTAATTATTTACATCATCATGTTAACCTCTATGTATTATCTTTCTACCTAATTGTTTACATCATCATGTTAACCTCTATATACTTACCACTTGACAAAATATGCGGTACTATTTTTTCACTTAACGTTTCCTCCGATCCAGTGTCACTTGCAAATATCATGCACCAGGCTATATTATTTTGAATTTTTTGTTATTTCACGACCATTGAGATAGGTAAGGTCTTAAAAGTAGTTTCTAGATGCAATCCTACTTTTATTGAAACTGTTTGGTTTCACCACATATATGTAGACTATATTTTCATCACGTTGTTTTTATATGTAACTTGGACCAATTTTGATTAAGTCCTGATCTTTATACTTGAAAGTTGAAATTATTATAATTAACTGGTGATATCAATAAGTATAGTATGTTGTATTTTCATCATGATGTTTTCATATGTAACCTGAACCAATTTCCAAATTGTATATATAATCACCTATATGTAATGTCAAATAATTCTATATTGGATAATTATTATACATGGCAGAATTGGTATTTCTTCTTTTTTAACTTATTCATTATCTTACAAATGCATACCACAATGTATTTATAAATACATTGTGTTATGTATTTATAAAGTGATAGGTCTATATTCTCTTCAGTTCTTTTTTAAAAACATCAAGTATGGATAAAGAACCAGTTTATTAATGTTTATAAATAATAATGGCTCTGCTATTGTTTAAAGTGAAATATGACTGGTGCACAAAGTGTTGAATGACAAATATGTGCTTAATTGAAAGTTAGAATACTAAGATTGTCTATATGACAGGTTTTGCGAAATTAGCGCTGTTTCAAAAGCTGCAAATATTCAGCAACTTGACAAAAACTAAAATTATGCATGTGGTATTAAACATATTTTTGAGAAGGTTTCATTGTGTATTTTGAAACTTTAGAGGATGTTTAATCAAAATTATTTTCCAATAATTTGTTCATGAACTTTGTTTACATAATAATAATAATAAAACTATAAAAAGTTTCAGTGATTGGCTTAATTCGTTGCAAACTTCAAAAGGCATTCGACAGTTATATACATACATACATACATATATATATATATATATATATATATATATATATATATATTCCAAATATAGCATTTTATGATTTCATCCCAGAATGCGCTGCCCCATTGTTCCATTCTCATCTAGTTTCTGTATTAGTTACCTATATTCAGAATAACCAAAACTGAATAGCTATTCCCTTTGACCGCATAATTGCCTTAATTATGCATGTTCTCTACATAAGGAAAATATATAAACCGTTCTTTTATTGATCTTTGCATTTAAGAATAATTGAATACTTGTGACTTTTACTGTTTGAAAGATTATTCTTCTTCTAATCCTGTTCGATTTTTTTTCTTCTTTTACAAATTATAATATTTTGAATCTTTTTCTTTTCTAACATAAAGTTCAAAATATTTTGTCTACTAGAATCCTTAATTGTTTACTAAACATAAAATGCTTAATCTATGAATTTTTTTCCATTCTCCTAATAATGAATATTAAATATCTTTTATCATTATAAATATTGAACTTTAACTTTTAGTGCTTTAGTGCTTATTTTATATTTAGTGCAAAAATAATAAAACAGGTTTAACATCCATTATAATTGTATACTTCTTCTTACTGGGAACACTATATTTTATTTGCTTAATTGTTCATGTTACTATTAATTGGATGCACAACTTTTGATATTATGATAAAAGGCCTTTTGATATTATGATAAAAGCCAACTTTTAATGCAAGGTATATACGATTTTAGAACTATAAAGGTTTCCCTTATTTAAATTTTACATTAATGCATATGGTATACTAGGTATAAATTTGGCTATTAACCATTTCCATGTATGTCCGAATTTTTTTCAGTAATACAGGGGAAATCCAGTAACTTAGAACAGTCATCCATATAAGACTTTAATTTTATTGAATATAATACTACTATTTTGTAGCAAGGTTCATTCAAAGGTTTATTTAGTTGAAATTAGAAAGAAATGTAATTTCATAAAGTCACAAGTTATACATGTAATTGGAACGTCCTTCTTTTCTTGGGATTAAATAATCACTTACATGCAAATTTTTACTGTACTTGGCATTTCTGGTTTTCATTTACATAATAGAAAATGAATAGAATGTTAAAGCCGCTGGGAAAATTCAGTTAGAAAGCATATTAAATAAAAGGTACTACAATTATAAATAATCTTCTAACTTATATATTTTTCTCAAGAAGTAAAAATATTTTTGGTACAACTTAATGATGGCACAGGTATTTTCTTTATACAAGTGTTTCATTGTATTATTACATACAACTGCGAAGAGAAGAAATCACACTACATGTCAAAATGTTGCATATTCAATGACAAATTTAATCTTCACATAAAGTAAAAATAGAGTTCACATGGTATTTTTATAGGCTTAAGAATTGTGCTTTTTTTAAACTTTGTATCATAGACTTAAGTTACCAAATGTTACTTTCTCCAGAAGCTTAAATGCAACCTGTGTCTCTAATCTCTATCCTAAATTCATTTTCCATTTAGGTGGATTCTTCTCTCTTTTAGCAATTTTGTTAATAAAACCTTTCCAAAAATTACCAGTTTTGCATTTGTATAAAATTATTTTTTTATCTGTATTGAATAAATTTAACTTTATTAAAACTGTCTGTTCCAAGATAAATTAAGTTATGATTTATAAAGTAATCAATTCTGATTTGTAAGCGTATGCATTTCCGTAGAGACTGAAAGGTTACGTGATTATTCTATCATTTACATTCCTATACTTAAGTTATGTGTATAACCATATTTAGACATTCATCTGATGATTTATTTGAAGGAATGTAATAATATAAGCTCCAAATCAAAGGTGCTATACACTTCCACCTGTGAAATCGCAACAAAGGGTGGTAGAGATAGAATAGGAGATGTGTAATTGGCATAAAAGTTCAATGATATGAAGTTTTATTAAAATAAAAATTATAACTTTATGTTTACATTATATAACTTTTTACCTTCCTATTATTAAAAGCATTTTGATTTTTTGAATAAAAAAACAATTCAATTTTCTGACCTTTGGCTTCTTGATTTTTCAATTTAAAGTTTTTGAGGTTGAATATTAGCTTGAAAAGGGGGTCTTCTCCTATCACACATTTAATTTCGATTCAAGAGTCTTCCATAAATACATGCTATTCCTTTCTATTTTACACCTTATAAATTATTGTTTTAGTCATAATTTGGTTTTTTATTTTTTATTTATTTATGGATGAATTTATCAGTATAATCAAGTTTGGAAATCTACAGATCATTTTGATTTTCTATTATGGAATTTTTATTGAAATTATTTTATCCAATTCAGTCATTTGTTCTCCTATTCGCGACATAAAGTACATGTTTAGATATAGAATTCTACTAACTAGAATTTGAATGAGGTTTTGATACATACATACAAATACACACACCCATAAAAGAAATATTGTCTAACCTTAGAGGTATTAACAAACATGCCAACTCAATTACTTCAGCTATTTTTCAAAATAAATAGTATGGTTTCAATCTTTTGGCACTGTTGAATTTTTTCCATCCATTGGTTATTTGTTTCCTATTGTAAGGAGGGTTAAGTTCTTTTCATTTCATACTTAGTTCATTACATGTGCATCCCATTATTTACTTTAAAAATTTGTGTATGCATATGAATCTAATCTACTTGAATGATACTGCTTTGTTTTCAGTTGTTGGTTGACATGGCAGTACCCTAATTTCTTTAAATTATTTATTTTGTATATACTTTCTTTTGTCAGTTTGGATAGTGGCAATTTTAATTTAGTTTTTCCCTCTTTGAACAGTTGCAGTAATTTGACAGGTTTAAATTATTTCATCCTATATTTGTACAGTTTTGCAGTTTTATTGAATCATCCAATACATTTACTGCTTATTCTATTAAATCAAAATTTGCTTTCTCCCTTTGCACTTTACCCAAGGGGTGTAATTCATTAGACGCAATGATTTTGTTACACTTCTTGCGGATTCCCTTAAGATTCTTGCCTGTTTCTAAAGGTTTATTTTCCATGTTAAACTGATATAGCTTGAACAATACCTGCTTTAAACTTATTTATATTTAGTATGCCAACGACAATGATTTCATTTGACTTCTTCCTGATACCTTTTCTCTTCTTACTTGATTTTCAATGATTCTTATTCCCAACTTTAGGTCATACAGCCTGAATAAATCCGTCTTTGCAAACTCACTTACATTTTACTCTGCTTTCCTTCGGCAAAGTGGAAAGCTTTTACTACAAAAATAATATAATCAACTAATTTGCTAACTTTCTTATTTCAGTTTTGTCTGCCCATGACATATTATTAAACATGCTTCATTGTTTCAGTTATATTATTGAACATCAGCACCATGAATGTTATAAGTTATTTGTGTCAATGAATTTGTTTTTGATTTCTTCGTCAAGTTAACTAACTCTCTATAGACAAAGTTGTTCCGTCTTCTAAATTTCATGCTGATTGACTGATAAGAATGAATAATGTACATTTGGCATCTTATTTATATTCCCATTCTCATATTTATGTTATTACTACTACCTGAATTTGGGGGAAAAACATAGGCAAATTTTAAACCTGTATGGTGGTTATGCATCATATGTAGGGCTCAAAATTAGGATGACAGTGGCTTTGAGTTAATCGCTTGAACTTGATTAAAATTGGTTGTGGTATTGGAGCTTGAGTCGGTAAGTTGGTTTTAAAAAAGAAAAAAAATTAAGCTGGATCATCATTTTTAGTCAGCTATGTATTTAATCAGCTTTTTAAATCATATTTTACTTCCATATCGATTTTGGTAAAATTTTCAAACTTAACTGTTGAAGTTCTAATGGCTACACGTATAAGATTATTGTTTATACTTTTATTTCATTTGTTATGCTGTAGTGACTGTTATCCTCAAAAATATGATTTTTCTGTATATGTTCACCATTATGTAATATGTTACTATTAAAAGCAATGTATAAGATGTATCAGGTATCAGCTGTTTCCATGTCATCACCAGACTCAGCACTTTGGGGCACGCAGTGGTGACTATTTTGCATATTCCTATTACAAGTGCAATTTCTACCATTTTCATAAATTTTAGTTCATTATTCTGTGATTACTTGAAATAACAGAAATTGAATTAGTCCAGTGACCTAAAACTTTTGTTGATTACTCATCTTCTTTGGATGGCAGTAGGCTATATATATTGAAAGCACTTAAAGCATGAAAACAATGGATTCTGTGAGAAATATGATGCGGACTAAGCAATCTATGTGAAACTGGAAGGGCTAATGACAAGTAATTGCAAGAGCTATGTAAAATACTGAGGCGATAGAATAATTTTTTTACAACTTAGGTGAAATTGTCTAGCTTTAAATGAAATATCAAAGTTCATGTTCTCTTTACTCAGCATCCTCTTTATTTTTGGAGTGTAATGACATAGTCATTTACTGTTTGCTACATTTGCTGTAATGATTTCATTCGTGTTGCACGATGATCATTGTTATTAATAGCACTTGCAAGAAAAATGGATACATCACATCTGTTATGGAAAAATTCTTTTGGTAAATTCATGTAAACAAAGCTGCTGCACTCTTTCTTAAAGTATCAATTAGTTGAAGGTGTAGCAACTTATATTTACATGGCTTCCTTTAGCATGTGCATGTATTCAACCTAGAAGCGTTTTTCATGCTATTTGCTATACGTATTGCGGTAAACCTCGGTGGCTCAATCTTTTTACTATTGTTCAACATTGCATAGTAGATAATTTTGATACAAATATATATAGTAGTTAGCAAAAACCAATCTATAGTTTTAAATGACAAATGATTATATTACTTTATATTTTCTCACTTTCCATAATAATGAAATACTCTCCCAACAATATCCTTATATCCCAGCACAAGTTCATTCACAACTTTATTTTTGTTTAAAATAATTTTGAAATTACTTTTTTCCTTTCAATTTTAAGGGCTATTTATTATTGTTTAATTAATTTTGTAATGATGAGAAACGGAAGTGAAACTCGTGTTGATAAAATAAAATGTGTATTTCACATAAATAACAATAACAAGTCTAATTTCTTATTCATTTTGTAATTTAACATTAAATACCTGTATTTAAGTTGGTAAAATATATTTATCATGCATTACATTAAGATTCTACATTTAACTTAAAATACATATATTTTTATACCACAATTATCTATAAAACCCACCCCACTTTCTCCTATGATTTACGTTTCAGTCTATATATAAAAATTAACTATGCAGTGTTAAGGTTAGAATAATAAGATAAATATAATTGTGTTATTTATTAGTTCTATCACTAATGACAATACGAAATTTTCATTAATATGCATTGTATCTATATCGGTAAAATATGATAAAAATTTATTTTAATTAAATTAAAACTTATTAGTCACACGGTATGCCGTATAACATAAATAATAAGGAACTTTTATAGAAAGCACTTTTTAAATTTTGAAATGCACATATTTTCTTTCTTAAAAACAGGTCTAAGAAACACTATTATTTTTAGTTCTAGCCAGTCTGCAAATGATCGCAGTAGAAACATAGAACATTTTTATATTTGCCAAAAAAAAGCACTTTAGCAAAGAAAATTCAAATAAAATTGTTTATAGAAACGTGAGATTAAGTACAAATTTAACTTTTGAAATAAAATAAAAAATAATAGCAAAAAAAATATCAGAATAAGTATCAATAAATTTTTCGTGCATTACAAAATTATGTTTTTTTTAATAGCAAAAATCTTAATTTTAAAATTCGTACAACCTCTTACCGAACTACCTCAGTTCTCTTCTAATATTTTATACGACTTCTTACATTTGAGTTAATCAAGAATCTTAAAACTATAATTAAACTTAGTAAACTATTAGTGTTGATGTGTCAACTAAATCATAATATGAAAATTTTAATATTTGCATAGTATTCATATTAACGAAAAAAATATAGAATTAATTTGGACATACAAATACATTAGTTAAATAACAATAAGCAATGATTACAAATTTAATCGATGATTCATCTATATTGATACAGTGATGCATTACGTTGTAAAAATTTTATTTTAGCTAAAAGTGTTTACATTTCGAAATTTCTAGGGTTGCTTGCAAAACCCACCTCTATTTCATATAATTTTATACATTTACATTAATATATCTTTTATTAACCATGTAATCTTAGTTTTATTATATTAAAATAAATTTAATTAATAAATATTCATTAATTCCTCTAATAAATCCTTAGATTTGATAGTTTCAGTTTGTATGTCAGATTCATATTAAGAAAAGCAGTTAAATAGAGTTTTCATTTAAATATAAAAATTTATAATTCAGATATCATAAATATTTTTTACGAATAATATTTGCAAAAATCGTTTATTCATTTATCTCGATAAATTTATCTACATTTTTGAATTTTATTTTTAACTTTAAGTATCAATATTTTTTATGTTTCTATAGTTTTGTACAACCTCATTGATTGTTTTCTAATCTTTCATGTTTAGATCCATATATTTAAATTACTTACGAAATTTTAAATTTAAAATATTTTAATAATCTCTATATATCAATCGTATATGTGTACACACATAAAATTCGTGTTTATATATATGTGTATACACACACACTCATACATACATATGTGTGTGTATATATATATATCACATGCATATATTTATGTACATAAACAATAATAAAGTTAATTTTTAAATTACCTATAATCCTTTATGTAAATATACATTAAATTTATCATGCACAATATCACAAAATTCTATTTTTAACTTCATATAGCCTCGCATTAAAATCCCTCCAATCTTTTTACAAAATCCTTCTTAGTTTATTCACATTATTTCCCTTAAATCACTATATTTTAACTAATTATATATTTTCATATTTAACATATATAAAATAAATAAGTTAAATAATATATGTTTATTCATCTAAAAATTATAATATATCAATTTCAACAAGAATACTTGCTCATAATAGTAAAAACAATAAAATTATTGTTTTACTTTATACAAATATAAGTTACACAACACATACCACGTATAAACAACAACAACAATAATGTATATTACATTTATTTTGCCAACTTTATCGTGTGTTGTATACGACTTTAACATTAAAAATGTAAAATCTATATTTTTCTAATACTATCGTGTGCAATGCACGGGTTACACACTAGTTAAATAATAGTAAAGCGGAAGCTTTTAAAACTCTCTCCTTAATTTTAGGAATTATCTCTATTATCCTTCATTATGGGAGTTATCTTTATTCTCCTTAATTCTCTCCACTTTTAGATATTTTATTTTTAAAATTTTAATATCTATAATTTTACAACTATTTACTAATCTTTTACACTATTTTACATTCAAATATTTATTTTTAAAAAGTTATACAGTTATTTATAAATGTTTCCCAATTTTCTTTCAACAAATTACATAGAGACACATACTAAAATTGATTAATTGATTCAAACTTTAAGTTAACTGATTAAATTAATCAGCTTATGTTTTGAATTTTCAACATGCATGGTACGGACCCGTCAACAAATTGGCAAAAAAAAACTATTTAGATACAAAAATATATAAATGACAAAACGAAAATTATATACATTGACGGTAATAATAATTTTATAATAATTCATTCATGAATTTATCATATATTAAAATGTTGATTTCATTCGTTTCAACATCTAATTTTTTTAATATATAATTTCTCGGAAACCATTCCGAGATCTCTCTTAATATTTTACGCTTAAGTCCATGTATCTAGTTAACCGTATAAACCTTAAATTTAAACTATTTAAATATTTGATTAACTATCAGTTATTTATCTATCAAATAAATCCTAAAAATACGATAATTCAATAATATGTAATTTCCTATACAATTAAAAATAAATTCTTTAGTCAAATGAAGTAACGTAAATGTATACTTAAATATAATTTCCCTTTTAATTTTCAATTTATTTATGCCAAAATAATTTGTTGTTTATTGTATAACGTAATTTTACTTTAAGATATTTTTAAAAGATAAATTTATATTTTACAACATTAAGATGTGAACACTCATATTAATTGATAGAAAATATACTAGCATTCCCTCTTTCAATACATTATAAACCATATCTAGATCACAACCAACCTGATGCTACATTACATTATTTTGTAATGATCACAATTGTAAGTATAACCCTTACAATAACATGAAATACATGGTTAACTACAAAGATAAAATTGTTTAAAAACTAAATAGAACTCTTCTCAATTACGAATACAAACAAAGCTTTTTTATTTTTAACTTTGTACATTTCTCTTTAGTTGAATTGGTTATGTTGATTATAAAATATTTAAATAACTTAAGTTATTTAATATTCATTCCTTCATTTGTATAGATTTACAAAAATGAGAGTTGAATACACATATAAAAACTATACAACAAGAATGAAAAGGTTGATTATTTACTCCTACATATAAAATATATCTCATATAACATAAATCATTTGCATCTACATTATTAAAAAAAAAATCTTTTTTTTTCCAGTTAATACATTAATAGCTAGAGATATATGTAGTTAGCGATAATTGAATACCATTTTAGTTTGTAACTGATATATACCAATAAAATTTTCAAAAGTTGTATGCAGTATATTATTTTTAACAGTAACTAAAATACAATTATTATTGTTCATAACATTGTCGTGTGCAATGCATGGGTTACACACTAGTATTAACCGTATAAGTAAATACATTTACGTTTTTTTTTTTGATTTGGGCCTATTTCGAAAAGTTATAACACAAATAGGCCAATTTCAAAACTAATTACAGAAATAGACTCCTTTAATTTGTACAGGCGTTATCACAGATGGTGCTAGTTCAATTTTTTTTTTTTTCAAAGGCATTGTCCCTGATGACGCCTTTGTAGATTAAATTTTGAGCTAGCGTCATTTGGGATAACGCCCAGAGGCCAATAACCCCCTTTGTTCCTCTCCCATTTCCTCCTTCCTTTATTATTTCACAACTCCACTTCTGCAAAAAAAAAGTTTCCCCCTTTTATATAACACGCGTACAATATTAGAATCATACTTTTTTTAGAAGATCTTCTCATCAATCGATAAGTTATAGATCTTGTTTTTTGTTCAAGGTATGTCTATTGACATTTGAATTTTTAGTTCATTATAGATAGTTAAATTGTTGTTGTTTTGTATGTAGAATGACTCCTAAATGTATTCCTACCATATGTAATTATGATGGTGAATTGGTGGTAGACGATGATAACTTTGGCAAATACATTGGAGGGTCGCATAAACCTGCAAAAGTACTTTGAGGATGTAACTTGGTTCAGTTGAAAGATTCGGTATATAAATCGACTAAGATTAAATCCAATCAATTTGACATTGATTTGGTATGTAACTAGCCTATAGATTCTGGATCGAAAGCCATTAAAATAGCCGATGATGATGATGTGGATACAGTGTTTTCACCGACAATGAAATCCATAGAGCTTTTATTTTAAAGAGCAAACGAGTTCAAGTAGCAGAAGAAACAGCTCCCGTAGACGATAACCTTGAATGTCAAAATATGATGATAGAATTGGTCATCCTAATGTATTGTCAAGCTTCAATTCTTCGAGCTTTAATACTACATCCTTAGGATTTCCACCGTGTACAAGCTACCAACAAGATGTTCGATACAATGACGAAGGTCAGACTTCAAAAAGAAACAGGTGAAGCAAATGCAATGTTGTTGGTAATAAGAAGAATCGATATACTTAAGCTATATAAATTCATGTATTTGTATTATCTTTGTAGTACTTGTAACTTTTCAGTATTACATAAATCATCTAAGTTTCATTCATAATCAATACGACATAATTCATTACATAATTCTTCAGCATATTACATAAAGTTCATAATTAATAGAGTTACAACGCATTCATAATATAGTTACTTCCTATTGCTCGGTCCAGTGCCTGATCCACTGGGAAGGTACTCTACAAAGTTGTACCCTCGATTCATGAATGCGCTCTGGTACTCTAATTTCTTTCTGCAATCGTTTGTTCTTCGCTTGCATCTCCAATGCGTATTCAACCTCTCTAGGAAACATAACAGGATCCAATCATTTGAAAAAATTGCAACATGCAATTTGTTTAGGACGAATTTTATGATCCTCATAATATTCACAGCGGTAGAAACAACATTTTGCATTCTTGTCACTTCTACAAAAAACTATATTGCATTATGCACCACAATTACAATGCACTCAAGGAGGTTGTAAACTATTAAGCGTATGTATGCTGCGATACGACATTATTGCATCCATCACTCTATCCGGTAGCCCCCGTCTTGGATGAACATCAACCACTGCATCATCTAAATTTTGTATTTGCTGATCCGTCTTGGATGAACCCCCGTCTTAGACGAACTTCAAGTTGTGTCTCAGGGACAAAATCAACGTCGTGGGTTAAACCACCTTCTACCATCCCACCAATATGATTGTTTTCAAAGTCATCATATATTTTCATCATTGTCTCGTCATCAATTTCCCAACTATCCATTTTTTAACCTACAACAAAAGTTAAATAGCTATATAATAGAACTATGGAAAATAGCAAGAGAAACAAAATCTTGAACCTATCATAGAACTTGGATGTAAAATCTAACCCCATTTCCAATCCAGTCGCAAATACTAAGACATAAGTTGGTAGTTTTTTGAAATAGAGACAAGGTAGAACATTAGGTTGTCATTTTTTGAGTTTTGGTAAAGCACAAGAGTGAAAAGGAAATAATGAAAGTAGGGAAAAAGTAGATTGCTTAATGCCTATTTTGTGGCAGTGACCTTTTCATGTAGAGTTATCTCGGATAACGCTTGAAAGCGTTATCCGTGATAACGCTCTGTCAATTGCTCCCTACCTCCTGAGGATTTTATTGAGCGTTATCTGAGATACCGCTTTTGAGCGTTATCCGAGATAATGCTCTGATGATTGCTCACTGCCTCCGTAAGAGGCAGTGAGCAAAATTGGGTCGACACGAGACAATACAACAGCAACGCAAAGTACAAAATGACAATGCTATCCAAATTACATAAGGAACGTAACATATCCAAATTACATAACGACAGGTTGCATATCCACCAACAAAACAACATAATATCCAACCAACCCAAAACATTATACGGAATCATTACGTTGATAAATCCACAGCAAATTGTTCAGTAAAAATTTTAAACCACTTGTTAATCACTTCAATTGTCTCAAAAGTCGAGGCATTTTTCTTCCTCTTCTTGGCCTTGTCTGAAGTCTATCCTTCTCTGGTATTGACACCTCTTCTTGGATGCCCTCCTCTACGTGTTCTGGAAGAGGTTGTGAAGGTCCGACTGGTATTGAATTCACTTTAAGTAATAATGGAAACGATGCAGAAATTTGTTGTCCGTGTAGCAAGTGTAGACATTTGAAGTATTTATTACTCGATATTGTGAAAGTCCATTTGTGCAAAAACGGATTCGTAACTAAGTATTACTTTTGGAATCATCATGGAGAAGTTGTAGCAAATACTTACGTAGAGTCTGAGGTAGAAAGTGTTACTAATGAAAATTTTAATATGACCCATATTTAACGTATGGTCGAAGATGCATCACGATCAATGTTTCCTATGGTTGAAATTGACGATGATGATGGAAATGTTGAAGAACCGAATATTAAAGCCAATTTTTTTTATGATTTACTAGAAGCTGCTAAGAAACCTATTTATGATGGTTGTAAAAAAGAATTACAAGTACGAATTATAAATGCGAATTGTAAAAGCAAATTATAATTATCAAAATCATTTCATCAGTATCGGCATGAGTTGGTAAATTTTATAAATACGAATTATAAAAAGTTAATATGCTATATAATTTTAAATGTATAATAATTGTATATAACAATCAAATTCAGGAGGCCGAGGGGCAGGATCCAGTCTTATATATGCACGTATTCACTCGTACGCATGTCATCGAGCATGTAAATCTGGATGGGACCGTCTCATATACATGGCACGATGAGAAATCTAGGGAGCCATGTAAGAATATTTCATCTTATGTAGCAGCATTTATAATAACTGTTAAATTATAATAAAGTAAAATATCATGATATCAATTTTATATATATATATTCTTATTTGGTCATGCAGGCAAAGTTTATGGAGCAACGCCAGCAGCTTCTAGCTGATACGAGGCGAGAGAGACTCACAACAGATGAGGAGGATATTATATTCAAGTTAGTTATGGATCCAGTGTCGCGGAACATGCGTCCTGGATTTGGAAATCAAGTAGTAATCTATTTTTTACGTTATTTAATTTTTATTTTAGAAATAAAATAACATTTATGAGTTATAGGTAATTAATATAATCGCACATGATCAAAAGATTATTAAATAATTGTTACAGGCTAGCATTAAGAGATGGAGCAGGCAAACCAGAGTCGATACCGACTTAGCAGAGATCGAGGACTTGAGGTCTAGGGTTGCGCAACTCGAAGACCAGAATCGTCGCTAGACCATTGAGATGACACAACTTCTGGAGCAGCATATAACCAAGTTTATGCAGCAGCATGGCCGCTTTCCATCTTCAGCTAGCTTTGCAGGTTCTGGATATGATCAATGACTCAGTGTGAGGTATGTTTTCTTGTGCAGTGTATGACTCTATGGTTGACTAAACAATGTGGGTTGATGTTTTGTACTTATTATCTGATAGTGGACTTTGATGTTGTATGGTAGACTCGATGTATTATTTATTGTTATTTGATGGTTAACTATGTGGTATGTACAAATTTATGTATTGTATCATTAGTAGTTTGAGTTGGTGGTGAAATTTATGTTGATTTTGTGTTTTTTTTTTTGGTTTGTTGAGTTCAGATTGCCTTGATTTTGGTATATGGTATACTGGGGTTATATATTGTTGCATAGAGGTTTGTGTGAGAAATGTAGTTGGAGGGCTAAATAGAAGCTGTAATATAAAATAAAATATGCAATTTTCCGATGGCTAGCGATGGCCTATTGGCACTTGTATAAGTAACGGTTTCCGATGGCTTCCGAAATCTGACGCCAGCCGTCTCGAGCCGCTTTGAGCTGTCGAAAAATGAAACGACAGGCTGTGTCGAGAGTTGTGCCTTAATTTTGCAATGATTATTTTTGACATTTTCCGACGGTCGGTTGGTCGTCGACCGTTCTAAGCCGTGAGAAATGGCTTTTATTCTTGTAGTGGCATGTTCCAATCCCCAAACAATGGCAGACCCAAATCAAGACATAAACACCTACAATCTTCTCTTTTCAAGATATTCTATTATATCTTTACCACTAGAACTACCCTTCAATATCCTTATTTCTTTCGCTTCTTCTTGAAATGCCTACATGCATTTAATATCACAATAAATTGAAATTATCAGCTAAATCTAAGACATCATTGCAGCCAATAAAAACACTATAATAATGGAAATGATCTTCATTGTTGGTGTTATGGCATTGGGTTGAGATATAGCAGTTGCTCTCTGTTATATAGCAGTCTAAAATCTTCTTGGTAGTTGGGTTAATAAATATGCTCTCTTTGAAAGCCAGAATTCAGAATGTGAAAGGCTGGGTCAACAAAAGGAAAAAAGATGCATTCCGTATACCTTACATATTAAAACTGAGTAGATAAAGTCTTGCGTAAGGAAAAATCTGTAACATCTGTAACACCCCACTCCCGCTATGATCACTCACTAAGGGAATGCCATAGCATCGGTGGAGTATTTTAGTGAATATAGAACAGAAAAATTACAACAAGACAGATATAAATAGTACTTGAAATTTTAAAACATCATCTCATAACAGCGGAAGTAAAACATGTCTGGTTACATCATAAAACCACAATAAAGGTCAAGTACAATATCCATCAAAATAAAGAAGTACATAATCCCACTCTCATACAATAGCCAAACAAAAGAAAAGATAACTGGATAACTGGAGCTTTACATCTATCCAAGCTCCTAAAGACTGGAACAACAATCCGATCAAGCTCCACTACTGCTAGGATCCACCACAGGACCTGAGGGTTGGGAAAAAGATAAAAACAACGGGGTCAGACATAAGTCTGAGCGAGTCCTATAACTTTAACAATACAATCGTTAAAGTAACCAGAGAAGACATAAACTGATATACGGTAACATATAGGGATGAATGGCTACCCTAAGCAGTCAACTAAACGAAGATAAAGGATAAAGACGCATCTACCCTCCCTAAGGTAAATTACTAAACTGCACCACACCAGTCGTTCCTAACTTAAAGGTTGATCCCACCCAAGGACTTATAAAATTTACTAATTAGTACCTGCGTACCCCTAGGTGACCAAGTAGGCGCCACGGGGCCCTACAATCCACTAGGTGTACACACTACTTCCCATTCGATCGGCTCCCTAACGTAGATACCCGTGCTGGCCCCACCGTGGGATGTATCATTCCCCAATGTGGCAACCTGATGGAACTAAAGGTGCACGGCTTATATCTACTCGATGCAACAACGGCTTACCTACCAGCCCGGGCCCACTCACGCATATGAAGCCCGTTGGACTTGCGTTGCCACCGCTAACCCGTTTGCCTCTTACAGTCAAGCCCAGTATGCGTGTCCCGTCCTCGACATGGGTCGAGCCCACAAAGATACGTATGGGTTACTGGTTGAAATGGGCCTCCACAAGCTACCCACCTAAGCTTGTCCCTTTTTCTAGTATATCCCACTTAACCCTTTAATCATGTTTTAATTACATGTTCTATTTTGGTTAAGTATTCTAATCGTATTTTCTATTGCCACCCAAGGCAACCACTAGATTTTCTCATGCCACCCGAGGCACCCACTTAACCCCTCATGTCCCTCTACATGCTAATGTGGTTAAGTGTTTCTTAATTAATTAATTAAGAACGTAACCTTTGTAAAGACCTCTCACATTAGACTGTCTTTTATGACCGCTGGTTAAGCCGGTTGGGTCCGGGCAGCCTTATGTCATAACAGAGTCTAACCTCGTGTCTTTACATTAATTACGTATTTAGTTTGTGCCTAAGACCTCTCACATTGGGCTAACATTTGTAGCAACTGGTTAAGCCGGTTGGGTCCGGGCAGTTTTACGCTACAACTGAGTCCAACCTCGTGTCTTAGTCAATTAATTACACCTAATTAATCACCCTCATAATTTTATATTAATTATCCCTAATTAATCAAGTTTTCTTAACATGGGTAGACCTAACTTAATAGGTAAATTCCCATGGGGTAGACCTAACTCAATAGGTAAATTCCCAACACATAGTATGGGTACACCTAACCAAATAGGCAAATTCCCATACTATGTTTATTTATTTTGTGTTATGCATAATTATATTAATTTCACACAATCTTATTAACTTATGCATTTAATTACCCCATCGTTCCCACGTAATTTCGTTCATGATATAACACATATAAAAGGTGTCAACTTGCATATGAATGAACATGTTTCAAAGGTGTCATCTTGCATATTAACAAACACATAACTTGCATATGAACTTGCATAACATGTCACATAACTTGCATATAATATGTCACATAACTTACATATTCATTTTGCATAACAAACTTGCATATTAGCTTATAGACTTGCATAATGTGTCATCATGAACTTGCATATTAATAAACATGTAACTTGCATATTTACATACATGTAACTCGCATATTAACAAACATGTAACTTGCATATAAAGAAACATGTAACTTGCATATTTACATACATGTAACTTGCATATTAACAAACATGTAACTTGCATATTAACAAACATGTAACTTGCATATTTACATACATGTAACTTGCATATTAACAAACATGTAACTTGCATATTAACAAACATGTAACTTGCATAGCATATTACCATGAACTTGCATAACATGCATATGATTACATAGCCCACAACTTGCATATTTAGCATCATGCAAACATAACATACATCATATTAAACTTGCATAAGCTTACATACTCAACATGCATAAACATAAGATTAATGCTAACATCATATCATATGATTCAAAGCTCATTAACCCACATACAAAACCATAAATCTCATCACATCTCATCTAATTAGTTTACCAAAAGATCATCAAAGTGATAGAAACTCACAACTAGCAACTTTGAACACCAAATGAAGAAGATTAAGATGCTAAGAAGGGATTAGAAGTTGATTAGAGAGTGATTAGTATGCAACCCTCTTCATAAAATTAGTGGAGGCCATGAGAGCTAGCATTTTGCCATAGTTTAGTCACTAGGTTTAATTATGAATGAATTAGGGTAGGTTAGGGTCTTATTTATAGATTAGGCAAGTGTTTTAGGCCATAGGATTAACCCTAGATTCAATCCAAGCCATCAAAGCATGTCTTGGGGAAGAAGTCAAGTGTAGGAACCATCTAGGGCCTTTAGATTAAAGATGGACCATGAGAACCATTCAAATGCAAAATCTGCACTTGAGCGAATCGGCCCACGGGTTGACAGCCAAACACCCTGGATTAACCCCTAGTCGACCCAGCGGGCTCGGGTCGACTTCAAAAATCGGCCGGTTCGGTTATTCCCCTCTCCCAATTCGCTGTTTTGAGCATTTTTGCATATTTATTTATTAAATTTTCAATTATATATATATATATATCAATATATATATATATATCTACACAACCCATTTCACTTAATTAAGTATACTTTAATTTGGGAATTTTCGTGAAACTTCGCGAGGCCATATCTTGGTCATACGGACTCCGATTTTCGAAAACTCGGACTCTATTTCGCGTATTTTTCCGAGACGAACGCAATGGCATAGCCCGTTTCCCTTGATTCCCATTTTAGAATTAAATTCTGCCTCGATTTATGTTATTACAGGTTATTGAAAATACGGGTTGTTACATTCTCCCCTCCTTAAAGGATTTCGTCCCCGAAATCTTCAAGTTAGGAAGAACGTATCCTACCATCCAATCATCCATCTACTCAAAGCATCATCCACGAGCAATCATTGTCCTTACAAGATTCTAAATGCTGGATGGATATATGCAAAAGTGTGTGTATATGTACTTACCTAATGCGAAAATCAGGCGGTTACTGATACAGTAAACCTCCTTAATGCAAACCATGATAGTGCCATGCATCCAATATGTATGCGAAACCCTATTGACACATACAAATTTCTACATGCGTGCACAACCATACACAAAAATGCATCATCCATATGATAACACAGCCATGATACATCCATCAATCTAACTACCACATCCATTTATGCAATATGCAACATGAAGTGACTGAGCCGATCTAGTGCCTAATGTGTGTGTATATGCATCCACGAGCAACCACTAGCAAACAATTGCATCCATATGCATCCATCAACCATATCATGTTTCAAACACATGTCTCAACCATAGGTTTTACCCTATCTAAAGGTCATAGGTATTAGCGAGAGGATATACTAAAGATAAGATAAGTACTAGACAAGCAATAAAGGAGAAGTTAAAAGACATACTCTCAAAAAGAAATGGATACAAAGAACGCATCTTTGCTTCCGTCTCCCAAGTAGCATTGCTTTCGTCATCTCCCCATTGCACTTTAACTAGCTGAACTTCTCTGTTCCTCAACTTCCTAGTTTCTGACCCAAGGATGCGAGTAGGAGCTCGTCGAATCGTCGCATCACGCTCTACCTCTACATCTCTAAGCAAGCTCGGCTCTACCACCTCCGCGGTCTCATGTAAGCACTTCCTCAAATGTGATACATGGAATACATCATGAACACCACTAAGTCTGTCGGGCAACTCCACCCTATATGCCATCCGTCCAATCCTTTCCTTAATAGGAAACGGCCCAACAAATCTCGGTGCTAACTTCCCTACGGACCCAAAGCGAACAACATTTCTCAATGGGGATACTTTGACAAAAACCATGTCCCCAACCTCAAACTCAAGATCCGTCCTTCTCCGATCCGCATAAGATTTCTGTCTATCTTGCGCTGCTTTCATCCTTTTTCGAATTAAATCAATCTTCTCTGAAGTCTCTCTAACCATATCCGGCCCAAGCAAGATCTTATCCGTAGATTCCCACCAACATGTAGGAGATCGACAAGGCCTTCCATAAAGAGCTTCGAAAGGAGCCATACCAATACTGGACTGAAAGCTGTTATTATATGCGAACTCCACCAAAGGAAGATGTTCTTCCCATGTACCTCCAAAATCCAAGAAAAGGTTTTCCTCCTATAGCCTTGAACTCCTTGCAAACCTTAGCAAAATTATCCACTCTAGGCTGAGGAGGAGGAGCGGTTGTCTCTGGTGTAGTAGCATTGGCCGGACCCGCAGCCGCGGCCCTAGCCTCTTGCAACCTCCTATACCATAGTGGTATAACTAAACCCTCCGGGATGTTAAGATCTTCAGCCATGCTGAAACGAAAGAGGAAAGATTCAAAAAGGAGATTCCGAAAGATAAAGATATGGCTATTGGGGATTATGCTTTTCTTTTTCAAAAACTTTTTCTCTTAGAAGACATGCTTTTAAAAATACTTTCTTCGAAAATACTCTTAGAAAGTAGTTTTTCTCAAAAATTTTATCTGTTCTGGTAACCTTAAGCTCTGATACCACGTGTAACACCCCACTCCCGCTATGATCACTCACTAAGGGAATGCCATAGCATCGGTGGAGTATTTTAGTGAATATAGAACAGAAAAATTACAACAAGACAGATATAAATAGTACTTGAAATTTTAAAACATCATCTCATAACAGCGGAAGTAAAACATGTCTGGTTACATCATAAAACCACAATAAAGGTCAAGTACAATATCCATCAAAATAAAGAAGTACATAATCCCACTCTCATACAATAGCCAAACAAAAGAAAAGATAACTGGATAACTGGAGCTTTACATCTATCCAAGCTCCTAAAGACTGGAACAGCAATCCGATCAAGCTCCACTACTGCTAGGATCCACCACAGGACCTGAGGGTTGGGAAAAAGATAAAAACAACGGGGTCAGACATAAGTCTGAGCGAGTCCTATAACTTTAACAATACAATCGTTAAAGTAACCAGAGAAGACATAAACTGATATACGGTAACATATAGGGATGAATGGCTACCCTAAGCAGTCAACTAAACGAAGATAAAGGATAAAGACGCATCTACCCTCCCTAAGGTAAATTACTAAACTGCACCACACCAGTCGTTCCTAACTTAAAGGTTGATCCCACCCAAGGACTTATAAAATTTACTAATTAGTACCTGCGTACCCCTAGGTGACCAAGTAGGCGCCACGGGGCCCTACAATCCACTAGGTGTACACACTACTTCCCATTCGATCGGCTCCCTAACGTAGATACCCGTGCTGGCCCCACCGTGGGATGTATCATTCCCCAATGTGGCAACCTGATGGAACTAAAGGTGCACGGCTTATATCTACTCGATGCAACAACGGCTTACCTACCAGCCCGGGCCCACTCACGCATATGAAGCCCGTTGGACTTGCGTTGCCACCGCTAACCCGTTTGCCTCTTACAGTCAAGCCCAGTATGCGTGTCCCGTCCTCGACATGGGTCGAGCCCACAAAGATACGTATGGGTTACTGGTTGAAATGGGCCTCCACAAGCTACCCACCTAAGCTTGTCCCTTTTTCTAGTATATCCCACTTAACCCTTTAATCATGTTTTAATTACATGTTCTATTTTGGTTAAGTATTCTAATCGTATTTTCTATTGCCACCCAAGGCAACCACTAGATTTTCTCATGCCACCCGAGGCACCCACTTAACCCCTCATGTCCCTCTACATGCTAATGTGGTTAAGTGTTTCTTAATTAATTAATTAAGAACGTAACCTTTGTAAAGACCTCTCACATTAGACTGTCTTTTATGACCGCTGGTTAAGCCGGTTGGGTCCGGGCAGCCTTATGTCATAACAGAGTCTAACCTCGTGTCTTTACATTAATTACGTATTTAGTTTGTGCCTAAGACCTCTCACATTGGGCTAACATTTGTAGCAACTGGTTAAGCCGGTTGGGTCCGGGCAGTTTTACGCTACAACTGAGTCCAACCTCGTGTCTTAGTCAATTAATTACACCTAATTAATCACCCTCATAATTTTATATTAATTATCCCTAATTAATCAAGTTTTCTTAACATGGGTAGACCTAACTTAATAGGTAAATTCCCATGGGGTAGACCTAACTCAATAGGTAAATTCCCAACACATAGTATGGGTACACCTAACCAAATAGGCAAATTCCCATACTATGTTTATTTATTTTGTGTTATGCATAATTATATTAATTTCACACAATCTTATTAACTTATGCATTTAATTACCCCATCGTTCCCACGTAATTTCGTTCATGATATAACACATATAAAAGGTGTCAACTTGCATATGAATGAACATGTTTCAAAGGTGTCATCTTGCATATTAACAAACACATAACTTGCATATGAACTTGCATAACATGTCACATAACTTGCATATAATATGTCACATAACTTACATATTCATTTTGCATAACAAACTTGCATATTAGCTTATAGACTTGCATAATGTGTCATCATGAACTTGCATATTAATAAACATGTAACTTGCATATTTACATACATGTAACTCGCATATTAACAAACATGTAACTTGCATATAAAGAAACATGTAACTTGCATATTTACATACATGTAACTTGCATATTAACAAACATGTAACTTGCATATTAACAAACATGTAACTTGCATATTTACATACATGTAACTTGCATATTAACAAACATGTAACTTGCATATTAACAAACATGTAACTTGCATAGCATATTACCATGAACTTGCATAACATGCATATGATTACATAGCCCACAACTTGCATATTTAGCATCATGCAAACATAACATACATCATATTAAACTTGCATAAGCTTACATACTCAACATGCATAAACATAAGATTAATGCTAACATCATATCATATGATTCAAAGCTCATTAACCCACATACAAAACCATAAATCTCATCACATCTCATCTAATTAGTTTACCAAAAGATCATCAAAGTGATAGAAACTCACAACTAGCAACTTTGAACACCAAATGAAGAAGATTAAGATGCTAAGAAGGGATTAGAAGTTGATTAGAGAGTGATTAGTATGCAACCCTCTTCATAAAATTAGTGGAGGCCATGAGAGCTAGCATTTTGCCATAGTTTAGTCACTAGGTTTAATTATGAATGAATTAGGGTAGGTTAGGGTCTTATTTATAGATTAGGCAAGTGTTTTAGGCCATAGGATTAACCCTAGATTCAATCCAAGCCATCAAAGCATGTCTTGGGGAAGAAGTCAAGTGTAGGAACCATCTAGGGCCTTTAGATTAAAGATGGACCATGAGAACCATTCAAATGCAAAATCTGCACTTGAGCGAATCGGCCCACGGGTTGACAGCCAAACACCCTGGATTAACCCCTAGTCGACCCAGCGGGCTCGGGTCGACTTCAAAAATCGGCCGGTTCGGTTATTCCCCTCTCCCAATTCGCTGTTTTGAGCATTTTTGCATATTTATTTATTAAATTTTCAATTATATATATATATATATCAATATATATATATATATATATCTACACAACCCATTTCACTTAATTAAGTATACTTTAATTTGGGAATTTTCGTGAAACTTCGCGAGGCCATATCTTGGTCATACGGACTCCGATTTTCGAAAACTCGGACTCTATTTCGCGTATTTTTCCGAGACGAACGCAATGGCATAGCCCGTTTCCCTTGATTCCCATTTTAGAATTAAATTCTGCCTCGATTTATGTTATTACAGGTTATTGAAAATACGGGTTGTTACAACATCTCACCTGTACTAATCCAAATCCATATTGTAATGTCATTACAAATTGTGTAAACGCAAAATATGGGCATTGGACGATATGCTTTTCCTTTTTTTTTCTTTCAGTGTGATAAAACTGTGATGTATACTTACAGTGTTTTACTTTGCTGAAATGAGCTTTGGATGACATATTTAGGTTTTGCTAGAGATCATACTGCTGATATTTGAATTTCTTCGCTCCAAACCCCTCAGGGCCCATAGCTTGAGTTTTAACTTCTACAGAAGTGTGATTTTCACCTCTTTTTCTGGTGCCTCAAATTGAAGCAAGTTAGCACCTTCATAATTTATGTGCCTTCTACGTTCCACATGTAGAAATTCAAATATAACATCAATTGTATTGATCGGGGTAATATTGTATACATCCATTTTTCACAACTTTGTAACTATTTTACATCACCCTTTCTCAGTTATCACATTCATAAGATTCTACCATTATTGTCTACACACATACGCACGCACGCGCGCGCGCAAACACACACACACACTGTAATGACCCGCATTTTCAGCGATATAATAATTAATTTATTTAATTATTTAAAAGGTGATTAAGAGGATTTAATGGTCGTTGAATTAAATAATAGTGAATATTTAATTAAAATAATAATTAAATAATATATTTAATTCTGAAATAATCAGAATGGGCTGAAATGGCGATATGGTGTGAATTGGGAAATTCAAAATATATAATTCAGTTTAGAGTTGAATTAGAATAACGAATATATTTAAATAACGTCAGTTTGAACGTATAATTATATTATAATTAAAATCGAGCTCGAAATGGCGCGGTAGTTCGCTATTTGGCGATTTGACCTTCAACTGAATGTACAGGGTTCGTTTTAAATCGGATTTCTGTGAAACAAGAAACGTTAGGAGCTGGTGAAATATAATTTTCTAGTGCAAGAGAAAAACCGGGATTTCGTCGTGTAGATTTTGATTTATGTCCAAATCAAATTTTAGAATAGTAGCTATAAAATCGTTTATCGACCGTAACGGTTTATTCGATATAACTAGTTACCGGTTTCGAATTTAGACAAGGTTCTTTTGAGACATAGCGATAATTTAATTTTTAGAATTTTATGGAAATTTTTAATTAATTAAATAAGCAACTTTTTGTTTGGAGTATTTTGCACCCGGTAATCAACATTTCGGGGTTTCATAGAATAAGCTAACCTACCGGTACTATTATATTTTTGGGATCGTGGAACCGAGCTCGATACAACGGTATCTTGATTTCTGTCCGTACGTGAATGGAATTTAGGTAACATGGTACTTCGAAATAAAACCAAATTTTAAATACTCCTCCAAGTTCCCTAACCTAAGTCAATTCATTCTGCGATCAAACTAATATCCACCGCATCAAATTTTCATCCCAACGTGGATCTTTCTTCTTCACAAAGATCAAACAAAATGGATAAAAATCTATAAATACCCAACTTACTTGAACCCTAATCTAATTCTTCCTCTAATCGAAAATAATGAGCCGCCATTTCTTTCTTTTTCTTCTTCAAACGCGAGCCTTCAAAAATCCAAAACAAATTGGATAAAATTCCTTAAATCCTTAAAACGATATTCTGGGTTCGTAAAGGGGTTGTCTTCATTCCTATGTGCGTAAAGAGGAACTCGACGTCCCTTTTTCCAATGGGGTTTGCAGGAGAAAAACTAGGACTGTGAAATACTGACGACAGAAGCGACGAGGTGGGTTGAGGCCAGGGGTTTTTGGTAGAACAGAGAAGGGCGGTCGGTGCTGAGGTCAGTAGTGCTGGTCTGATGTTGACAGACAGGAGCGACGGTCGGGGAAAATACTCGCGTCGAGTATTCTTGTATCACATTTTCTGGGTAACGATGGGGTTAAGACCCGATTAACTAAACCAATTTGATGAAGGCATTAATAATAGTGGGACGTCGAGTTTTTTAGAAGATTTGTGGGAGTTGTCTGTTAGAGGATGTGGTGATTGGAGAGCGTGAGTTCGATTTACTGAAGAAGGGCGGTGATGGTATTTACTGAAGCGATGAATTTTTTTTCTTCATTCCAAGAAGAAGAAATCACAAGGGAAGCACCTGTATTAACGATGTATACAGGTAGGTTGGAGCGTGTTCGGTGAATACTGGAAGTACAGTAGCAAGGAAGGATCAGGTGATGTGCGAGTTTGTTATTTCTACAGGAGGAGACGTGCTTACAAATTTTCAAAGTGAAAATCATTGGTAGTAAGGGTGGTTGATTCGAAATCAGTTTATGGAGCCAGAGGATTTAATTTGGGAAGAAGCTACTGTCCAGTGATATCGGGTTGAATTCGGTTGGGCCGTGATGGAATGGGTGAGGCCTATTACTAAATTTAATTAAGTTTTAAAATAAAAGAGAAAAAAAGTATATTAACTTAACATTTCTATATCTTGTTCACACTTTTTCGGAATTCAACAAAACAAGATCCGATAGGATCGTATGGACGAGAGCAACACCATGGAACTAACTGGGAGTGGATTGGAATCCATTACAATTTATAGCAAAATAAATTGTCCGTCTGAATCAAATCAAGCGATGCTTATCGTTATCAACGATGATCATCCAAGGTGAGTAAAACTAACCAATTCTGAATAGTTATATTTTTATAATGTATTCTTAGAACTGATAATTATATGTTGATTGATGTGTGGTAACTGTTTGGTTGAATTGCTTGTGTATTGGTTGAAATCATAGATAACGATATATATATATATATATATATATATATATATATATAAATCGTTAATCAAATATTGATTCTGTTTAGCAGAATATTTCATATAGAAATGAAATAGATGTTAATTATACTGTTTAACATCTGTGATGCAGGGAAATAGGTTGGAGGGGTCCAACTGGACTCCTCAATATTTATAATACTGTTCTGTTCACATATTGTGTTATATGATGTGATATGAAATCTGTTGATGATTTTATATGTTTGAATGATACCGATCATTGTTATATGGTACGTTAAATACCATAAGAAATACTAGGATGTAAAAAGGAGATGTTCAAAGTATATTTTGAAAATAAATTATTTATATAAAATCAATGGATTCTATATATAAAAGGAAAAGGATTTTTTAGAAGGAAGTAATTATAAAATCAATCAAATATAAAGGAGTATATTTGGGAAATCAAATATAAAGGAGAATATTTGGTAAAACAAATATAAAGGAAAATATTTGTAAAACAAATGAAAAGGGAATAATTGTGAAAGAAAAGATAAAAGAAATAAATAGAATTGTAATGGAATATTTATTTAAGAAATAAATAGAAATAGAAAGAGAAATATTTGTAAACCATTAATAAATAGAATAAAGGATTATTTATTTAGAAAATACATAGAATAAAGGATTATTTATTTAGAAAATACATAGAATAAAGGATTATTTATTTAGAAAATAAATAGAATAAAGGAATATTTATGGGGAAAATAAATTGAGGAGTTAATCGAATCGAGTTAATCGAAAGGAGTTAATCGAACTTAGTAAATCAAAATGGAGTTAAACAAAAATTAGATCTAACTAGTGATTAATAAGTTGAATGGTTTACTAAGTATCGATTTGATGTTGGTTTCGGCCTTCGGGGTTTATACTTAGGAAGTTGTTCTCTTGTTAGTTTATAGTTAGAGTCTGATAAATGTGGAAGAATAGTGATATGTAATTAAGCCATGGAAATGTTTTCCACTGTTAATAAACGTATATTTTCTAAATATAGAAAATGAGGAAATATATGTACATATATGTTTGATGATTGGATCGATAATTCCATTTGGAAATAAGATCGTTGTGTGTACACAGACATGTTTTCATTTGATAGTTAAATCACCGACTATCAAAGTTTTGACCATTTTAATGTTGTTAATATGGAGAGACCGGTTGGATTATTATCCGAAGAACCACTCCGTATTGGCATAAGCGTTGCGAATCAAGTACGCTGAATATATTGAAGACGGAGTAAAGTGCAAGGGTTGTTGTATAAATCTTACATAACAATTGCCTAAGATGGATGTACCGAATAGTGCCTTCGGTTTGTCCAGTCCCAGGACAACTTGTATGGAAGAAGGTCTGACATAGTATATCTAATAGATCGCGTAAGTTGATCTCTTGAAATGTATTCACGTTTGGTGGCAGAGGAATTCGTTTCTCTTAGCTATATACCCGTGTTATTTTTGGATAAATCAATTTGTGATTTGGTGGGTATGACGATGTGACATTCTAAGTGAATGAAGATGTGGCATGTAAAAGATAAGCGTAGCTTCTAGCCTCACAACCGGGAAATGACAAAAATCGGGTAGGCAGCATGGCTATGTAGGTCGCACCTATTAGGGTGTATAATCTCATGATCTAGAGTTTCATTTACTTCTAAAAATCTATTGTCTATGCTATCCCATTCGGGAAACGGTTGTTGATCCCAACCGTTGTGATATACATTCGATACACTCAAGCGAAATAAGTGGTCAGTCATGTGTGGCCAAGTTGGAAGATGTTCTTGTTGAACCCAGTGTATTCCTCTCTAGTGGTACACTAGCGAAAGGTGGTTCCATACCTTGTCATAGTTGGAAATCCATTACCCAATACGTGCTTGCAGTTTTGATTGTATACTATATAAATAGAACGTGAGATGAAAGCGTTTCTACTAGATGATTATTATATTGTGGTTGATAGACATTATTATAATATCAAAAGGTTTTTGATATAAAGATAATTTGGATTATCTTAAGGGAAAAACCCGTTTCGTTATACGATGTGGTCTTATGAGATATCGTTTACTTGTTCAAACTGTTTTAAATTGTTTTACTCATACCAGTTCCATGACTGACCCGGAGTTTATCTTGTTTTGTTTTCCCAAAACTCTTGGGTGCCCAATTTTGTACGGGCAGTCAAGTAGTCGGGATTATAGATACACTGGAAGAGCTTGGAGCAGGAGGCTTCAGGATTATATAGCTATAGTTATTTCCGCTGTGTTATAAGTGTTGTACTCTGATAATGTTATTGTATACATATACTGATTTTATTTCAAGGATATGTTATCTATTATATGTGGTTCGTTCCACTGTGAGATTCGTGTTACTCTGATGATGATGTTCTTCTTCTTCTTCTTCTATTCTATTAGTTCTATCTTATCTGTTTTACCCTCTAACTTCTTTCTATTAACTTTTCGGTATTTTTCGATGTTTGGTTAGTCATCATTGAGTTTATGGCGATAACCAAAGTCGTTTAAAAACTGGGTCGTTACAGCTGGTATCAGAGCTTAAGGTTAAGCGATTTACCTTGCCTCTGTGGCGTGACTCAGTAGAGATGGGGTTAGTAACACCCTAGATTGAGTTGAGTGTATATATACGAGTGAACGTATTTGTTATTTGATATAAATGGTTGTATATTGAGTAGATTTATTGGTTGAGTTGTTTATGGATTCTGGTCGATGGTGGGGCACCACAATATCGATAGGGGTTTCCAAAACACTCGAATACGATGGGTCGACACGATATGTTTTGAAAAGAGGGTAAATGAAAATAGTTTTACCCAAATTATATTTTGATATAAACAAAGTATGGATATTGGAATTATAATATATTGGATATATTGGTTGTGATTATAATCAAATAAGATTATAAAATGTGAAATGGTTATGTAAATAACCAATCAGAATTCATGTAAGCGAAATACGTGAAATCAAGTGAATTAAGTCTGAAATTAAAACCAGAATTGAAATTTAAAGACCCTGGAAATTGGAAAAGTTTTGGTAAATGAATTTGGATTGAATATATGTAAATTTTAAGATCCTAGGAGATTTTAAATTGTATTCCAAGCATTTGTGAATGATATTTTGAACTGATTTTAAAATAAAAGTGTTTAAGAGTGATTTTGAAAGTGATATGGTATTAAACTCACTTTGATAGCTGAGAAATAACTCTGATGATGATGGCCACATCATCAGTGTTCATTTTCGAGTTGCTAAGTGATGGATTACTACCAAAGGTATTCATTTTGAATTTGTTTTGGGAAAAACAAGTTGTGTTGAATTTCAAAAAGGAAAATTTGATTTTTGAAAGTGGTAAACTGTTTAAAACTCCCAAGAAAAGACTGTTTGAATTAAACAGAAATTTGTGAAAGAAAATTGGGATTAAAATAAAGCCAGTTAAGTGGTAACTGAATTCGATTAGAAGGATATCGATAAAATTGGATTTGTGACATAGGAATCCGAAATGGTATTGGATTGATGAGTTAAGAATTTGAAAATTGAGAATGGTACTTCGATTTGAAATTGAATTTGGCTTGGATAAGCGAATGATTGTGTTGGAGATAAAAGTGATTGTAGATTGATTAGGTTAACAGATGCAAAGGATATATTGATATGCCCGACAAAAAGGTACCAGTTTATACTATATATGGGTTTGAGATTTTGATGAGCCGATTTGGCAAGACGTTTGGCTGTTTGATTTTCTTTTGGGTTGGAGATGGTCCAGAGAGGCGAGTTGGAGTTTGAGCTATTGACCAATACAAAGGGAGTGCTGGCAAAATTTTTCGAAAAGTTAAAGTGTTAGAAAATTTTCAAGATTTTTGAAAATTTTCGTTGATAAGAATAAATTAATAATTTAATTGAAAATAAATTGGTCTAGTGAAACTGAAATTAAGAAGTAAACAAATAATTTGTAACCCAGTCGATAGGGTTTGTTTTCTACCTTAGCAATTTCGAGGACGAAATTATTTTAAGTGGGGAAGAATGTAATGACCCGCATTTTCAACGATATAATAATTAATTTATTTAATTATTTAAAAGGTAATAAAGAGGATTTAATGGTCGTTGAATTAAATAATAGTGAATATTTAATTAAAATAATAATTAAATAATATATTTAATTCTGAAATAATCAGAATGGGCTGAAATGGCGATATGGTGTGAATTGGGAAATTCAAAATATACAATTCAGTTTAGAGTTGAATTAGAATAACGAATATATTTAAATAACGTCAGTTTGAACGTATAATTATATTATAATTAAAATCGAGCTCGAAATGGCGCGGTAGTTCGCTATTTGGTGATTTGAACTTCAACTGAATGTACATGGTTCGTTTTAAATCGGATTTCTATGAAACAAGAAACGTTAGGAGCTGGTGAAGTATATTTTTCTAGTGCAAGAGAAAAATCGGGATTTCGTTGTGTAGATTTTGATTTATGTCCAAATCAAATTTTAGAAAAGTCGCTGTAGAATCGTTTATCGACCGTAACTGTTTATTCGATATAACTAGTTACCGGTTTCGAATTTAGACAAGGTTCTTTTGAGACATAGCGATAATTAATTTTTAGAATTTTATGGAAATTTTTAATTAATTAAATAAGCAACTTTTTGTTTGGAGTATTTTGCACCCGGTAATCAACATTTCGGGGTTTCACAGAATAAGCTAACCTACCGGTATTATTATATTTTTGGGATCGTGGAACCGAGCTCGATACAACGGTATCTTGATTTCTATCCGTACGTGAATGAAATTTAGGTAACATGGTACTTTGAAATAAAACCAAACTTTAAATACTCCTCTAAGTTCCCTAACCTAAGTCAATTCATTCTGCGATCAAACTAATATCCACCGCATCAAATTTTCATCCCAACGTGGATCTTTCTGCTTCACAAAGATCAAACAAAATGGATAAAAATCTATAAATACCCAACTTTCCTAAACCCTAATCTAATTCTTCGTCTGATCGAAAATAATGAGCTGCCACTTCTTTCTTTTTCTTCTTTAAACGCGAGTCTTTAAAAATCCAAAACAAATTGGATAAAATTCCTTAAATCCTTAAAACGATATTCTGGGTTCGTAAAGGTGTTGTCTTCATTCCTATGTGCGTAAAGAGGAACTCGACGTCCCTTTTTCCAATGGGGTTTGCAGGAGAAAAACTAGGGTTGGGAAATACTGACGACAGAAGCGACGAGGTGGGTTGAGGCCAGGGGGTTTTGGTAGAGCAGAGAAGGGCGGTCGGAGCTGAGGTCAGTAGTAGTGGTCCGATGTTGACAGACAGGAGCAACCGCCGCGGAAAATACTCGCGTCGAGTATTCCTGTATCGCATTTTCTGGGTAAAGATGGGGTTAAGACCCGATTAACTAAACCAATTTGATGAAGGCATTAATAATAGTGGGACGTCGAGTTTTTTAGAAGATTTGTGGGAGTTGTCTGTTAGAAGATGTGGTGATTGGAGAGCGTGAGTTCGATTTACTGAAGAAGGGCGGTGATGGTATTTACTGAAGCGATGAGTTTTTTTTCTTCATTCCAAAAAGAAGAAATCACGAGGGAAGCACCTGTATTAACGATGTATACAGGTAGGTTGGAGCGTGTTCGGTGAATACTAGAAGTACAGTAGCAAGGAAGGATCAGGTGATGTGCGAGTTTGTTATTTCTACAGGAGGAGATGTGCTTACAAATTTTCAAAGTGAAAATCATTGGTAGTAAGGGTGGTTGATTCGAAATCAGTTTATGAAGCCAGAGGATTTAATTTGGGAAGAAGCTACTGTCCAGTGATATCGGGTTGAATTCGGTTGGGCCGTGATGGAGTGGGTGAGGCCCATTACTAAATTTAATTAAGTTTTAAAATAAAAGAGAAAAAAAAGTTTATTAATTTAACATTTCTTTATCTTGTTCATACATTTTTGGAATTCAACAAAACAAGATCCGATAGGATCGTATGGACGAGAGCAACACCATGGAACTAACTGGGAATGGATTGGAATCCGTTACAATTTATAGAAAAATAAATTGTCTGTCTGAATCAAATCAAGCGATAGTTATCGTTATCAACGATGATCGTCCAAGATGAGTAAAACTCACCAATTCTGAACAATTATATTTTTATAACGTATTCTTAGAACTGATAATTATCTGTTGATTGATGTGTGGTAACTGTTTGGTTGAATTGCTTGTGTATTGGTTGAAATCATAGATAACGATATATATATATATATATATATATATATATAAATCGTTAATCAAATATTGATTCTATTTAGCAGAATGTTTCATATAGAAATGAAATAGATGTTAATTATACTGTTTAACATCTGTGATGCAGGGAAACAGGTTGGAGGGGTCCAACTGGACTCCTCAATATTTATAATATTGTTCTGTTCATATATCGTGTTATATGATGTGATATGAAATCTGTTGATGATTTTATATGTTTGAATTATACCAATCATTGTTATATGGTACGTTAAATACCATAAGAAATATTGGGATGTAAAAAGGAGATTTTCAAAGTACATTTTGAAAATAAATTATTTATATAAAATCAATGGATTTTATATATAAAAGGAAAAGGATTTTTTAGAAGGAAGTAATTATAAAATCAATCAAATATAAAGGAGTATATTTGGGAAATCAAATATAAAGGAGAATATTTGGTAAAACAAATATAAAGGAAAATATTTGTAAAACAAATGAAAAGGGAATAATTGTGAAAGAAAAGATAAAAGAAATAAATAGAATTATAATGGAATATTTATTTAAGAAATAAATAGAAATAGAAAGAGAAATATTTGTAAACCATTAATAAATAGAATAAAGGATTATTTATTTAGAAAATACATAGAATAAAGGATTATTTATTTAGAAAATAAATAGAATAAAGGAATATTTATGGGGAAAATAAATAGAGGAGTTAATCGAATTGAGTTAATCGAAAGGAGTTAATCGAACTTAGTAAATCAAAATGGAGTTAAACAAAAATTAGAAACTGACTAGAGATTAATAAGTTGAATGGTTTCCTAAGTATCGATCTGATGTTGGTTTTGGCCTTCGGGGTTTATACTTAGGAAGTTGTTCTCTTGTTAGTTTATAGTTAGAGTCTGATAGATGTGGAAGAATAGTGATACGTAATTAAGCCATGGAAATGTTTTCCAGTGTTAATAAACGTATATTTTCTAAATATAGAAAATGAGGATATATATATATATATATATGCTTGATGATTGGATCGATAATTCCATTTGGAAATAAGATCGTTGTGTGTACACAGACATGTTTTCATTTGATAGTTAAATCACCGACTATCAAAGTTTTGACCATTTTAATGTTGTTAATATGGAGAGACCGGTTGGATTATTATCCGAAGAACCACTCCGTATTGGCATAAGCGCTGCGAATCAAGTACGCTGAATATATTGAAGACGGAGTAAAGTGCAAGGGCTGTTGTATAAATCTTAGATAACAATTGTCTAAGATGGATGTACTGAATAGTGCCTTCGGTTTGTCCAGTCCCAGGACAACTTGTATGGAAGAAGGTCTGACAGAGTATATCTAATAGATCGCGTAAGTTGATCTCTTCAAACGTATTCACGTTTTATGGTGGAGGAATTCGTTTCTCGTAGCTGTATACCCGAGTTATTTTTGGATAAATCAATTTTTTATTTGGCGGGTATGACGATGTGACATTCTAAGTGAATGAAGATATGGCATGTAAAAGATAAGCGTAGCTTCTAGCCTCACAACCGGGAAATGACAAAAATCGGGCAGGCAACATGGCTATATAGGTCGCACCTATTAGGGTGTATAATCACCTGATCTAGAGTTTCATTTACTTCTAAAAATCTATTGTCGATGCTGTCCCATTCGGGAAACGGTCGCTGATCCCAACCGTTGGTTATATACATTCGATACACTCAAGCGAAATGAGTGGTCGGTCATGTGTGGCCGGGTTGCAAGATGTTCTTGTTGAACCCAGTGTATTCCTCTCTAGAGGTACACTAGCGAAAGGTGGTTCCATACCTTGTCATAGTTGGAAATCCATTACCCAATACGTGCTTGCGGTTTTGATTGTATACTATATATGTAGAACGTGAGATGAAAGCATTTCTGCTGGATGATTATTATATTGTGGTTGATAGACATTATTATAATATTAAAAGGTTTTTGATATAAAGATAATTTGGATTCTCATAAGGGAAAAACCCGTTTCGTAATACGGCGTGGTCTTATGAGATATCGTTTACTTGTTCAAACTGTTTTACTCATACTAGTCCCATGACTGACCCAGAGTTTATCTTGTATTGTTTTCCCTAAACTATTGGGTGCCTAATTTTGTACGGGCAGTCAAGTAGTCGGGATTTACAGATATACTGGAAGAGCTTGGAGGAGGAGGCTTCAGGATTATATAGCTATAGTTATTTCCGCTGTGTTGTAAGTGTTGTACTCTGATAATGTTATTGTTTACATATACTGATTTTATTTCAAGGATATGTTATCTATTATATGTGGTTTCGTTCCGCTGTGAGATTCGTGTTACTCTGATGATGATGTTCTTCTTCTTCTTCTTCTTCTTCTTCTATTCTATTAGTTCTATTTTATCTATTCTACCCTCTAACTTCTTTCTATTAACTTTTCGGTATTTTTCGATGTTTGGTTAGTCATCATTGAGTTTGTGGCGATAACCAAAGTCGTTTAAAAACTGGGTCGTTACACACACACACACACACACACACACACACATATATATATATATATATATATATAAGGAAATGTTCCTCTACACCTCTTGTAATGCACATGAATCTTCCCCTAAATTCCAATTACTCATTCTGATTATAATGTTCATTTTTTTCTCTCTCTTTACACTACACTATATTTTTTAACCAATCGGAGAGAGAAAGAATGAATATTAAAATCGGAATGAGAATGTGCATTACAAGAGGTATAGCGGAACATTTCTCATATAATATATATAGTTAAAGAGAGATAGAAAGTTTGTGAAAGCATGTCTATAATGGTAGGAGATAGAAGGTACTATTTGATGTGTAGCACTAATTTTAACCTTATGAGTAAATACATGTATTAACAACACATACGTTCTACAATAAAGTTGATTGAGTTTTTCATATGCATAAGTTGTAAATGCATATGATGTTTTCAACATGCATATGTTTTCAATATTCAGATCTATATTTGTATCCGAAGAGCATTTCAGATATCGTATATCCATATCCGCTTTTCGAATTTGGATATTTTTCGAATTTTGGAATATGGATACAGATGAAATTCAGATTTTCACGTATTCGAACGTACTCTATAGAAGTAGAACCGGAGTACACGGAAGCTACATTAAACCTGTCCGTGAAGCGCTTCATCTGAGTTGCAGATAAGAGAAATCAGGTAATATCTCAAAAACTTTAATCCATTAATTTTTTTACAAATTAAGTCTTATATAAATCCTACGATCTGTATGTGTTGGGGTTGAACCCGTGCTTTGTCAAAGGTTGCCAATTATATCCGGTATTATCCTCAGTAATAACAGTAACATGACAAGTCCAAATGATAAACTTTATGGCACCCTATTATACTAGGCTTTTGGAAAATTAACTCTAGTTATCATTTCAAAACTAACTTCACAAGTGACTGAACACGTGTGGTCCACCACGTTATAGGATTGAGTTCAAAGTCAAATTTCGTTTATGACCATGGTCTGGGTCAACACACATGTGCATTTCCCACTTTTTAGGGCCTGCTACTTCACTAAAACCTAACAAACACATCACCGTCTCCGCATGACCCACGTAAACGGTAAACCAATACGAACAGTTAATCCAACTCTCTTTCTTTATATCTATCGATAGATATATCATTTTTTAAACATGAATTTCTTTTATTTTTGAATAAAGCATTTTCAGGTGGATTTTATGCTGTTAACAGTAACTTTTTTTTCTAAACAGATAAAAAGTCAACAATAGTGTCTCATAGGCTTTGCTATCATTATCATAGCCTTCAACTTTTGAACATTCTAATAATTGATAGTAAGATTACACATTACAAACATCTTCATGTAAGAATTGCCTCATGTGTTCCTAATTAGTTGTAAGATAATACAATATGAGTATCTTCAATATTGACAAACATCATTGTTTCAGTTGGTTAATGACATTAGGGCATGATGCAAAATGTTATGAGTTCGATTCGATAAAAGTCCTAGTTTATGTCATTCCGACAAACAAGGCCCGATATTAAAGGATGAACTTTTTTCTAATATCATAAATATAAATATTTGTATGTATGTGCTATTTGTAATACACGAGTGGAAACCCGTGCGATGCACGAAAGTATAGACTTTTAAGTGTTTTAGTTTGCAGTCATCTATAATGTGGTTAATTTCATGCTATAACAATTATAGTAGTAATGTAATTAAAATTAGAGCGAACAAAAGAAGGATGTTGATGACTACATCCATAGCAAGAGAAATATATTTGTTTTAAATCCTCTATACAGATGAAGATTAAAAAAAAATGTTTATGTCATTATATAAAAACATAAAAAAGGTACAATTAATGTGAGCTTTTAAATAATCAACTACGTGTGATTTTCAGTCTGTTCTTTTATAGAGAGTCACAATAGAAACTCCGGTAAACGATATACATAGTGATTGCTGCTTTGGTTGAAAGATGATTGAAATTCTATTGAATGTATTAAATATAGATAGAGATATATACAATTGTCCATGACTAAACAATTTGGTGCGTAAATCAATACCGATGCACTACACGGAATTATCTTGAGCTTTATTGATAATCAATGCATAAGCAATTTTAATATGAAACTAATGTCTTGATGTGTTTATAGTTAATTTTTATGATGATGGCCGAAGAGATATGCTGGGTATGAAAACAAAATTACCGGCTTTATCCCTAGTTAGTATTTGAGCTTCAATTATTTGAGCTGCACATTGAAATCCTAGTAACTAATTAGTGGGAAAGTAATTTTTCTAGATTTTGGTGTATCATTTAGCTGTTAACATAATCAAAATAATTACAACATGTACAAATTTGATCTATACGCACGTATTTGTCTATTTATACAATAACTGGCATGTTATTCATAGAGTACTATTTACGTAACAGATTCAAAAATATTATGTGTCGGATCTGTTAAGAAATATAGCATAGATAACAAATTTGTAAATAACAGCTAAAACATGCTTGTCCATATTCCTATATATATACTACCATTTTCTCTAGTAATATTTACTTCGTTACATTTTATAAAGACATCATTATTTGGCATGATCTAAACTCAATCTATCACACCATGTTTTAATACTTCACCACTGCCTACTAATAATGAAATTAAACTTGTACTGAAAAGATGCAAATATTAAATATTCAGTACCAGAAATAAATGAATCAAATAAGGATAGTGAAATTAATTTGCAAAAAAATAAGGTGAGCTTTCCAACTAAAATAAAGGCTGAAAAATAAAAAAGTCTAAAAATAAGAAACTATATTACTTGGTGGGAAAAAAAATTATTTTCGAACATGAAAAAAATATGCAAGTACACACTTAAGGAGTTTCCACCTCAATTGAGAATTGTAAAACATTAAATGTCAGTAAAACATGATCAAGAAAATTGACTATGGCAAAGCTATGATAGTAATGAAGTTAAGTACTAAGTATGGTTAAAAACGTTAGTTAAATGATATAAATTGCAAAGGCTAGTAACGCAATAAAAGTTGCAATATACACCAATGAATTACATATATAAGAATATTGTGGGAAAGTAATTTTTAAGATTTTGGTGTATCATTTAGCAACTAACATAATCAAAATAATTATAGCATGTAAAAATTTGACCTATATGCAAATATTTGTCTATTTATACAATAGTTGGCATGTTATTCATCGAGTACTATTCACATTACATATTCATAAATAATTATGCCCAATTTGTTAACAAATATAGCATAGATTACAAATTTGTAATAACAGCTAAAATATACTTGTCCATTTTCCTATATCTATCCTACGATTTTCTCTCATAATATTTACTTTTCTACACTATATAAAGACATCATGATTTGGCATGACCAAAACTTATTCTGCCACACAATGTTTTAATACTTTACCACTATCTGCTAGTACTAAAATTAATCTTGTGTTGAGAAGATGCAAACATTAAATATTCACTGCTGGAAATAAATGAATCAAATAACGAAAGTGAAATTATATTTGCAAAATAAGGGGAGCTGCCCAATTAAAACGAAGGCTGAAAAATAAAAAGTCCAGAAATAAGAAATCGTAATACTTGGTAGAAAAAATAAATTATTTCCTAAAATGAAAAAAAAATGCAAGTGCACACTTGAGGAGTTTCCACCTCAATTGAGAATCGTAAAACATTAAAGGTCAATAAAACATGATCAAGAAAATTGGCTATGGCAAAGCTAAGATAGTGGTGAAGTTAAGTACTACATATGGTTAAAAACGTTGGTTAAACAATATAACTTGTAGTTGCAAGGCTGGTAACACAACGAAATGCATATTGATGATATGTGTGAGTGGATTAAATACCATCTTGGCTATTTCATATTAAATCCCTGGTGATATAATTTTTTTATGTATGAGTCCAAACATAACAAATTTGATGATATCAAATTTGGCATAAAAAAGTGTTCAATAAAGTAATCAGTAATGACTATTTTTTGTTATACAGGCATGTTATTTAACATATTAGTGTTTTTTAGATAACCATACAACAGACAATTCATCAATATCAAAAATCCTTTAGAAAATATTTATTAAGACCGAATATGGATGCAAAAAAAAGGAAGATTCCAATTTTAGTGCACTAACTCATCCAAATTAATTCTATATAAGGTAAATTTAAATGGACGTAAATCAAGATTATGGTTAAAGTTGATTGCATACCAAATTAATTCAGCGACTTGCCCAACAATTAATATAGAAACTGGCAACATCTAAGATCATAAACATGTAAGGCTACTGTAAAAGGATTCAATACAATCCACCCTACATGCCAGTTGAATTGTTCGCAACAAAGAAAGATATGCATTGGTGTTCAAATGACTTGATTAAGAATATCTCAGTCACTTTTATACAACGATGCTTCTATAATACATTTGATGGTTCTCCGGTAAATTAGATAGATGTTCAATTGATTTAGACAATGTTAAGTGTATTAAGTTAAGTTATCTAATATTTAAAAATCTAAATAAACGTGTTATTAACACAAAGAAATGCGTGCAACATATTTAAAAATGGTTAATAATGTCAAATTTTATCAATATGAATGTCATTTACATGATCTACAGGTAATATTTATAGCTTGCGCCATTCAGAATGTACTAAGATGCAATTCACATAGGATGAAGCATCAAGGAATGTGATCAAGCAAAGCAAAACATACCCTGAATGGAGGGTAGCATATTTTGCTGCTATGAGTGTGATCGTGATTGATTATGGCTCTTCTATTAATAGATAAAAAGGCAATTTTGCTTAGGATGGCTTCTCTAATATAAGTTTTCCTTACAACCATACCAGGATATTTTAATTTATCTTCTCTTTTCAAATCAATGATATTTTAAGGAAAAATGAAAATTAATCATGTTAGTTGATGTAAACCATACATAAGTTTGTGTGCATTACTGTGATCGTAATAAAATAAAAGCAGTACTACTGACCAATCAATAAACATGCAGTATTAACTGTGGAAAGAATTTAAAACAAACATTTTTTTTTTGTAGTATAAAATCAAAGGCAATACAACATGTTTAAGAATTTCTATATAAGATCTGTCTGGTACAAAATTTAAATAAATAAAACAAACCTAGCTACCCGATAAAAGCAGATAAAGTTTCATTCTTTTTATCTTCTATCCTTTGCTATGAATACATCACAACCCATCTCACCGCAGTTCATAAACCTTGTAGGCAAAATTCATCATCTGATTCGGCTGAAGCTGCACAATTTCTGAAGGAGGAAGAAATAGCATTTTCAAGAATAAGTTAGAGCATGAATAACAAAACCGAGTAGAGAAAATACTTCAATCACAAAAATGAAGAAACCCATTTTCCAGGCATATAAATTGAAAGAATTGCATCTTCTAATCCCAAGGGAAAAGCCGGTTCTGCAAATCATGAATATTAATAGCGTAAGTACCATTAATAAGTCCTGTTTTAGTCAAGAAGAGAAACAGTACAGAACAAACATATTTAGATTTGGTTAAAAAATAGGAAAAAAAATAAATTTAGCAAATAAATAAACTACTTATCTAACCGCACGAATTATAGAATGAAAACAGCATCGAGATTTCGTCTTTTGACCTGCCATTTGGATACCTAAATCTATGCTGCAAACCTAAAAATTCACGATTTCCGATCAAAAAAGAAACTTAAACATGTAAAAAAGGTAAATAAAAACGCAATAGACAACATACCGAGCAAGAAAGGAAATCCGCAATCGTCAATTCGGACCTGAAATGGTGGAATGAACGAACTCGACTTTAGAAGCCTAAGTTATAGGTAAAGTACTTGAGGATTTTTTTTATTTCGATAGATGTAAGAAAAGGGAAACTGCAATCGGTAGGTGCTAATTATTGGATGTAAAAAGCAACTGACAAACAGGAAGAACAAAATGGGGAGACAGGGGGGATGTGAAATTGATCGTGGAGGACATGGAATGAAATGGGGGGTGAGAGAGCAGGAATGCTAAAAAGGGAAACGAATTTTAGTTTATAACGAAGGAATTAACGACGTTACTTATCGTGCTAATGCCGTTAATTATCAGCCGCTTGATATCTTTATCAAGATTAAATCCTAGCCCTTCTTTGTCTCTTGGTTTGTCCTACCAAGGGATTTTATTATATAGATACTATATAGTAGTTTGATTGTATTTTAGTTATTTTTTGTTCATAATAATGCAATTTTTTTTGAATATGATCATAACAAGTTTAATTGAAAAACAACAAAACAACTTGTGTGCCTTAATATATGTAATTCAATATTTTTCTTTTTCACACTGCCACTTGTAAATACATGTAAAATAACTTGTGCTAACATGTTGAGATTGCAAATAATTAATTTAAGTAAACGAAAGAAGCCCATAAAGAAATTTGATTTCTTAAAAATGAAGCCCAAATTAGTTCTTGGTAGTACTAGATTTCAAGCTCAGAACCACCCTAAAAAAGCTGCTGCCTGCTTACGCTAATAAATCTTCGTTCGGTCGACTTCTAAATCCTAAATCCTGGCATCTAGCTTCGAAATCCACAACGTTTGAATCAGGTTTCCCTCTTAATTGATTTTTTAACACTTCGATTTGATGCCCCAGCCCGGAAACGGGTTTCGAAGTGAATTCCGGTCAGATCAACGCTGGAACCAGACTTGACTGGCCGGAGTTCTGGCGTGCCGGCCGGAATCTCGACCCACTTCTTAGGAGTCACTGTGCTTGTTGAGCTATGTGGGGTTGAGAATCCGTGATCGTTGTTGTAAGAGCAAGTCCAACAAAAGGTTGGAAATCCAATTTTCAGAAATCTACACTCGTTTTGGCCTCCAACTGAGTTTGCAAAGTCCGATTTGTTCCGAAATCTGGGAGAAGAGTTTCGGAATGTCCAAACTCCCGAAGCGGTTGTTGAACAAACGCGTAGGATTATGCGTCTGTTCAACAAGCGCGCTCCTGTTTAACAACCGCTTGTACTCAAGCGGTTGTTTAACAGACGCGTTGAGTGTTTAATGAAAATTTTGTGATATTTATCTTCCTTCCACCGAAATTTTGACACGAAGATGTAATTAAACAAAAACAATCAACATTTGCAAAAAAACTTAAGATACATGATTGCACTAACATTTAACAGATACATGATTTCACTAACATTTAACGGATACATAGTTTCAAATATTGATTAAAGGATACAAAGTACAATATTAGAACTACTAAAGCAACGAAAACACAACCAAGGGTAAACAGTTTCACTGACTTCCAACAAAGTTCCATAAATGATCTGTTAAATCTTTCTGGAGTCTTCGATGAATGTGTGCGTTACGGTAAGCCATTTGGCTTTCAACGTGAAACTCAAGCTCTAGTTCGCTTTCAATCATATTTTCACGCCAAATCTCAGGTGGTGGAGCAGTGCAGTCGTAATTGAAATCATCCACCATGTCTCTTTCGTCCTCTATAATCGTGTTATGTAAAATAACACAAGTATACATTATCCTAGTCATTTTAATTGGAGACCAAAGTCTGCATGGATTACTGACTATGGAAAATCAGGATTGTAAAACGCCAAACGCTCTTTCTACATCCTTTCTTTGACCTTCTTGCAGTGCTGCAAACTTTGCTTGTTTATTGTTTTGTTGGTTCGGAATTGTGTTGACAATCGTACTCCATTGCGGGTATATACCATCGCCTAGGTAATATCCATGGTCATACTCGTGACCCTCTAAAGTAAAATGATGTGGAACTGATCTACCGTTCGCCAAATCGTTAAACAACGTTGAGCGTTCAACTACGTTTAAATCATTGTTCGAACCTGGCATTCCGAAGAAAGCATGCCATATCCACAAGTCGTACGACGCTACAGCTTCAAGTATAATAGTTGACGTATGAGACTTACCCTAATAAGCTCCAGCATACGCTTTAGGACAATTCTTCCACTCCCGATGCATGTAGTCTAAAGATCCTAACATCCCTGGCCATCCTCTGCTACCATGCATATCTATCAACATTGCAATGTCGGCTTCGTTTGGTATACGCAAGTATTGATTACCGTAAACGTCTACGATAGCTTGGCAAAAATGGTCTAAGCATTCTAGTACTATGCTTTCTGCCATTTTCAAATTTTCGTCTTGAGCGCCAGCAGGACCTCCATAGGCTATCATACACAATGCAGCTATCATCTTTTGAATTCCGGTGAGCCCCATTGTCATAGAAGCATTGCGTTTGTAGATAAAGTAGGAATCGTGTCGTTTAATACATTCTAGGATTCGAAGAAACAAAGGGCGCCTCATTCAGAATCTCCTTCTAAACTCTGTACTTGTATACCTCAGATTTGAGACAAAATAATCTTCCATTAGTCTCTTGTTGTGCAATGCATGATGTCGATTTTTATATCGATGGCCTACAACAGAACCTCCATGAGATTCGCTAGATTCACCATCTCTTAATGCACCTATAAGATGTCTTTGTCGTCGAAAATGATCATCCACCATAACATCAAACTCTTCGTCACTATCATCGAACAACAAACACTCTTCGGTGGACATTGTGGTCTTTTGAGTTTTTGAGTGTATACAGTACAAATTGTGGACTGTGCCTGAGTAGTGAATGCTACAAGTTTTCCTCCTTATATAACATAGTTTTTCTACATTTTGGTTTTCATTGGATACCATAATGTGACATGCATTGGTTACCACAGTATGCTTGTCATAAAGCAAGTCATGCATTGGTTACTGGAGTATCACTGACATAAAGCAAGTCGTGCATCGGTTACTGGAGTATGCTTGTCATTAAGCAAATCATGCATTGGTTACTGGAGTATCACTGACATAAAGCAAGTCTTGCATTGGTTACTGGAGTATCACTAACATAAAGCAAGTCATGCATTGGTTACCAGAGTATCACAGACATAAAGCAGCACTTCTTTTAAAGCAGCATTTGCTGTATTACTGATATAAAGCAACAGTTACAGTGGTTGTATCATCTTGTACTGGTTGTATTGTATTGTTATCTTTATGTCTCTTTCTGTTGTACTTGTAATTTATTATGTTATTGTTAATACTCGTATTGTTGTTTTTTGAGAATAGTACTAATAAATCCAACAATAAACTTAGGGATACAACTATAACACCAATAAACTTAAGGATACAACAATAAGCATAAAGATACAAAATCTTGTAAAGACACAACAGCTTACGATAGTAGTTTTAGTACGCAAACACATTAATTGTTACGCTAATTCATAGAAGTTCGAAGTCGCCTAATCTCTTGTTCTAGCTCGTTTTCGTAAGAAATAGCCCTTGGAGGGAAACAATCGTCTATCCACTCAAAATAATTACATCCGTTAGGCCATAGCGAGCATAATTGGATCCTGCGACCAATATCCTCTCCGTCAACCCGGACTACCACCTCTACCAGGTAACCACAGTGGCAATAAATGGGATAGGAGTTAACTTCCTGCTCGTTAGGAGACTGCTCACCTGAAACTCGTCGTACCTCTTGATGACCTACATCTGGAACAGTCGGAGGATCAGGTACTGTAGCCGCTTGTAAGCGTTCTTCATTTACAGCCTCTTGATGACCTACATCTGGAACATGAGCAACTGGTGGATGAATTGTCATGCGAGCCAACTCTGGGTAGACTTGACGCAATTCCTCGTAGTGCCGCTCTTGGTATTCGATATTCCAATCAATATCTGTACTTGGACTTGAAGGAGGACGCTCAGGAAAGTTTTGATCATAGTTCGAATCCATTGATGAGGGCCATGACCATGAAGACATTTTATTATTTTGATGAAAATTATGGTTCCAGCTAACTATAAAGTGCTAACCGTATATATTTATAGGGGCAATGCAGTGTTGTGGTAGTGTACATGTGATGACCCCTTAACTTATGTAGTTATTTTTCTTCAAGGTGATATGACACGGGGATGACCCTGGCTTTGCTTCATTAAAGGTCGACAAGTCCCCTTATTTCCGGCTTTGCTTTATTAAAGCAGTGGTCAGCTCATCTTTAATCAGTACGAGTTGTCAAGTCAAGTTGTTTTTATTCATTGGACAACCTATAACACGTTACCCTAGTGGTGCAGAGTGTAGTAACATCAACTGCTAAAATGCAGAAACGTTACCCTATAACACGTTACCCTAGTGGTGCAGAGTGTAGTAACATCAACTGCTGAAATGCAGAAACGTTACCCTATAACACGTTACCCTAGTGGTGCAGACTGTAGTAACATCAACTGCTGAAATGCAGAGACGTAGCAACTCAACTGTTGAGGACAGAGAGTTGTCTTGTCATATGTCTGTATCTTGTACTGCTGAAATAATGATGACAGAGCTTTACCAAAAAGCAACCCCTTATTTAAATAGTTTACACTTCGTCCCCCAATCATACCTACAGAATTGTGTGTTCTACAAAAGTCACGACGATAAGGTAAGAAACTAGTACTCTTGTTCCTTCTACGTGTTTACGTATGTCTTTGTGTACATAATATGTTTCTTGTTTGTGTGTAGCTTAAATGGACGATTGGATAATAAGTGAAACTCGTTGATAAAATGTTTGATGAGTATGAACGGAACAAGGAGGAGGAAAAAGATGGTGGTTTCATTCCAGATACACAAGTTGAAGAGGCGGAAGAACCAGTTCAAAATGAAATTGTTCGTGGTACTCAACAAATAGTTGAAGTTCAAAAAGCAAAAGGACGTCCATGCAAAAACATAAGAAGGCAAGTGGTTAACCGTAATCGTCCCAACCAAGGTGAAGCTAGCTCCAGTGGTACTACAGCAGATTTCTCTCCTCAGGACTTACTTATACTCGTGAAATCCTATATCGAAGTTGATAAGAGAGATTTGCTGCTGTTGCAAAATGGAGGAGGGCTTACCCATGAAGAATTTTGTTCGATGATAACAAGATTACATAACAATCATCGTAAATGCACCACTACACGAACTTCTACTGAAATTCATATGGCTCATCGGCGTTTCGTTGATACTTGTAAACGATACCAGAAGATTATAGAGACAGTTGAAGATGAAAACATATTTAAAACGAATCGGGCAACTTATGATTCTCGTTACCTTGCAGAGTATGGGAATGATTTTGTTGGGTACGAAGCCTACAAACTGCGTTATAGTTGGATAACCCGATACGGTGCTGAATAGGCAAATGATTTTGCTTATTGCTTGTACGTGCATCATAAGTTTTAGTAGTTATTTCATTGTTATTTCTTGTAAGCAACTTTGTAGTCAAAATTTCGGTATCAAGTTATGTTCTTCCAATATGAATATAAATTAAAAACACATATGAAACAGTATGTACACATATTAAAATAGTAGTACAAAATTTTAAACGAACAATATATTAAAATAGTATTAGAAATTAACATAATTATATTAAACACAATTTGTTTAAAATTAACATAATATATACACATATAAAAATAATGGTCCCATGCGATTGTTAAACAAACGCGTGGATCCACACGGTTGTTAAACCAACGCGTGGTCTACGCGCTTGTTGAACAACCACGTAGATCCACGCGTTTGTTTAACAACCGCGTGGATCCAAAACTGTTGGGAAATTTGCCTGTTCCGATTATTCAGAGTGTAGAAATTTAGAATTCTACACCCGAACAGTTGGAGATGCTCTAATATTTGTAGTTCTATCTTATTGACTGACTGTTGGGAAACTTTTAAACACAAAAATAAATTTTTCCTTTAACATAAATTTTCCAATTACATTAATTATGAAAATATGGAATATAAACAAATAGGACAATAACAAATAGTTTTGAGTAGTTAACATGCATCAAATGTATGTAATATGATTATTAATTTAATAAAACAATAGTAACATATCATTCGTTACATATATGCACACTTTCTTTCTCGGTGATTTAGACAAAAATCAAAGAGATAACTTAATTAATGCTGATGTCTTGATGTCCGCGTTTGTATGTTTTCAAAGATGGATGCACATGCGTTTTGCATTTTCAAGCAATTATCGACAGACTTATGTTTTTAACTGCTTGTACAATTATTTGTACTGGTTTTTCTTTGTAGCTGGTAAACATTTAGTTTTGTTGCATCATAACTAATTTTGGAAGTAGATTTAAGTAACTGATTGTAATGTGTATCATGAGAATTTAAATGGATGCTGGAGTCCTATTATCATCTCAGCGAGACTGTTTTTATTCTTTGCGAATTCATATACAATTGATAAAATGATTAATTCATCTATATTTTTAAAATTATTTTGAACGTTTTTTCTGGAAGTCCAACGGTTCCACGTGGTCACATTTTGTCTCACGGTGCTTGCCAACTTCTAGTGCATACGTTGAAAATGTTGTTTTGAGTATTCTCTCGGTTTGATCCTTCTAGCTTCTTCTTTTCCACCTTACTATGTTAAATTCAATTTTAGTTCATAATATCCTAAGATTATTTGTCATGCACTTGGGCTGAATCAAATGAAATATATAGGCGTTTTTTAACATAATATCTATTACGTTTGCTTCTAACCACACCGCTAAAAAAATTATACCATACACAATGAAGTAATGTGATATACGATACAAATGAAGCAATGTGTGACAACGATTATGATGCTTTTATTGGTAAAAATAGTGATGTATTGGAGAAAACTAAGTCACTTTAAAACATTACAAAAATAAATATAGTCGATTCTTGTTTTATATATTGTGTTATACCAAAATTAAATATTCCAAGATAAACATCCAAATGAACTTATAGAATGCACATAAAATTGCTTTAATAATTTTCTATTCAGCACCGTAGATTAGTAATATTTGTTCTACCAACCTAGGTAAAGCGCCAAAATCAACAAAAAAAATTAATAACTACTTCAAAATGAAAAGAGACCATTGGTAATTAGTCTACATGAAAACAAATTTAACACTAAAACAGTTGATCCAATAACCATTAAAGCTCCATGAAGCTTCGAACGATCATCTCCATCATTGTGAAATCATCAAAGATCATCGTCAAGCTCAATTATCGAAGATCAAATCCACGATAATCACCGCTATTGGTGAGATCTAAGCATTTCTATGGTGAATTCAGGAGATTGTAGAGAAGAGATAGATAATTGTTGTAAAAAAATAGAAAAGATGTATAGGGAAATTGATCATGTACCTTGTAATGATGAAGATCATAATGAAATCATCGATTAAAGTGGACGTAGGCCAAAACTGAGGACGAACCACTATAAACGCTCTCTATTTTTGCTATTTTCTGATTTCCCTTGCTCTTAACCTTGTTTTTTACTGATAAAAGTGTAATACACCTATCGGGGTGTTAGAGCATGTCCAACAAATCGGGTGTAGAATTCCAAAATTCTACACCCCGAAAAATCGAACAGGCGGAATTTCCCAACAGTTCTCAAACCTCGCGTTTGTTCAACAAGCGCACGTATCCAAGCGCTTGTTTAACAAGCGCTTGGATCCGCGCGTTTGTTGAACAAACGCGTAGTTTATAACAGCCAAATTCTAACCTAGCATTTTTAGTATATTATATTACGTTTAAAATTTCAAAAAAAATTCAATAATAAACTATTAATTTTAAGAATATGTTTATATACTGCTTCATATTTTTAATATTCGTATGTAATCTTTTGTTTTTATCGTCGTGGTTGATGTAAAACACACAATTTTGTAGGTATAGTTGGGGGACGAAGTGTAAACTATTTAAACAAGGGGCTTGCTTTTTGGTAAAGCTCTGTCATCATTAATTGAGCAGTAGGATACAGACATATGACAAGACAACCATTTGTCCTCAACAGTTGAGTTGCTATGGCTCTGCATTTCAGCAGTTGATGTTACTACACTCTGCACCACTAAGGTAACGTGTTATAGGTTGTCCAACGAATAGAAACAACATGACTTGGCAACTCGTACTGATTAAAGATGACTTGACCACTGCTTTAATAAAGCAAGGTAAGAAACTAGGGTCATCCCCGTGTATATTCTTAGTCTATGGGGTCGTCACGTGTAAAGTTAAATGGGATTGATCTTTTCATTTAAATAGTAGATGATGGATTGCTCTTCTTTCGTAAATAACTCCTTAGGTTAAATGGGAGATTGGTATATAAGTGATGAACAAATGGAGCAAATGTTCGATGAGTGGGAAAAAACCAAAGATAACCAAAATGAGGTAGGATTCGTGCCAGAAACTCAAATAAACGAGGTGTCTGAAGAGGTTCCTGCACCGCAAATACGACCTACAATAAGATGACCTACTAGAAGCGTACAAGCTCAACCAGTTCGTGCTAACCATAGAGCCTCATCTTCATTAGGTTCAACTAACGAATATTCTGCAAATGAATTATACATCCTCGTGAAAGCGTATTTTAAAGTTGAACGTCGAGATACATTATTGATTAAAAGAGGTGGAGGTTTAAGCCATGAAGAGTTTTGGTCAATGATTGCAAAATTACATAACAGTCACCGTAGGTGTCCCATTAGAAGATCAACAGTTGAAACTCATTTAGCTCACCGTCGTTTTGTAGAAGCATACGATCGCTACCATACGATTGTCCAGACAATGGAAGATGAAGACATACTTCAAGCATCTCAAGCAACTTTTGATGCTCATTACCTGGCTGAACACGAGATGGATTTTGTGGGTCACAAATCTTACAAGCTTCGCTATAGTTGGCTAACCCGATCCCGGGATGAGCAGGTTTATATTGTTTGTTTACTAAATTTCGTGCTTTTAATTAAGTCTGTCGTATTTTTAATTCTGATTAGGAATTTCTATGTTGTGTTTTCGTTGCTTTAGTAGTTGTAATAGTGTATTGTTTCCTTTAATCAATATCTGAAACTATGTATCCGTTGATTATTAGCAAAATCATGTATTTTAATCTTTTGCTTGTTGGGATAATAAAACTTAGGATGCAACATATACTAACATAGAAATAGATATTATAACTACGGGTAATAAAACTTCCTTTTTGTTTGTTGGGATTTTAAGTCACCTAATCATCACGGTTAAACCGCAAATGTTCAATAACGTTTTGGAGACGTCTAATCTCGTGTTCGAGTTCATTTGCATCTGTAATTCCCCTTGGGCCTAGAGATTCGTCTATCCATTCTGCGTAATTGCATCCATTCGGATAGTATGGACATTGTTGAATGCGAGGGCCAATATTGTTTCCATCTGCTTGAACCACAACGTCAACCGGATAACCTCAATAGTAGCAAACTTGATATAAATCACCTTTCCGTTCGTAAGGAATTGGAACATGTGGTACTTGATAAGAATCAACTTCATGCCGTGGTAGAACGTTTGGTACTTGGGCTTGATGTGGAGGTTGGATGGACTGTTGTTCGGACGGTGGTAGAACGACGAACTGTTCATGCATGTGTTGAACGTTTGGTACTTGGGCTTGATGTGGAGGTTGGACAGGCCGTCGCTCGGACGGTGGTCCAACCCGAGAGCTCAATTCGTTTAGAAACTCGAGTTCATCTGCAAGCTCCTGAAGTCGCATCTATTCATACGCCTGTTCTTCAGAGTCTGAAGATGATGGCCAAGAAGTCATGGTTGTGGTAAAACACAGAGTAGTTGAAGTGAGGTAAGTTGTGAGTAATTCGACAGAGATATATAGCTGCGTAGTGTACTAGTGAATAAAGGGTAAAACAAACATACCGCGGTTTTATTTCAATTATTTGAATGCGGTAACCAATGCATGACTTGCTTTATGACAATCATACCGCGGTAACCAATGCATGCCACATTTAAAGTGTTGCTTTATGTCAGTGATACAACCTTAAAGTGTTGCTTTATGTCAGTGATACAACCACTGCAGCTTTATTTCAAATATTTGAATGCGGTAACCAATGCATGACTTGCTTTATGACAATCATACCGCGATAACCAGTGCATGCCACATTTAAAGTGTTGCTTTATATCAGTGATACAGCCTTAAAGTGTTGCTTTATGTCAGTGATAAAACCATTGTAGCTTTATTTCAAACATTTGAATGCGGTAACCAATGCATGACTTGTTATATAAGGAGGAAAACTTGTAGCATTCACTATTCAAACACAATCCATTATTTTTAGTATATATACTCAAAAACTCAAAAGTCCACAATGGCCACCGAAGATGATTTGTTCGATGTTAGCGACGAAGACTTTGATATTATGGTGGATGATCATTTTCGTCGACAAAGACAGCTTATAGCTGCATTAGGAGATGGTGAATCTAGCAAAAAACATGGAGGGTCTGTTGTAGGCCGTCGATATAAAAATCGACATCATGCATGGCACAACGAGAGACTAGTGGAAGATTATTTTGTTTCAAATTCGAGGTATACAACTACAGAGTTTAGAAGGAGATTCCGAATGAGGCGTCCCATGTTTCTTCGAATCCTAGAATGTATTAAACAACACAACTCCTACTTTATCTACAAACGCAATGCGTCTATGACCATGGGGCTCACCGGAATTCAAAAGATGACAGCTGCACTGCGTATGATAGCCTATGGAGGTCCTGCTGATGCTCAAGACGAAAACTTAAAAATGGCAGAAAGCACAGTACTAGAATGCTTAGACCATTTCTGCCAAGCAATCGTAGACGTTTACGGTAATCAATACATGCATAGACCAAACGAAGCCGACATTGCAATGTTAATGGATATGCACGATAGCAGAGGATGGCCAGGGATGTTAGGATCTTTAGACTGCATGCATTGGGAGTGGAAGAATTGTCCGAAAGCATATGCTGGAGCTTATCAGGGTAAGTCTCATATGTCAACTATTATACTTAAAGCTGTAGCATCGTACGACTTGTGGATATGACATGCTTTTTTCGAAATGCCAGGTTCGAACAATGATTTGAATGTAGTTGAACGTTCAACGTTGTTTAATGATTTGGCGAACGGTAGATCAGTTCCATATCATTTTACTTTAGAGGGTCACGAGTGTGACCATGGATATTATCTAGGCGGCGGTATATACCCACAATGGAGTACCATTGTCAAGATAATACTGAACCCACAAAATAATAAACATGCAATGTTTGCAGCAATGCAAGAAGGACAAAGAAAGGATGTAGAAAGAGCATTTGACGTTTTACAATCTAGATTTGCCATAGTCAGTAATCCATGCAGACTTTGGTCTCCAATTAAAATGACTAGGATAATGTATACTTGTGTTATTTTACATAACATGATTATAGAGGACGAAAGAGACATGGAGGATGATTTCAATTACGACTGCCTTGCTCCACCACCTGAGATTTGGCGCGAAAATATGATTGAAAGCGAACTAGAGCTTGAGTTTCATGTCGAAAGCCAAATGTCCTACCGTAATGCTCACATTCATCAAAGACTCCAGAAAGATTTAACAGATCATTTATGGAACTTTGTTGGAAGTCAGTAAAACTATTTACCCTTTGTTGTTGTGTTTTTGTTGCTTTAATAGTTATAATACTGTACTGTATCCTTTAATCAATATCTGAAACTATGTATCCGTTAATTGTTAGTGAAATCATGTATCTTAAGCTTTCGTAAAACTGTTGATCGTTTTTGTTTAATTACATCTTCGTGTCTAAATTTCGGTGGAAGTAAGATAGATATCACAAAGTTTCATCTAATGACTCCACGCGTCTCTTAGTGAAATCATGTATCTTAAGCTTTTGTATAACTGTTGATCGTTTTTGTTTAATTACATCTTCGTTTCTAAATTTCGGTGGAAGGAAGCTAAATATCATAAAATTTCATCTACAAACTCCACGCGTCTGTTAAACAAACGCGTGATTACACGCGCTTGTTCAACAAGCGCGCGCTTGTTGAATTTCCACGCGTTTGCTCAACAAGCGCTTCGGGAGTTTGGAGATTCCGGAACTTTTCTCCTCGATTTCAGAACGAAGCGCTGTTTTCAACCTCTGTTGGAGCGGAATATGGGTGCGGATTTCGGGAATTTGGAATTCGGGGTAATTAGTGCTATTTTTGGCATTAATAATAATAACCAAGTGCAAACTCTAGCCCTAGCAAGATATTTAACCCAGCCGTCAACATTCAGTTTTCTTCTTTTTTTAGGATTTCATCTCTCAAAAGCAAATAACCAGAGGACATGGTTGCTCTTAAGCTTCAAAAGAGGCTTGCCGCAAGTGTGCTCAAGTGTGGGAAAGGAAAGGTCTGGTTGAATCCAAACGAGACTAACGAAATTTCACTGGCCAACTCCCGTGAGCTTCTGATTTTTTTATGGCTTTAAGATTCATTTAGTTCTGCAAATGATTGATTTGTTTGTTAATTATATGTGTTGTGATTCCATTTAGATTGATGTATAATATAAATGATGTCCTTTGTTACTCCTATTAGAAAGGGATAGGCTTTATGGGCAATTGAATTAATGGATGTTTGTTCCTAGTAAACTTGTGAAGGTAGGGAAATAGTTACTTTGAGTTATTTTTTCAATATATATATAGTACAGAGGTCTCAAACATTTTACTGGATTTCTTCATCCAACATATGTATAGGTTGTGCTGGAATATGCACATGGAACATCAAACATCGTGTGAGAACTTCTTGTTTGGAGTTAGTTTAGATGCTGTCATAGTATAAACTCTACAAATTATTTGCCTTTTTTTAATATTGGATCACACCACTTCATGTCATTGATTTAAGGTGTATAGTTTCAAGAGTGAAAGACTATAGTAGGCTTTAATATATTTTGTATGCAGGCTTGTAATATACAATTTTATAATATTTTTGAACATCGGGATCACATTTTTAAGGTTCATTTGTGAATCACAGCGAAGTCAACTTATTTTGTGTAATCAACTGTTTGATAATCATAATGCTTTTCATTTTATAAATTTAACTTGGGATTGATATTCTTTTATTTTTCCCATGTATTTCTGATCGATGCATTCACTGTAAAATGCATTTGAAGCAATATGATATATATGCAGTTCCTCTTGTTGCCATGCCGAGACCTTCCAACTACTACTTGTCCATGTTAAATATGCCTGAATATGATCACTGTCAAAGGTATTTACTACTGTGTTGCAACTTATTTTGATGCAATGCAATGTCTATTTTCTTTATGAAATGATGATGATGTCATTATGCTTTTGCAACAAAGGCCAAAACATAAGGAAACTGGTGAAAGATGGGTTTATCATAAAAAAACCTCAGGTAATTCATTCACGATTTCGTGCAAGGAGAAGAATGGATGCCAAAAGGAAAGGACGACATGCTGGATATGGTTAGCTGCATTATTCTTAAGTACACGCGCTTGTATCTATATATAATTCACTTGGTTATTTTATTTTATTCGTTGATTGAATAGGTAAGCGTAAGGGTACCAGGGAGGCTAGGCTTCCATCCAAGATTCTCTGGATGAGGCGCATGCGAGTTCTAAGGCGCATGTTGAAGAAGTACCGTGAATCAAAGAAGATTGACAAGCACATGTATCATGACATGTACATGAAGGTGAAGGGTAATGTGTTTAAAAACAAGCGAGTTCTTATGGAGAGCATTCACAAGTCCAAATCCGAGAAGGCAAGAGAGAAGACTTTGGCCGATCAATTTGAAGCTAAGCGTGCTAAGAGCAAGGCAAGTAGAGAAAGAAAGCATGCAAGAAGGGAGGAGCGATTTGCTCAGGTCAGTTTATTTTCCATGTTTCTTTGAACTTCTATGTTTCTTATAAATCGTTTGTTTTGTTTTTTCTGGTCCTCTTTTATGGTTTCCGAAGCTCATGGTGTGATAGGACTATGTAGGCATAAAAAAAATATTGATTTAAAAAAGTCTGTTCATTGTGGATTAACAAGTAAAGTTAGGTGGGCATTTTCTTCTCCCCTTGTTGATCTGTACTTTCGGTTAAATTGTTTTCTTTGACCTCTTTCTATTCATTTCTCTTAACACTACAGTCAAGTCAATCCCTCCATACATTCATTCATCATTCAAGATAATTTCTCCATGAATACTAATCCATACTGAGATAAACAATAGACAATTATACTTAATGGGAGCTACTTTTAGGAGATAAAGTTTGAGAGGACTTGTTTCAGTTTGTTGACTGGTTTCAAATTTGTAAACATGCTTGTATGCCTGAGCACACACTCTGTATATGCACATATACACATGCAAGCAAAAAAAAAAAAAAAAAAAAAAGAAAAAAAAAAAAAAGTGAAAGAAAGAAAGAAAGAAAAAAAAGATGTAGTGCCATAACTATGGCATTCAACACATATAAATTTTGTTACACTATATACCTTTGACAAACTTATCTAGTCATCTGCGATGTCAGATTTGTTATTGATATGAAAATGTTGATTGCTCAGTAAACCTAAAGGGATCATTCATCTTAAATTGTTTAGATCGTTAGGATTTGTTCTTACATAAACATATTTTTGGTCTGAATTTGATTTTTGTGTGGTCATTGATATCGAAGTTAGCTTAGGTCAAGTGGTAAGATCTCTGGATTGTTTTGTTCCAGAGGTCTTGAGTTTGATTCTGTGAGGTACCAAAAATGAGTGGTCTGCTTAAATTAACTATCGCTGTTAGATTAGTGATCCTTGGGCTTTTGTGCAATTTTAGAAGCTTCAAATCAATGTATTCTCATTATATACGCACACATGCGGGATAAGAGTGGTCAGAACATGGAAGGCATATCGATGCACTAACATTCTCAACTTGCATTTGTCTGTTGCGCGAGTCTCTTGCTTCTCTTTCAACTCAAGCATTTATTTGTTCTCGTGAAATTTGGTTCTCATATTCAAAACTGGAGTGTCATTAACAATACTCCTTTTGAAGATAGCCGTTTATTTTCTCTTCATCTTACATAATATTTTTCTTTGTTCTGATGACTTGAAAAAAATACCGATAATGGGGAAATGCTAAGCAGGTGGTTTTGCTGTTTTCCAAATCCTAACAATCATTGGCTAATATTTCTTCGTAGAATCCGGTGGCTTGATATTTTTATAAATATTGAAACTGAAGTTCCAAGAAATGTAGTTAAAAGGCTCAATTTGAAATATGATTTTTTTTTTAAAAACATGTTTACAAATTTTAGATGTCAAAAAATAGGATTTTAAAAAAGAAAAAAATTAACTAGTTTCCAACTTCAGAAAATTGACCTTGAATATATGAAATTTAGCGCAGTAAAGAAAATGAAATTTGTGTTGCCATTTTCTAGATATGTATGTTTTCTTTTGGGCAATTCGTAAAGAATTAATGCGATATGCAATTAAATAGTATTGCAATTTTGCAGTCCATTCAAAAGTAATAGACAAAAATCTGTCATCCCTTATGTTTCAAATTTCCTGTCAAATCTGCCATTGAAAATTCCTCTTTTTTTCTTGTAAATAAAGGGACCTGTTGAAAAGGCACCTGCTCCAACACCTGCACCTACTGCCAAACCTGCCGAGTAAGCGCAAATTTCAGCTTCTATTATTACCTGTCTATTAAAAATATGTACTGTGATTTATTAATCAGTGATTTTTACCATGTTTCAGGGCACCTGTTAAGAAGTCAAAGAAGCAGAGAGATTAGATGCAAATGTTGTTTTTGTTTATGAATTGCTATTTACGTTTGAATTCTACCTGTAGTTGTATTAAACTTGTTTCTTGTTTTTGTTTCTGCTTGAGGTACAATACAATTTTGAACTGTCCTAGTATTGTTTTTTGTGTGTTTAAGATTAACTTGAAATGTTCCACCATGAAACGTTTTGCTTTTACAGATGTTTTCTTATCAGTTGGCGTAATTTTTTAAGTTTTATAATTTTGTTATTTAACATTGTTAACCCTCTTTTTGGTAAGAGTCTCAACGAGCCAGACCAAAACCCAAACGCGCAAATGAATATAAGTCGCGCTTCAGGAAGCTCGGTGGACGTACGGTCCGAAGCAGTCACATCTCGGCCCAAGTCCAGCCTAGTCGATAGGCAGATCACTTCGGAAGAATCGCTCTCCTAGTCTACCGGGTATCTCGCTTCCGTAAATGGCGCGTCGACCGATTATCTCGGACCAGCATGGAAATCTTCTACAGAGTCATTCCACCATATATCTCGACTTTCAAGGCAATAAAAGTGATCAAACCATATCCAGACAAAGCTCTACTTTTGATATACCTCTCCATGGATGCCACGTCGGCCGCAACTTCCGAGAATACTATTTATGAATGTGGAATCAGTCTCCAACCGCTATTTAAACCAATTGATGAATTCCACGTGTCCAGCCTTTCTCGAAATGGCCGGACCATATTACAACAATCCAAGCCGCACTTTCCACCTATAAATACCTCTAAGCTTGAAGAGGAAAGGAGGACAGACTCTTTTTTCTAGACTTCTTTCAGACCTCCTTTCATTTCTCTCAATCTCAAAAAGAAGGGAAAATAGCCATCTTCTTTCTCTTCTTCAAACAGAAAAAGCATTGTACTTGTAACCATAAAAAAAAAGAAATAATATATAAAGTGGACGTAGGCACCGTCTTTGCCGAACCACAATAGAAACTCTGTGTGTGCTCCCTGTTCTTTTTACTTTTACTGCATTTTATAATCTTTATTCGTGTGTTCATCGCACGATTGGGGGTTGACTGTCACTAGTGACCAACTTTTGACGTCAACACTTTGGCGCGCCAGGAAGGGGGCGAATACCGATATTCTGTTGGAGCCTCTGCTCACTTCTGTTTATCGCAAACAAGCAAAAGAAAGACGGAACATCTTCTCGCCCTACGTCTATTGATGCTGGCGATAACAATGCCACAGAAGCATGTCTCGAAGCTTCCTCTCACGAAGTTGTATCTCGATACGTTACTCGGGATGACTTGGGTAAGATAATGATCGAATTCAGAGAACAAATGACATCTCATGGTAAACTCCTCGAACGACAGCAGCAGTTGATGGATCACCTTCTCGGTCGACTGGAGACATGATTGAACGCTTCAACATCAAGTCCTCCACCGACCGGGACTAGGGCAACAGCTGACTTTCGGTTTGCACAAATTCAGGCTACCGATCGAGCTACACCTTTATTTCATCCTGGTTTGGTCCCACCAACCAATACTTCACAACCAGGAATATCGCTTCCAACGACCAGCGCAGCTGTGGCCACAGAATCTCAGGAGGCGGACGATCAAGATCTAGATCGGTCGAACACCTTGCCTCCATTCTTGGGAACATCACGACCTATCAAACCAGTCGAGCAACCACCGGGCCCGTCAGAATCAATGTCATTCCCATTACAACCCGGAATCTTATCGCAGACCAGACTAACATCTCTTTCCCTTCAACAAAGAGTTGGTACAGCCTTCCCTTCAAACGAGGGAAGCCACCCCGCTATATCGGTCCTCACCGTGGCGGAAGAAAACGCTACCGTAGACCCTCCTAACCTCGCTCCAAACGGGGGCAACCCCGAGCTCCGAACATCACATGCTATGCTGGATCAGCCTAGACCCTTTGTTACGGGCGTGGCTCGACCCACAACTCATCAGGTTCCAGAGGGCCCATTATGCCCAGAACCACCTACTGTGGCTCACCTTCCCTCACACTTTCACTCAACCCTCGGAGACCGAGCCCAACCAACGGTCGCCCTTCCGAGCGTGCTTTTGCCAGATCCCCGGGCGGAACCTTCTCAGAATGCGGAGCTAAATTCATGGCAACGACTCCTCGAAGATGGGAGTCAGCTTACGAGCATCATCCGACGTTTTACTCGGGGCAACTCTTCGCAGCAAGACATAGATAATGTCAATCGCAGCCCCTTCACCAGGGAAATCAGAAATTCTCAAAACCCTCCGGACTTCAAGTTCCTAGCTATCGAGCCATATAACAGTCACACTGACCTGACCATCCATCTCATGCGGTACATGCGACATATGAAAGTACTCGGTGCATCGACCAACGTCATGGCTAAGTGTTTCACCCTCTTTCTCACAGACATAGTCGGCATGTGGTTTCGACATCTGACAACGGAGTCAATCGGCAGTTGGAACACTCTGGTCACCCGCTTCATCAAACAGTTCCAAGTGCATATCTCTCGACCGAAAAGTGTCCTGTTCCTATCTACCATCAAGCAGCGATCTGGAGAGACGCGCATGTCCTTTCTTGAAAAATTCAACGTGGCCGTAGCATCTGTCGATCGGCCCGAGCCATCGATGGTACTAATGGCCGCCATTGCGGGAGTTTAAAATCGATCAGAATTCTCAATCTCTTTAACCAGAGTCCTCCTTAGGATATAGACGACTTTTACTCCGAGGTCGAGAGATTCCTCCGACAAGAGGATGCCAGCCTTGAAATGGAGAGCCTTGAGGTTTTAGTAGCCAAACAACAAGGTCCATTCAATGGTAATGGCCAGAATAAAGGAAGAGGAAAGGCCCCGGAGAAGAACGAGCGCAATATTCGACCTCGAAATGAAAACAAGTATGACCAATACACTGAGCTCAATTCCTCTTTGCTCGATATCTATCTCGACATACGCGAGTCCTTACCAACTCCAAGACCACCTCGACGAGAGCCGACCCAGATGGAACTCGATTCTGGCAAGCATTGTATATTCCACAACGTAGCTGGACATAATACAAATGAATGCCGACATCTGCGCGATCTCATCGAAGGACGAGTCAGAAAAGGAAAGCTCCCCGAATATGTCAAAAATCGCGCCCCGGCCATGCCGCCGCGACCTTCTGCCCAAGTTCCTCAGGTCGGTCCTCGAGCTCCTAGAAACGGAAAGGACCCTGAGACTAGCACTCGCGGCATTATCATTAATTAGATTTTTTATCTTTTCTTTTGATGTATTCCTTTCAATAATAAGGACACCTTGATGAACACATGTATGGGGTTAGGATTTAGCTCCTAGGCATGTCCTGAAATCGACGGTTGTCCCCATAGAATTTCTTTTCTTTGTAATAGTTATTTAGCAGTTATGAAATTTATTTTTGCAAATATAGATCATGTTTGAACACCTCTAAGCCAAGCATGAATAAACGCTCGCCCCCTGTTTTATGTAGTCAGCGCGAAAGCCCACCACCTTTTTTCTAAACGCCTACTCCTTTAACCGAGTGAGGTCATGTTTTCTAAATATGAAGTATAGATTATACCCTTTCTTTTCTTTTTACACCACGAGCATTCGTAGCTCACTGGACAAACTAACTTAACATGAGTCGAGCATAAAAACACACTTGCCCTAAGCCGAGTATGATTAATACTCACCACCTCTTTAAGCCGAGCATGGTTAGCGTTCGCCACTAAGCCGAACCTGGTTAGCGTTCGCCACTAAGTCGAGCATGGTTAATGCTCGCCACTAAGCCGAACCTGGTTAGCGTTCGCCATTGAGCCGAGCATGGTTAATGCTCGCCATTAAGCCGAACCTGGTTAGCGTTCGCCATTAAGCCGAACATGGTTAATGTTCGCCACTAAACCGAGCATGGTTAATGCTCGCCACCCTTCAAAGCCAAGTAAAATAAAATGCTCGACCCATCAGCCTTATCCAAAACGAGAATGGTTCATTTTGTATTTGCAGGAACCAACTCTCATACAAATAGCGATCGCCATCTCGGCCTTAATACGGTTCCCGATCGTTGTCGGTTTTCCGGCCTTAATACGACCTGGTATGGTCGTCGGTTTTCTGGCCTTAATACAACATCAGAATCGTCGGTTTTCTGGCCTTAATATGGTCCGGTGTGACCATAGCTCCTCAAACGTTTGTGCTTCAGTTCAAATTTCTGAACACACCTCCCCCTAACAATGAAGATGCATTCTGAGGGGCAAAGTGTTAACCCTCTTTTTGGTAAGAGTCTCGACGAGCCAGACCAAAGCCCAAACGCGCAAATGAATATAAGCTGCGCTTCAGGAAGCCCAGCGGACGCAAGGTCCGAAGCAGCCACCTCTCGGCCCAAGTCCAGCCTAGTCGATCGGTAGATCACTCCGGAAGAATCGCTCTCCTAGTCGACCGGGTATCTCGCTTCCGTAAAAGGCGCGTCGACCGATTATCTCGGGCCAACATGGAAATCTTCTACAGAGCCATTCCACCATATATCCCGACTTTCAAGGCAATAAAAGTGGTCAAACCATATCCGGACAAAGCTCTACTTTTAATATACCTCTCCATGGATGCCATGTCGGCCGCAACTTCCGAGGACACTATTTATGAACAGTGGAATCAGTCTCCAGCCGCTATTCAAACCAATTAATGAATTCCACGTGTCCAAGCTTTCCCGGAGTGGCCGGACCATATTGCAACAACCCAAGCTGCACTTTCCACCTATAAATACCTCCAAGTTTGAAGAGGAAAGGAGGACGGACTCTTTTTTATAGACTTCTTTCAGACCTCCTTTCATTTCTCTCAATCTCAAAAAGAAGAAGGGAAAATAGCCATCTTTTTTCTCTTCTTCAAACAGAAAAAGCATTGTACTTGTAACCATAAAAAAAAGAAATAATATATAAAGTGGACGTAGGCACCGTCTTTACCGAACCACTATAAAAACTCTATGTGTGCTCCCTGTTCTTTTTTACTTTTACTGCATTTTATAATATTTATTCGTGTGTTCGTCGCACGATTGGGGGTTGACTGTCACTAGTGACCAACTTTTGACGTCAACAAACATGTACCTATTTAATTACCAAGATCACCAGACTGGGTTTTTATCAGCTGTAGCTCTGATTATTGGTATATCCAGTCTTCTCCGTCTCGGTTTTATAATTACGTTGTATGCAAATAATCAAAGCTAAGTTTGTTATTCATGGTATACGTATGTTTGTTGATGGAAAGCGCTATATGTGTATTAGTAAGAGCTATGCTTGCGGCAATAGCTGGTCTGCTAACTGCTGAAAAGTAATTCACTAGTATGTTACATTGCATTATTAGAGCACCTATGTCATTCTCTGATTCTACACCAACTGGAAGAATCTTAAATCGGGTTTGTATGTGAACCCTGTCACAACTTTGAATGCAAATGTGGATACTCTAATGATGCTTTAAAGTACTTGTGCAAACTTCTGCAGACAAAAGTGTTGTAGACATGGAATAGCTAGGAAATTAACCCGGTTAGCAGGTTGGGCAATTCAAACTCTGGGAGCTATCGTGGTCTTGTCCAATGTCGCTTGGCCAGTATTTGCTCTATTTGTCCCTTTCACTACAGTATGCATATGGTATCAGGTAAGTATACTACCTTCTAAATTGACATTAATTGCCAAATATACACGATAAGGTATAAGGTGTTGTAGTACATTAGGCAATGTAAAGTGAGTGTACCATCGGTCTAATCATGTTTAATATTTGTTAATTGTTATGTGTTGCAGCAATATTACATTTCAACTACAAGAGAGTTGGCACGGCTAACAGGAACTCAAAGTGCTCCTGTACTTCATCATTTTGGAGAATCTCTTTATGGAGTTGCTACAATAAGAGCATTTGAACAGCAACTATGTTTCCCGAGTTCAAATCTTTCTTTAATTGATAGTCATTCAAGACCATGGTTTCACAACATTTATGCAGCGGAATGGCTTTTCTTTAGACTGACTGTGATGTCGAATGTTGTGTTTGCATTTTCATTAATTTTACTTCTTAGCCTACCTGTTGGTTATATAAATACAAGTTATTTAATTTCTTTGAACATGAAAATTATAGTCAACAGTTTATTATCTTATATTTTTTCTAATGAGATTTATTGTATTACAGGCATTGCTAGGCTTGCTGTAATTTACAGCTTAAATCTCTATACAGAACTATCATCTGTCATATGGAATTTTTGTACTATAGAAAACAAGATGGTTTCTGCTGAAAGGATACTGCAGTATTCAAGGATTCAATGCGAAGCTCCTCTCTTAATTGAGGAATGCATGTTTCCAAATAACTGGCCCGAAACTGGAACAATAACCTTTAACAACTTGCAGGTACATGTGCTCTGAAGTAGAAAATTCTCTTAAATAAAAACTGAATGCTATCCTTGTCACAAGTAAAGTTATCTTTTCAAAGGAATGACAATAAAGCATTCTTAAACACTTCTTGATCAAACTGCATTTTGGATTCAAAACAAAGTATTTTTTTCCCTTTTTCTGCACAGAACTAAAAAAATAAAGAACATAACATTCACGGTTCCAGGCAAGAAAAAACTGGGTGTTGTTGGACATACTGGAAGTGGGAAATCTACTTTGATACAAGTACTTTTTAGAATAGTTGAACCAAGAGAAGGATCAATTATAATAGATGGTGTTGATATCTGCAAAATTGGGCTTCATGAGCTACGTCGAAGGCTAGGTATTATTCCTCAAGATCCCACGTTGTTTGATGGTACTGTTAGAGGAAATCTTGATCCTTTCAATGAGCATTCAGATGACAGAATATGGCAGGTATATGTATAATAGTTTATACATGCCACGATTGGATATTTTGGTTCTATTTAATCGTCCTCAACAATTGGTGCATTTCATTATGTTTCTATTAAAATGCACCAGTTGTTTTGAATCACTAAATTTGGTGGTATAGATCTTTGGATGTGAACTTCTGCTCTGGTTTTAAACACTTCACCTTGTTAAAGGTTTTGGACAAGTGCCAGCTTGGGGAATTGATAAGACAGAACGAAAGGAATTTATGCTCATCAGGTAACCATTACATCTTAAGCCATAAACTTCATTTTTTTTAAGAAGCTGAAATGCATGTTTTCATTTATAGTGGTTGAAAATGGTGAAAACTGGAGTGTTGGTAAAAAAAACAGTTAATTTGCCTTGGAAGAGCCCTACTGAAACGAAGCAGAATTCTGGATGAAACAACTGCTTCAGTTGATTCCGCTACTGATGGGATAAGACAGAAGGTAATACATGAAGAACTTGAAAATTGCACGGTTGTTACAGTAGCTCACAAAATCCACACTGTTATAGATAGCGACTTGAATTTGGTGCTTGTCCATGGTACACTAATTTTTGTGTTACAAAGCATCAACCCGACTGTTGTGTTATGCATATTGTAACTGTTTGAATATTGTTTTATGTTGAACAGGACGGTTGCTTGAGTACGACACTCCAACCAAGCTATTAGAAAGAGAGACCTCTGCCTTATGTTTGTAATAACTGCTTGTACAATTATTTGTACTAATTTTTCTTTGTAGCTTGGTAAACATTTAGTTTTGTTGCAATATAACTATTCTTGGAAGTAGATTTAAGTAACTGATTGTAATGTGTATTATGTGAACTTAACTGGTTACAGAAATTCTATTATTATCTCAGCGATACTGTTTTAATTCTCAGCAAATTCATATACAATTCATAAAATAATTAGGTCATCTATATTTTTGAAATTATTAAATGTTTTTTATGGAAGTCCAATGGTTCCATGTGGTCGCATTTTGTCTCACGGTGCTTACCAACTTCTAGTGCTTACAATGAAACTGCTGTTGTATTATCTTGGTTTGATACTTCTAGCTTCTTCTTTTCCACCAATTGTCTTACTATGTTAAATTCAGTTTTAGTTCATGATACCCTAAGATTATCACACTTTTTTTATTACTTGTCATGCATTTGGGTTGAATCAAATGAAATATATAGATGGTTTTCAACGTAATATTCATTACATTTGCTTCTAACCACACCGCACAAAAAATAAAAATAAAAATAAAAATAAAGAATCATACCATACACAATGAAGTAATGTGATTTACGATACATAATGAAGCAGTGTGTGAAAACCATGATTATGATGTTTTCATTGGTACAAATAGTGATGTATTGGGGAAAACTAACTAAGCCATTTTAAAATATTACAAAAATATTTAATAATAATTGAAATACCTTTGGTGTCACACTTTTTCGATGTAAATGTGAACTACCAAAAAAGCCCTTATCAAATCGACAGCTAGGGTGGTTTGCTTACTATCACTTGTCCAAAATAAACTTTTGTGAAGCAAATTTTTATTTTTCTCGAAATTGTTTTCTTAAACGTTGTTAATGTTTTAAATTCTAATACCTAAAATTTCTCTAAATTTCTATTATATTCCAAATGTACTTTAGATCTACCGTTAATATCATATTTCTACTACAATATTCTTTGATAAATCTAAATATATTATTTAAAAAATATAACAAATTCTTAAATCAATCATGCTTTTGTCAATTAATACAAAATAACAACAATTTTTTATTTTAATTATATAATCAAACAACCGGTTTCTCACCGTTGTGCGGTTATACTAGTATATATTGTGTAAACTTATCATTACTAAGACATATGATCATAGAAATAAATTTTACATAAATTTAATATGTCAATCTACGAATATTATTAGATCATTTTTTTGAATTTGTTCAGAAGGGAAACTGACCGGAGTTGTAAAACCTCTCTAGTGCACCCAGCACAGTCCGCAAGCACCACATAAGCGGCTAATTTTAGCGTATGCACATGGTAAGCTCTTACCATGTCATTCCGGGTTTCGAACTCGCGTCACTATTACCACTGCGCAAAGTCCTTAACTGAATATTATTAGATCATAATATCGCTTAAGAATAGGATTTTACGCATGAAATTGTTTACAAATTCAAAAGATTAATCTATAAATATTAACAGGTCTTAGCATCGCTTAAAAATAGGATCTAATAAATAATTTTTATATGCAAACTCATTTTTTATTAACGAATAATAGAATTGAAGATTCACAATTAAAAAAAAAGATATTGCAACATTTTTTTTAAAAACATGTGATTTTAGCAACAATATTTATATATATATATATACATATATACATATACATATATATATATATGAAAATTACCAATATATATATAATTTTATTTTGAATGGATTAAACATATAGGATTTGTAATTAAAAAAAAAAGAGCTCACGCGCGAAGCGTATGCCGTAATGCTCATAAATATAGTCGATTCTTGTTTTATATGTGCGTTATACCAAAAATTAATATTCGAAGATAAACATCCAAATGAACTGATAGAATGCACATAAAATTGCTTTTATCATTTTTATTGAGCACCATGGAGTAATAATATTTGTTCTACCAACACATGTAAGGCGCCAAAATCAACTATAAGTTTAAATAGCTAATTCAAAATAGGAAAAAAGGAGGAAAAAGCCATCGGTAATCAGTCCATGTGAAAACAAATTTAACACAAAAACAATTGATCCAATAAGGCACATGTAACAATAACCAAGTGCAAACTCTAGCTCTAGCAATATATATAGCCCAGCCGCCAACATTCAATTTTCTTCTTTTAATAGGGTTACATGGGCGCTCTCAAGCTTCAAAAGAGACTTTCCGCTAGTGTGCTCAAGTGCAGGAAGGGAAAAGTCTGGTTGGGTCCCAACGAAACTAACGAAATTTCACTGGCCAACTCCCATGAGCTTATGATTTTTTTTATGACTTTAAGATTCATTAAGTTTTGCAAATTGTTTGTTGATTATATATGTTGCGATTCCATTTAGATTGATGTATAATATAAATGATGTCCTTTGTTACTCCTCTTAGAAAGGGATATGCTTTATGGGCAACTGAATTAAAGGTTGTTTGTTCCTAGTAAACTTATGAAGGTTGCATAGGTTGTGCTGGAATATACACATGAAACATCAAACATTGTGTGAGAACTTGTTGTTTGAAGTTATTTTGGATGCTGCCATAGTATAAACTCTATAAATTATTTGCCTTTTTTGAATATTGGATCACACCACTTCATGTCATTGATTTAAGGTGTATAGTTTCAAAAGTGAAAGACTATAGTAGGCTTTAATACATTGTGTATGCAGGTTGTTGTTAGGGTTTCCTTAGGATCACCACACAATCAGATTTTAGAAGAGTGTTAACCGACTTTTTGGTCTGATTCCTAAAAGTACATGAGACGCGCTTGACTCAACGTATCGCTTGGAGCTTAGGCCGAAAGCGATGCCTAAGAGCAAAGGAAACAAGTTGAAGAGGGATCGTGCCAACAGAAACCTCACAACTCCTCTAACATGTTTCCGAACCAAGGCTTCGAACCTCTAGGAGTCGCGAGCCCAAGTCTTGAACCCCCGAGCACACGCTAACATGGTCTTCGTACCCCTAAGGGGTACGAAATTTGTACCCAACGGGACTACGAAATTCGTACCCCAAGGAGGGGTTCGAAATACCGTGGTCGCGCATGCTGGGAGGTGGGCTCGAAATTCCGAAGGCCAGCAGCAGGGGGGTTCGAAATTTCGGGTGTGGTCCCCTATTTTTAACTACTCCCACCTAACCTCTCTCCTATAAATGCCCCTTGGCCTCATACTTCAAATGGGTTGGAATTCTATCACTTGGAACCTCAAGAGAGCTTCAAAAGCCTCTTTAATGGCATCTCCTCTTTAAGGAAGAAGAATGACTAAATTTTCTTTTTCCCAAATACTTTGCATATGATGATTATGACTCCATATGACTTGGAAATGAATGTAATGAGATGTCATGGGAAAGTCCCAACTTTGTAATCCTTGGTGATATATAATATTCCAACAACTCTTCAAAGTGGACATAGGCTTCTCTCGAGGCCGATCCACTATAAATCTCTCGTGTTATTTACTACTTTCCTCACTTATTTACACGACCAAAACAATAATTCCTAGTAATTGGAATCTTGGGTGTTTACGGCATTTTTTGCCGTTTTGTGCTTTCACTGAGAAAACTCAGATTTTCTCCTTTGTCGCACATTGTCTTCTCGACTTCGACGAACTTTAGGTTCCTTTCCTAAACCTGCCGCCGAGTCCGCTCACGATGGCAAAGCACCCAAAAAACGCAATGGTCGGCTCTTCAGCTGCAGCCGAAGCCGGAACATCCCAATAGGCTCAGCCGACGGATATCCCGGCCACTACTGACACCGTCCCTCCTATCGTAGACCCCGAAGCTCCCGCAACACAAGCGCAGATCCACGCGCTTAATGAAAAATATGAGAATATAGCTGTCGAGCTCAATGAGGCGTTAAGGAATAACATCGACCTTATGGGACAATTTCAAGAAAGTTAGTGCATCGTCGCTCGACTTTAGCTAGCTCGGAACAACGCTCGACCTCGACCAACTGTCTCGGAAACTTGCTCTTCCGAGTCGAGGGGCGCGCATCAACAAAGGAGGTTTAGTCTCATCAACAACGTCGCCATCCGCACCAACGCCCTGGACATCGGCAATGGCTATGCCAATGGCAATGGAAACGACAATGGCGATCGAACTACGGTCACATATAGCGAGAGGGCGCAGTACCGAGATCGCTCTCGCTTGATCATTAATGACGGACCGGGTCCGACCAACGAACCCCTTCCTCGACAAAACCCAACGGTTGCCGATCAAGGTGATGGACCTACTATTCCCGCAGCCCGCGCTCTTCCATAACAGGGACTGCATCGACCCGCTCCGCCTCATCGTCCACACCAAGACCCGATCATAGATGTCGAGAATATGGAAGAGGATGACCCGGATATTCATCATAGGAGACGCCCTCGCAACAGAACTCTCGAACCTTTCCAAAATCCATGGATCCCGATGGCGGATCCCCATCCAACTTATCTTCCCGGCATGGTCCGAAGGATCATGAGGGAAATGTGAGGGAACATGCATGATTCATGGGAGGCCCACATTAGACGTGACCCCTTCACGAGAAGGGTAAACGAAGCCGAATGGCCGTGACGTTTCAGCATGCCGCATATGCCACTTTATGACGGCACCACCGATTCCTGTGCCTTCCTGAATCGATATGAATGGCAAATGGACTCGAGCCGTGGTAATGACCTAGTCAAATGCAAGTGCTTCCCAGTGTAACGACCTATATTTTTTAGGATTTAATAATTAATTTTATTTAATTATTTAAATGATTATTTGGTAATTAAATGGTTTAAATTAAATTATATTGAATTTTAATTTAAATAAATAATAAAATAATATATTTAATTTCTGAAATAGTCGGAAATAGTAGAATTCACAATATTGTGTGAATTGGACCATTTATAATATATAATTCAGTATAGAGATGAATTATATTAACGAATATATTATATAAACGTCAGTTGAATGTATAAATTATATTATAATTATAATCGAGCTTGAAATGGCGCGATAGTTCGTAATTTGGGGATTTAAACTTTAAACGAATATACAAAATCCGTTTTAAATCGGATTTCTATGAAATAAGAAATGTTCGGAGCTGGTGAAGTATGATTTTCTAATGGAAGAGAAAAATCGATATTTCGCCGTGTAGATTCTGAGTTATGTCCAAATCAAATACTCGAAAAGTCGCTATGGAATTCCTTTATGATTTATAATGATTTATTTATATTATAAAAGGATTTTCAATATAAATTGAATACTGATTTAATCTAGATTTGAAATGTCCAGTTATAAATTCAGATATATTTATTTTGGAGTTGTATGATATTCTATTGTGAATATATACAATAATATTAATTTATTAATATTTAATTTAATTATTTTAAATATATTAATATTTAAATTGGTTTATTTAGGCCTTAGAAAATAACTGTTTTTGCAAATGACCTATGTTTTCGACGAAATTAATTTTGTTGGATCCGGAGTATTAAATTATTGTTAGATTTCAATTTTCATTATTTTTAGAATCAGTATGTGGCCGTACAGGATTTTAATGTGAAAAATAGTCAGTAATTTGACTTTAAATTTACGTTGTGTGAGCAAACAGACTCGGAATTCGACGAAACAAGTTTCGTTGGGTCCGTAATGTGGAATTATAGGTGTGTGTCCATTTTCACAGAAATTGGATATCGTATGTGAATACACGAATTTTTGATTGATGAATACAAACAGCGGTGGACTTAAAATCAATAAAATAAATGAATGAGGCTTCTAAGACAAGCCAAACTTATCCGATATATATTCCGTAACCTTTCTAACCCTACCATTTCCTCTCTTCCTGGTCAAAACGAAACGGCCGCCACCATTTCACTTTCACAACAACATTTCGCTAGTCTTCAAAAATCATTAAAAAGAAAATTAAATCCTGTAAATGACAAGACTCATATATTTGAATTCCTGGCCAACAACTCTTCACTCTCATACCATTTTTTATACTCGCGATTCTGTTCTGCCAGTGCTCAAGTTAGGGCAGCGCACCTAGGGTTATTGTTTGGGGATTATTTTAACAATGATATGCAAATTTAAGTTTGAATTGGTGTTTGCGGAAGGGAAGCGAACCTCTGGAGTAAGTATGATGTGCTGCGACTCATATTTTGGTCGCGCCTTTGCTTTGGCAGTGAGGAGTAAGCGTGGCGACGCGTTTCAGTGGATGGCCTTAGGATTGAATTGGTGGAGATGATCTTGACGAGGAGGGAGAGTGATGAACGATGGTGATAACATTGGTTGGTTTCAGGTATTGTAGGAAGTACAACAGTGGGGAGAGGGACTCAGTAAATGGTGGTGAAGGAGCTGTATACGGGATAAGGCATTTCAAAAGTGGAAGGAGGAGTTAACAGTAAAATTTAGGATTAAGGAAAAGGTTAAGATGTTAATCATTTATTAGTCGTGTTCATGAAGAAATGAATATAGTATTTTGGAGTTTGGTGTTATTATCTGAGTTTATTTCATTTAACTGCATTTGCATGCAAAATAAAAGTAAGGATGTTTCGTACAAGTGAAGGAGATTTTCTAGAGCAGTACGTTGGTGATTTTTAGTGAATTAGTTATGAAGAAAGGAAGTAACAGCAAATTTCTGGATGAAGTATACGGGAGTGCGAGTTGTTTGGAGAAGATAATGAAGATAGTGGGTCAAGATTTTAAAGGGGATGAAGAGGAAATCAAAGATGTTTTTGGATTAATTTTTTGTGAAAAATAAGGGAGGGTGAGAGTTAGAAAATCGTTTCAAATAGCGAAGTAAACATGTCTAGGAGGAGGAAGAACATGCTGACTTGTAAAGTAAGGGTTCAAAATATAATTAAGTTAACTAATTATTTGATTAATAAGTAAATGACCATAAATTGTTAGCAAACTTGTAAAATGAATTTCTCTGTCATACGTTATCATAAATCAACGAAACAGGATCCGATAGGATCGTATGGATGGGGGCTTCACAATGGAACTGACTGGAAGTGAATTGGAGCTCGTTACGATTTATAGCAAAATAAATTGTCTGTCTGAATCAACCGACAGTTATCGTTATATAACGATGACCGTCCAATGTGAGTAAATCTCACTAACTCTGTACAATTTATATTTTTATAAATATAATCTAGTATTGATAAATGATGATTGATTGTTGTGTGCTGATTGTTTGGTTGAATTTCCGATTTATTGGTTGAAATTGTAGATAATGATATATATATATATATATATATATATATAAATCGTTAATCAAATATTGATTCTGTTTATCAAAATATGTGAAATCGATGTTATTTATATTGTTTAACATCTGTGAATGCAGGGAGACAGGTTGGAGGGATTCAATTGGATTCCTCAATATTATAATACTGTTTGTTTTCATATATTGTGATATATGATGTGATATAAAATCTGTGATTGATTATGATGACACTGGTCATGTTAATTGGTATTTTAAATACCATATGAAATACTGAAATGTAAAAAGGAAATTTTCAAAGTGAATGTCGAAAATGAAATATTTATATATAAAATGAATAGAATTATATAAAAGGATTTATACAAAATGAATAGGATTATATAAAAGGATTTATACAAAATGAATAGGATTATATAAAAGGATTTATATAAAATGAATAGGATTATATAAAAGGATTTATATAAAATGAATAGGATTATATAAAAGGATTTATATAAAATGAATAGGATTATATAAAAGGATTTATATAAAATAAATAGTACTATATAAAAGGATTTATATAGAATAAATAGAATTATATAAAGGGAATTATAAATGAGATTTAAGTGATAGAAATAAAAAGGAGATTTGTATGAATAGTACTACAAATAAAATATAAATAGAATTTGGATTTGAGATATTGTTTTTAAAATACAAAATCAAACTGTTTATTATATATAGACATGTTATTCACATTCTATGTGAAAAATTAGATTAAAGTAAATATTTTGCAAATAAAATATTATAAAGGATTTTGGGGTTTTGAATTAGGAATTTAAATGGAATTACTGAAATTAGAAACTGACTGGAAATTAGTCGAGTTGAATGGCTTTCTGGGTATCGATTTGATGTTGGTTTCGGCCTTCGGGGTTTATGCTTGGGAAGTTGTTCTCTTACTAGTTTGCAGTTAGAGACTAATAGAGGTCGGAAGATATTGATGCATGAATCAGAAATGGAAAAGTTTTCCAAAGTTAATAACGTATATTTTCTAATTTTAAAAAATAAGGAATTTATGAATATATGGAAACGATAAATGGGAAATTGGGAAATGATATAATGATTGATCGGTAAGATTTCCATTTGGGAATACGACCATTGTGTGTACACATGTTTTCCTTTGATAGTTAAATCACTGACTATCAAAGATTTTGACCATTTCTGTTGTCAATACGGAGAGACCGGGATCAGATATATTATCTGAACACCACTCCTTATGGTATTAGCGTTGCGAATCAAATATGATGAAAATAATTGAAGACGAAGTTATGTAAGGCTATTCAGTAAATCTTAGGTAGAAATTGCCTAAGATGGATTTACAGAATAGTACCTTAGGTCTGTCCAGTCCTAGGACGACCTGTATGGAAGCATGTCTGACATAGTATATTTAATATATCGTGTAAGTTGATCTCTTCAAACGTACTTATGTTTGGTGGCGGAGGAATTCGTTTCTCTTAGCTGTATACCCATTGTATTTTTGAGGAAATCAATTTGTGATTTGGTGGGTATGACGATGTGACATTCAAAGTAAATAAAGGTGTGATCTGTACGTTTTGGCCTCAAACCTCACAAACCGGAATGGTATAAAATCGAGTAGGTCACATAGCTAAGTGGTTAGCTGCCAATTAGGGTGTATTGTCATCTGATCTAGAGAAATTCCATTTACTTCTATAATCTATTTCGATGCTGTCCCTTTCGGGAAACGGTTGCTGATCCCAACCGTTGGTGATAATACATTCGGCACACTCAAGCGAAATGAGTGACCGGTCATGTTTATCCTGGGTTACAAGATGTTCTTGTTGAACCCGGTGTATTCCTCTTTAGAGATACACTGTCGGAAGGTGGTCCCTTACCTTGCCAGTTGGAATCCATTACCCAATAAGTGCCCGCGGTTTTTGATTATATATTATGTATGTGAAATGTGAGATGAAAGCATTCTGCTAGATGATTATTATATTGTGTTTGATAGACATTATTATAATATCAAATGATTTTGATATAAAGATTATCGTTCCTTTCAAAAGTTTTTTGAATGTTGGACCAAGTGTTTTGGATTCTCATAAGGGGAAAACTCGTTCCGTTATACGGCGTGGTCTTATGAGATATCGTTAATTGCTCAAACTGTTTTAAATTGTTTTACTCATACCAGTCCCATGACTGACCCAGAGTTTATTTCGTTTTGTTTTACCCTAAACTCTTAGGTGCCCAAATTTGTACGGGCAATCAAGTAGTCAGGATTTTACAGATATATTTGGGGAGCTTGGAGCAGGAAGCTTCAGAATTATGTAGCTATTGTTATTTCTGTTGTGATGTAAGTGTTATACTTTAATGATGATATGTATATACAAATGACAGATTTGTATTTAAAATTTATGTTGCATACTATATTTTATTCATTCCGTTGTGAGATTCGTGTTACTCCGATGTTGTATTAGTGTTCTTCTTCTTCTATTCTACTTTCCTATCTTATCTATTCTCACCCTCTAACTTCTTTCATTAACTATCTAGTATTTCTGATGCTTGGATAGTCAACATTGAGTTTATGTCAATTACCATGGTCGCAAATTCCCCGGGTCGTTACAGTGGTATCAAAGCTGAAGGTTAAGTGATTACCTTGGCTATGTGGCGTGACTCAGTGGAGATGGGGTTAGTAATACCCTAGATTGAGTTGAGTGTATATATACGAGTGAACGTATTTGTTATTTGATATAAAATGGTTTTATATTGTGGAGATTTATAGATTGAGTTGTTTATGGGTCATGATCGATCAGTTTGATCCACTGTATCGGTAGGGGTTTATAAACACTCGAATACGTTGAATCGACACTGTATGTTTTGAAAAGAGGGTAAATGAAATAATTTTACCCAAATTTTATTTTGATATAAAGGATTTATATTGGAATTATTATAATATATTGGACATATTGGTTGTTATTATAATCAGGTAAGATTATAATTGAAATGGTTATTTAAATAGCCAATCAAAATTCGTATAAGTGTTACGAAATGAATTAAATTTGAAATTAAAATCAGAATTGGAACTAAAATTCCTAAAATTTGGAGAAGTGTTTGTAAATGGATTTGAATTACATATATGAGAATTTTAAAATCCTGGCAGATTTTTGTTTTGCAAGCAGTATGAATGATATTTTGAAATATATTTCAAAATCGAAGTGTTTTAATTGAGTTTTTGAAATGATATAGTATTGAACTCACTTCGGTCACTGGAAAATAATTCCGATGATGATCCGGACATCATTGGTGTTCATTTTCGAGTTTCTAAGTGACCGATTACTATCAAAGAGATTGTGTTTGAATTGTTGTGAGAAACAATTTGTTTGAAATCCAAAGAGGAATATTTGGTTTTAGAAAAGCAAAGCTGTTTAAATTTCCCAGGAAGAGACTGTTTGAATTAAAAAGAAATGTGAGAAAGCAAACTGAAATCGAATGAAAGATTAAGTGGAAATTTAATTGGATTAGAATGATATCGAGAAAAATTGGATTTGTGATATAGAAATCTGAAATGGTGTTGGATTGGTGAATTATGATTTTGAGATCGGGAATGGAATTTGAATTTGAAATTGAATTTGGCTGGATAAGCGAATCGTTGTGTTGGAGATAAAAGTGATTTGAGTTTGATTGGGATAACATTTGTATATGTTGAATTGGTAGCAGATGGAAAGGATATAATGATATGCCCGACAAAAAGGTACAAGTTTATTTTTGCATGAGTTTGGTGATTTATGAGCCTATTTGGCAAGCCGCTTGGCTGTTTGATTTTCTTTTGGATTGGAGAAGGCCTAGAGAGGCGAGTTGTAGTTGTACCGATTGGGCTGTACAAAGGAGGTGCTGGCGAAATTTTTAGAAAATTTCGGGTGTTAGAAATTTTGAAATTTTTTGTTAACAAAAATGAATTAATATATAATTGAAATTAATTGGTACTTAAAAACTGAAGATAATAGATAAACAAATAATTTTTAACCCAGTTAATAGGGTTTGTTTTCTACTTTAGCAATTTCGAGGACGAAATTATTTTAAGGGGGAAAGAATGTAACGACTCGTATTTTTTAGGATTTAATAATTAATTTTATTTAATTATTTAAATAATTATTTGGTAATTAAATGGTTTAAATTAAATTATATTGAATATTTAATTTAAATAAATATTATAATAATATATTTAATTTTCGAAATAGTCGGAAATAGTGGAATTCACAATATTGTGTGAATTGGAACATTTATAATATATAATTCAGTATAAAGTTGAATTATATTAACGAATATATTATATAAACGTCAGTTGAATGTATAAATTATATTATAATTATAATCGAGCTCTAAATGGCGCGACAGTTCGTAATTTGGCGATTCGAACTTTAAACAAATATACAAAATCCGTTTTAAATTGGATTTCTATGAAACAAGAAATGTTCGGAGCTGGTGAAGTATGTTTTTCTAATGGAAGAGAAAAATCGATATTTCGTCGTGTAGATTGTGAGTTATGTCCAAATCAAATTTTCAAAAAGTCGCTATGGAATTCCTTCATGATTTATAATGATTTATTTATATTATAAAAGGATTTTCAATATAAATTGAATACTGATTTAATCTGAATTTGAAATGTCCAGTTATAAATTCAGATATATTTATTTTTGAGTTGTATGATATTCTATTGTGAATATATACAATAATATTAATTTATTAATATTTAATTTAATTGTTTTAAATATATTAATATTTAAATTGGTTTATTTAGGCCTTAAAAAATAACTGTTTTTGCAAATGACCTACGTTTTCGACGAAATTAATTTTGTTGGATTCGGAGTATTAAATTATTGTTAGATTTCAATTTTCATGATTATTAGAATCAGTATGTGGCCGTACAGGATTTTAATGTGAAAAATAGTCAGTAATTTGACTTTAAATTTACGTTGTGTGAGCAAACAGACTCGGAATTCGACGAAACAAGTTTCGTTGGGTCCGTAATGTGGAATTATAGGTGTGTGTCCATTTTCACAGAAATTGGATATCGTATGTGAATACACGAATTTTTGATTGATGAATACAAACAGCGGTGGACTTAAAATCAATAAAATAAATGAATGAGGCTTCTAAGACAAGCCAAACTTATCCGATATATATTCCTTAACCTTTCTAACCCTACCATTTCCTCTCTTCTTGGTCAAATCGAAACGACCGCCACCATTTCACTTGCACAACAACATTTTGCAAGTCTTCAAAAATCATTAAAAAGAAAATTAAATCCTGTAAATGCCAAGACTCATATATTTGAATTCCTGGCCAACAACTCTTCAATCTCATACCATTTTTTATACTCGCGATTCTGTTCTGCCAGTGCTCAAGATAGGGCAGTGCACCTAGGGTTATTGTTTGGGGATTATTTAAACAATGATATGCAAATTTGAGTTTGAATTGGTGTTTGTAGAAGGGAAGCGAACCTCTGGAGTAAGTATGATGTGCTGCGACTCATATTTTGGTCGCGCCTTTGCTTTGGCAGTGAGGAGTAAGCATGGCGACGTGTTTCAGTGGATGGCCTTAGGATGGAATTGGTGGAGATGATCTTGACGAGGAGGGAGACTGATGAATGATGTTGATAACATTGGTTGGTTTTGGGTATTGTAGGAAGTACAATAGTGAGGAGAGGGACTCAATAAATGGTGGTGAAGGAGCTGTATACGGGATAAGGCATTTCGAAAGTGGGAGGAGGAGTTAACAGTAAAATACAGGATTAAGGAAAAGGTTAAGATGTTAATCATTTATTAGTCGTGTTCATGAAGAAATGAATATAGTTTTTTGGTGTTTAGTGTTATTATCTGAGTTTATTTCATTTAACTGCATTTGTACGCAAAATAAAAGTAAGGATGGTTCGTACAGGTAAAGGAGATTTTCCAGAGCGGTACGTTGGTGATTTTTAGTGAATTAGTTATGAAGTAAGGAAGTAACAACGAATTTCTGGAAGAAGTATACGGGGGTGCGAGTTGTTTGGAGAAGATAATTAAGATAGTGGGTCAAGATGTTAAAGGGGATGAAGAGGAATCAAAGATGTGTTTGGATTAAGTTATTGTGAAAAATAAGGGAGGGTGAGAGTTAAGAAATCGTTTCAAATGGTGAAGTAAACATGTTTGGGAGGAGGAAGAACAAGATGACTTGTAAAGTAAGGGTTCAAAATATAATTAAGTTAACTAATTATTTGATTAATAAGTAAATGACCATAAATAGTTAGCAAACTTGTAAAATGAATTTCTCTGTCATACGTTATCAAAAATCGACGAAACAGGATTCGATAGGATCGTATGGACTGGGGCTTCACAATGGAACTGACTATAAGGGAATTGGAGCTCGTTACAATTTATAGCAAAATAAATTGTCTGTTTGAATCAACCGAGAGTTATCGTTATATAACGATGACCGTCCAATGTGGGTAAATCTCACTAAATCTGTACAGTTTATATTTTCATAAATATAATCTAGTATTGATAAATGATGATTGGTTGTTGTGTGTTGATTGTTTGGTTGAATTGCTGATTTATTGGTTGAAATTGTAGATAATGATATATATATATATATATATATCGTTAATCAAATATTGATTCTGTTTATCAGAATATTTCATATTGAAATGAAATCGATGTTATTTATATTGTTTAACATCTGTGTATGCAGGGAGACAGGTTGGAGGGATCCAACTGGATTCCTCAATATTATAATACTGTTTGTTTTCATATATTGTGATATATGATGTGATATAAAATCTGTGATTGATTATGATGACACTGGTCATGTTATTTGGTATTTTAAATACCATATGAAATACTGGAATGTAAAAAGGAAATTTTCAAAGTGAATATTGAAAATGAAATATTTATATATAAAATGAATAGAATTATATAAAAAGGATTTATACAAAATGAATAGGATTATATAAAAGGATTTATATAAAATGAATAGGATTATATAAAAGGATTTATATAAAATGAATAGGATTATATAAAAGGATTTATAAAATGAATAGGATTATATAAAAGAATTTATATAAAATGAATAGGATTATATAAAAGGATTTATATAAAATGAATAGAATTATATAAAACGATTTATATAAAATGAGTAGGATTATATAAAAGGATTTATATAAAATGAATAGGATTATATAAAAGGATTTATATAAAATGAGTAGGATTATATAAAAGGATTTATATAAAATGAATAGGATTATATAAAAGGATTTATATATAATAAATAAAATTATATAAAAGGATTTATATAGAATAAATAGAATTATATAAAGGGAACTATAAATGAGATTTAAGTGTTAGAAATAAAAAGGAGATTTGTATGAATAATTCTACAAATAAAATATAAATAGAACTTGGGTTTGAGATATTGTTTTTAAAATACGAAATCAAACTATTTTATTATATATAGACATGTTATTCACATTCTATGTGAAAAATTATATTAAAGTAAATATTTTGCAAATAAAATATTATAAAGTAATTTGGGGTTTTGAGTTAGGAATTTAAATGGAATTACTGAAATTAGAAACTGACTGGAAATTAGTTGAGTTGAATGGCTTTCTGGGTATCGATCTGATGTTGGTTTCGGCCTTCGGGGATTATGCTTGGGAAGTTGTTCTCTTACTAGTTTACAATTAGAGACTGATAGAGGTGGGAAGATATTGATGTGTGAATCAGAAATGGAAACATTTTCCAAAGTTAATAACGTATATTTTCTAATTTTAAAAAATAAGGAATTTATGAATATATGGAAACGGTAAATGGGAAATTAGGAAATGAAATAATGATTGATCGGTAAGATTTCGATTTGGGAATACGACCGTTGTGTGTACACATGTTTTCCTTTGATAGTTAAATCACCAGTTATCAAAGATTTTGACCATTTCCATTGTCAATACAAAGAGACCGGGATCAGATATATTATCTAAAAACCACTCCGTATGGTATTAGCGTTGCGAATCAAATATGATGAAGATAATTGAAGACAGAGTTATGCATGGGCTGTTTAGTAAATCCTAGGTAGAAGTTTCCTAAGATGGATTTACAAAATAGTACCTTCGGTTTGTCCAGCCCCAGGACGACCTGTATGGAAGAATGTCTGACAGAGTATATTTAATATATCGCGTAAGTTGATCTCTTCAAACATACTTACGTTTGGTGGCGGAGGAATTCGTTTCTCTTAGTTGTATACCCATTGTATTTTTGAGGAAATCAATTTATGATTTGGTGGGTATGACGATGTGACATTCAAAGTAAATAAAGGTGTGATCTGTACGTTTTGGCCTTAAACCTCACATATCGGAATGGTATAAAATCGAGTAGGTCGCATAGCTAAGTGGTTAGCTGCCAATTAGGGTGTATTGTCACCTGATCTAGAGAAATTCCATTTACTTCTATAATCTATTTCGATGCTGTCCCTTTCGAGAAACGGTTGCTGATCCCAACCGTTGGTGATAATACATTCGGTACACTCAAGCGAAATGAGTGACCGGTCATGTTTAGCTTGGGTTACAAGACGTTCTTGTTGAACCCGGTGTATTCCTATTTAGAGATACACTGTCGGAAGGTGGTCCGTTACCTTGCCAGTTGGAATCCATTACGCAATAAGCGCCCGCGTTTTTTTATTATATATTATGTATGTGGAACGTGAGATGAAAGCGTTCTGCTAGATGATTATTATATTGTGGTTGATAAACATTATTATAATATCAAATGGGTTTGATATAAAGATTATCGTTCCTTTCAAAAGGTTTTTGAATGTTGGACCAAGTGTTTTGGATTCTCATAAGGTTAAAACCCGTTCCGTTATACGACGTGGTCTTATGAGATATCGTTTAATTGCTCAAACTATTTTAAATGGTTTTACTCATACAAGTCCCATGACTGACCCAAAGTTTATTTCGTTTTGTTTTACCCTAAACTCTTGGGTGCCCAAATTTGTACGGGCAGTCAAGTAGTCAGGATTTTACAAATATATTTGGAGAGCTTGGAGCAGGAGGCTTCAGAATTATATAGCTATTGTTATTTCCACTATGATGTAAGTGTTATACTTTAATGATGATATGTATGTACAAATGTTAAAATTTATGTTTTATACTATATTTTATTAGTTCCGCTGTGAGATTCGTATTACTCTGATGTTGTATTAGTGTTCTTCTTCTTCTATTCTAATTTTCTATCTTATCTATTCTCACCCTCTAACTTCTTTCATTAACTATCCGGTAATTCTGATGGTTGGATAGTCGACATCGAGTTTATGTCAATTACCAAGGTCGCATATTCCCCAGGTCGTTACTCCAGTCTTCCTATCCGGGACCGCTTTACTCTGGTTCTTTGGTCTCCCACTTGATTCCGTCAACAACTTCGGCCAGTTAGCGATAGAATTGGTCAAGAAATTCAGGGTGCATATCCCGACTCCGAAGAACGCTCTCACTCTGTCCAATCTATACCAAGGACCCACCGAGCCGCTCAAAAGCTACCTCTCCCGATTCAACATCACCCTCGCCGAGGTCGAAGATCCGGACCCTCGCACCGTACTCTTTCAGCTAGCGAAAGGTGTTCTTCCTACTTTCGAATTTGGGGCGTGGATTGATTGGAAGCAACAAAATAGCCTCGACACTTTCTACGAAAAGATAGGGCAGTACTTATGCCAAGAGGAAGCAAGATGGAACAGGCTCTCCGGAACAAGTCTCCCCAACGACCCTCAAGAGGACGTCGCAAATAACAACATTAAAGGAAAGCATATCAGAGAGCCCTTCGATGAGAACAAGGGGGCAGCTCCCTACAGGCAAAGACCAAGTAATGGTAGGCAAAGCAGCCGAAACAACGACGAGGTCCCGACTGAGCCACGAAAACCCAGACCTTACCGCGCTTTTGAGACCTACACGCCGCTGAATGAAGACTTAGAAACAATTTACTTAAAGACATGCAACACATTTCCATACAAGAAGCCGCATACCTGGGAATCTACTGACTTCGAGAAAAGTACTGGAAGATACTGTCGATACCACGACGTGTACGGGCATAATACCAATGAATGTCGCCAACTCAAGGACCTAATCAAGAAGCTTATCCTTGAGAAATGACTTGAGCAATACGTCCAAGAGCCCTTTCTACCCGAAGCAAATCCAAAACCTCCAGCACCAACACTCCCAGCCCTGGGTCTATCTAACCCGAGGCGACGAATTGTGATCTACACTATTTCTGGTGGGCCGTATCCCACACACGACAGCTTTCGGAAAATGGAAGAGTATGTGAGTTCCATAAAGCATGCTACTTATGAGGCCTGCTCTGCTCCAGATGAATCCGTCCCATCCAAGTTTCAAAAATCCATGTGGGACGACATTGTCTTCCGCGAAAGAGATTCTACAGGAATAGAGATTCCGACCATCCATCCTCTATTTATTACATCTCAAATCAGTGTCGCTTCCGTCCGAAGAGTATTGATTGACTCGGGAAGCTCGGTCAACATCATTTTCAAAGCTGCTTATGACCAGATGAAATTGGAAACAAAAGACTTAAAACCATGTCGTGCCACGATCCGCGGCTTCAATGGAGCTTCCAGTCACCCAGTTGGAATGATCGACTTACTTGTAGAACTTGGCGAGCCGGGTCCGGGTCCTCACCTTCGTGGTTATCGACATCATTTCCTCTTACAACTCCTTCTTTAGACGTCCTTTTCTCATAGAATTTTGGATCTGCATGTCACCATGATCCCTCCTAATGAAATTCCTGATAGAGAACGGGATCGGAACAATTAGTGGCGACCAAACAAAAGCTAGGGAATGCTATGCAATAGAGTGGAAGAACGCACACAATAAGGACAAGGATAAGACCATATCCACGCCTTCTTGCACCTAGACCGTTTCTGCATAGCAATCAACGGCGTCTGGGCCTTGGCTCAGGCGACACTGCCAACTTTTCGACGACCTCGATCCAAGGAAGGACGAAGAGCCCGAATACGAGAGGGCTGCTCCCGTTGAACCTACAGTGGATGTTCCAATCAGCCCTGACTGTCCATCAAGGGTGCTAAAGATAGGATCGCAACTTAATCCTATAGTCAAAGAAGATCTTGTGAATTTCTTGAAGGAAAACCTATATATGTTCGCATGGACTCACTTCGACATGAGAGGCATCAACCCCGCGGTTGCTTGCCACTATCTAAGTATCGATCTTACAATGCCTTCAATGAAGCGGAAATGCCGCTTCCTGAGACCCGAGAGGCCCAAGCACTCAAGGAAGAGGTAGACCGTCTACTCGACAACAACTTCATCCGTGAAGCTGACTACCCCGAATGGGTCTCCAATCCAGTTCTGGTCAAAAAGGCCAACGGTAAGTGGTGAACATGCGTCGACTTCTCCGACTTAAACAAGGCATGTCCCAAGGACAGCTTCCTACTTCCGAAGATCAACCGGATTGTCGATTCAACTGCCGGATACCAGCTGTTATCCTTCATGGAAGCCTATTCGGGTTATAATCAGATTCCAATGTATCTTCGCGATCAGGATCATACCTCTTTCATAACCGACCTTGGACTCTATTGCTATCACGTCATGCCCTTCGGTCTCAAGAATGCCGGCGCCACTTATCAGCGAATGGTTAATCGTCTCTTTAAAAACCAAATTGGAAAATCCATGGAGGTACACATGGATGATATGCTGGTAAAATCTAGTATCAAGCGAGCACATCCACGACCTCTCTGAAATGTTCGATGTCCTTCGCCAATACAACATGAAACTCTATCCCCTGAAGTGCTCCTTCGGAGTCACCTCAGAAATTTTTTTGGGTTTCATCATCAACTCCCGAGGCATCAAAGCTAACCCAAAAAAAATTCAAGCCATCTGGGATATTCATATCCCTCAGAACATCAAACATATTCAGAGTCTAAAAGGAAAGGTTGCCGCTCTAGGTCGATTCATTTCCAAAGCTACAGACAAATGCATTCCCTTTTTCGATTTACTTTGAAAGGGGAAACACAATTTCAAATGGACCTCAAAATGCGTCGCGGCATTCAAGGACCTATTAAATCACTTAAAGCGACCACCTATCCTATCTAAACCCATAGACCATGAGGACTTATACGTTTATTTGGCTGTTTCCACGCAGGCAATCAGCTTGGCATTGGTACGCCTCAAAGGCCGCATCCAACGACCCGTCTACTACATAAGCAAAGATTGACGGGAGCAGAGAAGAATTATCCAAAGCTGGAGAAGATGGCATTTTGCTTATTGATTTCTTCCTGGAAATTGCGACCATATTTCCAGTCTCACCTCATAAAGGTCTTCACCGACTAACCACTCCGGCCTATCTTACAACGACCTGAAGCATCATGGCGGCTACTGAAATGGAACATAGAGCCGAGTCAGTTCGAGATAACTTTCATCCCCCGCCGAGCCATCCTCGGACAAGCTCTCACTAATTTCATAGTAGAATTCACTGGTCCTGAGGAGACTCCTACGTAGAACATCGAAGCTCCCAACACTCGGATTAAATTATTTGTGGACGGGTCCTCCAACAGTAAATGCTCTGGGGCCGGACTCGTGTTCATCACCCCCGAGGAGCGCTCGATATGCTACGCTTTGAAGCTCAACTTCCCTGCTACCAACAGTGATGCAGAATACGAAGCCCTAATAGTCGGACTCCAAATCGCAATTGAACTTAATTTAAAAGCCGTTCAGGTCTTTTCCGACACTCAGTTCATCGTGCGCCAGGTACAGGGGGAATTCCAAGCCTTGGGGGCACAACTCGCACTATATCTAACCCAGCTTCGGGAGTTGCTCGCCATCTTCGACCACTTTGTCATTATACACATCCCCAGAGAACAAAATGAAAAAGCAGATTCACTAGCCAAACTGGCAAGCTCCGAGGATTCGCAACTCATATGGTTCGCCCTAGTTGAAGTTCTCAATTCCCCAAGCATCAAGCAAACACAAACCGAGATGGTCATGAACGCCGAATCCGAACCTGGATCTTGGATGACACCAATCAAGAACTATCTGCAACACAGGACCCTTCCAAAATGCTACAGAGAAAGATGGACGCTCACTCACCAATCAACTCGATACCTTCTCATGGATGGAGTGCTCTACCGCAGAGGTTTCTCTGTCCCGTTACTAAAGTGCGTAGCCCGTGACGACGCCATCTGAGCGCTAACTAATGTACATGAAGGTGAGTGCGGAGACCATACTGGAGGGAAAACCCTGGCAAGAAAAATACTCAGAGTTGGTTACTATTGGCCCACGCTCGATTAAGACGCTGCAGACTATGCTCGCAAGTGCGATATGTGCTAGCGCTTCTCGAAGATCCCAAGAGCCCCGCCTATAGAGTTGACGCAAATGGTCAACCCGTGGCCGTTCGCTATATGGGGAATCGACATCATCAGAACTCTCCCAATGGCCAGAGGTGGGGAACACTATGCTGTCGTCACGGCTGATTATTTCACCAAGTGAGCAGAGGACGAAGCTCTCACCATAATAACTACCAAGAAGACGATCAATTTCGTCGTCTGGAACATCGTCACCCGTTATGGGGTCCCTCAAGCTATCATCTCAGACAATGATACCCAGTTCGAGAGCGTTGATTTCAAAGCCTTCTGTCAGTGGCCCAACATCAAAAAAAGGTTCTTGGCGGTGGATCATTCTCAGGTCAATGGGTAAGTCGAAGCGGTTAATAAAGTCATTAAATCCATCATCAAGAAGCATCTGGAAAAGGCTGGGGGCATGTGGACGGACGAACTCCCTATAGCCCTATAAGCCTACCGAACCACCCACAAGACAGCAACCGGGCACACTCCTTTTGCCCTTGCCTATGGATCCGAAGCCGTCATCTCCATTGAGATCAAGATTCAATCTCATCGAGTTACTTACTACGATTCGAAGACAAACCAGGACTTACTTTTGGAGTCACTAGACTTGCTAGAGGAAAAGACGAACGAAGCCGATCTCAGGGCCGCTGACCAGCGGCAACGGGTGGCCCGATACTTCAATTCGAGGGTCCGTCATAAAGACTTTACCATTGGCGACCTTGTATTAAAACTGGTCTTTCCTCCACCAGCAGGCCTCGCTCCTCGTTGAGAAGGCCGTACTCTGTACAACGGATGCTCAGCGATGGAACTTTCAAACTTGCGACCGTGGACAGAGCTGAACTCCCAAGGGCCTGGAATAGCGAACATCTCCGCCGCTACTTTACATAACTTAGTACACAGTTGTTTATGCTTTCCAACGATGTTTTGTGTTCTAGCAATTCAAGGCATTGTAAAGGCTATTAGTGCCAAAGTTATTAGTAGAAATGATGCTCTACTTCCTATCTCTTTTTTGTTTACTTCGCGCATGACACGTTTGATTAGTCCTGACAACCAGCTTGCATGCAAACATTCGATCGCCGTATAGGCACCCCGAGCATGGGAGCCGGTGCCGTCATCCAAACCTCGAGCTAACATCGAGGCCAAACAACATTGGCTACGACCGGCACCCCGAGCACGGGAGCTAACAACGCTACTCGAATCGCCGGTCCACGACGCGACCGAGTATAAATAACCACGAACTCAAATCTCGGCCTGGCACCGAGACCGAGGATAAATCGTTTCGCACCCAAGTTCCATACAACTTGGGGCCACCCAACAACCAGCCAAGAGCGATGCAAACTTTTGCCCTGGCCGCAGGTGCCGATCGAATCACGGCGCAACACCGAGACCGACCTTAAATCCTTTCTTCCCCGAAGCTCTCAAGGCTTAGGGGTAATCCATAGCCATGATCGGACCCTACGGGATGATGATCCGGGCTTCTCTTCTCGACGAATAAACGACGCCTTACGCTCGCAGCAACCCGAATGAATGACGAGAGATCTCCCATCGGACTACTTAATGTCCTGCGCCTTCGTTCTACTTGGGACTTACTCCGAGCAGCCCAAAACAGCAGGCGACTAGCCTGGTTTCGCAAACAACGGGTTTCCTGAGCTGAGGGAAACTTATTGAAACCAACGCTCTATCTCAACCCTTTGGAATAATCGACCCAGAGCGCGGTCCCCGATTGCTTTCGTGTTAAGTGTAATGATAAGTACGCTTGTGCGAGTACAAGACGCTGGAAAACATGAGAAGAACATCCGAACGCTCGATCTAAAATGCGATCTTTACTAATTCATATTCTATTTCCACACACACATTTAACAGACTACATGTCTAAATGTCTTTCTTTTGTAATGACAGGGTGTACACGAAAACAACATCATGTCTTGAAAAACCAAAAGAGAGATCCATACTCGCGTAAACTATCGGCCTACACTACCAAAATAACAGTAACTTCTACTTAAGTTGCTAACACTAATCATGTCTTTTCTTCTTGTGCTTGTGCTTTTACTTTGCAGACTCGACACTCGATGGTTCTTCCCCCACGCCAGGCCTCTTCTATCCTGATACGCTCCTTCCTCCTCGGCCCTTCTTAGGAGTAGCCGGCTTGTGAGAAGCCGAGAGGTGCCTCTCATCTGCACCGTCGCTGCTCGAGATCTCCATGACATCAGTTGGAGCGGCATGCGGCATTGGGTTGGGTACATTCCCAACAGCAAGGGCTACCACGACATCACTCTTCCCTGGGAACTTCTTGGCTTCCCGCTCTGCCTTCTCCTCCGCCTCCTTAGCTGTCCGTCGGTCGACTAGCTTCTAGGACTTATGCGTCGTAACATCATCAGCCTTGGTCTTCTCAAAGGTCTCAATGGCCCTCCGCTGAGCTTCGTCGTCCTCCTTCTTCTTCTGGACCTCGTCAGCAGTCCTCTTCTTCTCCGCCTCTTCGTCGGCCTTTCTCCGCTCAACCGTCTCAGCGGATCTCCCCTCGGCATCTTGTTTGGCCTTCATTAGGGCCTCCTGTCTGGCAGCATCATCCTGCCTAGCCTTCTCCTCTATCTCCTTACACTTAGCCACCATTTAGGCTTTTTGGGCCTCCGCCATCGAAGGCACATCGACTTCCACTAGGCCTCTAGCATGGGCACTTTGTCCGTCAACCACCTCTCCTTCCTCGATAAGGCCTTCATAAAGGCCGGACGTTATCCTTATATCTGAGTAGGTGTCCAACTGATTGCCGCCTTCTCCAAACCGTATTCCTACAGGTCCTGGCCCAGGTTCGGTTGCTTGTAGAATCACGGGGGCAGAGCCCGATGTCATGGTCAATCCAGGAAGGGCTACATAGTAAAAACACAATCTTTTAGTTCGTAAATTCGGTAATAACGAGCTCCTCAGGAATACACAGTAACGGGAATTTACTTCCGGGTAGGGATGGTGCAGGAAGGGGAAGAAGCATGCTCGTCATGGCAGGTAAGGTAAATCCGGTCTCTCCTAACCCCGGATACTCAGGGTTGTACTCAGTCGAAGCCCGAGCCAAGGCTACGGGATCGCTTGCCAGTGCAGATTCAAAGGCCAGTGGCCGATAAGAGCTTCCCTCTCCAAATGTCTCTGCTACCACCACACTCTCAGTCATGGCAGACTTCCTCTTTTCAGCAGTGAACTTCGGCAGCCTCTCTCTCTCTCAGCATCCTCTAGCAATAACTTCTTCCCCTCCTCTAGCTTTTCATGCTCCTCATTAGTCAGGAGGTCAATCATAAGGTGGCGCTCATCCAAGGTGCTCACATCTACTTGGCGCAAATAAGCTTCATATGGGACCAACCTCTCCCAGGTCTGAGCCAGTTAACGGGGATACTCCTCGACCCATGAAAGTCCACGGAATCTCAAAACCTTGACATACATATTTCAGATATCTTCCACCAAGGACGATTCTTCCCGGAATTCTGTATCCTCCAACTGCTCCCTTAACTGCTCCACCTCCATTAGGTGTTCGGCCTTCAGCCCATCGGCCGTGCTCAAAACATCCATATTGCTGGCTTTTGCGCCTTCCTTCGCCTTCCTCATCTCCTCAAGCTGCCTCTTTAGGCTGTCGTTCTCTGCTCTCAAAACATTTTTGTCATTCTAGAGCTGGGTGACTCTCGCGTTATCCCTTTCCAGATCGGCACATGTTTTCTCCACCTCGGATTTTTGCCTCTTTAGGGCCGTGTTCTCGGTGGTTGGATCAGCTACGGTCTCCGAAAAAGAAGAGCGGGAATGATCAGCCTCCCTCTTGAGTGTCTCATACGCTTGCTTCATCTTCGCTGCAACGACGAGACCCATGAGTTAGTATTCAAAGGCACAGGAATGAGAAAGAGTATGTCTACGGTACAAAAAACAAACTTACTAATCTCTGTATTCAAATTTCCAATGGTGATCCGCTCAGCATCGATGGTCAGCCTCCGGTTGATGAGCTCCAGGTTTTTCTACCTAATTAGTTCCGAGAGTTGGCGGGAATACTTGAGAAGTTGGTCGGCCTGGCGACACTCAGCCGTTACACGCATCTAGACTTCCCTAGACTCCCTGACAGAAGGCGGATGAAGATCAGGAAGGAAAGTTATCTCATCGAAATAATGCTGAGGGAAATTTTGCCTCAGTGATGCTTTCCTTTCGATAACAGAAAACTCTTGTCTCGAAGACTCCGCTAAGTCTTGCATCCCAGTTACAGTCGTTCCCTCTGGTCTTGGTTGGCCGAACATCGGCTCCCTTCCCTTAGTAGTAGAAACGGAAGCCAAAGGTGCAGTGTAAGGGGGCAGCCGAAGACAAGTGCCGGGAACCACCTAAGCTAAGTCGAGAATCTCCCACAGACACCCGAATCGGAGGAGGAGTCGGAGATCGCCGAGATCGATCCCTACTTCGGTGTTCACTGCCCCGATCCAGCGGGGGTAGAGTATTATACAAGCTAGTCCCTCTTCTAAATCCCTCAAACAAAGTATTCCTAGGGTGTCGGCGGCCTCCGTGTCCATAACTTCGTCCTCCACGCCCTATAGCCACGTCACTTGTCAAAGGAACGAATCAAAGTCAGTCAAGTCGCACACTCAGCCGAACCTCTATGCTATGCAGTGTTTATGAGTGTATGCCCTAAGTGTTCTCTCAACAGACCAGATTGAGGTCCGCTCGAAGGATTTAACCCCTCAGCAGCAAGAGCTAGCCCTTCCATACTTGCCGTGCACGACAACAGAGAAAGCTCTAGGTCATGTTTATTAAAACCGTCAAACTGTCCCTCGCCCTCGAGTGAGGTGGCGGTCTCCGAATGGGTCGTTGGGGACTGCGGTCTGTCAGTCGCTCCTCCCCCTACCTCTCCTATCGGAGGCGCGACTAACGTGCTCAACAACCCCTCGTTTCCAGCTTCCCTCTCTTGACTGCGAGCCTCGTCTCTGCCTACATCTCTTTGGGATTTGGAAACTCTTTGTGGTTTCTCCCCAGCAGGGGGCCTTTTCCTCTTCCGACTAATGGCTGTTTGATCCTTCGCCACCTTCTCTTTCAGTGCGTTACTTGCAACCGTAGGCCTGATTATAGCCCAATCGCTAGGGAGCAGCCCGCGGATTCCCTGCAGTGATCGAAACATGACAAAAATGTGGCATGGGATCCAAAAACTTTACAATAAGAAGCAAAGGACAAAAGTACTCACTCCCTTCAATCCATCTCTGTAACATACAGTCTTTCGTTTGGTTCAAGCCAGTAATTAACCAATTAAACCGTTCAAAATGACATAATGTTATTAGCTTCTGAAGTAAATAGAACAAATCATAGAATCACAAATCACAGACACAGAGTAATATAATATCTCGCAGCGGAAAATAAAAAATACAATAGTAGTTCATGAAGCTACTAAATAAATTTTTACAATAGAGTTTACATAAATAATACAGCGGAAGTCTAATACAGTTTGGAACTCCACCGCGTACACAGTTTGGAAGTCTAATACAACAGAGTAAATTTTTACAATGATAGTCAGGGTCTCGTAATTAATATGAAACAAAATAAGATTAAGTCGTTCACCAAATCATCCCCTTCATTTTGGAAATCCACCGCATATACAGTTGTTAAAGTGGTTTTCGGTATTGGCAGAGAGTATGACGATACCCGATCCCGGTCCTATTAACAACCAGTCGTTTACATTTTTCACATCGTTGGTCAATATTTTATAAATCACTATATAAAAATCATCACACAAATTTTCAGATTCAAATTAAATTCAAAATTAAATATCTAACTTTGATTTTAATTAATTCTGAAAACAATTCACTTATATCGCTTTAATCAAATCGATTACAAAACCATATCATAAAGATTTCAAAATATAATATAAACTAATATTATACTATTTAACTTCGATTTTATATAATTTTCTGAAATTATTTACATAATGATTTTTAATCAGAAAACGACTTATTTTCAAATCATATCTTAACGATCGCAATTTCCATTTAAATCGATACAAAATATTTACTTCGATAATATTTCGGTTTGGTTTATATTCATCAAAACTTAAGTTCAACAATTCAATTATTTCAAGTTTACCATTATAAGATATCGTTTAAATCGATTTATCGGATCCAATATTTCGGTTCAACTTCAATACATACACTTTAAATCAAAATCTCATATTTCGCTTATATAATTCAAAACAAATCGTATCATACTTTATAACTTGAATCATAAGTTCAAATTCGTTATTTAAAATTCAAATCAAACTCTTATATTTAGGATTTGACAATTCGTATCTTATTTACTCAAGTTATAGTACAATTCCATATTATAAAAAAAATCCAAATCATACGTTTTAAAACCATCGTATAAATTCGATTTCCCAAATTTCGTAATTCAACTAAACGATTATAAAAATTGATTCCACATATAAAATTATATATATTTTAAATCAAACAGTAATGGCCTGCAAATCCGTACTATCTGAGTTAACTAATAACACCACACGTCCAACCCAAATTGCACAGAAATACGAATCATTATTAGAAAGAAGTTAGAGGATGAGAAATAGAAAGAAAGAAAAGTTAGAATAGAAGAAAACAAAGAAGACAAATATCACATTGGAACGAATAAAATATATTATATAACATAACTTTTTGAAGTACAAATCAGTAACTTTATATATATACCATCATCAGAGCACAGCAGTTATTTCTGGAACAGTAATAAACACCTATTTCCAGATACAAACATGGTACACAGCGGAATATATGATAGTCTATAGCTAACTGGTGAAGCCTCCTGCTTCAAAATCCTTCAAGTGAATCAGTAAAATCCCGACTACTTGACTGCCCATACAAATTTGGGCACCTAAGAGTTTAGGGAAAACAAAAACAAAATAAACTCTGGGTCAGTCATGGGACTGGTGTGAGCAAACTCCAATCATTTGTTTAACTTCCAAAGACCTTTTGAAAGAAAGGATAATAGTAAGACCAGCCCACACATAAACATGGTTGGTTTTTATCTTACTATAACCCAAAACACTTTGATACGAAAATCCAGTGGTATGATAATAATGTCTACATCAAATAAATAACCAAATAGCAGAACGCTTGCATCTCACGCTCCACATACATAATATAAAATCAAAAACCGTTGGGCGCTTATTGGAGATTGGATTTCCAACATGACAAGGTATGGAACCACCTTCTGATAGTGTATCTCTAGAGGGAAATACACTGGGTTCAACAAGAACGTCTTGCAACCCGGCCCACACATGACCGACCACTCATTTCGCTTAAGTGCATCGAATGTACATCACCAACGGTTGGGATCAGCAACCGTTTCCCGAAAAAGGGACAGCATCGATAGATTAAAGAAGTAAATGGAATTTCTCTAGATAGGTGATTATACACCCTAATGGGAGCGACCCACATAGCCATGCTGCCTGCCCGATTTTTGTCATTTCCCGGTTGTTGAGGCCTGAGGCTACGATTACTTTCCATTCATTGATAGCACAATCACTTTGAATGCCACATTGTCAGATCCGTTAATAACTAATTGATTTGCACAAATATATTCTGGATATTATGCTAAGAGAATAAATTCTCCGCCACCATATATATCTATACAGACCAACATATGCGATCACTAGAAATACTTTATCAGACATTCGTCCATATGCGTTCATTCTGGGATTGAACGAAATCGAAGGCACAATTTCTATTAATAGAAAAAGCCCTTGCACTTTATTCCGTCTTCGATTATCTTGATGTAATCTGATTCGCAAAGCTACTGCCAATACGGAGTGGTTCTCAGATAATAATCCAACCGGCCTCTCTATATTGACAACGATATTGGCAAACACTTCGATAGTTGGTTATTTAATTATCGAAGAGAAACAAACATCCATTCAAAACATCAAACAAATCACTGGGCCATTTAATTGATATTTCATTAATTAAAACACTTCTCCATTTCTTAACCATATTCGTTGACATGATATTTTCGATAATCATCTTGGCCTCTTACGCTATTTGGAAAACATTTCCATATATCGCCTTCTTTTATTTTCTATACTTAGAAAATAACTCCTATTTATAATTGGAAAATATTCCAATCACTTATCTCTTTCCCGAACTCGGTTATTTTTATACTTAGGAAATATTTATGATATATTTTCAAAATTCCACTTACTTGGTTTAAAACGAATGTTGTGTAAAACCTCGTTATAAACAACCCAAAATACTGCATCCAACTAACTCTTTTTCAAACATTACTCTTCGAGACTGGATCTTGCTATTTATCAGTTAAAAACGAAATCAATTAAGTTGGGGTTTAATTACCTCTCAGACCTTGACTGAATAACATCTTTAACTTTAAAACAGACAAGACCACTTATCTCAAATAATCAACATCATAAAACAAATTATTCATTTCTAAAACGTATATACATTTCTCTTTCTATTTCCAGATTATCAATTTCCCTTTTGTTTATAATATCTAATTTTAAATTCGTTTCCTTATCGAATTCAATATATGTTGATATATAGATTTCTAATTATCAAATTATCTTAAAAATATTCTAACTCCTTAAATTTCCAGAAAACTTCGCCATAACCTCCTTTGTACCGGGAGCATCGACAAAATCCCCAAACCGCCACATAGGCCTCTCCAATCAAAAAGAAAAAGAAAAAGCCAAGCGGCTAGTCGATTCGGCGCATAAAATCTCATATGGAATTTAAACGTGTACCTTTTTGTCGGGCACATAAAATAAAATCTTCATATACTTCATCCCATACCTGTCAAACACGTGTTCACCTGTTTTCAATTCAATTCAACTCAATCCATTCATTTGAATTTAGTTTCGCCCATTTATTCTTTAATTAGCTTCTTAGCCTATTTTACTTGTTAGTTGAACATATCACGTTCAAATATAAATTAATTTCTCTATAAAACAATCGAATGCCATTTCTAATTCAAGTTTCATATTCGATTTCGATTTAAAATTCCATTAACTAATTTTTATTTACATTAGTTAATTCTACTCAATAATTAAACATCTGATTTGATTTTGTTTCAATAATCATTTCATTACTCCACTCGAATTGTTTACAGACCACAAATCGCTAAAATACTTGTTCTCTCAGAAGGACTTGAACTTAAGGCAACAAAGGTGGATGGAATTCTTAGCGTCCTATGATTTCGAGATAGCATATACCCCTGGCAGGGGTAACGTGGTGGCAGACGCCTTAAGTAGGAAAAGGTTGTCCTTGAGTCCGTGATTTTTTGAGCGGTGAAGCTTAGAGTTTATCTCTGCGTTTGACTTTATACCTTCCATTGACTTTGTACCCGTTTTGCTAGCATCCTTAAAGGTCAGACCTACGCTTTTGGGACGGATTGTGAGACATAGCGAGACGACCCACAGTTGGTTGAGTTAGTAGAGAAGCTCATAAGAGGGGAGTCATCGAGCCATCTCAGTAGGTATACCCTAGATGATAAGGGTTGGTTACGTAGGGACGGTAGACTTTGTGTACCACGAGACAAGAACTTGAGGAAGACCATTCTTGATGATGCACGTCGTTCAAATATGACCATTCATCCCGTCGGGGACAAGATGTACATGGACATGAGGCGGGTTTACTTTTGGGCCGGTATGAAGAGGGATGTGGCCGAGTTTGTCGCTAGATGCTTGGCGTGCCAACAAGTAAAAGCAGAGCAAAAGAAGCCCGGTGGGTTGCTTCACCCATTGGAGGTCCCACAATGGAAGTGGGAGAGTGTCTCGATGGACTTTGTTGATTGGTTACCAAGATCAAGGAAGGGTAATACGGGGATTTGGGTCATGGTAGACAGACTTACTAAGAGCATCCATTTCATTCCCGTGAAGAGTAGGAGGACTGCTCCATGGTTAGCCTCCATATACATTCGAGAGATAGTTCGTTTACACGGTGTTCCTTCTAGCATAGTGAGCGATCGCGATCCTATCTTTACTAGCGATTTTTGGAAGAGCTTGCTCAGAGAGGTGGAAATAGAGCGTGATGCGACGATTCGACGAGCTCCTACATGCATTCTTGGGTCGAAGATTAAGAAGTTGAGGAATCGAGAGGTCAAGCTAGTCAAAGTGCAATGGGGAGACAATGAGAGCGACGCTACTTGGGAGACAGAATAGAAGATGCGTTCATTGTACCCTTTTCTTTTCGAGGGTATGTCTTTCAATTTCTCCTTTATTGCTTAGCTTGTACTTGTTCTATCTTTAGTATGTCCTCTCCCTAGTATCTTTGACCTTTAGATAGGGTAGTCCTATGGTTGAAACATGTGTTTGAGACATGTTATGTATGGTGGATGCATGTGGATGCAAGTTTTTGCTAGTGGTTGCTCGTGGATGCATATACACACACTTTAGGCACTAGATCGGCTCAGTCACTTTCATATTGCATATTGCATATAAATGGATGTATTTAGTAAAATGAATGTACATTGAATGTGCGCATCATATGGATGTTGCATTTAAATGAATGGTTGTGCACACATGTAGTAATGATATGTATAGGGTTCTTTGCATACATGATGGATACTTGGCACTATCATTATTTGTATTAAGGAGGTCGACTGAATCAGTGGACCGCCTGATTTTGCATTAGTATATGGACATATACACACACTATGCATATGTACATGAAAAGCATTAGAAATCTTTTAAGTACCATGGTTCCTAGTGGTTGATGGTTGAGTAGATAGATGATTGGATGGTAGGATACATTCTTCTTGACTTAGAGATTTCGAGGACGAAATCCTTTAAGTAGGGGAGAATGTAACACCCCGTATTTTCTGAGAATATTAAAATAACAAATTAAAGAATAAATTATTTGAAAAAGAGGAATGAGAAAAGAGTGATGTTTAGCATTGTTCTAAGGTTTGTAAGCAAAAGACTTAGCATCTCATTTGGTTAGAACATGTGACTTGCATACAAGAGGTACAGAGTTCGATCCCCGCCAGCGCCATATTTTTGTTTTAGGGGAATGGCTAAAAAGTGGCTTAGTGTGAACGCAGTTCAAAAAGTGGTTTAGTTTGGAAATGGTTAATTATGAAGAAGTTAGTAAGCCATGAAGTTTGTATGCATATGAGAGAAATATATATATATATAGATATATATAAAAATTAAATAAATAAATATTCAAAAAAAAAAGTTCAAAACAGCGAATCGGGAGGGGGATTAACCGAACCACACCATTTTTGGAGTCAACCCGACTAGAGGTCAATTCAGGGTGTTTGGCTGCCAACCCGTGGACCGATTCGCCCTAAGGGCTGATATGGCATCTGAGTGGTCCATATCAGTTTTAGGATTAATCCTAAGGCCTAAATAACTTCCTACACCTATATATACACCCTAAGACCTAACCCTAATTCATAAATATTATCTATGACACCATTATGCTGTCAAATTCTCTCTTAAACTCTTGCCGCCGCCTCTAAATCAAATCTCAAGTGTTCAACTTCAACTCAAATTAAAGATTAGAGCTTCTACAACAATTCAAGAAGATAAATCAGCAACACCGCAACGTTTCTACACCAATTTCAGTGCATAATTCTATTCTTTAACCACGAAAGGTGAGTACGATGATTTTCACAATATAATGGGATTAAAAGTAACATGATGAAGTTGTAAAGAGGATTCATATGTATGCATGTAATTTAAATCTCATCCAAGTCTTCACCTTTTGGATTCATGTCATCATATGCCTATGTTTCTATCTAAAGTTCATACCTTTTATCAGTTTATTCATGTTGAATCTGTCATTATGCCTCTATGCCAGTTTACGTGCCCCTTTATTTCATGATGTTGCGTTAATTTCAATTTTCTTTGATTTGATTCTCTCTTCTTATCCCTATTCCATTTATTTTTGGATCTAGGCTACCTTCGAGCCTATGTTAAAAATACGCGCGAATGCGAATACGTGGGAACGATGGGAATATGTGAAATATGGAAAATTGGATATTATTGGATATTTTGGATAATTGGATAATATGTGAAATTGGCATATTTGGGTATGAATTACATGGAATTGATGAAATTGCCTATAATTGTTAATTTGTAATTGAGGCTAATTAATATGTAATTAGTGACAATTTGGAATAGGCAATATTATAAACATAATTACATGTTTAATTGGATATACATGACATGAAAATTGGGTATGGGTGAAATACGATTATTAATAAACCTTTGACACGAGGTTAGGCACAATTGTGGCGTAAGACTGCCCGGAATCGCCCGGCAAATCCAGCTGCAACAATTGGACGTCTAATGTGAGAGGTCAAAGGAATGAATTGTAGGCATAACGGTTAATGACATGAGGTTAGACCCGGTTTGTGGCGTAAGACTGCCCGGAACCGCCCGACAAATCCAGCGGCCACAAAGTGTTCGGTCTAATGTGGGAGGCCATGCACCGTTCATCATAAGGAATGAATTAAGGAATACTAAACATAATAACACATGGGTATGGTTGGAGGGTTAAGTGGGGTGACATGTAAATTATGACATGTAAATATGGACTTAACCGGAATAAGACAAGACATGTAAATTATGACATGTAAGTATGGACTTAACCGTAGCATGTGTAAGACATGGACATTTAAATTAAAATGGTTAAGTGGGAGAAAACCTAGTGGGGACCAAGCATAGGCGGGAGGCTTGTGTCGGATGGGGGACCCGTTTCAACCAGTAACCCGTTTGAGTATCTAATTGGGCCCGGTACTAGGCCGGGGTTGGGGCATGCTTACTGGACTTGAATGTAAGAGTTCAAAACGTGAATAGCGGTGGCCACGCGAGTCCAATGGGTTCATGTGCGTGCATGGGTCCGGGCTGGTAGGTATGACATTGTTGCATCGTGTAGGTATGGCCGTGCATTTTATTTGGTATCGGGGTTGCCACTTTGGGGAGTGATACACCCCACTGTGGGGCTAGCACGGATGCCTACGGGGTTTAGGGAGCCGATCGAATGGGTAGGGTAAGGGTACCTTAGCGATGGTAGGAGCAAGACGACACCTACGATAGCAGCTAGGTACAGGTCACTACCAAGTTTGTCATGTGGGTACAGTTAGTGGGAATGGATCAACCTTTAGTAAATAGAGACTAGTAGATGTGCGGTGTAATTAAGTAATGTGGTGTAACTTAGCAAAAGTGCGGTGTAACGAAATACATGTTGGTTGAGTTGGATAGTCCTTTGGGTGCTAGTCTGATGTTGACTTCAGTCTTCGGGGTTAGTACTTGGAGGGTTGTTCGCTTAACCGATGTGTAGGATTGTCTTAGTACTTACGAACGGAATCATCTTGTCCATCCTTTTTATCTACATTGTCTATGTTACAGCCATATCATGATGTCTATTTATGTCTTGATCATTTACCTTACCTATTATTTGTTAAAATTACTGGACTCGCCAGACTTTATGTCTGACCCATTTTGTTTCCACCTCTTTTCTTTCCTTCCCTCCCAGGTTTGCAAGGAAGGAATACTACAGCTTAGAGCCGATTTCTTTCAGTTGTTTGAAGAGAGTAGATGTATCGCTTTGGACTCTCTCATCTTTATGGCTTTGCTTATGCTCAGTGGGGATTTATGTATTTATGTTATTTAAGTATTTGCTTCTTTATGTACTTTGAAGTTTTTGGAAAAGATAATTGATCCTGTTGTAATGGTTTTTGGAGACTACTTATGTAAGCTTGTTTTGAAGTTATGATGCTATGAAATAAGTTTTATCTTCCACTGTGTTTTATGTATTTATTCTTGTAATTTATCTGTTCTATACTACTATAACGCTTCATGACATTAATGCATTCCCTTTGTGAGTGACATTAATGGCCATGGGGTGTTACACGTGGTATCAGAGCTATGGTTACAAGAACAGATAAAAAGTTTTGAAAAGTGTTTTCAAAACTATTATTTTCATAGAAAGTATTTTCAAAAACTTGTTTTAAAGAAGCTATTTTCAAGGAAAGTTCACTTTAAAGAGCATAATCCCCGCAAGCCATACATCTCTCTTTCGCTTCCCTTGTTTTGAAACTCTTTCTTTTACTTTTCAGCATGTCTGGAGCATCTGAGATACCAGAGGGTGTTCATGTACCTGGTTGGTTTCGTCAATATCTCGAGGATCGGGCCGCTGCCGCGGGTCCGGCCGACGTTCCTCCTCCTCCTCCCCCAGCTCCAGTCATTCCTCCGCGTGGAGATTCTTTCTCCAAGATATGTAAAGACTTTCGTTCGATGGGTGGAAAACCTTTTAGTGGGTCTGAAACGTTCGTTGAAGCTAGAAATTGGTTGAAAGAAGTGGAGGATCTGTTTGGCATTTTCGATTTGGTCGAATGTAAGAAGGTCCAATTGGCTGCTTGGTTGATGAAGGATGAAGCTTCGTTTTGGTGGGAGGTTACTAATGGAGAGCATGCTGTAGAGACGTGGGCAGATTTTAGGGGAAGGTTGGAGCTGAAATTCCTTTCTCAAACTGAGGAGAGTATGTACATGGAGAGGTTCTTGACATTGAAGCAGAAAAACTTGACCGTGAAGGAGTATGTGACTGAATTTAATAAGTTGGCGAGATTTGGGCTAGAGTTGGTGAATACGCCTCACAAGAAGGCCTTGAGGTTTGCAAAGGGCCTAAATGAACCGCTTCACAGTTTGGCTATGTCCCACATTCCAATAGGAGCTACGTATGAAAAGCTTGTTGAAACACCCCACCTCCGTTAAGGTCACTCACAAAGGGAATGCCTTAACTTTGGTGGAGGTTTATAAGTAAAAGCCACAGATAAACTCAAGACAGATATAAATACACATTTTAAACAGCGGAAACCAAACAGACTTTTATTTCATCAATACGTGTTCAAACAAAACATTTCCATAATTGTCTCAAAATACTTCCAACATTACAACCTCATTACTGTCTTGATTATTAAAGAAGCATAAAACATAAATAAAGTGACAAAAATCCCCATAGTGATATCCAAAGCCATAATCCGAGCAAAAGAGATCCAAATCATACATCTAGGGTCTTGAGCTTGTAAAGAGTCTGACATAGCTGAGTTGTTTCCTCCCTGTGGACCTGGGGGGGGGGGGGGGGGGACGAAAGAAAAGAAGACGAAAAGAAAATAGAGTCAGACATAAAGCCTGAGTAAATCTAGTAACTCTTCAGTATGTGAATAAGAAAAGGGCACGATAGATATAAACTGAAAACAGGAAAGTGTCACAAGCTAATGAAGTGTCATTTAGAATCGAATGTGCTATCGCACCCACACTATATATCTCTGCACCTAATTGAGTTTATTCTAACTGGCACCCCATGCTGAGGGTGAAGTGATCCACATTTTCTAAAGATTGGATCCTACTCGTGTTATCATGTGTCATACGGCCCCAAGAATTGTAGATACCAATGCTGGTCCCACCATGGGGTGTATCAAGACCCTTGGTGGCGGCCCCGACATAATTTCTAGAAGGCATAGGCTATACTACTGGTGTCCCCAGTGCCCTGTTTGTCTGCTCCGGAGTGTGTGCACGCCCGCACTCCATTAGAACCTACACTGTGCACCCACCGCCGTCGTTTTGACCGCTTACAAACAGCCTAGTAATCGTGCCCCACACTGCCTAGTTTCAGGGTACTATGATACCTAACTTGGGTTACTGCTGAAACGGGTCCCTCGTTACTAGGTTTTTCTAGTCAAACATGTTAAGTGGTTAAGTGTCTGTATTTACCTAACCCCACCCATCAATTCTTGTTAACATGTTGAATTTGGTTAAGTGTTTATAGTTGACTTAACCCTACCATCTGTCCTTAGCCTCTTAGAGCACCTGACCACTCACATTAGACAGGTATTGCTACGGTTACTGGATGTGCCGGTCGGTTCCGGGCAGGTTTACACCGTAGCTCAGTCTAACCTCGGGTCCTTATTGGGCTCAATGCTTAACCATCCACATTGGATAAGTATTGTTGTGACTACTGGACAACCGGGCGGGTCTGGGCGGGTTTACATCACAACTCAATCCAACCTCGGGTTAAGCATATCGTGTTTTCTAAATTTACATATTTTATTACTTCTCAATTATATATGTAAATTCCATGTCTTTTATTCTTGGGTATATCAATTCATACCGCTTAGATGTCATTGTCGTTGGCTAGTGCCAACCATGCCAACATATATTTTTCATGTCTTACACCCAACGTTATTACCCCCGTTTGTACGTTCGCAACATTATAACAAATGTTGGGCTCGACACAATTCAGCCCAACTTTTATAAACGTGAGAAAAGGGGAAATCAAGCACATGTAACATTTACAATACATAAAGGTGTGTGGCGCATGAACTTGCAATTTAGCGATTCAACTAACATAAATTATGGGTCATGTGAACTTGCATTCAAATCAAAGTATGACTAAGTAGGTGACATGTAACACCCCACCTCCGTTAAGGTCACTCACAAAGGGAATGCCTTAACTTTGGTGGAGCATTTTAGTAAACAGAACAGAAACTTACAAGACAGATAAAACAGTACTTGAAATTTTTTAACTTTATTACAGCGGAAACAGAAATCAATATGGTTACATCCTTTCAAATCTCAGAATTCAAGTACAAAATATCAGTCTTGTACAAAAGCCTTCAAAATGCATGGTTTAAAATCATAATCCCCATGGAACGGAAGCTATACAGAGCCAAGCCATACTTTAAGCACTTCAAGCAAAGAGAAATCCGGATCAAGCTAAAGTATTCCCTCCTTGGATAACCTTGGGGGGGGGGGGAACGGAAGAAAGGAGGCGAAACAATAAGGGTCAGACAAAAAGTCTGGCAAGTCTAATGACTTTCAGCATATGAACAGATAATAATAATATGACATGAACATAAAACTGGATGAGAGATAACTGTAACGGGTGTAGCAGATATAACATAAGAACAGAATGACATAAACTATTGCTTTACACTTCTCTGCACTAATACTAGTATAACAGAATTAGGTGTCACCCTAATGTCTAAACTGAAACAGGAACGGGTACAGAATAATTTAACAGAAACAGAATGCTAATAATGGGCCTTTACTACCCGATCAAAAACAGACAGAAGCAGAAACAGATTAATCTCTACGGAAACAGAATGTAGAATTAGGTGTACACTAGTAATGGGCCTTTACCACCCGAACAGACGGTTCCATGCAGAAACAGACAGGTGTTACCACCCAACAGAAACAGACGGTACCAACAGAAACAGACAGAACTAAGTGTACCCTAAAACCCTACCCCAAGCGATCGGCTCCCTAATACATAAATATCCTGTGTCGGCCCCACAGTAGGGTGTCACTCCCTAAAGTGACAACCAATTGGCACAGACCTATTTACAGATGTCACGGCGTCTTACATCCTCAGAGGCAGACCGGGATCCATGCACGCATATGACCCGGTTGGAACACACCATCAACACCCCTCGCCATTATCAGAATGAACCGCTTATAATTAGTTCAGTAAGCGTGCCCGGACCCTACTTACTGTTGGGTCAAAGTTTTGATACCAGAAAGGGTTACTGACTAATATGGGTCCCAAACAACAGATGACACAAGTAATTCCCCCCCTAACCTTGTGTCCCCAGACTAACAGATTTCAGCTTAACTTGTCTACAAGTTTCAGACATACAAAATTTAGGTTAACTAGTTCACAGATCAGAAAATCAAGTTAACAGGTTTTCAGACTAACGGATCAGATGTTCGGATTAACAGGCTTACAGATTAACCGGTTCCAGATTATCTAACTTTGTATTGGGCCTACGGATTCACGAAACGGGTTCATCAGATTCATTGGTCCAATTGGTTTAACCTTACCAAACACGTTTTAGACATCATAATTATCTCAGATTTTCATTAATTAAATATTAATGCCCAAACCTCTCACATTAGACTGACAGTTTGCGGCTACTGGTTAGGCCGGTTGGTTCCGGGCAGGTTTCTGTCGCAAACTGAGTCTAACCTCGGGTTTCAAGCACGTTATGACTAACTTCTCACATTAGAACCTATTGTTTGCGACCACTGGAATATGCCGGGCGGTTCCGGGCAGAATTACGCCGCAAACTCATTCTAACCTCGAGTTAGCCATGTTTATCTTTGCGGCCAATTAATTAATGATTTACCATTTATGCCCACGCCTAATATACATGTCAATTATTCATAACTATAGCCAATTCAGATTATGTCAATAGCGGACTAATTATACCAACTCAACAGATATAGCAGATAACAGATTTCTCAGATTAGGCGACTTAGCAGATTAAGCAAACTAGCAGATATAGTATTTTCAACAGACTTAGCGGATGACAGATTTGGCAGATGAACAAATCTAGCAGACTAGGCAGTAGAGCAGAACTAGCAGATTAAGCAATATAACAGAACTAGCAGATTAGGCAATGTAACACAACTAGCAAATTAGGCAAATATAACAAATTTACTCATTTCTTAAAGTTTCATACCTTGCCTAATTATAAATCTTACCTAAGTTCACGTGCATAAATAATAGTCTTGATTCACAATATTATCATATACCCTATGTTTGTATTAAATTTACATAGCACAGCTTATGGTCATAACTTTACCATATATCATATGTTCCAAATTTTTATTAAACTTGCATAGTACAGAAGATCCATATAATTTATACCAAATATATCCATAGATTACTATGCATGTCAAATATCCCAAAGGTCCCTTACTTAGGTGTTTATTTACATTAATAGATATCCTACTTTCATGTAAATCTTTATACCTAGGCCATATTCTCTTTATCGTAAATCATGTGTTCAATACAGTCTATATTTATGTTCAATTATATACCTTTTTACGTCATGTCCACAAATCATATGTTCAATACCTTTTAATGTTATAAATATAACATGTCCAATCATATGTCTCAGATTCATGTTCTAGCTACAGTCCATGTTCTTTCCTCAAATTAGTCACCTATTGGTCATGCCCAATTTATGCATCATTCATTTTACTGTCCCAAACATTTTAGCGCATGTTAATCTCTTATGAGATTGGCTCAGGCTCGTGGTAGCCTGGCTATAGAACAGAAAGAGGAAAGAGGTACAGAATAAGATAAATCAAATCAGAACAGAACAGATATAATCTCAGATTCAGATTCACAATTCATGTCAAAATCAGAATTAACGTTTATAGCGGAAAATAACTGTACTTGCCTTAATTGGATTAAAGAAAGAACTCTAGTTGTTGTAGAACCGTTGCAGAAGCTCTAATCTCTAATTGGATTAAAGAAAGAATTCTAGTTTTGATTTCAGCAGAGTAGCAACGCCATTTTTATTTTTAATTTAGAACAGAGGCAGAGTAGAAGCAGAATAAAATTGTGTGCAGGGAAGGCTGGATTTGGGGCTGTTTAAATAGGTTTAGGCAGACGAATCTAGACAGAAAACGAGACCAGATACATCAGAACGCACCCAGGCAGAAAAGCAGATTCGGGAGGCAGGTCGACCCCCAGGTCGACACTAGGGTCGACTCTAGGTTCGACCCCCTGGGGGCAGGTCGACTCTAGGGTCGACCCCTGGGGGCAGGTCGACTCTAGGGTCGACTCCCCAGTCGACCTGGTCTGTGCTGTTTTTTTTTTTTTCTGAACTTTGGAAGGCCATAACTTGGTCATATGGACTCCGATTTACAAAATTTCGGACTCTATTTCGCGTATTTTTCCGAGACGAACGCAATGGCACAGCCCGTTTCCCTTGATTCTGATTTTATATTTTAATTATACTCAGATTTGTAATTCTTAAGTTCACAGAAAATACGGGGTGTTACATGACATATGAAATGGCATAGTTTAGGCTTATACAAACTTGTGTTTAAACATGTTTAACTTGGCATAATGTCAACCACAAAACTAGCATGTTGTATATTCACCAAAATGTACAATTTTAACATCTAATCATATAGCCTATTCCAACATAAACTTGCATAGTTTATGAAACCCAAACGATACTTAACATACATCCAATTATACTTGCAAATAAACATAAGAATGATATCATACGTTTTGGGTCACGTAGGCATAAAAGTTCTCAAATCTAGAACATGTTTACATAAGCCTTAATTTAGACTTAGTGAATCTATATAGTCCATGCCATAGGCATAAACATAAAGGGATCAAATTCTAGTTTTTGCCACAACTTGCAAGTGCCATTGTTTTCATATACAATTGTTCAATAGTCTTGCATCAATCAATTTAGGCCACAAATATCAATACACAAGTCATGACAGAATCATTACAATACATAGAATTTATATCATATTCATACAATAACACAATTCTATTTTCATTTACATCGAATCACATCACAGTTTTTATTCATATTCTGAAAGGTCACTATACTTACAACGAATGCAGAATCTTGAATTCTGGATTCTGAATTCTGAAATTGAGATGCGCTACTTTGGGTAGATTAACGTTGCGTTGATTAATTTGATTAAACTTTAATCTTCTTCTAAATTTGATTCGTCTCTAAGCTTCTCTCTCTTGACGGCTATGTTCAATTCCTTCCTGGTAGCATGACGACTCCCATCTTTTTTTTTTGTGTGAATTTTTAGTTGAGACTTAGGGTGTATTTATAGATTTTTAAATTGTTTTGAGCCGTCAGATGAAGACAGGAGGAATCTAGACCATACAAAGTTCAAAGAGCCAATCAAGAGGTGACACGTTAGCCCTAGTGACACACTAAGCCACAGAAATTCGAGCCAGTGCCAGACCTAGCTAGCCAGGTCGACCAGGTAGGTCGACTGGCAGGTCGACACCCAGGTCGACACTATGGTCGACCTGGGGTGGCCAGGTCGACACCATGGTCGACCTGGTCTCTGGGCGGGAATTTTCCCGCCCAGCCCAGTTTGAACCTGTTTTTCGTATTTCGGATTTTAAACTGAGCTGTTTGAATTTAAACTTTATTCTGAAACTTCCGAAGGTCATAACTCCTTCATACGGAGTCCGATTCGTGCAAACTCGGACTCTATCTCAAGCAGAATCCGAGACGAACGTAATGGCGTAAACACTTCCCTTAATTCTTTTATTTATAATTAATTACACTTTAATTTGTGAATCTTAATGATATAGAATTCACGGGGTGTTACATTCTCCCCCCTTAAAAGGATTTCGTCCCCGAAATCTTCAAGTTAGGAAGAATGTATATCCTACCATCCAACAGTCCATCTACTCAACCAACAAACACAGGCGTCCACTGTCCTTAAAATACTTCTAATGCTTCATGATCATATGCATAGTGTGTGTACATGTCCTTATCTAATGCAGAAATTAGGCGGTCTACTGATTCAGTTGACCTCCTTAATGCGAATCATATAAGTGTCACGAATCCATTATGTATGCAAAATTTTCCTACTCATAATTCTACATGAGTGCACAACTATTCATACAAATGCGACGACCTTATGACAGCATATCAAGTTTCAACCATATATAAATGAGAATACATATATGAATATGCAATATGAAGTGACTGAGCCGATCTATAACCTAGGGTGTGTATATATGCATCCACGAGCAACCACTAGCAATCACTAGCAACTATTTGCAGCCATCATCCATAACATGTTTTCAAATACATGTTTACATCCATTTGTTTTCTACCTAAGGAGTTAGGAAAAGGACCGAGGAGATATAGCTAAAAAGATAAATAAAGCATAACTTAAGGAAAAAGAGAGATCAAAGATGTACCCTCAAAAAGAAGAGGGTAGGCAGTGCGTATTCTGTCCTCAGTTTCCCAAGTCACGTCTTCCTCGGCATCGCTCCACTGAACTTTAACGAGTTTGACTTCGCGGTTGCGTATCTTTTTCACTTCAGTTCCTAAGATGCGGGTTGGAACTCTCCTCACAGTTTCTTCACGTTCCACTTCGGCTTCTTCTAGAATGCTAGGTTCCACCACTTCCGCAGACTCATGTAAACACTTCCGGAGGTGAGAAACATGAAAGACATTGTGAACTCCATGCCAGTCTCTCGGGTAGCTCTAATCTATAGGCCATCTTCCCAACCTTCTCGATGATAGGAAACGGTCATACAAATCTTGGTGCTAGCTTTCCTGTGGATCCAAAGCGAACGATGTTCCTTAAAGGGGATACCTTTAAGGAAAACCCTATCCCCAACCTCAAATTCAAGGTCGGTCCTTTTTTTGTCGGCGTAGGATTTTTGTCTGTCTTGGGCAGTCTTCATTCTCCTACGTATCAAGTCCACTTTCTCCAAAGTCTCTCGAATCATGTCTGGCCCAAGTATAAGCTTATCTGTAGACTCCCACCAACAAGTTGGTGATTTGCACGGTCTTCCATACAAGGCTTCGAAGGGTGCCATGCCTATGGTAGCTTGGTAGCTGTTGTTGTAGGCAAATTCCACTAAAGGAAGGTGATCCTCCCACGTCCCTCCAAAGTCAAGAACGCAAAGTCTTAAAAGATCCTCTAAAACTCTATTCACCCTTTCCGTCTGGCCATCGGTTTGGGGGTGATAGTTCGTGCTCAAACATAACTGTGTGCCTACAGCTTCTTGCAGACTCCGTCAAAACTCACTTGTGAAAATAGGGTCTCGGTCACTAACAATGCTGGAGGGTATCCCATGGAGTCGAACTATTTCCTTGAGATAAAGAGATGCTAGAGATGCGGCAGTCCTTCTACTTTTAATGGGTATAAAGTGGGCGCTTTTAGTAAGCCTGTCCACTATTACCCAAATGCTAGTGTTGCCTCTTCTCGACCTAGGTAGTCCATCAATGAAGTCCATTGAAATGCTATCCCACTTCCACTATGGGACCTCTAAAGGATGAAGCAGTCCTCTAGGTTTCTTCTATTCCGCCTTGACCCGTTGGCAGGTCATGCACTTAGAAACAAAATCTGCCACGTCTTGTTTCATGCCATTCCAAAAGAAAGTCCTTTTTATATCCTTGTACATCTTATCACCGCCAGGGTGTATAGTCATCTTGGAATGATGCGCTTCCTCGAGAACCTTCTTTGTCAACTCCCTTGCTTGTTGGACGCATAATCTTCCATCTCGCCTCAGCCAACCCTTATCATCGACGGCGTATCTACTGAGGTGACTAGAAGTCTCACCCCTAATAAGTTTATCAATCACATCAACAAGATGAGGGTCTTCACGTTGTGCAGCTCCTATTGAGTCCAAGAGAGTAAGGCGTACTTCGAGAGATGCTAACAAACCTGGTACAAAATCTGAGGAAGGCCTAAAGTTAAAACTGGCTATATACTCTAGGCTTTTCCTTTCCACAAAGAGCGGCTTAAGGTCAGTTTCTTTCGGCTCAACGCGTCTGCTACTACGTTGCCTTTGCCGGGAGTATAGGAAATTTCAAAGTCATACGAGGCAAGAAACTCCATCCATCTTTGTTGCCTCAAGTTAAGATCCTTTTGCGAGAAGAGATATTTCAACGATTTATGGTCAGTGTATAATTCGAACTTCTCACCTAGGAGATAATGGCGCCAAGACTTAAGCGCAAAGACGATGGCGGCTAACTCAAGATCATGGGTTGGGTAGTTCTTTTCATGAACTTTCAATTGTCTTCCGCCATAAGCTACTACCCTTCCTTCTTGCATTAGAACATCGCCTTGTCCCGTTCCACATGCATCCGTGTATATTGTGAACATTTTGCTTCCATCTGGCAAACTCAGAACTGGGGCTGTTGTGAGAGCCCTTTTTAATCGTTGGAAAGCAAACTCGCAGTCCAAATCCCAAGTGAATGCCAGATTCTTCTTTGTTAGCCTTGTGAGTGGGGCTGAGATTTTCGCGAAATCCCTAATAAACTTTCGGTAAAAACCGGCTAGCCCAAGAAAGCTTCGAACTTCGGTTGCATTTCTTGGTGTCTTCCAATCTTGTACTGCCATCACTTTCGCGGGGTACACAGCCAACCCATCTTTGGATACTATATGCCCCAGAAATCTTACCTCCTTTCTCCAAAAGTGGCACTTGGAGAATTTGGCTTTTAGCTGATGTGTACAGACAATTTCCATGATTTCTTTCAGATGCTGAGCATGCTCTTCCTCATTCTTTGAGAAGATTAAGATATCATCTACAAAGACAACCACAAATTTGTTGAGGAATTCTCTGAACACCCTGTTCATTAGGTCTACGAAATAAGCGGGTGCGTTTGTCAAGCCGAAAGGCATGACAAGCCACTCGAAGAAACCGTCTGGGGTTCTGAATGTCGTCTTATCAATGTTGTCTTCAGCTACTCTCAGCTGATGGAACCCAGTTGCCAGATCAAGTTGGGAGAAGACCGATTCTCCTACAAGCTGATCAAACAAATCGTCGATTCGGGGAAGTGGGTGCCTATTTTTCTTGGTCAATTTGTTTAACTCTCTATAGTCGACGCAAAGGCGAAGCGAACCGTCCGCTTTGATTGCGAACACCACTGGAGCACCCCATTCTGAAATGCTCCGTCTAATGAACCCCTTTTCGAGAAGTTCTTTAACCTGCTTACTGAGCTCCTTTCTCTCCTTCGGAGCCATGTGTCTGACAGGTAAAGCTACAGGCTTTGCATTATCCACAAGATATATGCGGAAGTCTATTTCCCGCCTTGGAGGTAAGCCTTTCACCTCCTCAAAGACATCCGGATATTCCCGGACTACTCTAACTGATTGCAAATTCTCATCAGAAGCATCAAGCGACTCTAGATAACTAAGAATAACATCATTCAAGGGTACAAAAAATTTCTAAAGTGTTACCAAGCCGAGTCAAGAGTCTAACTACTCTTTTCTCACAATCAAGGATGGCACCATTACTGGATAACCAGTCCATGCCTAAAATCAAACCATATCCCGAGAAGCCCAAAACAAAGGCATTACAACTAAACTCAACGCTGAGAATAGAGATTTTCAAACCCAAAAAAACCATTGACAAGTAAGCGGAGCCCCCAATTGGATTTGAAACTACTAAGGGATCTTCTACCATACTAGTGTCTAGATGCAGAGATTCTACTAAGGCAGATGAAATAAAAGAGTGTGATGTGCCAGAGTCAAAAAGTGTGCGAACTGGATGATCATAAAGATAAACTACACTTTCTACAGAAATATTACTACCTCGTTCCTGCTGAGGTGCCACTAGCGCATGAACCTGACCCCCTGATGGGGATCCGGCTTTCTGTCCCTGCCCTTTCTTCTTTGGGCAGTCCTTAGCTTGGTGCCTAGTTTCTCCACAATGGAAGCAACCACCCATCTTTGCCTTCCTTTTTCGGCAGTCTTTTGATATATGTCCCGCAATGCCACAGAAATTGCACCTTCTCCTCTCACGGGGCTTATTGTTCTTCCCTCCTTTCTTGAAGTCTGTTTTCTTTGCTTGTAGACCCTCTTTCTTCTCTTCCACCTTAGTTTCTTTCTTGCCGTGGTCTTCCTCGTGTAGCAACGCCATGTCCACCAAGCTTTCATAAGTCGCTCCCGTGGATACATGGGTCATAGCAAGGCTGTGTAGAGGCTCATTCAAACCTTTGACGAAACGAAGCGCCTTCTTGTGTTGGGTGTTTACTAAGTCCAGCCCAAATCTGGCCAGCAGATTAAACTGATTTACATACTCCCTGATTGTCATACTTCTCTGTTTCAGAGTTAGAAACTTCTCCATTTGCAGCTTCTTTCAGCTTGGGAGAGGAATTTCATCTCAAACCTTGTCCTGAAATCTTCCCACGTTTCCACCACCCTCTGAGCATTGGTAATTTCCCACCAATAGGAAGCTTCATCTTTAACCAACCACACCGCTAGTTGTATCTTTTGCCTGTCATCAACTCCGAAGATGACAAATAGATCCTTAGTCTCCTTTAGCCAGTTTCTTGCTCCTACAAAGGACTCTGTTCCATAAAAGTCTTTTCCACCGATAGCCTTGAAGTCTCTACATGTTTTTGCGAAGGCATTTCCACGAGGGGGTGGAGGAGGAGGATGAGCCGCGACCACTGGAGGAGGGATGTTTGCTGGGCCCGCGCCATTGGCCCTTGCTTCTAAGTACCTCCTAAACCAGCCGGGTATCGGCACTCCTTACGGGAGGATAAGGTCTCCAGACATGCTGAAACAGAAAGGAAAAATTCAAAACGAAGGATAGAGAGGGATAGATAGGGCACATTGCTTTGGGGGATTTTGTCTTTTTATAAAAAATATAACACTTTTTCTTGAAAAATGCTTCTTCAATCTTTCTTTTGAAAACAATTTCAATTTTTTTTTATCTTATCTGGTAAACCTATGCTCTAATACCAAGTGAAACACCCCACCTCCGTTAAGGTCACTCACAAAGGGAATGCCTTAACTTTGGTGGAGGTTTATAAGTAAAAGCCACAGATAAACTCAAGACAGATATAAATACACATATTTTAAACAGCGGAAACCAAACAGACTTTTATTTCATCAATACGTGTTCAAACAAAACATTTCCATAATTGTCTCAAAATACTTCCTAACATTACAACCTCATTACTGTCTTGATTATTAAAGAAGCATAAAACATAAATAAAGTGACAAAAATCCTCATAGTGATATCCAAAGCCATAATCCGAGCAAAAGAGATCCAAATCATACATCTAGGGTCTTGGAGCTTGTAAAGAGTCTGACTGAGCTGAGTTGTTTCCTCCCTGTGGACCTGGGGGGGAACGAAAGAAAAGAAGACGAAAAGAAAATAGAGTCAGACATAAAGCCTGAGTAAATCTTGTAACTCTTCAGTATGTAAATAAGAAAAGGGCATGATAGATATAAACTGAAAACATGAAAGTGTCACAAGCTAAGGAAGTGTCGTTTAGAATCGAATGTGCTATCGTACCCACACTATATATCTCTGCACCTACTTGAGTTTATTCTAACTGGCACCCCATGCTGAGGGTGAAGTGATCCCCATTTTCTAAAGATCGGCTCCTACTCGCGTTATCATGTGTCATACGGCCCCAAGAATTGTAGATACCTATGCTGGTCCCACCATGGGGCGTATCAAGACCCATGGTGGCGACCCCGACACAATTTCTAGAAGGGATAGGTTATACTACTGGTGTCCCCAGTGCCCTGTTTGTCTGCTCCGGAGTGTGTGCACGCCTGCACTCCATTAGAACCTACACTGTGCACCCACCGCCGTCGTTTTGACCGCTTATAATCAGCCCAGTAATCGTGCCCCACCTTGCCTAGTTTCAGGGTATCATGATACCTAACTTGGGTTACTGCTGAAACGGGTCCCTCGTTACTAGGTTTTTCTAGTCAAACATGTTAAGTGGTTAACCGTCTGTATTTACCTAACCCCACCCATCAATTCTTGTTAACATGTTGAATTTGGTTAAGTGTTTATAGCTGACTTAAACCTACCATCTGTCCTTAGCCTCTTAGAGCACCTGACCACTCACATTAGACAGGTATTGCTACGGTTACTGGATGTGCCGGTCGGTTCCGGGCAGGTTTACACCGTAGCTCAGTCTAACCTCGGGTCCTTATTGGGCTCAATGCTTAACCATCCACATTGGATAGGTATTGTTGTGACTACTGGACAGCCGGGAGGGTCCGGGCAAGTTTACATCACAACTCAATCGAACCTCGGGTTAAGCATATCGTGTTTTCTAAATTTACATATTTTATTACTTCTCAATTATATATGTAAATTTCATGTCTTTTATTCTTGGGTATATCAATTCATACCGCTTAGATGTCATTGTCGTTGGCATGTGCCAACCATGCCAACATATATTTTTCATGTCTTACACCCAATGTTATTAACCCCGTTTGTACGTTCGCAACATTACAACAAATGTTGGGCTCGACACAATTCAGCCCAACTTTTATAAACGTGAGAAAAGGGGAAATCAAGCACATGTAACATTTACAATACATAAAGGTGTGTGGCGCATGAACTTGCAATTTAGCGATTCAACTAACATAAATTATGGGTCATGTGAACTTGCATTCAAATCAAAGTATAAATAAGTAGGTGACATATGAAATGGCATAGTTTAGGCTTATACAAAATTGTGTTTAAACATGTTTAACTTGGCATAATGTCAACCACAAAACTAGCATGTTGTATATTCACCAAAATGTACAATTTTAACATCTAATCATATAGCCTATTCCAACATGAACTTGCATAGTTTATGAAACCCAAACGATACTTAACATCGATCCAATTATACTTGCAAATAAACATAAGAATGATATCATAGGTTTTGGGTCATGTAGGCATAAAAGGTCTCAAATCTAGAACATGTTTACATAAGCCTTAATTTAGACTTAGTGAATGTATATAGTCCATGCCATAGGCATAAACATAAAGGGATCAAATTCTAGTTTTTGCCACAACTTGCAAGTGCCATTGTTTTCATATACAATTGTTCAATAGGCTTGCATCAATCAATTTAGGCCACAAATATCAATACACAAGTCATGACAGAATCATTACAATACATAGAATTTATATCATATTCATACAATAACACAATTCTATTTTCATTTACATCGAATCACATCACAGTTTTTATTAATATTCTGAAAGGTCACTATACTTACAACGAATGCAGAATCTTGAATTCTGGATTCTGAATTCTGAAATTGAGATGCGCTCCTTTGGGTAGATTAATGTTGCGTTGATTAATTTGATTAAACTTTAATCTTCTTCTTAATTTGATTCGTCTCTAAGCTTCTCTCTCTTGACGGCTATGTTCAATTCCTTCCTGGCAGGATGACGACTCCCATCTTATTTTTTTGTGCGAATTTTTAGTTGAGAATTAGGGTGTATTTATAGATATTTAATTGTTTTGAGCCGTCAGATGAAGACAGGAGGAATCTAGACCATACAAAGTTCAAAGAGCTAATCAAGAGGTGACACGTCAGCCCTAGTGACACACTGAGCCACAGAAATTCGAGCCAGAGCTAGACCTAGCCAGCCAGGTCAACCAGGTAGGTCGATTGGCAGGTCGACATCCAGGTCGACACTATAGTCGACTTGGGGTGGCCAGGTCGACACCATGGTCGACCCTATGGTCGACCTGGTCTCTGGGCGGGAATTTTCCCTCCCAGCCCAGTTTGAACCTGTTTTTCGAATTTCGAATTTTAAACTGAGCTGTTTGAATTTAAACTTTATTCTGAAACTTCCGAAGGTCATAACTCCTTCATACGGAGTCCGATTCGCGCAAACTCGGACTCTATCTCAAGCAGAATTCTGAGATGAACACAAAGGCGTAACCCATTTCCCTTAATTCTTTTATTTAGAATTAATTACACTTTAATTTGTCAATCTTAATGTTATAGAATTCACGGGGTGTTACACTTGTTGATATGGCATACATGCATGAAGAAGAGAGGGGTGTAAGTACTTTTAGGCCGCAAGATAAGAAGGAGGATCCAAAGAAAGCCCAACAACAAAAGAAAGGTGGTAAAGAAAAGAGGAAGTGTCACAACTGTGGGATACCCGACCATTTGAAGAAAGACTGTAGGAAGAAGAGGAAGTTCGTTTGTTATCATTGTGGTGATCCAGGTCATGCTATCAAGGACTGTCCTAAGAAGCAAGGGCAGAGGGCAGGTTCTACTTCGGGAGGGCAGGTTCATGCTCTCATGGCTTCGGGGCAGGAAGAAGGTAGAAAAATTTCTGTCGAAAGTTTGATTTTCTTGTTTGATCATCCTGTCCGTACTTTATTCGATTCTAGCGCATCACATTCGTTTATCTCTACATCATTAGTTGAAACACTGCACTTAAATACTAGTCTCGTTGTGGATCCCATTATAGTCTCAAATCCTATTGGTGGGTCGGCTCATTTTTCCATGGTTTATAGGGATTTGAGATTGTCTAACTTAGGCGTTGGTTTTGAATGTAATGCTTTTGTGCTTGGTTTCATGGGCTATGGGTTGATTCTAGGGATGGATTGGCTAGCCAGACATGGTGCTATCCTAGATTGTGAATGAAGGGTAGTAAAATTGTTGACTTGTGGAAAGACCCTTGATATTTCTTATGACCCTAGAGGATCGGTGATGCTTAGTTATCTTGAGTCACTTGACACATCCAATGATGATTTACATTCTGTTCGTATAGTCCGTGAATATGTTGATGTCTTCGATGAGGTGAGGGGTCTACCCCCAAAACGTGAGATAGACTTTCATATTTATCTTGTAGACAATGCAAAACCCGTATCTCTGCCAGTACGCCACATGGCTCCTCGTGAGAGGAGGGAAATCAATAAGCAATTAGGGGAGTTGCTTTGAGAAGGGGTTCATAAGACGTAGTATATCGGAGTGGGGTGCTCCAGTAGTATTTGCCACGAAGGCGGATGGGTCCCTTAGACTTTTTGTGGACTATAGAAACTTAATAAGCTTACTAAGAAGAATAGGCACCCACTGCCGAGGATTGACGATCTCATCGATCAGTTAGTTGGCGCCTCAGTGTTTTCCCAGTTGGACTTAGCCACTGGTTTCCATCAGTTGAGAGTGGCAGAGGATAGCATAGACAAGATTGCCTTTAGGACTCCGGACGGTTTCTATGAGTGGCTTGTGATGCCCTTCGGTTTGACAAACGCCCCCGCATACTTTGTTGACTTGATGAGTAGGGTGTTTAGGGATACCTTAATAAATTCGTGGTGGTCTTGGTGGATGACATCTTGATCTTTTCTAAGAATGAGGAGAGCATGCCCTACATCTTAGGGAAGTGTTGGAGATCCTTCGAGCGCATAACCTTAAAGCTAAATTTTCTAAATGTCACTTTTGGAGGAAAGAAGTGCGATTCTTAGGGCACGTGGTTTCCGAAGAAGGGATAGCTGTGGATCCCGCGAAGGTGGTGGCCATCCAAGATTGGAAGGTCCCTAAAAATGCTACCGAGGTGAGGAGTTTCTTGGGGTTGGCTGGCTACTATAGGAAGTTTATCAAGGACTTCGCAAAGATATCAGCCCCATTGACATGCTTGATGAAGAAGAACCTAATTTTCACGTGGGACGTAGATTGTGATGATGCGTTCCAACGTTTAAAAAGAGCTTTGACCACAGCCCCAGTCTTAGTGTTGCCAGATGGGAGTAAGCCATTTACCATTTATACCGATGCTTGTGGGATAGGACTAGGCGCAGTCTTAATGCAAGAGGGGAGGGTAATAGCCTACGGAGGAAGGCAGTTGAGAGTGCATGAGAAAAATTACACTACACATGACTTAGAGTTGACCGCTATTGTTTTCACACTTAAGTCTTCGCGCCATTATCTTCTTGGCGAGAAATTTGAATTGTTTACAGACCACAAATTGATAAAATACTTGTTCTCTCAGAAGGACTTGAACTTAAGGCAACAAAGGTGGATGGAATTCTTAGCGTCCTACGATTTCGAGATAGCATATACCCCTGGCAGGGGTAATGTGGTGGCAGATGCCTTAAGTAGGAAAAGGTTGTCCTTGAGTCCGTTGTTTGTTGAGCGGCGAAGCTTAGAGTTTATCTCTATGTTTGACTTTGGACCTTCCATTGACTTTGTACCCGGTTTGCTAGCATCCTTAGAGGTCAGACCTACGCTTTTGGGACGGATTGGTGAGGCACAGCGAGATGACCCACAGTTGGTTGAGTTAGTAGAGAAGCTCATAAGAGGGGGGTCATCGAGCCATCTCAGTAGGTATACCCTAGATGATAAGGGTTGGTTACGTAGGGACGGTAGACTTTGTGTACCACGAGACGAGAACTTGAGGAAGACCATTCTTGATGATGCACATCATTCAAAGATGACCATTCATCCCGGCGGGGACAAGATGTACATGGACATGAGACAGGTTTACTTTTGGGCCGGTATGAAGAGGGATGTGGCCGAGTTTGTCGCTAGATGCTTGGTGTGCCGACAAGTAAAAGCAGGGCAAAAGAAGCCCGGTGGGTTGCTTCACCCATTGGAGGTCCCACAATGGAAGTGGGAGAATGTCTCGGTGGACTTTGTTGATGGGTAACCAAGATAGAGGAAGGGTAATACGGGGATTTGGGTCATGGTAGACAGACTTACTAAGAGCACCCATTTCATTCCCGTGAAGAGTAGGAGGACTGCTCCATGGTTGGCCTCCGTATACATTCGAGAGATAGTTCGTTTGCACGGTGTTCCTTCCAGCATAGTGAGCGATCGCGATCCTATCTTTACTAGCGAGTTTTGGAAGAGCTTGCTTAGAGAGGTGGAAATAGAGCGTGATGCGACGATTCGACAAGCTCCTACATGCATTCTTGGGTCGGAGATTAAGAAGTTGAGGAATCGAGAGGTCAAGCTAGTCAAAGTGCAATGGGGAGATAATGAGAGCGACGCTACTTGGGAGACAGAAGAGAAGATGCGTTCATTGTACCCTTTTCTTTTCGAGGGTATGTCTTTTAATTTCTCCTTTATTGCTTAGCTTGTACTTGTTCTATCTTTAGTATGTCCTCTCACTAGTATCTCTGACCTTTAGATAGGACATCCTATGGTTGAAACATGTGTTTGAGACATGCTATGTATGGTGGATGCATGTGGATGCAAGTGTTTGCTAGTGGTTGCTCGTGGATGCATATACACACACTTTAGGCACTAGATTGGCTCAGTCACTTTCATATTGCATATTGCATATAAATGGATGTATTTAGTAAAATGAATGTACGTTGAATGTGTGTATCATATGGATGTTGCATTTAAATGAATGGTTGTGCACACATGTAGTAATGATATGTATAGGGTTCTTTGCATACATGATGGATACATGGCACTATCATTATTTGCATTAAGGAGGTCGACTGAATCAGTGGACCACCTGATTTTGCATTAGTATACAGACATACACACACACTATGCATATGTACATGAAAAGCATTAGAAATCTTTTAAGGACCATGGTTCCTAGTGGTTTATGGTTGAGTAGATGGATGATTGGATGGTAGGATACGTTCTTCTTGACTTAGAGATTTCGAGGACGAAATCCTTTAAGTAGGGGAGAATGTAACACCTCGTATTTTCTGAGAATATTAAAATAACAAATTAAAGATTAATTTATTTAAAAAAGAGGAATGAGAAAAGAATGATGTTTAGCATCGTTCTAAGGTTTGTAAGTAAAAGACTTAGTAGCTCATTTGGTTAGAACATGTGACTTGCATACAAGAGGTACAGAGTTCGATCCCCGCCAGTGCCATATTTTTGTTTTAGGGGAATGGCTAAAAAGTGGCTTAGTGTGAACGCAGTTCAAAAAGTGGTTTAGTGTGAAAATGGTTAATTATGAAGAAGTTATTAAGCCATGAAGTTTGTATGCATATGAGACAAATATATATATATATATATATATATAATTTAAATAAATAAATATTCAAAAAAAAAGTTCAAAACAGTGAATCGGGAGGGGGATAGCCGAACCGCACCATTTTTGGAGTCGACCCAGCCCCGAACCCCACTGGGTCGACTAGAGGTCAATCCTGGGTGTTTGGCTGCTAACCCGTGGCCCGATTCGCCCTAAGGGCTGATATGGCATCTGAGTGGTCCAGATCAGTTCTAGGGTTAATCCTAAGGCCTAAATAACTTCCTACACCTATATATACACCCTAAGACCTAGCCCTAATTCATAAATATTATCTGTGACACCATTATGCTATCAAATTCTCTCTTAAACCCTAGCTACCGCCTCTAAATTAAATCTCAAGTGTTCAACTTCAACTCAAATTAAAGATTAGAGCTTCTACAACAATTCAAGAAGATAAATCAGCAACACCGCAACGTTTCTACACTAATTTCAGTGCATAATTATATTCTTTAACCACGAAAGGTGAGTACGGTAATTTTCACAATATAATGGGATTAAAAGTAACATAATGAAGTTGTAAAGAGGATTCATATGTATGTATGTAATTTAAATCTCATCCAAGTCTTCACCTTTTTGATTAATGTCATCATATGCCTATGTTTCTATGTAAAGTTCATACCTTTTATCAGTTTATTCATGTTGAATCTGTCATTATGCCTCTATGCCAGTTTACATGCCCCTTTATTTCATGATGTTGTGTTAATTCCAATTTTCTGTGATTTTATTCTCTCTTCTTATCCCTATTCCTTTTATTTTTGGATCTAGGCTACCTTCGAGCCTATATTAAAAATATGCGCGAATGCGAATACGTGGGAATGATGGGAATATGTGAAATATGGAAAATTGGATATTATTGGATATTTTGGATAATTGGATAATATGTGAAATTGGCATATTTGGGTATGAATTACATGGAATTGATGAAATTGCCTATAATTGTAAATTTGTAATTGAGGCTAATTAATATGTAATTAGTGACAATTTGGAATAGGCAATATTATAAACATAATTACATGTTTAATTGGATATACATGACATGAAAATTGGGTATGGGTGAAATACGATTATTAATAAACCTTTGACACAAGGTTAGGCGCAATTGTGGCGTAAGACTGCCCGGAACCGCCCGGCAAATCCAGCTGCCACAATTGGACATCTTATGTGAGAGGTCAAAGGAATGAATTGTAGACGTAACGGTTAATGACACGAGGTTTGACCCGGTTTGTGGCGTAAGACTGCTCGGAACCGCCCGGCAAATCCAGCAGCCACAAAGTGTTCGGCCTAATGTGGGAGGTCATGCACCGTTCGTCATAAGGAATGAATTAAGGAATACTAACCATAATAAGACATGGGTATGGTTAGAGGGTTAAGTGGGGTGACATGTAAATTATGACATGTAAATATGGACTTAACCGGAATAAGATAAGACATGTAAATTATGACATGTAAGTATGGACTTAACCGTAGCATGTGTAAGACATGGACATTTAAATTAAAATGGTTAAGTGGGAGAAAAACATAGTGGGGACCAAGCATAGGTGGGAGGCTTGTGTCGGATGGGGGACCCGTTTCAACTAGTAACCTGTTTGAGTATCTAATTGGGCCAGGTACTAGGCCGGGGTTGGGGCATACTTACTGGACTTGAGTGTAAGAGGTCAAAACGTGAATAGCGGTGGCAACGCGAGTCCAACGGGTTCATGTGCGTGCATGGGTCCGGGCTGGTAGGTAATACGTTGCATCGTGTAGGTATGGCTGTGCATTTTATGTTGGTATCGGGGTTGCCACTTTGGGGAGTGATACACCCCACCGTGGGGCCAGCACGGGTGCCTACGGGGTTTAGGGAGCCGATCGAATGGGTAGGGTAAGGGTACCTTAGCGGTGATAGGAGCAAGCCGGCACCTACGATAGCAGCTAGGTACAAGTAACTACCAAGTTTGTCATGTGGGTATAGTTAGTGGGAAGGGATCAACCTTTAGTAAATAGAGACTAGTAGATGTGCAGTGTAATTAAGTAATGTGGTGTAACTTAGCAAAAGTGCAGTGTAACGAAATACATGTTGGTTGAGTTGGATAGGCCTTTGGGTGCTAGTCAGATGTTGACTTCGGTCTTCGGGGTTAGTACTTGGAGGGTTGTTCGCTTAGCCAAGGCGTAGGATTGTCTTAGTACTTACGAACAGAATCATCTTGTCCATCCTTTTTATCTACCTTATCTATGTTATAGCCATATCATGATGCCTATTTATGTCTTGATCATTTACCTTACCTATTATTTGTTAAAATTACTGGACTCGCCAGATTTTATGTCTGACCTGTTTTGTTTCCACCTCTTTTCTTTCCTTTCCCCCTCCCCCAGGTTTGCAAGGAGGGAATACTACAGCTTAGTGCCGATTTCTTTCAGTTGCTTGAAGAGAGTAGATGTATCGCTTTCGACTCTCTCATCTTTATGGCTTTGCTTATGCTCAGTGGGGATTTATGCATTTATGTTATTTAAGTATTTGCTTCTTTATGTACTTTGAAGTTTTTGGAAAAGACAATTGATCCTGTAGTAATGGTTTTTGGAGACTACTTATGTAAGCTTGTTTTGAAGTTATGATGCTATGAAATAAGTTTTATCTTCCGCTGTGTTTTATGTATTTATTCTTGTAATTTATCTGTTCTATACTACTATAACGCTTCACGACAATAATGCATTCCCTTTGTTAGTGACATTAATGGCCATGGGTGTTACAGTTTTTCTGAAAATTTGATTTTGACATAACTCAAAATCTATTCGAAGAAATCCAGATTTTTCTCCTCTATTAGAAAACTATTATCAAATCGGTCCTGACATTTCTTATTTCAAAAAATTCCGACTTCAATTGAGTTATGTATACTCAATTGAAGTTCGAAATGCCAATTTTCGAACTGCAGCGCTGCGGTGAGCTCGTTTTAATTATATTTATATATATAAACGTTTGAACTTCATTTATAATAAATTCAACCCCATTCTGATATATTTTTAATATATATCAAATCAGTTTTCCAAATTCAACATTATATTTTCGATTTTCTAAAATTGTCAATTTTTCCTAACTCGGTAATATATTTATTTATACTTCTATCTTCTATATTAAATTCCAATTCCTTTGACAAATTATATATCCTTTGGATTTATTTCTATTCTGTTTAAAAATCCTCATTCTGAAATATATTTCATCGTTCCCATTTCGAAATGATTTCAACTTTCTATTTTCAAATTCTATTTTCAATTTCTATTTGAATTTTCTATATTCAAATCCCATTTTTTAAATTCACATTTGAATTTAAATAATCAAATTATCACTTGATAATTAATTCGTTATATTTATAAACACTTTATAAATTTCCTTGTTTATATTTAAACAAGTCTATTTCGAAATCTATTTAAAACCAAAGTCTTATTTTGGAAATTTCTATTTATAATAACTTATATATCTAACACCTAATTTATTTTCATATTCAATTTAACTTCTATTTAAATAAATTCGAATTAATCGAATTCAAATCATAAATCCTACGAATTTATTTAGTTCAATTTATATTCTGAACATCAGAATAAAAACGATTTCCCCATTTCTATTTTTAAATTCACATTTGAATTTAAATATTCAAATTATCCAATGATAATTTTTCCACTTCATTTATAAACACCGTTTTTAAATTCATTTCACTTCTCTGCATTATTAATTTATAAACAACGTTTATAAATTCATTTCAAATCCCGCATTATCGATTTATAAACAACGTTTATATATTTCAATACTTGTTTTATATTCAAAACAAGTTAATATTTTTATAGCCCATTCAAAATTCAAATTCTTTTTTTAAAAATAGATTTCCCTCTTTAAATCTCAAATATCTTTATCACGATATTTTTATATATCAACATTTTGGCCCCAGTGATATTTAACAACCAAACCACTCAATTATCAATCAACACATCATATATGATGATATATGTGAGAACAAACAAATAAAAATATTTTGAGGAATCCAGTTGGATTCCTCCAACATGTTTTCCTACATCCACAGACGTTAGTCACATAAATAATACCCATCCTGCTTCGAGGCAGGGTATCACGGTATAGAAGGTCATCCACTATCATAGCGTGGGGCGTATAGGGTCATCCGCTAATGATACTGCGGGCATCCGCTAATGGGACTACGGGAATATCCAACCACCCAATATATATATAATAGTCTAGCCTAAATAACTAATATATTTAAAACAACCAGAAAGCATTCAAACAAGCAACAAACAATTATTTTTAACGAATAAAAATAATTCTAAATAAAGAGGTGAGTGAGATTTACTCACCGTGATTTTATTTTGGCAATATAAATTGGAGAATGTTTGATTTTTATTCCAACTGATCTTAGGAAATCTTAAAACCATTCCAGAATTCCAGCTTCGAACCTAACTCGACTAGTCTCATGATTAAACCTTGTATAAAGAGATAATAAATTTTTAATTATCTGATTATACTATGGTTAACTAGTTAAATCGCCAAATTTATTAAATAACTTACGGAATGAATCTAAAATACAAATTTCAGTTTTTGTTTTCAATTCATTATTTAATTAAATAATGACCAACGGGTAAATAACAGAACAAAGGAATTTAGCTACCCACAAAGCTTTCTAATTTGTCATTTATATCATGTAAGGTAATAAATAGTTTTTTCTAACTTATTTAACTTAAAAATCCTAATTACTTATTAGTTAATTAAACTTAGCATTAATTACCTTATTAGTCAAATTTTGGATGAAAAATCCTACCACTTCCTTATTTTTAAAGCACAGCTCCCACTAGTATGTGTCAGAACCCCCGACTAATGCTAACATCCCGTACTTCCACCTTGGCTACCCACCACAATCGCAACCACCAACGTTGTTCCCACCAGACGGCCTTTACCTGACTGCTAGTTAAAAAATCCCAGATGTGAAAATCCCAAATCAAGCCACTATCGAACTCCATTATAAAACACAGTACCAACGTCGGTCTCTAAGCCTGAACCCCTTCCGCTACTACACAATTGTGCGACAGTCTTCCATCTCCTCCATACGCACCCACAACACAGTCGAATCTCCTCTGAAATCTTAGCACACCCGATGTCGATGACCCCACCGTCTTCCTGCAACTTCGAGTGGCTCTAGAACGATGTCGACTGCTTCAGAAGATCTTGTTGCTAAATCACGATACCTGATTTCCCATCCTCCTATTTCGCGAGCTCATCCTGTTGTCGAATTCAGATGTATCGCGATTTTCAAATCGCAGTTCCAGATTTCGATTGCAAATCCTTTTTTATATTTAAAGTGGACTCGATTTTCTAATGAATGGAAATCAGAAGAAAGGACAAGGTTACGGTTTAAATTCGTTGCCTGGAGGTGAATTGAAAGTAGTTTGAACGGTGGGTATTAGCTGGTTTTCATCTGAGTTGAGGGAGGAATGAACTCATGCTTCAATTTCTTTTGATTTAGGTATAGGAGGAGCGACATTATTTTGTTTACTGAAACATTTCATTTTGGCTTTGCAGAAGAAGAAAATAGAAGAGGAAGCAGGCGCGATTTATACATGAAGGATACTTCGGGTGAAGGAGTTTAGTATGCTATAGGATTTTGAAAATCTTAAGATAGATTTTGATTTGATATTAAAAATGTTTTAATTAAATTTGATTTGATTTTATAATTAATACGATTTGATATAAAGTGATTTTTATCCTTTTTAAATAGATATCGATTTGATTTTTGATTTGATTTCGATCTTATCCATTACAAATATATCGAGGTTCATCACTTGAGATCATAACCGATATTTTAACCTACCGACTAACGTTTCAACGTAATTACACTATTTTGGATTCAACAGAATAGACTACAAAATTTAATGCGACTATATATTATAAAATAACCATATTATAATATAATTTAAATTCAAAACAAATAAATTCCATTTATATTATCAAATTAATATTTAAAAGCATATTAAATATTGAAAATAAACTGTTCGAAAGCCCGGATCGTTACACAAACTTAGTTACTTTAAGTTCAATTCAATTTGAGTTCAAATTCATATCTCGCATGAGTTCATTGTTAAAATAAAATATCGTTATTTCAATTTCAAATCTCGAATTTAAGTCGCGAAATCTTAACCTTAACCAACTTTGAGTTTAAAGTTTGCAAAATATAAATAAAAGATAAATTAAAATTTTAAAATATATATATATAAGAAAATAACGTTTTAAAAATAAATAGATATCAATATATAAGTTTATAAAATTCTAATAATAATTAGAAAATAGTTTATAAACGTATATAAATTTAAAATAATACAAAATAGGTTTAAAGAAAGTATTAATATATAAAAGTTTAAATTACATATATGATTAAATTATATGGATTAAATCAAATAAAATTATAGGTAAAATCTCAAATAAGTATTTAAAGCCATTTTTACTCAAAAATCGTTTTAAAACATATAATTTAAAATTTACAAAACTTAAGTTTATAATTCTATAAATAAAATATAAAATCTTAACTTATTATTTAAAACTCAAATTTTCAAATTACTTTACTTCTAAAAACTTGACCAACGATGTCCATATATAAATTTCTACTCTATGGTCAAGTGATACAGATATTTATCATTTCAACCCACAATTTATAAATTTCTACGGGTCTATCATTTCAACCCGTGATCCCAAATTCAGTAAAAATAGTTCAAGTCTATCATTTCAACCCATAACGATTTTTCCTTAATATAATGTCCATTCGGGTATGTATCATTTCAACCCTTAGTGTTTTTTCCCAAACTGAGGAAATCAATAACATATCAAATCATCGTATAGAATCAATCACATCATAATATATATATATATATATATATATATATATATATAATTAGTGCACCTACGTGTCATACATAAAAGTGTACATATTAAACAAACAATTTCTATTAGCAGTCTTATACATTTCATAACAGTTCAAATAGCTGACCAAACATCCATGAAATAATGTGAGTCAGGTGTGAGATAAACTCACCTTTCGTGGCACAGATTGGAAACAACAGACGAATTTGACACCGAATTGAAACAGCGACTTCAGGGCACGATCCAAAATAGATTCGATTACAGCAACCACTCAATATATGTATTATTTTCGTAAGAGGAGGCTAGGGAATTTTCGATGAATCGATATAGGTATTGGGTTTGGGATGGGTTTTGGAACTCAACACCAAACTTGATACAAAATCAAACACAAAATTTTTTCTTCTCAAGATATTATATATATATATATATATATATTTATATATAAGGATACAAACAACAAAATTATAACATATATGTTTTTAAAATTCGTTGTACACCAAAATAAAGTTTATAAATTATACAATCGCTGTAATGACCCGAAAATCCGGTCCAATTTGAGCTGACTAAATAACACAAGTCCAACCCCAAATTGCACTGGAAATTCAAGAAACTAATAGAAAGAAGATAGAGGGTGAGAATAGATAAGGTAGAACTATTAGAATAGAAGAAGAAGAAGAACATCATCATCAGAGAAAACACGAATCTCACAGCGGAACGAATAAAATATAACATAACTTTTGAAATACAACAGTATATGTATACAATAATATTGCAGAGTACAACACTTACAACACAGCGGAAATAACTATAGCTATATGATCCTGAAGCCTCCTGCTCCAAGCTCTTCCACTAGAAAGATATACTCCACCAGTTCCGTACGTTTCTTATTTCACAGAAATCCGGTTTAAAACGAATTCTGTATATTCAGTTGAAGTTCGAATCGCCAAATAGCGAACTGCCGCGCCATTTCGAGCTCTATTTTAATTAGATTAAAATTCTACGTTCAAACTGTCGTTCAAAAAATATATTCGTTATTCTAATTCAATTCTAAACTGAATTAAATATCACAGATGATACAGTTCACAACATATCGTCATTTCAGCCAATTCTGATTATTTCAGAATTAAATATATTATTTAATTTATTATTTAAATTAAATATTCACCATTATTTACTTCAACGACCATTATATTCTCTAATTCACTATTTAAATAATTAAATTAATTAATTATTATACCTCAGGAAATGCGGGTCATTACATTCTTCCCCACTTAAAAATAATTTCGTCCTCGAAATTGCTAAGGTAGAGGACGACCCTATCTATTGGAATTCCTAAGATTTGTTTACCCCTTATTGCTGATTTCAACTGAACCAATTAATATTGACTAAAATATTAATTCCTTCCGACTAACCTAAATTTTCAAAAATTCTGAAAATTTTCTAACACTTTAAATTTTCGGATAATTTCGCCATAACCTCCTTTGTACAGCCCTATCGGTAAAACCACAATTCGCCTCTCTAGGCCTTCTCCAACCAAAAGAAAATCAAACAGCCAAGCGGCTTGCCAATTCGGCTCATAAATCCCAAACTCATATGAAATATAAACTTGTACCTTTTTGTCGGGCATATCACTATATCCCTTCCATCTGTTATCAACTCAACATATATAAATATTAATCCAATCAACCTCCTGTCAGTTTGTTCTCAACCAAATCATTCACTTATACTTAAGTCGAATTCCATTCAAACTCCAATTTCAGATTCCAAATACTTAACTCATCAACACAATTCCATTTCTAGATTATTCTCTAATACAATTCAAATTTTATTTAACTCAGTCCTAAGTTAAATTTTCATTTATTCATTCACTTTTACCATCTTTATCTATTTAACTTCATTAGTTAAATTTTAATTTCAGAACTTAAATTCCTGGGTTCATTTCAAATCAATTTGAAATCATAACACCAATTCAAAACATTTGAATTTTAACAACTTGTTTTCTCAAACAATTCAAAAACAAAATCCTTTGGTAGCAATCCATCACTTAGAACTCGAAAATGAACACCGATGATGTATCGATCCATCAACGGAATCAATTTTCCAGCGATCCAGGTGAGTTCAATACTATATCACTTTCAGTTGGAAAAACATTTTCAAAATCTCCCAGGAACTTAAAATTTCCTTATTTTAATTCCAATCTGATTTAAATTCAGATTTACTTCATCTTACTTCATATACTTTACTTATATGAAATCTGATTAGTTATTTATATAACCATTTCACTTCTTATAACCTCATTCGATTATAATAACAATCAACACAACCAATTATACTATGTTAATTTCAAAACATACCATGTCGGTTCATCGTGTTCAAGTGTTTATAAAACTCCTACCGATACAGTGGATCAAACTGATCGACCAGAATTTATAAGCCACTCAACCAATGAGTCTCCACAATATAAATCACTTGATATTAACTAACAGATACGCACTCGTAGATATACACTCAAACTCAGTCTAGGATATTACTAATCCCATCTCTACTGAATCACGCCACAGAGCCAAGGTATTAACTAAACCAATGCTCTGATACCAACTGTAATGACCCGAAAATCCGGTCCAATTTGAGCTGACTAAATAACACAAGTCCAACCCCAAATTGCACTGGAAATTCAAGAAACTAATAGAAAGAAGATAGAGGGTGAGAATAGATAAGGTAGAACTATTAGAATAGAAGAAGAAGAAGAACATCATCATCAGAGAAAACACGAATCTCACAGCGGAACGAATAAAATATAACATAACTTTTGAAATACAACAGTATATGTATACAATAATATTGCAGAGTACAACACTTACAACACAGCGGAAATAACTATAGCTATATGATCCTGAAGCCTCCTGCTCCAAGCTCTTCCACTAGAAAGATATACTCCACCAGTTCCGTACGTTTCTTATTTCACAGAAATCCGATTTAAAACAAATTCTGTATATTCAGTTGAAGTTCGAATCGCCAAATAGCGAACTACCGCGCCATTTCGAGCTCTATTTTAATTAGATTAAAATTCTACGTTCAAACTGTCGTTCAAAAAATATATTCGTTATTCTAATTCAATTCTAAACTGAATTAAATATCACAGATGATACAGTTCACAACATATCGTCATTTCAGCCAATTCTGATTATTTCAGAATTAAATATATTATTTAATTTATTATTTAAATTAAATATTCACCATTATTTACTTCAACGACCATTATATTCTCTAATTCACTATTTAAATAATTAAATTAATTAATTATTATACCTCAGGAAATGCGGGTCATTACAATCGCACTCAAAATCATTAATATATATTCATATATAACACAAATTAAATAACTCACTCACAAATACAAAACTGTATTCACATAAATCTCTATACATATGTGTGTGTGTGTGTGTGTGTATAAAGGAAAAATCAAAAACACACACACAAATATCAACAGAAAATATACTCACGTCAACACATAAATTCATACACATTAACACTACACAGAAAAAAAACACACACACAAAATCACACAATAACACAACTCTCACACCAAAAATATACACCACACTCTTACAATACTACCATACAAAAACCGTACACTGCAGACACCAAAAAATAACACAAAAGAAACGCACACAGCAACTAAATTTCATCACAAACACACACACTCACACAGCTTTGAACACTCACACACAACTCCACACACACTCACGCGCACAGATGACATTCACGCACAAATTGTGAGGGTTCAGAAGGCAGAGGGGGTCATTGGCTTTGAGCAGGAGAGAGCAGACGGGAGGTTGGGTGCGGTCTCGGCTATCGAGGAAGGGATGGAGCTTTTGGCGACTTAGTTCTGTTGGGCATGGAGCTGCAGTGAGGCTCAGTTTGAGGGCGAGCCGCGGGGATGGTCGTGGAGAGGTGCTGAGAGGAGAAGAGGGGTGGCAACATGGCCGATGTGGGTAGAAGGGGAAGCTTAGGTTCAGTTGTTGGCTCTGGAGGGGCTGTTGGGTGCGGAACCAAGAAAGCAGGGCCGAGGCTGTCCTCGGTTTCTGGTCGAAATAGTAGGAGATGCGAGGAGAGGGAGTGGCGTTGGGTTTTAACGAGGCTGAGAGAGTGGATCTGAAGTAGGGAGATCAGTGGGCTCCATTGGCAGTTTCAGGTAGGAAATTGGCTCAAAGGGGATCGTCCTCCATGCTTGGGCGGCAGAAGACTGATGAAGGGAAGGAGATAAAAGAACGAAGCAGTACATTTTTCTTAAATACAAATGGCGACGGGAGTCAAATTGAAGGAGGAAATAAATGAAGATAGAATATACAAATAAAAGAGAAAGAGGCGATGGTATAAAGAATTATGAAATGGGACGATTTCCTGAAGATATAAAATGGGGAAGAAAAAGATGAGATGGAGCATGATTCACAAGGCTGACGCATTCTCACTTTTTTTTTATATAAATATATACAAAAGATTTGAACGGTTAAACTTTTGAGTATACTTAGCTCAAACACAAGGGACGTGGAAGAAAGAATTGGAACTAGTCATTTCACACGTTTTACAGGGATTTGAATTTTAAAAGTAAACAGAATGGTCAGAAAAATAAGATAATAAACAAAATAAATAAGGAACAGTTGTAACTCCATTCGAATGTAAACAAGCTGGTTTTAGAAATAAATCCAAAATTTATTTCATGAAAATAATTTAATGCTATAAAAAGGACACTATTATAAAAGTGACAAACAATCAATTTGCAAGTGAACGATGTCAACTGATATTAACAAATTGGAAGAACGTTTTGAAATAGTAAAAGAAAACGAATATGAAAATAACAATTGAGTGACGTTCGGAATAACGTCTATTAGTACAAACAACTGATTAATAAAAGAAGTTTATTGAAATTAAGCCAAGGTTATAATTTATTAACATCATAAAAAACAAATTATAAAATATTATGAGTCTAATATTTAAAGTAAAATATTAAGAAATAATTTCAATTAAAATGAATAAACTCGATTTAATTTTTTTTGGAATTGCCACAATTGTTTCCATCATAAATTATATTCATATCAAACAAATTCATTTGTTTAGTAAAACCAAAATAGATTTAGTTGAAAATCATAAAACAAAATAGTTATTTCAAAAAAATTCAAATAAATTGAGTTTTAAATAAATAAATTAAAATAGAAATCAAAATTTGAATTAAATAATCAAACAAAAGTACACTTAAAATTTGGGTTGTTACAATCTCCCCTACTCAAACATTTTCGTCCCTGAAAAGGAATAAGGAAGAGAAATAATTAAATAATTTTTAATATTTTTAAACAATGGTTTATATTTATTCTCATACATATATACATATTCCTAAATATTTATACAAATCAAATGTAAAATATTTTCAAACATTTCAAAATGGGTTAAAGTATTCACTCGATGTCTCGATTGGCGATATATAGCAGTCCCACTTTCGAAACCTGAAAATAGATACTGATGATGTCGTGGTCATCACCTGAATCATTTTCAAGCGACTTGTAATAACCCGGAAATCCGAGCGAATTTAAAATTTTTATTTTTTTGATTTTGATGAATTTTGATTATTTAAAATGAATCATTTTAAATAATAACGACGAGAAATTAATTTTGAATAGAATTAGAACGTATATATTTATTTGAATCATCGTTAGAATATAAATAGTTTATTTTAATAATAAAAGGTATTGAAAATGGCGCGGTAGTTTGAAAATTCGATTTCAAATTTCAAATGAACGTACAGGATTCAAAATAAGCCGGATTTCAGCGAAACCAAAAATATTAGAATCAAAATTTCATAGCGGGAATAAAAAGATATGCCCAGTTGAAAATTCAGAATAGTCGCTATGGAATTCTGGCCCTTAAAAATGAAAATTTTGCAAATGACCTCTGTTTTCAACGAAACCATTTTTGTTGGATCCGGGATGTCAAATTATTGGTAGATTCCAAAATTCGTAATTTTTCGAATCAATATGTGAGTGTGGCGAAGTTAAACGTGTTTCGACAGTTTCAGTCAATTTCGATCGACCAGAAAATGGCCATTTTTCAAACAGTCTTCAAATTTGATGAAATTAGTTTTGTTAGGACCGTCGTCAATACGAAGCTAGAAATAATTTTTCGGGAATTTTTAGAATTAGTATGTGGCCCCAGTAAATTAAAATGTGTGTTCAAATTGAGTATATAGTGATTTAAATTCTAATTTAAACGAAAACTGATCATAGCAGTCGAATTGGCTCACGTGACATATCCCATTGTGTTCGGAATGGGGGCAGTTAGCTAGGGGCGACAGTCGTTGGGTTAGATTTAGTGTTCGAATTAGAAAGTAACTTTTTAGAGAAAATAAATAAAATTAAATATATATATTATATAATCTCTCTTTTCCTCTCTCCCTCATTCAGGTAACGCACCAAGTAAAATAAAAAAGAAATAAAACCCGCTCCCTACTGTAGCCCAAGCCCGTCGCCCTCTACCCCGTAGCCGCCGCTTCGAGCACGCCGCCGCCGGCCTCCGATGGCTCCTCCTCCTCCTGCCGCGTCTCCCCCTCTTAGAACCTCAAGTAAAACCCGTAGCCCCAAGTCGCGAGCTCCCCTGTCGCGAACCCAAACTCGCCGCGCTACCCCCTTGCTTGAGCGCGCCACCGCACCACCCGCCAGGAACCGCTGCCAACCCCCTTTCTCTCCCCCTTCGACACTGATGACCACTGCCATCCGTTTCCAGCACCCCTTTCTTCGGCAATGTGAGTGTTTCCCCTTTCTCTTTTCTCTTTCTGATTTTGATTTTAAAACAAGGGTTTCTGTGATTTTAAAATTAGGGTTTCATTGATTTTTAAACCAGGGTTTCTTCGATGTTAGAACTAGAATTTCATTAACATGAAAATATGATTTCTATATACATGAAAATACGATTTTCATAAATATAAAGTATTGATTTTTTTATGAAGTATATAATATAAAGTATTGATTTTTATTATGAAGTATATAATATAAAGTGTTTATTTTTATTATGAAAGTATATAATATAAAGTATTGATTTTTATTATGAAGTATATAATATAAAGTAGAGATTTTTATTCATGAAAAGAAATATGATTTTTATAAGATAGAGGATATAAAAATATGATTTTTATACATATAGCGAAATAAAAATCTGATTTTATTATATATATATATATGTTGGAATAAAAATGTGATTTTTAAAATAAACATCATATTGAAAATGTGATTTTTAATATGAACAGTGTAAAAAAGGACTGCGTTGAATATCGGGCTAAACCAGGTTGTTCTGAATTTCAGAAATAGAGAATGGAGGAGTGGAACCCTCGGTGAGAACTCCTCACTAAAATTATAAGTTCAGTTATTTATTTTATAACTGCATATATAAACTGCTCCCCGTCATCCACAGACCATGGACGACTTGTGTGATTGTTTGTGTTGTGAAAATTGACTGTTGGTTGTGAAATAAAATATATATTCATGTGTTGAAATCAAATATATATTCATGTGTTGAAATAAAATATATATTCATGTGTTGAAATCAAATATATATTCATGTGTTGAAATAAAATATATATTCATGTGTTGAAATCAAATATATATTCATGTGTTGAAATAAAATATATATTCATGTGTTGAAATGAAATATATATTCATGTGTTGAAATCAAATATATATTCATGTGTTGAAATTAAATATATATTCATGTGTTGAAATCAAATATATATTCATGTGTTGAAATAAAATATATATTCATGTGTTGAAATCAAATATATATTCATGTGTTGAAATAAAATATATATTCATGTGTTGAAATCAAATATATATTCATGTGTTGAAATAAAATAAATATTCATTTACAAATCGAACGATTTGTTTATGTACCTTGATTCGACTGATATTGATTGGGACGATAAATTTTACACATCGCCCAACTGCACAAATAAAATCTGTGTTTGATTGTTTGAAACCCCACACGGGTGTTAGGATGAAATTGGACATACACTAATCCCAATAATTAGCTGTATGTCGATTGATTGATTGACAGGTTGTTATAAGTGTTGAATGCACTCTGGATGATGGTTGATTATTTATCGTTGCTATTATATACATGTGTTGTATGGAATCCATATAAATAATATTATATGGTAATTGAGTGGGTCTCATTCCAATTAAGAAAATAAATTATATTCATGTGTTGAATAAACAAAATAGTCATGTGTTGACAACACTCATGTGTTGAGAATATTCATGTGTTGAAACCATTCATGTGTTGAATAAAAGAATATTCATGTGTTGAATAAAAGAAAATTCATGTACTGAATAAAATATATATTCATGAGTTGAATAAAAGAAAATTCATGTGTTGAAGAAAATATTCATTTGTTGAATAGAATAACAAAGTTATTGAAAGATATAAAGCCGTGTTGATTAGATTTGCGCCATTTTGACGCGAACGATATTTATATCGATTATATTCGTTTTTATAATGAATATAGAAAAGGAAACGATTTCGAAATATAACGTTTTGAAAATATTATCATATATATATATATATATATATATATATATATATATATATATATATATATATATATATCGACGATATGGAATATTCAATTTTGATTAGAAATTGAATAGGAAGTTGAAAACGTTTTGAAAACGAATTTAAAACGATTTATAAAATACGTTTTAAAAGGAAATCAACGAAATATATATTATATATATAATATAATGGCCTTAATAGAACGCGCCGCGCAGCGGCAGTTCGCGAATTCTGACCATTGACTTGGAACAGATATTACGGGAGATCGGACCGTCGGATTCTCCTAAAATGGAAACTTGGGTTCGTATCGAAAAGAGATTTCTAACGAATATTAGAGATTTGAAATCTAATGGTTGGATTTGGAATTATGTCCAAATAAAATTTGGAAAAGGTCGCTGTAAGTGCAGTTCGATGGCCGTTTATGGAAATCGACTGTACGGGCCTTGATAAAATTATTAAAAATAGCAATAATTTTTGTAAAATCATAAGAAATGATTTGGAAAGAATAGGGATGAAAAATTCCATATTTGAAAAGATAAAAATAGATTTTTATCGAAATGAACTAGTTTTAAACAAGAATTATAATCCATTTATTTTTGAAATAAATAAATTGGATTTGAAAGGGTTTTAAAAGTAACCAGAATTTCCAATAATTGAATTGGAATGAATTTGAATCGAAATTGTCTTCGGAATATTTCGATGTTGGATTTTGTGATTATACAGATATTGTTATGGAAATTTGAAAGATATATTTATATCGTTCTTTCCAATACGATATTTGTTGGTCGTAGAATTAGATATTGAATATAAGCCGATATATTTTCTATTCAGAGCTTTGTATTTAATATCAAATGGGATTTGGGTTTGTCGTGAATGGTGTCTTCATTAACACTGTTCTTAAACCCAGTAGAGAAAAAGATTAAATCTTTTTATTTAGATTTAATGAAGTATATCAATTAAATGGTATTTAATTGGAATTGAATTTGAATTGATTTTTAGGTTTATCGTGAACAGTGTTTTAAATAATACTTGTTCTTTAACCCAATAATCAATGGAATGTGAATTGGGTTTCTCGTGAACTGTGTTTTAAGGACATTCGTTCTTTAACCCGATTTACGGTGAAATGTGATTTGGAATTTATAAATCTTTTGTTAAGATTTAAAGGAGATTTTCCAAAGTAAAGTTTTCCAATTTAATGAAATAAATTGGAATGGAGTGGAATTCGATTTAGTAATAATCGAAGTGAATTTCTGTGGATGAGGACTGCTAATAGTATGGAATTTAAAAGGCTTTGTCGTTATTCCATTTATATTGTTAGTCGGATATGGAAGTTTATATCTATTATATATATCGATTTGTTTTCCATGAAGATTCCATCGTTAATGGAATGTGATTTGGGTTGTCGTGAATGGTATCTTTAATAATACCGTTCTTAGACCCAACGGAGTTAAGAAAATCAGAAACTAACAGGAGATTAGTTAAGTTGAATGGTTTCTTGGGTATTGATCTGATGTTGGTTTCGGCCTTCAGGGTTAATACTTAGGGAGTTGTTCACTTGCTAATTTACGGTTAAAGGCTGATGGAATAGAATGTGATTTTGGGTTTATCGTGAACCGTGTTTTAAAGGACATTGGTTCTTTAACCCAGTTAAAGACAGGAAATGATTTCCCAAGTTAAATAATCATTAATATTGATTTTTGGGAAGATTAAAACCAAGTGGAGTTTTAATGAATCTTTAATTAGATTGAAATGATCGAGAATGGAGTATCACCAGTTTTGCTCCAGGCGATAGTTAAATCTTTAATTAGATTTGAACGTTAAATGGTAATTAATTTACCGATAACACCGTGGTGTTAGATATGAAGTATGACCAGTTTTACTTCATGGGATGAATAGGTTGGGATTGGGAAATAAAATAAATGATTACTTCGGTGTGGTTCGCTAATCCTGACTAGTTTGAATTGATATTCAAAAGAAGATTAAAGAATAAATTTAAAGAATTTATCTTTGATAAAATTAACGGGAACCTTTCCCAAAGTATAAGAATATTTGAATAAAAGAATATTCTGAATTGGAATGAGGCGTATGTTGTGTTTGTGTAACACTTTTTTATTATATACGCGAGTTATTCAGAAAGACCGGGTTTATCCCATTCTGAATAAATGATTCGACGTGGTGTCGAGGATGAAGACGGTGGTCGAAGACCGGAGGTCTTCACATCGTTTGGGTGATTACTGATGATCTTGATTGGGCTGTACACCCAAGAGGAGGGAATCCGTTGGTGATCGTCCAGACGTACTTGGAGATCGATGGATTTGCGAGGAATAAGGTTCCTCCGGTTTCGTTCAGACCCAGAACGGACTTGTATGGACTGTGTGTCTGACCTTGGATTTTGCTCTATGTTGATTGATCTCTATTAAATATACATCTGCCTGGTGAAGGGGAATTCATTCCCTTACTTCACCCTTCTTTGAGACGTACGGGATCAGAGGTTGTACATTGATAGACATCAGTCGCATGGGGTGAATTACCTGTGTGGCATGGCTAAGTGGCAAATGATCAAGACTTTTGTTGAAAAGCAAAGTCTTGTGGTTGATGATCAAAGCACCGCCTGTGTGGCATAGCTTTGTGTAGAGTTGATTCGCGAGCCTCACACCCTGGTTGTGAACCAGAAACGGGAGAGGACCTTAGGGAGGGCATGCGTTTCTTTCTAGATAGGGTGGTGTTAGTGACCTACCAGCCCTGACATTTATATTATTTTCACCTGTGTAGTTGTTGGATTGCGAGGCACCTCGGATATATCGGTAACTATGTGGAGCCGATGGAGTCATTTTGCTCATTTACGCCCTATAGGGTGGGGAAACGCAGTGTCCAGGGTTTAAGTTTAATCCACATCGGTGGACCGGCCCTATTGCTCCAAGGCTTGCCTGCGCACTTGCCTAGATTGTCTCGAAGCGGTGAGGATGATCCCTTGCCTTGGTTCACAGATGGAAATCCAATTTCCAAATACGTGATTTTGCGGTTTTAATTGTAGAACTAGTATGGCGACATGATATATGGTACCCATGCCATCTATGATTGATACTTATGTTTGAAATTGTTTTGACACTATACACTTATAGTAATAATAAAAGATGAAACTTAGCGTATCAAGCATTCTTTGGCTATTATAAGGTAAAACCCTATCCTCCGGCTTGTGATGCATTGTGTGATGGGACCTGGGTCTTATAATAGCTTCGTTGTTCTTAATTTAGCATTGCGCTGTTGTTTTATGCACTGGTATTCTTGGGAGGAAACTCGTTCCGTGTTATACGGTGTGGTCCCTTGATTTACCTAACTTTAAAATAAAGATTAATAACTGTTTTAGTTCTCACACCAGTCACATGACTGACCTGGAGTTTATTGTTTCAACTTAAACTCTGGGTGCCCCTATATTCCATGGGCAGCTAGTAGTTTTGGTTTTGCAGATTTATATTCACAGGAACCTAGTTTACAACTGGAATGATATCCGGAAAGCTCTGTATCCGTATATCTCTTTCAGTTGTGTTTTGTATTATTTTTCCGCTGCATTGTAATTTGTAAATCTCTGATGTTTTTCTGATGTATAATATTTATTCATACTCTGTATATTCTTGTATTCTGATGGAATTATTGTAATAAGTAATGAAATGTTCTTCTGATTGTGTTCTGATTTGTCGTGTTCTCAAAACAATCAGGGGTTTCGAATGGTCTTGGTCGGTTTAGCGATCGATTCGGATCGAGCGAAATTCCTGATCGTTACACGACTAGAGTTTGATTTTATATCTATTTAATACACGTACGACTTAACATATTCATTGATCAGATGCATACCCAAATCACTAGGTATTCGATAGGTCAATTTTAATGTCAAATAAGCACTCAAAATATCTTTCTATATTTAAACAGAATATATACAAAATTTTCAAATCATATATTATAAATAATATATTTCAAATAATCATTAAAGTTTTAAGTAGGTAATAATTATATCTCTCCCCCACTCATTTATTTATTAAAATTCAAATTCAATCCTTAATAGATATAGATATAAAAATATTATTATTAAATCAAATACATAACAATTTTATTCTATATAGTACCTAAATATTTTTCAAATCCATGATACCAATATTTAAACTTATAAATCTAGTTTAATTCCTTAAGTTAAACATACATATACATCAAAATTTAATTTTTTATAACCCTATTTAAATTTATAAATTCCTATATATATACATTTATAAAAAATATTATAGATTTCGACCAAAATAAAATTATTTTCTTACAAAATCTATATTTATAATCTTATACAAAATATACGGTTTATAAAAATATAAAATCTAAAAGTATAAACATAAAATCTTTACAAAATATTGGTATTACCGAAACATAATATTATTTACAAATATACATCTTCCACAAATATATACCAAAATTCAAATATTACAAGAAGAAACTCTTATATTACAATACCTTTTCAAAGCACAAATATTAAAGCAATATTCAATAAGAATGAATTCAAGTTGAAAGCGGAACGAATGAAAGAACATAATCAAAGATGATCTACGAAGGAAGATGGATTCGAATGTAAAGGAAAATTCAGAAAAAGATTTTATATTAAAAAAAATTTAATATGCGAAAATATTCGTTTAGAAACATTTAAAACCATTTTAAAAATCATTTATATTTTCAAAATACGTTCTCTTAAGAAGATTTCTGCGACTGATTCCACTCATTCTAGGGTATCACTACCCTATCTCTAATGAGCTTTTACCTCATATGCTAAAAGCTTTGGTAAACTAAAGCTCTGATACCCCATGTAACATACCGTCTTTTGTCCGGTTCAAGCCAGTAATTAACCAACTCAAACAGTTCAAAATGACAGAATGTTATTAGCTTCTGAGGTAAATAGAACAAATCACAGAATCACAAATCATAGACATAGAGTAATATAATATCTCGTAGCAGAAAATACAAAATACGTTAGTAGTTCATGAAGCTACTAAATAAATTTTTACAACAGAATTTACATAAATAATACAGCGGAAGTCTAATACAATAAATAAATGGTAACAATCTAGAACAGAATGACATAAATAACTGGATGACTAGAACAACTAATCAACAGGTACATATAGGTGAGCAAAAATCCAATATAAGCTACAAACTCCAAGGGTGAATCTCGAAGCCGGAATACTCGATTTGACCTGAGCAATAATGCAAAACAAAACAACTCGGATCAGGACTAACATTCTCATGGAAGTAAATCAACTCAAATGAATTGTTCGATGAAATGCAATTAGTAACTTAAAAGGATGTTTGGGATCACCATCCTCTAAGGATCCGTCAAACTAATACTATCTAGTATAATACGTTATATACAATAGTGTCTATCAGTAAAGTAAAGTATCAAAATAGCGTAAGCGGGATTACCATTATTACCCTAACACCGTTTATATATTCCCATAGTATATACAGCATCGTAATTCTTCCGTAAATTGGAGGTTGATCAGAGGGCACTCCATATAAAACAGTACAAAAATTAATTGTAGTGGGCTTGTATAAGGCATGTGACAAGGCATACAAGGAATGTCAGGGTGGATTCAATGTTTGTAGAGCCGGACTGGTGGTAACGCATAGCAGCTACTACTGCCCACCTCGAGACACACTCTGTAACAACCCGGAATTTTGGAACCAATTTAAAAATTTTTACTTTAAAATTTTTAATGGATTTTGAAAATTTAAAATGATTTATTTTAAATAATAACGATTAGAAATTTATTTAAAACGAAGTTAGAATGAATATATTTATTTTAATAATAAACCGAGCCTAAAAAGGCGCGGTAGTTTGAAAATTCGATTTCAAATTTTAATTGAATGTACAGGATTCAAAATAAATCGGATTTCAGTAAAACCAAAAATATTTAAATCTATTTAATTATATCTTTCCAACGAATCTGAAAAATTGAGATTTCATAACGGGAATCAAAAGTTATGGCCAGTTAAATATTCAGAATAGTCGCTATGGAATATGTATATATATTTTAATATAATAAATAGCCGTTTTGCAAACGACCTCCATTTTTTATGAAACCACTTTGGTTGGATCTGGAATGTCAAATTATTGCTAGATTCCAATTTTCATATATTTTGGAATTAATATGTGAGCGTGGCAAATTAAAACATGTTTTGTCAATTTCAGTCAAATTGGATAGACCAGAAAATGACCATTTTTCTAACGATCTCCAAATTCAACGAAATTAATTTTGTTAGGACCGTATCGTCAAAACATAGCTAAATTTATTTTTTGGGAATATTTGGAGTCCGTATGTGGCCCCGATAAATTTAAATGTACGACCAAATTAAATAATTAAATGTTTTACATTTTAAAATAAAGAAAAGTAGTTTGAGACGATCAAATGGGCTGACAGAACCGAGTCCATTGTGTCTGAAACGGGGGTATTTGGCTAGGGACAACATTAGTTGGGCTGAATTTGGAGCTATTAGAAATTAACGGGGTTTTATTTTCAAACTAGAAATTTAATATTATTTTATTATATGTAACCCTAAAAATCACTAAACCCTAATCCCTACAAACACATCCGCCGCTCTCTTCTGTTCAAAGGTCGATGTCTTCCATGCTTTCTCCCCTTTGTTCTTCCAATCGTTCCAATGAAATTCCAAACATTCAAGGACAAATTTGAAGAGCTACATGAGGTCTCCACAACCAACGGTCGAGATCGTAAATGGTGGCTTGAACCTCTCGAATTTTGGGCATGAAGACCGCCGCTTTGGAGCGGATTTCGAGCCCAAGGATGGGTCCGAGTTCGAGCTGCTTCTGGGCGGTTGGAGGCGAGGTCGAGGGGCATCGGGTGGTCAACTCCGATCGAGTGTAGACGGTCTCGGGTGGTGTGCGTGGGTGGTTGTTTCCAAGCTGCTATGGGTTCATACGTGACTGAAGGAGTTACGGGAGGAAGATGGTATTAATGATGGATTAGTAAATTGAATAAAATTAATTATATATTTAAAATTCAAATATTTAAATGGTCACAACTTCTACAAACAGACTCAGAATTCGACGATTCAAAGTTCGTTGGAATCGCAGAAAGGAGAACTACAACATGGAACCAACTAGAGCTTAGACAGAGCACATGAAAATTCAGACAGAAATCAATGCGAGATTTCTTATTCAAACATTAAAATTAAAATTAATTGTTACTGCATTGGAAATTTTTATATATGCTGTCAATCTTCAATTGTGTGTTGAATGTGATATGAACTGGTTGATATTGTTTGTAGTGATCCATTGGATCTGATTGGAATTGTTAGAATTTATCGTACAATAAAAATATTTCTTTTTATTGTATATATAATCATGAAATTGTTAACATTATACGTACAATAAAAATGTTCTTTTCATTGTATACGATAATAATAGAATTGTATACAAATGAAAAAAATTCCTTTTTTTATTTGTTATGTAAACATGGAACTGTACACAAATAAAATTTTCCTTTTTATTTGTCATGTAAACATTAGAATTGTACACCAACATCAAAATTCCTTTTTATTTGTTATATTAAAATAAAAATATCATTTTTGTTAGAAATGTTATTTTTAAATAAAAAATGTCATTTTTGTTAGAAATGTTATAATATAATAAAAATGTCATTTCTGTTAGAAATGTTATATTAGAATAGAAATGTCATTTTTGTTAGAAATGTTATATTAGAATAGAAATGTCATTTTTGTTAGAAATGTTATATCAGAATAAAAATATCATTTTTGTTAGAAATGTTATATTGGAATAAAAATGTCATTATTTAGAATAATGCTATGTTAGAATAAAAATATCATTTTTTGTTAGAAAATGTTATGTTAGGATAAAAATATCATATTGTTAGAAAATGTTATGTTAGGATAAAAATATCATTTTGGTTAGAAAATATTATGTTAAAATAAAAATGTCCTTTCGTTAAAAAATGTCATTAACATGTCATTTATATAAAAGAACATATTTTGTAAGTTAATGTGAAAACCCGTAACTTCCCCATAAAGGAAAGCGGCGGATAGTTCGAGAACAAGCCACAACAGAACGCATATAAAAGAACATTTCATTGTATATTACAACAATGCATCAGATTACAAGAATATACAGAGTATAAATGAATATTACACAGAAATATCAGAGATTTAAATTACATTTAAATACATAGCAGCGGAAAATAATACAATACACAACTAGAATGAGATATACGGATACAAAGCTTTCCGGATATCGTTCCAGCTGTAAACCAGGATCCTGTGAATATAAATCTGCAAAATCAAAACTACTAGCTGCCCGTGTCAAAATAAGGGCACCCAGAGTTTAGGTTAAAACAATAAACTCCAGGTCAGTCATGTGACTGGTGTGAGAACTAAAACAATTAATCTTTATTTTAAAGTTAGGTAAATCAAGGGACCACGCCGTATAACACGGAACGGGTTTCCTCCCAAGAATACCAGTGCATAAAACAAACAGCGCAATGCTAAATAAAGAAAAATGAAGCTGTTATAAGACCCAGGTCCCATCACACAATGCAACGCAGCCGAGGATATAGGGTTTTCCCTTATAACAGCCAAAGAATGCTTGATACGTTTAAAACAAATCGTTTGATACTATTGTAAGTGCATAGTGTATAAAACAACTTCAAATCATAAGTATCAATCATAGATGGCATAAGTGCCCCATCCCACTATGTCGCCATACTAGGCTCTACAAATAAAACCGCAGAATCACGTATTTGGAAATTGGGTTTCCATCTATGAACCGAGGCAAAAGATAGTCCTCAACCGATTCGAGACGCTCTAGCCCGCCCCTCAGGACCCAGACTCAGGTGGGCTCTTGGATCCTCAGGGCCAGTCCACTGATGTGGATTAAACTTAAACCCTGAACATGCATTTCCCCGCCCTATGGGGCGTAAACGAGCCAACTAAATGACTCCATCGGTTCGAGAACGACCGATCAATCCGAGGCGCCTCGCAACAGCAACAACCACATAAGTCAAACTCGTCAGGGCGTGTAAAACCACTGACGCCACTTCTAGCTAGAAAGAAACGCATGCCCTCCCTGACGTCCTCTCCCGTTTTTGGTTCATACCGGGTGTGAAACTCGCGAAGCAAACGTTACACAAAGCTACGCCATAAAGGCCTTGCTTTGATCATCACCACAAGACTTTGCTTTTCAACAGAAGCCTCGATCAATTGCCACTTAGGTATGCCACACAGGCAATTCACTCCATGCGTTTGATATCCATCAATATATAACCCCTGAGCTCGTACGTCTCAGAGAAGGGCGTTAAGCAAGAGAATAAATTCTCTGCCGCCAAACAGATATATATTTAATAGAGATCAATCACACGGACTAAAATCCAATGTCAGACACACAGTCCATTTACAAGTCCGTTCTAGGTCTGAACGAAACCGGAGGCACCTAGTACCCCGCATATCCATCGATCTCCAAGTACGTCTGGACGATCACTAACTGTTTCCATCTTCATGGGTGTACAGCTCAATCAAGATCATCAGTAATCACCCAAACGACGTGAAGACTTCCGGTCTTCGACCATCGTCTTCATCTTCGACTTATCGTCGTATCAGTTATTCAGAATGGGATAGACCCGGTCTTTCCGAATAACTCGCGTATATTTTAAATAAGTGTTACACAAACACAACATACGCCTCATTCCAATTCATTAGTCACTAACCGTAAATTAATCAAGAGAATAATTCCCCAAATATTAACCCCGAAGGCCGAAACCAACATCAGATCAATATTCAGAAAACCTAACTGCTTGGCTAACCGACAGTTAGTTTCTAAATTTCACATTCATAGGGAAAGGTTCCCATTAATTTTATCCAAGATAAATTCCTTGAATTTATTCTTTATTCTATTTTTGAATCTCCATTCAAACTAGTCGGGATTAGCGAACCTTACCGAAGTAATTATTTATTTTAATTTCCCCATCCCAACCTATTCATCCCATGAAGTAAAACTGGTAATACTTCATATCTAACACCACAGTGTTATCGGTAAATTCAATTACCATTTCACGTTCAAATCTAATTAAAAATTTAACTATCGCCTGGAGCAAAACTGGTGATACTCCATTTTCGATCATTTCAATCTAATTAAAGATTCATTAAAACTCCACTTAGTTTTAATCTTCGACTGGGTTAAAGAATCAGTGTCATTTAAAACACGGTTCACGATAAACCCAAAATCACATTCCATTAATTATCGGGTTAAAGAACAAGTGTTATTTAAAACCACTGTTCACGATAAACCCAAAAATCATTCCATTAATTATCGGGTTAAAGAACAAGTGTTATTTAAAACACTGTTCACGATAAACTCAATATCAATATCAATTCAATTCCAATTAAATATTATTGAATTGGTACACTTCATTAAATCTAAATAAAAAGATTTAATCTTTTCTCAACTGGGTTCAAGAACAGTGTTAGTGAAGACACCATTCACGACAAACCCAAATCACATTTGATATTCAATACAAGGCTCTGAATAGAAAATATACCGGCTTATATTCAATATCAAATTCTACGACTAACAAATATCGCATTGGAAATAACGATATATATATATCTTTCAAATTCCCATAACAATATCTATATCATCACGAAATCCAACATCGAAATATTCCGAAGGCAATTTCGATTCAAATCCATTCCAATGCAATCATTGGAAATTCTGGTTATTTTCAAAACCATTTCAAATCCAATTTATTTATTTAAAAATAAATAGAATTGTAATTCTAGTTCAAAACTAGTTCATTTCGATAAAAATCTATTTTTATCTTTTCAAATATGGAGTTTTTCATCCCAATTCTTTCTAAATCATTTCTTATGATTTTACACAAATTATTACTATTTTTAATAATTTTATCAAGGCCCGTACAGTCGATTTCCATCAACGGTCATCGAACTGCACTTACAGCGACCTTTTTCAAATTTGATTTGGACGTAACTCCAAATCCAACCGTTAGATTTCTAATTTCTAATATTCTTTAGAAAGCTCTTTTCGATACGAACCCAACGGTTCCGGTTTTAGGAGAATCCGACGGTCGGTTCTCCCGTAATGTCCGTTTGAAATAAATGGTCGAAATTCACGAACTGCCGCGGCGCGGCGCGTTCTATTCAGGCCATTATATTATATATATATAATATATATAATATATATTTCGTCGATTTCTATTTAAAACGAATTATATGAATAGTTTTAAATTCGTTTCAAAAGCAATTTCAACTTCCTTTTCAATTCAAATCAAAATTGAATTTTTCTTTATAATTCCGTTTTAAAATTCATTTCTATTCAATTCAAATTTCAATTCAATTTGAATTCAGTTCAATTCGCTTTCAATTCAATTTGAATTCGTTTTCAATTCAATTCATTTCGAAATCGTTTTCAATTCAATTTATTTCGAAATCGTTTTCAATTCAATTCATTTCGAAATCGTTTTCAATTCAATTCATTTCGAAATCGTTTTCAATTCAATTCATTTCGAAATCGTTTTCAATTCAATTCATTTCGAAATCGTTTTCAATTCAATTCATTTCGAAATCGTTTTCAATTCAATTCATTTCATTTCGAAATCGTTTTCAATTCAATTCATTTCGAAATCGTTTTCAATTCAATTCATTTCGAAATCGTTTTCAATTCAATTCATTTCGAAATCGTTTTCAATTCAATTCATTTCGAAATCGTTTTCAATTCAATTCATTTCATTTCGAAATCGTTTTCAATTCAATTCATTTCGAAATCGTTTTCAATTCAATTCATTTCATTTCGAAATCGTTTTCAATTCAATTCATTTCGAAATGAATAAAATCGATATAAATATCGTTTACGTCAAAATGGCGTCAATCTAATCAACACGGCTTCATAAATTTCTATTTTCAAATATTCTATTTCAAATATTTCTTTTTCAAAATAGCTATTATTATCAAAATATTTCGTTCAACACATGACCAATCTCAATGGATGAGTACTGTCAACACATGAACCTTTATTTTATATTGATAAAGATGTAAATTTTATTACTAAAATATTTCGTTCAACACATGACCAATCTCAATGGATGAGTACTGTCAACACATGAACCTTTATTTTATATTGATAAAGATGTAAATTTTATTACTAAAATATTTCGTTCAACACATGACCAATCTCAATGGATGAGTACTGTCAACACATGAACTTTTATTTTATATTGATAAAGATGTAAATTTTATTACTAAAATATTTCGTTCAACACATGACCAATCTCAATGGATGAGTACTGTCAACACATGAACTTTTATTTTATATTGATAAAGATGTAAATTTTATTACTAAAATATTTCGTTCAACACATGACCAATCTCAATGGATGAGTACTGTCAACACATGAACTTTTATTTTATAATATTCTTTATTTTCTAAATTGGAATGAGGCCCAATAAATTACGATATAATATTAATTATATGGATTTTCATACATTACACGCATATAATAGCATTGAAAAATAATCAACCATCAACCAAAGTGCACTACACTGTATAAGCATCAAATATAGATATCTAACGCTTATAACAGCCTGTTAATCAATCGATCGACATATTAAATCAATCAGGATGAGTGAACTTCAAATTTCATCCCAACACCCGTGTGGGGTTTCAAACAATCAAACGCATATTTTATTTGTGCAGTTGGGCGATGTGTAAAATTTTATCGACCCAATCAATGTCCTTCAAATAAGTGTACATAAACAAACCGTCTGGTTTGTAAATGAATATTTATTTATTCACATTCACGTTAAAAATTATATTTTTAACGACAAAACATTTTATTCCAACATATGAGTTTCTATTCATTTCATTCTTTAAATAAAATGATATTTTTATTTTTCTAACTTATTTTAGAAAATTTCGGCGGCATAACGGCACGATACTAGAAACGGGACGAGGCCTAGCCTTATCCCCGGTCTAGTGAAGGCCCACGCCATTCACACATCAATCAAATCGATTTCATTTCACCAAACAATTCAATTTAAACCAAAGCATCTAACTAATTTATGCAACCAAACAAACAAGTCCATGGTCTGTGGACGATTGTGTCGGGTGCTACTAAGCACCGTCTGCATCCTAGTATATATATATAACTAGAAAAAGAAATTGAAAGGTGAGAAATTCTCACAGATAGCTATCCAATCATCTTGACTCTTCTTGATAGAAATCTTCATCGTTATCGCATCTTCGTCATCTTCGTTGCCCGCTTTCTCTACATATGTAAAAATCGAATTTTTACTATGTTATTCCATATATAAAAATCGAATTTTTACCTCGATGTCATATAGATAAAAATTCCATTTCAAAAATATAGATTTCGCCTTTAAAAATATCATTATAAAAATCATATTTTTAATATAATACATGAATAAAAATCGTATTTTTACTTTGCTACATATATGATGAACAATTTACTTCGCTACATATATGATAAAAATCACATTTTTAACACTACATAATTAAAAATTATATTTTTAAAAATCAAATCTTTTTAATTAAAAATCATCACTTCTTTCTAGTTATAAAAATCCCTTCTTTTTAGTTATAAAATTAAATCTTTTTACAAGTGAAAAATCCTTTCTTCTTACAAATCAAAAATCGAATCTTTTTTTTTTTTACTTTAACAAAATCAAATCTCTTTGTTTAAAAATCAAGTCTTTCTCTTGTTAAAAGTCAAACCTTTGTCGTGTTAAAAATCAAATCTTTTTCACTATGAACACATTAAAAAGAAACTCAGAAATAAGCAAAGATAAAAAAAACGAAAAGCTTACAGCGTGAGAGAGAGAGAGGGTAGTGGGGTGCGGTCGCCGGATCCGGTGCAGTGGTGGCGGGGTCAGTGGTGACGGCCAAGCGTGGTGGAGTTGTGGTTTCTGGGGTCATGGGTTAGGGCTTAGGTCGCGGAATCGAACAAAGAAGGGGAGGGAAAGGAAGGCAGAGGGGTTCGCCGGAGGGGAGGGGGTGATGCGCGGCCTGCGGCGGCTCCTGGTGGTGGCGTCGATCGCCAGACCCGCTCGAGAAAAGGGGCAGAAAGAAAATTGGAATGGGAAATGATTTTGATCGTGGGAATAAATCAGAGAGCCAGGAGGGGTTATTGCTAAAAGTTTTATAATATTTTTATTTTATTTATTTATTTTATAAAGAAACTTTTTATTTCGAAACCAGAATAAAACCCACCGACTGTCATCTCCAGCTAATTACCCCCATTCCGAACACAATGGGATATGCTGCGTAAGCCCATTCGGTTGTTACGATCAGTTTTCGTCTAAATTCACATTTAAATCATTATATTGAATTTTAAACGTACATTTCAATTTACTGGGGCCACATACAGTCTCTAAAAATTCCAGAAAAATATTTTCTAACTTCGTATTGACGATACGGTCCTAACAAAACTAGTTTCGACGAATTCTGAGACCGTTGGAAAAATGGCCATTTTCCAGTCGATTAAAATCAACTGAAACTGGTTAAACGCGTTTTCCCTTGCCACGCTCACATATTGATTCGAAAAATTATGAAATTTGAAACCTAGCAATAATTTGACATCACGGATCCAACAAAACTGGTTTCGTCGAAATCTGAGGTCATTTGCAAAATTCCCATTTTTAAGTGCCTGAATTCCATAGCGACTATTCAGAATTTTCAACTGGACATATCTTTTGATTCCCGCTATGAAATTTCGATTAGTCGGATTCGTTGGAAAGATATTCACGAATAGATCCTAACATTTTTGGTTTAACTAAAATCCGGATTGTTTTGCATCCGGTACATTCAATTGAAGTTTGAAATCGAATTATCGAACTACCGCGCCATTTTCAATTCTATTTATAATTATATATATAATTATTTATATTCTAACGACGACGTATATAAATATATACGTCGAATTCAATTCTAAACATTTTTCTCATCGATATTATTTAAAATAATACATTTTAAATAATCAAAATTCGCTAAAATCGCCAAAATAAAAATTTTAAACTGGCCCAGATTTTCCGGGTTATTACAATCTCCCCCACTTAAAACTTTTCGTCCCCGAAAAGGAACAAAGTCGAAAGTGGTTTGATTAATTAGCTCTACGCTCGATCTAGCTTCTATTCTCCAACTGTTCAGTTTCTGAGAATTTTCAAAAATTTGGCTAACACCCTAAATTTTCGAAAAATTTCGCCATAACCTCCCCTGCAATGGGAGCATCGGGGAATTTCAAATAGCTTCCCCGGTCCTTCAGATCTCAAAAAGAAAAAGAAAAAGCCAAGCGGCTAGCCAATAGGCTCATAAAATCATCATCACCCAAACAAAACAGTAAATTATGTAGTAAACATGTACCTATTTGTTGGGCAAACAAATTTTATTCTTCGGCTCTAGCCTCCTTGCTATGACCTGTTCAATGTAAGTATATGTATATGCAAGCAAATGCGACCAAATTTCAATACAATTCACTATTTGATTTTATTAGGCTAAATGGCTAAAAATTAGCAACTAAATAAACAGACAACACAAACATCAATCAATTAGTTGATTAGAGTTTCAAATTCATAATTTTGATACATATACAAAATTCATGTTTTTGATGCCAAATCACAACAAATAAATCTATCTATATAAGTTTTGGTTCTCACACCAGTCTAATGGAAATATATAGATATCACACCTTCGTCACTCGAATACAAGTGCTAGTAACGCTGCAGCATTATCAGAACCATCCCCGGGCAACTAGAGTGTGATCCTATATCTATCCAATATATTAAAACTTTGAATATACGTTTGCAAGGCGTATATGCAAATTCTTTATATACCGAATTGTCCAAAATCAATATAAACAAATAATCAAATACGAATAGTTGATTTAAATTTGCAAAACAAAATTTGTTTTCATTTGAAAAATATACTCTTCACACTCATTCTAGGATACTATTGATCCTATCTCTAACGAGTTATTCTAATTAGATATTACTAATCCAATATCTGATGAATTCTTTCGTATGGTTCTAATGTGTCTTGTTCTCGAGCTCTGTAACCAAAGCTCTGATACCAACTGTGAAAACCCGTAACTTCCTCGTAAAGGAAAGCGGCGGATAGTTCGAGAAGAAGCCACAACAGAACGCATATAAAAGAACATTTCATTGTATATTACAACAATGCATCAGATTACAAGAATATACAGAGTATAAATGAATATTACACAGAAATATCAGAGGTTTAAATTACATTTAAATACATAGCAGCGGAAAATAATACAATACACAACTAGAATGAGATATACGGATACAAAGCTTTCCGGATATCGTTCCAGCTGTAAACCAGGATCCGGTGAATATAAATCTGCAAAACCAAAACTACTAGCTGCCCGTGTCAAAATAAGGGCACCCAGAGTTTAGGTTAAAACAATAAACTCCAGGTCAGTCATGTGACTGGTGTGAGAACTAAAACAATTAATCTTTATTTTAAAGTTAGGTAAATCAAGGGACCACGCAGTATAACACGGAACGGGTTTCCTCCCAAGAATACCAGTGCATAAAACAAATAGCGCAATGCTAAATAAAGAAAAATGAAGCTGTTATAAGACCCAGGTCCCATCACACAATGCAACGCAGCCGAGGATAGGGTTTTCCCTTATAACAGCCAAAGAATGCTTGATACGTTTAAAACAAATCGTTTGATACTATTGTAAGTGCATAGTGTATAAAACAACTTCAAATCATAAGTATCAATCATAGACGGCATAAGTGCCCCATCCCACTATGTCGCCATACTAGGCTCTACAAATAAAACCGCAGAATCACGTATTTGGAAATTGGGTTTCCATCTATGAACCGAGGCAAAAGATAGTCCTCAACCGATTCGAGACGCTCTAGCCCGCCCCTCAGGACCCAGACTCAGGTGGGCCCTTGGATCCTCAGGGCCAGTCCACCGATGTGGATTAAACTTAAACCCTGAACATGCATTTCCCCGCCCTATGGGGCGTAAACGAGCCAACTAAATGACTCCATCGGTTCGAGAACGACCGATCAATCCGAGGCACCTCGCAACAGAAACAACCACATAAGTCAAACTCGTCAGGGCGTGTAAAACCACTGACGCCACTTCTAGCTAGAAAGAAACGCATGCCCTCCCTGACGTCCTCTCCCGTTTTTGGTTCATACCGGGTGTGAAACTCGCGAAGCAAACGTTACACAAAGCTACGCCACAAAGGCCTTGCTTTGATCATCACCACAAGACTTTGCTTTTCAACAGAAGCCTCGATCAATTACCACTTATGTATGCCACACAGGCAATTCACTCCATGCGTTTGATATCCATCAATATATAACCCCAGAGCTCGTACGTCTCAGAGAAGGGCGTTAAGCAAGAGAATAAATTCTCCGCCGCCAAACAGATATATATTTAATAGAGATCAATCACACGGACTAAAATCCAATGTCAGACACACAGTCCATTTACAAGTCCGTTCTGGGTTTGAACGAAACCGGAGGCACCTAGTACCCCGCATATCCATCGATCTCCAAGTACGTCTGGACGATCACTAACTGTTTCCATCTTCTTGAGTGTACAACCCAATCAAGATCATCGGTAATCACCAAAACGACGTGAAGACTTCCGGTCTTCGACCATCGTCTTCATCTTCGACTTATCGTCGTATCAGTTATTCAGAATGGGATAGACCCGGTCTTTCCGAATAACTCGCGTATATTTTAAATAAGTGTTACACAAACACAACATACGTCTCATTCCAATTCATTAGTCACTAACCGTAAATTAATCAAGAGAATAATTCCCCAAATATTAACCCCGAAGGCCGAAACCAACATCAGATCAATATTCAGAAAACCATTCTGCTTGGCTAACCGACAGTTAGTTTCTAAATTTCACATTCATAGGGAAAGGTTCCCATTAATTTTATCCAAGATAAATTCCTTGAATTTATTCTTTATTCTATTTTTGAATCTCCATTCAAACTAGTCGGGATTAGCGAACCTTACCGAAGTAATTATTTATTTTAATTTCCCCATCCCAACCTATTCATCCCATGAAGTAAAACTGGTAATACTTCATATCTAGCACCACAGTGTTATCGGTAAATTCAATTACCATTTCACGTTCAAATCTAATTAAAAATTTAACTATCGCCTGGAGCAAAACTGGTGATACTCCATTTTCGATCATTTCAATCTAATTAAAGATTCATTAAAACTCCACTTAGTTTTAATCTTCGACTGGGTTAAAGAATCAGGGTCATTTAAAACACGGTTCACGATAAACCCAAAATCACATTCCATTAATTATCGGGTTAAAGAACAAGGGTTATTTAAAACATTGTTCACGATAAACCCAATATCAATATCAATTCAATTCCAATTAAATATTATTGAATTGGTACACTTCATTAAATCTAAATAAAAAGATTTAATCTTTTCTCAACTGGGTTCAAGAACAGTGTTAGTGAAGACACCATTCACGACAAACCCAAATCACATTTGATATTCAATACAAGGCTCTGAATAGAAAATATACCGGCTTATATTCAATATCAAATTCTACGACTAACAAATATCGCATTGGAAATAACGATATATATATATATATATATATATATATATATATATATATATATATATATATATATATATCTTTAAAATTCCCATAACAATATCTGTGTCATCACGAAATCCAATATCGAAATATTCCGAAGGCAATTTCAATTCAAATCCATTCCAATGCAATCATTGGAAATTCTGGTTATTTTCAAAACCATTTCAAATCCAATTTATTTATTTAAAAATAAATAGAATTGTAATTCTAGTTCAAAACTAGTTCATTTCGATAAAAATCTATTTTTATCTTTTCAAATATGGAGTTTTTCATCCCAATTCTTTCTAAATCATTTCTTATGATTTTACACAAATTATTACTATTTTTAATAATTTTATCAAGGCCCGTACAGTCGATTTCCATCAACGGTCATCGAACTGCACTTACAGCGACCTTTTTCAAATTTGATTTGGACGTAACTCCAAATCCAACCGTTAGATTTCTAATTTCTAATATTCTTTAGAAAGCTCTTTTCGATACGAACCCAACGGTTCCGGTTTTAGGAGAATCCGACGGTCGGATCTCCCGTAATGTCCGTTTGAAATAAATGGTCGAAATTCACGAACTGCCGCGGCGCGTTCTATTCAGGCCATTATATTATATATATAATATATATAATATATATTTCATCGATTTCTATTTAAAACGAATTATATGAATAGTTTTAAATTCGTTTCAAAAGCAATTTCAACTTCCTTTTCAATTCAAATCAAAATTGAATTCTTCTTTATAAATCCGTTTTAAAATTCATTTCTATTCAATTCAAATTTCAATTCAATTTGAATTCATTTCAATTCGCTTTCAATTCAATTTGAATTCGTTTTCAATTCAATTCATTTCGAAATCGTTTTCAATTCAATTTATTTCGAAATCGTTTTCAATTCAATTCATTTCGAAATCATTTTCAATTCAATTCATTTCGAAATCGTTTTCAATTCAATTCATTTCGAAATCGTTTTCAATTCAATTCATTTCGAAATCGTTTTCAATTCAATTCATTTCATTTCGAAATCGTTTTCAATTCAATTCATTTCGAAATCGTTTTCAATTCAATTCATTTCGAAATCGTTTTCAATTCAATTCATTTCATTTCGAAATCGTTTTCAATTCAATTCATTTCGAAATCGTTTTCAATTCAATTCATTTCGAAATCGTTTTCAATTAAATTCATTTCATTTCGAAATCGTTTTCAATTCATTTCGAAATCGTTTTCAATTCAATTCATTTCATTTCGAAATCGTTTTCAATTCAATTCATTTCGAAATGAATAAAATCGATATAAATATCGTTTACGTCAAAATGGCGTCAATCTAATCAACACGGCTTCATAAATTTCTATTTTCAAATATTCTATTTCAAATATTTCTTTTTCAAAATAGTTGTTATTATCAAAATATTTCGTTCAACACATGACCAATCTCAATGGATGAGTACTGTCAACACATGAACCTTTATTTTATATTGATAAAGATGTAAATTTTATTACTAAAATATTTCATTCAACACATGACCAATCTCAATGGATGAGTACTGTCAACACATGAACCTTTATTTTATATTGATAAAGATGTAAATTTTATTACTAAAATATTTCGTTCAACACATGACCAATCTCAATGGATGAGTACTGTCAACACATGAACTTTTATTTTATATTGATAAAGATGTAAATTTTATTACTAAAATATTTCGTTCAACACATGACCAATCTCAATGGATGAGTACTGTCAACACATGAACTTTTATTTTATATTGATAAAGATGTAAATTTTATTACTAAAATATTTCGTTCAACACATGACCAATCTCAATGGATGAGTACTGTCAACACATGAACTTTTATTTTATAATATTCTTGATTTTCTAAATTGGAATGAGGCCCAATAAATTACCATATAATATTAATTATATGGATTTTCATACATTACACGCATATAATAGCATTGAAAAATAATCAACCATCAACCAAAGTGCACTACACTGTATAAGCATCAAATATAGATATCTAACGCTTATAACAGCCTGTTAATCAATCGATCGACATATTAAATCAATCAGGATGAGTGAACTTCAAATTTCATCCCAACACCCGTGTGGGGTTTCAAACAATCAAACGCATATTTTATTTGTGCAGTTGGGCGATGTGTAAAATTTTATCGACCCAATCAATGTCATTCAAATAAGTGTACATAAACAAACCGTCTGGTTTGTAAATGAATATTTATTTATTCACATTCACGTTAAAAATTATATTTTTAACGACAAAACATTTTATTCCAACATATGAATTTCTATTCAGTTCATTCTTTAAATAAAATGATATTTTTATTTTTCTAACTTATTTTAGAAAATTTCGGCGGCATAACGGCACGATACTAGAAACGGGACGAGGCCTAGCCTTATCCCCGGTCTAGTGAAGGCCCACGCCATTCACACATCAATCAAATAAATTTCATTTCACCAAACAATTCAATTTAAACCAAAGCATCTAACTAATTTATGCAACCAAACAAACAAGTCCATGGTCTGTGGACGATTGTGTCGGGTGCTACTAAGCACCGTCTGCATCCTAGTATATATATATAACTAGAAAAAGAAATTGAAAGGTGAGAAATTCTCACAGATAGCTATCCAATCATCTTGACTCTTCTTGATAGAAATCTTCATCGTTATCGCATCTTCGTCATCTTCGTTGCCCGCTTTCTCTACATATGTAAAAATCGAATTTTTACTATGTTATTCCATATATAAAAATCGAATTTTTACCTCGATGTCATATAGATAAAAATTCCATTTCAAAAATATAGATTTCGCCTTTAAAAATATCATTATAAAAATCATATTTTTAATATAATACATGAATAAAAATCGTATTTTTACTTTGCTACATATATGATGAACAATTTACTTCGCTACATATATGATAAAAATCACATTTTTAACACTACATAATTAAAAATTATATTTTTAAAAATCAAATCTTTTTAATTAAAAATCATCACTTCTTTCTAGTTATAAAAATCCCTTCTTTTTAGTTATAAAATAAAATCTTTTTACAAGTGAAAAATCCTTTCTTCTTACAAATCAAAAATCGAATCTTTTTTTTTACTTTAACAAAATCAAATCTCTTTGTTTAAAAATCAAGTCTTTCTCTTGTTAAAAATCAAACCTTTGTCGTGTTAAAAATCAAATCTTTTTCACTATGAACACATTAAAAAGAAACTCAGAAATAAGCAAAGATAAAAAAAACGAAAAGCTTACAGCGTGAGAGAGAGAGAGGGTAGTGGGGTGCGGTCGCCGGATCCGGTGCAGTGGTGGCGGGGTCAGTGGTGACGACCAAGCGTGGTGGAGTTGTGGTTTCTGGGGTCATGGGTTAGGGCTTAGGTCGCGGATTCGAACAAAGAAGGGGAGGGAAAGGAAGGCAGAGGGGTTCGCCGGAGTGGAGGGGGTGATGCGCGGCCTGCGGCGGCTCCTGGTGGCGGCGTCGATCGCCAGACCCTCTCGAGAAAAGGGGCAGAAAGAAAATTGGAATGGGAAATGATTTTGATCGTGGGAATAAATGAGAGAGCCAGGAGGGGTTATTGCTAAAAGTTTTATAATATTTTTATTTTATTTATTTATTTTATAAAGAAACTTTTTATTTCGAAACCAGAATAAAACCCACCGACTGTCATCTCCAGCTAATTACCCCCATTCCGAACACAATGGGATATGCTGCGTAAGCCCATTCGATTGTTACGATCAGTTTTCGTCTAAATTCACATTTAAATCATTATATTGAATTTTAAACGTACATTTCAATTTACCGGGGCCACATACAGTCTCTAAAAATTCCAGAAAAATATTTTCTAACTTCGTATTGACGATAGGGTCCTAACAAAACTAGTTTCGACGAATTCTGAGACCGTTGGAAAAATGGCCATTTTCCAGTCGATTAAAATCAACTAAAACTGGTTAAACGCGTTTTCCCTTGCCACACTCACATATTGATTCGAAAAATTATGAAATTTAAAACCTAGCAATAATTTGACATCACGGATCCAACAAAACTGGTTTCGTCGAAATCTGAGGTCATTTGCAAAATTCCCATTTTTAAAAGCCTGAATTCCATAACGACTATTCAGAATTTTCAACTGGACATATCTTTTGATTCCCGCTATGAAATTTCGATTAGTCGGATTCGTTGGAAAGATATTCACGAATAGATCCTAACATTTTTGGTTTCACTAAAATCCGGATTGTTTTGCATCTGGTACATTCAATTGAAGTTTGAAATCGAATTATCAAACTACCGCGCCATTTTCAATTCTATTTATAATTATATATATAATTATTTATATTCTAACGACGACGTATATAAATATATACGTCGAATTCAATTCTAAACATTTTTCTCATCGATATTATTTAAAATAATACATTTTAAATAATCAAAATTCGCTAAAATCGCCAAAATAAAAATTTTAAACTGGCCCAGATTTTCCGGGTTATTACAGTTAACATGTCATTTATATAAAAGAACATATTTTGTAAGTTAACATGTCATTTATGTTAAAGAACATATTTTGAAAATAAATTTGTCATTTATGTTAGAGAATAAATTTGTCATTTATGTTAGAGAATAAATATGTCATTTATTGAGAACCATATCATTTATTAAGAATAATGTCATGTTATGTTAAAAAGGTTATTTATTTAGAATATATTCATGTTACACAAAAAGGTCATTTATTTAGAATATATTCATTTTACATAAAAAGGTCATTTATTTAGAATATATTCATGTTACATAAAAAGGTCATTTATTTAGAATATATTCATGTTACGTAAAAAGGTCATTTATTTAGAAAATGTCATTTATATAAGGGAATGTTATGTTGAAAATAAAAATATGTCAATGATAAAATTTACATTTTTATAGTGCATGTAGAAATGATTAAAATGATCATTAGTTAGAAATTCAAAAATATGTTAAAGATTAAAACATTGTCATTATTATGTTAGCAATATTAGAAAATTGGTCGTATGTTAAAAATATGATTTGTGCTAGAATAAAATATTATCATAATAACGTTAATATTTATATGATAGTTGAAATTAAATTATAAATATTCATTTATAATTTTAAACAGTGATTTTTTTTAAATAGATAGTAATTCAAACAGAATTATAATTGGTTAAATTTATTAACCAATGATGTGTTTGAATAAACTGTTGTTGTCTGAAAACCCCACACGGGTATTGGGATGATATTTGACATACACTAGTCTCAATATTTAGTTATATGTCAATCGATGGATTGACAGTCTGTCATGAGCGTTATTTATTTATTTTTATGCTCACACAGTTGTAAAATTTCACTCTGGATGTGAATGGATTGTTTAACGATTATTTATCATTATTGTTGTATACATGCGATGTATGAAATCCATATAACTGAAATTATATGGTAATTGATTGGGTCGCATTACCATTTAGAGTATTTATATAAAGAATATTTTAAAATAAATAATCTTTAAAATAAAGAATATTTTAAAATAATGAATATTTTAAAATCATATTCGGTGAGGAATAAAATTATGATTTTTATGTCCATTCTTGGATGGACACAAAAATATAAAAATATGAAGCCGGGTTAAGTATAGAAACGCCATTTTTAACCCGAACGGGTTTACCGATCGATTTTATTTATTTTAAAATGAATATCAAAAGGAAGTAATTTCAAAATTTAATTTTTTGAAATATTAATATGATAAAGATATAAAATATTCAATTTTGATTTAAAATTGAAAATGAAGTTGGAATCGTTTTAAGATAAATAAATAAACGATTTATAAAATATGATTTAAATGGAAATCGAAGAAACATATATTATATATCTATAAATATATATATATATATATATATTTATTTAATGGCCTGAATAGAACGCGCCGCACAACGACCGTTTGCGAATTTCGACCATAAACTTCAAATTGATGTAACGAGAGATCCGACGGTCGAATTCTCCTAAAACCGGAACTATTGGGTTCATATCGAAAAGAGCTTTCCAATGAACATAAGATTTTTGAAATCTAATGGTTAGATTTGGAATTATATCCAACTCTAATTTGAAAAAGGTCGCTATGGATGCAGTTTGGTGGCCGTTATTGGAGACCGAATGTACGGGCCTTGATAAAATATGGAAAAATTATGTAAAATCATTATAAATGATTTGGAAAGATTTTGGATGAAAATTTCCTATTTAAAAATATAAAATTATATTTTTATCGACATGAACTAGTTATTAACTAGAATAAATCATTAAATTAAGATTTAATAGAGTTCCCCAATTAATTAATATTTAATTGGATTTAAATAAAATAAATTAAAATTTTCGGTTTGTTGTGAATGGTGTCTTCAATAACACTGTTCTTAAACCCCGTATGAAAAAAATCTTTTAATTAAGATTATTAGAATTTCTAATTATATTTAGAAATTGGAATAAAGTGAAATGTTAATTGGGTTTATTGTGAACTGTGTTTTAAATGACATTTGTTCTTTAACCCAATTAACAGTGAAAATATAATTTGGAATTTATAAATCTTTTATTAAGATTTAAATGGAAATTTTCCAAAGTAAAGTTTTCCAATTTAATAGAAGAAATTGGAATTGAATGCAATTCGATTTAATAATAATCGAGATGAGCTTCTGTAAAAGAAGACCGTTATTATATATGGAATTTAAAAGGCTTTGCCATTATTCCATTTATATTATTAGTTTGATACGGAAATTTATATCGATTATATATTGATTTGATTTTTGTGAAAATTCCATATTTAATGGAAGATGATTTTGGGTTTATCGTGAACTGTGTTTTAAACAACATTGGTTCTTAAATCCAGTTAAAGACAAGATTAATTTCATAAAGTTGAATAATCATAAAGTAATGATTTTTAATATTAAAACCATATTGTAGTTTTAATGAATCTTTAAAAAGAAGATTAAAGAATAAATTTAAAAGAATTTATCTTTGATAAAATTAATGGGAACCTTTCCCTAATAATGTGAATATTTTATTAAAAGAAAAGTCTGAATTGGAATGAGGCGTATGACGTGTTTCTATAGCACTTAATTATTGATTATAAAATACGCGTGTTATTCGGAAAGACCGGGCTTAACCTATTCTGAATAATTACTATGACGATTAGAAGTCGAAGATGAAGACGGTGGTTGTAGATCAGAGGTCTGCACATCATTTGGATGATTACTGATGTCTTGATTGGGGGCATCCCAAGACAAGGTAATAAGTGGTGATCGTCCAGATGTACTTGGAGATTGATGGATATGCGAGAACCTCTCTCCTTTATTGGACATATGGGACGAGGAATAAGGTGTCTCCGATTTCGTTCAGACCCAGAACGGACTTGTAAATGGATGGTATGTCTGACGTTGTATTCCTTTATGCTGTATTCATTAATCTCTGCTAAATATATATCTGTTTGGTGGCAGAGAATTTATTCTCTTGCTTAACACCCTTATCTGAGAAGTACGAGCTTAGAGGTTATATAATGGCAGAAATCAATGGTATGGTATGGATTGACAATGTAGCATGCTAAGATGCAAATGATCAAGGCTTTTGTTGAAAAGCAGAGTCTTGTGGTTGATGATCAAAGCTCAGCTTTAGTTAGCATAGCTTTATGTATAGCGATACTTCGCGAGCCTCACATCCCGGTATGAACCAGAAACGGGAGAGGACTGCAGGGAGGACATACATTTCTTTAGCTAGGAGTGGTGTCATGGTATGGAGCCCAGACATTTTACTTATGTAGATGATGGAATGAGGCGCCTCGGATTTGAGTCCCTAGTGGCTCTTTATTTACCCCCCACAGGGCGGGGAAACATATTGTTCAAGCATTATCAATCCACTAAGGTATTTGTGGTCGGCCCTGAAGATCCAAGGTGCAGTTGCGGCTGATCCTGAGACATGGGCTAGATTGTCTAGAATTTGGTAAGGACGATCCCTTGCCTTGGTTCGTGATGGAAATCCAACTTCCAATACGACACCATACGGTTTTGATTGTATAACTAGTATGTCGACATAGTATATGGTAGTTATGTCGTCTATGATTGATGCATTATGATTGAAATGTTTTTGAAACGTATATACACTAATAATAATATCAAATCCGTTTTATCATATCAAGCATTTTTGACCATTATAAGGTAAAACTCTATTCTCTAGTTTGCGTTGCATTGTGTGATGGGACTTGAGTCTTATAATGGTTTCATTTTTCTAAAAAGCATTGCGTTGTTTAACGATTTACTTTATTTCTTGCACTGGCAATCCAATGGAGTAAACCTGATTCGCGTTAGCGGCGTGGTCATGTGATTAGCCTTATTAGTATTAGATAAGTTAAGTAAGATTTCTCATACCAGTCCTATGACTAACTCGTAGTTTGTTTCACTTTGCAAACTCGGGTGCCCTCTTTTCCACACGGGCAGTCGAGTGGCTTATTTTGCAGATATCTATTTATTAGGAAGGATTCTGGGTCGAAGCTTAAAGCTGTGGCCAGAGCAAAAATAGTCTTCCGCTGCATTGTGTTAAGTTTATTTTAAATTTATCTTCCTCTGTATTATTATCTATTTGATGTACTCTGATATTTTGTACTCTGCTGTAACACTATTATAATGTTTATAAAAGTCTTCTGTTATTTGTTCTGATGTGTTGTATGCCCAAAGTTAGTGTATTCGGCGATTTCCCACGAGGAGGATTTTCGGGTCATTACATGTGGTATCAGAGCTTTGGTTAACTCAAATCTTTGGGGTACAACTCGTTAGAACTGAACAAAAGACTCATCAGAGGTAGGATTAGTAATATCCTATAAAAGAAAACTCATTAGAGATAGGATCAGTAGTATCCTAGAATGAGAAAACTCGTTAGAGATGGGGTTAGAAATGCCCTAGAATGAGTTAAGAGTGACAAGTTTATAATTAACGTATTTGTGATTATATATATAATCCGATCTTAGAAAATATGATTCTTGATATATAAAAGTTATATATATTTGAAAAACTAATCAACTAGTTGATTGATGATTGTGTTGTGTGATTATTAGTTCAAATAATAAAATTATGGAAACAAATAAAAGAATGAAAGTTGAGTTAGTTAGTAAAACAACTTTTAGCTTCGTTCCTTTTCGAGGACGAAAAGATTTTAAGTGGGGGAGATTGTAACAACCCGGAATTCTGGAACCAATTTAAAATTTTTATTTTAACAATTTTAATGGATTTTGAAAATTTAAAATGATTTATTTTAAATAATAATGATTAAAAATTTATTTAAAACAAAGTTAGAACGAATATATTTATTTTAATTATAAACCGAGCCTAAAAAGGCGCGGTAGTTTGAAAATTCGATTTTAAATTTTAATTGAATGTAAAGGATTCAAAATAAATCGAATTTCAGTTAAACCAAAAATATTTAAATCTGTTTAATTATATCTTTCCAACAAATCTGAAAAATTGAGATTTCATAACAAGAATCAACAGTTATGGCCAGTTAAATATTCAGAATAGTCGCTATGGAATATGTATATATATTTTAATATAATAAATAGCCGTTTTGCAAACGACCTCCGTTTTCGACGAAACCACATTGGTTGGATCTGGAATGTCAAATTATTACTAGATTCCAGTTTTCATAATTTTTGGAATTAATATGTGAGCATGGCAAATTAAAACATGTTTTGTCAACTTCAATCAAATTAGATCGACCAAAAAATGACCATTTTTCAAACGGTCTCCAAATTCGATGAAATTAATTTTGTTAGGACCGTACCATCAAAACATAGCTAGATTTATTTTTCGGGAATTTTTGGAGTCCGTATGTGGCCCCGGTAAATTTAAATGTACGACCAAATTAAATAATTAAATGTTTTATATTTTAAAATAAAGAAAAGTAGGCTGAGACGATCAATTGGGATGACCTGACCTAATCCATTGTGTCCGGAACATGGGTATTTGGTTAGGGACAATGCTAGTTGGGCTGAATTTGGAGCTATTAGAAATTAACGGGGTTTTATTTGCAAACTAGAAATTTAATATTATTTTATTATAAATAACCCTAAAAATCACTAAACCCTAATCCCCACAAACATAGCCGCCGCTCTGTTCTGTTCAAAGGCCGATGTCTTCCATGCTTTCTCCCCTTTGTTCTTCCAATCGTTCCAATGAAATTCCAAACATTCAAAGACAAATTTGTAGAGCTACATGAGCTCTCCACAACCAACGGTCGAGATCGTAAATGGTGGCTTGAATCTCTTGAATTTTGGGCATGAAGACCGCCGCTTTGGAGCAGATTTCGAGGCCAAGGATGGGTCCGAATTCGAACTGCTTCTAGGCGGTTGGAGGGGAGGTCGAGGGGCATCGGGTGGTCAACTCCAATCAGGTGCAGACGGTCTCGGGTGGCGTGCGTGGGTGGTTGTTTCCAGGTGGCTATGGGTTCATACATGACTGAAGGAGTTACGGGAGGAAGATGGTATTAAAGATGGATTAGTAAATTTAATTAAATTAATTATATATTTAAAATTCAAATATTTAAATGGTCACAACTTCTACAAACAGAATCAGAATTCGATGATTCAAAGTTCGTTGGAATCGCAGAAAGGAGAACTACAACATGGAACCGAATAGAGCTTAGATGGAGCACATGAAAATTCAGACAGAAATCAATGTGATATTTATTATTCAAACATTAAAATTAAAATTTAATCGTTATTGCATTGGAAATTTTTATATACACTATCAAGTTTCGATTGTGTGTTGAATGTGATATGAACTGGTTGATATTGTTTGTAGTGACCATTGGATCTGATTGGAATTGTTAGAATTTATCATACAATAAAAATATTTCTTTTTATTGTATATACAATCATGAAATTGTTAAAATTATATGAAATGACCCGAACTTCCCCGTGAAGGAAAGCCCGGATTGAATTGAGAACACGACAAATCAGAACAGAAACCGCAGAACATTTCATTACTTATTACAAAAATTCCATCAGAATACAAGAATATATCAGAGTATGAATAAATAATATACATTCGATAAATACTAGAGATTTAAATTACATTTAAATACATAATAGCGGAAAACTAATACAAACACAACTGAAAGTAATATACGGATACAGAGCTTTCCAAATATCATTCCAGTAGTAAACCAGGATCCTTTGAATATAAATCTGCAAAACCAAAACTACTAGCTGCCCATGTGGAAAATAGGGGCACCCAGAGTTTAGGTTAAAACAATAAACTCTAGGTCAGTCATGTGACTGGTGTGAGAACTAAAACAGTTATTTAAAACTTTACTTTAAATTCAGATATATCAAGGGACCACGCCGTATAACACGGAACGGGTTTCCTCCGAAGAGCACCAGTGCATATAACAAAACAGCGCAATGCTTTTTGGAAAAAAGAAGCTATTATAAGACTCAGGTCCTATCACACAATGTAATGCAAGTCGGAGGATAGAGTTTTACCTTATAATAGCCAAACATGCTTGGTACGTTTAAAACAAATCATTTTGATACTATTATAGTGTAAAGTGTATGAAAACAACTTCAAATATAAATGTATCAATCATAGATGGCATACCATCCCATGCTACTATGTCGCCAATACTAGGCTCTACAATCAAAACCGAAATGTCATGTATTGGAAGTTGGGTTTCCATCTGTGAACCAAGGCAAGGGATCGTCCTTACCGCTTTGAGACGCTCTTGCCCGTGTCTCAGGCAAGTACTCAGTCAAGACTTTGGATCGTCAGTGACGGTCCACTCGATGTGGATTAAAATGCCTGAACATTACATTTCTCTGCCCTATGGGGCATCAATCTGGTCTGTATAAAGACCATACCATCCATCGGCTCCGCAGTGCCGATATATCCGAGGCGCCTAACTATCCATCATCCACATAAGTAAAACGCCTGGGCTTGCAAAACCCAGACACCACTCCTAGCTAGAAGGAAACGCATGTCCTCCCTGATGTCCTCTTCCGTTTCTGGTTCACACCGGGGTGTGAGGCTCGCGAATTAACGCTACACAAAGTTATGCTATATTAAAGCTGTGCTTTGATCATCAACCACAAGACTCTGCTTTTCAACAGAAGCCTTGATCATTTGCATCTCAGCATGCCACACAGGCAATTAACGCTATGCAACCGATGTCTATCAATCACACAGAATGAAATCCGATGTCAGACACACATCCATTTACAAGTTCGTTCTAGGTCTGAACGAAACCAGAGGCACCTTATTCCTCATCACGTATGTCCAATACAGGAGAGAGGTCCTCGCATATCCTGTCGATCTCCAAGTATGTCTGGAATGATCACCACTTATTACCTTGTCTTGGGTGTACAGCCCAATCGAGACATCAGTAATCATCCAAACGATGTGAAGACTTCCGGACTTCAATCACCATCTTCATCGTCAACTTATCGTCAATTCAGTTATTCAGAATGGGATAAACCCGGTCTTTCTGAATAACTCGCATATATAATAAACAAGTGCTATAAAAACACAACATACGTCTCATTCCAATCCAGAATATTCCTTTATTCAAATATTCTTGTATTTTGGGAAAGGTTCCCGTTAATTTTATCATAGATAAATTCTTTAAATTTATTCTTTAATCTTCCTTTGGATATCAAACCATATTAAGGTTTTCCAAACTAGTCGGGATTAGCGAACTACACCGAAGTAATCATTTATTTTATTTTCCAATCCCAACCTATTTATCCCATGGAGCAAAACTGGTAATACTCCATATCTAACACCACAATGTTATAGGTAAATATTAATTACCATTTCACGTTCAAATCTAATTAAAGATTTAACTATCGCCTGGAGTAAAACTGGTGATACTCCATTCTCGATCATTTCTTGAATTTGATAATTTTAGTTATCAGATTCACATTTCAATCTAATTAAAGATTCATTAAAACTCTAATTTAGTTTTAATCTCCAAAAATCATTAGTTAATGATTTTCTTCAAAGTTAAGAAATTAATCTTATCTTTAACTGGGTTAAAGAACTAATGTCATTTAAAACACAGCTCACGATAAACCCAAAATCTCATTCCATTAACAATGGAATTCTCATGGAAATCAAATCGATATATATAATCGATATAAACTTCCATATCCAACTGATAATATAAATGGAATAATGGCAAAGCCTTTTAAATTCCATATATATTAACAGTCTTCCTCTACAGAAGCTCACTTCGATTATTACCAAATCGAGTTCCATTCAATTCCAATTTAATATGTTAAATTGGAAAACTTTACTTCAGAAAATCTCCTTTAAATCTTAACAAAAGATTTATAAATTCCAAATCACATTTCACTGTATATCGGGTTAAAGAACGAATGTCGTTAAAAACATAGTTCACAATAAACCTAATTCACATTCCATTTCAAATCCAATTAAATGTTAATTAATTGGTAATTCTTCTCTACATCTTAATTAAAAGATTTATTCTTTTCACACGGGGTTTAAGAACAGTGTTACTGAAGACCCCATCCCATCAGTCTCTAACCGTAAATTAGTAAGAGAACAATTCCCTAAGTATTAATCCCGAAGGCCGAAACCAACATCAGATCAATACCCAGGAAACCATTCAACTTAGCTAATCTCCCGTTAGTTTCTAATTTTCTTAACTCTATTGGGTTTAAGAACAGTATTATTAAAGATACCATTTACTACAAACCCAAAATTTAATTTAATTCAATTCCAATTAAATATTAATTAATTGGTAAACTTCATTAAATATTAATAAAAAGATTTAATCTTTTCACAACTGGGTTTAAGAACAGTGTTAGTGAAGACAACGTTCACGACAAACCCAAAATCCAATTTGATATTAAATACAAGGCTCTAAATAGAAAATATATCGGCTTATATTCAATATCAAATTCTCAAATCAACAAATATCGTATTGGAATAACGATATATATATCTTCCAAATTCCTCCACAATATCCGTATAATCATGGAATCCAATATCGAAATATTCCGAAGATAAATTCGATTCAAATCCATTCCAATTCATATATTGGAAATTCCGGTTATTTTTAAAACCATTTCAAATCCAATTTATTTATTTAAAAATATTGGATTATAATTCTAGTTCATAGCTAGTTCATTTCGATAAAAATAAATTTTTATCATTTCAAGTATGGAAATCTTCATCCCAATTCTTTCCAAATCATTTATTATGATTTTACACAAATTATTGATATTTTTAATAATTTTATCAAGGCCCGTGCAGTCGATTTCCATAAACGGTCATTGAACTGCACTTACAGCGACCTTTTCCAAATTTGATTTGGACATAATTCCAAATCCAACCGTTAGATTTCAAATCTCTTATATTCGTTGGAATGCTCTTTTCGATACGAACCCAAAGGTTCCGGTTTTAGGAGAATCCGACGGTCGGATCTCCCGTAACGTCAATTCGAAGTCAATGGTCGAAATTCGCGAATTGCCGTTGTGCGGCGCGTTCTACTCAGGCCATTATACATATAATATATATAATATATATATTTCATCGATTTCCATTTAAAATGTATTTTATAAATCGTTTTAAATTCATTTTCAAAACGATTTCAACTTCATATTCAATTTCAAATCAAAATTGAATATTCCATATCATTAATATATAAATGATAATATTTTCAAAACATTAGATTTTGAAATCACTTCCTTTTTTATATTCATTATAAAAATGAATAAAATCGATATAAATATAGTTCACATCAAAATTGCGTTAATCTAATCAACACGTCTTTATATAATTAAATATATTCGTGTCCATCCCAAATCGGACATCAAAATCAGATTTTGATCTTTTACGGAATATAATTTTAAAATATTCGTTATTTTAAAATAATCATTCTTTTTGAACTGGAATCATACACAGTCAATTACCCTATAATGTTGATTATATGGATTTCATACAACACATGTATAGAACAACAATGATAATAATCAACCATCATCCAGGGTGTATTCTACACTGCATAAGCATGAAATATAAATATTTAACGCTTACCACAGTTTGTCAACCAATCGATCGACATACAACTAAACGATTGGGATTACTGTATGTCAAATATCATCCCAATACCCGTGTGGGGTTTCAGACAACTGACAATGATTATTATTTGTGCAGTTGGGGGATGTGTAAAATATATCGTTCCAATCAATATCAGTCAAATGTGTGTACATAAATAAATCGTCCGATTGGTAAATGAATATTTATTTTATTCATATACACGTTAAAAATTATATTTTTAACTATAAAATATTTGTTTCATCTCATAAATATTTTATACAGTTCATTTATACAATAAAAATGATATTTTTATTGTTATAATATTTTTAGAAAATTTTGGCAGCATAACGGCGCGATATTAGAACCATAATAAAGTCCAGCCTTATCCCTCGCCTAATAATGGCTCGCGCCATGTACAAACCAAATCTAATCAATTCATTTCACCCAAACAACCAATTTCAAACAAATAATCCAATCAACCAAATAACCAAACAAACATGGTTTCAAATAAAGGTGTCGGTTGCTACTAAGCACCGTCTGCATCCTAGTATATATTTTTAACTAGAAACTAAATTCAAGTGAGAAGTTCTCACCTTTGGGATCCACTCCGTCATTCTTTAATTGGCGGATTTTGTTGTCGCGCTCCGTTTTGTTGTTTTCTTGCATTTGAATTCGCCTCTTTGGCTCTAGAAGTTGCATACGACCTCCAATCTTCACCAAACTTAGTCGTAGTCCAAACGTGCCATTCCGGACAACTTTTGCCTAGTGGACTTTCATCGAAAAACGCACCAATTCGCCGAAAATCACGAAAAACACCAGCAGGTCAGTTAACTTCGGACGCGATTTCCGGACAGCTCCGCATTCCAAAATAGGACTTTCATATACCAAATCGAAGAGAAAATCGTTCTCTTCGATTTTGGTATTGTGGAGTATTGGCCAGAAGCGCATCGTTTAAGAGTTATTGGCAAAATAGTTGTAACGACCCGCCTTTTTGCCCAATTCTCGCCGGTAATTAAACCAACTTAAACCGTTCATAAAGACGGATAGTTATGGGTACTTACATATTTGAACAAAAATAACAGAACTTTTATTTCATTCCATTGATTACATCAGAGATTACAAGAAATATCAGAGTACCATATATGCTCAGCGGAAGTCCAAAGCTCTCAGCGGAAGAAGAAAACATCAACACAAGACTCTAGCTTCAAAATCTGAATCCAGCTCTAAAATCTAAACCTGCAACTAAACTACTAACTGCCCATGCAAAATATGGGCACCCAGAGTTTAGATAAGGGAACAATAAACTCCAGGTCAGTCGTGGGACTGGTGTGAGAATTCAAAACAGTTTTTATTAGGATTCATTTTAAAGTTGGGAAATTCACTGGACTACGCCGCTTAATGCGGAACGGGTTTTCTCCATGTGAATGCCCGTGCACATAAATTCGCCATGACTTTTATAAAATGAAGCTATCATAAGTTCGTCCCACATCACACAATGCAAGAGCACACCGGATGGGCGAGTTTTACCTTATGATAACAAAACATGCTTTCATACGTAAAATCCTCTTTTAATACTATCGTATAGTGTGGAAAACCATTTCACAAATAAATGTATTAATCCTAGACGGCATAATACCCATAATATTATGTCGTCATATATGTATACAAACCAAAACCGTATGGCTCGTACTGGAGATTGGATTTCCAACTTGATGATTCCTGACACGAAAGATCAATCAAAGATACAAAATGAAGTGCCTCAATGGCTTTTTCATCCATACGCGGACACCAACTACACATCGTCAGGGCAGATCAACGGTTTTCGACCAGACGTGGCCCCCCGAACATACCCAACTTCCCCAGGTTCATAAGTGGTTTCCCACTGCTGTACAGCTTCATCATCAATTCATATAAGTATAAAACCTAACCGCCAGTTTCTCATCAATCCGGGGTGTGCGGTTTTGTCGATGTCACGTCATACACAAAGCAATGCTTCGATAAGCCATTCTTTGATCATTACTAGCTTGTTTCATAACTCGGGTATGCCACATTGACAATTCACGACATCTCACTGATTTAAATCAATGCATACCCTCTAAGTTCATATGACTTAGAGACGGGGATAATAAATTGCCACAAATCCGGTATACATTAACGGAAATCAGTGCTATGCAGTCAATTTCAATGTCAGACACACCATCCCTACAAGTCCGTCCTGGGTCTGAATGGAACGAAATCCGAAAGTTCTCCCCATACGTTCGTACTTTCTGCCACTTAGGTAATAGGGGCATCTCTCTACTGTAGCTAGCAGTAAAGAAACCAATCGGCAGATAGCCCGTTCGACTGTGAAGAACCACGGTCTTCATTCATCGATTCCAAGTCTTTAATTTGCTTCATGCGGCGTATTATTACTTGGAATGGTTTTCGGACTTAAATCCGGTCCCGGTCTTTCCAAGTAATAAGTGTATTCATAAAACAATAGTCATGGACCACACAGGGTTACAACTCAAATCTCCTTTCCAAATATTGTCACCTTACTTCGAATTAAGGTTGGATTCAATTTTCGGAAACCCGTTATCATTTTTAACCCTTATTCTCAAAAATTCAACATTCAATTTCCAACCTTATATTTCAAAACAACTTCATTTATTCGTTGTTATGTCGAAACTACCAATTCTTTATTTGGATTTGAATAATTTATTTCAAATATAAGTTTAAATAGAATCTTATCGACTTATATTTGATATTGATTCACCAATTCAGGCAAACATAATCAGAATCTGGATATGAATATGTTTTGATATTTCTGATCGTATTTGTCTGCTCTAGTAACTCCATATCGAATACCAGACGACAAATTCTATCCTTCTTCAATTCAATCTTATTTCAATTCCATATCATATATATTTAAATTCTTTTATATCTTCATTCTCGTTTCAGATATCACATCTTGTTTGCATAGTTCACATTTTCCTATCGACGGGAAAGTTTCTTGTAACCCTTTTCTTCAAAATACCACCATGCTTCTGCTACGCACTCTGATTTGGCGTATCTAAGTTTCAAACTAGTATTGTTCAAATATTAACATTTGAATTTCAAATTCCTTGAAACCAAATTCTCAAGTATATATTCTATCCAAATCTTCTTGCATATGATGAATTCAACAAATTAACTAACATGTACATTCATTTACAAATGTAACATAGTATTTATGATAAACTCAAACTTGAGAATTTATTTGTTAAGAATCTTTTCAAATAATATTATACTTTGATTCCAATTCAAAATATATTTTCTCATTATCAAGTTAGTCCAAAAATCATTTCATATTACCAATCTTCATTTCGAATGAAATAGGGATCTTTTAGGGATAGCCTTTATCAAAAATGAAATGCCTTTATCGATTAAATTTCAAACTTATTTTTAATTTAAATAAGTCATAAGTAATGGGAATTATTCCCAAAACCCTTTCTATTTGAGATTAAAAATGAATGGTCATTATATGATGTCTATAAATTTAAATACTATTTTATTCTAAATTTAAATAGTTTCAAATTTAATTTTCAAAAATATATTTCGAATTAACTATCTGTCCGTCGGATCAGTTAGGGATAGCCAGGGAGAGCAGGAAACTATATTTCCAAACCCAAGCCTAGACACTATCCTCTCTGTCATCCTAGACGTTATGGTATGAATGCTCGTTATTGATAGAATCAAAATTTTCCTACTTTAATTTATAAATCATGATTTCAATCCTTTTCCCAAAATAATACATTTTCCGTACTATCAAGCGTTATCATAATATAAGGAAACCAAATCGCTTGTATAAACAACGTTAAAAATCCATATTTCATATTCTTCTCTGATCTAAATTTAAAACCCAATCCAATAACTCACTAGCGTTCGGAGTTATTTTCAAACACGTCTCATGCGAATATTAATTTCTCACATTTAATTTACAAATAGTTTAAACTCAACTTTAAACTAATTTGATCTTATTTTATATAATTAAATTTCTTTTAAATGGAAGGAGAACGTGAATCGATAACCCGTATGATTATACAGCTACGGTGTATGGGTGAACTCATGAAATCAGATCAAAACAAACAGACACAACTTCATTCATCATAACACAACAATTAAAAAAATTAATTAACTGTGCTCAGAGCGTTACAGTCCATAACGCTCAGTGTTTATGGTGTTTTAACTGCATAACATTCATCGAATAACCGGTGGCAATCATCCATAACAATTCATGATTAATAACGAATTATAATTAACCCTAATTATAATTAATCGAAATTTCAAATTTAAATATAAATTTAAATTTAGAATTCTCACCCAGTTTGCTTTCCGATACAAACGTCCTTCCTAAATTTCTTTGAATCCATTAAATATCCGTATCGCCCTTCGTCTCAGCTCGTCTTCGTTTGCCACTTTATTTTACTTTGCAACTACAACTTCTATCTCGCTCTTTCCAAATGCGCCCGCTTTCCATGCATCACTATCTTGCTTACTTCCGCCCGTCAGTCGTTTCAACCCACAAAATAAATGTTTACGCCTTGTTTTAACTGTGAACCAACCCCGAGCGATCACATACACTTTCCGTGGACGTCGCACACCGCTTTCCCCCAACCAAATAATGTATATACACACACACACCGTACATCACTATATATATGTTTGATATATATATTTTTCAATACAAAAGGAGGTTAAGAGGAGGACTGGGCGGGTATTGGTGACCGAAGCGTAATACAAGGTGGCGGTGTAGCTTGTACAAAGGGTAAACAAACTGGGAAGAAATGTGGTAATTGTTTAAGGGGAAAGGAAAGTGGGACTGCTAAAACAAGCAGAGAGGGGAGAAACGGCTTCACGTGGAGTAGGGTGCAGGACAGAGTGGTTGCAGCGGAAAGGAGGGTGGCCACGTGGAGGATTCTGCGGCGTTTGGGGAAGATGCTAACAGCGGACGTGGGTGATGGAGTTGGCGGATGTGGTGGCGGAGGCAGACTGCAATGGAGGAGAGAGAGAGAGCTGACAGTACTTTAAGGGAAGTGAGGATGTGAGTGGACTGGGAGGAGCGGATGGGAGAGGAAGGGGTACAGCTGTGTTTGGTGGAAGAGGAAATGCGTGAGGGAAGATAAAATACACGGCGGTAGAGGAGACAAGAAGAGGAGAGGGCGTCAGCTTCTAAGGAGAGCAAGGAAGTAGCAGTGATGGCCGAACTGATTTTTGCAATAGAAGAGAGAAGAGATGGGTGCGGAAATTAGCTATTGTGAGGCGGATGGCTTGCAATTGGGTAGCGAAGTGGCGGAGGAGTAAAACTGATATTGGTGAAAAGGACAACACGGTAAAGAAAAAAAAGTGTGCGTTCTTATATAAGTATAATTAAGGGTAGCATTGTCTTTACAACAAGGGACACTTGTCTACTATAAAATTCCTATTTGCATGCAAAGTTCCACATAAGTGGACACATGTTATTATATAAAAAATTCTTCTCATGCATGGTTGCCAAATAAGTGTATAATTATTTATTTTATATAAATCAAATTTTCATGACACCTATATATAACAACTTTAACACATATGAGAATGTTACAACACTTCATATGACATTTATAAAATATATTTACATAATTTAAAAATAGATTCTTATAAAATAAACCAAATTATATGTTGAACTAGTATTACTTAAGAATCATTTTTTTTTAATAGACATTTAATGTTTATAGTAAAGTTTATCCTTGAAAATTTAATATGCAAATACATCTTGAATAAATTATAAGCTAAGATTTAAATCTATAAGAAATCTCACATTATAAATAATATTTTAAAATAAATCTTGCTTTACAAATAAATAAATAAATAAATAAATAAATATATATATATATATATCATTAGATGTTATCGTATCTGGATTACTTAACAAATGTAAACATTAAATATAGTCTTAAATAAAATAATTATATTTTTTAAATATTACCCTATGTTATTATTAAAAATAACTTTGCATTACCGAAACTATTTCAAATATACGAAATTCATAAAACCCTATATATATTAAAATAATATTACTTATCCAATTTAAAAATCATCATATCTTTAAATATGGATTTTAAATACTCAGAAGATGTTTGTAAAATACAAAGTACTATAAAATAACATTTTTATACAAAAATCAAAACAAAATAATAGTACTTATGAAATCTTAAAATGTCCAAAAATATAAGTTTTAAAATAAATTTATTCAAAATTAAGATTTATCAATATTTAAACCTTATTAAATTCAAAAATACATATAGAAAATTCAAATTAATTGTAGAAAAATATTGGGTTGTTACATTCACCCCCCCTTAAGACTTTTCGTCCTCGAAAAGGGTATAGTAAATTTTAAACTTCTATATAAACTATAAATCAAACTCCTCTATATGTTTGGGACAGGTTCAAAACAAACAGACTTAAAATAAAAAGTGGAACACACATATCATAGTCAATTCAAAATACCATGTTATACAGATCATTCAAGTCAGCATACAAATGTATCTAACCCTACGAACTACGTACTTGGGGTAGTCCAAAATACAGTCACCAAAAGTGTACCTAGCTATTTGGTACTAATCCCTCAAAAACTTTCCTAGCCCAAAACATCTTTGTGCATCTAGGCACATAAGATAACATATATACACTATACACAAGGTCCAGAATCCTCGCACACTACTATCAGATGCATCTGATCCATCGTCGAATGGAACAGACAACTAATCTCTTTGGGCTCCTTATCCATGAACCCTTCCTCGTCATCAGCCAAGAACCCATTACCAAATACCTCACCATCATCATCTACTCTTGTTATAAATTCCTCCTCATTTACTATAAATATTTATTAGGCTCTGTCATCCTCGTCTATGGGTTGTTCTATATCCTCCATTTCCTTATCAAACTCATCATCTCCCACTTCTGGAAGTGGGTCATCCTCGAATATAGGCTGCTCAATTTCACCATTATCCGCTACAACTTCATCATCATCTACTACTACATCATCATCGTTTACTATGACATCATCATCATGTAAGGGCTGCTCCATAACATTGTCAAATCCATCGTCTCCCACCTCTGGAAGTGGGTCGTCTTCAACTACAACTGTCGGTTGCCCTAGATCATGTAACAACACATCAACTGCTCAACTAATGTTGGGTCCAAATCTAAGCCAGGGTCTTCTGGTACTAGGACCTGTCCTAACAACTTCTGGTCTCTCTCATCAAGGACCCATTGCCATTAATCCTTTAATGTATCCTTATCCATAACTGGGGAAATCTCAATCCCAAATGGGATGTTGCCTCAACCCCTATCATCATATCACTAATCGTCGGGCCTGGGACATACTCACATATCATCATAGGGTCGTCTTGCTGTGAGGTTGGGTCTATTCTTGACATATCAAGATAATGGTCAGAACTACTGTCCATGTCGCTATCAGGGTACTAGGTCCGATCCTCTATTAGGGTGGAATCTGATGGAATCTCAATTTCCCTAATGGTTACTCGAGTTATTGGAAATATATGATTGAATTCTCTATTAATGCTACCCCAAGGACGAAACTAAGCAAGATATTGTCGTATACTTAGCCATTTACTACCCTAAAAATAAAATTTTAAAGCTTATGGGTCATCCAAATCTACTATTTAAAACTCATCATTAACTTAACCAAAACAATTCAAGTTAAGTGTTTATACCCAAAATTTATTTCCCAAAGTTTTCAAAAATTCGGTAAGAGTTTATTTATCCAACCAAAATCATATAACGGTTAAGGGTCCAAATCGGGTCATCCTAATTCCTAACAAACCAATCCAGAAATCATTCTTATACAAATTGGTTGATAAACTTTTCATAAGTTTTAATGCAATTCCAACATTTCCATAACTACCATTTAAAGGATTTTATACTTAAGTTATCCAATTTCATTTATACTAAACAAATCTTTAATACTTAAGATTTTAAGTTCACAAATTTCATCAAAACAAGTTGATTTAAATAAGGAAAGATGCTCTCTCAAACGTAATACTCTGCAATCTCATTCTAGGGTATTTCTAACCCTATCTCTAACGAGATATTATAATCTCTGATCAGTTCTATTTTCGTTCAAATATGTACATACCCCATAGCTTTGTATAAACCAAAGCTCTGATACCAACTGTAACGACCCGCCTTTTTGCCCGATTCTCGCCGGTAATTAAACCAAATTAAACCGTTCATAAAGACGGATAGTTATGGGTACTTACATATTTGAACAAAAATAACAGAACTTTTATTTCATTCCATTGATTACATCAGAGATTACAAGAAATATCAGAGTACCATATATGCTCAGCGGAAGTCCAAAGCTCTCAGCGGAAGAAGAAAACATCAACACAAGACTCTAGCTTCAAAATCTGAATCCAGCTCTAAAATCTAAACCTGCAACTAAACTAGTAGCTGCCCATGCAAAATATGGGCACCCAGAGTTTAGATAAGGGAACAATAAACTCCAGGTCAGTCGTGGGACTGGTGTGAGAATTCAAAACAGTTTTTATTAGGATTCATTTTAAAGTTGGGAAATTCACTGGACCACGCCGCTTAATGCGGAACGGGTTTTCTCCATGTGAATGCCCGTGCACATAAATTCGCCATGACTTTTATAAAATGAAGCTATCATAAGTTCGTCCCACATCACACAATGCAAGCGCACACCGGATGGGCGAGTTTTACCTTATGATAACCAAACATGCTTTCATATGTAAAATCCTCTTTTAATACTATCATATAGTGTGGAAAACCATTTCACAAATAAATGTATTAATCCTAGACGGCATAATACCCATAATATTATGTCGCCATATATGTATACAAACCAAAACCGTATGGCTCGTATTGGAGATTGGATTTCCAACTTGATGATTCCTGGCACGAAAGATCAATCAGAGATACAAAACGAAGTGCCTCAATGGCTTTTTCATCCATACGCGGACACCAACTACACATCGTCAGGGCAGATCAACGGTTTTCGACCAGACGCGCCCCCCCGAACATACCCAACTTCCCTAGGTTCATAAGTGGTTTCCCACTGCTGTACAACTTCATCATCAATTCATATAAGTATAAAACCTAACCGCCAGTTTCTCATCAATCCGGGGTGTGCGGTTTTGTCGATGTCACGTCATACACAAAGCGATGCTTCGATAAGCCATTCTTTGATCATTACTAGCTTGTTTCATAACTCGGGTATGCCACATTGACAATTCACGACATCTCACTGATTTAAATCAATGCATACCCTCTAAGTTCATATGACTTAGAGACGGGGATAATAAATTGCCACAAATCCGGTATACATTAACGGAAATCAGTGTTATGCAATCAGTTTCAATGTCAGACACACCATCCCTACAAGTCCGTTCTGGGTCTGAACGGAACGAAATCCGAAAGTTCTCCCCATACGTTCGTACTTTCTGCCACTTAGGTAATAGGGGCATCTCTCTACTGTAGCTAGCAGTAAAGAAACCAATCAGCAGATAGCCCGTTCGACTGTGAAGAACCACGGTCTTCATTCGTCGATTCCAAGTCTTTAATTTGCTTCATGCAGCGTATTATTACTTGGAATGGTTTTCGGACTTAAATCCGGTCCCGGTCTTTCCAAGTAATAAGCGTATTCATAAACAATAGTCATGGACCACACAGGGTTACAACTCAAATCTCCTTTCCAAATATAGTCACCTTACTTCGAATTAAGGTTGGATTCAATTTTCGGAAACCCGTTATCATTTTTAACCCTTATTCTCAAAAATTCAACATTCAATTTCCAACCTTATATTTCAAAACAACTTCATTTATTCGTTGTTATGTCGAAACTACCAATTCTTTATTTGGATTTGAATAATTTATTTCAAATATAAGTTTAAATAGAATCTTATCGACTTATATTTGATATTGATTCACCAATTCAGGCAAACATAATCAGAATCTGGATATGAATATGTTTTGATATTTTTGATCGTATTTGTCTGCTCTAGTAACTCCATATCCAATATCAGACGACAAATTCTATCCTTCTTCAATTCAATCTTATTTCAATTCCATATCATATATATTTAAATTCTTTTATATCTTCATTCTCGTTTCAGATATCACATCTTGTTTGCATAGTTCACATTTTCCTATCGACGGGAAAGTTTCTTGTAACCTTTTCTTCAAAATACCACCACGCTTCTGCTACGCACTCTGATTTGGCGTATCTAAGTTTCAAACTAGTATTGTTCAAATATTAACATTTGAATTTCAAATTCCTTGAAACCAAATTCTCAAGTATATATTCTATCCAAATCTTCTTGCATATGATGAATTCAACAAATTAACTAACATGTACATTCATTTACAAATGTAACATAGTATTTATGATAAACTCAAACTTGAGAATTTATTTGTTAAGAATCTTTTCAAATAATATTATACTTTGATTCCAATTCAAAATATATTTTCTCATTATCAAGTTAGTCCAAAAATCATTTCATATTACCAATCTTCATTTCGAATGAAATAGGGATCTTTGTACTCTTCAGACCTCGTTCTATTTACTTACTAACCATCAAAATCAAAAATGAAATGCCTTTATCGATTAAATTTCAAACTTATTTTTAATTTAAATAAGTCATAAGTAATGGGAATTATTCCCAAAACCCTTTCTATTTGAGATTAAAAATGAATGGTCATTATATGATGTCTATAAATTTAAATACTATTTTATTCTAAATTTAAATAGTTTCAAATTTAATTTTCAAAAATATATTTCGAATTAACTATCTGTCCGTCGGATCAGTTAGGGATAGCCAGGGAGAGCAGGAAACTATATTTCCAAACCCAAGCCTAGACACTATCCTCTCTGTCATCCTAGACGTTATGGTATGAATGCTCGTTATTGATAGAATTAAAAATTTCCTACTTTAATTTATAAATCATGATTTCAATCCTTTTCCCAAAATAATACATTTTCTGTACTATCAAGCGTTATCATAATATAAGGAAACCAAATCGCTTGTATAAACAACGTTAAAAATCCATATTTCATATTCTTCTCTGATCTAAATTTAAAACCCAATCCAATAACTCACTAGCGTTCGGAGTTATTTTCAAAACACGTCTCATGCGAATATTGATTTCTCACATTTAATTTACAAATAGTTTAAACTCAACTTTAAACTAATTTGATCTTATTTTATATAATTAAATTTCTTTTAAATGGAAGGAGAACGTGAATCGATAACCCGTATGATTATACAGCTACGGTGTATGGGTGAACTGATGAAATCAGATCAAAACAAACAGACACAACTTCATTCATCATAACACAACAATTAAAAAAAATTAATTAACTGTGCTCAGAGCGTTACAGTCCATAACGCTCAGTGTTTATGGTGTTTCAACTGCATAACATTCATCGAATAACCGGTGGCAATCATCCATAACAATTCATGATTAATAACGAATTATAATTAACCCTAATTATAATTAATCGAAATTTCAAATTTAAATTTAAATTTAAATTTAGAATTCTCACCCAGTTTGCTTTCCGATACAAACGTCCTTCCTAAATTGCTTTGAATCCATTAAATATCCGTATCGCCCTTCGTCTCAGCTCGTCTTCGTTTGCCACTTTATTTTACTTTGCAACTACAACTTCTATCTCGCTCTTTCCAAATGCACCCGCTTTCCATGCATCACTATCTTGCTTACGTCCGCCCGTCAGTCGTTTCAACCCACAAAATAAATGTTTACGCCTTGTTTTAACTGTGAACCAACCCCGAGCGATCACATACACTTTCCGTGGACGTCGCACACCGCTTTCCCCCAACCAAATAATGTATATACACACACACACCGTACATCACTATATATATGTTTGATATATATATATTTTTCAATACAAAAGGAGGTTAAAAGGAGGACTGGGTGGGTATTGGTGACCGAAGCATAATACAAGGTGGCGGTGTAGCTTGTACAAAGGGTAAACAAACTGGGAAGAAATGTGGTAATTGTTTAAGGGGAAAGGAAAGTGGGACAGCTAAAACAAGCGGAGAGGAGAGAAACGGCTTCACGTGGAGTAGGGTGCGGGACAGAGTGGTTACAGCGGAAAGGAGGGTGGCCACGTGGAGGATTCTGCAGCGTTTGAGGAAGATGCTAACAGCGGACGTGGGTGATGGAGTTGGCGGATGTGGTGGCGGAGGCAGACTGCAATGGAGGAGAGAGAGAGAGCTGACGGTACTTTAAGGGAAGTGAGGATGTGAGTGGACTGGGAGGAGCGGATGGGAGAGGAAGGGGTACAGCTGTGTTCGGTGGAAGAGGAAATGCGTGAGGGAGGATAAAATACACGGCGGTAGAGGAGACAAGAAGAGGAGAGGGCGTCAGCTTCTAAGGAGAGCAAGGAAGTAACAGTGATGGCCGAACTGATTTTTGCAATAGAAGAGAGAAGAGATGGGTGCGGAAATTAGCTATTGTGAGGCGGATGGCTTACAAATGGGTAGCGAAGTGGCGGAGGAGTAAAACTGATATTGGTGAAAAGGACAACACAGTAAAGAAAAAAAAGTGTGCGTTCTTATATAAGTCTAATTAAGGGTAGCATTGTCTTTACAACAAGGGACACTTGTCTACTATAAAATTCCTATTTGCATGCAAAGTTCCACATAAGTGGACACATGTTATTATATAAAAAAAATCCTCTCATGCATGGTTGCCAAATAAGTGTATAATTATTTATTTTATATAAATCAAATTTTCATGACACCTATATATAACAACTTTAACACATATGAAAATGTTACAATACTTCATATGACATTTATAAAATATATTTACATAATTTAAAAATAGATCTTATAAAATAAACCAAATTATATGTTGAACTAGTATTACTTAAGAATCAATTTTTTTTTTTAAAAAAAAAAATAGACATTTAATGTTTATAGTAAAGTTTATCCTTGAAAATTTAATATGCAAATACATCTTGAATAAATTATAAGCTAAGATTTAAATCTATACGAAATCTCACATTATAAATAATATTTTAAAATAAATCTTGCTTTACAAATATATATATATATATATATATATATATATATATCATTAGATGTTATCGTATCTGGATTACTTAACAAATGTAAACATTAAATATAGTCTTAAATAAAATAATTATCTTTTTTAAATATTACCCTATGTTATTATTAAAAATAACTTTGCATTACCGAAACTATTTCAAATATACGAAATTCATAAAACCCTATATATATTAAAATAATATTACTTATCCAATATAAAAATCATCATATCTTTAAATATGGATTTTAAATACTCAAAAGATGTTTGTAAAATACTAAGTACTATAAAATAACATTTTTATACAAAAATCAAAATAAAATAATAGTACTTATGAAATCTTAAAATGTCCAAAAATATAAGTTTTAAAATAAATTTATTCAAAATTAAGATTTATCAATATTTAAACCTTATTAAATTCAAAAATACATATAGAAAATTCAAATTAATTGTAGAAAAATATTGGGTTGTTACAATAGTGATAGAGTGTTTTATGCAAAATGGGATTTTTGGAGAAAAATGGGGTTTTGGACTTGGCGGGGCCCACGGCCGGAGTTGGGTGGCCAGAAGGCGGCGGCGGACCTGACTGGGGTGGGGAAAGCGGCGGGTGGCAGTGGTGGTGCGGCGGTGGGGCCGGAGGAGGCGGTTGGTGGTGATTTGGGGTTTATGGATTTGAAATTCAAAGAGGGAAAGAGGAGGAGAGAGAGGAGAGGAGGAAAAGGAGGAGGAGAAGGATAGAAGCAGGAGGGGCGGCGGTGCTATGTGCGGGCGCATTGGAGCAGCAGCAGCGATAGTTTTTTTTATGTTTGTGATTTTAAAGAGAAGGAGAGGGAGAGGAAGAGAAAAGGGGGGTTGACTTTATATAATTATTTAATTCCAAAAAGTTACTTTTTTATTCGAACTCCAAATCGAATCCAACGACTGTCGCCCTAGCTAATTACCCTCATTCCGGACACAATGGGATATGTCCCGTTAGGCAATTTGACTGTTACGACAAGTTTTCATTTAAATTAAAATATAAATCAATATATTGAATTTAAACGTACATTTTAATTTACCGGGACCACATACTGATCCCGAAAATTCCCGAAAAATAAATCTAGTTATGTGTTGACGATACGGTCCTAACAAAACTAATTTCGTCGAATTTGGAGACTGTTTGAAAAATGGTCATTTTCCAATCGATTAAATTCAAACTGAAATTACCAAACACGTTTAAATTCACCATGCTCACATATTGATTCCAAAAATTATGAAAATTGGATTCTAGCAATAACTTGACATTCCAAATCCAACAAAAGTGGTTTCGTCGAAAATGGAGGTCGTTTGCAAAATCGTTATTTATAAGGGCTATATTTCCATAGCCACTATTCTGAATTTTCAACTGGACATAACTTTTTATTCGCGATATGAAATTTGGATTTTTCAGATTCGTTCGAAAGATATGTTCAAATAGATTCTAATATTTTTGGTTTCACTAAAATCCGGTTTATTTTGAATCCTGTACATTCATTTGAAGTTTGAAATCGAATTTTCAAACTACCGCGCCATTTCCAATTCCTTTTATAATTAAAATAAATATTTATATTCTAATTTCGATTATAAATAAATTTATACGTTCTAATTCTATTCAAAATAAATTTCTAGTCGTTATTATTTAAAATAAATCATTTTAAATATTCAAAATTCATTAAAATCGCTAAAATAAAAAATTTAAATTGGATTTGATTTTCTGGGTTGTTACATTATACATACAATAAAAATGTTCTTTTTATTGTATACGATAATAATTGAATTGTATACAAATAAAAAAATTCCTTTTTTTGTTTGTCATGTAAACATAGAACTGTACACAAATAAAAATTTCCTTTTTATTTGTCTTGTAAACATTAGAATTGTACACCAACATCAAAATTCCTTATTATTTGTTATATTAAAAATAAAAATGTCATTTTTGTTAGAAATGTTATATTTAAATAAAAATGTCATTTTTGTTAAAAATGTTATATTAGAATAAAAATGTCATTTTTGTTAGAAATGTTATATTAAAATAAAATTGTCATTTTTGTTAGAAATGTTATATTAAAATAGAAATGTCATTTTTGTTAGAAATGTTATATTAGAATAAAAATGTCATTTTTGTTAGAAATGTTGTATTATAATAAAAATGTCATTTTTGTTAGAAATGTTATATTAAAATAGAAATGTCATTTTTGTTAGAAATGTTATATTAGAATAAAAATGTTATTATTTAGAATAATGCTATGTTAGAATAAAAATATCATTTTTTGTTAGAGAATGTTATGTTAGGATAAAATTATCATATTGTTAGAAAATATTTTAGGATAAAAATATCATTTTGGTTAGAAAATATTATGTTAAAATAAAAATGTCCTTTAGTTAGAAAATGTCATTAACATGTCATTTATATTAAAGAACATATTTTGTAAGTTAACATGTCATTTATATAAAAGAACATATTTTGTAAGTTAACATGCCATTTATATAAAAGAACATATTTTGCAAGTTAACATGTCATTTATATTAACGAACATATTTTGTAAGTTAACATGTCATTTATATAAAAGAACATATTTTGTAAGTTAACATGTCATTATGTTAAAGAACATATTTTGAAAATAAATTTGTCATTTATGTTAGGGAATGAATTTGTCATTTATGTTAGAGAATAAATATTTCATTTATTGAGAATCATGTCATTTATTAAGAATAATGTCATGTTATGTTAAAAAGGTCATTTATTTAGAATATATTCATGTTACATAAAAAGGTCATTTAATTAGAATATATTCATGTTACATAAAAAGGTCATTTATTTAGAAAATGTTATGTTAAAATAAAAATGTCATTTTGATTAGGGAATGTTATGTTGAAAACAAAAATATGTCAATGATAAAATTTACATTTTTATAGTGCATGTTGAAATGATTAAAATGATCATTAGTTAGAAATTCAAAAATATGTTAAAGATTAAAACATTATCATTATTATGTTTGCAATATTAGAAAATTGGTCGTATGTTAAAAATATGATTTGTGCTAGATTAAAACATTATCATAATAACGTTAATATTTATTTGGTAGTTGAAATTAAATTATAAATATTCATTTATAATTTTAAACAGTGAAAATTTGTTAAATAGATAGTAATTCAAACTGAAGTATAATTTGTTAAATTTATTAACCAATGATGTGTTTAAATAAACTGTTGTTGTCTAAAAACCCCACACGGGTATTGGGATGATATTTGACATACATTAGTCCCAATATTTAGTTATATGTCAATCGATGGATTAACAGTTTATAATGAGCATTATTTATTTATTTTAATGCTCACACAGTTGTAAAATTTCACTCTGGATGTGAATGGATTGTTGAACGATTATTTATCATTATTGTTGTATACATGCGATATATGAAATCCATATAACTGAAATTATATGGTAATTGATTGAGTCGCATTCCGATTCAGAATATTTTTATATAAAGAATCTTTTAAAATAAAGAATATTTTAAAATCATATTCATTGAAGAGTAAAATTATGATTTTTATGTCCATTCTTGGATGGACACAAAAATATAAAAATATGATGCCGGGTTAAGCACAGAAGCTCCATTTTTAACCCGAACGGGTTTACCGATCGATTTTATTTATTTTAAAATGAATATCGAAAGGAAGTGATTTCAAAATTTAATATTATGAAATATTAATATTTTAATATGATAAAGATATAAAATATTCAATTTTGATTTAAAATTGAAAATGAAGTTGGAATTGTTTTAAGGCAAATAAATAAACGATTTATAAAATACGATTTAAATGGAAATCGATGAAGTATATATATATACTTAGTTAATGGCCTGAATAGAATGCGCCACGCAGCGACCGTTCGCGAATTTCGACCATTAACTTCAAATTGATGTAATGGGAGATCCGACCGTCAAATTCTTCTAAAACTATAACCTTGGGTTCGTATCGAAAAGAGCTCTCCAATGAATATAAGAGTTTTGAAATCTAACGGTTAGATTTGGAATTATGTCCAAATCAAATTTGAAAAAGGTCGATATGGATGCAGTTCAGTGGCCGTTATTGGAGACCGACTGTACAGGCCTTGATAAAATATGGAAAAATTATGTAAAATCATAATAAATGATTTAGAAAGATTTTGGATGAAATATTCCATATTTGAAAAGATAAAAATATATTTTTATCAAAATGAACTAGTTATTAACTAGAATAAATCATTAAATTAAGATTTAATGGAGTTCCCCAATTAATTAATATTTAATTGGAAATAAATAAAATAAATTGGATTTTTGTGTTTGTTGTGAATGGTGTCTTCAATAACACTTTTCTTAAACCCGTATGAAAAAAAATCTTTTAATTAAGATTATTAGAGTTTCCAATTATATTTAATAATTGGAATTGAGTGGAATGTGAATTGGGTTTATGGTGAACTGTGTTTTGAACGACATTTGCTCTTTAACCCAATTTACAGTGAAAATATAATTTGGAATGTATAAATCTTTTATTAAGATTTAAATGGAAATTTTCCAAAGTAAAGTTTTCCAATTTAATAGAAGAAATTGGAATTGAATGGAATTCGATTTAATAATAATCAAGATGAGCTTTTGTAAAAGAAGACCGTTATTATATATGGAATTTAAAAGGCTTTGCCGTTATTCCATTCATATTATTAGTCTGATACGGAAATTTATATCGATTATATATTGATTTGATTTCTGTGAAAATTCCGTATTTAATGGAAGATGATTTTGGGTTTATCGTGAAATGTGTTTTAAATAACATTGGTTCTTTAACCCAGTTAAAGACAAGATTAATGTCTTAACGTTGAATAATCATAAAGTAATGATTTTTAATATTAAAACCAAATTGGAGTTTTAATGAATCTTTAAAAAGAAGATTAAAGAATAAATTTAAAAGAATTTATCTTTGATAAAATTAATGGGAACCTTTCCCTAATAATGTGAATATTTTATTAAAAGAATATTCTGAATTGGAATGAGGCATATGATGTGTTTCTATAGCACTTAATTATTGATAATAAAATACGCGAGTTATTCGAAAATGTAACAACCCGGAAATCTGAGCCAATTTAAAATTTTTATTTTGGCAATTTTAGTGAATTTTGATTATTCAAAATGAATTATTTTAAATAATAGCGACGAGAAATTTATTTTGAATAGAATTAGAACGTATATATTTATTTGAATCGTCGTTAGAATATAAATATTTATTTTAAATATAAAAGGAATTGAAAATGGCGCGGTAGTTCGAAAATTCGATTTCAAAGTTCAAATGAATGTACAGGATTCAAAATAAACCGCATTTTAGCAAAACCAAAAATATTAGACTCTATTTGAAAATATCTTTCCAACGAATCCGAAAAAATTGAAATTTCGTAGCGGGGATAAAAAGTTACGTCCAGTTGAAAATTCAGAATAGTCGCTATGGAATTCTGGCCCTTAAAAATGGAAATTTTGCAAATGACCTCGGTTTTCGACGAAACCACTTTTGTTGGATCCGTGATGTCAAGTTATTTCTAGATTCCAAAATTCATAATTTTTCGAATAAATATGTAAACGTGGCAAAGGAAAACATATTTTGACAGCTCTAGCCCTCATCGATAACACCGTGGTGTTAGATATGAAGTATGACCAGTTTTACTTCATGGGATGAATAGGTTGGGATTGGGAAATAAAATAAATGATTACTTCGGTGTGGTTCGCTAATCCCGACTAGTTTGAATTGATATTCAAAAGAAGATTAAAGAATAAATTAAAGAATTTATTTTTGATAAAATTAATGGGAACCTTTCCCAAAGTATAAGAATATTTGAATAAAAGAATATTCTGAATTGGAATGAGGCGTATGTTGTGTTTGTGTAACACTTGTTTAATATATACACGAGTTATTCAGAAAGACCGGGTTTAACCCATTCTGAATAACTGATTCGACGCGGTGTCGAGGATGAAAACGGTGGTTGAAGACCAGAGGTCTTCACATAGTTTGGGTGATTACTGATGATCTTGATTGGGCTGTACACCCAAGAGGAGGGAATCAATTGGTGATCGTCCAGACGTACTTAGAGATCGATGGATATGCGAGGTACAAGGTGCCTCCGGTTTCGTTCAGACCCAGAACGGACTTGTATGGACTGTGTGTCTGACATTGGATTTTGCTTTGTGTTGATTGATCTCTATTAAATATACATCTGCCTGGTGAAGGGAAATTCATTCCCTTACTTCACCCTTCTCTGAGACGTACGGGATCAGAGGTTGTATATCGATAGACATCAGTCGCATGGTGTGAATTGCCTATGTGGCATGCCTAAGTGGCAAATGATCGAGGCTTTTGTTGAAAAGCAAAGTCTTGTGGTTGATGATCAAAGCACCGCCTGTGTGGCATAGCTTTGTGTAGCGTGAATTCGCGAGCCTCACACCCCGGTTGTGAACCAAAAACGGGAGAGGACCTCAGGGAGGGCATGCGTTTCTTTCTAGCTAGGGTGGTGTCAGTGACCTACCAGCCTTGACATTTATATTATTTTCACCTGTGTGGTTGTTGCTGTTGCGAGGCGCCTCGGATATATCGGTCGATCCGGGACCGATGGAGTCATTCATTGGCTCATTTACGCCCCCAAAGGGCGGGGAAACGCAGTGTTCAGGCATTTTAATCCACCTCAGTGGACCGGCCCAGACGATCCAAGGGTCACTCGAGCTCTGATCCTGAGGGGCAGGCTAGAGCGTCTCGAATCGGTAAGGACTGTCTTTTGCCTCGGTTCACAGAAGGAAACCCAATTTCCAATAAGAGCTTTGCGGTTTTATTTGTAAACCTATATTTGGCGGCAAAGTGGTATGGGGCATTCATGTCGTCTATGATTGATACTTATGATTGAAATTATTTTTGACACTATACACTTATAGTATTATCAAAATAATCTGTTTTAAACGTATCTAGCATTCTTTGGCCATTATAAGGTAAAAACCCTATCCTCGGGCTTGCGTTGCATTGTGTGATGGGACCTGGGTCTTATAATAGCTTCATTGTTCTTTATTTAGCAATGCGCTGTTGTTTTATGCACTGGTATTCTTGTGAGGAATCCCGTTCCGTGTTATATGGCGTGGTCCCTTGATTTACCTAACTTTGAAATAAAGATTAATAACTGTTTTAGTTCTCACACCAGTCACATGACTGGCCTGGAGTTTATTGTTTTAACCTAAACTCTGGGTGCCCCTATTTTCGCATGGGCAGCTAGTAGTTTTGGTTTTGAAAATTTATATTCACAGGATCCTGATTTACAGCTGGAACGATATCCGGAAAGCTCTGCATCCGTATATCTCTTTCAGTTGTGTATTGTATTATTTTTCCGCTGCTTTGTAATTTATTGTAATCTCTGATATTTATCGAATGTATTTTATTCATTCATACTCTGTATATTCTTGTAATATGATGAATTGTTGTAATTAAAAATGAAATGTTCTTCTGTTTGTGTTCTGATTGGTCGTGTTCTCAAAACAATCAGGGGTTTCGAATGGTCTTGGACGGTTTAGCGATTGACTCAGATCGAGCGAAATTCCTTTCTGTCACAGGAAAGACCAGGTTTAACCCATTCTGAATAATTACTATGACGATTAAAAGTCGAAGATGAAGATGGTGGTTGAAGACCGGAGGTCTGCACATCGTTTGGATGATTACTAATGTCTTGATTGGGAGGCATCCCAAGACAAGGTAATAAGTGGTGATCGTCCATACGTACTTGGAGATCGATGGATATGCGAGAACCTCTCTCCTGTATTGGACATATGGGACGAGGAATAAGGCGTCTTGTGAAGGCAAGGAATTTCGCTCGGTCCGAACCAGTCGCTAAACCGACCCAGACCGTTCGAAACGCCCTATCGTTGAGAACACGACAAAATAGAACGCATACAGAAGGACATTCCATTGTATATTACAACAATGCATCAGATTACAAGAATATACAGAGCATAAATGAATACTACATAGAAATATCAGAGATTTAAATTACATTTAAATACATAGCAGCGGAAAATAATACAATACACAACTAGAAGAAGATATACGGATACAAAGCTTTCCGGATATCGTTCCAGCTGTAAACCAGGATCCTGTGAATATAAATCTGCAAAACCAAAACTACTAGCTGCCCGTGTCAAAATAAGGGCACCCAGAGTTTAGGTTAAAACAATAAACTCCAGGTCAGTCATGTGACTGGTGTGAGAACTAAAACAGTTATTAATCTTTATTTTTAACGTTAGGTAAATCAAGGGACCACGCCGTATAACACGGAACGGGTTTCCTCCCAAGAATACCAGTGCATAAAACAAACAGCGCAATGCTAAATAAAGAAAAATGAAGCTGTTATAAGACCCAGGTCCCATCACACAATGCAACGCAACCGAGGATAGGGTTTTCCCTTATAACAGCCAAAGAATGCTTGATACGTTTAAAACAAATCATTTGATACTATAGTAAGTGCATAGGGTATAAAACAACTTCAAATCATAAGTATCAATCATAGGCGACATGAGCGTCCCATGCCACTATGTCGCCATATATAGGTTTACAAATAAAACCGCAAATGTCACGTATTTGGAAATTGGATTTCCGTCTATGAACCGAGGCAAAAGATAGTCCTCAACCGATTCGAGACGCTCTAGCCCGCCCCTCAGGATCAGAGCTCGAGTGACCCTTGGATCCTCAGGGCCGGTCCACCGATGTGGATTAAACTTAAACCCTGAACATGCATTTTCCCGCCCTATGGGGCGTAAACGAGCAAACTAAATGACTCCATCGGTTCGAGAACGACCGATCAATCCGAGGCGCCTCGCAACAGCAACAACCACATAAGTCAAACTCGTCAGGGCGTGTAAAACCACTGACGCCACTTCTAGCTAGAAAGAAACGCATGCCCTCCCTGACGTCCTCTCCCGTTTTTGGTTCATACCGGGTGTGAAACTCGCGAAGCAAACGTTACACAAAGCTACGCCACAAAGGCCTTGCTTTGATCATCACCACAAGACTTTGCTTTTCAACAGGAGCCTCGATCAATTGCCACTTAGGCATGCCACACAGGCAATTCATTCCATGCGTTTGATATCCATCAATATATAACCCCTGAGCTCGTACGTCTCAGAGAAGGGCGTTAAGCAAGAAAATAAATTCTCCGCCGCCAAACAGATATATATTTAATAGAGATCAATCACACGGACTAAAATCCAATGTCAGACACACAGTCCATTTACAAGTCCGTTCTGGGTCTGAACGAAACCGGAGGCACCTAGTACCCCGCATATCCATCGATCTCCAAGTACGTCTGGACGATCACCAACTGTTTCCATCTTCTTGGGTGTACAGCCCAATCAAGATCATCAGTTACCACCCAAACGACGTGAAGACCTCCGGTCTTCGACCATCGTCTTCATCTTCGACTTATCGTCGTATCAGTTATTCAGAATGGGATAAACCCGGACTTTCCGAATAACTCGCGTATATTTTAAATAATTGTTACACAAACACAACATACGCCTCATTCCAATTCATCAGTCACTAACCGTAAATTAATCAAGAGAATAATTCCCCAAATATTAACCCCGAAGGCCGAAACCAACATCAGACCAATATCCAGAAAACCATTCTGCTTAGCTAACCGACAGTTAGTTTCTGATTTCACATTCATAGGGAAAGGTTCCCATTAATTTTATCAAAGATAAATTCCTTGAATTTATTCTTTAATCCATTTTTGAATATCAATTCAAACTAGTCGGGATTAGCGGACCTTACCGAAGTAATCATTTATTTTAATTTCCCAATCCCAACCTATTCATCCCACGAAGTAAAACTGGTAATACTTCATATCTAACACCACAGTGTTATCGGTAAATTCAATTACCATTTCACGTTCAAATCTAATTAAAGATTTAACTATCGCCTGGAGCAAAACTGGTGATACTCCATTTTCGATCATTTCAATCTAATTAAAGATTCATTAAAACTCCACTTAGTTTTAATCTTCGACTGGGTTAAAGAATCAGTGTCATTTAAAACACGGTTCACGATAAACCCAAAATCACATTCATTAATTATCGGGTTAAAGAACGAGTGTTATTTAAAACACCGTTCACGATAAACCCAAAATCAATATCGATTCAATTCCAATTAAATATTATTGAATTGGTACACTTCATTAAATCTAAATAAAAAGATTTAATCTTTTCTCAATTGGGTTCAAGAACAGTGTTAGTGAAGACACCATTCACGACAAACCCAAATCACATTTGATATTAAACACAAGGCTCTGAATAGAAAATATACCGGCTTATATTCAATATCAAATTCTACGACTAACAAATGTCGTATTGGAAATAACGATATAAATATCTACATCTTTCAAATTTCCATAACAACACCTGTATAATCACGGATCCCAACATCGAAATCTTCCGAAGATAATTTCGATTCAAATCCACTCCAATGCAATCATTGGATATTTTGGTTATTTTTAAAAACCCTTTTTCAAATTCAATTTATTTATTTAAAAATAAATAGAATTATAATTCTAGTTCAAAACTAGTTCATTTCGATAAAAATCTATTTTTATCCTTTCAAATATGGAGTTTTTCATCCCAATCCTTTCTAGATCATTTCTTATGATTTTACACAAATTATTACTATTTTTAATAATTTTATCAAGGCCCGTATAGTCGATTTCCATCAATGGCCATCGAACTGCACTTACAGCGACCTTTTTCAAATTTGATTTGGACGTAACTCCAAATCCAACCGTTAGATTTCAAATTTCTAATATTCGTTAGAAAACTCTTTTCGATACGAACCCAACGGTTCCGGTTTTAGGAGAATCCGACGGTCGGATCTCCCGTAATGTCCGTTTGAAATGAATGGTCGAAATTCGCGAACTGCCGCGGCGTGGCGCGTTCTATTCAGGCCATTATAATATATATATATAATATGTATAATATATATTTCGTCGATTTCTATTTAAAACGAATTATATAAATAGTTTTAAAATTCGTTTCAAGATCTATTTCAACTTCCATTTCAATTCAAAGCAAAATTGAATTCTTCTTTATAAATTCGTTTCAAAATTCATTTCTATTCAATTCAAATTTCAATTCAATTTGAATTCATTTCAATTCGCTTTCAATTCAATTTGAATTCATTTTCAATTCAATTCATTTCGAAATCGTTTTCAATTCAATTCATTTCGAAATCGTTTTCAATTCAATTCATTTCGAAATCGTTTTATATTCAATTCATTTCGAAATCGTTTTATATTCAATTCATTTCGAAATCGTTTTCATTTCAATTCATTTCGAAATCGTTTTCAATTCAATTCATTTCGAAATATTCCATTTCAAAATTACTTTTTAATATTCATTTTAAAATGAATAAAATCGATATAAATATCGTTCACGTCAAAATGGCGTCAATCTAACCAACACGGCTTCATATATTGATATTTTCAAATATTCCGTTTCAAATATTTCCTATTATCAAAATATTTGTTATTATCAAAATATTCTTTATTTTCACGATTGGAATGAGGCCCAATCAATTACCATATAAAGTTAATTATATGGATTTTCATACAACACATGTATATAATAGCAACGATAAATAATCAACCATCAACCAAAGTGCACTACACCGTATAAGCATCAAACATAGATATTCAACGCTCATAACAGCCTGTCAATCAATCGATCGACATATTTAATCAATCAGGATGAATGAACTTCAAATTTCATCCCAATACCCGTGTGGGGTTTCAAACAATCAAACACAGATTTTATTTGTGCAGTTGGGCGATGTGTAAAATTTATCGACCCAATCAATGTCCTTCAAACAGGTGTACATAAACAAACCGTCTGGTTTGTAAATGAATATTTATTTATTCATATTCACGTTAAAAATTATATTTTTAACGATAAAACATTTTACTCCAACATATGAATTTCTATTCAGTTCATTCTTTAAATAAAATGATGTTTTTATTTTTCTAACATATTTTAGAAAATTTCGGCGGCATAACGGCACGATACTAGAAACGGGACAAGGCCTAGCCTTATCCCCGGTCTAGTGAAGGCCCACGCCATTCACACATCAATCAAATTCACCAAACAACCAAATTCAAATCAAATCATATAACTAATCTATGCAACCAAACAAACAAGTCCATGGTCTGTGGACGATTGTGTCGGGTGCTACTAAGCACCATCTGCATCCTAGTATATATATATAAATAGAAATGAAATTGAAAGGTGAGAAGTTCTCACTTTTAGCTATCCTAGCTCCACGGCACTTCTAATGCAGGAAATCTTCACTGTTCTCCTCTCTAATTAGTTTCTTCGCCTATAGCCACTACATATATAAAAATCATATTTTTACATCGATGTTCGATATATGTAAAAATCATATTTTTACTTTGCTATTCAATATATAAAAATCGAATTTTTACTTCGTTATTCAATATATAAAAATCGAATTTTTACTTCGTTATTCAATATATAAAAATCGAATTTTTACTTCGAAGTTCAATATATAAAAATCGAATTTTTACTTCGAAGTTCAATATATAAAAATCGAATTTTTACTTCGAAGTTCAATATATAAAAATCGAATTTTTACTTCGAAGTTCAATATATAAAAATCGAATTTTTATACTACTATGTTGTATAGATAAAAATTATATTTTTATCACGCTATTTTCCATATAAAGATTTCGCCTTTTCTAAAATAAAGATTTCGCCTTTATAAAAACATGGACTTCGCTTTTTCAAATTTAAAGATTTCATCTTTATAAAAATCTCATTTTTATTTTTCTACACATATAAAGATGACATTTTTAATATCCCGATCATGTAAAAATTATATTTTTAACTCTTTACATAAACAAAAATCATATTTTGACATCACCTATATAGTAAAGACTATATTTTAATACTTTAAAAATATAAAAATCATATTTTTAATACTTTAAAAATATAAAAATCATATTTTTATTTCGATGTATCGAATCTTTTCTAGTTTAAAAATCACAACTTTTGTCATATAAAAACCCAACGTTATACAATTAAAGATCCTAACTTTCCTTAATTAAAAGTCTAATCTTTTTCTTTTTAAAGTCCTAATCTTTTTTCCTTTTAAAGTTTAAATAAAAAAATCAGTTTTTAAATCTGAAAAAATCAGTTTAAAATGCTTTTAAAAAAAAACAGTATTAAATTCTTTTAAAAAAAACAGTTTAAAACCCTAAAATAAAAATAAAATAAAATGCTTACTGTTACCGGCGAAGAAGGGGGGGGGATGCTGCTGTCGGTGGTCATCAGGCGGGGTTGGGCGTCGGAGATCTCGGTCGCCTGAGGGAGGCGTTGTTCGCCTCGAGGCGGCGCCAGAGGTCTGAACGAGGGGAGAAGGTGGGCGGCGGTTGTTGTCGCGAGAAGGAAAGGGGAAAGAGGAGAAGAGGGGCGGCGCGCTGATCGAATCGGCAAAGGGGGGGGGGGAGAAGGCGGTGGTAGCGGCGTCGTGGGGAGGGCGGCGGTCCTCCACTGTTTTTTTTTCTGATTTATAAAATTCGAACGGGGGGGGGGGGGGGGGGGGGGCAGCGTATAATATGGGAGAGAAAGAAGATATTTTTTTTATTTATTTATTTAATTTGAAAAAGTTGACTTTTACATACGACCTCGAAACGAGGCCCACCGCCTGTCGTCCATAGCGTTTTACCCCCATTCCGAACACAATGGGATATGTATCGCAAGCTGATTTGATCGTTTCGATTAGTTTCAGTTGAATTTACATTTAAATCACTATATTGAATTTTAAACGTACATTTCAAATTACCGGGGTCACATAACAACTCTATAAATTCCATAAAAATATTTTCTAGCTTCGTATTGACGATACGGTCCTAACAAAACTAGTTTCGTCGAATTCTGAGACCGTTTGAAAAATGGCCAATTTCCAGTCGATTAAAATCAACTGAAACTGGTCAAACGCGTTTTCTTTTGCCACGCTCACATATTGATTCGAAAAATTATGAAATTTGGAATCTAGCAATAGCTTAACATCACGGACCCAACAAAAGTGGTTTCGTCGAAATCCGAGGTCGTTTGCAAAATGTCCATTTTTAAGGGCCTGAATTCCATAGTGACTATTCAGAAATTTCAACTGGACATATCTTTTGATTCCCGCAATGAAATCTTGATTTGTCGGATTCGTTGGAAAGATATTCACAATTAGATCCTAATGTTTTTGGTTTCACTAAAATCCGGATTGTTTTGCACCCGGTACATTCAATTGAAGTTTGAAATCGAATTATCGAACTACCGCGCCATTTTCAATTCTATTTATAATTATATATAAATATTTATATTCTAACGACGACGTATATAATATATACGTCGAATTCTATTCAAAATAAATTTTTCGTCGATATTATTTAAAATAATTCATTTTAAATAATCAAAATTCACTAAAATAGCCAAAATAAAAATTTTAAACTGGCCCAGATTTTCGGGTTGTTACACGTCTCCAGTTTCATTCAGACCCAGACGGACTTGTAAATGGATGGTATGTCTGACGCTGTATTCCTTTATGCTGAATTCGTTAATCTCTGCTAAAATATATCTGTTTGGTGGCGGAGAATTTATTCTCTTTCTTAACACCTTTCTCTGAGACGTACGAGCTTAGATGTTATATATTGGCAGAAATCAATGGTATGGTATGGATTGACAATATGGCATGCTAAGATGCAAATGATCAAGGATTTTGTTGAAAAGCAGAGTCTTGTGGTTGATGATCAAAGCATAGCATTAGTTAGCATAGCTTTGTGTATAGTGATACTTCGCGAGCCTCACACCCCGGTATGAACCGGAAACAGGAGAGGACTGCAGGGAGGACATACATTTCTTTCTAGCTAGGAGTGGTGTCATGGTATGGAGTCCAGACATTTTAGTTATGTGGATGATGGAATGAGGCGCCTCAGATTTGAGTCCCTAGTGGCTCTTTATTTGCGCCCCATAGGGCGGGGAAACGTATTGTTCAGGCATTATTAATCCACTAAGGTATTTATGGACCGACCCTGAAGATCCAAGGTGTAGTTGCGGCTGATCCTAAGACATGGGCTAGATTGCCTCGAATTCGGTAAGGACGATCCCTTGCCTTGGTTCATGATGGACATCCAACTTTCAATACGACACCATGAGGTTTTGATTGTATAACTAGTATGGCGACATAGTATATGGTAGCTATGCCGTCTATGATTGATACATTATGATTGAAAGGTTTTTGAAACATATATACACTAATAATAATATCAAATCCATTTTATCGTATCAAGCATTTTTGACCATTATAAGGTAAAACTCTATCCTCCGGTTTGCATTGCATTATGTGATGGGACTTCAGTCTTATAATGGTTTCATTTTTCTAAAAAGCATTGCGTTGTTTAATGATTTACTTTATTTCTTGCATTGGCAATCCAATGGAGTAAACCCGTTCCGTGTGAGCGGCGTAGTCCTGTGATTAGCCTTTTTATTATTAGATAAGTTAAGTAAGATTTCTCATACCAGTCCCATGACTGACTCATAGCTTGTTTCACTTTGCAAACTCGGGTGCCCTCTTTTCCACACGGGCAGTCGAATGACTTGTTTTGCAGATATCTGTTTATTAGGAAGGATTCTGAGTCGAAGCTTAAAGCTGTGGCCAGAGCAAAGATAGTCTTTCGCTGCATTGTGTTAAGTTTATTTTAAATTTATCTTCCGCTATATTATTATTTATTCAACGTACTCTGATATTCTGTACTCTGATGTAACATTATTATAATGTTTATAAAAGTCTTCTGTTATTTGTTCTAATGTGTTGTATGCCCAAAGTTAGTGTATCCGGCGATTTCCCGCGAGGGGGATTTTCGGGTCATTACACACTCCAATAATCATAAGGCCCCAATCGAATCTCAACAGTAATAGAATAGTATCGAAGAAGTGTGCTCGATAGGAGTTATTACCTCACTGGGTTCGTGCATAGCTCCTGTTTTAGCCACATCAAGCTGACTCAAGGTAGTTAGGGTCTCGTAATTAATACGAAATAAAATAAAATAGAGTCGTTCGCCAAATCATCCCCTTCATTCTAGAACTCCACCACGTACATAGTTGTTAAAGTGGTTTTCGGTATTGGCAGAGAGTATGACAATATCCGATCTCGGTCCCTTTAACAACCAATCGCTTACATTTTTCACGTCGTGGTCAATATTTTATAAATCACTATATAAAAATCATTATACGAATTTTTAGATTCAAATCAAATTCAAAATTAAATATCTAACTTTGACTTTAATTAATTCTGAAAACAATTCACTTATATCGCTTTAATCAAATCGATTACAAAACCATATCATAAAGATCTCAAAATATAATATAAATTAATGTTAAATTATTTAACTGCAGTTTTACATAATTTTCCAAAATTATTTACATAACGATTTTTAATCCGAAAACGACTTATTTTCAAATCATATCTTAACGATCACAATTTCCATTTGAATCGATACAAAATATTTACTTCAATAATATTTTGGTTTGGTTTATATTCATCAAAACTTAAGTTCAACAATTCAATTATTTCAAGTTTACCATTATAAGATATCGTTTAAATCGATTTATCAAATCCAATATTTCGGTTCAACTTCAGTACATACACTTTAAATCAAAATCTCATATTTCACTTATATAATTCAAAACAAATTGTATCATACTTTATAACTTGAATCATAAATTCAAATTCATTTTTTAAATTTCAAATCAAACTCTTATATTTTAGATTTGACAATTCATATCTTATTTACTAAAGTTATAGTAAATTCCATATTGTAAAAAAATCCAAATCATATGTTTTAAAACCATCTTATAAATTCGATTTCACAAATTTCGTAATTCAACTAAATGATTATAAAAATTGATTCCATATATAAAATTGTAAATATTCTAAATCACACTTAGTTACTTTAAGTTCAATTCAATTTGAATTCAAATTCATATCTCACATAAGTTCACTGTTAAAATCAAATATCGTTATTTCAATTTCAAATCTCGAATTTAAGTCGCGAAATCTTAACCTAAACCATATTTGAGTTTAAAGTTTGCAAAATATAAATAAAAGATAAATTAAAATTTTAAAATATATATATATTAGAAATTAACCTTTTAAAAATAAATAGGTATCAATATATAAGTTTATAAAATTCTAATAATAATTAGAAAATAGATTATAAACATATATAAATTTAAAATAATATGAAATAGGTTTAAAGAAAGTATTAATATATTATAGGTTAAATTACAGATATGATTAAATTATATGGATTAAAATAAATAGGTAAAATCTCAAATAAGTATTTAAAACCATTTTTACTCAAAAATCATTTAAAAAAATATAATTTAAAACTTACAAAACTTCAGTTCATAATTCTATAAATAAAATATAAAATCTTAAATTATTATTTAAAACTCAAATTTTCAAATTACTTTACTTCTAAAAACATGACCAACGATGTCCGTATATAAATTTCTACCCTATGGTCAAGTGATACGGATATTTATCATTTCAACCCACAATTAATAAATTTCTACGGGTCTATCATTTCAACCCGTGATCCCAAATTTAGTAAAAATTGTTCAGGTCTATCATTTCAACCCATAACGATTTTTCCTTAATCTAATGTCTATTCGGGTATGTATCATTTCAACCCTTAGTGATTTTTCCTAAACTGAGGAAATCAATAACATATCAATTCATCATATAGAATCAATCACATCATAATATATATATAATTAGTGCACCTATGTGTCATATAAATATCGTGTCATACATAAAGGTGTACATATTAAACAAACAATTTCTATTAGCAGTCTTATATATTTCATAACAGTTCAAATAGCTGATCTAACATCCATGAAATAATGTGAGTCAGTTGTGAGATAAACTCACCATTCATGGCACAGATTGGAAACAACAGACAAATTTAACACCGAATTGAAACAGCGACTTCAAGGCACGAACCAAAATAGATTCGATTACAGCAACCACTCAATATATGTATTATTTTCGTAAGAGGAGGCTAGGGAATTTTCGATGAATCGGCATATGTATTGGGTTTGGGACGGGTTTTGGAACTCAACACCAAACTTGATACAAAGTCAAACACAACAAATTTTCTTTTCAAAATATTATATATATATATCAGGATACAAATAGTAAAATTATAATATATATATTTTTAAAATTCGACATACACCAAAATAAAATTTATAAATTCATACACATTAACACTACACAGTAAAACAACACACACACAAAATCACACAATAACACAACTCTCACACCAAAAATATACACCACACTCTTATAATACTACCATACAAAAACCATACACTGCGCCGAGCTTAGTAACGTGAGCTTGTGACCAAGTGGGGGCATCAATGTGATGGAATGTTGGGTCATGTTGTTGAATTTGGTACGTTGTGAAATTTGTTGGCTTGCCCGATCCAAGTTGCTGAGTGGCGTGTGCAGTTAATTCTTCAAGCTGTAGAACTAGCCACATTCTTTAACATGATTTCCTATTTTAAAACCGTACACTGCAGACACAAAAATAATAACATAAAAGAAAATGCACACAACAACTAAATTTCATCACGAACACACACACACACACACACACACACACACACAGAGCTTTGAACACTCGCACACAACTCCACACAAGCTCACACGCACAGATGACACTCACGCACAAATTGTGAGGGTTCGGAGGGCAGAGGGGGTCATTGGCTTCGAGCTGGAGAGGGCAGCCGGGTGGTTGGGTGTGGTCTTGGCTATCAAGGAAGGGATGGATCTTTTGTTGACTTAGTTCCGTTGGGCATGGAGCTGCAGTGAGGCTCGGTTTGAGGACGAGCAGCGGGGATGGTCGTGGAGAGGTGCTGAGAGGAGAAGTGGGGTGGCAACATGAGCGATGTGGGAAGAAGCGGAAGCTTGGGTTCAGCTGTTGGCTCTTGAGGGGCTGTTGGGAGCAGAACCAAGGCAGCAAGGCCGGGGCTGTCCTCGGTTTCCGGTCGGAATAGTGGGGGATGCGAAGAGGGGGAGTGGAGCTGGGTTTTAACGTGGCTGAGCGAGGGGATCTGAAGTAGGGCGGTCAGTGGGCTCCAGTGGCGGTTTCAGGTGGGAAATTGGCTCAAAGGGGATCATCCTTCATGCTTGGGCGGCAGAAGTCTGATGAAGGGAAGGAGATAAAAGAACAGAGTAGTATATTTTTTTAAATACAAATGGCGATGGGAATCAAATTGAAGGAGGAAATAAATGAAGATAGAATATACAAATAGAAGAGAAAGAGGCGATGGTATAAAGAATTATGAAATGGGACGGTTTCCTGAAGATATAAAATGGGGAAGAAAAAGATGAGATGGAGCGCGATTCACAAGGCTGAGGTATTCTCACTTTTTTTTATAAATATATACAAAAGATTTGAACGGTTAAACTTTTGAGCGGACTTGGCTCAAACACGAGGGACGTGGAAGAAAGAATTGGAACTAGTCGTTTCACACGTTTTACAGGGATTTGAATTTTAAAAGTAAATAGAATGGTCAGAAAAATAATGATAATAAACAAAATAAATTAGGAATAGTTGTAACTCCATTTGAATGTTAACAAGCTAGTTTTAGAAATAAATCGAAAATTTAATTCATGAAAATAATTTAATGCTATAAAAAGGATACTATTTTAAAAGTGACAAACAACCAATTTGCAAGTGAACTATGTCTACTGATATTAACAAATTGGAAGAACATTTTGAAATAGTAAAAGAAAACGAATATGAAAATAACAACTGAGTGACGTTCGCAATAATGTCGATTAGTACAAACAACTCATCAATAAAAGAAGTATATTGAAATTAAGTCAAGGATATAATTTATTAACATCATAAAAAAACAAATTATAAAATATTACGAGTCTACTATTTAAAATAAAATATTAAGAAATAATATCAATTAAAATGAATAAACTAGATTTAATTTTTTTTGGAATTGCCACAATTATTTCCATCGTAAATTATATTCATATCAAACAAATTCATTTGTTTAATATAAAACCAAAATAGATTTAGTTGAAAATCATAAAACAAATTAGTTATTTCAAAAAAAATACAAATAAATTGAGTTTTAAATAAACAAATTAAAATAGAAATCAAAATTTGAATTAAATAATCAAATAAAAGTACACTAAAAATTTGGGTTGTTATAATCTCCTAGCGAATCCAGGAGGACGATGCATGAAGAACCACTTGTGCTTGGACACTAACAGCCTGGGCCACTTCCCGACAAAAAAATTGGTGGCATGTGACACTTCCAGGAGCCATTGGAAGGGCGATGTGTTAACCATTCTCCTAAGATGAAAAAAGTACTGAATGTCCTCTTCGGTGGGTTCTAAATGCAAGTACTCTCGATAGAGAACATACGTGCCTAGGAGGGAAGAATAGGCGTTCGGTTGTAGTTGCGATGGTGCAAGGTGGAAATAGCATAACATGTCTCGAATAAAGTCATTAGTCAGGGGCACGCACCCAGTAAAACAAGCTTGTCTATTCTAAGTAGTAAAACCCTCGGGCAGCATGTGAGCTCTGCCACCTTCTCCCGGTGCACGGGCGTCATCTACAGGTATGTTTAACCGCAACGCCATTTTCCTAACTGTTGTAGCATCCAGGCGCGATGGTACCGAATCTCTCGGATTTTCCAAGATAACTGCATCAGGCAGCATATCCGGTGCCACCGGTGCGCCCCTCTCATAATATCCCCATTCTTGACCTCCTCGTGTATGACCGGAGAATGTTGTCTCACTGTTCGTTCTCCATGTTCAGACACTTCAGGTGAACTGGCCGTTTGAGAAGGAATGGATCCTTCAGTAGTCTCAAGCTCGCTGCTAGTCGAGCTACCATGTAATGCCCCGTATTTTTGGTAGTCAAATATTTAATTTAATTTATTATTTTAAATATTTATTTGGAATTTTAAATGGATTTAAAATATATATTTTGGTTATATAACGAAGTCTGAACGTTAAATTTATATATAATTTAAAAGCGAGCTCGAAATGGCACGATAGTTCGTAATATTGAGTTTTAAACTTTAATTGGATATACAGGATCCGATTTAAGTCGGAATTCTGTGAAACAAGAAACGTTGGAATCTTATTGATTATAATTTTCATATGGAAGAGAAAAATCCAGATTTCGTGTTATGGATTGTTAGTTATGTTCAATTCAAATTTTAAAATAGTCACTATGGAAATCATTATTAAATTATAACGTTTATTTTATATATTTAAAAGGGAAATTTAAATCGTTGAACTCAAAATTGACGAGTTATGTAAATTATATTTGGAATTGTATATATATTCTGTTTGGATATATATGATAAAAATAATTTATTATGATTTACTTGAATTAATTTGGAATTTTAATTATATTATTTGAGCATTAAAAATAGCCTTTTTTTCAAATTTTCTTAGTTTTCGATGAAATTAGTTTCATTAGGACCGTATTGTTAAATTATTGTAAGAAAATCAAACATCGTGGCAAACCGATATCGTATGTGACTTCGTTGGCCAAAAACGTCTCTGTTTCTATTTAATTTTTTGGATTATTTAGATAGAGGTAACATTTAACTAATAAACGACTAGTCAAACAAATTCCAAATTTAGTGAAACAAATTTCATTGGATCCGTTAGGAAGAGGTCTAATAAAATGTCAAGGCCTCAGTGTAACAACCCGGAAAATCGGAACCGATTTAAAATTTTTATTTTAGCAATTTTAATGGATTTTTATATTTAAAATAATTTATTTTAAATAATAATGAAGAAAAATTTATTTAAATCGAAGTTAGAGCGAATAAATTAACTTTAATTATATAACGAGCCAGAAATGGCGCGACAATTTGAAAATTCGATTTCAAATTTCAATTGAATGTACAGGATTCAAAATAAATCGGATTTCAGTGAAATAAGAAATATTTGAATCTGTTTGAAAATATCTTTCTAAGACCGCTGCCTCCTGTACGTTTTAATGGCCACAAAACACTGTCGTTCTCCCTCCTCTTTCTCTCGATCCACCAGTTATTTCACCACCCATCAAAACGAAAAATGGTCAGCTCAACCAGTTCTTCAACATCAACGGTAACGATCGTCTCTAGTTTCGAATTTAGTAAGAAATCGAGTCCTAGGGTTGCTCCGTTCGAACTGGAACTGCGTGGCCTAGGGACCACCGATTGGGCTGCCATTCATGGTGCTGAGAGGTGCTTCAACGACGACCGGGGTGAAAGGCTCTGATCGTGCTCCGACGTTACATTGGGGCGTGCGATCTTGGATTAGGTGGAGCGGGTTTTGGTTCGACGGTATACAGAGAAAGGGAGCGATGGGAAATACATGAAGAAAGGTTTAGCTTTTATATATATATATATATATATATATATATAAATTCATTGATTTAAAATCCGAAAATAATATATAAACATTGTTTTAAAATCTGAAATTTTAATATAAATGAATAACATTGTTTTAAATTTAAATAAATAGCATTGAAAATAATAAAAAGAAAAAGTCAATGTTTTTGTAAATAAAAAGAAAAAGTCATTGTTTTTGTAAATAAAAGAATTAGCATTGTTTTAGAAAATAAAAATCACATTGTTTTAGAAATTAAAATATACATTGTTTTAGAAATTAAAATATAAATTGTTTTAGAAATTAAAATACGCATTTTTTTACAAATAAAAGAGTAATGGTTTTTTTAAAAAAATATAAAACATTGTTTAAAATGTGAATTTTCAATATAATAACATTGTTATAAAAATGTAATTTTTATAAAAAAAGCTTAAAATAAAAATATAGTTTTTATATATAGATTTAAAATAAAAATATGATTTATTTTATATATATAATTTAGATTTTTAAAATCTGATTTATTTCTATGAAATTGTTTAAATTAAAATATGATTTCTAATATGAAAAGCATGATTTAAAAATATGGTTTTAAAAAATAAAAATAGATTTTTTTTTAAAAATAGATTTGTTTTAAAAAAAATAGATTTGTTTAAAAATAAAAATGGAATTATTTTTCGAAATAAAAATAGCATTGTGATTTTTATAGAAAAAGCATTGCATAAAAAACTGAATTTTTATTTATATATATAACATTGTTTTTAAATGTAATTTTTGTATATGCATAGCACAGTTTTTAAAATATATAAAATAACATTGTTTTTAAATTATCAATAGCATCGTCAAAAATGTGATTTTTTTATGTATACCGTGTGAAACAGATAATAATGGAACTGTATGGGAACAAATCGGAATTCAAACCGTCCCGTATAAAATGACGGAGTGGAAACGAAGGTGAGAACTCCTCACTAAAATTTCTGCATAGTTATTTATTTATTTTCATAACTGAAAATTATATAGAATTGCCAGATTAGATTTTTTATCAGTTTTACCATTATAAACTGTATACGGTGCTTGTTAGATCACTCCCCTCGTCCACAGACCATAGACGATTTAAACTGACTGTATTGTGTGTTGTTTGTGATGTTGAAATGTTTAACATGTTGAAAATAATGTTAACATAAATATGGTAGTTGAAATTAAATTATAAATATTTATTTATAATTTGAACAGTGAAAATTGGTTAAATAGAAAATAATTCAATCTGAATTAGAATTGGTTAAATTTGTTAACCGATAATTTATTTAAATAAACTGTTGTTGTTTGAAAACCCCACACGGGTATTGGGATGACATTTGACATACACTAATTCCAATATTTAATTATATGTCAATTGATGGATTGACAGTCTGTGGTGAGCGTTATTTATTTATTTAATGCTCACACAGTTGTAAATTTCACTTTGGATATGAATGGACTGATTACTGATTAATTATCATTATTGTTGAATATATTCAATGTATGAAATCCATATAACTGAAATTATATGGTAATTGATTGAGTCGTATTCCGATTCAGAAATAAATAATGTTATATTATAAATAATGTTTTATAATAAATAATGTTTTATAAATATAATGTTGAATAAAATATCATTTCAGAATGAAATATCATTTTAGAATGAAAGATCATTTTAGAATAAAAGATCATTTTAGAATGAAAAAATCATCTTAGTACAAAAAGACATTTTAGAATAAAAAAAGACATTTTAGAATTAAAAATACATTTTAGAATAAAAGATCATTTTAGAAATAAAGATCATTTTAGGATAAAAGAACATTTTTGATGTAAAAGAACATGTTGATGTAAAAGAACATTTTGATGTAAAAGAACATTTTTGATGTAAAAGAACATTTTTGATGTAAAAGAACATGTTTGATGTAAAAGAACAGTTTGATGTAAAAGAACATTTTTATGTAAAGAATAATTTAAAATAAAGAATCTTTTAAAATAAAGAATATTTTAGAATAACAAATATTTTAAAATAATATTCAGTGAATAATCAAAATGTGATTTTGATGTCCGTGGATGGACACAAAAATGTAAAATATGAAGTCGAGTTAAGTAGCAAACACCATTTTAACGATTTTATTCATTTTGTAATGAATATCGAAAAGAAGTGATTTCAAAATCTAATATTTCGAAAATATTATCATTTTAATATGATAAAAATATAGAATATTCAATTTTGATTTAAAATTGAAAATAAAGTTGGAATCGTTTTAAAACAAACTTATAAATATTTTATAAAATAAGTTTTAAATAGAAATTGACGAAATATAAAAAATATATATACTTAATGCCTGAGTAAATAGAACGCGCAGCGACCGTTCGCGAATTTCGACCATTGGCTTCAAATTGACATTACGGGAAGATCCGACCGTCGGATTCTCCTAAAACCGGAACTGTAGGGTTCGTATCGAAAAGAGCTTTCCAATGAATATAAGAAGTTTGAAATCTAATGGTTGGATTTGGAATTATGTCCAAATCAAATTTGAAAAGGGTCGTTATGGATGCAGTTCGGTGGCCGTTATTGGAAACAGACTGTACGGGCCTTAATAAATTATTAAAAATATGGAAAAATTATGTAAAATCATAATAAATGATTTGGAAAGAATTTGGATGAAAAATTTCAAATTTGTAAAGATAAAAATATATTTTTATCAAAATGAACTAGTTATTAACCAGAATAAAAAACTAGTGTTTTTAAATAAATAAAAGAATTGGATTTTGGGTTTGTCGTGAACGGTATCTTCAATAACACTATTCTTAAACCCAGTTTAGAAAAGAATAAATCTTTCAATTAAGATTTAGTGAAGTTTTCCAATTAATTAATATTTAATTGGAATTGAATAAAAAATGTGATTTTGGGTTTGTCGTGGATGGTTTCTTTAATAACATTGTTCTTAAACCCCGTATGAAAAGAATAAATTTTTAAATTAAGATTATTAGAGATTTCAATTATATTTAGTAATTGGAATAAAATGAAATGTGAAATGGGTTTATTGTGAACTGTGTTTTTAACGACATTCGCTCTTTAACCCAATTAACAGTGAAAACATAATTTGGAATTTATAAATCTTTTATTAAGATTTAAACGGAAATTTTCCCAAAGTAAAGTTTTCCAATTTATTATATTAAATTGGAATTTAAGGGAATTCGATTTAATAGTAATCGAGATAATCTTCTGTGAGTGAAGACCGTTACTATATATGGAATTTAAAAAGTCCTTATCGTTATTCCATTTATATTATTGGTCTGATACAGAAATTTATATTGATTATATATTGATTCGTTTTCCGTGAAGATTCCATAGTTAATGGAAGATGATTTGGGTTTATCGTGAACGGTGTTTTAAATGACATTAGTTCTTTAACCCAGTTAAAGATAAAGATTAATTTCCTAAATTTGAATAATCATAAGGTAATGATTTTTAATATTAAAACCAAATTAGAGTTTTAATAAATAACTAATTAGATTAAAATGCGAAGGAGATAATTAAATTTATCGAATTCTTGAAATGATCGAGATTGAAGTACCACTAGTTTTACTCCAGGTGATAGTTTAATTCTTTAATTAGATTTAAACATGAAATGGTAATTAGATTTACCGATAACACTATGCGTGTTAGGTATGGAGTGCTACTAGTTTTGCTCTATGGGATGAGTAGGTTGGGATTGGGATAATAAATAAATAAATGATTACTTCGGTAAGGTTCGATAATCCCGACTAGTTAGTAAAATCTTTTGAAATGATATTCAAAAGAAGATTAATGAATAAATTGAAAAGAATTTATCTTTGATAAAATTAATGGGAACTTTTCCCTAATAATGTGAATATTTTATTAAAAGAATATTCTGAATTGGAATGAGGTGTATGATGTGTTTTATAGCACTTGATTATAAAATATGTGAATTATTCGGAAAGGCCGGGTTTAACCCGTTCTGAGTAATTACTACGACGATTAAGAGTCAAAGATGAATACGGTGGTTGAAGACCAGAGTTCTTCACATCGTTTGTGTGATTACTGATGTCTTGATTGGGCCGTACACCCAAGAAAAGGTAATGAGTGGTGATCGTGCAAACGTACTTGGAGATCGACGGATATGCGAGAACCTCTCTCCTATATTGGACATATGGGGATGAGGAATAAGGTGCCTCCTGTAACAACCCGCAAAAATCAGAACCAATTTAAAATTTTTATTTTAGAAAATTTTAATGAACTTTGATAATATAAAATAATTTATTTAAATAATAATGATCACAAATTTAATTTAAATCGAAGTTAGCATGAATGATTTAATTTTAATTAACAAAAGAGTTAGAAATAGCGCGGTAGTTTGAAAAATCAAACTTGAACTTTGACTGACCGTACAGGATGCAAAATTTAACGGATTTTAGTGAAACCAAAAATATTAGAATCTATTTAAATATATCTTTCCAACGAATCTGAAAAATTGAAATTTCATAGCGGAAATCAAAAGTTATGGCCAATTCAATATTTAGAAAGGTCGCTATGAAATTTATAAAGGTCAAAATGCTACTTTTTGCATACGAAGGAATTTGGACTCGAAACCACTTCCATTGAGTTCAGAATGATGTTTCTACATTGAAAAACAGTAAACACTTATATATTTTGAGTTTCGGGATTTATTTGTTTAAAAATATATTTTTAATATTAAATATATTGGCCTTAAAAATAGTCATTTTTCAAACGACCTCGGTTTTCGACGAAATCACTTTTGTTGGAACCGGAATGTCAAATTATTGCTAGGTTTCAATTTTCAGAATTTTTCGAATTAATATGTGAGCGTGGCGAAATAAAATGTGTTTTGACTATTTTCAGTTAAATTTAAATGCCTTAAAAATAGCCATTTTTCAAACAGTCTCAGAGTTCGACGAAAATAATTTTGTTGGATTCGTATCATCATAAGAAAGCTAAAAATAATTTTTTTAGAATTTTCTGAGGTCGTATGTGACCCCGGCATATTTAAATGTACGGTAGAAATTAAATAATTAATTTAGTATTGTATTTTCAATTAAAACCGAAAACAAAACGTGTAGACATCAGAATTGGACCTTGGGACATAGCCCATCGCGTTCAGAAGGCTTCAAAACGTTAAGATCAACAGTAAGCAGGCCCAAATCCGAGAAAGTCCAAAAATCCACTTTATTTCACGAAATTCGGAATTAAATATTAAAATAATATAAAAATCCGAAAACCCTAACCCTAATTCTCTAATGGCCAGCTGCCGCCCAGAAATTGATGGCCAGAATTGCTCCAACTTCAAATGCTAATATCTCTCAATCCGTTCGACGAAAATTGACGTATGACCTACCAAATCGAAGAGAATTCAGAGACCTTTCAATCTATACGGTTAAGATCGGGTTTTGGCGCACGGATTTCGCGAATTCTGGCAGAGAAGGGGCGGCGGTCGGAGGCGATTTCTGGCTAGGGGAGGAGGCCGAGTTCGGCGGCTTTGTGGGCAAGGGTGGAGCTTGGGGTGGTCTTCGTCGTGGTAGCATCTGATCGGCGCCAGGGGGCTTCGTTGGTGGTGCGGCCAGAAATTGGAGAGGGCTTCATGGGTTCGGCCGTGAGAACGACATGAGGAAGAAAGGGTGCGTTTTCTTTTTTTTATATTATTTTATTATTTAATTATTTAATTACCCGATCTTTAAAAATTCATAACTCTTTCATACGAGGTCCGTTTGACGAACCGTAAATTGCGTTGGAATCACAAAATTAAGATCTTCGCGATGGCGCAGACCGCAGCTGCAAAGGAGACAGTCAAATTTCGACCAAAATTCAATGTAAGAATTCAAAATTCTATTATTTAATTAATTATTAAATTATTTTCTCGCTTTAAAAATAATTGCATGATGATGTTTATTCAATTCTGAAATGTCTGGTGTTGTATATGAATCATTGGTTGTGATTGTAATATGTTTTGTTGTGTACGATGTGTTAGATCCGTATTAAAATTGCAGTTAATATTGAATTTTATTTACGATTAGAAATTAGATCTAAATTTGATCTAAAATATATTATATTCAGAATTACATCATATTTATTCAGATTTAGTTATTATAATTTATTTCAGGTTATTAAATATTATTTCTATTATTCTGTAATGAATAATAGAATTTGATCGACAAATAAAAACTCATTTTTATTTGTTAATATTATAATAAGAACTTGAACGACAATGAAAGCTTATTTTTATTTGTTGAATTTACAAAAGAAATTGAGCGATAAATCCATTCTTATTTTGATTTGTCTACATTAAAAAGAATGAATAAAAAGAATGAATAAAAAGAATATATTTTAATATGAGGTTCTATCATTAAAAAGAATGAAAACAAAAGATTTCATTTTTTTTATGTAAAAATAGTTTTCAATCAAAAGTCATAATTTATTTGTCAATTTGATGTTCAATAAAAGTTGCAACATTAATAAACTCATTTTTAATGTAATATTGTTTTCAATAAAAAGAAGCAACGTAAAAAGATCATATTTTTATGTGTCCATTGTTTTCAAAAGAAAGACTTTGCAAAAAAAAAAAAAAAAAAAAAAAATCACATTTTTAATGTGATTTAGATCTCATTGTAAAGATGAATATAAAATGGATTCTATTTTTATTTTTATTTTCATTTTTGGCAATGGAAAGTTTATAAGTTAAAATTGCATTTTTATTGAAATTTTGTTCATTGTAATGAATAGAAAAGATCGCATCCATATGTGTAATGAGAAAAAAAAAAGATTACATTTATATGTAAGGAAAAATGAACAGAAAAGGATTACATTTTTAATGTAATCAAAGATTAAGAATCACATTTTGGTTTACATATCATATGTAAATTAAAATTCATTTTAGAAGTAAAACTTTTGTTTACATTTTTATGTAAATAAAAAAAAAGACATGTTTTGGAAATCACAATGTTTGTTTACATTTTTATATATAAGAAATTATTTCCAGAAGTTACATTATATTTGTAAATATATTTTGTAAATAAAAAGTTGTTCTTTATTTTGCATTCACCAATGCAAAGGTAAATTGAAAATAAAATTATTCTTTTATTTGCATTTACCAACGTAAATATACATTAAAAATAAACTTGTTCTTTTGTTTGCATCTAAAAATGCAAATATATATTTAAAAATGAAACTTGTTCTCTTATTTGTATTTACGAATACGAATATATATATTAAAGTAAAATTTATTCTTTTATTTGCATTCACTTATGCAAATACATTTTGAAAATGAACGAACCTTTTTATTTGTGTTCCCAAACACAAATACATTATAGAAAATGAATGATCCTTTGTGTTTGTGTTCTCAAACACAAATATAACATAGAAAATTAAAATGGTCTTTTTATTCGTGTTCTTAAACACAAATAAAACATTAAAATAAAAGAACATTTTTTGTGTACTCCAACACAAATATAACATGATTTTAAAGTAGTACATTTTTATTTTTATTTGCATTTTCAATGCAAATATTTCATGAAATCAAAAATTCACATTTTTGTTAACATTTCATAATGTAAACAATACAGGAAAAAAAAAATTACATTTTTGTTTGCATTCTACAATACAAACGAAATGTAGAAAATAGAATATGCATTTTTATTTGCATTCTATCATGCAAATAAAACGAAGGAGATAAAATTACATTTTTGTTTGCAACTTTAGTTGCAAACAAACAAGAAATAAAAAATTACATTTTGTTGCAATTTAGATGCAAACAAATTTATTAAAAACAAAAGATACATTTTTGTTGCATGTTTTAAAAGTGAACAAAGCATTAAAATAAAAGTTACATTTTTAATTATTCATTTACTTCACTTGATGTAAATAAACATAAAATAAAAAGTTGTTCTTTTATTTACATTTCTTGATGTAAATAAAACTAGAAATTTAATATTACACTTTTATTTGCTTTACTCAACGCAAATAAAACAGGAGAATAAAAGAAATATTTTCATTTGCAATCCTTAATGCAAATAAATTATGAAATGAAAAAGTTACAATTTTTTTTTTTATTTACATTCCTCTATGTAAATAAACATCAAATAAAAAGGTTGAATCTTTATTTGCATTCTCTATTGCAAATAAAGCATGAAATGAATAGTTATATTTTGTGTTATTATTTATATCCCCTATTACGAATGGAATTAAAGGATTACATTTTTCTTTTCATTTATTTACAATGAAAGGAATTGAAATAAATATTATTTTTTTATCATCATTTTTGATGCGATAAAAGAATAGAAATAAAGATTACATTTTTATTGACATTTTACATGCGATAAAAAGAACAGGAATAAAAGAGATATTTTTATCATCGTGTTATATATTGTGTATTACACTGCCATAGGCAAGTTACCTGACTTGTTTATGTGATTGGGTCGATAATTTTCACACATTGCCCAAGTGCACAAATAATTTATTATTTGTTTGTTGGTTGAAACCCCACACGGGTGTTGGGATGAAAATTAACATACACTAATCCCAATATTCAGTTGTATGTTGATCGTTAGATCGACAGGCTGCGATGAGCATTATTATTTAATTTTAACGCTTACGCAGTGTAATTTACACTTTGGATGAAATGGGTGATTTGATGATTATATTGTTATTGTCATATATATGATGTGTGTGAAATCCATATAATCCAAATTATATGGTAAATGGTTGAGTCGCATTCCGATTCAGATGTTCTTTTAAATAAGAATATTTTTACATTAGAAATTCTTTTTATTTAAATATATATATATATATATTTTTTAATTAAGTATATGTTAAACAAAGAATATTTGTAAAAGGTAAAAATCTTTTATATAAAGAATATTTTTAATGATTATCTCTAAAATACGTTTTTCTTATAATAATAAATATTTAAAGAGAAATCTTTTATTTAAGATTATTAGAATTTGCAAATCTTATTTTATGATATGAAATAAATTGAGATGTGAAGTGGATTTATCGTGGACGGTGTTTTTAAATGACATTTGTCCTTTAATCCAATTTACATCGAAATTATTATTTGGAATTTATAAATCTATTCATAGATTTAACAAAAGCATTTTTCTAAAAGTCTAGTTTTCCAATTTAATATATATTCAATTGGAATTAAGTGGAAATTCTATTGGTAATAATCGAGATGGGCTTTTGTAATAGAAGACCGATATTATATATGGAATTTAAGAGGCTTTGCCGTTATTCCATGTATATTGTTAGTCCGATACAGAAATTCACATCGATTATGTATTGATTGATTTCTGTGGAATTCCATATTTAGGAAATTTATTTGTGGGTTTATCGTGAATTGTGTTTTAAATGACACGAGTTCTTTAACCCGTTTAAAAGAAGATTTATTCTTTAAAATAAATGATCTGTGAAAATGATTTTTGATATTAAATCAAATTCAGAATTTTTAATAAATCTTTTAAGGAAGATTTATGATTAAATTTATTAATTTATCTTTGATAAAATTAATGAGAATCTTTTAATATGAATATCTTATTAAAAGAATACTCTGAGTGGGAAATGTGGCGTAATGTGTGATTTTCCAATATTTGATTTTTAATCACAAAATACACGAGTTATTCAGAAAGACCGGGTTTAACCCATTCTGAATAATCATCACGACGATCAAGAGTCGAAGATGAAGATGGCAATTGAAGACCGAAGTTTCCACGTCGTTGGGATGATGATGACTGGTATCTTGAATTGGGACTGGACACCCCAAGGCAAGGTATTTGGTAATGATCGTCTAAATGTATTTGGAGATCGACGGACACGTTGTTTCGCTCAGACCCAGAGCGGACTTGTAAATGGATTGCGTGTCTAACATTGTATTCTTTTCTACTGTATTTGTTGAACGCTACCGATTATATATTTCTGTTTGGTGGTGGAGAATTTATTCTTCATTTAACCCCCTTCTCTAAGACGTATGAGCTTAGAGGTTATATATATATTGGTAGATGATCAATGATATGGTAGAGTATGACAATGTGGCATGCTAAGATGCAGTTGATCAAGGCTTTGTTGAAAAGCAGGCCTTGTGGTTGATGATCAAAGCACAGTCTATTTAGGCATAGCTTTGTATATATCGTGACTTCGCGAGCCTCACAGCCCGGTAGAGTCTAAAACGGGAGAAGGGAACGCAGGGAGTGCGCACGTTTCTTTCTAGCTAGAGTGGTGCCAGGGACCTACCAGCGCTGGCATTTATTCATTGTGGTTGTTGGATTTTTCGAGGCCTCAGGTTTATGCGGTCGCTACTGGCCGTAGTATAGGTCCAAAAGGACCAGGAAGCGTGTGTTCAGGCATAACTAATCCACAAAAGAAAGTGTGGATCGGCCCTGCAGGATCCAAGGGTTGGACAGAGTACCAATCCTGGGGGCATTGCTAGAGTGTCTCGAATCGGTAAGGATCTCCTCCCTAGCCTTGACTCAGATGGAAACCCAAATTTCCAATACGACATCACACGATTTTGATTGTATACCTATATAGGGCGACATAGTGGGATGGGAAACTCATGCCGTCTAGGATTGATACATTTACTTTGATGTATTTCAAATTGTTTGCACACTATTATTATATAATACCGTGTTTATCGTATCAAGCATCTTTTGATCATTATAAGGTAAAACCCTATCCTCCGGTTTGCGTTGCATTGTGTGATGGGACTTGGGTCTTATAATGGTTTCATTTTTCAGAAAAAGCATTGCGCTATTTTGACGATTTACTTTAGTCATGCACTGGCAATCCAATGGAGTAAACCCGTTCCGCGTTAGCGGCGCGGTCCTGTGATTAGCCTTATTATTAATTAAGATTAGTTTAAGAATTCTCACACCAGTCCCACGACTGACCTGTAGTTTGTCCACTGGCAAACTCGGGTGCCCATATTTTCCACACGGGCAGTCGAGTAGCTATTTTTGCAGATATATTAAGCAGGATTCTGGGTTGAAGCTTAAAGCTGTGTCCAGGGATTGATAGCCTTCCACTGAGATTAGTTCCGCTGCAATGTATTCATTTATTGTAATTTATTCTTCTGCTATAATTTTATTCCCATGTACTCTGATATGTATATTCTGTACTCTGATGTAACATTTATTATAGTGTTATAAAAGTCTTCTGTTATCTGTTGTAATGTGTTGTATGCCCAAAGTTAAAGTATTCGTAGGTTTCCACTTTTTGTGTCAGACCTGTGTGGTTTATGGTCGATCCAAAGGGCGGGGATTTGCGGGTCTTTACACCTCCGGTTTCGTTCAGATCCAGAACAGACTTGTAAATGGATTGTATGTCTGACGTTGTATTCCTTTATGCTGTACTCGTTGATCTCTGCTAAATATATATCTGTTTGGTGGCGGAGAATTTATTCTCTTGCTTAACACCCTTCTCTGAGACGTACGAGCTTAGAGGTTATATATTGGCAGAAATCAGTGGTATGGTATGGACTGACAATGTGGCATGCTAAGATGCAAATGATCAAGGCTTTTGTTGAAAAGCAGAGCCTTGTGGTTGATGATCGAAGCACAGCTTATTTAGGCATAGCTTTGTGTATAGCATTACTTCACGAGCCTCACACCCAGGTATGGACCAGAAATGGGAGAGGACTGCAGGGAGAACATATGTTTCTTTCTATCTAAGAGTGGTGTCATTGTATGGAGCCCAACCATTTTACTTATGTGGGTGATGGAATGAGGCGCCTTAAATATTGAGTCCCTAATGGCTCAGATTTTATGCCCCATAGGGCAGGGAAACGTATTGTTCAGGCATTACTAATCCACTAAAGTATTTGTGATCCGGCCCTGAAGATCCAAGGTGCAATTGCGGTTGATCCTGAGGTCGGGCTAGAGAGTCTCGAATCCGGTAAGGATGATCCCTTGCCTTGGTTCATAGATGGAAATCCAACTTCCAATACGACATTATGCAGTTTTGATTGTAGAACTAGTATGGCGACATGATATATGGTACCCATGCCATCTATGATTGATACATTTATATTTGAAGTTGTTTTAAACATTATGCACTTATAGTAATGTCAAAAATGATTTGTTTTATATGTATCAAGCATGTTTGGCTATTATAAGGGAAAACTCTATCCTCCGACTTGCGATGCATTGTGTGATGGGACATGAGTTTTATGATAGCTTATTTTTCAAAAATCATTGCGGTGTTTATTTTAAACAAAGATTCATGTGGAGTAAACCCGTTCCGTATTATACGGCGTGGTCCCGTGATTTACCCAACTTTAAAATCAAGCTAATAACTGTTTTAGTTCTCACACCAGTCCCATGACTGACCTGGAGTTTACTGTTTTAACCTAAACTCTGGGTGCCCCTATTTTCCACACGGGCAGCTAGTAGTTTTGGTTTTGCAGATATTATATTCACAGGATCCTGGATTAACATCTGAAGCTATATTCGGAAAGCTCTGTATCCGTGTATTTCTTTCAGTTGTGTTATGTATAATTTTCTGCTGCTATGAAATTTTAAATCTCTGATATTGTGTTTCTATTGTGTAATAATTATTCATAATCTGGAATGTTCTTGTACTCCAATGTAAACTATTGTAATAACAATGAAATGTTCTTCTGTTTGTGTTCTGATGAATGTTGTTCTCAACTAAATCCGGGCTTTCCCGTAAGGGCGAGTTTGGGTTGTTTCATTTGGTATCAGAGCTTTGGTTTACAGAGCTCGAGAACAAGACACATTAGAACTGAATGAAAGAATTCATCAGAGATTGGATTAGTAATATCCAATAAGAGTGACTCGTTAGAGATAGTGTAACAACCCGGAATTATGGAACCAATTTAAAATTTTTTAGTTTAGTAATTTTTATGGATTTTAAATATTGAAAATGATTTATTTTAAATAATAACGATTAAAAATTCATTTTAATCGAAGTTAAAAAAATATATATTTATTTTAACTATAAAAGGAGTTAGAAATGGCGCGATAGTTTAAAAATTCAATTTCGAATTTCAAATGAATGTACAGGGTTCAAAATAAATCGGATTTCAGTAAAACCAAAAATATTTAAATCTGTTTAAAAATATCTTTCCAACGAATTTGAAAAATTGAAATTTCATTATAGGAATAAAAAGTTATGTCCAGTTTAAAATTTGAAATAGTCGCTATGGAATTTAATATAAAATATAGCCCTTAAAAATGAATATTTTGCAAAAGTCCTCTGTTTCCAACTAAATCACTTTGGTTGGATCCGAATTGTCGAGTTATTGCAAGATTCCAATTTTCATAATTTTTGGAGTTAATATGGGAGCGTGGCAAAAGAAAATATGTTTTGTTAATTTCAATCAAATTGGATCAACCAGAAAATGGTTATTTTTCAAACGGTCTCCAAATTTGACGAAATTAGTTTTGTTAGGACCGTCTCGTAAAAACATATCTAGATTTATTTTTCTGAAATTTGTGGAGTCGGTATATGGCCCCGGTAAATTAAAATGTACGTTTAAATTCAACATGTATTGATTTATATTTTAATTTAAAAGAAAACAGCTATAGATTTTGGAATTGGGCCTTTAAACATATTCCATTGCGTTCAGAAGTCGTCAAAACATATTGTTTGACAGTAAGCGGGCCTGGTTTTGGCTCAGTCCGAATTTTTGCTTTATAACATGCTAAACAAGAAAAAGAATATTAAAAAAATAGTAAAACCCTAATACAGGAATACAGCCGCCGCCGTATACTCCATCAATGGCCCCGGTTCTTCGAATGTTAAAACCCCAATCACAATCAATCCATAAATTAATTTTAGATAATTATCAAAACCAAATCGTAGAGCTAGGGGAGAGCTTGGGATTCAACGGTAGAGATCTGAAATGGCGACTCGAGGTGGCGGAAATCAGCCCAGGAAGGCGGCGCCGTCAATCGGAAATTGGGGAGGCCTGGGTGCACCGAGTTCAACGTCGTTCGAAGGGATGGTGGCTCGTGCAAAGGCGCATTGGGGGGAGAGGTTCTGATCATCGTCCGACGCTTGGATGGTGGTGCGATGATTGGTCAAAGGGATGAAGCGATGGGTTCTTTTGTTCGTCGGTTTCCAGAATTCAAAACGAGGAAGGGTCAAGTTAATAATTAACACCAATTATGTTTATTTAATTAATTAGACTAAATTTTGTAAACAATGGATTAAATTCAATATCTTTTTCATAGATGATCAGAATCCGACGATTTCGGATCCATTGGAATCCTCCTGTCGAGCACTACGCAATGAAACCAATTGGAACAAAAATGGAAGCAGTGAGTAATTGTGACTAAATTAAACACACAGTTTAATTAACTAGAACAATCGTTTTAATAACGATTTCAAAGCCGATCAAAGGTGAGAACTCTCTCACTAAAATATTTTTTTTACAGTTATTTATTCCATAAGGCATATATTGATTGTTAATGTTGAATTTTATCTGTTTTTATTATCACTGTGATAATTCTATTTATTTATTTATCTTGAATAATTAAAATTTATTATGATTGTGTTATCACAAATCCGCTGTTAAATTCTATTTGTTATGATACGTGATTTGATCTGTGATTAATGTGTGATGTAGATATGTTGACTTGAACATTTTTGTTAATTAGAATTGAGTTAATCAAAAATTATCATTTTTGTTAATTAGAATATTTGAATCAAAAATTATCATTTTTGTTAATTAGAATAGTTGAAACAATAATTAACATTTTTGTTAATTAGAATTGAGTTAAACAAAAATCATCGTTTTTTGTCAAATTCGAATAATTGGATTAAAATTATCATTTTTTGTCAAATTAGAATAATTGGATTAAAATTATCATTTTTGTCAAATTAGAATAGTTGAATTAAAATTGTCATTTTTGACAAAATAGAATAGTTGAATTAAAATTATCAATTTTGTCAAAATATAATTATTGGATCAAAATTGACATTTTTGTCAAAATATAAGTTTTGAATTAAATCTGTCATTTTTGTCAAATCAAAATAGTTGAAATAAAAAGGACATTTTTGTTGAAACAAAACAGTTGAAATAAAAAGGGCATTTTTGTTATATCAAAATAGTTGAAATAAAAAGGACATTTTTGTTGAAATAAAAAGGACATTTTTGTTGAAATAAAATAGTCGAAATAAAAAGGATATTTTTGTGGTAACAAAGTAGTTGAAATAAAAAGGGACATTTTTTTGTAAGAAAATAGTGAAACAAAAATTATCATTTTTTATAGTTGAATCAAAATATACATTTTGTCAAAATAGAGTAGTTGAAACAAAAGTATACATTTTGCCAAACGAGAATAGTTGAAACAAAAATGTACATTTGGTCAAAATAGATTAGCTGAAACAAAAGTATACATTTTGCCAAACTAGAATAGTTGAAACAAAAATTTACATTTGGTCAAAATAGATTAGTTGAAACAAAAGTATACATTTTTGTCAAAATAGATTTTAGTTAAACAAAAATTACATTTTGTTAAATAGATTTGTGTTATAACAAAATATCACTTTTGTTAAATAGGTTTGTGTTATAACAAAATTGTCCTTTTTGTTGAAATTTGACAATATAAAATTGTCATTTTATTGAATTTGAATTGACAATATAAAATTGTCATTTTTGTGGAAATTAAAATCGACAAAATAAAATGTTCATTTTTGATGTATTAGAATTGCCTAATATAAAAAATATCATTTTTGTTGAAATAGGAATGTCATTTTTATATGTTTGGTTGAAATAAATTGTCAACAAAATAAACATATAACTTTTATTTGTTTTGTTGAATTAGAATTGTCGACAAAACAAAAATATCACTTTTATTTGTTTTGTTGAATTACAATTGTTGACAAAACAAAAGTATCGCTTTTATTTGTTTTGTTGAATTAGAATTGTCGACAAAACAAACATATCACTTTTATTTGTTTTATTGAATTAGAATTCTCGACAAAACAAAAATATCACTTTTATTTGTTTTTGTTGAATTAGAATTGTCGACAAAACAAACATATCACTTTTATTTGTTTTGTTGAATTACAATTGTCGACAAAACAAAAATATCACTTTTATTTGTTTTGTTGAATTAGAATTGTCGACAAAACAAACATATCACTTTTATTCGTTTTGTTGAATTAGATTTGTGTCAAAATAAAAATGTCATTTTTGCTGAATTAGAATTGTCAACATAAAAATGCCATTTTTGTTGAATTAGAATTGAGAAAATAAAATTATCAGTTTTATGTGTTTTGTTGAGTTAGAATTGTGTCAAAACAAAAGTATAATTATTTTTTATTAGAATAGTCAAAACAAAAGTAACATTTTTATTAAAATAAAATAGTCAAAACAAGAATATCATTTTTGTTAAATAGAATTGTTAACAAAATGAATTGTCATTTTTATTCATTTTGTTAAAATAGAATTGTTAACAAAATGAGTTATCATTTTTAATCATTTTGTTGAAATAGAATTGTCAACAAAATACAAGAATCATTTTTAATCATTTTGTTGAAATAGAATTGTCAACAAAATAAGTTATCATTTTTAATCATTTTGTTGAAATAGAATTGTCAACAAAAATGAAAGAATCATCTTTATTCATTTTGGTTGAAATATAATGGTCGACAAATAAAAATAGCATTTATAGTTATACATTAGATTTGTATACAAATTAAAGAGACATTTTTACCTTAGAATTTGTATGCAAATTAAAATAAACATTTTATGTGTCATGTAATACATTGAAACTATATACAAATAAAAATATTTCTTTTTATTTGTTAAAGTTAAAAATAGAAATTGCATACAAATAATGAAAATAATAATTATCTTTTTATTTGTCATTAGCAACAATGTCATGCAAATAAATTACATTTTTTATTTGACATTAGAATCATGTAGTGAAGTATGCCAATAAAATACATTTTTATTTGACATCAGAATCATGTAGTAAGTTATGCAAATAAAATACATTTTTTATTGACATCAGAATCATGTGGTGAAGTATGCAGATAAAATACATTTTTATTTGACATTAGAATCATGTAGTGAAGTATGCAAATAAAATACATTTTTATTTGACATTAGAATCATGTAGTGAGGTTATGAAAATAAAATACATGTTATTTGACATTAGAATCATGTAGAAATGTATGCAAATAAAATACATTTTTATTTGACATTATAAACATTTAAACGGTTATGCAAAATAAAACATCCTTTTATTTGTCATGTTAAACACGTTAGTGGAATTATCGAATGATTTTTATTTATATATAATTATATATATATATATATATATAAAGAATTACGCGCGGTAGTTTCAGAATCGTAACTTTAAACGATTATACCGGAAGATCCGACCGTCAAATTTTCTAAAAACTGGAACCGTTAGGTCTGCTTTGGGAAGATCTTTCCAACGATATAAAGTTTGTTGAAATCCAACGGTTAGATTTCGAGAAATTTGTAAATCAAATTTGGGTAAAAACAGCGCGAGGGCCGCCTATTGACCCAAAGCGTCGTTAAATTAAATTGGGCTATTTTTATACAAATAAAAATAGCGATAAATCGTTATAAAATAATATTAACGATATGAAATGATTTTAAATTATATATATATGAGAATTATTTGAAAAGACCGAGTTCAATCTCATTTCAAATAATTATACGACAATTTAAAGTCGAAGACATTGATGACGGTGATTGAAGACCAGTGATCTTCACATCGAATGGATGACTACTGATGCCCTGGACCGATTTTCTCTCAGGAAAGGGTTACAGTGGTAGTTGTCCGGACATACTTGTTGATTTTCCAGATAAGCGAGCACCTCTCTTCCGTATTGGACATATGGGACGAGGAATAAGGTGTCTTCAGTTTCGTTTAGACCCAGAACGGACTTGTAAATGGATATGTGTCTGACATTGGATTTCATTCTATGTAAATTGATTTCTATTTAATATATATCTGTTTGGTGGCAGAGAATTTATTCTCTTTCTTAACACCCTTCTCTGAGACGCACGAGCTCAGAGGTTGTATATTGATAGTTGTTGATTGCATGGCGTGGATTGTCAATGTGGCATGCCAAGATGCCAATGATCAAGGCTTTTTGTTGAAATGAAGGGCCTTGTGGTTGATGATCAATGCATAGCTTGTTTATGCATAGCTTTGTGTGTAACGTTACTTCGCGAGCCTCATACCCCGGTATGAGTCAGAAACGGGATAAGGGACCCAAGGAGTGAATGCGTTTCTTTCTAGCTAGAAGTGGTGTCATGGTATGGAGCCCAGACATTTTTACTTATGTGGATGATATTGGATTACGAGGCCTCAGATATTTCAGTCGATAGTGACCAACTGATAGGTTCAGTAGGACCGGGAAACGTGTGTTCAGGCATAACTAATCCACTACAGTATTTGCGGATTGGCCTTGGAGGATCTAAGGGCTCGCCAGCGTCCGAGTCCTGAGACATTTGCTAGAGTGTTCCGAATCGGTAAGGAGATCATCCCTAGCCTTGACTCATGGTGGAAACCCAATTTCTTATACGACCCCATGCGGTTTTGATTGTAAAACTAGTATGGTGACATAGTACATGGTAGCTATGCCGTCTATGATTGATATATTATGATTGAAATATTTTGAAACATATGTACACTAATAATAATATCAAATCCGTTTTATCGTATCAAGCATTTTTGACCATTATAAGGTAAAACTCTATCCTCTGGTTTGCGTTGCATTGCGTGATGGGACTTGAGTCTTATAATGGTTTCATTTTTCTAAAAAGCATGGCGTTGTTTAACGATTTACTATAATTATGCACTAACAATCCAATGGAGTAAACTCGTTCCGCGTTAGCGGCGTGGTCCTGTGATTAGCCTTATTTTTAGATAAGTTAAGTAAGATTTCTCATACCAGTCCTTGTTTGGCATACCTGGTAATAGGATGCAGCAAGATGGGGAGTTCTCGCTTTTTACTGTATGGTGGCGAACGGGAGACTCTTACCCCCACATGTCCTTTTTTGGGGTTGGTTAGGCTGTGGCTTGGAGGCTCGAAAGGGTCGCCATAAAAAAAGGTGTCTGGGGTACCAATGTAAGCCACGATGGGTGTTACCTGCTGCACTGGGGGATGAAGGGATGGTTGCAAAGCCTACTGGATTTTGTCGTGTCATTACAGCTGGTATCAGAGCTTTTGTTAACTCAAATCTTTGGGGTACAACTCGTTAGAACTGAACAAAGACTCATTAGAGGTAGGATTAGAAATATCCTATAAAAATACACATTAGAGATAGGATCAGCAGTATCCTAGAATGAGAAAACTCGTTAGAGATGGGGTTAGAAATGCTCTAGAATGAGTTAAGAGTGACAAGTTTATAATTAACGTATTTGTGATTATATATATAATCTGATCTTACAGAATATGATTTTTGAATATATAAAAGTTATATATATTTGAAAAGATAATCAACTAATTGATTGATGATCGTGTTACTATTAATTGATTGATTGATTGATAATCAACTAATAAAGTTATTGAAACTAATAAAAAAAATTGAAAGTTGATTTGGTTAATTAAACAACTTTCAGCTCCGTTCCTTTTCGAGGACGAAAAGATTTTAAGTGGGGGAGATTGTAACAACCCAGAATTTTGGAACCAATTTAAAATTTGTATTTTAGCAATTTTTATGGATTTTAAATATTGAAAATGATTTATTTTAAATAATAACGATTAAAAATTTATTTTAATCAAAGTTAAAACAAATATATTCATTTTAACTATAAAAGGAGTTAGAAATGGCACGACAGTTTGAAAATTCGATTTCGAATTTCAAATGAATGTACAGGATTCAAAATAAATCGGATTTCAGTAAAACGAAAAATATTTAAATCTGTTAAAAAATATCTTTCCAACGAACCTAAAAAATTGAAATTTCATAGCGGGAATAAAAAGTTTTGTCCAGCTTAAAATTTGAAATAGTCGCTATGGAATTTAATATAAAATATAGCCCTTAAAAGTAAATATTTTGCAAACGACCTCCATTTTCGACGAAACCATTTTGGTTGGATCCGGAATATCAAATTACTACAAGATTCCAATTTTCATAATTTTTAGAGTTAACATGTTGGCATGGCAAAATAAAATGTGTTTTGTCAATTTAAGTCAAATTGGATCGACCAGAAAATGACCATTTTTCAAACGGTCTCCAAATTCAACGAAATTAGTTTGGTTAGGACTGTATGATCAAAACATAGCTATATTTATTTTTCTGGAATTTTTGGGGTCAGTATATGACCCCAGTAAATTAAAATGTACGTTTAAATTCAACATGTATTGATTTATATTTTAATTGTAACACCACACATCCGTTAGTGTCACTCACAAAGGGAATGCACTAAGTTCTGTGGAGCATTTAAGGTAAAAGATGCAGATAAATTACAAAATTAAAACAATGGAAAATAAGCTTTACTTTATTGATAAAATAGTCTATACAACAATTGCTTTCCAATACCAGAGTATCATCTGTCTTACAAAATAAAGAAGCATAAAATAACATTTATATTCCCCAATGTAGCATAAGCTAGCCATAGCAGCAGAAAAGAGAGAGTCTGAAGTGATATATCCAAGAGCCTTCAAGCTTGGAAAGAGTAACAGTCCATACTAAGCAAAGCTATTCCCTCCCTGACTACCTTGGGGGGGGGGGGGGGACGGAAGAAAAGAAGACGAAAGAAAAACAGAGTCAGACATAAAGCCTGAGTAAGTCTAGTGGCTTTTAGCATGTGAACGGGATAAAGTTCACGACAGGAGTAAACTGGAAATTGGGACAGTACCAAAATAGCAGACTAATATAAACCAAAGCAAGACAGTTTAAACCGAATATACTATCACACCCCATTCTATATCTCTTCACCACCTAACTAGTATCCCAACTAGTAATATGTATAAAGATGATAACTTGATCCTAATCCCTGTAATTGCGGTTGTCTTTAGGTGTACATCTATTATTTATTACCTAGATCTAATCTAGGGTTTTCTTATCGAGCGCTTCCTAGATTCAACTAGGGTTTATGTGACTTACCTAATACTTCTCGGATTCAGGATTTACACCACCTAGGTTCAACTAGGGATTATGCTACATGTCGAACGATGCCCCTAGTCTAGGACGCACTACCTAGAGTGGTATATGTTCCTAGACTTTCCCCACGTATGTGTCGCGGATCGTTTATCGCTGTTTAGATGCACATGTCCTCTATATGTGCAGCCCGAGTCCCGTAGCAGGGCTAATAAAGAAACACGGAACTCGGTCGGGAGCTTTAAGTTATCTGCCGATGCAGATGCTAAGGTCTGCTTTTCTAGTGGCTATGGTCCCACTCAACCCCTCCCTCAACTAATGAAAGGCCATCCTTGAAAAATGAGAACTATACGCAGGCCCCTCTATGCCCCACTAACCTATGGTCATCCGCAACCATAACTAGATAGCAAGTATATGGTCTTTTGGAGTTCTCCGCCTTTCCGCTTCACGTGCCTCGACTGACTCAAGATGGTAGGTAGACGACGGGTCGCTATCACAGGGCCATTTGTCCCGCCGAATCACGCTGGTCCATCTTAGTCTTTAGGTTGCCTTATATTATAACCAAGGCAAACCCTTGGTTCTTCTAACGCAGACCTTAACCTCTGTGAGCCCAGGCGGATCATCTGCATTCTCACAGAGGGATACCAAGAGTACCCTCACGTCCCCTCGAAGCCTCGGGCTTTGTAACCCAATTCGTTGGAGCCTGCTTTAAGATCAGATGGACGTTCGCTCCTCCTCGTGTTATACTAAGGATTACTACTTAGTTTTCTTAACTAAGGTTTACCACTTAGTTTCTTGAATCGTCGTTTTATTAACTAAGGTTTACTACTTAGTTCTCTTTCTCGTCAAGTTGGTTGGTTAAGTGTCATTAGTCGATACAAGTTAACTTAACCCATTCATTTGTCATGTTAAACTGGTTAAGTGTTATCAGTAATTCACGTTGACTTAACCTTATCACAAACCAAGTTATATTGGTTAAGTATTTCTTATTACTTAACCCTACCCATTCACCTTGTATTGGTTAAGTGTCCCTTTTAACCTATCCTTGCCCATCTGTTTTAACTAACATGTTATAACGGTTAAGTGTTCCCTTAGTTAACTTAACCCTAACATCTGTTTAATTAACATGTTCTAATGGTTAAGTATTGTCCCTTCATGCTTTAACTTAACCTTGTTTATTTATCACACTATGATGGTTAAGTGTTCTAAGTTTACTCAACCATACCCTCTAGTCCTGCTAACATATTAAATTGGCTAAGTGTATTAAATTTACTTAACCCCAACCTCTAGTCTAGTTAACATGTTAAATTGGCTAAGTGTATTAAATTTACTTAACCCCAACCTCTAGTCTAGTTAACATGTTAAACTGGCTAAGTGTATTAACTTTACTTAACCCCACCTTTTAATCTAGTCAACATGTTAATTTGGCTAAGTGTTTTCTTAGTTACTTAACCCCACCCATCAGATTTAGTTAACATGTTGAGTTGGTTAAGTATTTTAGTTAACTTAACCCTACCAATCCTAACTTAGCTTTAATAGTCTTATTAAAGCAACAACCACTCACATTAGACAGGTATTGTTGTGGCTGTCTGTATGCCGGTCAGTTCCGGGCAGTCTTACGCCACAACTCAGTCTAACCTCGGGTCTTATTGGGCCCAATGCCTTAACCCCTCACATTGGATAGGTATTGTTGTGATTACTGGACAACCGGGCTGGTACGGGCAGGTTTACATCATAACTCAATCCAACATCGGGTTAAGCATATTCATATTTTCTAATTTACATTTTAATTATGTAAATTATTCAAATTCAAGTTACTGCCAAATTTGTTTCCAATCAATCTCATTAGTTTAGGTATATAATTAATACCATTTTATGCCATAAATCACTTATGTGATTTTTAACCAATTTATGTCAAGTTTCCTATAATTACCAATTTTATCCAACGTTACCCCGTCTAAATATTAGGCTAACAATCTTAGCCTAATTTTCCGTCCGCATGATTTTGACATATAATATTAGGCTAAAAACTTAGCCTAATTTAGCGTACACAAAATTGGCATAAAAATAATTCATTAACATAAACATGTCACAGGTGTAAACTTGGCATTCTCGACATAGTCAATATGAACATCATAGGTGTGAACTTGCAAAATAATTGACATGAATATCATAACATTGCATAACATTCCACAAACTTGCATATAAATATTAGGCCTAGTTAAATAGGTGTCACATGAATCATATAGTTTTAGCCTAACATAAAGGGATAACATAGTATAACCTAATAGGTGTCATATGAATCCACTAAAACATGGTATAACATGTTAATGCATAGGTCTAGGCATATCCTCAAACATAAAACTGGCGTAAGACAAAACTATATATATAACTTTGACAGCCACTTAAGGGTGTGAACTTGCAACACGTATGTATAAACATAGATCTAACAATAAACTTTCATATGAATCCAAAACGGATTTTGACATGGATCCGATTATAAGTTCTCACTTGCATAAAAACATGTGAATATAGATCTATTCTAGTCATGTAGGCACAATTGGTCTGAACATACATACATAGAGCCTACATGAATGATATAAATATTTGTGTAAATCTAACTTGCAACCTATAACTTGCATAAGCATATATTTAGATCTAACTGTATACATACAATTCGCATAAGGTGTTGATTGTTTGATTCACAATACATAAAAGATTCAATCACCACAATCATTCAAATTATCACAAATAACAAATATAAAACAACATCGTTAATACTGATATAATTCCATATTACAATTTACAACAAATCATGTCTTAATCGCATTCCCATCTAAAGAGCCACTATACTTACAACGAATGCAGAATCTTGAACTCTGGATTCTGAGTTCTGAAATTGAGATGCGTTCCTTTGGGTAGACGTTGTTGCTTTGATTTTATTAGTAGCTTTAATCTCAAATTTGAATTAGCTTGAGTTGATTCGTTGTTCGTCTCTTTTCAAGCGGAGGCTCTCCTTAGTTTTCTTCCGACAGCATGGCGGCTCAAGTTCTTATTTTTGTGTGAATTTTTAGTTGGAGGCCTAGGGTGTTTTTATAGAGTTGCAAGTTAATTAGAGCCGTCGATAAAGCTAGGGTTAATCAAAGCCATCCGTCTAAAAAGAAGCCAATCAAAAGAAGACAACTCAGCCCTAGTGACAAGACCAGGCCCAGAAATTCGAGCCAGGACCCGACCAGACAAACCAGGCCGACCAGGCAGGTCGACACCCAGGTCAACACTATGGTCGACCTGGGGTGACCAGGTCGACACCATGGTCGACCTGGTCCCTGGGCGGGAATTTTCGCGCCCAGCCCAGTTTGAGCTTATTTTTCGAATTTTGAACTTTAAACCGAGCTGTTTGAATTTTAAATTTTATTCTGAAACTTCCGAAGGTCTTAACTCCTTTATACAGAGTCCGATTCATGCAAACTCGGACTCTATCTCAAGCAGAATTCTGAGACGAACGCAATGGCGTAACCCGTTTCCCTTAATTCCCACATTTAGAATTTACTATACTTTAATTTGTGAAACTTAGTGTTACAGAATTATGGGGTGTTACATTCTCCCCTTCTTAAAAGGATTTCATCCCTGAAATCTTCAAGTTAGGAAGAATGTGTCCTACCATCCAATCACCCATCCACTCAAACATTCAATCACAGGTATTCATTGTCCTTAAAAAGATTTCTAAATGCTTTCATATTCATATGCATAGTGTGTGTATATGTCTTTATCTAATGCAAAATCAGGCGGTCTACTGATTCATTTGACCTCCTTAATGCGAATTATGTCAGTGCCATGCGTCCAATCATGTATGAAAGCATCCCTAGTTATGTAAATTCTACATGTGTGCATAGCCATTCATCCATATGCAACATCCATATGATAACATATCAAGTTAAATCCGTTAAGCAAATATATACATGTGAATGCAATATGAAAGTGACTAAGTCGTTCTAGCGCATATGGTGTGTATATGCATCCACGAGCAACCACTTGCAACCATCAATCATAACATGTTTCAAATACACGTTTACATCCATTGGCTTCTACCTAAGCATCGATGATACGTCCTAGAGGATATACCCTAAAAGCTAGAAACAAGTAGGCATAAAACTCTTAGAGAAAGGATATACCCTTAAGAAAAAGGGTATGATGCACGTATCTAGTCTTCAGTCTTCTAAGTCACATCTTCTTGAGCTTCTCTGTACCGTACCTTATCTAGTTAATCTTCACGATTGTGAAGCTTCTTGACCTCTATTTCCAAAACTGTCGTTGATCGGATAGTTGGCTTTTCATTGTCAACTGGATATATGCGGAAGTCTATCCCGCGTTTTAGGGGTAAACCCCTAACCTAATCAAAACGTCTGCGTACTCATGAACTATTCTAACGGATTGCCAATCGTCGATAAATGTATTAAGCGATTCTAGATAGCTAAGCCTAACTGATCCTTTTAGGATCACGAAATCTCGAGGGTATTTCCAAGGCAAGTCAAAAAGTCTAACTTTCAGAACTACTAGACAACCAACCCATGCCTAGGATCAACTCATAGCCCATGGAACCCAAACATTACGCTTAAACTCAACACTTAATGTGGTCGTTCTCAAATCCCTACAAACCAAAGGTAAACGGGCCGAACCACCAATTTGGATCTGAGACTAATTGGGATATTCTACTATACAAGTATCTAGGTGCAGAGACTCAACTATGGAAGCAGGTATAAACGAATGCGAAGCACTAAGATCAAAACAGTACTAACAGGTTGATCAAATGAAAAGCTAAACTTTTCCAATGGAGACTTTTACTATCTCTCTCCCAGGTATTCTGGTTGTGAAAGCACGCACTCGTCCTCCTGAAAATTCTTTCCCTCGTCCTTGCCATGTCCTTAATTATATGCCCTATTATACCATACAAAAGCTATTTCCTCTTGACTTAGGTTTTATAATTCCTTCCTCCTTCGTGAGCCAAGTCCATATACATGAATTCCTCATCCTTGGGTTGTGTCCCTTAGCCAAACTCCTCATCCTCTTCCTTGTGTAACATGTTTACAATTCTCTCTAAAGCTACCTCTATCGCACAAGGAACCCCACAAAGCTTGGAAGAAAATTTGCCGCAGGTGGAACTATTACGGCTATAGATGGAAGTCGGGCACTACTTCGCCCTTCGATGAGGTTACCTCCCAGAAAGCCAGGAGACCCAGAGACTCAAGAAAGAAGGAAACAAGGACTCAAACAGAGAATCAAAAAATAGTGTATATGGCTTTGGGGAATACACCTTTAAAACAAAACTTTTCTTTTGAAAATGCTTCCTTTAAACCCATTTTGAAAATAATTTTTCAAATCTTTTATTTGATCAGGTAACCTTCATCTCTGATACCACGTGTAACACCCCACATCCGTTAGTGTCACTCACAAATGGAATGCACTAAGTTCTGTGGAGCATTTAAGGTAAAAGATGCAGACAAATTACAAAATTAAAATAGCGGAAAATAAGCTTTACTTTATTGATAAAATAGTCTGTACAACAATTGCTTTCCAATACCAGAGTATCCTGTCTTACAAAATAAAGAAGCATAAAATAAAATTTATATTCCCCAATGTAGCATAAACCAGCCATAGCAGCGGAAAAGAGAGAGTCTGAAGCGATATATCCAAGAGTCTTCAAGCTTGGAAAGAGTAACAGTCCATACTAAGCAGAGCTATTCCCTCCCTGACTACCTGGGGGAAGGAAAATGGAAGAAAAGAAGACGAAAGAAAAATAGAGTCAGACATAAAGCCTGAGTAAGTCTAGTGGCTTTTACCATGTGAACAGGATAAAGTTCATGACAGGAGTAAACTGGAAAATGGGATAGTACCAGAATAGCAGACTAATATAAACCAAAGCAAAACAGTTTAAACCGAATATACTATCACACCCCATTCTATATCTCTGCACCACCTAACTAGTATCCCAACTAGTAATCTATATAAAGATGATAACGTGATCCCAATCCCTGTAATTGCGGTTGTCTTTAGGTGTACATCTATTATTTATTACCTAGATCTAATCTAGGGTTTTCTTATCGAGCGCTTCCTAGATTCAACTAGGGTTTATGCGACTTATCTAATACTTCTCGGATTCAGGATTTACGCCACCTAGGTTCAACTAGGGATTATGCTACCTATCGAACGATGCCCCTAGTCTAGGACGCACTACCTAGAGTGGTATATGTTCCTAGACTTTCCCCACGTATGTGTCGTGGATCGTTTATCGCTGTTTAGATGCACATGTCCTCTATATGTGCGGCCCGAGTCCCGTGGCAGGGCTAATAAAGAAACACGGAACTCGGTCGGGAGCTTTAAGTTATCTGCCGATGCGGATGCTAAGGTCTGTTTTTTTAGTGGCTATGGTCCCACTCAACCCCTCCCTCAACTAATGAAAGGCCATCCTTGAAAAATGAGAACTATACGCAGGCCCCTCTATGCCCCCACTAACCTATGGCCATCCGCAACCATAACTAGATAGCAAGTATATGGTCTCTTGGAGTTCTCCACCATTCCGCTTCACGTGCCTTGACTGACTCAAGATGGTAGGTAGACGATGGGTCGCTATCACAGGGCCATTTGTCACGCCGAATCACGCTGGTCCATCCTATTTTTTAGGTTGCCTTATATTGCAACCAAGGCATACCCTTGGTTCTTCTAACACAGACCTTAACCTCTGTGAGCCCAGGCGGATCATCTGCATTCTCACAGAGGGATACCAAGAGTACCCTCACGTCCCCTCGAAGCCTCGGGCTTCGTAACCCAATTCGTTGGAGCCTTCTTTAAGATCAGATGGACGTTCGCTCCTCCTCGTGTTATTCTACAGATTACTACTTAGTTTTCTTAACTAAGGTTTACCACTTAGTTTCCTGAATCGTCGTTTTCTTAACTAAGGTTTCCTACTTAGCCCCTTTCAACTAAGGTTTACTACTTAGTTCTCTTTCTCGTCAAGTTGGTTGGTTAAGTGTCATTAGTCGATACAAGTTAACTTAACCCATTCATTTGTCATGTTAAACTGGTTAAGTGTTATCAGTAATTCACGTTGACTTAACCTTATCACAAACCAAGTTATATTAGTTAAGTATTTCTTATTACTTAACTCTACCCATTCACCTTGTATTGGTTAAGTGTCCCTTTTAACCTAACCTTGCCCATTTGTTTTAACTAACATGTTATAACGGTTAAGTGTTCCCTTAGTTAACTTAACCCTAACATTTGTTTAATTAACATGTTCTAATGGTTAATTATCGTCCCTTCATGCTTTAACTTAACCCTGTTCATTTATCACACTATGATGGTTAAGTGTTCTAAGTTTACTCAACCATACCCTCTAGTCCAGCTAACATATTAAATTGGCTAAGTGTATTAAATTTACTTAACCCCAACCTCTAGTCTAGTTATCATGTTAAATTGGCTAAGTGTATTAAATTTACTTAACCCTAACCTCTAGTCTAGTTAACATGTTAAACTGGCTAAGTGTATTAACTTTACTTAACCCCACCTTTTAATCTAGCCAACATGTTAATTTGGCTAAGTGTTTTCTTAGTTACTTAACCCCACCCATCAGATTTAGTTAACATGTTGAGTTGGTTATGTGTTTTAGTTAACTTAACCCTACCAATCCTAACTTAGCTTTAATTGTCTTATTAAAGCACCAACCACTCACATTAGACAGGTATTGTTGTGGCTGCCTGTATGTCGGTCGGTTCCGGGCAGTCTTACGCCACAACTTAGTCTAACCTCGGGTCTTTATTGGGCCCAATGCCTTAACCTCTCACATTGGATAGGTATTGTTGTGATTACTGGACAACCGGGCGGGTCCGGGCAGGTTTACATCATAACTCAATCCAACCTCGGGTTAAGCATATTCATATTTTCTAATTTACATTTTAATTATGTAAATTATTCAAATTCAAGTTACTGCCAAATTTGTTTCCGATCAGTCTCATTGTTATGTATATAATTAATACCATTTTATGCCATAAATCACTTATGTGATTTTTAACCAATTTATGTCAAGTTTCCTATAATTACCAATTTTACCCAATGTTACCACGTCTAAATATTAGGCTAACAATCTTAGCCTAATTTTCCGTCCGCATGATTTTGACATATAATATTAGGCTAAAATCTTAGCCTAATTTAGCGTACACAAAATTGGCATAAAAATAATTCATTAACATAAACATGTCACAGGTGTAAACTTGGCATTCTCGACATAGTCAATATGAACATCATAGGTGTGAACTTGCAAAATAATCGACATGAATATCATAACATTGCATAACATGCCACAAACTTGCATATAAATATTGGGCCTAGTTAAATAGGTGTCACATGAATCATATAGTTTTAGCCTAACATAAAGGTATAACATAGTATAACCTAATAGGTGTCATATGAATCCACTAAAACATGGTATTACATGTTAATGCATAGGTCTAGGCATAACCTCAAACATAAAACTGGCGTATGACAAAACTATATGTATAACTTTGACAACCACTTGAGGGTGTGAACTTGCAACACATATGTATAAACATAGATCTAACAATAAACTTTCATATGAATCCAAAACGGATCTTGACATGGATCCGATTATAAGCTCTCACTTGCATAAAAACATGTGAATATAGTTCTATTCTAGTCATATAGGCACAATTGGTTTAAACATATACACATAGAGCCTATATGAATGATATAAATATTTGTGTAAATCTAACTTGCAGCCTATAACTTGCATAAGCATATATTTAGATCTAACTGTATACATACAATTCACATAAGGTGTTGATTGTTTGATTCACAATACATAAAAGATTCAATCACCACAATCATTCAAATTATCACAAATAAAAAATATAAAACAACATCGTTAATACTGATATAATTCCATATTACAATTTACAATAAATCATGTCTTAATCGCATTCCCATCTAAAGAGCCGCTATACTTACAACGAATGCAGAATCTTGAATTCTGGATTCTGAGTTCTGAAATTGAGATGCGTTCCTTTGGGTAGACGTTGTTGCTTTGATTTTATTAGTAGCTTTAATCTCAAATTTAAATTAGCTTGAGTTGATTCATTATTCGTCTCTTTTCAAGCGGAGGCTCTCCTTAGTTTTCTTCCGATAGCATGGCGGTTCAAGTTCTTATTTTTGTGTGAATTTTTAGTTGGAGGCCTATGGTGTTTTTATAGAGTTGCAAGTTAATTAGAGCCGTCGATGAAGACAGGGTTAATCAAAGCCATCCGTTTTGAAGAGAAGCCAATCAAAAGAAGACAACTCAGCCCTAGTGACAAGACCAGGTCCAGAAATTCGAGCTAGGACCCAACCAGACAAACCAGGCCGACCAGGCAGGTCGACTGGCAGGTCGACACCCAGGTCGACACTATGGTCGACCTGGGGTGACCAGGTCGACACCATGGTCGACCTGGTCCCTGGGCGGGAATTTTCCTGCCCAGCCCAGTTGGAGCTTATTTTTCGAATTTTGAACTTGAAACCGAGCTGTTTGAATTTTAAATTTTATTCTGAAACTTCCGAAGGTCCTAACTCCTTTATACGGAGTCCAATTCATGCAAACTCGGTCTCTATCTCAAGCAGAATTCCGAGACGAACGCAATGGCGTAACCCGTTTCCCTTAATTCCCACATTTAGAATTTACTATACTTTAATTTGTGAAACTTAGTGTTACAGAATTACGGGGTGTTACATTAATTTAAAAGAAAACTGCTATAGATTTTGGTATTGGGCGTTGAAACATATTCCATTGCGTTCAGAAGGCGTCAAAACAAACTGTTTGACAGGAAGCGGGCCTGATTTGGACTCAGTCCGAATTTTCGCTTTATAACACGCTAAACAAGAAAAATAAAATTAAAAAAATAGTAAAACCCTAATACAGGAATACAGCCGCCGCCGTATACTCCATCAATGGCCCTGGTCCTTCGAATTTTAAAACCCCAATCACGATCAATCCATAAATTAATTCCAGATAATTATCAAAACCAAATCGTAGAGCTAGGGGTGAGCTTGGGATTCAACGGTAGAGATCTGAAATGGCGACTCAAGGTGGCGGAAATCAGCCCAGGAAGGCGGCGCCGTCGATCTTAAATTGGGGAGGCCTGGGTGCACCGAGTTCAACGTCGTTCGAAGAGATGGTGGCTCGTGCGAAAGCGCGTCGGGGGAGAGGTTCTAATCATCGTCTGGCGCTTGGATGGTGGTGCGGTGATCGGTCAAAGGGATGAAGCGATGGGTTCTTTTGATCGTCGGTTTCCAGAATTCAAAACGAGGAAGGGTTAAGTTAATAATCAACACTAATTATGTTTATTAAATTAATTAGACAAATTTTTGTAAACAATGGATTAAATTCAATATATTTTTCATAGATGATCAAAATCCGATGATTTCGGATCCGTTGGAATCCTCTTGTCGAGCACTACGCAATGAAACCAATTGGAACAGAAACGGAAGCAGTGAGAAATTGTGACTAAATTAAACAAATAGTTTAATTAACTAGAACAATCGTTTTAATAACGATTTCAAGGCCGATCAAAGGTGAGAAATCTCTCGCTAAAATATTTTTTTATAGTTATTTATTCCATAACTGCATATATTGATTGTTAATGTTGATTTCTATCTGTTTTTATTATCACAGTGAGAATTCTATTTTTTATTTATCTTAAATAATTAAAATTAATTATGGTTGTGTTATCACAAATCCGCTGTTAAATTCTATTTGTTATGATACGTGATTTGATCTATGATTGATGTGTGATGTAGATCTGTTGACTTGATCATTTTTGTTAATTAGAATTGAGTTAATAAAAAATTATCATTTTTGTTAATTAGAATTGTTGGATCAAAAATTATCATTTTTGTTAATTAGAATAGTTGAAACAATAATTAACATTTTTGTTGATTAGAATTGAGTTAAACAAAAATTATCATTTTTTGTCAAATTAGAACAAATTGTATTAAAATTATCATTTTTTGTCAAATTAGAATAATTGGATTAAAATTATCAGTTTTGTCAAGTTAGAATAGTTGAATCAAAATTGTCATTTTTGACAAAATAGAATAGTTGAATTAAAATTATCATTTTTTTCAAAATATAATTATTGGATCAAAATTGACATTTTTGTCAAAATATAATTTTTGAATTAAATTAGCCATTTTTGTCAAATCAAAATAGTTGAAATAAAAAGGACATTCTTGTTGAATCAAAATAGTTGAAATAAAAAGGACATTTTTGTTGAATCAAAATAGTTGAAATAAACAGGACATTTTTGTTGCATCAAAATAGTTGAAATAAAAAGGATATTTTTGTTGAAACAAAATAGTTGAAATAAAAAGGGCACTTTTGTTGAAACAAAATAGTTGAATTAAAAAGGACATTTTTGTGGTAACAAAGTAGTTGAAATGAAAGGGACATTTTGTTGTAGGAAAATAGTGAAACAAAAATTATCATTTTTTATAGCTGAATCAAAATATACATTTTGTCAAAATAGATTAGTTGAAACAAAAATATACATTTTGCCAAACTGGAATACTTGAAACAAAAATGTACATTTGGTCAAAATAGATTAGTTGAAACAAAAGTATACATTTTGCTAAACTAGAATAGTTGAAACAAAAATGTACATTTGTTCAAAACAGATTAGTTGAAACAAAAGTTTACATTTTTGTCAAAATATAGTAGTTGAAAAAAAAATATACATTTTTGTCAAAATAGATTTGAGTTAAACAAAAATTACATTTTGTTAAATAGAGTCGTGTTATAACAAAAATATCACTTTTGTTAAATAGATTTGTGTTATAACAAAATTGTCTTTTTTGTTGAAATTAGAATTGACAATATAAAATTGACATTTTATTGAATTAGAATTGACAATATAAAATTGTCATTTTTGTTGAAATTAGAATCGACAAAATAAAATGGTCATTTTTGATATATTAGAATTGCCTAATATAAAAATATCATTTTTGTTGAAATAAGAATGTCATTTTTATATGTTTTGTTGAAATAAAATTGTCAACAAAGTAGATGTCAACAAAATAAACATATAACTTTTATTTGTTTTGTTGAATTAGAATTGTCGACAAAACAAAAATATCACTTTTATTTGTTTTGTTGGATTAGAATTGTCGACAAAACAAACATATCGCTTTTATTTGTTTTGTTGAATTATAATTGTCGACAAAACAAAAATATCACTTTTATTTGTTTTGTTGAATTAGAATTGTCAACAAAACAAAAATATCACATTTATTTGTTTTGTTGAATTAGAATTGTCGACAAAACAAACATATCACTTTTATTTGTTTTGTTGAATTAGAATTGTCGACAAAACAAACATATCACTTTTATTCGTTTTGTTGAATTAGATTTGTGTCAAAATAAAAATGTCATTTTTGCTGAATTAGAATTGTCAAAATAAAAATTCCATTTTTGTTGAATTAGAATTGACAAAATAAAATTATCAATTTTATGTGTTTTGTTGAATTAGATTTGTGTCAAAACAAAAGTATAATTATTTTTTATTAGAATTGTCAAAAAAATAGTAACATTTTTATTGAAATAAAATAGTCAAAACAAAAATATCATTTTTGTTAAATAGAATTGTTAACAATATGAATTGTCATTTTTATTCATTTTGTTAAAATAGAATTGTTAACAAAATGAGTTATCATTTTTAATCATTTTGTTGAAATAGAACTGTCAACAAAATACAAGAATCATTTTAAATCATTTTGTTGAAATAGAATTATCAACAAAATAAGCTATCATTTTTAATCTTTTTGTTGAAATAGAATTGTCAACAAAAATGAAAGAATCATCTTTATTCATTTTGGTTGAAATAAAATGGTCGACAAATAAAAATATCATTTATAGTTATACATTAGATTTGTATACAAATTAAAGAGACATTTTTATATGTTAATGTTTACCTTAAAATTTGTATGCAAATTAAAATAAACATTTTTATGTGTCATGTAATACATTGAAACTATATACAAATAAAAATATTTCTTTTTATTTGTTAAAGTTAAAAATAGAAATTGCATACAAATAATAAAAATAAAAATTATCTTTTTATTGTCATTAACAACAATGTCATGCAAATAAATTAAATTTTTTATTTGACATTAGAATCAGAGTGAAGTATGCAAATAAAATACATTTTTATTTGACATTAGAATCATGTAGTAAGTTATGCAAATCAAATACATTTTTATTCGACATTAGAATCATGTAGTGAAGTATACAAATAAAATACATTTTTATTTGACATTAGAATCATGTAGTGAAGTATGCAAATAAAATACATTTTTATTTGACATTAGAATCATTTAGTGAGGTTATGCAAATAAAATACATTTTATTTGACATTAGAATCATGTAGAAATGTATGCAAATAAAATACATTTTTATTTGACATTATAAACATTTAAACGGTTATGCAAAATAAAATATCCTTTTATTTGGCATGTTAAACACGTTAGTGGAATCGTCGAATGATTTATATTTATATATAATTATATATTTATATATAAATATAAATTAAAATTAAACGAATCGCGCGCGGTAGTTCGCGTTTCAGAATCGTAACTTTAAACGATTATACCGGAAGATCCGACCATCGGATTTTCCCAAAACTGGAACCATTAGGTCTGTTTGGGAAGATCTTTCCAACGATATAAAGTTTGTTAAAATCCAACATTTAGATTTCGAGAAATGTGTAAATCAAATTTGGTTAAAAACAGGTTCAGGGCCACCCATTGACCCGAAGCGTCGTTAAATTAAATTGGGCTATTTTTATATAAATAAAAATAGCGATAAATCGTTATAAAATAATATTAATGATATGAAATGATTTTAAATTATATATACGAGAATTATTTGAAAAGGCCGAGTTCAATCTCATTTCCAATAATTATACGACGATTTAAAGTCGAAGACATTGATGACGGTGATTGAAGAACGACGATCTTCAAATCGAATGGATGACTACTGATGCCCTGGACTGATTTGTTCCCAGGAAAGGGTAACAGTGGTAGTTTTCCAGACGTACTTGTTGATTGTCTGGATAAGCGAGCACCTCTCTTCTGTATTTGACATATGGGACGAGGAATAAGGTGTCTCCAGTTTCGTTCAGACCAAGAACGGACTTGTAAATGGATGTGTATCTGACAATGGATTTCATTCTATGTAAATTGATTTCTATTTAATATATATATGTTTGGTGACGGAGAATTTATTCTCTTGCTTAACACCCTTCTCTGAGATGCACGAGCTCAGAGGTTATATATTGATACTTGTTGATTGCATGGCGTGGATTGTCAATGTGGCATGCCAAGATGCTAATGATCAAGACTTTTTGTTGAAAAGCAGGGCCTTGTGGTTGATGATCAAAGCATAGCTTTTTTAGGTATAGCTTTGTGTATAGCGTTACTTCGTGAGCCTCACACCCCGGTATGAGTTAGAACGGGATAAGGGACCCAAGGAGTGCATGCGTTTCTTTCTAGCTAGAAGTGGTGTCATGGTATAGAGCCCAGACATTTTTACTTATGTGGATGATGGATTACGAGGCCACGGATATTTTGGTCAATAATGACGAATTGATTGGTTCAATAGGACCGGGAAAAGTGTGTTCAGGCATAACTAATCCACTAAAGTATTTGTGGACTGGCCTTGGAGGATCCAAGGGCTCGCCAGCAACCGAGTCCTGAGACATTTGTTAGAGTGTCTCGAATCGGTAAGGAGATCATCCCTAGGCTTGACTCATGATGGAAACCCAATTTCCAATACGACACCATGCGGTTTTGATTGTAAAACTAGTATGGCGACATAGTATATGGTAGCTATGCCGTTTATGATTGATACATTATGATTGAAATGTTTTTGAAACATACGTACACTAATAATAATATCAAATCCGTTTTATCGTATCAAGCATTTTTGGCCATTATAAGGAAAACTCTATCCTCCGGTTTGTGTTGCATTATGTGATGGGACTTGAGTCTTATAATGGTTTCATTTTTCTAAAAAGCATGGCGTTGTTTAACGATTTAATTTAATTATGCACTGGCAATCCAATAGAGTAAACCCGTTCTGCATTAGCGGCGTTGTCCTGTGATTAGCTTTATTATTAGATAAGTTAAGTAAGATTTATCATACCAGTCCCATGACTCACTCGTAGTTTATTTCACTTGCAAACTCGGGTGTCCACTTTTCCACACGGGCAGTTGAGTAGCTTATTTGGCAGATTTATTGAGCAGGATTCTGGATTGAAGCTTAGAGCTATGTCCAGAGCATTGATAGTCTTCCGCTGCATTGTATTGAGTTTATTGTAAATTATCTTCCACTGTTGTATTATTATATTCGATGTACTCTGATATTCTGTACTCTGATGTAACATTATTATAATGTTTATAAAAGTCTTCTGTTATTTGTTCTGATGTGTTGTATGCCCAAAGTTAGCTTATGCGGGAATCGAATGGTCTTAGTCGATTTAGCGATCGATTAGGTCCGGGCGAAATCCGTGTCGTTACAGATAGGATCAGTATTGTCCTAGAACGAGTGTGAAGAGTATTATTCTTTAAAAATAAAAATGAAAATAAATTTAGTTTTGAAATTTTATCATATTATACGTATTTGAGTATATTATTTTATTTTATTTTGGACAATCGAGTTTATAAAGTTTTTGAATATACGCGTAATTAATGTATATTCGAAGTTTTAATATACTGCATAGATATAGAATCACACTTTAGTCGCCCAGAGATGATTCTGATGATTGCTAGCTTCATTAGTGTTTATGTTTGAGTTTCGAAAGTGGGATATCTATATATTTCCAACTGACTGGTGTGAGAACCAAAACTAGTTAGGATCTATTGTTGTGATTTGGCATCAAAAATATGATTTTGACTATATATAAAAGTTATATATATTTGAAAAGTAATCACCTAATTGATTGCTGGTTGTGATGTTTGATTATTAGTTTAACTAATAAAATTATTGGAATGATAATTAATAAAACCAATATATAAAAAAATAGTAAATTTAGCTAAATTGAATTTAATATTGAACTAAATTGAAATTTGATTAGAATTGAAAGTTGAGTTGATTAGTAAAACAACTTTCAGCTCCGTTCCTTTTCGAGGATGAAAAGATTTTAAGTGGGGGAGATTGTAACAACCTGGAAAATCGGAACCAATTTAAAATTTTTATTTTAGCAATTTTAATGAATTTTAGTATTTAAAATAAATTATTTTAAATAATAATGATGAAAAATTTATTTAAATCAAAGTTAGAACGAATAAATTTATTTTAATTATTAAACGAGCCTGAAATGGCGCGGTAGTTTGAAAATTCGATTTCAAATTCCAATTGAATGTACAGGATTCAAAATAAGTCGGATTTCAGTGAAACAAGAAATATTTGAATTTGTTTAAAAATATCTTTTCAACGAATGTGAAAAATCCATATTTCATAATGGGAATTGAAAGTTATGTCCAATTTAAAATTCAGAAAAGTCGCTGTAGAATTTTATATATTTTTTAATATAAAATATAGCCCCTAAAATTAAATATTTTGCAAACGACCTCCGTTTTTGATGAGACCACATTTTTGGATTCGGAATGTCAAATTATTGCTAGATTCCAATTTTCATAATTTTTGGAATTAATATGTGAGCGTGGTAAAACAAAACGTGTTTTGTCAATTTCAGTCAAATTGGATCGACCAGAAAATGACCATTTTTCAAACGATCTCCAAATTCGACGAAATTAATTTTGTTAGAACTGTATCGTCAAAACATAGCTAGATTTATTTTTCGGGGATTTTTGGAGTCGGTATGTGGCCTCGATAAATTCAAATGTACGTTTAAATTTAATATATAATGATTTATATTTTAATTCTGATAAAAACTGATCAAAACAATCGAACGGGCCTACGAAACATATCCCATTGCGTCCGGAATGGGGGTATTTAGCTAGTGGCGATAGTCGTTTGGTTTGATTTGGAGTTAGTATCGGTAGACATGTATTTTTGAAATTAAAAGAATTAAAATATTAAATTATATATATATAACCTAAATAACTAAACCCTAATTCACTTTCTAAGACTGTCGCCTCCTATACGTTTTAATGGCCACAAAACACCGTCGTTCACCCTCCTCTTTCTCTCGATCCACCAGTTATTTCACCACCCCATCAAAACGAAAAATGGTCAGCTCAACCTGTTCTTCAACATCAACGGTCACATCGTCTCTAGTTTCGAAATTAGTAAGAAATCGAGTCCCAGGGTTGCTCCGTTCGAACTGGAACTGCGTGGCCTAGGGACCACCTATTGGGCTATTCATGGTGCTGAGAGGTGCTTCAACGGGGACCAGAGTGAGAGGCTCTGATCGTGCTCCGACGTTACATTGGGGCGTGCGATCTTGGATTAGGGGGAGCAGGTTTTGGTTCGACGGTTTACAGAGAAAGGGAGCAATGGGAAATACGTGAAGAAAGGGTTAACTTTTTTTATATATATAAATTCATTGTTTTAAAATCTAAAAATAATATATAAACATTGTTTTAAAATCTAAAATTTCAATATAAATGAATAACATTGTTATAAATTTAAATAAATAGCATTGAAAATAATAATAAGAAAAATTCATTGTTTTTGTAAATAAAAAGAAAAGTCATTGTTTTTGTAAATAAAAGAATTAGCATTTTTCAGAAAATAAAAATCACATTGTTTTAGAAATAAAAATATACATTGTTTTAGAAATTAAAATATAAATTGTTTTAGAAATTAAAATATGCATTGTTTTTACATACAAAAGAGTAATGTTTTTTAATAAAATATAAAACATTGTTTAAAATGTGAATTTTCAATATAATAACATTGTTACAAAAATGTATTTTTTTTTAAAGAAATAGCTTAAAATAAAAATATAGTTTTTATATATAGCTTTAAAATAAAAATATGATTTATTATATATATGTATATATAATTTAGATTTTTAAAATGTAATTTATTTCTATGAAATTGTTTAAATTAAAACATGATTTCTAATATGAAAAGCATGATTTAAAAATATGGTTTTAAAAATAAAAATAGATTTTTTTTTAAAAATAGATTTGTTTTAAAAATAAAATTAGATTTGTTTTAAAAATAAAAATTGAATTGTTTTTCAAAATAAAAATTGCATTGTGATTTTTATAGAAAAAGCATTGCATAAAAAAATGAATTTTTATTTATATATATAACATTGTTTTTAAATGTAATTTTTGTATATGCATAGCACAGTTTTTAAAATATATATAATAGCATTGTTTTTAAATTATCAATAGCATCGTCAAAAATGTGATTTTTTTTATGTATACCGTGTGAAACAGATTATAATGGAACTGTCTGGGAACAAAGCGGAATTCAAACCGTCCCGTAAAGAATGATGTAGTGGAAACGAAGGTGAGAACTCCTCACTAAAATTTCTACATAGTTATTTATTTATTTTCATAACTGAAAATTATATAGAATTGCCAGTTTAGATTTGTATCAATTTTACCATTATAAACTGTATATGGTGCTTTGATCGACGCTAATCTATGAATTAGAAAAGCGTGACATTTGTAATAAATTCTGCAAGCATACAGGTGTGTAGCATACAGGTCGAACACAGGGAGGAAAGTTAAATTTTATTATTTATATGTTTCGTGGGCGTGTTAGACGAACTTTGGAGGTTGATTTTGCAAAACAAAACAAAATTAAAACTGTAATTTGATTCAGAACAGATCTAACTGAACCGACGATCAAATCACAATTTCAATGGAAAGCAAATGAAACTATGAATTAGATTTGAATCTAATCAAACCCAAATTGACCTAAGAAAATAATAAAAAGCAGAAATTGAAATTGCAGAAATTGAAATAACAAACAAGAATTAAAATTAGGATTTCCGCTGAATCTAATCAGACGGTAAATCACTAATGCAAACAAGTGCAAAATACAAATAGTGTTCTACCGAATCTAATCGTATAGACAACACTAGTTGCTAAAAAAATGCAGAAAATAAAAGAGAAAGAAGAACTTTTATTAGAACAATGGAATAAGAGATGAGATGTATGATAGGATGGTGGCTATAATGCCATTACAAGGGTATATATAGGGTAGATAGCCAAACCCTAACCCTAACCCTAATGGTAAATGGGCCTGGTCATTACACCACTAATTAGTTTACAATGAGAAACATAAATGGGCCTTAGATAAATAAAGCAAATTTGGGCCTTTTCTCTTTTTCCTCTTGCTTCCTTAACATTTCTTTATTGATTTGTGATGTTCAAAGCCTTTTTATCAATCCTTTTCTTGTCCAACATCAACTAGATGTGAGATCTTCATCTACAATTCTTCAAACTGCAAATACACAGCAAACTGATCTCTATTTCTCTACATTTCTGGTTGCATGCGGGCTGGGTTGGAATATCTGTAAAAGTAACAAAAAAATACCCAAGTAATATTCATTTATATACAAAAGATAAGAAATAAGAGCATAAAATAAACACATTTCTATGTCAATCATGCTTGTTAGATCACTCCCCTCGTCCACAGACCATGGACGATTTAAATTGACTGTATTGTGTGTTGTTTGTGATGTCGAAATGTTTAACGTGTTAAAAATAATGTTAACATAAATATGGTAGTTGAAATTAAATTATAAATATTTATTAATAATTTGAATAGTGAAAATTGGTTAAATAGAAAATAATTCAATCTAAATTAGAATTGGTTAAATTTGTTAACCAATAATTTATTTAAATAAACTGTTGTTGTTTGAAAACCCCACACAGGTATTGGGATGATATTTGACATACACTAATCCCAATATTTAATTATATGTCAATCGATGGATTGACGGTCTGTGATGAGCGTTATTTATTTATTTAATGCGCACACAGTTGTAAATTTCACTCTGGATGTGAATGGACTGATTACTCATTATTTATCATTATTGTTGAATATATTCCATGTATGAAATCCATATAACTGAAATTATATGGTAATTGATTGAGTCGCATTCCGATTCAGAAATAAATAATGTTATATAATAAATAATGTTTTATAATAAATAATGTTTTGTAAATATAATGTTGAGTAAAATATCATTTTAGAATGAAATATCATTTTAGAATGAAATATCATTTTAGATTGAAATATCATTTTAGAATGAAAAAATAATTTTAGAATAGAAGGACATTTTAGAATTAAAAAGACATTTTAGAATTAAAAAGAAATTCTAGAATAAAAGATCATTTTAGAATAAAAGATCATTTCAGGATAAAAGATCATTTTAGAATCAAAGAACATTTTTGATGTAAAAGAACATTTTTAATGTAAAAGAACATGTTTGATGTAAAAGAACATTTCTGATGTAAAAGAACATTTTTATGTAAAAAATAATTTAAAATAAAGAATCTTTTAAAATAAAGAATATTCAGAATAACAAATATTTTAAAATAATATTCAGTGAATAATCAAAATGTGATTTTGATGTCCGTTTTTGGATGGACACAAAAATGTAAAATATGAAGTCGAGTTATGTAGCAAACGACATTTTAACCCGAATGGGTTTATCGATCGATTTTATTCTTTTTATAACGAATATCGAAAGGAAGTGATTTCAAAATCTAATATTTTGAAAATATTATCATTTTAATATGATAAAATTATAGAATATTCAATTTTTATTTAAAATTGAAAATAAATTGGAATCGTTTTAAAAAAAACTTATAAATATTTTATAAAATAAGTTTTAAATAGAAATCGACTAAATATATATAATATATATACTTAATGGCCTGAATAAATAGAACGTGCAGCAACCGTTCGCGAATTTCGATCATTGGCTTCAAATTGACATTACAGGAGATCCAATCGTCGGATTCTCCTAAAACCAGAACCGTTGGGTTCGTATCGAAAAGAGCTTTCCAATAAATATAAGAAGTTTGAAATCTAACTGTTGGATTTGGAATTATGTCCAAATTAAATTTGAAAAAGGTCGCTATGGATGCAGTTCGGTGGCCGTTATTTGAAACCGACTGTACGGGCCTTAATTAAATTATTAAAAATATGGAAAAATTATGTAAAATTATAATAAATGATTTGGATGAAAAATTCCAATTTTGTAAAGATAAAAATATATTTTTATCAAAATGAACTAGTTATTAACCAAAATAAAAAAAAATAGTGTTTTTAAATAAATAAAAGAATTGGATTTTGGGTTTGTCGTGAATGGTGTCTTCAATAACACTGTTCTTAAACCCAGTTCAGAAAAGAATAAATCTTTTAATTAAGATTTAGTGAATATTTCCAATTAATTAATATTTAATTGGAATTGAATAAAAGAATGTAATTTTGGGTTTGTCGTGGATGGTGTCTTTAGTAACACTGTTCTTAAACCCCGTATGAAAAGAATAAATCTTTTAATTAAGATTATTAGAGTTTTCAATTATATTTAGTAATTGGAATAAAATGAAATGTGAATTGGGTTTATTGTGAACTGTGTTTTAAACGACATTCATTCTTTAACCCGATTAACAGTGAAAACGTAATTTGGATTTCATAAATCCAACTTCCAATACGACATTATGCAGTTTTGATTGTAGAACTAGTATGGCGACATGATATATGGTACCCATGATGTCTATGATTGATACATTTATATTTGAAGTTGTTTTAAACACTATGCACTTACAATAATATCAAAAATGATTTGTTTTATATGTATCAAGCATGTTTGGCTATTATAAGGGAAAACTCTATCCTCCAGCTTGCGTTGCATTGTGTGATGGGACCTGAGTCTTACAATAGCTTCATTTTCCAAAAAGCATTGCGTTATTTATTTTAAACAAAGATTCATGTGGAGTAAGCCCGTTTCGTGTTATACGGCGTGGTCCCGTGATTTACCCAACTTTAAAATCAAGCTATAACTGTTTTAGTTCTCACACTAGTCCCATGACTGACCTGGAGTTTATTGTTTTAACCTAAAATCTGGGTGCCCCTATTTTCCACATGGGCAGCTAGTAGTTTTGGTTTTGCAGATATTATATTCACAGGATCCTGGATTAACAATTGAAGCTATATTCAGAAAGCTCTATATCTGTGTATTTCTTTCAGTTGTGTTATGTATTATTTTCCGCTGCTATGAAATTTTAAATCTCTGATATTGTATTTCTATTGTGGAATAATTATTCATACTCTGGAATGTTCTTGTACTCCGATGTAAATTGTTGTAATAACAATGAAATGTTCTTCTGTTTGTGTTCTGATGTAATGGCCCGAATTTCCGTACCCTTTGAGTCGACTAATAACACCACATGTCCAACCCAAATTGCACAGAAATACGAATCATTATTAGAAAGAAGTTAGAGGATGAGAAATAGAAAGAAAGAAATATTAGAATAGAAGAAAAACGAAGATCACGAAATCACAGCGGAACGAATAAAATATATTATATAACATAACTTTTTAAATACAAATCAGTTTCTGTATATACATACCATCATCAGAGCACAACAGTTATCCTTGGAACAATTATAAATTCATGTTTTCAGATACAACATAGTACACATCGGAAAATATGATAGTCTATAGACAACTGATGAAGCCTTCTGCTTCGAACATCTCCAAGTGAATCTGTTACATCCCGGCTACTTGACTGCCCGTACAAATTTGGGCACCCAAGAGTTTAAGGAAAACAAAACAAAATAAACTCTAGGTCAGTCATGGGACTGGTGTGAGTAAACTCCAACCATTTGATTAACTTTCAAAATCATTTCGAAAGAAATGATAATCGTAAGACCGATCCACACTTAAACACAGATGGTTTTTACGTTACAATAACCAAAATATTTTTGATATCAAATCAGTGACATTATAATAATGTCTACATCAAATAAATAGAATCTAGCGGAACGCTTGCATCTCACGCTCCATATATAATATAAAATCAAAAACCACAAGGCACTTATTGGAGATTGGATTTCCAACATGACAAGGTATGGGACCACCTGCCGATAGTGTATCTCTAGAGGCGAATACACTGGATTCAACAAGAACATCTTGCAACCCAGCCCACACATGACCGACCACTCATTTCTCTTGAGTGTATCGAATGTATATCACCAACTGTTGGGATCAGCAACCGTTTCCCAAAAGGGACAGCATCGATAGATTAAAGAAACAAATGGAATTTCTCTAGATAGGTGATTATACATCCTATGGGGCGACCCACATAGCCATGCTGCCTAGCTGATTTTTGTCAATTTCCGGTTGTGAGGCTTGTGGTTTGAATTATCATCCAGAACATCTGGCCACCATTCACTTTTAATGCCACATTGTCATACCCGCCAAACCACAAATTGATTTCACCAAAAATACCATGGTATAAAGCTAAGAGAAACGAGTTCCTCCGCCACCAAACGTAAGTACGTTTGAAGAGATCAACTTTCGCGATCCGTTAGATATACTCTGTCAGACATTCGTCCATTCACGTTGTCCTGGGACTGGACAAACCGAAGGCACTATCCCGCAAGCAGGATAGCCCTTGCATAACTCCGTCTTCAATTGTTTTCATCATATTTAATCGCAATGCTAACGCCCATACAGAGTAGTTTCCAGATAATGAATCTGATCCCGGTCTTTCCGTATTGATGACGGAAAAACAGTCAAAAACTTCGATAGTCGGTGATTTAACTATCAAAGAAAAATAAGTGTATAACCAACGATCTTAATTCCAGGTAGGAATTCGATCGATCAATCATCAATCAACATTGGCCCCTTTAAATCAATTCCTTATTATATTATCACTTACAATTCTCATTTCCCATCTTTCGTATTCTTTTGAAGCTCGATTTCCCTTCTCGATTCTTTGAAAAACATTTTCAATATTATAATTCCTTTATTTGAGAAAATATCTCTTATTCTAGTTAGAAAACATTTCTAAATATTCACGAATCCTTATTTTCTATATTCAGAAAATATACATTATTAATATCGGAAAATATTTCCGAATTCCCTTTCTAAATTCCTCCTTGGCCAATTCATTTCATTTTCTACGCGTAGAAAATAACTCTTATTTTATTTGGGAAACATTTCAAAATCCTTTAAATTTAGCATGATGTTATGAAACATCGTTATTATAATCAAACCATTAATCATTTATTAACTAACCATATTGCTAACCAATCTTCACAATCAAACCTTAATTATTTCTCCATCAATCATGAAGTCAATCAAGTTGAGGTATAATTACCTCTCAGACCTTAATTGAACAAAATCATTAACTTTGAAATAGTCAAAGCTCCTAACTTCGAACAAAATATCGCTTACGTGACTCTCAGATTCAATCTAAGAATCCACTTCCTTTACGGAAAAACTTGGATTATAACGGTAGCATTATAACCGTTGTTTCCAAATATTTGATTTATAAAACATTACTTTTAACAACAGCGTTACAATCGCTGTCTAGAATTATAGAACATTTATTATAACAATAGAATTACATTCGTTGCTTAGATTTTCAAACCATTTATTATCATGACAGCGTTAAATTCGCTGTTTAGAATTTTCAAAACATTAATTATAAAGACAGCGCTAAAATCGCTGTTTAGATTTATAACTTCTATTTAGAATTATTCATAAAACATCACATTTTTATGAGAAACGGTTAAAATCTTATTTATATTTTCTTTATAACAGTTAGGTTCACAATCTTATTTCAATTATCGCTTTCAAAACTCATTTCCCTTTTTCAATATAATTTCAAAACTTTGAACTTATATTTCAATTTATCCCGTGATAAATAATTTATACCCTCGTTTACAAACACTTTTTGTATTCTCCATTAATATGTCTTTAATTTCAACTCTATTCGAATTCACATTTCTATTTTTGGAAATAAATTTCCTTTTCAAAACTCAAATTTTATTTCCTATTTTTGAAAATATTTACGATATGTAAATATCAGGGCCAGTGTAATTTAAACACAACCTAATCAATCACCAATTAAATATGTCATCGGATATCACAATCAATGAAAACAATAATATAAATGTTGAGGCACCCAGTTGGGTCCCTCCAACCTGTTTCCTTGCGTCCACAGATGTTAATGAACATCAAAAACATTAATTTCACATTAATATGAAATATCATGGTGAACAGAAGTAATAATCGGTTAATGATATAACTATATCAACCAATTTTATCAGCCATACAACCAAACAACCATCACAAAGTAATAAAAAAATTGCTATAAATAAATTTAAAACTCGTTTATATAAAAATATAAACGAGTCAGAGTTAGTGAGTTTACTCACCTTGGTTCGCAGTTGACGGTTCTGCTCTTATTTCGATTAAAATCAACCAAGCGTTTGATTTTATCATGAAAATTCTGTAGCTCGACTCTCAACGGAGATAGTTCTACCGTGTATATTTCATCGTCACGAATCCCTAGTAGCTTGTTCCGTCCGATTCTGTTAACATATAAATGGGATACATTCTTTACAATTAAGAATTCGAATTAATTAAATTATTAATCAATATAATTAGCTTAATAATAATTACCTTATTAATGATTTAATTAGTCATGTTTAATGCCCTTTTAACCATGAATTAGCATCGACAGTTCTTCCACCAGGCTTGGAAACCGCGATGCCAATCCACACTACTTTTAAACCATCGACATTCCTTCCTCCGACCACTGATCACCACTTCTCATTGTCGGAACACCTAAGCTAACTGCCATCACACCCATTGTTGACTGGCTACCATCCCTCTTTAATAGGACATTCCTACCAAGAAACAAAAAGGGTCTGGTCCTCCCTTAATGCTCGCAGCAACTTTCCCAAACATATACATGACTACAACAGTACTTCAAAAGCCATACCTGTCCCTTGTTTAAACATCTCTCAGTCCATGTTTAATCCCACGTTTAAGCATGTCTTCCTCAAATGCTGCTGCGCCAACTACACAGTACCTCATCAACATCTCACTTTCACTCCACCGTTACTCCACTCCTTCCATCCCAATTTTATCCACTTTTCTCACAAGCAGATCCATCCACCTGACTTCACTTCCACCAAACTACCATACTCCTTCACCATATTTGCAGTTTAAATCACGATTTCGGCGGCCGGACTATCACGTGTGACCAACTCTCCGCCTCTGACCAGCGTGAGGTTCTCCGATGTCCTGTCCAAATCGAACGAGCCAAAAGAAACCAGTTCAACCACCTCTCCATCTTCCTTCCGTTCCACCCAATGCAACTGCGAACCTTTCATCTACCAACCCTAAACCGCCACCACGTTTTGGTCATCGCCTCCTCCCCCAAGTCAAACACCATAACATCGATCTCGCCACCAACCACAGATTCTACGGCTGCCACCTTCAAAGTCAGATGATCACTGTCGCTCCAGCAGTCTCTTCTCTGTCCAACTCGAAGTGATATCGGACCCTCCGAAGTGGCTACAAACAGACCCGAATATTGTCGATTTCCCACCCTATCTCCCCTTTAATCGACGGGGAACGTTAGCCCTAGGTTGGCTGTCTTCAGAAGTCGAATACCAAACTGGTAATCGCAATCCCTCAACCCCGCGGTCAGACTTGATTTCATGGAGATTTTGGGTTTATCGGAATTTTGAAAGAATGGAAAAACAATTGGCTTTGTTTTGTTTTGGAATCAGAAGGAGATATAATTGTTCCAATGAAAATAGGAGACGAATAATGATTTAGTATTTGATTTCTTATTTGCAGTTGGGTCCTCGGGTCTGAGAAGGAAAATATACTCTATTTAAAACAACAGCAGCTGGGAGGCACGGGATTTATTTCCCTTGGCACGCACAGAACTGAAGTGGCTTGGCAATCACGTAATATAGAGAATAGGGTAGGGTGGTGTTTTTCAACGTAGGCTGTATTCTGATATACTTGGCGTGTGATGTATTCAATTCTATATAGTGTAGGCTCGGTTTCATGTGTTCGTATTAATTATAATGAGGTCTGTGTAGAAATATTTGAGGACAATTTGTTTACTGTTGGTTTTAGAAGCATGTGCCGTGACTGATAAAGGATACGATGTATATATAGCCAAAGATTTCAAGATCACACATTTTTTTCCAAAGATTTCTAATCGATTTAAAAGATTTGTCTTAAGCAGATTTATTAAAGATTTGAGGTAGGTCGTATATAGATTATCACTATGATTTTATGTTGACTTTTGCTTGGACTCGGTTTTAAAATTCATAATGATGTTTAATTAAATTAATTCCTTATAAATTTCCATTTATAATTCAAATAGAATATTTAAAACAAATTTAAATATTCAGAACTCAATGGCTAAAAATCCAGGTTGTTACATTCCTTCCCCCTTAAAATAATTTCGTCCTCGAAATTGCTATGCAGTAAAGATGCTATAACTCTAACTCTTCATAACCTACTTAGTTGAAATCTTATATTCCATATCTTATAACCCAGTTCTTACCCAACTTTCGAATTCTCATACCAATACTCGACCATTCATAATTCTCTCCAAATGATCTGTCCACCATTTTTGGACAATTCATCATCACTTTCTCGTCTTCAATCTATATGCTCTTCTGCATATGCACACTCATTCCAATTGATTTTAAATCCATTTATCATTTCATTATTCCACTTGAAATTTTATTAACCAATTCTGGTTTTCTTATTTCAATTACATTTAACAACTCGATTTTAAATTATCAAAAGTTTCTTAAAAATTTTCAAACTCTTTAAATTTTTGAAAAAATTCGCCAGCATCTCCTTTGCACGGCTCAATCGGTATAACCACAACTCGCCTTTTTAGGCCTTCTCCAATCCAAAAGTAAATCAAAAAGCCAAGCAACTTGCCCCATAGGATCATAAAACCATCAAACCCATGTAGTATTGTAAACATGTACCTTTTTGTCGGGCATAATTCTATCTCTTGCATTTGCTTCCATTCAATATCTGCTCAGCATACATATATCCATTTCCAGTTGGTTTCAAATCAATCCAACTTCCAATTTTTAATTATCTAATCAACATCTGATTAGTTCACTTCCATTTTATCAATTCAAATCTGATTTCTATTTAAGTCAATCCACTTGTTATACTTGAATCCAAATTTATCACAATTCAGTTTCAATTAACAACATCCAACATATATTTAACTTGAAAATTCATAAGTTGAATTCATATTGATAATTCGAATCTCAACATTTCTCTTTATTTAATTTCATTCAGAATTATTTCTACTTCAGTCCAATTTTGTTTAACTTAACTTAAGTTAAATTGCAATACAATTGATATGTTTTTACCATTTCAATCTATTTAACTTATACAAGTAAAATTTAATTTTTAGAATTCAAGTTCCCGAGTTTATTTCAAATTAATTTGAAATCATATATATTTATACACATATTTATAATCAACTCAATTCAAAACTTTTGAATTTCTAAAACAATAGTATTTTTCTCAAACAATTTCCATTAATAAATCTACTATGGTAGCAATCCGTCACTCAGAAACTCGAAAATGAATACTGATAATGTCGCGATCCATTATCAGAATTATTTTCTCGCCAATGAAGTGATTTCAGCGCTTAATCCCTTTAAAAGTCCGTTTAAACCATTCTTATTGTAACACCCCACACCCGCTAAGGTCACTCACAAGGGGAATGCCTTAGCTTCGGTGGAGTATTTAAGTGAATATAGAACTGAAAAATTACAACAAGACAGATATAAGTAATACTTGAAATTTTAAAGCATCATTTCATTGCAGCAGAAGGTAAACATGTTTGGTTACATCTCAAAAACCAACAAGAGTCAAGTACAAAATATCCATCTCGTTAAAACATAAGTACATAATCCCACTACATACTAATAGCCATAATAGAAAAGATAACCGAGCTTTTCTTCAAGAGTCCAAGCTCCAAAAGATAGATAACGCAATCTGATCAAAGCCCACTAGTGCTAGGCCCACTCTGAGAACCTGAGGGTTGGGGAAAAGATAAAAACAACGGGGTCAGACATAAGTCTGAGTGAGCCCTATAACCTTAACAATACAATCATTAAAGTAATTAGGGTATGATATAAACCTGGTACGGTACGACTGGGGATAAATGACTACACTAAGTAGCCAACTAGACTTAGGATAAACTAAGATAACGGTAAAGATGCGCCTATCCACCCAAGGATAAATACTACATTGCACCACACCAGATCTACCCACCCAAGGATAATTCCTACACTGCACCACACCAGTTCCACCCACCCAAGGGTAATTCCTACTTAAAGGTTGATCCCCACTAAGTATACTTAGTAATTTTTGATAGTAGTTTCGTGTACCCCTAGCTGACTACATAGGTGCCATCTGCCCCTATCTCCACTAGGTGTACCCTTAGTAATCTTAATAGTAGTCTCTTGTACCCCTAGCTGACTACATAGGTGTCGTCTTCCCCTATCTCCACTAGGTGTACCTGCTACTCCCCAAGCGATCGGCTCCCTACCGTAGATACCCGTGCTGGCCCCACAGTGGGGTGTATCACTCCCCAAAGTGGCAACCCGAAAATGGTGCACGGCTTATATCTACACGATGCAACAACGTCTTACCTACCAGCCCGGGTCCACACACGCATATGAAACCCATTGGACTTGCGTTGCCACCGCTACCCCGTTTTGGCCTCTTATAGTCAAGCCCAGTACGCGTGTCCTGTCCTCGACATGGGTCGAGCCCAATAAGATACATATGGGTTACTGGGTGAAATGGGCCCCCACAAGCTACTACTTAAGCTTGTCATTTTATCTAGTGCATCCCACTTAACCCCTTTTTATAATCATGCCCACTTACATGTTAAGGTTTGGTTAAGTCATCTAATCATATTTCAATTGCCACTCAAGGCACCCACTAGATTTCTACATGCCACCCAAGGCACCCACTTAACCCTTTAATCATGTTTAGTTACATGTTCCCCTTTGGTTAAGTATTCTTGTCGTATTCTCTATTGTCACCCAAGGCAACCCACTAGATTTTTCCACATGCCACCCAAGGCACCTACTTAACCCTTTAATCATGTTTAATTACATGTCCCACTTTGGTTAAGTATTCTAATCTTATCTTCTATTGCCACCCAAGGCAACCACTAGATTTTCCCATGCCACCCAAGGCACTTACTTAACCCTTTAATCATGTTTAATTACATGTTCCACTTCGGTTAAGTATTCTAATCGTATTTTCTATTGCCACCCAAGGCAACTACTAGATTTTTCCACATGCCACCCAAGGCACCCACTTAACCCCTCATGTCCTCTACATGCTAATATGGTTAAGTGTTTCTTAATTGATTAAGAACGTAACCGTTGTAGAGACCTCTCACATTAGACTATCTCTTATGGCAGCTGGATTTGCCGGTCGGGTCCGGGCAGCCTTACGCCATAACCGAGTCTAACCTCGTGTCCTTACACTTGTCACGTATATAGTTTGTGCCTAAGACCTCTCACATTGGGCCAATCATTTGTAGCCGCTGGATTTGCCGGTCGGTTCTGGGCAGTCTTATGCTACAAAAGGGTCCAACCTCGTGTCTTAGTCGATTAATTACACCTAATTAATCACCCCCATCTTTCGAATTAATTTTTTCCTAATTAATTCCAATTTTTTAATGATGTACATAATTGACTCAATTATGTCCATCCTCTTTATGGTATGCATAATCATACCAATTTCACACCATTTCATTAACATGTATATTAACCCCATCGTTCCCCACGTAAATCGCTAACATGACATAAAAGGGAAGATTCATCACACATACAATGGGTTCAAATTGCATGACATTAACATGGGTTTTAAAGGTGTCAACATGCATATAGAATCAACCCAACTAGCATAAATAATCAACCCAAACTTGCATGAATCACATATGTCATAAGGAGGTTAACTTGCATAGGTTATTTATGTCATACAAAAAGGGGTAAACTTGCATATGTATGTATGACATACAAAGGGGTTAACTTGCATATGTATGCATATCATACAAAGGTGTAAACTTGCACATGTTACTTGCATATAATCAAACACCAAACTTGCATATCATGTCATGTATGAACTTGCATATAATCATACACCAAACTTGCATATCATGTCATGTATGAACTTGCATATAATCATACACTAAACTTGCATAACATATCATGTATGAACTAGCATATAATCATACACCAAACTTGCATATCATGGTGTCATAATGGATCAATGTTTCTCATACGACTTGCATATCTTGCATAACATCAAAAACACCTAGCATATGACTTGCATAACTTGCATAACTTCATGAACATATATCATATGACTTGCATAACTTGCATAACACCACAAACACATAGCATATGACTTGCATAACTTGCATAACATCATAATCACATAGCATATGACTTGCATAACTTGCATAACATCATGAACATGTATCATATGGCTTGCATAACTTGCATAACTTCATGAACATATAGCACATAACTTGCATAACTTGCATAACATCACAAACACATAGCATATGATAACATAAACTTGCATTGATCCACATTCATAGCCATAACCTCATTATATCCTATCATAATCATTTCAACAATTGGTTATTAAGGCTATATAAAACTCACAACTTGTTGATTAGCACTTCTAAGAAGAAGATTAAGTTGCTAGAGTTGATTAGAGATTGATTTGAGATGCTATCTTTTTCTACAAATTGATGGAGGCTCCTTCAAGTTGCATTTTGATGGCATGACGGCATTGTTTCTATTTTTAGTATGAATTAGGGTAGTCTTAGGGTGTATTTATAGATTAGTTAGGTGTTCTAGGCCCTTAGATTAAGCCTAAATCAGATTAGAGCCGTCAGATCACGTCCTAGCCACCAAAACACAGCCCAAAAGCCAAGCTGATGCACCCAGGTCACCTGGGCTCGACCAGGGAGGTCGACTCCCAGGTCGACCCTAGGGTCGACTCCCCAGTCGACCTGGAGGGGGGGAGGTCGACCCCCTGGGTCTGGCGGGATTTTTCCCGCCACTTCTGAAAATTGAAATTTTAATTTTTAAATCTGAATTTAAGTTTCTGAAAACTTCTTTGGGCCTTATCTGGGTCATACGGACTCCGATTTTCGAAAACTCGGACTCTATTTCGCGTATTTTTCCAGACGAACGCAATGGCATAGCCCGTTTCCCCTGATTCAGATTTTTAAATTTAATTCTGCCCTGTTTTATATTATAGCAAGTTATTCAACATACGGGGTGTTACATTCACCCCTACTTAAAGGATTTCGTCCCCGAAATCTCTAAGTCAAGAAGAACGTATCCTACCAACCAAACAACCATCTACTCAAACCATTAAACACTGGCATCCATTGTCCTTAGAGCTTATAATGCTGTATGAACATATGCAAAGAGTGTGTGTATATGTTCCCTGTCTAATGTAAAATTAGGCAGTCTACTAATTCAGTTGACCTCCTTAATGCAAACCATGATAGTGCCATGCATCCAATATGTATGCAAAAGAATCCTATCGACACACACTATCTCTACATGTGTGCACAACCATACACCAAAATGCATCATCCATGTGATAACACAACCATTATACATCCATTAATATAGCTACCTACACACAATTTTATGCAATATGCAATATGAAGTGATTGAGCCGATCTAGTGCCTAGAGTGTGTATATGGATCCACGAGCAACCACTAGCAACCACTTGCATCCATCAAACATAACATGTCTCAAACACATGTTTCAACCATAGGTTTTCCCTATCTAAAGGTCAAAGGTACTAATGAGAGGACATACTAAAGATAAGATAAGTACTAGACAAACGATACAGGAGAAGTTAAAAGACATACCCTCAAAAAGAAATGGGTACAATGAATGCATCTTCGCTTCTGTCTCCCAAGTTGCATTACTCTCATCTTCTCCCCTTGGCACTTTGACTAGTCGAACCTCTCTGTTTCTCAACTTCCTAATCTCTGACCCAAGGATGCGGGTAGGAGCTCGTCGAATAGTCGCATCACGCTCTACCTTTACTTCCCTAAGCAGGCTCGGCTCTACCACCTCTGCGGTCTCATGTAGGCACTTCCTCAAATGTGACACATGGAATACGTCCTGTACCCCACTGCTTCTTGCAAACTCTTCCAAAACTCGCTAGTGAAGATAGGATCTTGATCGCTCACTATGCTAGAAGGTACACCATATAACCGGGCTATCTCTCGAAGGTAAATTGAAGCTAGCCATGGAGCCGTTCTCTTGCTCTTCACGGGTGTGAAATGGGCACTCTTAATAAATCTGTCTATCACAACCCAAATTCCTATATTACCCTTCCTCGATCTAGGTAACCCATCAATAAAATCCATCGAGACGCTATCCCACTTCCATTGCGGAACTTCCAATGGGTGAAGCAACCCACCGGGTTTCTTTTTCTCCGCTTTCACCTGTTGGCACACCAAGCATCTAGCGACATACTCGACCACATCTTTCTTCATATCCTGGTACATCTTGTCCCCACCGGGATAAATGGTCATCCTAGAACGGTGTGCATCATCAAGAATAGCCTTCCTCAAACCCTCGTCTTGCGGTACACAAAGTCTACCGTCTCTACTCAAGCACCCCCTATAGTCTAGGGTGTACCTACTCAAATGGCTGGACGACTCCCCCCATATGAGCCTCTCTACTAACTCAACCAACTGTGGGTCGTCCCTCTGTGCCTCGCCAATCCGTCAAAAAAGAGTAGGTCTGACCTCCAAGGATGCTATCCAACCGGGTATATAGTCAACGGAAGGTCTAAAATCAAACATCGAGATAAATTCCAAGCTTCGTCGTTCCACGAACAATGGACTCAAGGATAACCTTTTTCCGCTCAAGGCGTCCGCCACCACCTTACCCTTGCCAGGGGTATATGCTATCTCGAAATCATAGGATGCTAAGAACTCCATCCACCTTTTCTGCCTCAAGACTATGCGCTCGAAGAGTCTCCAACACTTCCCTAAGATGTAGGGCATGCTTTTCTCCAATTCTGGAGAAAATCAGGATATTCTCCCATACAAAATCGTCACAACTATCCATCTCTCACGCAAACCATCCTAGTCGAACTCGACATCCCCCAAGTGCAAGCCCCAAAGGCCTAAACCAATATCAGACAAACACCCAAGGGACACCTCCTTCAAATTCAAACGACCTACGTGAGATGATACTAGTAAAAACGGCTAAATAATTAAGCCCTTGTCCAACTCTGGATGTCCTTGCCAGTCTCACTCCAGAACCACCGTTGATCAAATAACTGGCTTTGCTTAACCTATTAAGCACATACGAAAACTTATTTCGTTCCTAGAAAAGACCAAGATGTCATCCATAAAGACCCCTACGAAGCTATTTAGGTACTCCCTGAACACCCTACTTATCAAATCAACAAAGTATGCGGGGGTGTTCGTCAAACCAAATGGCATCACCAGCTACTTATAGAAACCATCCGGAGTCTTAAAGGCGATCTTCTCTATACTATCCTCAGTCACTCCCCACTGATGAAATTCCATGGCCAAGTCCCACTGCGAAACACTGAGGCGCCAACCAACTGATCAAAAAGATCATCAATCCCTGGGCAATGGGTGTCTATTCTTCTTTGTGAGCTTGTTAAGTCCTCTTATAGTCTACACAAAGTCTGAGGGACCCATCCGCCTTCGTGGCAAAAACTACTGGAGCACCCCACTCCGATATACTTCGTCTTATGAACCCCTTCTCAAGCAACTCCCCTACTTGCTTATGGAGTTCCCTCCTCTCACGAGGAGCCATGTGGCGCACTAACAAAGATACTGGTTTAGCATCGTCTACCCGATATATTCGGAGGTCTATCTCCCGCTTCGGAGGTAAGCCCTTCACCTTCCCAAACTCATCCGAGTATTCCCGGACCACTCTAACAGATCGCAAACTCTCGACCGAAGCGTCAAGCGATTCAAGATAACTTAGCAGAACAGAATCTATGGGATTACAAGAGATCTCGAGAGTGTTACCCAAGCGGGTCATGAGCCTAACAACTCTCCTTTCACAATCAAGAACGGCACCATTACTGGATAACCAGTCCATGCCCAAAATCAACCCATAGCCCGTGAAGCCCAAACAAAAGCATCACCTCTAAACTCAACGCTAAGTATGGAAATCTTCAAACCCAAACATATCATGGACAAATAAGTGGAGCCTGCCCAATTGGGTTTAAAACAACCACGGGATCATCTACTCAACTGGTGTCTAGGTGCAGTGACTCAACTACTGATGATGAGATAAACGAATGTGGTGCGCTAGAGTCGAATAAAGTTCGAACAGGATGATCGAGAGAACCAAATTTCAACTTAGACGGTCCTACCCCCATCAGGTATACCCGTCGTGAGGGGATACATCTACCCTCCAGAAGATCCTGAACTTCGTCCTTACCTTTTTGACAACCCCAAGGTGTCCTATTTCTCCAAAACAACTAACCTTCCCCTTCACATTCTCCTTTCGTGGCCTTCTTACCACGATGAGGTTTTGTCCTTTATTTACCTAATAGCTATTTGAACCTTCCTCTCTCGTCCATCTTAAAGGTACCCATAAGCCCTCCACCTCCTTGGACTACCTTCTTAGCCCGACAAACGACTTAGTCCCTTGAAGTGGTTCTTCCGTCCTTCATACGGAAGTCCTTATTTATCTTAAAAAGACATTTATACGCGGAGGGGAAATTCAAAAAGAGATAGAGGAAGAGATTCAAAACGGAGAATCCGAAGGATAAAGATATGGCTATTTGGGGATTGTGCTTTTCTTTCAAAAACTTTTCTCTTAAAAGACATGTTTTTGAAAATACTTCTTCCGAAAATATTTTTAGAAATAGTTTTCTAAAAATTTTATCTGTTCTGGTAACCTTAAGCTCTGATACCACGTGTAACACCCCACACCCGCTAAGGTCATTCACAAGGGGAATGCCTTAGCTTCGGTGGAGTATTTAAGTGAATATAGAACTGAAAAATTGCAACAAGACAGATATAAGTAATACTTGAAATTTTAAAGCATCATTTCATTGCAGCAGAAGGTAAACATGTTTGGTTACATCTCAAAAACCAACAAGAGTCAAGTACAAAATATCCATCTCGTTAAAACATAAGTACATAATCCCACTACATACTAATAGCCATAATAGAAAAGATAACCGAGCTTTTCTTCAAGAGTCCAAGCTCCAAAAGATAGATAACGCAATCTGATCAAAGCCCACTAGTGCTAGGCCCACTCTGAGAACCTGAGGGTTGGGGAAAAAGATAAAAACAACGGGGTCAGACATAAGTCTGAGTGAGCCCTATAACCTTAACAATACAATCATTAAAGTAATTAGGGTATGATATAAACCTGGTACGGTACGACTGGGGATAAATGACTACACTAAGTAGCCAACTAGACTTAGGATAAACTAAGATAACGGTAAAGACGCGCCTATCCACCCAAAGATAAATACTACATTGCACCACACCAGATCTACCCACCCAAGGATAATTCCTACACTGCACCACACCAGTTCCACCCACCCAAGGGTAATTCCTACTTAAAGGTTGATCCCCACTAAGTGTACTTATTAATTTTTGATAGTAGTTTCGTGTACCCCTAGCTGACTACATAGGTGCCGTCTGCCCCTATCTCCACTAGGTGTACCCTTAGTAATTTTAATAGTAGTCTCTTGTACCCCTAGCTGACTACATAGGTGCCGTCTGCCCCTATCTCCACTAGGTGTACCTGCTACTCCCCAAGCGATCGGCTCCCTACTGTAGATACCCGTGCTGGCCCCACAGTGGGGTGTATCACTCCCCAAAGTGGCAACCCGAAAATGGTGCACGGCTTATATCTACACGATGCAACAACGTCTTACCTACCAGCCCGGGTCCACACACGCATATGAAACCCGTTGGACTTGCGTTGCCACCGCTACCCCGTTTTGGCCTCTTATAGTCAAGCCTAGTACGCGTGTCCCGTCCTCGACATGGGTCGAGCCCAATAAGATACATATGGGTTACTGGTTGAAATGGGCCCCCACAAGCTACTACTTAAGCTTGTCATTTTATCTAGTGCATCCCACTTAACCCCTTTTTATAATCATGCCCACTTACATGTTAAGGTTTGGTTAAGTCATCTAATCATATTTCAATTGCCACTCAAGGCACCCACTAGATTTCTACATGCCACCCAAGGCACCCACTTAACCCTTTAATCATGTTTAGTTACATGTTCCCATTTGGTTAAGTATTATTGTCGTATTCTCTATTGCAACCCAAGGCAACCCACTAGATTTTTCCACATGCCACCCAAGGCACCTACTTAACCCTTTAATCATGTTTAATTACATGTCCCACTTTGGTTAATTATTCTAATCTTATCTTCTATTGCCACCCAAGGCAACCACTGTGGTTGATGATCAAAGCACGGCCTTTGTGGCGTAGCTTTGTGTAGCGTTGATTCGCGAGCCTCACACCCTGGTTGTGAACCAAAAAGGGAGAGGACCTCAGGGAGGACATGCGTTTCTTTCTAGTTAGAAGTGGCGTCAGTGGTTTTACACGCCCTGACGAGTTTGACTTATGTGGTTGTTGCTGTTGCGAGGCGCCTTGGATATATCGATGACTATGTGAAGCCGATGGAGTCATTCGTTGGCTCATTTACGCCCCAAAGGGCAGGAAAACGCAGTGTTCAGGCATTTTAATCCACGTTGGTGGACCGGCCCTGATGATCCAAAGGCTTGACCGAGTAATTGCCTGAGACATGGGCTAGATTATCTCGAATCGATAGAGGACTATCTTTTGCCTCGGTTCACAGATGGAAATCCAGCTTCCAATACGTGACTTTGCGGTTTCAATTGTAGAACTAGTATGGCGACATGATATATCATACCCATGCCGTCTATGATTGATATTTATGATTGAAATTGTTTTGACACTATACACTTATAGTACTATCAAAATAATCTGTTTTTAAAAGTATCAAGCATTTTTTGGCTATTATAAGGTAAAATCCTATCCCCCGGCTTGCATTGCATTGTGTGATAGGACCTGGGTCTTATAATAGCTTCATTTTTCTTTATCTAGCATTGCCCTGTTTGTTCTATACACTGGTGTTCTTGGGAGGAAACCCGTTCCGTGTTATACGGTTTGGTCCCTTGATTTACCTAGCTTTAAAAATAAAGATTAATAACTGTTTTAGTTCTCACACCAATCACATGACTGACCTGGAGTTTATTGTTTTAACCTAAACTCTGGGTGCCCTTATTTTGACATGGGCAGCTAGTAGTTTTTGGTTTTGCAGATTTATATTCACAGGATCCTGATTTACAGCTGGAACGATACTCGGAGAGCTTTGTATCCGTGTATTACTTCTAGTTGTGTTTTGTATTATTTTCCGCTGTGATGTATTTAAATGTATTTTAAATCTCTGATATTTTCTGTGTAATATTTGTTTATACTCTGTATATTCTTGTATTCTGATGGAATTGTTGTAATAAACAATGAAATGTTCTTCTGTCTGTGTTCTTTTGTGTGTCGTTCTCGAAGTATCCGTGCTTTCCTTACCGGGGAAGTTACGGGTAACTATAGTGATATCAGAGCTTTGGTTTACAGAGCTCGGAGAACAAGACACGTTAGAACCATACGAAAGAATTCATCAGATATTGGATTAGTAATATCCAATGGGAATGACTCGTTAGAGATGGGATCAGCAGTATCCTAGAACGAGTGTGAAGAGTATATTTTTGAAATATAAAAAGAAAAACAATTTTTGTTTTGAAATTTAAATCTTTGTATACGTATTTGAATATTTATTTTAAATTAATTTGGGCAATCCGATATATAAAGATTTTGCATATACGCCTTGCAAACATGTATTCGAAGTTTTAATGTACTGGATAGTTATAGAAGCACACTCTAGTTGCCCGGGGATAATTCGGGTGATGGGGCACCATCGCCATTATTTATTTTCGAGTGACGAAAGTGCGATTTCTATATATTTCCATTAGACTGGTGTGAGAACCAAAATATAGATAGGATATATTGTTGTGAATTAGAACCAAAAATGTGATTTTTGACATATATCAAAATTATGAGTTTGAAAAGCTAATTCACTAATTGATTGCTGATTGTGTTGTTTGATTATTATTTGTTTAATTAAATGTCAAACCTTTAGCCCAATTGAACCAAATAATGAATTGTATTGAAAATTTGTCGCATTTGCATGCATATACATGTACTTACATTGAAAAGGTCATAGCAAGGAGACTAGAGCAGAGGAATAAAATTGTTTACCCGACAAATAGGTACATGTTTACCATAATTAACTGTTTTGTTTGGGTGATAATGATTTTATGAGCCGCTTGGTTTTTTCTTTTTCTTTTTGATTGAAGAAGGCCATGGGAGGCTATATGAAATACCCCGAAGTCCCCGGTGCAGGGGAGGTTATGGCGAAATTTTTTGAAAATTTATGGTGTTAGCCAAATTTTTGAAAAATTTGAAAAGTTCTTAGAAACTGAAAAGTTGAAGGACTTAAGCCGTAATTAAAACGATGGAAGTTGAGTTGATTAGTTAAACAACTTTCGGCTTCGTTCCTTTTCGGGGACGAAAAGTTTTAAGTGGGGGAGATTGTAATAACCCGGAAATCTGAGCTAATTTAAAATTTTTATTTTGGCAATTTTAGTGAATTTTGAATATTTAAAATGAATTATTTTAAATTATATCGACGAGAAATTTATTTTGAGTGGAATTCGAACGTATATATTTATATACGTCGTCGTTAGAATATAAATATTTATTTTAAATTATAAAAGGAATTGAAAATGGCGTGGTAGTTCGATAATTCGATTTCAAACTTCAAATGAATGTATTGGGTGCAAAATAAACACAATTTTAGCGAAACCAAAAATATTTGAATCTATTTGAGAATATCTTTCCAACGAATACGTAAAATTGAAATTTCATAGAGGGGATAAAAAGTTATACCCAGTTGAAAATTCAGAATAGTCGCTATGGAATTCTGGCCCTTAAAAAGGGAAATTTTGCAAATGACCTCGGTTTCGACGAAACCACTTTTGGTGGATCCATGATGTCAAGTTATTGCTATGTTTCAAAATTCTTAATTTTTCGAATCAATATGTGAGCGTGGCAAAGGAAAACGCATTTGACCAGTTTTAGTTGATTTTAATCGACTAGAAAATGGTCATTTTTCAAACGGTCTCAGAATTCGATGAAATTAGTTTTGTTAGGACCGCATCGTTAATACGAAGCTAGAAAATATTTTTCGGGAATTTTTCTAGTTAGTATGTGGCCCCGGTAAATTGAAATGCGCGTTCAAATTCAATATATAGATTTATATTTTGATTTTGACGAAAACTGATCGAAACAACCGAACTGGCTTGCGATACATATCCCATTGTGTTCGGAATGGGGGTAATTAGCTATGAATGACTGGCGGTGGGTCTCGTTTTGAGGTCAAAATAAAAAGTACCTTTTTGAAATAAATAAATAATTACATAATATATATATATATATTCGTTTAAACCCTTCCCTTCCTCCTTATCTCCCCTCATTTCCAAATCGAAGACGGCAAAAAAAAAGAAATACGATCGCGCCCCCTATAATGCCGCTCCCCTCGAGGCGACCACCGCGCCCGACTCCCCACACTTGCGTCGGCCTCCCCTTCCTCTCTCTCTCCAATCGACGGCCCCCCTGCTTCCCTCGCATGACAGCTCCACCGCGATGGCCCACACCCCGACGCCGCCTCCTCTGGCAAGCCACCTACTAGACCGACCACCTGCGCGCCCCTCTGGCCCCTGACCCGACTGCCAAACCCCTCCTTCGATTGAAAAGGTAATTTTTTTTTAATTATTTCATTTATTTTCTTGGATGCTAAAGGATATGGTTTTAGTTAGAAAAAGATAGAATTTTTAATTAGAAATTTTAGATTTTTAATAGAGAAGGCTATGATTTGTATTCATGTAAAAATCCTATTTTTAACATTAGAAAGTAGCGATTTTTAACATTAGAAAATATTTCACTTTTAAATATATAAGATTTCTGTTCTTGCATATAACAAGGTAATTTTTACAAATAAAAATAGGATTTTTACAAACGAATATGATTTTTATATAGTAGAAGTATTAAAAATATGATTTTTTATTTATGTAGGGTAATAAAAATGTGATTTTTATTATGAAGTTAGCGAAATAAAAATTCGATTTTTATATATTTGAGGTAGCAATAAAAATTCGATCTTTATATAAGTAGTAGATATATAAAAATATAATTTTTATATAGAATGAATTGTTGTAAAAATATATGAAGTGTTGTAAAAATATATGAAGTAGTGATAAAAATATAATTTTTATTATAAACAACGGGACAAGGGCTGCATTGGAATTTCAGGCAGATCTAGACGGTTCAGCAGTTCAAAGGCAAAGCACAGCGGAGTGGAACCCTCTGTGAGAACTCCTAACTTTTAATTTATTTCTAGTTTAAAATATATACTAGGATGCAAACGGTGTTTAGTAGCACCCGACACCCGTCGTCCACAGACCATGGACGGCTTGTATGCTTGTTTGTTTAATTTTGATGTGTAGTTGATTGTGTGACGTGATGTGAAATGAAATAAAATATTTATATAGTTAAAAATATTTTATAGTTGAAAATAGAATTTTTAACTTGTATTTAAAATGAAATAAATATAAACAAATTGGAAGATTTGTTTATATACACACATTTGACTGATATTGATTGGGACGTTAAATTTTACACATCGCCCAACTACACAAATAAAATCTGTGTTTGATTGTTTGAAAACCCCACACGGGTATTGGGATGATATATGACATACACTAATCCCAATAATTAATTGTATGTCGATCAATTGATTGACAGACTGTTATAAGCATTGAGTATTTATATTTGATGCTTATACTGTGCAGAATGCACTTTGGATGATGGTTGATTATTTGTCGTTGTTGATATATACATGCGTTGTATGGAAATCCATAGAAATAAAATCTATGATAATTGATTGGGCCTCATTCCAGTTTTGAATAGAAATATTTGAATAGAAATATTTGAAAAAGAAAAAATTTGAATAGAAATATAGGAAAAAGGAATATTTGAAAATAGAAATATATAAAGCCGTGTTGATTAGATTGACGCCATTTTGATGTGAACGATATTTATATCGATTTTATTCATTTTTCAATAAATATTGAAAGTGATTTCGAAATTCGAATTAAAATTGAAATGAATTGAAATTCGAATTAAATTGAAATGAATTAAAATTCGAATTAAATTGAATAGATTTGAAATTCGAATTAAATTGAATAGATTTAAAATTCGAATTAAATTGAAATGAATTGAAATTCGAATTAAATTGAAATTGAATTGAAATCGATTTGAAATGAAATTAAAACGAATTTATATTGAAAAATTCAATCTTGATTAGAATTTGAAAAGGAAGTTGAAATCGTTTTGAAAACGATTTTAAAACGATTTATAAAATACGTTTTAAAAGGAAATCGACGAAATATATAATATATATATTATATATATATAATGGCCTGAATAGAACGCGCCGCGCCGCGGTAGTTCGCGAATTTCGACCATTGACTTCGAATGGATATTACGGGAGATCCGACCATCGGATTCTCCTAAAACCGAAACCGTTGGGTTCGTGTCGAAAAGAGATTTCTAAGAATATTAGAGATTTGAAATCTAACGGTGGGATTTGGAGTTATGTCCAAATCAAATTTGGAAAAGGTCGCTGTAAGTGCAGTTTGATGGCCGTTGATGGAAATCGACTATACGGGCCTTGATAAAATTATTAAAAATGGTAATAATTTGTGTAAAATCATAAGAAATGATTTGTGAAGAGTTGGGATGAAAATTTCCATATTTGAAAAGATAAAAATAGATTTTTATCGAAATGAACTAGTTTTGAACTAGAATTATAATTTTACTTATTTTTAAAATAAATAAAGTGGATTTGAAAGGGTTTTGAAAATAACCAGAATTTCCAATACATGAATTGGAATGGATTTGAATCGAAATTGTCTTTGGAATATTTCGATGTTGGATTTTGTGATGAAGCAGATATTGTTATGGGGATTTGAAAGATATATTTATATCGTTATTTCCAATACGATATTTGTTGGTCGTAGAATTTGATATTGAATATAAGCCGATATATTTTCTATTCAGAGCCTTGTATTTAATATCAAATGTGATTTGGGTTTGTCGTGAATGACGTCTTCATTAACACTGTTCTTAAACCCAGTTGAGGAAAAGATTAAATCTTTTTTATTTAGATTTAATGAAGTGTACCAATTAAATGGAATTTAATTGGAATTGAATTTGAATTGATTTTTGGGTTTATCGTGAACGGTGCTTTAAATAACCCTTGTTCGTTAACCCGATAATTAATGGAATGTGATTTTGGGTTGTCGTGAATGGTATCTTCAATAATATTGTTCTTAGACCCAACGGAGTTAAGAAAATCAGAAACTAACTGGAGATTAGTTAAGTTGAATGGTTTCTTGGGTATTGATCTGATGTTGGTTTCGGCCTTCGGGGTTAATACTTAGGGAATTGCTCGCTTGCTAGTTTACGGTTAGGGACCGATTGAAATGTGATGTGATTTTGGGGTTTATCGTGAACCGTGTTTTAAATGACATCGGTTCTTTAACCCAGTTAAAGATTAAAACTAAGTGGAGTTTTAATGAATCTTTAATTGGATTGAAAAGATTGAGAATGGAGTATCACCAGTTATTCTCCAGGCGATAGTTAAATCTTTAATTAGATTTGAACGTGAATAATTGAATTTACCGATAACACCGTAGTGTTAGATATGAAGTATTACTAGTTTTACTTCATGGGATGAATAGGTTGGGATTGGGAAATTAAAACAAATGATTACTTCGGTAAGGTTCTTTATGCCGGCTAGTTTGGATAAACCATAATTTGGTTTGAATTGATATTCAAAAGAAGATTAAAGAATAAATTTAAAGAATTTATCTTTGATAAAATTAATGGGAACCTATCCCTAAGACTATGAAGTTTAGAAACTAACTGAAGATTATTTAAGTTGAATGGTTTCTTGAGTATTGATCCGATGTTGGTTTCGGCCTTCGGGGTTAATATTTAGGGAACTGTTCTCTCACTAATTTATGGTTAGTGACTGATGAATTGGAATGAGGCGTATGTTGGGTTTGTGTAACACTTGTTTATTATATACGCGAGTTATTCGGAAAGACCGAGTTTATCCCATTCTGAATAACTGTTACGACGATAAGTCGAAGATGAAGACAGTGGTCGACGACCGGAGGTCTTCACGTCGTTTGGATAATTACTGATGATCTTGATTGGGTCGTACACCCAAGAGGAGGGAATCAGTTAGTGGTCGTCCAGACGTACTTGGAGATCGATGGATAAGCGAGGTACAAGGTGCCTCTGGTTTCGTTCAGACCTAGAACGGACTTGTAAATGGACTGTGTGTCTGACATTGGATATCATTCTGTGTGATTGATGGATATCGGTTGCATGGAGTGGTTTGCCTGTGTGGCATGGTAAGACGCAAATGATCAAGGCTTTTGTTGAAAAGCAAAGTCTTGTGGTCGATGATCAAAGCACGACCTTTGTGGCGTAGCTTTGTGTAGCGTTGATTCGCGAGCCTCACACCCCGGTTGTGAACCAAAAACGGGAGAGGACCTCAGGGAGGACATCCGTTTCTTTCTAGTTAGAAGTGGCGTCAGTGGTTTTACACGCCCTGACGAGTTTGACTTATGTGGTTGTTGCTGTTGCGAGGAGCCTCGGGTATATCGGTGACTATATGAAGCCGATGGAGTCATTCGTTGGCTCATTTACACCCCAAAGGGCAGGGAAACGCAGTGTTCCGGCATTTTAATCCACGTCGGTGGACCGGCCCTGACGATCCAAAGGCTTGACTGAGTACTTGCTTGAGACATGGGCTATATTGTCTCTAATCGGTAGAGGACTATCTTTTGCCTCGGTTCACAGATGGAAATCCAGCTTCCGATACGTGACTTTGCGGTTTTAATTGTAGAACTAGTATGGCGACATGATATATGGTACCCATGCCGTCTATGATTGATATTTATGATTGAAATTGTTTTGACACTATACACTTATAGTACTATCAAAATAATCTATTTTTAAAAGTATCAAGCATTCTTTGGCTATTATAAGGTAAAACCCTATCCCCCGGCTTGCGTTGCATTGTGTGATAGGACCTGGGTCTTATAATAGCTTGATTTTTCTTTATTTAGCATTGTGCTATTTGTTCTATACACTGGTGTTCTTGGGAGGAAACCCGTTCCGTGTTATACGGCGTGGTCCCTTGGTTTACCAAGCTTTAAAAATAAAGATTAATAACTGTTTTAGTTCTCACACCAGTCACATGACTGACCTGGAGTTTATTGTTTTAACCTAAACTCTGGGTGCCCTTATTTTGACACGGGCAGCTAATAGTTTTGGTTTTGCAGATTTATATTCACAGGATCCTGATTTACAGCTGGAACGATACTCAGAGAGCTTTGTATCTGTGTATTACTTTTAGTTGTGTTTTGTATTATTTTCCGCTGCGATGTATTAAAATGTAATTTAAATCTCTGATATTTTCTGTGTAATATTTGTTTGTACTCTGTATATTCTTGTGTTCTGATGGAATTGTTGTAATAAACAATGAAATGTTCTTCTGTCTGTGTTCTTTTCTGTGTCGTTCTCGAAGCATCCGTGCTTTCCTTACCGGGGAAGTTACGGGTCACTACAGTAAACTAGTAAGAGAACAACTTCCTAAGTATAAACCCCGAAGGCCGAAACCAACATCAGATCGACACTCAAAAAGTCGTTCAACTCAACTAATTTTCAGTCAGTTTCTAATTCTGCTTAACTCTATTTCTTTAACTCCATTTGATTAACTTCTTATTAACACGATCATTTTAAATCTGCAAATCATTTGCTTTTAAATCATCGTTCACTTTAAAATGTATATCTCCTAGGATTTTATTTATAAAATTCTTTTTCGTTTATAATATTCAATTTTAAGTTCGTTTCATTATCGAATTCTATATATATATATATCGATATATCAATTTCTAGTTTATCAAATCTTCTTAAAAATATTCTAACTCCTTAAATTTCCAGAAAAATTCGCCATAACCTCCCTTGTACGGGGTTACCGGAAAAAGTCAAACCTTGCCACACAGGCCGTCTCCAATCAAAAAGAAAAAGGAAAAGCCAAGCGGCTAGCCGATACGACGCATAAAATCTCATATTTAATTTAAATACATACCTTTTTGTCGAGCATTTTATTTATATATCTTCATTAACTTCATTCCAAACCTGTCTCATGTATATCCATACATTTCTAATTCATTTCAATTTAATACACTTATTTTAACTCAACTCATTAATTAATTCATTAATCAACTCTTTTGCCTATTTCACTTTCATATTTGAACATAACACGCTCAAAAAATATTTCAATTTAATTATAAACTAGTCAACTTCCATTTTCCAATTCAGGATTCATATTCGATTTGAATATGAAGTCACGAGTTTAATTTACTTATTCAAAGTCAACTTGATTCAATCGTTTTAACTTAATTTGTTAATTAGTTTGCTAATTAACTATTTTGCTTATTTCACTTGATTTGTAAACATCATTTATAAATTAACTTGTTCATTACCTATCTTAACCCAAGTCTTCATTTCAAACCTATTTGAAACTTAATCCTTTTTATTTACAAATGCCATTTATTCTACTTGTTTATATATTAAACAAGCCTCGCTTTCAAATTCATTTGAAATAAATATTTCTACTTAATACACTTGTATTTATATTTCTGAATTTTTCCAATGATAATTCATTTCACCTCATTTATAAACTTCATTCACAAATGAACTACTTGTTTAAATTGTTCAAAGCAAGTTAATATTTCTAGTCCATTCGAAATTCAAATTTCTATTTTTGAAAAATAGAATTTTCCTTTTAACATCAAAATTTCCTTTTCATGATATTTTTAAATATCAACATTAAGGCCCAGTGGTATTTAAACACACAAAACGCCCAATTATAAATTACAAGTTTTCTAATACATCATATATGATAGTATATATGCAAACAAACAAACAAACAAACAGATAATATATTTTTGAGGAATCCAGTTGGATACCTCCAACCTGTTTTCCTACATCCACATACGTTAGCACATAAATAATACCATCCTGCTTCGAGGCAGGATATCGCGGTATGAAGGTCATCCACTATATATATTGTGGGGCGCATATGGAAATCATCCGCTAATGGTACCGCAGGCATCCGCTAATGATACTGCGGGAATCCAACCACCAATATATATATATATATATATATATATATATATATATATATATATAATAGCCACAAACACCAATCCTAAATAACTAATATATTTTTATAATAGCCACAGTAATATTTTAATGCAACCAAACAACCAACAAATTATTTTTAACGATAAAAATAATTTAAATAAAATTCTTGAGGGAGAATTACTCATAGTGATTTAAATTTTATTTGCCGAATATACATTTGATTCCATATCGTCTCGACTTCGAATCTATTTGAATTGCCTTATCTTGACTCCTATGATAAATTAAATCTTTATTTATCAATTCATATTATTATTAGTTTAAACAAATTAATATGTTATCTTGGACAAGTTAAATTTAAAATGAGTATACCTTACTCATTGGACAAGCTACACAAATACAGCTTCTTCTCCAAATTCAGACTTCTCAGCTTCTGAACTCCATCGCTAAATCACCTAATCGTTATTGTTCTTCCATCTCCAAATTTCAGACCCACTTTTCCAATAAGCCAAAAACCGAACTGCTCTACATACACTGCCGCACCCTTCATCACCATGTTCAATCATTAACATGTTCAATACTATTCCAATTTACACCCAGTATGAACCGTATACCCAGTTCAACACCCAACACCGTCCAACTCCCGCAGCATTCATCGCACCCTTCATTCAAGGTTAGAACTCCACCGCATCACATACCAATGTTAGCCTTTACAGTGGAAACCCCAATTTCCAAACTCACCACCATCCAACTACCGATTCTAGTTCATCATGTTAATCACAGAAAATCAGTCCCCTCCCAGATCGCAATAATTCCATCTCTGTCTTCCACATAGAAACAACTTACCACACTCGCACCCCTCGCAGCATCCATGATCGAATACGTTCAATTCCATTCAGTCCGTTTACTCTGCTCGCCTTCACTAGCAACACAAACCCCATCTCGATCAAAACAAATAAACAGTCGCGACCCCTTACCATCACACCTTGCATCAGAAAATGGCATCGCACCACCCCAAGCTCAATCGAAAACGCCACCAAATCCCTACTCGAAGGCCCATAAACATCGCGACCCTCTTCCAGACTTCGAACCATCTCATCGCACATTGAAATACCCAAAACAGCTTCACACGCCCCCAGAAATTGAGATTCTATTTCGATACCCTATTCGTCGTTGTATATATCGAGCCTCAGGGGATTCACACTTGAAATCGTGACCCCCAATTTCATTTTAACGAGAGGAGTGGTTTTTGTTTTCATTGTTTTGGGATTCCCTTTTTAGGATTTGTAGCGATTTAATGAATTGAGGAGGAGAATCAATCAAAGGGGGAAGTTCACTGTGATTTTATAAAGAAATGTCTTTGATTTCCATTTCTGTTGAGTGGGAGGAGATAGCCCATGTTGGTTATAAACGTGGGTACACCAGGGGCAAGGAAAGTTTGCGGTTTAGAATGAGGAGACTTGGCTTTCATTGTTGTTTAGTTCTGGCCCACACAACAAAAGGATTTATTTTAAATTTAAATTTTTTTCGTTAAAAATCTGTATCCTAAATTTTGAATTACTTCATGATACCTAACTCCTTTCTGAACCCAACAACTGTCATTCTTAGGGTAATACTACCATTCCGAACACACTGGAATGAGCTACGAAGTCTAATTTTATCATCTGAAGGAGATATTAATTTAAACCAATATCAATTAAATTTCAAAAAAATTTATTCTTCGAAAATAAATTAATATTATTATTCTGATTCAAACAGAATTTAGTATTGATTATTTGAACTGACTTTAATTCAGTTTTAAATTTGAATTTAATTTACTTCGTATTACGATAATTTAATCTATTCGATATTAAATCAAAATTGATTATTAAGAATTGATAATTTAATATAAATAATTCATTTATATTATCAACTAAATATTTAAATCCATATTAAATATTTAAAATAAATCGATAATCTGGGTCGTTACACAAGCTGTTTAAACCATGGATCAAATCAAGGTGAGTTAAATTCACTTAGTATTTCCCACTTATATTATAAGTCGGGTTTTTATTTTGTGTGCTATGATTGCTAATGGTTGATTGTTGATTGTTTATATATTCATGTATTGATTGAATTTCTAAAATTAAACGTTGTTTAATTTCAGTTAAAAACCAAATCGTTATTTTTAACGGTTGGTCCCAACTAAGGTAACTTACCTTGTTGGTCACGATTATAAAATAATCATGTTAATTTGTTTGAATTGTTATGTTAATTGGTTGATGTTAATAGTTGTTATTTACTGTTATAGAAATTATCAGTTAAGTGGAATTGAATAATCTGATTGGAGATAACTGATTTGGATACAGGAAAGAACAGGTTGGGGGGATTCAACCGGATTCCTCAAATATATTAGATGGTATTTATATTTCATATTATCATCATATGAATTGTTCAGATTGAATGATTGATTTGATTATTGATCATTGACTGAAATATCGACATTTGTTTTGTTTAAACCAATGGGTGATATTGGTTGAGTAATAGGCAGTATATGGCCTATAAATCAATCGGTTTCTAAATACTGATTTACCATCAGGCGAATCAATATAAATGAAGTTATAAAATTTATTTTATAATTAAAGATAGATTTTTAAATCTATTATTTTGAATAGAATTATTTAAAGAAAATAAATATTTATTATTTAAGTTTAATAAAATAAATTCTGTTGTTAATCAGATTTAAAACCAAGAGAGTAGAAAATTAACGTAACAGTTAAAATTGGGATAATTGTTTTTAAAAAACAATTAAATCAAATTATTTAAATTAATTATATTAATTAATTTAAAGGAAGGAGTAATTGGAATAAATCAATGAAATGACTATATTTGGGTTGACTAATTCAACCGTTTTAAGTGAGAGTGATTATTAATCAGTTTGTTTTGAATTAAGCTAAGGAAAAGATTTGACGTCTATTTGATTTAATTTTTATAAGATTTTAAAAAGTAATTTATTATTTATTCTAGTTAATAAAGAAATTAACTACTTCTACAATAGTTAATGATTGAAATAAATTATTATTTTAATTAATAAAAATTTAGTAGATTAATTTTTATTTGAAATTCATTTGAAAGTAATCGAAGTTAAAATGGAATCGAATTGAATTGTGAAAAGAGTTATGAGTGGGTTTTATATTTTAAACTCGAGTTTTGATAACAAAGTTATAAAAGGAATTTTAATGAAGTACGATAGATGAAATTAATTATTTAATAAATATTTGAATTAAGTAATAAGGAATTAGAAATGAAAGGGATTATATTAAACCCCAGTTATAGATATGAAATTTATAAAAGGAAATGAGGTGTTAAAATGTTAGTTTTAAATTAACATTATATGTAATAATAATGAAATTAAGTAAAATGGGGATTTGAAATAAGATTTTTAAAGCGAGAAATGGGTGAAATGGATTAGAGAAAAGATTGTTAAAAGTGAATTTGGTAAAGGAGTGAGTGATAGGATTTTGCTAACAAAAATCCATGTTATAAAATGAATTGTTAAGAAGCAGAAGTTAAATATGATATTTTAGTAAGCAATTACTTAATCAGTGAATTAACGAAAAACGATTATATTTGAGAAGAGATTTCCATAAGCAAGAAGGTTTGATAAAACCATAATTTAAATAAAATATAAAGAGATTTGTTTTGATATTAAAATAAAATATCGATTTTGGATTACAACTCATTTCTATCTTAAGATAAAAACGTTGTTGATCTAGGTCTAAGGGGTAATTAAAATACTCCAGCTAGAACAACTTCAGGATTATCTGAGATGATATTAGATGTAATGGTAAAGTGGAGTAATAAATTATTATTTCCATTAGAGAAATAATAATGCAACATTATCGGTAAAGATTTGAAGAATATATATTGAGGATTTCAAACTAAGGAAATTAAATGGAGATTATGTGAAAATATAACAATATTTTCGAATTAAAAGAAATTGAAAATTTGAGTTTTAAAATAGGTTTATTCTATAAGAATAAGCATTAGTTATTGTTTCCAAGTAATGAAACAAAAGAGAGTTCGTAATGTTGTTTTTCGAGTAATGAGTTGAATTAATTTCCCAATTATAAATAATGAAGAATGAGGTGACAATTGTTTTGAAAAGAGTTAACTGGAAATAGAATATGGTTATAAGATATTTTTCTAGGTATTATAATGAAATGGTCTTGAGAATCATTAGTATGTTAAAATAAGAAGTAAATACAGTATTTTAACCACCACATATCTATTGATTGGTTTAACCATCAAGCACCCTTTTTGTATTCAAATCTGCCATGTTCGAAGCACATCCCTTAGTATTTAATTAACCATACAATAATTATTTTTAATTAAAGAGGCCAAGGGATGCTGAATACTGGACTAGTGAACTCATTTTATTTCCATGATTGAAAAACTGTTTATTTTGATAGTTAAATCACCGACTATCAAATCTGGCCAAAAGCGTTGTTGGTATGGAAAGACCAGGATCGAATTTATATTCGAAAACCATTCCAACCAACAAATACGTAAAGATGTCAGAAGATGATCGAGATGGAGCATTGAAGACCGTGGATCTTCGTAAGCGGAAGGATTACTAATAATTTCTGGTTTAGCGGCTAGAGATATACTGTGATTCCGTCGTGGTTGAAATCTACGGATTGCAAGGACTTCTCGCTATTGATCCATAGGGTGATACCTAGGATGTGGTAGGAGGGTACCTTCGGTTCATCCTGTTCCTGGATGACTTGTATGGACGAGTGTCTGACAGAGTATTTCCAAAGGAGTCACGTGCGTTGATTTCTTCAAACGTATTTCTGTTGGTGGCAGAGAAGAGGCACTTCTCTTAGCTTAACAGCTAGAGTATTTTTGTGGACATCAATTAGTGATATTCAGTGGATCTGACAATGTGACATTCAAAGTAAATGATGGTCAAATGTTCAGAAGAAAATTAAAATAAATAAATAAATAAATTTGACCTCTAGCATCATCAACCGGGATATGGCATAAAATCGGGTAGGTCGCATTGCTATGTGGGTCGCACCCATCAAAAGGGTATATCATTACCTAATATGGTGAAATTAAATGCCTTCGTTGTCCCTAATTAATTTTGTATGTATGCTATCAGTTCGGTTGGCTGGCCCCTGACCGTGGTAATGATATATTCGGTACTATCAAAGTATAGTGAGGGATCGATCATGTTTAGCCTGGGTTGCAAGATGTTCTTGTTGAACACCAATGTATTCTTCTCCAGATGTACATTGTCAGGAAGGTGGTTCCATACCATTCCAGGAAATCCATTCTCCAATAAGAGCTCGCGGTTTTGATTGTATACTATATATGTAGAGCGTGAAATGCAAGCGTTCTACTAGATTGATATTTATTTGTATTTAAACACTATTATAATACCAGAAAAGATATTGATTTCAAAAAAGGTTTGGGTTATCATAAGGTAAAAACCATCCGCATTTATGTGTGGATTTGGTCTTGTGATTATCCTTTCCTTCAAAAGGATTTTGGCTTTAAAATCAACTTGTGTGATACCTATAAACTTAGTGTGTTTTTCTCACTCTATTTCACCAAACTGACTCGTCGTTTGTAATGCTCGGGTTAGACCGAGGTGTACAGGTCCAGGTTATCGGATGCTGCGAAGTCCAGAGACAAGCTAGATGTGTTCAGACGTATGATATTGTATAATATATTGTTCCTTTGTTTGTTGTATATGAGGACAGGTTATTTTAACTGTCCAGATGTGTGATGTACTCTGATGACTGTAAGTTTTATTTAAAGCTCTTGATAAAGATATTTATATATTATATTTTGTTCCGTTGTGATTTGAGACTCTGTGTTGTGTTAGTTCTTCTTCTTCTATTCTAATATTTCTTTCTTTCTTATCTCACCCTCTGATTTCTTTCCAATAGCTATCTGCTTTTCTGTATAATTTGAGTTGATATGGTTTGATAAATGTCAGCTTAAACCGTACTAAAAAGTGGGTCGTTACATACCATTATTGGTAGAATCAGATGTATGTGATGGTGGTAGGGAAGCCTCGGCTTCCGAAGTCTTTCCAGTCACCGATCTTGTTTGCATCACCATCTATTTTAACACACTAGCGTTAGACATCGCATTAGAATAACCTGTTCCCCTCGTATTGGTGAAAACTAACATGTGCGTGCGGTGTGATGCAAAATTAAGGAAAACACAAGAAATTCAGACAATCCAACAGTTCATTCACAGTTCAGATATACGTTGTATCCTATGTGAAGAGTCAGAGTGTGTGCAATAATATAAAGACTTAGGCAACGCGGGAGAACGGAGGATCGGAGCGATGGGACCAATCGCAAAATCGCACCCCGCTTAGGGCCCGAAGGCTCGAAACCCCGCTTCAAGGTTCGAAAGCTCGAACCCCTCTTAGGGGTTCGAATGCTCGAAACCCCACGGGGTTCGAAAGCCTGAACTCCATCGGGATGCTCGAATACCCCATGGGGTTTGAAAGCCCGAACATCCTCGGGGTTCGAAAGCTCGAACCCCATCATGGCTCTAGAGCTCGAACCCCATCAGGGTTCGAGCCGAATGCTCGAACCCCAGCGAGGTTCGAATGCTCGAGCCTCCATGGGGTTCGAGTGCCTGAACCACCTCAGGGTTATAATCTCCCCCTCGGCACTCGCCTCCTAGCATCTTCCTCTCCTCCGCACACGCCTCCAAGGCACTCGAGACCCACCAAATTTTTGTGCGAAATTCCTAAGTGTAAAAAGCTTGGAGCTCGGACGTTAATGGCGATCAGTTCGAAATAAAGGAAGAAGAGAAATGGAGTGGGGGGGCTTTTTAAAAAGAAAAGGAAATGTCCCTTGGTATTCCCGATGTTTTGAATCCCCTGGGTTCAAAATTTCGAACCTCCTAGATTTGAAATTTCGCACCCCTAGGGTACGAAATTTTGAACCCACTGGGTGCTAAATTTCATACCCACTGGGTTCGAAATTTCGTACCCATGCAAAAAAAAAACTACGACAATGGCACTGCGTGCGCGTAAACATATTCCGCATACGTGCATACCAATCACCGCGAGCACGCGGAGGCAATGCACTGCGATTATTTAGCAACATGCACACATCGCCGGACCAACGGCAGCTCGTTCACAATTCCACAGCGAACGAGCCAAACAACTAACACATGTCTTTCTTTAGTAACAGGACCAGTCGACAACTCGACAACTAGCTCAACCAACACAAAGCACATCATGTCTAGACAAGATGTACTTTGGGGGGCAAATGTTAACCGGCTTTTTGGTCCGGTTCCCAAAAGTACATGAGACGCGCTCGAATCAACGTATCGTGTGGAGCTAAGGCCGAAAGCAATGACTAGGAGTGAAGGAAATAGGTTGTAGAGGGATCACGCCAACAGAAATCTCACAACTTTCCTAACATGTTTCCGAACCAAGGCTTCGAACCTCTAGGAGTCACGAGCCCAAGTCTCTAACCCCTGAGAACCCGCTAACATGGTCTTCATACCTCTCGGGGCACGAATTTCGTACCCCTAAGGGGTTCAAAATTTGTACCCAAAAATTTGTACCCCTAAGGGGTACGAAATTCGTACCCAACGGGGGTACGAAATTCATACCCCCATGGGATACGAATTTCGTACCCCACGGGGAACGAATCTTGTACCCCAAAAGGTACAAAATTCGTGCCCCAAGGAGGGGTTCGAACTACTGTGGTCGAGCGTGCTGGGAGGGGGGTTAGAAATTTCGAAGGCCAGTAGCAGGGGGTTCGAAATTTTGGGTGTGGTCCCCTATTTTTACTTACTTATACCTAACCTCTCTCTCCTATAAATACCCCTTGGCCTCGTACTTCAATGGGGTTGGAATTCTATCACTTGGAACCTCAAGATAGCTTCAAGAGCCTCTTTAATGGCATCTCCTCTTTAAGGAAGAAGAAGGACTAAACTGTCTTTTTCCCAAATACTTTGCATATGATGATTATGACTTGGAAATGAATGTAATGAGATGTCATGGGATAGTCCCTACTTTGTAATCCTTGGTGATAAATAATATTCCAACGACTCTTCAAAGTGGACGTAGGCTTCTCTCGAGGCCGAACAACTATAAATCTCTCGTGTTATTAACCTCTTTCTGCACTTATTTACACGACCAAAACAATAATTCATAGTAAATGGAATCTTGGGTGTTTACGACATTTTTGTCATCAACAAAGAGGGAAGAAGAAGACAATAACAAATGAGTTCCTCCGAACAAACCTTTATTAATCTGTTGGAGAATGGAGTTTTGATGACAACTTTATTTCAATTATCATTGATTATAAAATATATACTAACACTTTTTGTATAGAATATATATGTATGTATATATGTGTGTGTGTGCAGGAATTATATACAGGAAAATTACTAAAGACTGTACATTTATAAAGATGATAGAGATTCAAAGATTAGAGAAATTTCAAGACATGAGCATTCAAGATTTCAAGAGTTCAAGAATTCAAGATTAATATAGTTATAGAATCTAGATTTTGTAAGACTCTAAGTAGCACTCCAGGTTAAAATTCAAATTCTAATTTTCAAATTCAAAATTTAAATTTCAAATTCAAAATTTAAATTTCAAATTCAAATTCTAAATTTCAAATTTTGATTTTCAATTCTATTCTCAATCCTCTTTATTTTATTTTTCTATTTGTTTCTATTTTCATTCTTCTTTGTTTTTCAAATTTAAGTTTTTATATATACTTTATATTTATACTTCATATAGTTTAAAACCTTATAATTTTATAAATATATTTATATAGTTTAAATTATGTTTTCATATGTTTTTCTATCATATAATATTAATTTACAACACTAGAATTTTACTCAAGAATTTCCAGAATTATTTTTATATCAAAACACTTGAAAAATGCTTTAAAATTCAAGATTTCAAAGGAGTATGTCGACATAACAAAAACTCCATGTTGACATATAAATGTCACTTTTTCCAATTTTGAAAGGAAGTGTCTTTTCACTATTTGAAACGATTCAGAACCGTTGCAACCTTTCATACTCTATAAAAAGGGGATAAAACCGAATTTTTTATCATTTCTTCTTCTCTAACTTCATCCTCTTTCTCTATACCATTATTCTTACTCATTTTTGTGACTCTTACACTTATACTCTTCTGAATTCAATTTTGTTTTGATAAAACTTCTTCTCTCTACTCTTTGAATCAAGTGCCATTGAAGAGTTATAGGGCTGTTTTGTAATTGCTTGGATTGAATAAACCTTGTTTGTAAGTCAAAGAGGAATCGGTGTATCCTTGTAGCCGTTAAATCAAGTAATAGGAGTCGGTGTGTCCTTGTTGAGATGTTAAATCAAGGAATAGGATTGATATGTCCTTGTTGAGCCATGAAATTAAGTAATAGGAGTCGGTGTGTCCTTGTTGAGCCATGAAATCAAGGAATAGGAGTCGATGTCTCCTTGTTGAGCCGTGAAATCAAGGAGGGTGTAATTGACTATTGAAATAGTAATAAAACTCTGCGTAATCCAGCGTTGTGCGGGACTGGACGTAGGAGTAATCCGAACAAGTATAAAATTCGGTGTGTTCTTTCCTTTTCTGCATTTTTATTTCTGTTTATCCTATTTGTGTTGAATCTATGTCTGTGATTGTGTTTGTGGTGTTTGATTCATTCCATAATTCACTTTAGTTTTAAATTCTGTTTAAATTCTTACAAACACTATTCACCCCCCCCAGTGTTTGCTTTGCCTTAATGATCCATTCCGAAGTCCCTAACAATTGGTATCAGAGCAAGGTCTTTCAAAAGTTCATAATCTGATTTTTGAAAATAGTGATAATGGCAACCAACACTGGTAGCAATAATAGTTCTTTTATAGAAGGTCAATCCGCTGTTAGACCACCATTGTTTAATGGTAGTAATTATTCATATTAGGCATGTAGAATGAAAATTTATTCATAATCTGTAGGACTAGACACATAGAATAGTACACAAAATGAATATGTTGATCCCACAATTGCATTTGCACAATGGAGAAATGAACAAAAGGCGCTGCACAAAGCAATTCTAAAGCCATGAATATGTTATTTTGTTCATTAGATAGGAATGAGTTTAATAGAGTATCAGTATGTAATACTGCTTATGAAATCTGGAGAACTTTACAAGTTACTCATGAAGGAACTAGTAAAGTTTAACAGACTAAGATAGGCATGCTAGTTAATCAGTTTGAATTATTCAAAATGAACGAGAATGAGTCTATTTTAGACATGTATTGCAGATTTCAAGAGATAGTGCATTCACTAACAAAACTTGGAAAAACTTATTCGGAAGCAGATCAAGTCAGAAAAATATTAAATTCATTAACTCAAGAATGGGATCAGAAGACTTTGGCTATAAAAGAAGCCAATGATGTCAATGAAATGAAAATTGAAGAGTTAATTGGAAATTTGATGTCATATGAAGTTCAGTTATAGAAAAGGAAAGAGAATATATCGACTGAAAAGAAATCTATTGCACTGAAAATAACAACAAATGATTCTGACTCGAGTAGTGAAGATGATGAAGAAACAACACTCATGACAAATCATTTTAGAAGATTTCTAAAATATAGAAGAAAGGGTTATAATCAAGCAAATTCAAAATTAAATGATAGACGATGTTTTAACTGCAATAAACCAGGTCATGTAAAGAAAATGTGTCCATATCCAGACAAATCTACTCAACAAAAGGATGACACCAATTCATCAAGGAAAAGAAAGAAAGCATACGCAACAACATTAGATGATTCAGATTCGTCATCAAGTGATGAAGAACCAGAAACCGGAAATACAAATATATGCTTTACAACAATTCGGAGTTCAGAAGATCATGAAGAAAAGGATCAAAAAACTAGGTACACATTAATTAAATTTTAATTTTATTTGGTTGAATGGTTGCTTTGGTTTGAATTTAAAAACTTTAAAAAATAAATATTTTCTTTCGAAATTCAAATTTGAAATTCAAAATTCAAAATTCAAAATTCAAAATTTGAAATTCAAAATAATAATATAATATTAAATAACAAATAAATTAATAAAATAAATTGTTTGTTTGTTTATTAGGATTATAATTATTTTAGGAAATCGTTAAACCTGAAATATAGATCGATAATATAATTCAAAAACTTAAAAATCCAATTTCCTTTTGAAATAAACCTAGTATGTCGACATACAGAAAAATACATGTCGACATATCCAACCAGTTTTGAAATTTAAAATTTGAATTTCAAAAGTTTAAACTTTCAAACTTCTCTCCAATCTTTTCACCAACTCCCAAGGTCTGAAAATGTGTCATTTCAATCTGAAAAGTTGTGCCTATTCAATTCATATCTATTCATTTTCTATATACATCTATCCTTTCTACCTTTAATTCACAACTCAAAACAATATTCTTCATATCTATCCTCTTCAAAATTATCATTTCAATGGCTTCCTCAAGTTCATCCTAGAAATTGAAGATAACCAAAACCATTAAAGGTTATCTTTACAATGACAAAGAGGCCATCAAAACTATGGTAATTATTTAGCAAATGCTAAAGTTAACACGGGTGCTTTCATCATCTTTAGCGATTTTCCATCTTATGATATCGTCTCTCTTTTCGAAGACAACGAAGTCTTGAGTCTAATTGACTCTCGTGATAACGACGAAGTATGTTATCCCAAACTCGTGAAGATGTTCTATGCAAATCTCAATCGCGGATTTTACGAAGGAAGTGAAAACCAAATTTGGAGTAGTGTCAAGGGAACTCAAATTGTTCTCGATGCCGAACTTTTAGGCGAAATTCTAAATCGTAGAAGCGTGGCCTCGGATATCTCAACTTTCACTATCGATGAAGCCGATATGGAAACCTTTTGTGATATCTTCGAAGATGGTGCTCTAATGGATTTCAAAAATCGTTTCTTACATCCAAAAACAAGAATTGTCAACCTTTCCCTTCAACACATCATCACTCCTCGTTCCGGAAATTTCAATAATCCAACTCTCAAAGTCCAAAAGGCTCACTTTGCCATTATGGGTGGATATATTATAAATTGGCCTGAAATGATTCTTAATGAAATTAAGCCCATAGATTTATCTTCAAGAGAAAACACTCTCTATTATGGTGTTTATCTCACTCGCATTTTCAAACATTTTAATATTGATCTTCATGGAGAAGAATTTGTTCCTAGAAAAGTGTTTGACGCATCAAACATTCATCTCATGCAAATTCCTCTCACTCTCAAACCTTATGAGACATTTGAGGCCAAACAAGCTTGATTACAACAAGAACATGATCCAACGGAAGTTGAAGAAGAAGAAGAGACTTCTATGGAAAGCATTTAGTATCCAACCTCAAAGCGTATCTACAAAGACATGATTGTTCAAGATCAAGTGAAAATCGTCAAAAACCTAAAGAAACTTAGCAAGAGGCTTCCAAAATATCCAAATTCATGGTCAAGATAGGAAGAAAGCTTGGAATTTCATCTTCCTCATCATCATCAGAAAACTAGGCCATCTAGTTTAATCTATCTTTATGTATTTCCTTGTATTTTCTTTCGAATCTCGTATTTAAAGTGTGTCTTGTTTAGTTGGATGTATTTGCTTTCTATTAAGTAAATGAATGGAGTTTTATTTCTGATTAAATCATCTTTATGTTTCTGGAAAAACTATAAAACAAATTATAATATTATAAGAGTTCAAAAGAATTCAAAAAATTTCAAAACTCAGTATAGTATGTCGACATGACAAAAACAATTTGTCGACATATAACTGACATATTTTCAAATTATTTCAGATTTTAAATTAAAATAACTACTCATGTCCATTCAAAATCCAACGAATTCTAGACCCTATTTAAGACAATTCCTCTCAGAAAACTTCATTATTCCATTACTCCTTATTCTTTAATCATTTCTCATCAAATCCATGGTAAATCCTATACATAATATAAGAGAGAATCTTGATGATTCTTTGAATTCTTTTAAGAAAACTCTCTCCATAGTACTACGTAATCAACGCAAACTAAAGTTAATCCAAATAAGGATGGTTAAACATCAAGAAAAACATTTTGATGTAATTCGTTGGGATATTTCTTCTCATTTCAGAAATGAAAACAATGAAACATCACATAACATTGAACAAGAGTGGAAATATATTCAGAAGAACCCAATTACTGGACAAGATGAATGGGTTGAAGTTCCAAGAAACGTTTAATTATTCGGTACAATTTGTTTAAGTATTCTAAAAACATATGGTGTGGTGTGATTTGGATTCTATTGTTTGAAACTTGTATATATTAAGACATATGGTGTGATTTGACTTGGTTTGATTTGTATATATATCAGACAAACATATGTAATACTACTACTTGGATTGGTTTGTATTTAATCATCATATTAGGTATTATTTTAATTTGAATAGATTAAGGGAGTATTCTACATACAAATAGTTACTAGATTAAAGGGGAGTATTTTTATTAAGATAGTTACTTAAGTTCTATTTGGGAAGTCACACATTTTAAGGGGAGTACGTTTTAGATTTCTTTTTGATAATGCCAGAGGGGGAGAAATTATAAAATACAGGCATAGTTTACACGATTCTTACAGACAGGGGGAGTATAGAAGGAACATCATCAAACATGTATATACAGGTATAATATTTTATAAACTAAGGTTGTCATCATCAAAAAGGGGGAGATTGTTGGAGAATGGAGTTTTGGTGACAACAACTTTATTTCAAATATCATTGATTATAAAATATATACTAACACTTTTTGTATAGAATATATATATATATATATATATATATATATGTGTGTGTGTGTGTGTGTGTGTGTGCAGGAATTATATACAGGAAATATTACTGAAGACTATACAGTTATAAAGATGATAGAGATTCAAAGATCAGAGAAATTTCAAGACTCATGAGTATTCAAGATTTCAAGAGTTCAAGAATTCAAGATTAATATAGTTATAGAGTCTAGATTTTCTAAGACCCTAAATAGCGCTCCAGGTTCAAATTCAAATTCAAAATTTCAAATTCAAATTTTAAATTTCAAACTCAAAATCTAAATTTCAAATTCTGATTTTCAATTCTATTCTCAATCCTCTCTATTTTATTTCTCTATTTGTTTCTATTTTTATTCTTCTTTGTTTTTCAAATTTAAGTTTTTATATATACTTTATATTTATACTTTATATAGTTTAAAACCTTATAATTTTATAAATATATTTATGTAGTTTAAAATTATGTTTTCGTATGTTTTTCTATCATATAATATTAATTTACAACACTAGAATTTTACTCAAGAATTTCCAGAATTATTTTTATATCAAAACACTTGAAAAATGCTTTAAAATTCAAAATTTCAAAGGAGTATGCCGACATAACAAAAACTCCATGTCGACATATAACTGTCACTTTTTCCAATTTTGAAAAGAAGTGTCTTTTCAATATTTGAACGATTTAGAACCGTTGCAACCTTTCATACACTATAAAAAGGGGTTAAAACCAAATTTTTTATCATCTCTTCCTCTCCAACTTCATCCTCTTTCTTTATACCATTATTCTTACTCATTTTTATGATTCTTACACTTATACTCTGCCGAATTCAATTCTGTTTTGATAAAACTTCTTCTTTCTACACTCTCTACTCTCTGAATCAAGTGTTATTGATGAGTTATAGGGTTGTTTTGTAATTGCTTGGGTTGAATAAACCTTGTTTGTAAGTCAAAGAGGAATCAGTGTATCCTTGTAGCCGTGAAATCAAGGAATAGGAGTCAGTGTGTCCTTGTTGAGTCGTGAAATCAAGGAATAGGAGTCGGTGTGTCCTTGTTGAGCTGTGAAATCAAGGAATAGGAGTTGATGTGTCCTTGTTGAGCCATGAAATCAAGGAATAGGAGTTGGTGTCTCCTTGTTGAGTCGTGAAATCAAGGAGGGTGTAATTGACTATTGAAATAGTAATAAAACTCTACACAATCCAGCATTGTGCGGAACTGAACGTAGGAGTAATCTGAACCAGTATAATATTTGGTGTGTTCTTTCCATTTCTGCATTTTTATTTCTGTTTATCTTATTTATGTTTGAATCTGTGATTGTGTTTGTAGTGTTTGATTCATTCCATAATTCACTTTAGTTTTATATTCTGATTAAATTCTTACAAACACTATTCACTCCCCTCTAGTGTTTGCTTTGCCTTAATGATCCATTCCGCAGTCCCTAACATAATCCACTAATTGATTACAAAGAAAAACGTAAAGTTTAGAAGATGTCTCAATTCCTAAAAACAAAAACAAGTTTTTCTCCCTTCTTAGTACAAATAAATCTATCTCTAAAGAGATGTTTATATAAACAAATAGAAAGACTAGGACAATACCCAGTTGGACCCTAAAACATCTCAAAATAAATCTTTCCATAAAACTTGGTCAAAATATGACCACGTCGGCTTAGACGTCTGACCTGGATGGTCAGACGTCTGACCAAACTCTCGGGAAACAATTCTCAGATAACTCAGACGTCTGACCTGACGCCTCAGACGTCTGACCACCCACTCTGTCTATTTTCTGCCTCTTTTAGCTGCAACTTCCAGTATATTGAGTTACCGAACTCCAAATCTCCATCTTCAACATCCATGTGATAAATATCACAAATCACAACACTCCATCTTGATATGAAATCACATCAATACTCCAACAAACACCAATCTCAAAACAAAACCAAAAAACCGCCTACAATTGATGCAACTCCCTCATGAGATACACCACACAAAAATGATCTCAAAATTATTCGTAATACCACAATGGCCTCCATTTAGGCTTTGTGGCTTTACGTTGCAGGCTCTACCTTGATTCAGATGAACTTACCTCTCCTAATCTGATTGGAGAACTCATAACATTCTCTACCGATTTTACAAGCAATTTATATATGTTATTATTTCCCCATCTTGCACGTAGAAGATCCTTATTACCCCTCTAAACCCTTGTGACTCAACCTCTAGTTGAAAGACTGAGCCTTTTTGTTATAATTGTCCTATTGAAGCAAGATTCTTCTTAATTTCTTGGATGTAACTAGCTCATGTTAGCATCACCACCTTTCCATCATTCATCTTCAACCGAACCGAACCTATGCGTTTAAGATGCAAATCTCGACCATCGGTTGATTCCACTTTACCAGTTTGTTCTTCATAATCAATATTTCCTTTTGATGGCATACGTGAAAACAAGTTCCTGAATTAAGTATCCAATCTTTGCTTTAGCCTTTATTAACACATAAAACATTGCCCTCAAGTTCCTTACCGAAATTCACCTCATTATCATTATTATTTTGTTCATCCGACTCTTCTTCCAATGCCTTCATCTTCTCCTTATTCCTTTTAATCTTATGACAAAATCTCAGTTGATTACTAGGTTTGTCACAGTAGAAACAAATGTATTCCCTTTTCATGTCTGGTATATTCGACCATCTTTCCATATTTCGATGATTAACCCACCATGCCTCCTTATCTTTTCCTTCCATAAGGCTCTTCCTCCGCATCTCCTCATTAAGACATTTATTAACCATTGACCCCATTGAAACAACGCCGCATGAATTTGAGATATTCAATGCAACCAAAAGTATTTCCCAACTCTCCGGTAATGAACTCATCGTCATTAAAGCTTGTGTTTCATCATCCACCTTGAAATTCACGGCAACCAATTGATTCACAATTTCCTGAAAATCATTAAGATGCCCTCCAATTAATCCACCTTCCTTAAGCTTCAGATATACCAATCTTCTCATATGAAGAGTTTTGTTTGTTGCAGAGTTCTTTGCATAATCACCTTCCAATTTCTTCCATATTGCATAAGCAGATGCTTCATTTGCAATAATATGAAACACTGAATTATATAAAAAACATCAAATAGACACGATAACCTTCTAATCTAAAGTCTTCCAATTTTGCTTTAGATAAACTGTTAGGTTTTTCTATATTATTCTCTAATGGTTTGATGAAGATCAATAAGGTAAAGAAAATCTTCCATCTTTGCCTTCCATAATCCCCAATTTCTTCCATTAAGTTTGTCAATAATTATTTTATCCATATTCAAACCCTCTTCAAAAAATTGTGTAGATGGCTCTGATAGCAATTGTAAGGGTTTCCTTAGGATCACTACACAATTAGATTTTAGAAGAGGAAGAAGAAAACATAAACAAACGAATTCCTCTAAACAAACCTTTATTAATCCACCAACTGATTGAAAAGTCGGTGTGTATGACTTAAGCAGGATTTATATGGATATAGTGGAAATGTATATGATATACTAACTAGCTAATATACAATAGTCATGCAAATAAATAAGAGTTGATATGATATATCACTAATAAATGAATGCGGTAAGTAAAGTAAAGTGATACTAGGAATTTTATACTGGTTCGGACTTCCCGTCCTACGTTCAGTTCCCAATCTCCTCTTCGAAATTCACTATCACGCCCTCTCTTAACCCGGAGGAATAGGTCAGTACACCCGACCCCAACAAGGATGCCTCTCGCCTAAGCAACTACACAGGACTTCCACAATGACAAGTGTTTTGACTTCTGCTTTGTGTTCTTTGATCAACAAGGATAGTCAACAGTTTAAGTACACCCTTCCTATATTCTTATCCCCGAGTATTTGAAATGCTTGCAAAGATTTTAAGGAAGTTAGTTACTTGTTGAATCAATATATGAAAAGTATTATCAAGGATTCAATAAGTAACTTAAATTTGGAGAGCTTTTGTTTGCAAAGTATATAGAAGTTAATTTCAGAAAATAGAGATAATATAATTAGAACTGGTGATTTGAAAAACATGTTTGAAGTGTTTATGTAATAGTAAAAGAGTAGCAATCCTTCATAAAGAGTTTCTATAAAAAGTTGTGTCCATTTCCCTTGATTATTGAAGAGGAATCTCTTCATGAAAGATGGTGACTCTTCATAAAATAGTTTCTGGGTTGAATCAGTTGACTGGTTGAATTAGACTTTAAATTGTATAAATGAAAAAATGTTTCAAAACTAGTCGTTGTGTACAAAATTTCTCTGACCAATCGACTAGACAATTCTCTACCAGTCGACTGGTAGAGTTTATTTTGTACACTTCTAGCTTTTTTAAAGCCATATGAATATATATAAAAACATATATTTACTTTTCGTGTTATACTTGATGATAGATTTTTACATGATTGTAAACGACTCAATTTATGTGTATATATATACATACATATACATACATACATACATATATATATATGTGTGTGTGTGTGTGTGTGTGTGTGTGTGTGTAAAACCTTATCTCTATAACATGATTTCCTTTTCAACTTCTTTTGTTGGCATTAATCAAAATCTTTGTATCAACATTCTCCCCCTTTTTGATTGATGACAACATATCTGATTTTCTCCCCCTGAGTATTTGCTCCCCCTGAATTTCTGCAACATTTTGTTAGTTTGATAAAATTATAATCTTACCATTTTGATTCCTGCAACAAAATGTTAGCACATGTATTCTCAGTAAATTCAATATTAAAAGCATAGCACATATATTCTTAAATAAATTCATCATTAAAAGCATAGAATATGTAACGACCCGGAGTTTAGCAGTTTATTTTAAACATTTAAATTTATTTTAAATATTATATTAGAAATATAAACTGATTTTATAGGGAAAATATTTAAATAAACGATATTTAAATGTAAATAGTGCATTAAATAATAAAAATGCGGTCACTTTCGAAAAATCTTTACCAAATCCTATATCTGTTCAGAATCTTTATAGCAATCTAAATGACAATTCATCACTTGGTCACGATTTAAAACCTTCTGCAAAACATGTACCTAAGATTTGAACTCATATCCTTACCATATCTTCAAATATTTTGACTGTGTCCAAACAGTATTGACCACGCGTCCAAACAGTATTCACAAGTCAAGAATGACAGGAAGACTTGTTGCTATGCATGCCAAAATTTCTGATGATTTACAAGAACACACTGATAAATAAATAAAAATATATAATAGTTGATATTTTTGCCTGCGTCGTTTGTTTCTGAGGACCTTATCTTCTGCTAGCACAGTAAGAAAATCTAATATAATTTCAGAAATCTCAGCACAGTAAAATCTCGTGCATAATCTCAGGCGATCTTTACCAAATCCTATAGGATCATTCGAAATCTCTGATCTGATCAACAGCGTGCCATCCAAGCTTTTCCCATTTCGTGCGTGCCAATCAATTCGATAACGTGCGCTCCAAGGTTGTTACCTTGCTTGCCACGCTACTCCACCTTTAAATACTATTCTTATGTTATTGCTTTTCCTTTCCAGACAAAACGAGAGAAGGGATATCTTCACAAAATAAATAAAAATAAAAATCTACAAATTTCTAATTACTGGATCACTCTCGAAATGAGATACTCCACCCATGCCTATGCGATTGTATGGCGCGATCCAGATTAGGGAGAAGTCCAGTGATCTGGAAAGGACGGAATAGGGGTTGAACGGGGCTGGTTTAACGTTGGTTTCAGGGCGTTGGGTGAGTCCTGGTGGCACGCTATTCCAGGCGAAGTTAGAGGGGGCGAAGAGGGTTCAGTGGCAGCTATGGGATGGCGGTTAGTCACTGATCCCTGGGGAGCTGGTGGATGCGGTCTGTAGTGAACGAGGTAGTGTGGTTTCTTGTATCTTCGAATATGGGATTACTGTGATCATTGGTTTGTGAATTATGGGAGAAGAGATGATAGTTGCAGGTGGTTGGGTGCACTTGCGTTAAGGAAAATGGTCGATAATGTTGGATATAGAGTTTCAGTAGTGAAGGAGGAGACTCATATCACGTTGTTGGTGAATTATATCTGAAGCTAAGGTTTGGTAATTGAGTATCAAGTTTAATGGAAAAGTTAAGGGAAGTAAACGACGTAATTAAGGGAGACCGGTTATCATTGAAAACGGTAATTAAGAATAAAGGAGTTGCTGGGTTTCAAAAAGATTAGTGCATTTGGCAGAGGCCGTTCAGTATTTTCACGGTGGAAAAACGCAGACGAAGTTACAACTTACAGTTTCTATTCTCCTCAATATACTGGGTAGACAACGAAAGGGGAGTTACGGCTATCGGTGTTCAGAGCTTCCAAAAATGCGATGGAGTAATACACTGGTCTGTTATATTTTGGGAAGAGATCTGGGTACATTAATCTTAAGACTTGCGTGTGGAAGACATGGCAACCTTCAAGGTTATTTGAATGCTATTAAACACGGCTAATCGTTTGCTAAGGGTAATTAAAGAAATAATTAAGATAGTTAATTATAAAGTTAAAATGTTAAATTAACTAATAACTTTAATATTTATAATTATGTCATATGTTAACAGAACTAAAAGCTATCGGGTCCGCTGAAACTGTGATAATAGAATCTACGTTATGGAACCAAAATGACTGAGGATAAAGCTGTTGGAGTTTTGTGCTAAAATCAAACGTTGTTTGATTTTAAATTAAACCAGGAGCAGATTCATCAACTGCAAAACAAGGTGAGTAAACTCACTAACTCTGCCTTGTTTATATTTTTATATAAACGAGTTTTAAATTTATTTATAGTTATTTTATTCTGTGTGATGGTCGTTTGGTAGAAATGGTTGATCGTTGATCGATTTATTAATACGGTTTACTATGATATTTCACATTTTATGTGAAATTAATATTATTAATGTTATTAACGTCTGTGGATGCAGGGAAACAGGTTGGAGGAATCCAACTGGATTCCTCAACAATTATATTACTGTTTTTGTTTATTTCTTATATGATGTGTGAAATAACCTGTGATTGATCATGTTGTGTTTGAATATCATTACCCCTAGAATTTTGGGTATTTTAAACACCGTAAAATATTTTTAAATATAGAAGAAGAACTTGAGTTTTTAAAAGGGAAATTTATTTCCAAGATATAAATAAAATTCGAATAAACTTAAAATAGGAACTTGTTTAAATCAAACAAGAAGTTGTTTATAAACGATGTTATAAATTAGAAAAAGTAATATCTTGAGATAAAGTAAAAATATAAATTCAATTTTGAATTTATAAATGGAAAGCGGAAATCGGTTTTGAAATCGATATTTGTAACGGAAAATGGAATGTAGCAATTATAAAGGAAATTAAAAGCGTGATTATAAACGGATAAGATTAAAATAAGATTTTCTATGAATAAATTCTAAATACATGTTACAAATGGGAATCCGGTTTGAAATGTTATTTACAAGTAAAAATCAAACTGATTTGATTATATATAAAGAAATGTATTCACGATTTAAGTGAATAATGGTTTAAAGGAAATATTTTGCAAATTAAATATCTATAAAGGAATTTAGATTGGAGGTATGAATCCAGATTGGAAATTTAATGAAAAAGGAAATGGATGATCGTTTAAAATGAAACGATGAGTTTTATTTCAAAAAATTGGAATGTGAAATAAAGTGTGATAATGTTTTGTTGACTGGAATGGTTATAAAGGAATTTGGTAATGATTTGAAAAGGATAAATTAAATAGTAAAATTTGAAATTTGAATTTACCTGAAATGGTAAATAAATTCTGAAGTTCAGAATATAAATCAAATATAGAGTATTTGAATGAGAGTTATTTATTGGAATTCGATTATATTGAATTTACGGTAGTAGTTATTTTTACTTTCCGTTTTGAATCAAATTTAATTATCTAATTATTTACTTATTAATTGAAATTAATAAGTATAATTTATATTTTTAAAAATCAAATATTTGGAAAACAGTGATTTTAACGCTGTTATTATAATTAATGTCTTGTAAATCAAATATTTGTAAAACAACGATTATAATGCTACTTCTATAATAAATGTTTGTAAATCTAGACAGCGATCTTAATGCTATTGTTATAATAAATGTGCTTTAATTCTAGACAGTGATTGTAACGCTGTTGTTAAAAGTAATGTTTTATAAACCAAATAATTGTAAACAGCGATTATAACGGTACCGTTATAACCAATGTTTTTCCGTAAAGGAAATGGATTCTTAGATTGATTCTGAGAGTCACGTAAGAGAGGTTTGTTTGAAGTTGTGAGTTTTGACTATTTCAAAGTTGAGAATGTGGTTCAGTTAAGGTCTGAGAGGTAATTATACCCTAACTTGATTGACTTCATGATCGATGGAGGAATGGTTAAGGTTCGATAGTGAACATGGTTAGTTAATAAATGATTAATGGTTTGAGTTATAATAACTATGTTTTATAACATCGCGTAATTTGAAATATTTTCCCCAAATAAAATAAAAGATATTTTCTATGCATAGAAAATGAAATGAATTGGTCAATGAGGAATTAAGAAATGAGAATTTGGAATGATCAATTTTATAAGAAATTAAAAAAACCCAATATTGTTTGATGCTTGATCGGCATGATTTCCAATTGAAAATAGGACCGTCAATTGTATGGATGTTTCTTTGATAGTTAAATCACCGACTATCAAAGTTTTGATTTATTTTATACCTCCGTCATCAATATGGAGAGACCGGGATCAAATTTAATATCTGAAAACCACTCCGTATTGGTATAAGCGTTATGAATCAACTTATGCTGAAGATAATTTAAAACGGAGTAAAATGCAACGGCTGTTCTGTTAACCCTAGGTTGAAATTGCCCAAGATGGATTAATAGAACGGTGCCTTCAGTTTGTCCAGACCCAGGACAACTTGTATGGACGAGTGTCTGACAGAGTATTTCCAAAGGGATTACGTACGTTGATTCCTTCAAACGTACGAAGTTGGTGGCAAAGAAGGGAAACTTCTTTAGCCTAACAATCTGAGTATTTTTGTGGGAATCAATTAGTGATTTCCGATGGATCTGACGATGTGGCATTCAAAGTGAATGGTGGCCAGATGTTCTGGAAGATAATTCAAACCTCAAGCCTCACAACCGGGAATTGACAAAAATCGAGCAGGCAGCATGGCTATGTGTGTCGCTCCTATTAGGATGTCTAATCACCTATCTAGAGAAATTCCATTTACTTCTTTAATCTATCGATGCTGTCCCTTTCGGGAAACGGTTGCTGATCCCAACCGTTGGTGACATACATTCGATACACTCAAGCGAAATGAGTGGTCGGTCATGTGAGGGTCGGGTTGCAAGACGTTCTTGTTGAACCCGGTGTATTCGCCTCTAGAGATACACTATCGGCAGGTGGTCCCATACCTTGTCATGTTGGAAATCCAATCTCCAATAAATGCCCTGCGGTTTTCGACTTTATATTATATATGGAGTGTGAGATGCAAGTGTTCCTCTAGATTCTATTTATTTGTTGTAGACATTATTATAATATCACCGGATTTGATATCAAAAATATTTTTGGTCATCGTAAGGTAAAAACCATCCGTGTTTATGTGTGGCTCGGTCTTACGATTATCATTTCTTTTGAAAGGATTTTTGAAAGTTAAACAAATGGTTGGAGTTTACTCACACCAGTCCCATGACTGACCCAGAGTTTATTTTGTTTTGTTTTCCCTAAACTCTTGGGTGCCCAAATTTGTATGGGCAGTCAAGTAGTCTGGATTTTTCAGATTCACCTGGAGGAGATTGAAGCAGGAGGCTTCACCAGTTAGCTATAGACTATCGTATTTTTCCGCTGTGTATTATGTACGTATCTGGAAACAGGTGTTTATAACTGTTCCAGAGATAACTGTTGTGCTCTAATGATGGTATGTATATAAAGTTACTGATTTGCATTTCAAAGGTTATGTTGTTTAATATATTTCACTCGTTCTGCTGTGAGCTTGTGATCTTCGTTTTCTTCTATTCTAATATTTCTTTCTTTCTATTTCTCATCCTCTAACTTCTTTCTAATAATGATTCGTATTTTTGTACACTTTGGGTTGGACGTGTGGTGTTATTAGTCGACTCAAAGAGTACGGAAATTCGGGCCATTACAGTTGGTATCAGAGCTGAAGGTTGAGTAGTAACCTTGGCTCTGTGGCGTGAATCAATAGAGAAGGGGTTATTAATACCCTAAATTGAGTTTGGGTGTATATATATGAGCGCGTATTTGTAAATTTAATATAAAATTGTTTTATATTGTGTTGGCTAGTTTGTTGAGTGGTTTATGAATTCTGGTCGATACAGGATGTACAACTGTATCGATAGGTGTTTCTAAACTCTCGAACAAAGTAATTCGACACAGTATTGTTTTAAAAATGGGTGAATAAAATAATTTTCCCAAAGATTATTTTGGTATAAAAGGATTAATTTTTGAAATATTGAAATGGTTATATAATTTGTATACAGATAACGTATACAAACGAGATAAACCAAAATTAAGTTCAAACCAGAATTGGAATTTAAATCCCCGATATTTAGGAAACATTTTCTGAATATTATAAAGTAATATAAATTACAATGAATATTTTTGAATAAGAATGGTTTATATGGATTTTTAAAAGTGATTAAGCACTGAAATCGCTTCAGGGGCAAGAAAATAATTCTGATAATGGATCGCGACATTATCGGTATTCATTTTCAAGTTTCTGAGTGACGGATTGCTACCATAGTAATTTGGAAATGAAAAAAATAATTTTGAAAAGGACAAGATGTTTTAGAAATTCAAATGTTTTGAATTGAGTTGATTATAAATATATATGTATAAATATATATGATTTCAAAACTATTTTAAATAAAACCTGGGAATTTGAATTCTGAAATTAAAGTTTAACTTGTATAAGTTGAATAGATTGAAATGGTAAAAATATATCAAATGAATTGAAATTTAACTTAAGTTAAATAAAATTGGATTGAATTAGAAATAATTCCGAATGAAATTAAATAAAGAAAAATGTTGAGATTCAAAATATTAATATGAATTCGACTTATGAATAAGCAAGTTGAATATATATGTTGGATGTGGTTAATTGAAATCAAATTGTGAATAAAATTTAACTCAAGATGAGTAAGCAGATTAATTTCTGAAATAAAATCCGATTTGAGTTATGAAATGGGAATAATTCATTAGAAAAAGTTAATTAGTAAATATAATTGGTGGGTAGAACTTAACTTGGTTAAGTGAGTTGGACTGATAGACAGATATTTGAATATGGTTAAGTTCAAAAGGTTGGATTGATCTGAAGTCAATTGGAATGGATAAATATATGCTGAGCAGGTATTGAATGGAAGTGAATACAGGAGATAAATATTTATGCTCATAAAAAAGGTACGCATTTATGATATCACTTGGGTTTGATGGTTTTATGAGCCTATGGGGAAAGCCGCTTGGCTTTTCGATTTTCTTTTGGATTGGAGAAGGCCTAGAAAGGCGAGTTCCGATTGAGCCGTGCAAAGTAGATGCTGGAGAAATTTCTCGAAAATTTAAAAAGTTAGAAAATTTTCAAGAATTTTTTTTTGATAATTTAAAATCAAGTGGTTAGTTGGAATTGAGATAAGAAAACCAGAATTTGTTAATAAAATTTCAAGTGGAATAATGAAATAGGTAAATGGATTTAAAATCAATTGAAATGGGTGTGAATATGTAGAAGAGCATATGGATTGAAGGCAAGAATGTGATGGTGAATTGTCCAAAAATGGTGGACATATTATTTGGAATAAGTAACGAAAGGTTGGATATTAATATAAGAATTAGAAGTTCTGGATAAAAACCTAGTTATGGAAGTGTGGAGTATAAGATTTCAACTAAGTAGGTTGTGAGGAGTTAGAGTTATAACATCTTTATTGCTTAGCAATTTCGAGGACAAAATTATTTTAAGGGGAGAGGAATGTAACGACCCGGAGTTTAGGGGTTTATTTTAAACATTTAAATTTATTTCAAATATTATATTGGAAATATAAACTGATTTTATAGGGAAAATATTTAAATAAACGATATTTAAACGTAAATAGTGCGTTAAATAATTAAAATACGGTCACTTTCGAAAAATCTTTGCCAAATCCTATATCTGTTCAGAATCTTTATAACAATCTAAATGACAATTCATCACTTGGTCACCATTTAAAACCTTCTGCAAAACATGTACCTAAGATTTGAACTCATATCCTTACCATATCTTCAAATATTTTGACTGTGTCCAAACAGTATTGACCACGCGTCCAAACAGTATTCACAAGTCAAGAATGACAGGAAGACTTGTTGCTATGCATGCCAAAATTTCTGATGATTTACAAGAACACACTGATAAATAAATAAAAATATATAATAGTTGATATTTTTGCCTGCGTCGTTTGTTTCTGAGGACCTTATCTTCCGCTGGCACACTAAGAAAATATAAAATAATTTTAGAAATCTCAGCACAGTAAAATCTTGTGCATAATCTCAGGCGATCTTTACCAAATCCTATAGGATCATTCGAAATCTCTGATCTGATCAACAGCGTGCCATCCAAGCTTTTCCCATTCCATGCGTGCCAATCAATTCGATACCGTGCGCTCCAAGGTTGTTACCTTGCCTGCTACGCTACCCCACCTTTAAATACTGTTCTTATGTTATTGCTTTTCCTTTCCAGACAAAACGAGAGAAAGGATATCTTCACAAACTAAAAAAAATAAAAATCTACAAATTTCTAATTACTGGATCACTCTCGAAATGAGATACTCCACCCATACCTATGTGATTGTCTGGCGCGATCCAGATTAGGGAGAAGTCCAGTGATCTAGAAAGGACGGAATAGGGGTTGAATGGGGCTGGTTTAACGTTGGTTTCAGGGCGCTGGGTGAGTCCTGGTGGCGCGCTAATCCAGGCGAAGTTAGAGGGGGCGAAGAGGGATCGGTGGCAGCTGTGGGATAGCGGTTATTCACTGATCCCTGGGGAGATGGTGGATGCGGTCTGTAGTGAACGGGGTAGTGTGGTTTCTTGTATCTTCGAATATAGGATTACTGTGATCATTGGTTTGAGAATTAAGGGAGAAGAGATGATAATTGCTGGTGGTTGGGTGCACTTGCGTTAAGGAAAATGGTTGGTAATGTTGGATATAGAGTTTCAGTAGTGAAGGAGGAGACTCATATCACGTTGTTGGTGAATTATATCTGATGCTAAGGTTTGGTAATTGAGTATCAAGTTTAATGGAAAAGTTAAGGGAAGTAAACGACGTAATTAAGGGAGACCGGTTATCATTAAAAACGGTAATTAAGAATAAAGGAGTTGCTGGGTTTCAAAAAGATTAGTGCATTTGGGCAGAGGCCGTTCAGGATTTTCACGGTGGGAAAACGCAGATGAAGTTACAAACTTCAGTTTCTATTCTCCTCAATATACTGGGTAGACAACGAAAGGGGAGTTACTGCTATCGGTGTTCGGAGCTTCCCAAAATGCGATGGAGTAATACACTGGTCTGTTATATTTTGGGAAGAGATCTGGGTACATTAATCTTAAGACTTGCGTGGGGAAGATATAGCAACCTTCAAGGTTATTTGAATGCTATTAAACGCGGCTAATCGTTTGTTAAGGGTAATTAAAGAAATAATTAAGATAGTTAATTATAAAGTTAAAATGTTAAATTAACTAATAACTTTAATATTTATAATTATGTCATATGTTAACAGAACTAGAAGCTATCGGGTCCGTTGAAACCTTGATAATAGAATCTACGTTATGGAACCAAAATGACTGAGGATAAAGCTTTTGGAGTTTTGTGATAAAATCAAACGCTGTTTGATTTTAAAAGAAACCAGGAGCAGATTCATCAACTGCAAAACAAGGTGAGTAAACTCACTAACTCTGCCTCGTTTATATTTTTATATAAATGAGTTTTAAATTTATTTATAGTTATTTTATTCTGTGTGATGGTCGTTTGGATGAATTGGTTGATCGTTGATCGATTTATTAATACGGATTACTATGATATTTCACATTTTATGTGAAATTAATATTATTGATGTTATTAACTTCTGAGGATGCAGGGAAATAGGTTGGAGGAATCCAACTGGATTCCTCAATAATTATATTACTGTTTTTGTTTATTTCTTATATGATGTGTGATATAACCTGTGATTGATCATGTTGTGTTTGAATATCGTTGGCCCTAGAATTTTGGGTATTTTAAACACCATAAAATATTTTTAAATATAGAAGAAGAACTTGAGTTTTTAAAAGAGAAATTTATTTCCAAGATATAAATAAAATTCGAATTCGAATAAACTTAAAATAGGAACTTGTTTAAATCAAATAAGAAGTTGTTTATAAACGATGTTACAAATTAGTAAAAGTATTATCTTTAGATAAAGTAAAAATATAAATTCAAGTTTGAATTTATAAATGGAAAGCGGAAATCGGTTTTGAAATCGATATTTATAATGGAAAATGGAATGTAGCGATTATAAAGGAAATTATAAGCGTGATTATAAACGGATAAGATTAAAATAAGATTTTCTATGAATAAATTCTAAATAGATGTTACAAATGGGAATCTGGTTTGAAATGTTATTTACAAGTAAAAATCAAATTGATTTGATTATATATAAAAGAAATATATTCACGATTTAAGTGAATAATGGTTTAAAGGTAATATTTTGCAAATTAAATATCTATAAAGGAATTTAGATTGGAGGTATGAATCCAGATTGGAAATTTAATGAAAAATGAAATGGATGATCGTTTAAAATGAAACGATGAGTTTTATTTCAAAAAATTGGAATGTGAAATAAAGTGTGATAATGTTTTGTTGACTGGAATGGTTATAAAGGAATTTGGTAATGATTTGAAAAGGGTAAATTAAATAGTAAAATTTGAAATTTGAATTTACCTGAAATGGTAAATAAATTCTGAAGTTCAGAATATAAATCGAATATAGAGTATTCGAATGAGAGTTATTTATTGGAATTCGATTATATCGAATTTATGGTAGTAGTTATTTTTACTTTTCGTTTTGAATCAAATTTAATTATCTAATTATTTACTTATTAATTGAAATTAATAAGTACAATTTATATTTTTAAAAATCAAATATTTGGAAAACAGTGATTTTAGCGCTGTTATTATAATTAATGTCTTGTAAATCAAATATTTAGAAAACAGCGATTATAATGCTACTACTATAATAAATGTTTGTAAATCTAGACAGCGATCTTAATGCTATTGTTATAATAAATGTGCTTTAATTCTAGACAGCGATTGTAACGTTGTTGTTAAAAGTAATGATTTATAAACCAAATAATTGTAAACAGCGATTATAACGCTACCGTTATAACCAATGTTTTTCCGTAAAGGAAATGGATTCTTAGATTGATTCTGAGAGTCACGTAAGAGAGGTTTGTTTGAAGTTGTGAGTTTTGACTATTTCAAAGTTGAGAATGTGGTTCAATTAAGGTCTGAGAGGTAATTACACCCCAACTTGATTGACTTCATGATCGATGGAGGAATGGTTAAGGTTCGATAGTGAACATGGTTAGTAATATGGTTAGTTAATAAATGATTAATGGTTTGAGTTATAATAACGATGTTTTATAACATAGCGTAATTTGAAATATTTTCCCCAAATAAAATAAAAGATATTTTCTATGCATAGAAAATGAAATGAACTGGTCAACGAGGAATTAGGAAATGAGAATTTAGAATGATAAATTTAATAAGAAATTAAAAAAAACCAGTATTGTTTGATGCTTGATCGGTACGATTTCCAATTGAAAATAGGACCGTCAATTGTATGGATGTTTCTTTGATAGTTAAATCACCGACTATCAAAGTTTTGATTTATTTTATACCTCTGTTGTCAATATGGAGAGACCGGGATCAGATTTAATATCTGAAAACCACTCCGTATTGGTATAAGCGTTATGAATCAACTTATGTTGAAGATAATTTAAGACGGAGTAAAATGCAAGGGTTGTTCTGTTAACCCTAGGTAGAAATTGCCCAAGATGGATTAATAGAACGGTGCCTTCGGTTTGTCCAGACCCAGGACAACTTGTATGGACGAGTGTCTGGCAGAGTATTTCCAAAGGGATTACGTACGTTGATTCCTTCAAACGTACGAAGTTGGTGGCAAAGAAGGGAAACTTCTTTAGCCTAACAATCTGAGTATTTTTGTGGGAATCAATTAGTGATTTCCGATGGATCTGACGATGTGGCATTCAAAGTGAATGGTGGCCAGATGTTCTGGAAGATAATTCAAACCTCAAGCCTCACAACCGAGAATTGACAAAAATCGGGCAGGCAGCATGGCTATGTGGGTCGCTCCCATTAGGATGTATAATCACCTATCTAGAGAAATTCCATTTACTTCTTTAATCGATCGATGCTGTCCCTTTCGGGAAACGGTTGCCGATCCCAACCGTTGGTGATATACATTCGATACACTAAAGCAAAATGAGTGGTCTGTCATGTGAGGGCCGGGTTGCAAGACGTTCTTGTTGAACCCAGTGTATTCGCCTCTAGAGATACACTATCGGCAGGTGGTCCCATACCTTGTCATGTTGGAAATCCAATCTCCAATAAATGCCCTGCGGTTTTCGACTTTATATTATATATGGAGTGTGAGATGCAAGCGTTCCTCTAGATTCTATTTATTTGTTGTAGACATTATTATAATATCACCGGATTTGATATCAAAAATATTTTTGGTCATCGTAAGGTAAGAACCGTCCATGTTTATGTGTGGATCGGTCTTACAATTATCATTTCTTTTGAAAGGATTTTTGAAAGTTAAACAAATGGTTGGAGTTTACTCACACCAGTCCCATGACTGACCCAGAGTTTATTTTGTTTTGTTTTCCCTAAACTCTTGGGTGCCCAAATTTGTACGAGCAGTCAAGTAGTCGGGATTTTTCAGATTCACCTGGAGGAGATTGAAGCAGGAGGCTTCACCAGTTAGCTATAGACTATCATATTTTTCCGCTGTGTATTAAATTCGTATCTGGAAATAGGTGTTTATAACTGTTCCAGAGATAACTGTTGTGCTCTGATGATGGTATGTATATAAAGTTACTGATTTGCATTTCAAAGGTTATGTTGTTTAATATATTCTACTCGTTCTGCTATGAGCTTGTGATCTTCGTTTTCTTCTATTCTAATATTTCTTTCTATTTCTCATCCTCTAACTTCTTTCTAATAATGATTCGTATTTCTGTACACTTTGGGTTGGACGTGTGGTGTTATTAGTCGACTCAAAGAGTACGGAAATTCGGGCCATTACAGAATATATGTAAAATTAATGATTTTTCTCCACCTTTGTCATTGATTAAAAAGTAAATAGTCATTACTAGCATAAAATAACCGAATATCTTTTTAGAGATCTTTGATAGATACATTTCCTAGCTCTCGTCGGAGTCTTATAAATGAGTTCTCTATAAGTGGTTTAGTAAAGATATCAGCAATTTGATTTTCTGAATTTACAAACTCTAAATTAATTGTTTGTTTTTCAATATTGTCTCTCAAGAAATGATGTCTGATATCAATGTGTTTAGTTCTGGAATGATTTATCGGATTTTTAGATAAATTTATTGCGCTTGTATCATCATAATAAATTGTGGAATTAGACAATTTTACGTTGAAATCTTTTAATGTTTGCTGCATATATATTACTTGAGCACATGCTGGTGCAATAGATATGTATTCAGCTTCGCATGTTGATAGTGAAACTCAGTTTTGTTTCTTGCTGAACCAAGATATGAGTGATTTACCAATAAAATGACATGTTCCACTTGTACTCTTACGATCCGTCCGTTATCCTCCAAAATCAACATCAATATATGAAACTAATTCAAAGGAACAGTCTTTCGGATAGAAGAGTCCAAAGTCTTTAGTACTGGTAAGATAACGTAAAATTCGTTTAACTGCTCTCAAATGTGATTCTTTTGGATTAGCTTGAAAACGAGCACATAAACAAACACTCATCATAATAGCCGGTCTACTTGCAGTTAAATATAAAAGTGAACCTGTCATGCTTCAATATAGCTTTTGATCGACATTTTTACCATTTTCTTCTTTATCTAAATGTGTCGTCGTACTCATTGGTGTAGGTTTACTTGACGTGTTTTCCAACCCAAAACGTTTTATTAAATTAGTACAATATTTTTCTTTTAATGAAAATTCCATCTATAATTGCTTAATTTGTAATCCCAGAAAGTAAAATAGTTCTCCCATTTGTGACATTTCAAATTCACTGGTCATTATTTTTGAAAATTCTTGACATAATTGATCATTTGTTGATCCAAAGATAATGTCGTCTACATATATCTGTACTATTAAAATATCTTTATTATCCTTTTTGATAAAAAAGTGTTTGATCAACCATTCCAATTTGAAATCCTGAATCTAATAAATAAGTTTTGAGATGTTCATACCAAGCACGAGGTGCTTGTTTCAAACCATATAATGCCTTTTTCAATTTAAAAACATGATCAGGATATTTTTCATGAGTAAATAGTGGAGGTTGTTTAGCATATACTCATTCTTTAATATAACCATTTAAGAAAGTGCTTTTAACGCCCATCTGATATAGTTTAAAGTTGTGATGACAAGCGTATGTTAATAGTATTCGAATTGCTTTTAGTCGTGCAAGTGGAGCAAAAGTTTCTTCATAATTTATGCATTCTTCTTGACTGTAACCTTGTGCAATAAGTCTAGCTTTATTTCTAGTGATATTACCCAATTCATCTGCCTTATTTTTGTATACCCATTTTGTTCCAATAGCAGTTTGATCATTTGGTCTTAGAACTAATTCCCAGACTTCATTACGTTTAAATTGATTTAATTCTTCTTGCATTGCAATTATCCAATTTTCATCTGTAGATGCTTCTTTAGGGTTTTTGGGTTCGATATTTGATAAGAAGGCTACATTATTTACTAAATTAAGCTGACTTCTTCTCCTTACGTTTGAAGTTATTTCTCCAACAATATTTTGAGTTGGATAGTCTCGTAATATTTTTGTGGAGATCGAACTTCATTAACAGGAACATTTTGATTATTGATGTTATCATGAGTTTCTTTAGTATTATTCTCTATGTTATTATGAACAATGTTCTTATCTTCTCTAAATGTATCAACATCATCGTCATGTGAATGATTATTTTTCATAGTATATGAATTAAATGAATTTTGAATAACATTTTCGTCGAACGACACATGAGGTGATTCTTCGATTTTACCGGTTCTCTTATTGAAAATACGATAAGCCTTGCTACGCTTAGAATATCCTAAGAATATTCCTTCATCGAATTTTGAATCAAATTTCCCAAGCCGATCTTTTGTATTTAAAATGAAATATTTTGGACCAAAAACTTTGAAATAAGATATATTTGGTTTTCTACCGATAAAAAGTTCGTATGGAGTGCTTTTAGCAAGAGGTCGAATAGAAACACGATTTAAAACATAACAAGCTGTTGCAGCTGCTTCAGCCCAAAAATGTTTTGGCAGTGTACTTACATTTAGTAACGTTCTAGCACATTCTTGTAAAGTTCTGCTTTTACGTTCTGCAACTCCATTTTGTTGAGGAGTTCTAGGAAAAGAAAAATTATGAAAAATTCCTTTCTTTTGACAAAATAAATCAAAATTTTCATTCTCAAATTCTCCTCCATGATCACTTCGTATATTCTTTATTTTTAAATCATTTAAATTTTGAATTTGTTTGACAAAAATTTTAAAGATGTCAAAAGTATCACTTTTATTCTTTACAAACATAGTCCAAGTGTATCTTGAGAAATCATCAACAATTACAAACACATATCTGTTATGATTTATGGACTGAACTTGAGTTGGTCCAAATAAATCCATGTGTAGTAACTCAAGTGCTTGTAATGTTGATATACCCTTTTTAGATTTAAAAGAGAATTTGGTTAACTTTCCAAGTTGACAAGCATCGCATAAATTTTCAGTTTTGAATTTTACTTTAGGTAACCCTCTTACAAGATCATTTTTAGATATTTTGTTTACCGTTTTAAAATTAATATGGCAAAATCGTTTGTGCCCCAACTAAGGATCATTGTCTTTGGCTAATAAACACATACTTGGATTATTATTAACTGCCATATTTAAAATATAAATATTTTTGTCTCGATTTCCTTCAAAAATAAGATTTTGATTTGAATCAAATATAGTACATTTATCACATAATTGACAAATACTTAATAAATTTTGTTTTAAATTCTTAACCAACAAAACATCCGAAATAAGAGGTGAGTTAGATATACCATAATTGCTCACATCGCCTTTGCCGATGATATATCCTTTGGAATTATCTCCAAATGTGACAGTTTCTCCTTTTGAGTAAATAATATTTGTTAGCATCTCCTTGTCTCATGTCATGTGTTTTGATCAACCACTGTCTAGTATAATTTTTTCTATATTGTTGTTGAGTGGAACCTGCAAAAAATAATTTAAAAATTTCATTGGTACTCACTTCCTCCATTAAGGTCCTAAGGGTTAAGTCTTAGGAAGTCAAACCCAAGAGGGCTTAGGTTCATTTTTGAAAAAAATAATTACCATTATAATGAACAGAATCTAAAAAGTTTTTAATATATCTGTTCCTAATAAGAAGATTATTTGTCTTTGGAATCCATATACTAATATTTCCCGAGAGTTTTTTCTTTGTAGGAATATTTAATTTACTATTAGAAAATTATGGTTTAATATTAGAGTTTTTAGAACTGGATTTCCTTTTTGATTTAAAATTATTATCATATCCTAGTCCTTTCTTACAAAAAACCGGTTGAAAATTTTCTAATATTTTAGATAAATTCACTCTACCTTTCTTAAAGTTATTAACAATTTTAGAAATGCTTTCTAACTTAACTTTTAAAATAGAATTTTCCAATTCCATAATTTTAATTAGTATTTGAATCATGATTTTCATAAACTAACAAATCATTTTTATTCTTTAGAGTCTCGATATCTTGACTCAACATAGAAATTTGAGAGTTTACTACTGAAAGAGATTCTTGTAATTTTCTAATCTCTTCTTCTAAAATTTCTTTCTCATCTTTTAAAAGATCTTTCTCAAATTCTGCTTCCTTTTTGTCTTCGTTAGCTTGTTTAAACTTTCGCTTAAACATTTTCCTAGTCTAAGATTTCAATATTAGTTTCTACTAATTCATCAAAAGTAAAATCACTTACATCATTATCCTTAGCTACGAGGCATACATTTGCTTGCTCACTATCACAGTCGCTGTCACTTTCAGAAGATGAATCCGAGTTGTCCCAAGTGACTGAAAATGCTCATTTCTTTGATTTTTCACTTTTGCAATTTCTCTTTAACTCTGGACAATTCTTTTGATAATGTCCGGTCTTGTGACAATTAAAGCATTCTACAAGTGCAGGGTCAGGCTCTTTTGATGAGTTCTTCTTTACATTTTTGCTTTGGCCTTTTCTGTATTTTAGAAATTTTCTAAAATTCTTAGCTACAAATGCAATATCTTCTTCGTCTAAATCGGAATCTTCCTCAGTATGGAAAGCCAAATTTTTCTTATCTTGTACCTGTGCTTTCTTTGCCTGCAAATTCACTTCATAAGACATTAGATTACTGATCAACTCGTCTGGTTTCATGGCAGAGAGATCATTAGCTTCTTCGATTGTTAATACTTTTCTCTTCCATTCATCCGTTAAAGAGTTCAATTTTTTTGATACTATATCAAAATCGGAATACTTTTCTCCTAACCCTAACAAAGAGTGATAAATATTTTGAAATCGTGAATACATATCATTTATGGATTCATTTTCATTCATCTTAAAATTTTGAAACTGATTCTTAAGCATAGATATTTTACTTTGTTTAACCTTGTTAGTACCTTCATGAGTAATTTTGAGTGTTCTCCAGATTTCATATGCTGTATTGCACATACAAATTCGGTTAAACTCGTTTCTATCTAAAGCGCAATGCAACATGTTCATAGCCTTAGCATTGGCACTAGCCTCTGCTTTTTCAAAGGCAGACCATTCAGTAAATAGTGTAGTAAATTGTGTGTATTCTTTTTGTGTGATATTCCATGCATCAAAACTATTTGCTTGCATGTATATCCTCATTCATGTAGCCTAGTAACTATAATTCATGCCATTAAAGAAAGGTAGTCTAGCAATGGATTGGCCTTCAGAATATCCGGTGCTATCGCTAGTACTAGTGTTATTATCCATAATGTCTATGTATCAGATAACGGTTTTACGGTTAAATGATTGTTTAGCTTTGATACCAATTGAAAAGTCGGTGTGTATGACTTAAGAAGGATCTATATGGATATATAGGAAATGTATATGATATACTAACTAGCTAATATACAATAGTTATGCAAATAAATAAGAGTTGATATGATATATCACTAATAAATGAATGCGGTAAGTAAAGTAAAGTGACACCAAGAATTTTATACTGGTTCGTACTTCCCATCCTACGTCCATTCCCAAAGATCCTCTTCAGAATTCACTATCACTCCCTCTCTTAAACCGGAGGAATAGGTCAGTACACCCAAGCCCCAACAAGGATGCCTCTCGCCTGAGCAACTACACAGGACTTCAACAATTACAAGTGTTTTGACTTCTACTTTGTGTTCTTTGATCAACACAGATAGTCAACAATTTAAGTACACCCTTCCTATAATCTTATCCTCGAGTATTTGAAATGCTTGCAAAGATTTTAAGGAACCTAGTTACTTGTTCAATCATGATATGAAAAGTATTATCAAGGATTCAATAAGTAACTTGAATTTGGAGAGCTTTTTTTTGCAAAGTATTAGGAAGTTAATTTCAGGAAATAGAGCGAATATAATTAGAATTGTGATTTGAAAAACATGTTTGAAGTGTTTATATGATAGTAGAAAAGTATCAAAAAGACTTTCTATAAAAAAGTTGTGTCCATTTCCATTGATTATTGAAGAGGAATCTCTTCATGAAAGATGGTGACTCTTCAAATAGTTTCTGGGTCGAATCAGTCGACTGGTTAAAAAATCATCAGTTGACTGGTTGAATTAGACTTTATTGTATAAATAAAAACATGTTTCAAAACTAGCTGTTGTGTACAAAATTTCTCTGACCAGTCGATTGGTCAATTCTCTACCAGTCGACTGGTAGAGCTTATTTTGAACACTTCTGGCTTTTTTAAAGCCATATGAATATATATACATATATATACACACACTTTTCGTGTTATACTTGAGGATAGATTTTAACATGATTCTAACACGACTCAATTTATATATATATATATATATATATATATATATATATATATGTGTGTGTGTGTATGTATGTATATACATATAACACCTTATTTCTATAACATGATTTTCATTTCAACTTCTTTTGTTGGCATTAATAAAAACCTTAATATCAACATTGATTATAAAGGAAGACCTTAAATTGAGAAGATATCTCAATTCCTATAAACAAAAACAAGTTTTTCTCCCTTCCTGGTTCAAACTAATATATCTCTAAAGAGATGTTTATAAACGCAAATAGAAAGACTAGGTCAATACCCAATTGGGTCCTAAAATATCTATAAAAAAATCTTTCCATAAAACTTGGTCAAAATATGATCATGTCGGCTCAGACATCATACTTGGACGGTCAGACGTCTGACCAAACTCTTGGGAAATAATTCCCTGACAACTCAGATGTCTGACCTGATGCTTCAAACGTCTAACCACCTGCTTTGTCTATTTTCTGCCTTTTTTAACTGCAACTTCAAGTATCTCGAGTTACCGAACTTCAAATCTCCATCTTCAACATCCATGTGATAAATATCAGAAATCACAACTGTAACAACCCAAATTTTTGGATGGGGGTTGTAATAGCAATGACATAAACGAAACATAATAGTCTACATCGCCTGTAGCGGAATCATATACATATAGAGTACATAAACGAAACATCAGTCTACATCGCCTGAGGAGGAATCATATACATATATATATAATAATGGCGGAAAAATCATAGTTGTAACACCCCGAATTTCGGTTAATGCTAAAATTCACAAATTAAATAATAACTAATCCCAGATGTGGGAATTAGGGGAAACGGGTTGCACCATTGCGTTCGTCTCGGAAAAATACGCAAAATAGAGTCTGAGTTTTCGAAAATCGGAGTCCGTATGAAGAAGATATGGACGAACGAAGTTAGGCAGAAAAACCGAAAACAAGCAAGAATGCACTGGCGCACTTGTGAAGTGCGCCAACACAAAAATGCACTGGCGCACTTGTGAAGTGCGCCAACACATTTTTACACTGGCGCACTTGGGAAGTGCGCCTGTGTCGGGACAGGAAACCTGCGCAGTTTCTAGAGAGTTCTGTGGTTGGGTGCACCAGTTTGGGGTTTGGGCTTGGTCTTAGGGCTAGTTTCTGGAAGGTTCCGAAATCTAAGGGTCCTAATCTAATTTAGGGTTAATCTAATGGCCTAAAACACTTGCCTAATCCTATAAATAAGACCCTAAGCTAGCCCTAAATGGTCATAATCCTATCTCCTAACTAAACTATGCCAAAATTTTCTATGATCATGGCCTCCACTCAAAACCCTAGCCTCCATCCTATTTCTAAACTATTTCTATGAAGGCTTTCATGTGCATACAAGCATCTTTGAGTTGTATGAGTGATCATTGGCTTGCATTCATCATCAAGTTGCAAGCTTTATGTTCAAGGCTAGAGTTTTTGGGTGATTTGTGGCAAGGGTTTGCTTATTGGAGTTTAGTGGTGAGTTTCTATAGACTTAACAATCAATTGTTAAATTGATTATGATAGGATATGATAAGATATGGCTATGTTTGTGGAATCAATGTGTTTATGCAAGTTTAGTATAGTGTATGTTGTGTGCTATATGCAAGTTTAATGCTATGTTTTATGATGCAAAACACTATGTTGAACATTGATTCATATGTAACATGTTATGCAAGCTATATGGGAGATTATATGCAAGTCTATATGTAACATGTTATGCAAGTTATGTATTTGGTTTTATGCATGCTAAGTATTTGGTTTTATGCATGCTATGTATGTGGTTTTATGCATGCTAAGTATTTGGTTTTATGCATGCGAAGTGTTTGGTTTTATGCAAGTTTGTCTCTTTTTATGATATGCATAATATATGCAAGTTTGTCTCTAAGTATGGCATGTTATGCAAGTTCATATGCAAGTTATGATACATATTCATATGCAAGTTATGATGCAAGTTCATATGCAAGTTATGATACATATTCATATGCAAGTTATGATGCAAGTTCATATGCAAGTTATGATACATGTTCATATGCAAGTTATGATGCAAGTTCATATGCAAGTTATGATGCAAGTTCATATGCAAGTTATGATGCAAGTTCATATGCAAGTTATGATGCAAGTTCATATGCAAGTTATGATACATGTTCATATGCAAGTTATGATGCAAGTTCATATGCAAGTTCATATGCAAGTTTATGTGCAAGTTCATATGCAAGTTGTCTCTTTTATGATATGCATAATGCAAGTTTGGGTTAAATACTAGTTGGGTTTAATGTATGTTCATATATGCAAGTTGACACCTTTTGAACCCATGATAAAGTTACATGCTATGTTGGCTAAACCCATGACCTTTGTGATGAATCTTCCCTTTATTATGTCGTGTTATGAGAACGAACTACGTGGGGAACGATGGGGTTAATATGCATGTTAATAAAATGATGTGAAATGGGTATGATTAATCATACCACAAATTAAATGGACGTAATTGGGAATTTACCTATTAAGTTAGGTCTACCCATATTATGGAGTTGGGAATTTACCTATTAAGTTAGGTCTACCCATACTATGGAATTGGGAATTTACCTATTGAGTTAGGTCTACCCATATTCTTAAAAATGTGTAATTAATTAGGCAGAATTAATTCAAATTATGGGGGTGATTAATGAGGTGTAATTAATCAACTAAGACACGAGGTTGGACCCTTTTGTAGCGGAAGTCTGCCCGGAACCGACCGGCCATCCAACAGCTACAAATGATTGGCCCAATGTGAGAGGTCTTAGTCATAAATTAAATACGTGATTAAAGTAAAGACACGAGGTTAGACCTTTTTATGACAGAAGTCTGCCCGGAACCAACCGGCATATCCAGCAGTCATAAAAGATGGTCTAATGTGAGAGGTCTTTATGAGGTCATGATCTTAATTAATTAAGAAACACTTAACCATATTAGCATGTAGAGGGACATGAGGGGTTAAGTGGGTGCCTTGGGTGGCATGTGGAAATCTAGTGGGTTGCCTTGGGTGGCAATAGAAAATACGATTAGAATACTTAACCAAAGAGGAACATGTAATTAAACATGGGTAAAGGGTTAAGTTAGTGCTTTGGGTGGCATGTGGAAATCTAGTGGGTGCCTTAAGTGGCAATTGATATATGATTAGATGACTTAACCAAACCTTAACATGTAGGTGGGCATGATTATAACAGGGGTTAAGTGGGATACACTAGATAAAATAACAAGCTTAGGTGGTAGCTTGTGGGGGCCCATTTCAACCAATATCCCAAACGTATCTTAGTGGGCTCGACTCTAGTCGAGTGACGGGACACGCATATTGGGCTTGACTATAAGAGGCCAAAATGGGTTAGCGGTGGCAACGCATGACCAACGGGTTTCATATGCGTGTGTGGACCCGGGCTGGTAAATAAGACGTTGTTGCATCGTGTAGATATAAGCCGTGCACCGTTAGTTTTATCAGGTTGCCACGTTGGGGAATGGTACACCCCACGGTGGGGCCAGCACGGGTATCTACGTTAGGGAGCCGATCGAATGGGGAGTAGTGTGTACACCTAGTGGATTGTAGGGCCCCGTGGCGTCTACTTAGTCACCTAGGGGTACGCGAGAACTATTAAGTTAATTTTATAAGTCCAGGGGTGGGATCAACCTTTAAGTTAGGAATGACTGGTGTGGTGCAGTGTAGGAATTACCCTTGGGTGGGTAGATCTGGGGTGGTGTAATCCAGTAATTATCCTTGGGTGGATAAATGCGTCTTTTCGGTTATCTTAGTACATCCTGTGTTTAGTTGGCTACTTAGTGTAGTCATTATCCCCAGAGGTACCGTACCTTGTTTATATCATACCCTAATTACTTTAATGATTGTATTGTTAGGGTTATAGGACTCACTCAGACTTATGTCTGACCCCGTTGTTTCTTTATCTTTTTTCCAACCCTCAGGTTTTCAGAGTGGGCCTAGCACTAGTGGGCTTTGATCAGACTGCTTTATCTATCTTTTGGAGCTTGGACCGTGGATGTAAAGCTCGGTTTATCTTTTCTATTATGGCTATTAGGTTATGTAGTGGGATTATGTACTTTCATTTTTATCAGGATGGATATTATGTACTTGACTCTTATTTATGGTTTTGGTGTAACCAAACATGTTTTACTTTCCGCTGAAATGAAATGATGTTTTAAATTCTCAAGTATTACTTATATCTGTCTTGTTGTAATTTTTCCGTTCTATATTCACTTAAAATACTCCACCGATGTTATAGCATTCCCTTAGTGAGTGACCGTAGCGGGCGTGGGGTGTTACACGTGGTATCAGAGCTTAAGGTTACCAGAACAGATAAAATTTTTAGGAGAAACTATTTTCTAAGAATATTTTTGAAAGGAGTATTTTCAAAAACATGTCTTTTAAGAGAAAAGTTTTTGAAAGAAAAGCATAATCCCCAATAGCCATATCTATATCTTTCGAATTCTCCGTTTTGAATCTCTTCCTCTCTCGTTTTGAGTTTCCCCTCCGCGTATAGATGACCTTTCTAAGATAGATAAGAACGGAAAACCACTTCAAGGGACTTAGACATTAGTCGGATTAGAAGTTGGTTCAAGAAGGAGGAGGACTGGTAGGTATCTATTGGATAGACGATGGGAGGAAGGCTCAAATAGTTGTTTGGTTAATGAAGGATGAAACCCCATTGGTGGGAGGTTACGAGTGGAGAATGGGAAGAAGAAGGCGAGTAGTTATCCTTTTGGAGGAATGGGACACCGTATTAGGATTGTCCAAAGGGGCATGGGCAAGGTACGGAATCTCCTAGAGGGTAGTTGTATTCCCTCACGACTAGGGTACCAAATGGGGATAGACCGTCTAGGTTGGAATTTGGATTTCTTTATTATCCGGTTCGAACTTTATTTAATTCTGACGCATCGAGTTCGTTTATCTCATCATTGTTAGTTGATTCACTGCACTTAGACACCAGTTAGTAGATGATCCCTTAGTTGTTTCAAACCCAATTGGGGCTCCATGAAGTGTTTGGGTTTGAAAGTTGCTATACTTAGCGTTGAGAGTAGATGTGATGCTTTTTGGGCTTCACGAGCTATGGGTTAGTTTTGGGCATGGACTGGTTATCCAGTAGGGGTGCCGTTCTTGATTTTGAAGGGAGAGTTGTTAGGCTTATGACCCGCTTGGGTAACACTCTCGAGATCTCTTGTAATCCCATGGAATCTGTTATGCTAAGTTATCTAGAATCGCTTGACACGTCGGTCGAGAGTTTGCGATCTGTTAGAGTGATCCGGGAATACTCGGATGTGTTTGAGGAGGTGAAGGGCTTACCTCCGGAGCGGGAGATTGACTTCCGAATATATCTGGTAGACAATGCCAAACCAATATCTTGGCCAGTGTGCCACATGGCTCCTCGTGAGAGGAGGGAACTCCATGAGCAAGTAGGCGATTTGCTTGAGAAGGGGTTCATAAGACGAAGTATATCGGAGTGGGGTGCTCCAGTAGTTTTTGCCACAAAGGCGGATGGGTCCCTTAGACTTTGTGTAGGCTAAAGAGAACTAAATAAATTCACAAAGAAGAATAGACACCCATTGCCGAGGATTGATGATCTCTTTGATCAGTTGGTTGGCGCCTCAGTATTTTCGCAGTTGGACTCAGCCACGGGGTTTCGTCAGTTGAGAGTGGCTGAGGATAGTATAGAGAAGATTGCCTTTAGGACTCCGGATGGTTTTATGAGTGGCTGGTGATGCCATTTGGTTAGACGAACGCCTCCGCATACTTTGTTGATTTGATGAGAAGGGTGTTCAGGGAGTACCTAAATAAGTTCGTGATGATCTTGGTGGATGACATCTTGATCTTTTCTAGGAGCGAAATAAGTTTTCGTATGTGCTCAATAGGTTGAGCAAAGCCAGTTATGGGATAAATGGTGGTTTTGGAGCGAGACTAGCGAGGACATCCAGAATTGGACAAGGGCTTAATTATTTAGCCGTTTTTACTAGTATCATCTCACGTAGGACGTCTGAATTCGAAGGAGGTATCCCTTGGGTGTTTGTCTGATATTGGTTTAGGCCTTTGGGGCTTGCATTTGGGGGATGTCGAGTTCGACTAGGGTGGTCTGCGTGAGAGATGGATAGTTGTGACGATTTTGCATGGGAGAATATCCTGATTTTCTCTAGAAGTGGAGAAAAGCATGCCCTACATCTTAGGGAAGTGTTGGAGACTCTTTGAGCGCATTGTCTTAAGACAACAAAGGTGGATGGAATTCTTAGCATCCTATGAGTTTGAGATAGCGTATACCCCTGGCAAGGGTAACGTGGTGGCAGACGCCTTGAGCAGGAAAAGGCTGTCTTTGAGTCCATTGTTCGTGGAATGGCGAAGCTTGGAGTTTAATTCTATGTTTGACTTTAGACCTTCCGTTGACTTTGTACCCGGTTTGCTAGCCTCCTTGGAGGTTAGGCCTACTCTTTTGGGGCGGATTGGCAAGGCTCAGCGAGACGACCCACAGTTTGTTGAGTTAGTAGAGAAGCTCATAAGGGGGGGGGGGGAGTCGTCCAGCCATTTGAGTAGGTACACCCTAGATGGTAAGGGGTGGTTGCGTAGAGACGGTAGACTTTGTGTACCGCAAGACGAGGGTCTGAGGAAGGCTATACTTGATGATGCACATCGGTCAAAGATGACCATTCATCCTGGTAGGGACAAGATGTACCAAGACATGAAGCGAGTTTTCTTTTTGGGCTGGTATGGAGAAAGATGTGGCCGAGTATGTCGCTAGATGCTTGGTGTTCTAGCAAATGAATGCAGAGCAGAAGAAACCCGATGGGTTGCTTCACCCATTTGGAAGTTCCGCTATGGAAGTGGGATAGTGTCTCGATGGATTACCGAGATCGAGGAAGGGTAATACAGGAATTTGGGTTGTGGTAGACAGACTTACTAAGAGCGCCCATTTCATACCTGTGAAGAGTAAGAGGACCGCTCCATGGCTTGCTTCAGTCTATGTTAGAGAGATTGTTAGATTGCATGGCGTACCATCCAGCATTGTGAGTGATCGAGATCCTATCTTCACTAGCGAGTTCTGGAAAAGTTTGCAAGAAGCAGTAGGGACTCAATTGTGTCTGAGCACCGCATTTCATCCTCAGACGGACGGCCAGACTGAGAGGGTGAATCGTGTCCTAGAAGACCTTTTGAGGCTTTGTATCTTGGATTTTGGAGGTACATGGGAAGAACATCTTCCTTTGGTGGAGTTCGCATACAATAACAGCTTTCAGTCTAGTGTTGGTATGGCTCCTTTTGAAGCTCTTTATGGAAGGCCTTGTCGATCACCTACATGTTGGTGGGAATCTACGGATAAGATCTTGCTTGGGCCTGATATGGTTAGGGAGACTTCTGAGAAGATTGACTTGATTCGAAGAAGGATGAAAGCAGCGCAGGATAGGCAAAAATTTTATGCGGACAAGAGAAGGACGGATCTTGAGTTGAGGTTGGGGACATGGTTTTTGTCAAAGTATCTCCGTTGAGAAATGTTGTTCACTTTGGGTCCGTTGGGAAGTTAGCACCGAGGTTTGTTGGGCCGTTTCCTATTAAGGAAAGGATTGGACGGATGGCATATAGGGTGGAGTTGCCCGACAGACTTAGTGGTGTTCATGATGTATTCCATGTATCACATTTGAGGAAGTGCTTACATGAGACCGCAGAGGTGGTAGGGCCGAGCTTGCTTAGAGATGTAGAGGTAGAGCGTGATGCGACGATTCGACGAGCTCCTACTCGCATCCTTGGGTCAGAAACTAGGAAGTTGAGGAACAGAGAAGTTCAGCTAGTTAAAGTGCAATGGGGAGATGACGAAAGCAATGCTACTTGGGAGACGGAAGCGAAGATGCGTTCTTTGTACCCATTTCTTTTTGAGAGTATGTCTTTTAACTTCTCCTTTATCGCTTGTCTAGTACTTATCTTATCCTTAGTATATCCTCTCGCTAGTACCTATGACCTTTAGATAGGGTAAATCTATGGTTGAAACATGTGTTTGAGACATGTTATGTTTGATGGATGCGTGTAGATGCAAGTGGTTGCTAGTGGTTGCTCGTGGATGCATATACACACACTCTAGACACTAGATCGGCTCAATCACTTCATATGGCATATTGCATAAAATTGTGTATAGGAAGCTATATTTATGGATGTATAATGATTGTGTTATCATATGGATGATGCATTTTGGTGAATGATTGTGCACTCATGTAGATATTGTATGTGTCGATAGGGTTCTCTCGCATACATAATGGATGCATGGCACTATCATGGTTTGCATATGTTCATACATTAGATAGGGAACATATACACACACTTTTTGCATATGCTCATACATCATTAGAAACTGTTTTAAGGACAATGGATGCCCGTGTTTGATGGATTGAGTAGATGGTTGTTTGGATGGTAGGATATGCATTCTCCTTAGCTTAGAGATTTCGGGGACGAAATCCTTTAAGGAGGGGAGAATGTAACACCCCGAATTTCGGTTAATGCTAAAATTCACAAATTAAATAATAACTAATCCCAGATGTGGGAATTAGGGGAAACGAGTTGCACCATTGCGTTCGTCTCGGAAAAATACGCAAAATAGAGTCTGAGTTTTCGAAAATCGGAGTCCGTATGAAGAAGATATGGACGAACGAAGTTAGGCAGAAAAACCGAAAACAAGCAAGAATGCACTAGCGCACTTGTGAAGTGCGCCAACACAAAAATGCACTGGCGCACTTGTGAAGTGCGCCAGCACATTTTTACACTGGCGCACTTGGGAAGTGCGCCCGTGTCGGGACAGGAAACCTGCACAGTTTCTAGAGAGTTCTGTGGTTGGGTGCACCAGTTTGGGGTTTGGGCTTGGTCTTAGGGCTGGTTTCTGGAAGGCTCCGAAATCTAAGGGTCCTAATCTAATTTAGGGTTAATCTAATGGCCTAAAACACTTGCCTAATCCTATAAATAAGACCCTAAGCTAGCCCTAAATGGTCATAATCCTATCTCCTATCTAAACTATGCCAAAATTTTCTATGATCATGGCCTCCACTCAAAACCCTAGCCTCCATCCTATTTCTAAACTATTTCTATGAAGGCTTTCATGTGCATACAAGCATCTTTGAGTTGTATGAGTGATCATTGGCTTGCATTCATCATCAAGTTGCAAGCTTTATGTTCAAGGCTAGAGTTTTTGGGTGATTTGTGGCAAGGGTTTGCTTATTGGAGTTTAGTGGTGAGTTTCTATAGACTTAACAATCAATTGTTAAATTGATTATGATAGGATATGATAAGATATGGCTATGTTTGTGGAATCAATGTGTTTATGCAAGTTTAGTATAGTGTATGTTGTGTGCTATATGCAAGTTTAATGCTATGTTTTATGATGCAAAACACTATGTTGAACATTGATTCATATGTAACATGTTATGCAAGCTATATGGGAGATTATATGCAAGTCTATATGTAACATGTTATGCAAGTTATGTATTTGGTTTTATGCATGCTAAGTATTTGGTTTTATGCATGCTATGTATGTGGTTTTATGCATGCTAAGTATTTGGTTTTATGCATGCTAAGTGTTTGGTTTTATGCAAGTTTGTCTCTTTTTATGATATGCATAATATATGCAAGTTTGTCTCTAAGTATGGCATGTTATGCAAGTTCATATGCAAGTTATGATACATATTCATATGCAAGTTATGATGCAAGTTCATATGCAAGTTATGATACATATTCATATGCAAGTTATGATGCAAGTTCATATGCAAGTTATGATACATGTTCATATGCAAGTTATGATGCAAGTTCATATGCAAGTTATGATGCAAGTTCATAAGCAAGTTATGATGCAAGTTCATATGCAAGTTATGATGCAAGTTCATATGCAAGTTATGATACATGTTCATATGCAAGTTATGATGCAAGTTCATATGCAAGTTTATGTGCAAGTTCATATGCATGTTGTCTCTTTTATGATATGCATAATGCAAGTTTGGGTTAAATACTAGTTGGGTTTAATGTATGTTCATATATGCAAGTTGACACCTTTTGAACCCATGATAAAGTTACATGCTATGTTGGCTAAACCCATGACCTTTGTGATGAATCTTCCCTTTATTATGTCGTGTTATGAGAACGAACTACGTGGGGAATGATGGGGTTAATATGCATGCTAATAAAATGATGTGAAATGGGTATGATTAATCATACCACAAATTAAATGGACGTAATTGGGAATTTACCTATTAAGTTAGGTCTACCCATATTATGGAGTTGGGAATTTACCTATTAAGTTAGGTCTACCCATACTATGGAATTGGGAATTTACCTATTGAGTTAGGTCTACCCATATTCTTAAAAATGTGTAATTAATTAGGCAGAATTAATTCAAATTATGGGGGTGATTAATTAGGTGTAATTAATCAACTAAGACACGAGGTTGGACCCTTTTGTAGCGGAAGTCTGCCCGGAACCGACCGGCCATCTAGCAGCTACAAATGATTGGCCCAATGTGAGAGGTCTTAGTCATAAATTAAATACGTGATTAAAGTAAAGACATGAGGTTAGACCTTTTTATGACAGAAGTCTGCCCGGAACCAACCGGCATATCCAGCAGTCATAATAGATGGTCTAATGTGAGAGGTCTTTATGAGGTCATGATCTTAATTAATTAAGAAACACTTAACCATATTAGCATGTAGAGGGACATGAGGGGTTAAGTGGGTGCCTTGGGTGGCATGTGGAAATCTAGTGGGTTGCCTTGGGTGGCAATAGAAAATACGATTAGAATACTTAACCAAAGAGGAACATGTAATTAAACATGGGTAAAGGGTTAAGTAAGTGCTTTGGGTGGCATGTGGAAATCTAGTGGGTGCCTTAAGTGGCAATTGATATATGATTAGATGATTTAACCAAACCTTAACATGTAGGTGGGCATGATTATAACAGGGGTTAAGTGGGATACACTAGATAAAATAACAAGCTTAGTTGGTAGCTTGTGGGGGCCCATTTCAACCAATATCCCAAACGTATCTTAGTGGGCTCGACTCTAGCCGAGTGACGGGACACGCATATTGGGCTTGACTATAAGAGGCCAAAATGGGTTAGCGGTGGCAACGCATGACCAACGGGTTTCATATGCGTGTGTGGACCCGGGCTGGTAAATAAGACGTTGTTGCATCGTGTAGATATAAGTCGTGCACCGTTAGTTTTATCAGGTTGCCACGTTGGGGAATGGTACACCCCACGGTGGGGCCAGCACGGGTATCTACGTTAGGGAGCCGATCGAATGGGGAGTAGTGTGTACACCTAGTGGATTGTAGGGCCCCGTGGCGTCTACTTAGTCACCTAGGGGTACGCGAGAACTATTAAGTTAATTTTATAAGTCCAGGGGTGGGATCAACCTTTAAGTTAGGAATGACTGGTGTGGTGCAGTGTAGGAATTACCCTTGGGTGGGTAGATCTGGGGTGGTGTAATCCAGTAATTATCCTTGGGTGGATAAATGCGTCTTTTCGGTTATCTTAGTACATCCTGTGTTTAGTTGGCTACTTAGTGTAGTCATTATCCCCAGAGGTACCGTACCTTGTTTATATCATACCCTAATTACTTTAATGATTGTATTGTTAGGGTTATAGGACTCACTCAGACTTATGTCTGACCCCGTTGTTTCTTTATCTTTTTTCCAACCCTCAGGTTTTCAGAGTGGGCCTAGCACTAGTGGGCTTTGATCAGACTGCTTTATCTATCTTTTGGAGCTTGGACCGTGGATGTAAAGCTCAGTTTATCTTTTCTATTATGGCTATTAGGTTATGTAGTGGGATTATGTACTTTCATTTTTATCAGGATGGATATTATGTACTTGACTCTTATTTATGGTTTTGGTGTAATCAAACATGTTTTACTTTCCGCTGAAATGAAATGATGTTTTAAATTCTCAAGTATTACTTATATCTGTCTTGTTGTAATTTTTCTGTTCTATATTCACTTAAAATACTCCACCGATGTTATGGCATTCCCTTAGTGAGTGACTGTAGCGGGTGTGGGGTGTTACAATAGTCATCACTGTGAAGTCAAGCCTCGCCATGAGCCAAAAAGTGCGCCTCTGCTGCGGTGCTAAGCCAAAATACGCCATCTACCTGATACTAGGCTACCCGTGTGAAAATAAGGGCACCCGAATTTGCAAGGTGAAACAAACTACGAGTCAGTCATGGGACTGGTATGAGAAATCTACTTAACTAGTTATACAACAACAATAAGGCAAATCAAAGGACCACGCCAATTTCGCGGAACGAGTTTACTCCAATGAGTGCTAGTGCATGAAATAAAGTAAATTATTAAATCATCGCAATGCTTTTTATAAAATTGAAGCCATAATAAGACTCAGGTCCCATCACACAATGCAACGCAAGCCGGAGGATAGAGTTTTTACATTATAATGGCCAAGAAATGCTTGATACGTATAAAACAAAAGTGCTTGATATTATTACTAGTACATATATGTTTCAAAAACAAATTCAATCATAAATATCAATCCTAGGCGGCATAAATGACCCATACCACTGTGTCACCCTACTAGTAATATAATCACATCCGCAATTTCGTATCGGAAATTGGATTCCATCATGAGTCGAGGCAAGGGGCAAGCTCCTCTCCGTTCGAGACACTCTAGCAAATGTCCCAGGATCGCACACAGCGGTCCTTGGAATCGGCTGGGCCAGTCCTCTTTTACTTTTGAGGATTGGCAATTCCTGGACACACGTTTCCCGGTCCTTACAGACCTATAATCGAGGCGCCTCGCATTCCAACAACCACACAGGTGAAAAGTATATAAAAATGCCAGGGCTGGTAAGTCACTGACACCACCGTAGCTAGAAAGAAACGTCGTGTTCTCCCAGTGGTCCTTATCCCGTTTTTGACTCATACCGAGATGTGAGGCTCGCGAATCCATGCTATACACAAAGATATGCCACCTAGGCCATGCTTTGATCATCAACCACAAGACTTTGCTTTGCAATAGAAGCCTTGATCATATGCCACTTAGGCGCGCCACACAGGCAATTCACTCCATGCGACTGATTTCTATCGATATATAACCTCTGAGCTCGTACGTCTCAGAGAAGGGCGTTAAGCAAGAGAATAAATTCTCCGCCGCCAAACAGATATATATTTAATAGAGATCAATCAGCACAGAACAAAATCCAATGTCAGACACACAGTCCATTTACAAGTTCGTTCTGGGTTTGAACGAAACCGGAGGCACCATATTCCTCGCTTATCCACACAATCAACAATACGTCCGGACGGCTATCACTTCAGCTCCTTCAAGGTAGCTACTCCAATCATGAGCATCAGTAGCGCCTATCCATCCAATGTGAAGATTGTCGGTCTTGAACCGTCATCAACTCTTCGACTTCTCACCATCGATCGATTATTTGAAATGAGAATGAACTCGGCCTTTTCAAATAATCCACTTATACTTAGATTTTCAAATCAATTCTTCACGTGGTTAAATTATTCAACATTCACATTTCAGTTCCTTAGCACAATTTTCATGTCAAACACATTCAACCATCAAATATCAAGCAAACCAAGCAAAATCGGTTTATTTCTATTCTATATCGCCTATAATATTTTATAACGATATATCGCCATTTTTATTTATTTAAAACGGACATATTTTATTAAACGACGCTTCAGGTCGTGCTGAGGCACTGGCGCTATTTTTCACTAAATTTGTTTTACACATATCTGAAAATCTAACCGTTGGATCTTCACAAAGTTGGTGCCGTTGGAAAGATATTTCCAAGGCGAACCCAATGGTTGTGGTTTCGGGAAAATCCGATGGTTGGATCTCCCGCACTAATCTTTTGAAATCACGATTTCAAAACACGAACTGCACGACCTCGATTCGTTTTATATATATATATATATATATATATATATATAGTTCATTCGGCGATTTCAATATCGTTTTCACTTCAAATATTTCACTAACGCCTTTAAATTTTGGAAAATTTCGCCATAACCTCCTTTGTACGGGAAGGGCTGGGAAAATTCCCAAATAGCCACATGGGCGTCTCATCTCAAAAATAAAAATAAAAAGCCAAGCGGCTAGCCAATCGTCTCATAAAATCATCACCCAAGCAAAAGAGTAAACATGTACCTATTTGTCGGGCACACAATTTTGTTCCTCTTCTCTAGCCTCTTTGCTATAACCTGTTCAATAAATATGCATGTACATATGTGCAATTCTTATCATTTTCCATTCAATTTCATATTTGATTCGATTCGGTTTTTCGCTACCATTCATTCCAATGTTGCATACATAAGCTGAAAATCACATTATTAGCTAACTAATGAATATTTCCAACTCATGCATATTTATTTGAACAAGTGGTTATTTTTAACACTTCATATTTCATTTAAAATGATATTTTTGGCGAACTAAAATATATTCCAACACATGACTATTTTATTTAGTTCCTATACAGGTTAAAATATAATATTCATAGCAAACAAATATTTATTTCAACACTTGTATATTTTTAGCAAATCACATATATGATAAAAATGGTATTATTACCATTTAAAATATTTACTCCACACATGAATGTTTTTAACACTTCATATTCTCAATAAAAATGTAATTTTTATTATTCGATCTTTTTATTCAACACGTGAACCTTTTTCAACACATAAACTTCTCAACACATGAGCATTTCCACACACTTATATTTTATATAGATTGTACATATAAGAAAGATGTTATTTTTATTGTTGAAACAATTTATTTAAAACAAGAATATTTTACATACTTCTTATGTATAATAAAAATGTGATTTTTATTGTTTAAACACTTTATTCATTTAACACATGAATTTAATTTTCAATACATGAACTTCTCAACACATGAGCATTTCCACACATGGATATAGTTTCAACACATGACTTTAGTTTCAACGCATGAAAATAATTTCAACATATGAAAATAATTCTAACACATGAATATTATTCAAAATTTCGGCAGCATAACGGCAAGGTAGTTAAAACCAGCACTGTCCCAAGTACGGCTCCTCGCTCTACCTTAAAACCTCGCGGTTTTTGACAATGGGGATTTCATACATCTAATTCGCACACAGGCGTGTATGATTTTTCTTTTCCACAATTTATTCCAATTTTGTTCCAATCACAAATGGGTATTTTTCAACCACAACCAAACAATATCAACCATAAACAATTCTATCAACCATTCACATTATTCACCAAATTTTTCACACCAATTCACAATCAATAAATATCGTCCATGGTTTGTGGACGAGGGGAGTATATATATTCGTATATAAATATATTTTATTTCCATTCCAACACACATATCATTTATACAATGCATGTATAATTCATACTTCGCTCATATAACTTATACAACGCATGTACATGAGGTATACAACACGTATATAATTTATATTTCGCTTATATAACTTATACAACGCATTTTTATTCACATTTCAGTTTAGAAATCTCATATTGGTTGTCGCCCTTCTAAAAATCCTAGCAAGCTCAGAAAAATCCACGGACACTGCTAGACTGTAGAAAGCATCGACACGGTCTCGATGTTTCCTGTTTCATCGAATTTCGTTAGCACACGATAAAGATACGATTTTAAACCAAAATTATCGTTAGCAACACTTAGAAGTGTTATAAATCAGTTTAAATAACCAAAGCCGATACCTTTCAGTTTAGTTCCAAACTAGGTTTTGCAAATTCGTGAAATCCGTGCAACGATAACGAAATCCGACTGTACCGAGTGAAAGAGGGTAGAGGGGCGCCCCTATCGATGGTCGGAGGGGGAAGCTCGGTGGTCGGAATCGGCGGTGGCGGCGGGTCGAAGTCGGCGACTTCCCAGGCTACATTCTCGACGATGACGAGGAGAGGGAGGGCGAGGGTTGTCTTGATTTGAAGGGGAGGGGAGGCGCTTCAAAGTCTGAGTGGTGGCAGGTGTAACACCCCACGTCCATTAATGTCACTCGCAAAGGGAATGCATTAACTTCCATGGAGGTTATAAGTGAATATAGAACAGAAAAATTACAACAAGACAGATAATAAGTAGTACTTGAAAACTAAAGCTTCATTTTATTGCAGCAGAAACATGTTTATTACATCACAAAACCATTAATCAGAGTCAAGTACATTATCCATCTTCATAAAAACAAAATACATAATCCCATTACACAAATAGCCATAAAAAAAAGATAACAAGCTGGACTTTACTTCAACGTTCCAAGCTTTCCAAGTGAGATAAAGCAATCCAATCAAACTCCACTAGAACTGGGCCCAACCTGAGGACCTGGAGGGGGAAAAGGATAGAAATGGAGGGGGTCAGACATAAAGTCTGGCGAGTATGATAATTCTAACAATACTATTATCAAAATAACTAGACTAAGGCATAAGCTGGAAGACAAGTAAATGTCTATGAACTATTTGGAAGATAAAGATAGCGTTTAAGATAACGTTAAAGATAACGGTAAAGGCATACCTAATTACTAACGAATAATTACTATACTGCACCGCACATTACTACACTGCACCGCACCAGTCACCCTAAAGGTTGATCCCACTTGCTTCACACAGAAACAATATAAATAGCCTTACGTACACCTAGCTGACTACATAGGTGTCGTCTGCCCCTATCTCCACTAGGTGTACTCCACTACCCTCTTAGAAATTTTATAAGTAACTTCGTGTACTCCTAGCTGACTACAAAGGTGCCGTCTGCCCCTATCTCCACTAGGTGTACCCCACTACCCACTTTCGATCGGCTCCCTACTCGTAGATACCTGTGCTGGCCCCACAGTGGGGTGTATCACTCCCCTAAAGTGGCAACCCGATACAACTGAGAATGCACGACTTATACCTACACGATGCAACAACGTCTTACCTACCAGCCCGGGTCCACACACACATATGAAACCCGTTGGACTTGCGTTGCCACCGCTCCCCGTTTTGGCCTCTTACAGTCAAACCCAGCATGTGTGTCCCGTCCTCGACTTGGGTCGAGCCCACAAAGATACGTTTGGGATACTGGTCGAAATGGGCCCCCACAAGCTACCCACCTAAGCTTGTCACTAGTATATCCCACTTAACCCTCTTAGTCATGTTCATTTACATGTGTGTTTGGTTAAGTCTTACTAATCGTATTTCACATGCCACTAAGGGCACCCCCTAGATTCCTCATGCCACCCAAGGCACCTACTTAACCCCCATGTCCCACCTTACATGTTTATCTGGTTAAGTATTTCTTAATTCATTCAGGCCATAACCTCATAATGACCTCTCACATTAGACTGGCATTTATGGCAACTGGATTTGCCGGGCGAGTCCGGGTAGTCTTGCACCATAAAAGAGTCTAACCTCGTGTCTTTACAACCGTTATGCTTTAGTTTAGGCCTAGGACCTCTCACATTGGGCTGACATTTGTGACCACTGGATTTGCCGGGCGGGTCCGGGCAGGTTTACGTCACAAACGAGTCCAACCTCGTGTCCTAAGCATTGATTAACACTTAAAATCTTTTACCCCAGTTTTAATAATTCCCTATTCAAATTATTAATTAAGTCAACTTTTAATGATGTCCATAATTGACTCAATTATGGCCATCCACTTATGGCATGCAAAATCATATCAATTGCACCCCAACTTTTTAATATTAAATCCTTAATATTACCCCTACCCCACGTTTATACGTTCGCTTATTCAACGCATAATATAGGCTAGACTTGTATAGTCTAACACCTAGCACAAAGATAAATTATCACAACATATAGACAATTAAAATAAATCTAATCATAATAGGGGTGAAACTTGCATAAACTACACATGTTAAGGATCAAAAGGTGTCAACTTGTTAAATGTCTCAATTTATATGATATGATCATAGCCTAAATCTATACATAAACTTGCATATGGGGTTTTTAGGCAACATAATGATGGTGTGAACTAGCATAGGATATCACATATGTCATAGCATAGTTCTAGATGTCATAATAGATGTCATGGCATATGTTCATAACTTTTCTAATCAATTTAACTTGCATATGTGACTTGTCATATAGATCAACATAACCCAAACATGATGATTTAATTAAAATGAACTAACTAGCATAGATGGTAACATCATGGCCTTTTTAACATGTATGATTCATCACAACTTAGCACAGAAACTTTCAACATACATAACATCATCATAGCATGATTTACAACATATAAGATATCATCATCACATAACATTGGATTTACAATATACATGATAGCAAAAGGGGTTTACAACAACATATATGATAATTCACATCATCTAGTCATAATCCATTCATCACTCAACCTAATTAAAATGATAATAATCTTGTTAAGATCATCATACTCACAATTTAGAGAAGAAAAGAGAGAGTTTTGCTTTGCTTTAGGGTTGAGAGAATTAGAATTGAATTTGCTTTTCTTCTTTCTTAGTTGGCGGCGACTCCATTGATTTCCATGGCGATGGTATGACGGTAACTATTCTATTTTAATTAGGTTTAGGGTTAGCATTAGGATGTATTTATAGGTGTAGGAAGTTATTTAGGACCATTAGATTAACCCTGAACCATGAGAACCAATCAAATGCAAAATCTGCATTTGAGCGAATCGGCCCACGGGTTGACAGCCAAACACCCTGGATTAACCCCTAGTCGACCCAGCTTGGCTCGGGTCGACCTCAAAAATGGGCCGGTTCGGTTATTCCCCCTCCCAATTCGCTGTTTTGAACTTTTTCGCATATTTATTTATTTAATTTTTAATTTATATATATATATATCAATATATATATATATATATTTCTCTGCGCAACCCATTTCACTTAATTCTTTTCTAAAAATTAAGTATACTTTAATTTGTGAATTTTAATGTTATAAAATTACGGGGTGTTACATTCTCCCCTCCTTAAAGGATTTCGTCCCCGAAATCTCCAAGTCAAGAAATATGTATATCCTACCATCTAATCGTCCATCTACTCAACCATCAAACACCAGCATCCATTGTCCTTAAAAGACTTCTAATGCTTTAATGTTTATATGCACAGTGTGTGTATATGTCCATATCTAATGCAAAATTAGGCGGTCTACTGATTCAGTCGACCTCCTTAGTGCAATTCATGATAGTGCCATGCGTCCAATATGTATGCAAAAGATTCCTAATGATACATATTAATTCTATATGCGTGCACAACCATCCACCTGAATGCAGCAACTATATGATAATACAACCATTATACATCCATTTTACTAAATACATCCATACATATGCAATATGCAATATGAAGTGACTGAGTCGATCTGGTGCCTAATAGTGTGTGTATATGCATCCACGAGCAACCACTAGCAAACACTTGCATCCACTTTGCATCCACCATACATAACGTGTCTCAAACACATGTTTCAACCATAGGATTATCCTAACTAAAGGTCAAAGATACTAGCGAGAGGATATACTAAAGATAAGATAAGTACAAGCTAAGCGATAAAGGAGAAATTAAAAGACATACCCTCAAAAAGAAAAGGGTATCGTGAACGCATCTTCTCTTCCGTCCCCCAAGTAGCGTTGCTCTCATCATCTCCCCATTGCACTTTGACTAGTCTGACCTCTCGATTCCTCAACTTCTAGATCTCCAACCCAAGAATGCGCATAGGAGCTCGTCGAATTGTCGCATCACGCTCTATCTCCACCTCTCTAAGAAAGCTCGGCTCTACCACTTCCGTGGTCTCGTGCAAGCACTTCCTCAAATGTGACACATGGAATACGTCGTGTACACCACTAAGTCTCTCAGGCAACTCCACTCTATACGCCATCTGTCCAATTCTTTACTTAATAGGAAATGGTCCTACGAACCTTGGTGCTAATTTCCCAACGGACACAAAGCGAACAACGTTTCGTAATGGAGACACTTTGACAAAGACCATGTCCCCAACTTCAAATTCAAGATCCGTCCTTCTCTTATCCGCATAAGATTTCTGCCTATCCTGTGCTGCTTTCATCCTCCTTCGAATCAAGTCGATCTTCTCTGAAGTCTCCCTAATCATATCGGGCCCAAGTAAGATCTTATCCGTAGATTCCCACCAACATGTAGGTGAACGACAAGGTCGTCCATAAAGAGCTTCGAATGGTGCCATACCAATGCTGGACTGAAAGCTGTTATTATATGCGAACTCCACCAATGGAAGATGCTCTTCCCACGTACCCCCTGTTGATACTAATATTTTTGTTTGATGATAACAAATAGATTTTTGTTACTGGAGTGTTTGATTGTGGAATATCTAGTATTATTGGAAAATAAAATAACACAGAATTTACACAGAATATAGAAAAATCAAATAAATTTTATTTCCAATAATATTATTTATTTTACAATTCATTTACACACAAGACTTTACAAATCACTTTACAAGTAATTTCAGTACATACAATTTTTTTCAAGCACTTCATTTTTTTTCTCATTTCTAGCTGGATTATTCTTGTTAAGAACACCTTAGCTGTCCAAAGCATCATCCTGTAACCTGTCACAAAAGAAAGAAAAATACACAGTACACTGAAACTAAAACAAATACTTTTTGACAAAAATGATTCTCTGTGTGATTGATTCATTTTTTTTGTCTCAGCTTTCTGTGTGTTTTTCTCATCATATTTCAGACTTGAACAGCCACATCAAAACCATACTGGTTTGCTGATCAGAACCAACTGTTTCTGACCAGCCTCAACTCAGTACAGTTTGACTGCTATTTTCTTTATTTTCAGAATCAAACAAGTGATGAGCAAAGCAAGGTGAATTGTCAAAATCAAGACAGGTTCAAAAGAGGTCAACCAGCAAATAACTTTCAAAGTCAACATGGAGTCAAAAATCACCAAAGTCAAAATGGTCAAGCCTTTACATGTCAGCATTAACATGATCAAGAGTAACACAAAAGCAAGGCTCAAGTTCATGGTTCAGCAAATAATCAAATCAGTGATGAAATGGAAAATCCCAAGTGCCAAGTTCAAATCAGTTTTTTTTATTTTGGCAAACAGGGAATTTCAGAAATTAAGCAGGTAAAGCCAAACTTTCAACAATAAATGGTGCAGCCCAACAAGAAATGTAAGTGCAGCAATGGTTCAAGACAGTAGGGGAGCAAATGTGAATTCATGTAGCATGGTCGAGGTCAAGTCAATAAGGTCAAAGCAGCCCAAACAAAAGTGTCATCTATGCAAGTGCAAGCACTGTTTGTACATGTATTAATATATTGGCAAGCATGTTCAAGAATGGTTCAGCATGGCAGCCCACATACATGAGTGAACAAACCAACATTCATGTGAAATGTACACAGCAGTATGGAACTGGGAGCTCAATACATAAGTCAATGAAACCCAACATGTACATAAGCATGTACACATGCAAATCAGCAAGTATGTTCAAGGCAGAGGCAATATTGCATGGTGCACACTTAAGTGACGTAGAATGCAACAGCAGATCCAAGTTCAAGAACATAGCAGATACAAATGGTCAAAACAGCACACATGTGAAGATGCATAGGCAAACACAGATGATAGATGCACATGCTAATGTGTGCATGGAAAAGTAGTTTGAAATTCATAGTGCAGCATAGGTGAAGGAACATGGCAGCACAAGTATATGCAAGCAAACAAGAATGTCGAGCCTACATGTCAAGCCACACAGCAAATGACAGAGCACATTTATGCTCTGGTATACATACAAAGGCAACTCATAACACAGAAACTCATTTCCAGTTTTTGCTCATGTATTTCAAATCTGATTGATTTCAATCAAGGGAAACTCATTCAAATATTTTCCAGAAATTAAGCAGTACAGTCTTTTGAAAATACAAAAATGGCAATATATGGAAAATTTATTTTCCAGATTTACTGCTGTGTCATAAGTGATTGAAGCATGATTCAAGCAACAAGTCAATGAGTCAATTTTGAAGCAAGAAATCACTTGGGGGGCACACAATCATTTACATATACAAATTTCCAGAATGATGCGTAAGAACCAAGGAAATTAATCAGTTTATTTCTTACCAGAAATGTTCGAGAGTTTTAACAGTGGGCCAAGGAGTTTTAATTTGCAGAAAATCATATTTGACAAGAGTTTAATTTTTTCCAGAATTGCCACATTCAAATCAGAGCCGAGGCTGTTTTTTTTCAAAAGGGAAATTTCCTTTTTTTTTTTTGATTCAAGGAATTCTTTTTAAACCGAGATTTTCATAAGCGACAGTAAAACTGAAAATCATACAAGGCAATACATTCAATTTCATTCGAGAATTCCAAAAGGGGAAACCACCAATAATCAGCCAAATCGAGCAAGTCATCAATGAAATCAGAGCACCAGGGTGTAGAAACCCTTATAAAAACACACAATTCATCATCGACTTGATTATCGATACACACAAAAGAAATCCGAAACCCTAAATTGCAAGAGTTGATAAAACTTACTCAGATTGATCGCAAGGACGAAGGAGATACACTGGAGAAGCAAAACAAGCTTCCAGAGATCCATTACACACATCACCGAGATTGATTTAGGGAAAAATCACTGAAACCCTAATCGCAGCCGGCATTTTTTTTTCTTCAGAGAATAAGGGAGGATCGGGCTAAAGAAGACACAAGGGAGCACCGCAAAAATAAAGTGGCCCGACCATTTTTGACTAGTGCAAAGGAAAAGGGGATGACCCCCACTTTTAACTCCTCATTTTATTTCCTTTAAAGTTTTTTTTGAATTTTTTTTAAAATTTCTTTTCTAGTTTTATTGTAAAACTAGGGAGCACAGAATATTAAAGTGTAATCTGAGAAAATCTAGTCTAGGGTATACAGACTAGTCTAGGATTTTGAGCTTAGGGATAAACAGGAGCAGGAGTTGCGAGTTTGCATAGGGTTGTAAGCGGGATCTGTTTGTATCTCCTAATAAAAATCTTAGAAAGGCAGCAGTAGGCACAGTTTGCCGAAGCTGGGTATATCTGCGTGTGATTTTTACTGCATTTCTTTATTACTGTGTTTAGTTTTAAATTTTGTGTTAAAACCCTATTCACCCCCCCTCTAGGATTATTATCGATCCTACAATTGGTATCAGAGCAGGTGTTTGAACCCTAGAATCATGACTTCAATAAACAATGCTTTTTCTGAAGGTCAGTCTATTGCTAGACCACCCATGTTCAATGGTAGTGATTACGCGTATTGGAAAGCTAGGATGAAAATTTATCTAGTGTCTGTTGATTATGATGTCTGGGATATCATTGAAACTGGATATACACCTCCGACTGAAACTGTTAATGGTATTGTAACACCTAAACCAAAAAGTAGGTGGGATGCAAATGATAAGAAATTATACTCTATAGATTCTAAAGCTATGAATGCTCTGATTTGTGCTCTTGATAAAACAGAATATAACAGAATTTCTCATTGTAATACAGCCCAGGAAATTTGGCATACTCTGGAAGTCACACACGAAGGAACTTCTCAGGTTAAAGAATCCCGTCTTGCCATGTTCAGTAATGAATATGAAAACTTCAACATGCAGAAGGACGAGAGCATCAAGGACATGTATGGACGCTTCTCCGTACTAGTCTACAATGCCAGAGCCCTTGGAAAGGTCTATACAGAAGTGGAGCTTGTGAGGAAGATTCTGCGTGTTCTGCCCATGAACTTTGAAGCAAAAGTCACAGCCATTCAAGAATCCAAAGATCTGAGCAAGCAGAGCATGGAAGAGCTTATCGGGAATCTGATGACATATGAAATGGAGCTGAAAGCAAGAGAAGATCGCAACAACTCAGATCTGAAAAAGAAGTCAATAGCTTTGTCCAACACTGTCACCAGCGATAGTGAAGATCCTATTGAACAGCTTGCCATGGCAGTCAGACAACTCACGAAGTGGAGAAAATTCAAACCTCGAAGAAATAAACCAAAGACCAACAATTCAGAAGATGAACCACTCTGCTACAACTGTCAAAAGCCTGGACACATAAAACCAAATTGTCCACTTCTCCAAAGAAACAAGAAGAAAAAGAAAGCTTTTGCTGTAACTTGGGATGACGAGGAAGGAGAAGAAGATTCAGACAGCAGTGAGGAGGAAAGCAATTTGTGCTTCATGGCAAAATCAGACCTAGAAGATACTGACGAGGAAACCACCGAGGTATACAGTTATGACGATCTAGTTTTAATGTGTAAACATCTTTCTGAAATTATTGACACATTAGAATCAGACGCAGAGAAACTGAAAGCAGAAAACCTCAACCTTGTTCACAATAATAAGAAGTTGGAATCTGAGATTAAAAATGCTTCAAAAACCAATAATCTAGATTGTGAAATGTGTAAAGATGTGAATCTAGAAATTTTAACACTCAAGAGCACCATTGAGAATCTTGAAAAAGAAAACTTGACTCTAAAAGTTGAAGATGACACTAAAAGAAAGAACTACATTAAACAATGCACTTCACTTGTGAATGAGAACACAATCTTAAAAACAAGAGTCCAAGATCTAGAAGTCACATTGAATAAATTCTCAATCGGTCAAACATCTTTTAAAATGTTACTTGGAAACCAATTGGTAGGGAATAATAGAAAAGGACTGGGTTTTGGGAAGATACAAGAAATAACTGGAAGTGACAATGCTAAAGGTAAAAGTATTTTTCCCAAATGTGTAAAATGTGGGGTGATTGGTCACAGTCATGAAAATTGCAAGATTAGCAGTAAAATTCAGAAGTTCAAAAAGGTATGGGTCCCTAAACACTTGGAACACAATTATCACAAAGATTGGAACACAAATAAGAAGAAAAATCAAATTTGGATTCCAAAAGAATCTTATGACTATCATTCTTCTACTACTGATAAGATTAGGCCTAGAAGTTTCTCTAGGTCATCTCCTTCTCTGTTTGTGTAGGTATGTTGGCGGGCTAAGGAGCAACAAAAATGGTACTTGGATTCAGGTTGCTCCAGACATATGACAGGTGATAAAAGACTGTTCCTTAGCCTGGAAAAACATAAAGGTGGGAATGTGACGTTAGGTGACAACAGCAAATGTAAAATTATTGGTAAAGGAAAAGTAGGTAACAGTGTCTTTGCCTTAACTGATGTTTTATATGTTGATAATCTCTTTCACAATCTTATCTCCATCAGTCAGCTTTGTGATAAAGGAATGAATGTTGTGTTTGATAATAATAGTTGCAAAATCATTGAGATCTCCTCTGGAAAGGTTGTGTTTACAGGGAAAAGAAAAGGAAATGTCTATACTCTCTCTTTCGATGATGTAACAGTATCTAGGTGCCTGGTAGCAACAGAAGAGGAGGCAATCTTATGGCACAGAAGGTTGGCACATGCAAGTATGGGTCTTCTTGAAAGACTGAAAGCAAATGAACTTGTCAGGGGTTTACCACATCAGAATTTCAAAAATAAGAAAGTATGTAAAGCTTGTACCATGGGAAAACTTAGTCGTTCATCTTTCCGTCCAAAAAATGTTGTTAGCACTTCACGAGTGCTTGAATTGATTCATATGGACTTGTTTGGACCTACTGATACTGCTAGTTTAAATGGTAAACGTTATTGTTATGTATTGGTTGATGATTACTCTAGGTTTACATGGGTTTACTTTCTAGCCAAAAAGTCTGAAGCTTTTGATTATTTTTTAAAGTTTTCAAAACTTGTCCAAAATGAAAAAAGGGTTTCAATTAAAACTTTAAGTAGTGATCATGGAGGTGAATTTGAAAACTTAGACTTTGAAAATCTTTGTGAAGAAAATGGTTTCAAACATGAATTTTCCGCTCCTCGAACACCTCAACAGAATGGGGTGGTTGAAAGGAAAAATCGTACATTACAAGAAATGGCTAGATCTATGTTATGTGAATATCAATTGCCTCAAACTTTCTGGGCTGAGGCAGTCAATACTTCGTGCTATGTAATGAATAGAGTTATGATTAGACCAATACTTAACAAAACGTCATATGAACTGTGGTCTAACAAAAAGCCTAACATCTCATATTTCAGAGTGTTTGGATGTCCTTGTTACATTTTGAACACAGGTGAACAGCTTGGGAAATTTGAGTCAAAAACAGTTGATGGAATCTTCATGGGTTATTCATCAAGAAGTAAAGCTTACAGAATCTTCAATAAACAGTCAAGAACAATCGTGGAAACCGTCAACGTCAAGTTCAATGAATCAGATATGGATACGATACCTGAAGATGATAAAGATGATGCTGGTGCACAAGAAATTGAACAAGAAAACAATGTTGAGACAAACAACGAAAAAGCCACTGAAGCAGCAACAGATATCGAAAGACTAAAATTCAAGCCAAGTCATCCTCCAGATTTGGTAATTGGAAGTCCAACTGCTGGTGTTCGTACACGATCCTCTCTCAATAGGGAAGTTTGTACTCTTTGTATTCATAATGCTTTTGTATCTGAAATAGAACCAAGTTCTTATGATGTTGCTCTTAATGATGAATTTTGGTTGTTGGCTATGCAGGAGGAACTTAACCAGTTTGAGAGAAACAGAGTCTGGAACTTGGTACCCAGACCAAAAGACTACCCAGTTGTTGGAACAAAATGGGTATTCAAAAATAATCTTGACGAATCTGGAAACGTAACAAGAAACAAAGCTAGGTTGGTCGCTAAGGGATACAATCAAATCGAAGGTGTTGACTTTGATGAAACTTTTGCCCCAGTTGCTAGGCTTGAAGCAATCAGAATTTTGTTAAGTTTTGCGTGCTTTAAGGGGTTCAAATTAAAGCAAATGGATGTGAAGAGTGCTTTTCTGAATGGAGAACTAAAAGAAGAAGTGTATGTTGAACAACCCCCTGGTTTTGAGAGTCACGATTATCCAAATCATGTATACAAACTGGAAAAAGCATTGTATGGCCTTAAGCAAGCTCCTCGAGCTTGGTATGACTGTCTGTGTACATATCTCTTGGAAAACGGTTTTAAAAAGGGAAGTGCTGACACAACCTTGTTTTTATCTCATGATGGTGATGATTTTTTAATCGTCCAAATTTATGTTGATGATATCATATACGGTGCTACTAATGATGTCTTGTGTGAAAAATTTGAAAAAGTTATGCAGGGCAAATTTGAGATGAGTTTGGTTGGAGAGCTGAAATTCTTCCTTGGCTTCCAAATCAAACAAAGTAGCAAAGGGATCTTTATCTCCCAAACGAAGTACGTGATGGAGTTGTTAAAGAGATTTGGAGTTCAAGATGCAAAGCCAATAAAAACACCGATGAGTCCAACAACCAAACTCGACAAAGATGAAAAAGGTGTTGCTGTGGATCAAAAGAAATATCGCGGTATTATCGGTTCACTTCTTTATCTTTCTGCTTCTAGACCCGATATTATGTTTTCTGTTTGTTTGTGTGCTCGTTTTCAATCAAATCCTAAAGAATCTCATCTAAAAGCCACAAAACGGATTCTAAGATATTTGTTACACACACCAAATTTGGGCTTATGGTATCCTTCTTGTGATAACTTTAATTTAGTTGGGTTTACTGATGCTGATTATGCTGGTTCACTCACTGATAGAAAAAGTACTAGTGGAATGTGTTTCATGCTAGGTCATTCACTTGTGTCGTGGTCAAGTAGAAAACAAAACTGTGTTGCTTTATCCACTACTGAGGCTGAATATATTGCTTTAGGAAGTTGTTGTGCACAGATTTTATGGATGATGCAGACTTTATCTGATTTTTGACTTTGTTATAAACGAGTTCCTTTAAAATGTGACAGTAAGAGTGCAATTGACTTATCAAATAATCCAGTACATCACTCACGCACGAAACACATTGATGTAAGACACCACTTTCTTAGAGATCATATTGCTTGTGAAGATATTTGTATAGAATTTATTCCAACCGAATCTCAACTTGCTGATATTTTTACAAAACCCCTTCCTGAAGACAGATTTTGCAGATTACGTTTGGATTTGGGAATTATAGAAATAAATTAATCTTTTAGCATTTTTGGATAAATTTTCTCTTAAGATGTTCTGTTGGCAATTATCTTTCTGACAAATAATCCATGCTTCAAATCATCAAGAAAAGACCAGTTTGTTTTTGGACATTTATGATAAATTTGTGACTGTGTAAGTTTTCAGAATATGAGATGTTTGAAAATTTGTAGCTCTGATACGATCAAATATGCTTTATAATATGAGTAATTGAGGAACTTTTGTTCACTTTCATCTTCTGTCTCTATCACCCTTCTATCAATCATTAATATTTTATATATATATATCAAGGGGATTTAAGTATACACAAAAAAAAAAATGATAAGTATTTCTCTAATCTCATTTAAAAATCCAAGCTCTGGTCATGCATGGTTATGAGAATACTTATTTTTCATGCTATCACTGATTCCATTTAAAAATCCAAGATCTGGTTATGCTTGATCAGTATAGTATTGAAATTTTTTTTCATGTTGCAGCTAATTCCATTTAAAAATCCAAGCTCTGGTCATGCGTGGTTAGTTTGCTATTGAAATATATTTAAAAAAATAAAATAAAAAAAATCCCTGATATATATTAAATATTCCATCGTTCCACTTTCTGTCTTGTGAAATGTGTTCCTCTTTTACAGATTATTCTAATCTTTTTGTTTGATTATTCGGAGTGTTTGAATCTGATAATGTCAAATGACTTGATTACTAATTACAGTCCATACTCTTTAAAATGTCCAGAATTGTTATTCTTTTGATGATTACAAAGGGGGAGAAGAAGTTAAGATTTTGTGTTGTTTACAGACGTCTATAGATTTTATTTTGCCATTAATGCTAAGTGTTTAATTTTTTTTGTCATTTTCAAATTCTTTACTCATGTCTGTTTACAACTGATAGGGGGAGCTCAAATGTAGGGGGAGCCCTTGTTCAAACACATCTCGTTATTCACAAAAATCTTAAGTCTGTTTGTCATCATCAAAAGGGGGAGTTTGTTGATACTAATATTTTTGTTTGATGATAACAAATAGATTTTTGTTACTGGAGTGTTTGATTGTGGAATATCTAGTATTATTGGAAAATAAAATAACACAGAATTTACACAGAATATAGAAAAATCAAATAAATTTTATTTCCAATAATATTATTTATTTTACAATTCATTTACACACAAGACTTTACAAATCACTTTACAAGTAATTTCAGTACATACAATTTTTTTCAAGCACTTCATTTTTTTTTTCTCATTTCTAGCTGGATTATTCTTGTTAAGAACACCTTAGCTGTCCAAAGCATCATCCTGTAACCTGTCACAAAAGAAAGAAAAATACACAGTACACTGAAACTAAAACAAATACTTTTTGACAAAAATGATTCTCTGTGTGATTGATTCATTTTTTTTGTCTCAGCTTTCTGTGTGTTTTTCTCATCATATTTCAGACTTGAACAGCCACATCAAAACCATACTGGTTTGCTGATCAGAACCAACTGTTTCTGACCAGCCTCAACTCAGTACAGTTTGACTGCTATTTTCTTTATTTTCAGAATCAAACAAGTGATGAGCAAAGCAAGGTGAATTGTCAAAATCAAGACAGGTTCAAAAGAGGTCAACCAGCAAATAACTTTCAAAGTCAACATGGAGTCAAAAATCACCAAAGTCAAAATGGTCAAGCCTTTACATGTCAGCATTAACATGATCAAGAGTAACACAAAAGCAAGGCTCAAGTTCATGGTTCAGCAAATAATCAAATCAGTGATGAAATGGAAAATCCCAAGTGCCAAGTTCAAATCAGTTTTTTTTATTTTGGCAAACAGGGAATTTCAGAAATTAAGCAGGTAAAGCCAAACTTTCAACAATAAATGGTGCAGCCCAATAAGAAATGTAAGTGCAGCAATGGTTCAAGACAGTAGGGGAGCAAATGTGAATTCATGTAGCATGGTCGAGGTCAAGTCAATAAGGTCAAAGCAGCCCAAACAAAAGTGTCATCTATGCAAGTGCAAGCACTGTTTGTACATGTATTAATATATTGGCAAGCATGTTCAAGAATGGTTCAGCATGGCAGCCCACATACATGAGTGAACAAACCAACATTCATGTGAAATGTACACAGCAGTATGGAACTGGGAGCTCAATACATAAGTCAATGAAACCCAACATGTACATAAGCATGTACACATGCAAATCAGCAAGTATGTTCAAGGCAGAGGCAATATTGCATGGTGCACACTTAAGTGACGTAGAATGCAACAGCAGATCCAAGTTCAAGAACATAGCAGATACAAATGGTCAAAACAGCACACATGTGAAGATGCATAGGCAAACACAGATGATAGATGCACATGCTAATGTGTGCATGGAAAAGTAGTTTGAAATTCATAGTGCAGCATAGGTGAAGGAACATGGCAGCACAAGTATATGCAAGCAAACAAGAATGTCGAGCCTACATGTCAAGCCACACAGCAAATGACAGAGCACATTTATGCTCTGGTATACATACAAAGGCAACTCATAACACAGAAACTCATTTCCAGTTTTTGCTCATGTATTTCAAATCTGATTGATTTCAATCAAGGGAAACTCATTCAAATATTTTCCAGAAATTAAGCAGTACAGTCTTTTGAAAATACAAAAATGGCAATATATGGAAAATTTATTTTCCAGATTTACTGCTGTGTCATAAGTGATTGAAGTATGATTCAAGCAACAAGTCAATGAGTCAATTTTGAAGCAAGAAATCACTTGGGGGGCACACAATCATTTACATATACAAATTTCCAGAATGATGCGTAAGAACCAAGGAAATTAATCAGTTTATTTCTTACCAGAAATGTTCGAGAGTTTTAACAGTGGGCCAAGGAGTTTTAATTTGCAGAAAATCATATTTGACAAGAGTTTAATTTTTTCCAGAATTGCCACATTCAAATCAGAGCCGAGGCTGTTTTTTTTCAAAAGGGAAATTTCCTTTTTTTTTTTTTGATTCAAGGAATTCTTTTTAAACCGAGATTTTCATAAGCGACAGTAAAACTGAAAATCATACAAGGCAATACATTCAATTTCATTCGAGAATTCCAAAAGGGGAAACCACCAATAATCAGCCAAATCGAGCAAGTCATCAATGAAATCAGAGCACCAGGGTGTAGAAACCCTTATAAAAACATACAATTCATCATCGACTTGATTATCGATACACACAAAAGAAATCCGAAACCCTAAATTGCAAGAGTTGATAAAACTTACTCAGATTGATCGCAAGGACGAAGGAGATACACTGGAGAAGCAAAACAAGCTTCCAGAGATCCATTACACACATCACCGAGATTGATTTAGGGAAAAATCACTGAAACCCTAATCGCAGCCGCCATTTTTTTTGCTTCAGAGAATAAGGGAGGATCGGGCTAAAGAAGACACAAGGGAGCACCGCAAAAATAAAGTGGCCCGACCATTTTTGACTAGTGCAAAGGAAAAGGGGATGACCCCCACTTTTAACTCCTCATTTTATTTCCTTTAAAGTTTTTTTTGAATTTTTTTTAAAATTTCTTTTCTAGTTTTATTGTAAAACTAGGGAGCACAGAATATTGAAGTGTAATCTGAGAAAATCTAGTCTAGGTATACAGACTAGTCTAGGATTTTGAGCTTAGGGATAAACAGGAGCAGGAGTTGCGAGTTTGCATAGGGTTGTAAGCGGGATCTGTTTGTATCTCCTAATAAAAATCTTAGAAAGGCAGCAGTAGGCACAGTTTCCCGAAGCTGGGTATATCTGCGTGTGATTTTTACTGCATTTCTTTATTACTGTGTTTAGTTTTAAATTTTGTGTTAAAACCCTATTCACCCCCCCTCTAGGGTTATTATCGATCCTACACCCCCAAAGTCTAGGATACATAGCCTCAACAGATCCTCTAGAATGCGATTCACCCTCTCGGTCTGGCCGTCCGTCTGAGGATGATATGCGGTGCTCAAACATAACTGAGTCCCTACCGCCTCTTGTAAGCTTCTCCAAAATTCGCTAGTGAAAATAGGATCATGGTCGCTCACTATGCTAGAAGGAACACCGTGCAAACTGACTATTTCTCGAACGTATACGGAGGCTAACCATGGAGCAGTCCTCTTACTCTCTACGGGAATGAAATGGGCGCTTTTAGTAAGTCTATCTACTATAACCCAAATTCCCGTATTACCCTTCCTTGATCACGGTAACCCATCCACAAAATCCATCGAGACACTTTCCCACTTCCATAGTGGAACCTCCAATGGGTGAAGCAACCCACCGGGTTTCTTTTGCTCCGCTTTTACTTGTTGGCACACCAAGCATCTAGCGACATACTTGGCCACGTCTTTCTTCATGCCGGCCCAAAAGTAAACTCTCTTCATGTCTTTGTACATCTTGTCCCCACCGGGATGAATGGTCATCTTCGAATGATGTGCTTCGTCAAGAATAGTCTTCCTTAGGTCATCGTCTTTTGGTACACAAAGTCTACCGTCCCTACGTAACCAACCCTTATCGTCTAGGGTATACCTACGGAGATGGCTTGATGACTCCCCTCCTTTGAGTTTTTCTACTAACTCAACCAATTGCGGGTCGTCTCGCTGTGCCTCGCCAATCCGTCCAAAAGCGTAGGTCTGACTTCCAAGGATGCTAGCAAACCGGGTACGAAGTCAACGGAAGGTCTAAAGTCAAACATCGAAATGAATTCTAAACTTTGCCGCTCAACAAACAAAGGACTTAAGGATAATCTTTTTCTACTTAAGGCGTCCGCCACCACGTTACCCTTGCCAGGGGTATATGCTATCTCGAAGTCGTAGGATGCTAAGAACTCCATCCACCTTAACATATCTCCCTTCCCTAGAGACCACATGCCCTAAATTCCTCACTTCCTTCCTCCAAAAATGGTATCTTGGAGAACTTAGCTTTAAGCTAGTGCACTTGTAGGGTCCCTAAGCTTTCCCTAAGACATAGGGCATGCTCTTCTCTGCTTCTAGAGAAAACCAGGATATTATCCCATGTAAAATCGTCACAACTATCCATCTCTCACGCAGACCATCCTAGTCGAATTCGACATCCCCCAAGTGCAAGCCCCAAAGGCCTAAACCAATATCAGACAAACACCCAAGGGATACCTCCTTCGAATTCAGACGACCTACGTGAGATGATACTAGTAAGATGGTCAATCAATTGAGCACTTGACCGACTCTGGCCGTCCTTGCCAGTCTTGCTCCAAAACTACCGCTGATTACATAACGGGCTTTGCTTAATCTATTAAGCACATACGAAAACTTATTCCGCGCCTATGGGTAAACCCCGCGCTTTATCAACGACGTCTCCATACTCACGGACCACACAAATAGGTTCCTAATCATCGTTAGATGCGTCAGAAGATTCTAGGCAGCTAAGCATCACTGAACCCCTAAGGTCGTAAGAAATATGAGGGTTTTTCTACAACGAATCAATAGTCTAACTACCCTCCTTTCACAGTCTAGGATGGCACCCCGCTTGGCTAGCCAATCCACCCCTAGAATCAAACTACAGCCCGTGAAACCAAGGACAAAGGCGTTGCATTCAAACTCAATGCCCAAGATAAACACTCTCAAATCCCGACAAATCATAGAAAGATGAGCCGAACCACCAAAAGGATTTGAGACTACTAAGGGATCAGTAACAATACTAGTATGTAGGTGCAGTGTTTCAACTAATGATGTAGAGATAAACGAATGCGATGCGCCCGAATCGAATAAGGTACGGACAGGATGATCAAACAGAAAAACTAAGCTTTCATCAGAAATGGTTCTACCTCGTTCTTGCAGCGGTGGGACCCCGAGAGCCTGAACTTGTCCCCTTGCCTGCCCTGGTGCCAGAAGAGCCAGCACCTGTCCTCCCGAGGTAGCTCCTGCCCTCCGCCCCTTCTTTGGGCAGTCCTTCACTAAATGTCCCGAATCGCCACAATGAAAATAGCAAGTCTTCTTTTTCTTTCGGCAGTCCTTGCTGAGATGACCTGGGGTCCCACAGTTAAAACATTTCTTCTTTCCCTTGCCGTTATTGTCTTTACCACCCTTCTTGTTTTGCTGTTGTGGTTTCTTCTGATCCCCCTTCTTCTCGGGTGCCTTATCAACTTTAGCGCTTTTCTCCTCATGCATGAGCGCCATTTCTACTAACTTCTCAAAGGTGGCCCCTATCGGGATGTGGGTCATAGCCAACCCTTGCAATGGTTCATTCAAGCCATTCACGAACCTTAGAGCCTTCTTCTCCGGCGTGTTTACTAAGTCCAAGACAAACCTTGCTAACTGATTAAATTTATTGACATATTCTTTCACTGATGAGCTTCCTTGCTTCAATGTCAAGAACCTTTCAATATATAGATTTTCTTCCGCCCTTGAGAGAAACTTCGCCTCGAACCTACGTCTGAAATCCGCCCAAGAGTCAACAGGACGCTCCCCATTAGTGACCTCCCACCAAAACGAGGCCTCTCCCTTCATCAACCAAGCTGCTAAACGAACTCTCCTCCCTTCTTCTACTTCAAGGATTTCTAGCAATTCTTCCACCTCCTTAAGCCAATCTCTAGCTTCCACAAACGTTTCTGACCCTTGAAATGGTTTTCCACCCATAGCCTTGAATTCCTTGCACGTATTTGCCAAAGTATCTACGCGAGGAGGAGGAGGAGGAACGGGTGCAACTGGTGGTGAAGGAACATTGGCTGGACCTGCAGCGGCCCTAGCCTCCAATAGCCTCCTATACCATCCTGGTATCGTTACACCGTCGGGTAGATTAAGATCTTCAGCCATGCTGAAACGAAAAAGGAAAGATTCAAAATGGAGAATTCGAAAGATAAAGATATGTGACTATTGGGGATTATGTTTTTCTTAAAAACTTTTCTCTTTAAATTTCTCATTAAAACATGTTTTGAAAACACTTCTTCCAAAAATAACTATTTTTCTAAAGTATTTTTATCTGTTCTGGTAACCTTGCTCTGATACCATGTGTAACACCCCACGTCCATTAATGTCACTCACAAAGGGAATGCATTAACTTCCATGGAGGTTATAAGTGAATATAGAACAGAAAAATTACAACAAGACAGATAATAAGTAGTACTTGAAAACTAAAGCTTCATTTTATTGCAGCGGAAACATGTTTATTACATCACAAAACCATTAATCAGAGTCAAGTACATTATCCATCTTCATAAAAACAAAATACATAATCCCATTACACAAATAGCCATAAAAAAAAGATAACAAGCTGGACTTTACTTCAACGGTCCAAGCTTTCCAAGTGAGATAAAGCAATCCAATCAAACTCCACTAGAACTGGGCCCAACCTGAGGACTTGGAGGTGGAAAAGGATAGAAACGGAGGGGGTCAGACATAAAGTTTGGCGAGTATGATAATTCTAACAATACTATTATCAAAATAACTAGACTAAGGCATAAGCTGGAAGACAAGTAAATGTCTATGAACTATTTGGAAGATAAAGATAGCGTTTAAGATAACGTTAAAGATAACGGTAAAGGCATACCTAATTACTAACGAATAATTACTATATTGCACCGCACATTACTACACTGCACCGCACCGGTCACCCTAAAGGTTGATCCCACTTGCTTCACACAGAAACAATATAACTAGCCTTACGTACCCCTAGCTGACTATATAGGTGCCGTCTGCCCCTATCTCCACTAGGTGTACTCCACTACCCTCTTAGAAATTTTATAAGTAACTTCGTGCACTCCTAGCTGACTACATAGGTGTCGTCTTCCCCTATCTCCACTAGGTGTACCCCCACTACCCACTTTCGATCGGCTCCCTACTCGTAGATACCCGTGCTGGCCCCACAGTGGGGTGTATCACTCCCCTAAAGTGGCAACCCGATACAACTGAGAATGCATGTCATATACCTACACGATGCAACAACGTCTTACCTACCAGCCCGGGTCTACACACGCATATGAAACCCGTTGGACTTGCATTGCCACCGCTCCCCGTTTTGGCCTCTTACAGTCAAACCCAGCATGCGTGTCCCGTCCTCGACTTGGGTCGAGCCCACAAAGATACGTTTGGGATACTGGTCGAAATAGGCCCCCACAAGCTACCCACCTAAGCTTGTCACTAGTATATCCCACTTAACCCTCTTAGTCATGTCCATTTACATGTGTGTTTGGTTAAGTCTTACTAATCGTATTTCATATGCCACTAAGGGCACCCCCTAGATTCCTCATGCCACCCAAGGCACCTACTGAACCCCCATGTCCCACCTTACATGTTTATCTGGTTAAGTATTTCTTAATTCATTCAGGCCATAACCTCATAACTCTCACATTAGACTGGCATTTATGGCAACTGGATTTGCCGGGCGGGTCCGGGCAGTCTTACACCATAAAAGAGTCTAACCTCGTGTCTTTACAACCGTTATGCTTTAGTTTAGGCCTAGGACCTCTCACATTGGGCTGACATTTGTGACCACTGGATTTGCCGAGCGGGTCCGGGCAGGTTTACGTCACAAACGAGTCCAACCTCGTGTCCTAAGCATTGATTAACACTTAAAATCTTTTACCCCAGTTTTAATAATTCCCTATTCAAATTATTAATTAAGTCAACTTTTAATGATGTCCATAATTGACTCAATTATGGCCATCCACTTATGGCATGCAAAATCATATCAATTGCACCCCAACTTTTTAATATTAAATCCTTAATATTACCCCTACCCCACGTTTATACGTTCGCTTATTCAACGCATAATATAGGCTAGACTTGTATAGTCTAACACCTAGCACAAAGATAAATTATCACAACATATAGACAATTAAAATAAATCTAATCATAATAGGGGTGGAACTTGCATAAACTACACATGTTAAGGATCAAAAGGTGTCAACTTGTTAAATGTCTCAATTTATATGATATGATCATAGCCCGAATCTATACATAAACTTGCATATGGGGGTTTTAGGCAACATAATGATGGTGTGAACTAGCATAGGATATCACATATGTCATAACATAGTTCTAGATGTCATAATAGATGTCATGGCATATGTTCATAACTTTTCTAATCAATTTAACTTGCATATGTGACTTGTCATATAGATCAACATAACCCAAACATGATGATTTAATTAATATGAACTAACTAGCATAGATGGTAACATCATGGCCTTTTTAACATGTATGATTCATCACAACTTAGCATAAAAACTTTCAACATACATAACATCATCATAGCATGATTTACAACATATAAGATATCATCATCACATAACATTGGATTTACAATATACATGATAGCAAAAGGGGTTTACAACAACATATATGATAATTCACATCATCTACTCATAATCCATTCATCACTCAACCTAATTAAAATGATAATAATCTTGTTAAGATCATCATACTCACAATTTAGAGAAGAAAAGAGAGAGTTTTGCTTTGCTTTAGGGTTGAGAGAATTAGAATTGAATTTGCTTTTCTTCTTTCTTAGTTGGCGGCGACTCCATTGATTTCCATGGCGATGGTATGACGGTAACTATTCTATTTTAATTAGGTTTAGGGTTAGCATTAGGATGTATTTATAGGTGTAGGAAGTTAGTTAGGACCATTAGATTAACCCTGAACCATGAGAACCAATCAAATGCAAAATCTGCATTTGAGAGAATCGGCCCACGGGTTGACAGCCAAACACCCTGGATTAACCCCTAGTCGACCCAACGGGGCTTGGGTCGACCTCAAAAATGGACCGGTTCGGTTATTCCCCCTCCCAATTCGCTGTTTTGAACTTTTTCGCATATTTATTTATTTAATTTTTAATTTATATATATATATATATCAATATATATATATATATTTCTCTGCGCAACCCATTTCACTTAATTCTTTTCTAAAAATTAAGTATACTTTAATTTGTGAATTTTAATGTTATAAAATTATGGGGTGTTACAGCAGGGGCTATCGTCGCTTGTGGCGGCAGCGATTGGGTCGGGAAGGAGGGAGTACGCTGTCCGTCAGGGTTGAGGGCTGATACGAGGGTTTCGAGATATTTTTTTATTTTAATTATGAATGGAAAAATCCTATTGGTCCATGGTTTTATTTAATTTTAAAATGGTGTTTCGCAAACGAACCCAACGACTGCCGCCCTAGCTAAATACTCTCATCCCGGACACAATGGAATATGTTTCGTAGGCCCATTCGATTGTTACAGTCTGTTATTCTTCAAATTAAAATATAAAACATTCAATATTCAATTTTGAACGTACATTTCAATTTGCCAGGGCCACAAACTGATTCGAAAAATTCCAGAAAAATAAATCTAGCTATGTTTTGACGCTACGGTCCCAACAAAACTAGTTTCGTCGAATTCTGAGATCGTTTGAAAAATGGCCATTTTCTGGTCGATCCAATTTAACAGAAATTAACCAAACACGTTTTCTTTTGCCACGCTCACATACTAGCTTCAAAAATTATGAAATTTGAAACCTAGCAATAATTTGTCATCCCGGATCCAACAAAAGTGGTTTTGTCGAATTCCGAGGTCGTTTGCAAAATGTCTATTTTCAAGGGCTATATATTCTCCATAGCGACCTTTCTGAAAATTCATTTAGTCATAACTTTTGATTCCCGCTATGAAACTTTGATTTTTCAGATTCGTTAGAAAGATATTCATAAACAGATTTAAATATTTTTGGTTTCACTAAAATCCGTTATATTTTGCACCCGGTACAGTCAGTCAAAGTTTGAATCCAAATTTCCAAAATGCCGCACTATTTCTAATTCATTATTTTATTGAAATATTCTATTTCAGTTGTTTAAATTCCTTTAAAATATCCAATTTAAAATTTTTTAATTGGCTCGTATTTTCGGGGTTGTTACAATAGCTCTGAAAATTTGGGCTTTTAAAAACAAATTAAATTACGATTCAATCATTGAAATTAAATGTTTGTATTTGGGATCTGGACGTCGATCCATTTTTAAACATAGAATTTACTTTTTAAAATGAAAATACTTTTGTACCTCAGTGTAAATATTTTTCCAAAGTTAACATTATCAACAAATACTAGTTTGGAATCCTTACTCCGCACACGGGTCCACATTGAAAGCAGTGTGAGCGTTTACCAAAGTTTGGCAGATAAGCGATACTTATGTAATTAAGTAACTTAAAATTATTGGTAGAATTCAACTTAAAAATACGAATCTTGTAGTTTAATTTAGTCTTAAAAAAAATTATTTCATATTTGAATATGATTGTGAAATTTAGTTATTTCCAATTCTATTCTGAATCACTTTGTAAGTGTGAATTTAAATTTATTTTGTTAAATTTTTACGCTATTAATATTATAAACTAATTTAAATATATTGTTGAGAAATTATAAATTTGAAACTATAAATTAATTTTGAGAATTTTAATCTAATGTACTTAATGGGAAATTGATTGGAATTAATTTAAAATTGTGTTTGAATGTGTATAATTTTATTTACATACAGTGTACAAAATAATGACACAATACAAATGTATAATACATCGAGGCATATTTGTTTTATAAATTTTTGCCACTAGTTCACCTTGTTGAAACATTTTGGACACCTGTTAAAAGTTTGCTGAAAGAATTTATTCGTGTCCCATTGTTTCACGGTGCTTCTAGACTATTCGCTCTCTTCTTTTATTGGATCGGTCGAATGTCCCCGCGCGGGGGGGAGGGGGGTCATTTTTTCTAGGGGAGAAAACAAATTCCTTCCCTTTATTTCCCTTTGTAGCTGATCCTTCCCCTTTAGTTCTTTCTTTTGCAGCGGATTCCACTTTTTCCTTTTACCCAAAATTGAATTGAGTCCAAATCAAATTGTTCCAAAAACTAAAAATGGCCACCGTAATTCACCGTCGCGCCGAGTCCGTCCCCCTTCATCGCTGTCGAGACGTCCTTCCCCTCTTTGCCACCGACTGTTGCACCGAAGTCATCCGAGCATCCCATCTGGGTGTGCCATCTCTCCAGTGGCGCCTTGCCGTACCTGACCATCGAGTGTATCGGGAAAAAGAGAGAAAATCACATAACCTCATGAACTTGCACCACCAGTAACCAATGTTGATGCACTGTCCCGAAGCCTCCAACACCGACCAGGTTCACTAGGCGTCCACTTTTGCTTCATTGAGTCGCGGATTCTCCTCCGTCCAATGGGATTTAAGCCCAAGATTTAAAAAACAACGACAAGGGATTAGCTTCCTCTTGTCAGTGAACCAGCGTTCGTGCATGTATCCAATCGAAGCCGCACCTAGAAGTCTCTTTGCAACTGCTTCCTGAGGTGAGTTCGCTCACGATAAATCATGTTCAAGTATATTAATTAGTTCCTTATGTATGTCCAATTGCATGTCTAATGTGTAATTAGCGTTTTGATTCCGTAATCTCCTAGCATACTAAATCATGCCAATATTTTCTCTACTATTTCTTTCGTATATATGCTTGCCATAACAGCTTATGGGAATAACAAACATGTTTAACTTTGAGCACTACTAATTATGTCTTTTATTGTTAAATAGCAGTACTTAACAAGCTAGGTTTTTAGGTATTTGAGTTAGCATTTAGCTCTGCTTGAGTGCGGCATGAGTCTGCGGTAGAATTCTTTGTACACAAGTTTGCCGCAGTTTGGGATAATTGAAAATGGGCTTGCTTTGGCTTTTCGCTTAATAGGCAGATGTATGGGTATAAGAGATCATAGCACCAAATCACTAAGAAAAATTTATTTTAGTGATATTTTGTTTACCTGCTCATCTCTTTAGAACCCTTATGCAAATAGAGTACCATTCATGTTAGTTGAAAACACACACATAATAACCCCACTGAACTCAATTAAAGTAGGCGCTTAGGTTTCTTGTCTTTTTATAGAGCTGTATTTTGTGACTTTGGTATTCTTCTGCACTGTATTTCAATTGCTTTCCACGGTTGGACCCGACCTCACATTTTTCCAGAAGCACATTGAACCATGGGAACATTTTATTTTGCTATCTCATATTATGTGGCGTGAAATTTCTCGAAACATTTGTTACTTTTTACTAGAATTGATAATACAATGTGTGTAGCCTCTTTAGTTTTGCACCATTCATTTGACCCTTGTCTTTTTGCTGCTGTGTCTTTACACTGACAATAGATTGAGGTGGTACTGTTACACATTCATCAATACTCATTTATATTCTAACTACACATATTGTTGCACCCATGTACAGCCTGCTTTAACACTTGAAAATCAGACATCACATACTACTTTGATAACCTTTACGTGCCCTATTTGTAAACTGAAGTAGACTTATGTATATTCACCCCTGCCTGTTTTTCAAATTGGAATTTGTAGACATGTATTTTGATTTCGATTATTCATTCTCTGCTTGTTTTACTGTTAGAACCACATAATCATGCACCAGCATATTCGAACTTTATGTGTATATGCATCTGATGCTTGTGCATAAAGAATATTGACATTGATCTATATATATGTTATATCCGCATTTGTGTGTGTGTGTGTGTGTATATATATATATGTGCGGAGATTTGTATTCGTATGTATACATGTGTATCGATGCCATATATATGTAGCTGTCGCATATATTAATCCATGTTTTGCATGTTGCTTTTAAACCATCTGTCTTGCCTTTAAACCTAAAGGCATGTATAATCCCTATACCCTTGCCTTGTATCAACCTTTGTTGCTTCATTTACCCTGCTTAACCATAAGGCGTTTGGGTATAATACACAGGACCATGAAAATGTATCTTGAGCTGTAGTAACTTGTAGTCCTTGTTGAACTGGGAATATATTTGGTCCTGCACTGCTTATAATTATTATCACCTACTTTGCATGTATCTAAACTTAGTATGTCACTTTTTGTTGTATATATCTGAGTTTGAAACCCACTTTCTGTTGTTGTCAAAACGCTAAATACATATGTGCATTTTGAACCACATTTATTGTGTAATTCCCGAAAACGTACGTAACACCTTTCTAATTGCTAGGAAAAATGTGGCTAATAAGTTCAACATGTCAGGACTAATTATTATATTCCAGTTTTGTTTGAAGTTAATTTACTTAAACATAGATTAATCCTGACTCGAGTGTTTTATATTTTTGCATGGAACGCTCAGGTCAGATATGAGTATTGCAGATTTTAAAGATTTTCAGCTCGCAAAACAAGAGAGGGACATGAAGACGCACGAGCCTGCAAGCCCGACTAAAAGTGTAGCTTCCTTGTTTTAAAATTGGTGAGTATATATTATATTTTTCCGCTGTACCAATTTTGTAAAACTCTGGTATTTTTGTATATAAATTCCGCTGTGAGAAATACTTTTGTTTTTGGTGTCTATGATTCTTTGTCAATTCCGTTTAAACCCTATAAGCCAATAACAATCCATCGTTTTGAATGCTTCGAGTTGGTTTAATCACCGACTTCGGGCGGTCAAAATGGCGGGCTGTTACATTTGGTATCAAAGCTATTGTTTTTCTAAAACTTGGCTTATTGGGTTTAAAAACTCATTAGAGATAGGGTGGAAATACCCGAGAACGAGCGGAATTGACACTAAAATAGCTCTGGAGAGAGAGCATTTTAGAAAAATAAAGAATATATCTTATGAGGTTTTGGAATATATATATATAATAAAATAAATTGAAGGACCTTCGAAAAATAACTTTTCTTTTGGTATTTCTACCTAAAGGCCCTTTGTGGCGAGAATTTCTTGGATTTATTGTCAAGTGAATTTAAGTAATCCATGAACTAAATTTTCGTCAAGTGAATTTGAAAGGAGATTTTTGGCTAAAAGATAAGATGGGTAAGTATGGGGTTTGAAAGGTGCTTAGAAACTTGACAAAGCAGAGCCCGAACGATGCTCGATTTGAGAACGGCTGCGGAAAACAGAAGCTAAATCAGTTTGAAAATTGGATTGGGGTTGGTACTAACCACTTTATCCTAGTGTTAGGTTGTTTATTGGAAATAAAGTATGAGTATCAATGATTGTAAATAATAAAACAACTACGTATAAACTAGTTATTTTATAAATATTTTAACATATGTATATTGAATTAAGCATAATTTCCCTTGAGATTTGTGTGAAATTCTGTATGATGAGGATTTTGAGTAATTGATTAGTAATACCAAGCGGTATGGGACATTTGGTAATACTTCTCTGATTACTCTTTTGACTTCTCATATGGAATATTCGATTGTTTTTGTATTCTCAGTTGTGAAATATACTGGTAACATAATGTGAAATAGGAGCATTTGTTATATTTGAATAATTACTATTTGAAAGTATAAAATTTCTAAATTGAAGTAATTTTGGATATTTTTAGTTCACATGTTTTTATGTAATTCGTATAATTCCTGTCCTATATTGCAACTAGTATGACTTGATTCATTTTGTCATATTGTTTTATGTACGATATTTAATTATGAGTATCTTATTGATTTATATATGATACTCTGACTTGATTTATTTTATCATATTGTTCTTATATATGATAAATTTGAATATCAGTTTTGTTTTGTTTAATTCGGGTTATGATTATTATTTTGTTTTATATGTGATTAATTATTTCTTCAAGACATGGTTATGTTTTTAAAGTGTTTTGACGTTATAAACACTTTGAACTTCATGGCATATTTATTATAAAATTTTAAGAAAGATTTTAATTTTGGGGTTGGGATAGATTGGACTCTGTTGTACCAATGGACCAAAACTCCATCTTGGTCGACCTGATTCAAGTTTGCTACCTGGATCGGTGATTTCTCATTCGCCCATCAACCACCAAAGGTCAGCGGTCTGCTACATTAGGCATTTTTATTTTGATCGGGATTCCCGATCGACGGGTCATGAAGGCATAGGGGTCCCATGTGTAGTGTCGTGAACGGGTAGCTTACGGCCTTCGCCTTAGACCATCTTGGTTATCCTGGGTTGATCGCCAGGTGTGTTATGGTGCTATGAGTAGATTACGGTGCTGATGTCTCGATGCGCGCTTGAGCTCTACCACTGTGATTTTACAATATTAGCGTCTGTTAATTTGGTATGTTATGAGTCAAGTTATATTTATCCCATAATACCCTAATATTATATTACATTACTATAATTGATCAATTTTATTATCATATCGATTTATATATGATAATTATTATGGGTACCGTATTGATTTATGTATGATACTCTGATTTGATTATATTATCTATTGATTTATATATGATAACTGTTATGAGTGTCGTATTGATTTATACATGATACTCTAATTTGATTATATTATCATATTGATTTATATATGATAATTGTTATGATTATCGTATTGATTTATATATGATACTCTGATTTGATTATATTATCATATTGATTTATATATGATAATTGTTATGAGCATCATATTGATTTATATATGATACTCTGATTTGATTTGTTTTATTATATTGTTTTACAAACGATAAATGCCATGAAGATTTTATTGACTTGATTGATTATCGTAAGATATTTATAAGTATCGCATTGATTTATATGTGATACTTTGTTTTGATTCATTTTATCATATTGATTTACATATGATAATTGTTATGAGTATCGTATTGATTTATATAAGGTACTCTATTTTGATCATATTGCTTTTACTATGATAAGTGCTATGAAGATTTCATTGACTTGATTAATTATCATAAGATATTTATCATGAGTACCTTATTGTTTTTTATATACTATTTTGTTACGAGTAACGTATTGATTTATATACAATACTCTGTTTTGGGTTATTTTATCATATTGTTTTTATATATGATAAATGTCATGTGGATTTCATTAGTTTATGATACTCTGACTTAATTATTATGAGTATCCTATTAATTTATATATGAATTATTGAGAGCTTCGCATTGATTCACATGTGATACTCTGTTTTGTTTTAATTTATCAAATTGATTTACATTTGATATTTGTTAAGAGCATCGCATTGATTTATGTGTGATACTCTGGCTAGATTTATTTTGAGTGTTATATTGGTTTATATGCAGTATTTTAGTTTGGTTTATTTTATCATATTGCCTTATATATGACAAATGTCATGAAATGTTTGATTATGTATAAGATACTTTATTTTTACCATCCGGTTGTATTCGTTATGAGTATCGTTTTGATTTAGAAATGATACTCTGACCTAATTCATTTTATCATCTTATTTCATAAGTATTATGAGTATCGTATTGCTTTACATTTGATACTCTGATTTGATTTATTTTATCATATGATTAATGCCAAGAAAATTTTATTATGTGATACCTCTATATTGAAACGGAGAGTGGGCATCCTAAAACATGTATTATATCCGAGATATGAGTTGAAATTTTTATAATCAAGTTCGAAATCTTCTATCGGGGAGGAGTATAAAAGATCTATGCTCAAGGTAAGGAATATTTAAATTAAAGAAGTTGAGAAGCGACGTTGGAATTTCGTAATGGTGTATTTTAACTCGTATAAATTGCGAGGACGTAATTTATTTAAGTAGGGGAGTCTGTAATAACCCAGATTTTTGGATGGGGGTTGTAATAGCTCTGAAAATTTTGGCTTTTAAAAAACAAATTAAATTAAGATTCAATCATTGAAATTAAATGTTTGTATAGGGATTTGGACGTCGATCCTTTTTTGAACATAAAATTTACTTTTTAAAAAGAAAATGCTTTTGTACCTTAGTGTAAATATTTTGCCAAAGTTAACATTATCAACAAATACTAGTTTGGAATCCGTACTCCGCATACGGGTCAACATTGAAAGCAGTGTGAGCGTTTACCAAAGTTTGGCAGATAAGTGATACTTATGTAATTAAGTAATTTAAAATTATTTGTAGAATTCAACTTAAAAATACGAATCTTGTAGTTTAATTTAGTCTTAAAAAAGAATTTATTTGATATTTGATTATGATTCTGAAATTTAGTTATTTTCAATTCTATTCTGAATCACTTTGTAAGTGTGAATTTAAATTTATTTTGTTAAATTTTTACGCTATTAATATTACAAACTAATTTAAATATATTGTTGAGAAATTATAAATTTGAAAGTATAAATTAATTTTGAGAATTTTAATCTAATGTACTTAATGGGAAATTGATTTGAATTAATTTAAAATTGTGTTTGAATGTGTATAATTTTATATACATATAGTGTACAAAATAATGGCACAATATAAATGTATAATACGTTGAGGCATATTTGTTTAATGAATTTTTGCCACTTATTCACCTTGGTGAAACATTTTGGACACCTGTTAAAAGTTTGCTGAAAGAATTTATTCGTGTCCCATTGTTTCACGGTGCTTCTAGACTATTCCCTCTCTTCTTTTATTGGATCGGTCGAATGTCCCCGGGAGGGGGGATTCATTTTTTCCAGAGGAGAAAACCAATTCCTCCCCTTTATTTCCCTTTGTAACTGATCCTTCCCCTTTAATTCTTTCTTCTGGAGTGGATTCCTCTTTTTCCTTTTACCCAAAATTGAATTGAGTCCAAATAAAATTGTTCCAAAAACAAAAAATGGCCACCGTAATTCACCGTCGCGCTGAGTCCATCCCCCTTCATCGTTGTCGAGACTTCCTTCCCCTCTTCGCCACCGACTGCTACACCGAAGTCGGCCGAGCATCCCACCTGGGTACGCCATCTCTCCAGTGGTGCCTCGCCTTACCTGGCCACCAAGTGTATTGGGAAAAAGGAGAGAAAATCACGTAACCTCATGAGATTGCACCATCAGTAACCAACATCGATGCACTGTCCCGAAGCCTCCAACAATGACCAGGTTCACCAGGCGTCCACTTTTGCTCCATTGAGTCACGGTTTCTCCTCCGTCCAGTGAGATTTGAGCCCAAGATTTTAAAAACAACGACAAAGGATTAGCTTCCTCTCGTTAGTGAACCAGCGTTCGTGCATGTATCTAATCGAAGCCACACCCAGAAGTCGCTTTGCAACTGCTGCCTGAGGTGAGTTCGCTCACGATAAATCCTGTTCAAGTATATTAATTAGTTCCTTGTGTATGTCCAATTGCATGTCTAATGTGTAATTAGCGTTTTGATTCCTTAATCTCCTAGCATACTAAATCATGCCCACTATTTTCTCTACTATTTCTTTCGTATATATGCTTGCCATAACAGCTTATGGGAATAACAAACATGTTTAACTTTGAGCACTATTAATTATGTCTTTTATTGTTAAATAGCAGTACTTAACAAGCTAGATTTTTAGTTATTTGAGTTAGCATTTAGCTCTGCTTGAGTGCGGCATGAGTTTGCAGTAGAATTCTTTGTACATAAGTTTGCTGCAGTTTGGAATCATTGAAAATGGGCTTGCTTTGGCTTTTCCCTTAATAGGCAGATTTATGGGTATAAGAGATCACTGCACCAATTCACTAAGAAAATTTTAGTGATATTTTGTTTACCTGCTCATCTCTTTGGAACCCTTATGCAAATAGAGCACCGTTCATGTTAGTTGAAAACACACACATAGTAACCCCACTGAACTCAATTAAAGTAGGCACTTAGGTTTCTTGTCTTATTTTAGAGATGTGTTTTGTGCCTTTGGTATTCTTCTGCACTGTATTTCAATTGCTTTCCACGGTTGGACTTGACCTCACATTTTTGCATCAGCACGTTGAACCATGGGAACATTTTATTTTGCTATCTCATATTATATGGCATGAAATTTCTCAAAACATTTGTTATTGTTTACTGGAATTGATAATACCATGTGTGTAGTCTCTTTAGTTTTGCACCATTCATTTGACGCTTGTCTTTTTGCTGTTGTGTCTTTACACTGACAATAGATTGAGGTGGTACTGCTACACATTCATCAAAACTCATTTATATCTGAACTACACATATTGTTGCACCCATGTACTGCCTGCTTTAACACTTGAAAATCATACATCACATACTACTTTGATAACCTTTACGTGCCCTATTTGTAAACGGAAGTAGACGTATGTATATTCACCCCTGCCTGTTTTTCAAATTGGAATCTGTAGACATGTATTTTGATTTCGATTATTTATTCTCTGCTTGTTTTATTGTTAGAACCACGTAATCATGCACCGGCATATTTGTAACAACGAAAAAATTATGAATCAATTTAAAAATTTTATTTTAGAAATTTTAATGGATTTTGGATATTTAAATGATTTATTTTAAATAATAGCGACTAAAAATTTATTTAAATAGTAGTTAGAACGTACAAATTTATTTTAATTATAAAACGAGCCTAAAATGGCGTGGTAGTTTGAAAATTCGATTTAAAATTTCAATTGAATGTACAGGATTCAAAATAAATCGGATTTATGTAAAACCAGAAATAGTTGAATCTGTTCAATTATATCATCCTAAAGAATGTGAAAAATCCAGATTTCACAAAGTGAATAAAAAGTTATGTCCAGTTTGAAATTTAGAATAGTCGCTATGGAATATATAGCCCTTAAAAATAGCCATTTTGCAAACGACCTTTTATTCGACGATACCACTTTGGTTGGATCCGGAATGTCAAATTATTGCTAGATTCCAATTTCCATAATTTTTGGAATTAATATGTGAGCGCGGCAAATTAAAACGTGTTTGGTCTATTTCAATCAAATTGGATCGACCAGAAAATGGCCATTGTTCAAACGGTCTCCAAATTCGATAAAATTAGTTTTGTTAGGACCGTATCGTCAAAGCATAGCTAGATTTATTTTTGGGGAAATTTTGGAGTTAGTATGTGGCCCCGGTAAATTAAAATGTACATTTAAAATTCAATATATAGATTTATATTTTAATTTAATGAAAAATTGATTGAAACGATAGAATTGGCTTACATAACATATCCCATTGTGTTCGGAATGGGGGTATTTGGCTAGGGGCGATAGTCATTGGGTTTGATTTGGAGTTCGTTTCGGTTAACATGTATTTTTGAAAATAATAGATTTAAATTCTAAATTAAATATTATTATATATAGCCCCTCCATCTCCCAAAACCCTAGCCCGTATACTAGCGAGTTCGTATCAGTTAACATGTATTTTTGAAAATAATAGATTTAAATATTAAATTAAATATTATTATATATAGCCCCCTCCATCTCCCAAAACCCTAGCCCGTATACCAGCGCCGCCACTCAACTTTCAATGGCCAAAATCTCCCATCGTTCCCCTCAATCTTCTCAAAATCCATGAATTATTTCAAGAATTGTATAAAACAAAAATGGAAGATCATCCTAAGATCTCTAAACTGAACAGCAGTGATTGAATTTCAAGCCACGAGGAGGTCGGAATTGCTCCTCCAACCGGCACCGTTCGCATCAGTTTTCCGGCCTTTATAGGCCACCGAGTTGGTTTATCTTCATGGTGGAGGAGGGCGTCGCCACTGCGCTTTGAGGTGTTTGACCTGATCGAGGTCTGGAGGCTTCTAGGGGCGGCAATCGTGAACCCTAATGGCCAAGAATAGGTTCGAGTTTGTGAATTCCTGGAACGTATACAACGAAGAAGAAAGAAGAAATGGCAGAGTTTTGTAAAACGAAGTTAAAGGTTAATTTTATATTTAATTATATAATTTAGGTAATTAGTTAACGTAATAAGCATTGTTTAAAAAAACGTTGTTTAAAAATGTCATTGTTTTAAAAATAAAAATGTCATTGTTTTAAAAATGAAAATGCCATGGTTTTAAAAATATAAATAGAATTGTTTTTAAAATAAACATAGTATAAAAATATAAAAATATGTTTTTTATATATAAAATTGCAATATAAAAATATGATTTATATATATATATATAATAACATTATAAAATTTTGATTTTTTTATATATACAATAACACTACAAAAATATGATTTTTATATATATGATAACATTATAAAAATGTGATTTTTAATATATATGATAACATTATAAAAATGTGATTTTTATATACATAGCATCGTTATGAACACATGATTTTATTATATGAACTGATTTATGAAAACCTGATTTTTATTATATAAACTGATTTATAAAAATATGATTTTTATAAATAAGAACATAGCATAAAAATGTGATTATATATATAGCGGTAAAAATACGATTTTTAATATATATATATATATATATAGTGAAATAAAAATGTGATTTTTATTTATAAATATCATTGTTTAAAAATGTGATTTTTAATATATATACCACATGAAACAGATTGCGATGGAACTGACTGGAAGCAGAACAGACTGGAAGCAGAACGGAATCCAAATCTTCCGCTAAAGAATGGGGGAGTGGAAACCAAAGATGAGAACTCCTTCTCACTCTATTTATTTTACAGTTAAATATATATTAGGATGTTGTGACACCCCACGTCCGTTAATGTTACTCACTAAGGGAATGCAGTAAGTTTCGTGAAGCGCTATAGGTAAACAGACACAGAATAATTACAAGATAGATATAAATAAGGCAGCAGCGGAAAATTTAAATTTTTATTTCAACCATAAAGCTTAATACCATGGTCCACAATTTCATAAGTCACAAAAACCATTACAATAAAACAATTTCTGTCTTGCATCATCAGAGTACATAAGAATATGAAAAACATAATTCCCCAATTAAAGGATTTAAGCCATAGTAGAGACAAGAACTTGAGCTGTACTTCAGAAGTAGCTCCCAGCAAGATGATATCTGAGTCCTGATTAAGTCTGAATGTTTCCTCCTTGAGAACCTTGGGGGGAACGGAAGAAAGAAGGAGAAACAATAGGGTCAGACATAAAGTCTGGCGAGTCTAGTTATTTTTAGCCAGTAGATAAATAAAAGCAACATGATAGCATATAAGTGGATAAGATAGATCGCTACATAAATGGCAGGTGTGACAAGGTAAGCAAGATAAGGTGTATGTGCCCCACTAATGATTACTCTGCACTATTACTAGTATAACTAAAAATGCACTATTACTAGTATAACTAAAAATGAGATGATCCCTTCCACTATAAGTTGGTAGACTTAGGGCATACGTCTGAGTGTACCCTACCCACAACCCTAATCGATCGACTCTCTATCCCATAGATATCCTGTGATGGCCCCACAGTAGGAGGCATCACTTCCTAAAGTGGCAACCAATAAGGTGTGCACAACCATGCCTACTGGTGTCACGGTCGTCTTATTCCCTTCTGCCCGGCTCATGCACGCACATGGCCCGGTCGGTTTGCGCCACCCACACCATCCGTCACGTTTGGATCTCTTATAATCAATCAGTAAGTGTGCCCCTTATCCGCCTAGTACGGAGTTCTTTACTTGATACCAACTCTGGGTTACTGACTGAAATGGGTCTCACACAATATGATACAAGCTCTCCCCTTTGTCTTGTATCCCCACTAAGTTTTTCACTGACTATGTATACCCTTAGGTGTCTTTAATTACATAGCCCTATATCAGTTATGTTTACCCTAAAGGGTGTCTTTAATTACATAACTTTAGTATATTTTCCACCGGTTATGTATACCACTAGGTGTCTCATTTACATAACCCTATTGGGTTAATTTCGTGGGCCTATATACAAATATTACCCACCCCCTCTAATTTAATTAACCCACCCACTACCCATCCAATTTTACTTAACCCTAACTGGATTAAATTAGGTTAAGTAGTCCAATTCTTAACCATGTCCATTTATGGTTTTATAATGGGCTAGACCTCCCACATTAGGCCTACAACATGTGGATGCTGGATATGTCGGTCGGGTCCGGGCAGACTTATTCCATAGTTGGGCCTAACCTCGTGTGATAGCCCGATTCGTATTTACGTACTTAAACCTCCCACATTATGTTTAGCATTAGTGGCTGCTGGATATGCCGGTCGGTCCGGGCAGACTTCCGCCACTAATGCAACCTAACTTCCGCCACTAATTCCACTAATGCAACCTAATGCTTTTTGCAAGCTCCTCCAAAATTTACTGGTAAAGATGGGGTCACGATCACTTACGATGTTGGAAGGTGCTCCATGAAGACGAACTATCTCACGAACATAAATTGCTGCTAACCATGATGTCGTCCTCTTACTCTTAACTGGAATAAAGTGAGCGCTCTTAGTGAGTTTATCCACTACCACCCAAATATTGGTGTTACTTTTCTTCGATCTAGGCAACCCATCTATGAAATCCATAGAGACGTTCTCCTATTTCCATTGCAGAACCTCCAACGGATGAAGTAATCCACCGGGCTTCTTTTGCTCAGATTTTACTTGCTAGCAAACTAAACATTGAGAAACAAATTCGGCCACACATTTCTTCATCCCATCCCAAAAGAAAACACTCTTCATGTCCCTATATATCTTATCACCACCTGGATGAATAGTCATCTTGGAATGGTGGGCTTCTTCTAGGACTGCCTTTATCAAGTTTCCAGTTTGAGGAACACAAAGTCTTCCATCTCGTCGCAACCAACCCTTTTCATCTATGGAATATCTACTGAGGTGACTAGAAGTCTCCCTTCTTCTAAGCTTATCTATGATGTCTAGAATCTGTGGGTCACCTTGTTGCGAGGCTCATATCCGATCCATAAGAGTTAGTCGTATCTCCAAGGATGCAAACAAATCAGGCAAAATCTTGATGGAGGGTCTAAAATCAAAAGTTGATATGAACTCCAAGCTCTTTCTCTCCACAAACAGAGGACTCAGGGCCACCCTCTGTCTACCTTGTGCGTCTGCCACCACATTACCCTTGCCAGGGGTATAAGTAATCTCAAAATCATATGAAGCCAAGAACTCCGTCCACCGTTGTTGCCTTAAGTTGAGATCCTTCTATGAGAATAGATACTTGATAGATTTATGATCAGTGTATAACTCGAACTTTTCCCCAAGTAAATAATGACGCCACGCTTTTAACGCGAATACTATGGCAGCCAATTCTAGATCATGGGTGGGGTAATTCTTCGCATGAACTCTCAATTGTCTACCACCATAACATATTACTTTCCCTTCCTACATCAGAACCGTACCAAGCCCTATACCGCACGCATCAGTGTAAACAGTAAACACTTTACTTCCATCAGGCAAGGTCAAGACTGGGGCTGTTGTCAGAGCCCTCTTCAGTCATTGGAAAGCAACATCACGGTCTATGTCCCATAAAAATGCAAAATTCTTCTTTATCAGCCTGATGAGAGGGGCTGATATCTTCGTGAAGTCCTTAATGAACTTCCTATAATAACCTGCTAACCCAAGAAAGCTTCTCACCTCGGTTGCATTTTTAGGAATCTGCCAATCTTGCACTGCAACCACCTTGGCGGGATCTACAGCTATCCCTTCTTTGGAGTCTACATACCCCAAGAATCTCACCTCCTTTCTCCAGAAATGGCATTTGGAGAACTTTGCTTTTAGCTGATGGCCACAGAGAGTTTTCAAAACTTCTCCCAAATGCTGGGCATAATCTTCTTCATTCTTGGAGAAGATCAAAATATCATCAATAAAGACTACGACGAATTTGTTTAGGAACTCCCGAAACACCCTACTCATCAAATCAACAAAATAGGCGGGTGCATTTGTCAACCCAAAAGGAATAACTAGCCATTCAAAGAAACCATCCGGAGTTCTGAAAGCAGTCTTATCTATGCTGTCCTCAGCCACCCTCAACTGATGGAACCCCGTAGCTAAGTCCAACTGAGAAAATACCGAGGCACCAACAAGCTGATCAAATAAATCATCAATCCTCGGAAGTGGGTGCCTATTCTTCTTAGTGAGCATATTCAATTCTCTGTAGTCAACACATAAATGAAGTGAACCATCCACTTTAATTGCGAATATTACTAGAGCACCCCATTCCGATATGCTTCCTCTGATAAACCCTTTCTCAAGTAGCTCCCCTACTTGCTTACTCATCTCCCTCCTTTCCCTTGGAGCCATGTGGTGCACTGGTAATGCAACTGGCTTTGCATTGTCCGCCAGGTACATGCGGAAGTCAATCTTGTGCCTTGGAGGTAAACCTCGTACCTCATCAAAAACATTGGAATAATTTCGAACCGTTGGAACATATTTCAAATCATCTATGGATGCATCTAGAGACTCTAGGAAGCTAAGCATAACAGATCCTTGGGGGTCACAAGAATCTTCAAGGGTCTTCCCATGACAAGTCAAGAGTCTAACAACCCTCCTCTCACAATCCAGAATGACCCCATACGTGGTAAGCCAATCCATTCCTAGAATTAACCCGCTGCCCATAAACCCGAGAACATATGCATCGCATTCAAACTCAACGCCTAACACAAATATTTTCAAATCCCGATAAATCATCGACAAATGAGCCGAACCACCAATGGGGTTTGAAACAACTACGGGATATACTACCATACTAGTAATTAAGTGCAGAGATTCAACTACAGAACTTGATATAAACGACTGTGAAGCAACATAATCAAAAAGTGTTCTAACATGATGGTTTGAAAGAGAAACTAAACTTTCTACAGAAATTTTTCTACCTCTTTTAGGAGCACTGATCACGAGAGCATGCACCTGCCCTCCAAAAGTCCCTGCTCTTTAATCTTGTCCCTGCGATCCCTGTTTCTTCGGGCACTCTTTAGAGAAGTGTCCGACCTTTCCGCAATTAAAGAAATTGGCCTTCCTTCTCTTACAATCTTCATCAAGTGACCCTCCTTTCCATAATTGTGACATTTTCTCTTATCCTTGCCTTTATCATCTTTCCCTCCGTTCTTTAGCTGTTGTTGCTGCCCCTTCTTGGGCCACACCTTCTTATTTTGCGATGTCTCCTCAGTTTTTGTTTCCTTCTTTTCTCCCTTGTCCTCCTCATGCATTAAGGCCATATCAACAAACTTTTCAAAGTTGGCCCCCATTGGAATATAGGATATAGCTAAACCATGCAGAGGCTTATTCATCCTTTTAGCAAACCGCAAAGCCTTTTTGTGCGGTGTATCCACCAACTCTAACCCGAACCTAGCCAGCTGGTTGAACTTGTTCACATACTGCTTTACCGTCAAATTTCCTTGTTTGTGTGATAAGAACCTCTCCATCTGTATGCTTCTCTCAGCTTGGGAAAGAAATTTCATTTCGAACCTCTATCTAAAATCTTCCCAAGTTTCCACCGGACACCCAGCTTGGGTGATTTCCCACCAAAATAAGGCTTCCTTTTTTAACAACCAAGCAGCTAACTGGATCTTTCTTCGGTCCTCCACTTCAAAGATTACGAATAAGTCCTCGGTCTCCTTAAGCCAATTCTGAGCTTCTATGAATGTCTCATTCCCATGGAATGGCCTTCCTCACATAGCCCAGATGTCTTTGCAGATCTTGGCAAAGTTATCAGCTCTTGGTGGGGGAGGAGGAGGTAGAATGACTGGTGCAACTGGGGAGGAACGTCTCTTTAGCCTTCGGCCGGAGCCATGGCCTCCAAATACCTTCGGAACCATCCGAGTATTGTGACACCCTCTGGGATATTAGGGATGTTTTGTTCCCATGACATGCTGAAAAAGGGAAAAGGAAGAAATTGAGATAAAGGACCGAAGGATACTACATATGGCTTTTTGGGGAATGTTTTTCAAAACAGACTTTTCTTTTGAAAATGCTTTCTTTTAAAACCTTTTTTTAAAATAATTTCCAAAAACTTTTATCTAATCTGGTAACCTTCAGCTCTGATACCAAGTGTGACACCCCACGTCCATTAATGTCACTCACTATGGGAATGCATTAAGTTTCTGAAGCGCTATAGGTAAACAGACACAAAATAATTACAAGACATATATAAATAAGGCAACAACGGAAAATTTAAATTCTTATTTCAACGATAAAGCATAATACCGTGGTCCATAATTTCATAAGTCACAAAAACCATTACAACTAAACAACTTCTGTCTTGCATTATCAGAGTACATAAGAATATAAAAAACATAATTCCCCAATTAAAAGAGTTAAGCCATAGTAGAGACAAGAACTTGAGCCATACTTAAGAAGTAGCTTCCAGCAAGATGATATCTGAGTCCTGATTAAGTCTGAGTGTTTCCTCCCTAAGAATCTAGGGGAGGGGGAGAACGAAAGAAAGAAGGAGAAACAACAGGGTCAGACATAATGTTTGGTGAGTCTAGTTACTTTTAGCCAGTAGATAAATAAAAGCAACATGATAGGCATATAAAGTGGATAAGAGAGATCACTACATAAATGGCAGGTGTGACAAGGTAAGCAAGATAAGGTGTATGTGCCCCACTAATGATTACTCTGCACTATTACTAGTATAACTAAAAATGAGATGTTCCCTTCCGATATAAGTTGGTAGACTTAGGGCATATGTCTGAGTGTACCCTACCCACTACCCTAATCGATCGGCTCCCTACTCCGTAGATTTCTTGTGCTGGCCCTACAGTAGGAGGTATCGCTTCCTAAAGTAGCAACCAATAAGGTGTGCACAACCATACCTACTGGTGTCACGGTCGTCTTATCCACATCTTCTTGGCTCATGCATGCACATGGCCCGGTAGGTTTGCGCCGCCCACACCATCCATCTCATTTGGATCTCTTATAATCAATTAGTAAGCGTGCCTCTTCTCCGCATAGTACGGAGTTCTTTACTTGATACCAACTCCGGGTTACTGACTAAAATGGGTCCCACAAAATATGATACAAGCGCTCCCCTTTGTCTTGTATCCCCATTAGGATTTTCACTGACTATGTATACCCTTAGGTGTCTTTAATTACATAGCCCTATATCAGTTATGCTTACCCTAAAGGGTGTCTTCAATTACATAACTTTGTTATATTTTCCACCGGTTATGTATACCACAAGGTGTCTTTAATTACATAACCTTATTAGGTTAAGTTCGTGGGCCTATATATAAATATTACCCACCACCTCTAATTTACTTAACCCACCCACTACCCATCCAATTTTACTTAACCCTAATTTAAGTTCATAATCATACAATCTTTATGGATTAAATTAGGTTAAGTAGTCCAATTCTTTACCATGTCCATTTATGGTTTTATAATGGGCTAGACCTCACACATTAGGCCTACAACATGTTGATGCTGGATATGCTGGTCGGGTCCGGGCAGACTTATTCCTCAGTTGGGCCTAACCTCGTGTCATAGCCTGATTCGTACTTACGTACCTAGACCTCCCACATTAGGTTCAACATTAGTGGCTGCTGAATATGCTGGTCGGGTCCGGGCAGACTTCCGCTACTAATGCAACCTAACCTCGTGTCATAAGTACATTATGATTCCTAATTGTAATTACTAAACATTCCAATTTTTTTCAAATCTATCTATGTCATTATAGGTAATTAATGTCTAATATTACATAAATTGTGCCAATTATAAACCCATTTCCCCCTTTTTCTTAACTAACGTATTCGCACGTATTTTGGCGGCATCTAGGCTATAAAATAGCCTTGCAACAACAATGAAAAAGGAAATATGACAAAAGATAATAATTTTTCAACATGTTTTGGCATACACATAAACTTAACATGATAACAAGGTCAGTGGACATGTAATTTTCATCATAACAAGATGGACATAAAACTGATGAACTTGTGGCAACTACGATGTAAAAGCAACATAATGAGATCTAGTCCAACTATTTGATCTAGCATAATTAGGGTGACATAGCAACGTGTTTAGATCTAAAAATGGCTTCACATGTCAAGTTTACAACATATTTGAACTAATCACAATATGACAGGTGAAAGGTGATTTACATAAAGAACTTGATCTAGCCAATGTTACAACTGTCCAATAGATGTACATTCACCATAATACAGTTACAAGTTCAGATCCACATAGACAACATAATAGAATAATCACAATTGTATTAGATCTAGGGAATTAGATCTATCATGACATAGTATATGATTTAAAACTTGCATAGAATCATACTTTACAACTTATCCAAGTCATAGTCTTTCACAATTTACTTTCATTTATCTAAACCTAAAAACAACTAGATACTCATAGCGTTAGGTTTAGAGAATTGAGAAAGAACGGATCTAGAATTTCTAAATTTGATTTGCAAAGTATGTTGTTGTAGAAAACGGTTCAGTTCGCACTCCAGCAGCATATGGCCTCTATGACTCCTAATGAAGAAAATATGGGAAATAGCCACATATTTATAGCTGCAGAGCCCTCTGGAACCTACTACCACCTCAACCCTAGGGGTGTCGACACTCCTGTGGGTGGGTCGACCCCTAAGTCGACACCCCTATAGGAGGGTCGACCTCCTAGAGCGAGAATTTTGCCGCTCAGACGAGTTTTTCAAATTCAAACTGTTCTAGATAGAAATCTGACTCAGCTCTGACTCATCACTGACTCATGCATATGTAAAAAATTTCTGTGCGTATACAAACTTAAAACCCTCATAACTTCCTCATACGGCGTCCGTTTTACACAAACCAAATGTCTATCTTGACCAGAATTTCGATACGGACGCAATGGTTCAATCTGTTTCCTCTAATTATGAATATTAAATAAATTATTATTTAATTTATTTTCTTTAATGTCATTAAAAATTCAGGGTGTTACAGATGTAGACGGTGCTTAGCATCACCCGACACTATTTATTGTACAAACCATGATTGTTTGTTTAGACTGTAATTATATTTTGTTTGTGATGTTGAAATGTTTAACGTATTAAAAATAATGTTAACATTAATGTAGTAGTTGAAATTAAATTATAAATATTTAGTTGTAATTTAAACAGTGAAAATTGGCTAATTAGAAAAATAAATTCAAACCGAAGTAGAACTGGTTAAATTTGTTAACCAATAATTTATTTAAATTCACTGTTGTTGTTTGAAAACCCCACATGGGTGTTGGGATGATATTTGACATACACTACTCCCAATATTTAGTTATATGTCAGTCGATGGATTGACAGTCTGTGATGAGCGTTATTTATTTATTTTAAGGCTCACACAGTTGTAAATTTCACTTTGTATGTGAATGGACTGTTTAATGATTATTTATCATCATTGTTGAATACATGCGATGTATGAAATCTAGATAATTGAAATTATATGGTAATTGATTGAGTCGCATTCCGATTCAGAATTAAAGAATATTTTGAGATAAAGAATATTTTGAAATAGAGAATATTTTAAAAATAAAAATATTTTAAAAATAAAAATATTTTAAAATAACGAATATTTTAAAATAATATTTAGTGTAGAATAAAATTATGATTTTGATGTCCGATTTTGGATGACACAAAATATTGAAATGTGAAGCCGAGTTATATAGCAAACGCTATTTTAACTCGAGCGGGTTTATCGATCGATTTTATTCATTTTATGATGAATATCGAAAAGAAGTGATTTCAAAATCTAATATTTTGAAAATATTATAATTTTAATATGATAAGGATATAGAATATTCAATTTTGATTTAAAATTGAAAAAGAAGTTGGAATCGTTTTAAAATTAATTTATAAATATTTTATAAATATGATTTAAATGGAAATCGACGAAATATATACATATATACTATATATATTTAATGCCCTGAATAGAATGCGCCACGCATCGACCGTTCACGAATTTCGACCATTAACTTCAAATTGGCGTAACGGGAGATCAGACCGTTGGATTCTCCTAAAACCGAAACCACTGGGTTCGTATCCAAAAGAGATTTCCAATGAATGTAAGAGATTTGAAATCTAACGGTTGGATTTGGAATTATGTCCAAATCAAATTTGAAAAAAGTCGATATGGATAGAGTTCGGTGGCCGATATTGGAAACCGACTGTACGGGCCTTGATAAAATTATTGAAAATATGGAAAAATTATGTAAAATCATAACTAATTATTTGGAAAGATTTTGGATGAAAAATTCTAAGTCTGAAAAGATAAAAATATATTTTTATCAAAATGAACTAGTTGTGAACTAGAATAATAATCCAATGTTTTTACATAAATAAATAAATTGGATTTGTAATTGGTTTTAACATAACCAGAATTTTCCCAAGTATGAATTGGAATGTAAATTATCTTCGGAACATTTCGATATTAGATTCCATGATTATGCGAATATTGTTGAGGAATTTGGAAGATATAAATATCGTTATTCCCAATACGATATTTGTTGATTTCAGAATTTGATATTTAATATAAGCCGATATAATTTCTATTCAGAGCAATTTATTTAATGTCAAATTGATTTTTGGGTTTGTCGTGAACGGTGTCTTAAATAACACTGTTATTAAACCCCGTGTGAACAGTATAAATCTTTTAATTAAGATTATTAGAGTTTCCAATTATATTTAGTAATTGGAATAAAATGAAATGTGAATTGGGTTTATTGTGAACTGTGTTTTAACAACATTCGTTCTTTAACCCGATTAACAGTGAAAATATAATTTTGGAATTTATAAATCCTTTAATTAAGATTATTAGAGTTTCCAATTATATTTAGTAATTGGAATAAAATGAAATGTGAATTGGGTTTATTGTGAACTGTGTTTTTAACAACATTCATTCTTTAACCTGATTAACATGGAAGCTAAGATTTGGAATTTATATATCTTTTTATTTAGATTTAATGGAAATTTTCCAAAGTAATGTTTTCCAATTTAATAAAAGAAATTGGAATTGAATGGAATTCGATTTAATAATAATCGAGATGAGCTTCTGTGGATGAGGACTGTTACTATATATGGAATTTAAACGGCTTCGTCATTATTCCATTTATATTATTAGTTTGATATGGAAATTTATATCTATTATATATTGATCCGTTTTCCGTGAAGATTCCATAGTTAATGGAAGATGATTTGGATTTATTGTGAACTGTGTTTTAAATGACATTGGTTCTTTAACCGGAGTTCTTCACATCGTTTGGACAATTACTGATGTCTTGATTGGGCTGTACACCCAAGACAAGGTATTAAGTGGTGATCGTCCAGACGTACTTGGAGATCGACGGATATGCGAGGACCTCTGTCCTGTATTGGACATATGGGATGAGGCATAAGGTGCTTCCGGTTTCATTCAGACCTAGAACAGACTTGTAAATGGATGTGTGTATGACATTGGATTTCATTCTGTGCTAATTGATTTATATTAAATATATATCTGTTTGGTGGCGGAGAATTTATTCTCTTGCTTAACAACCTTCTCTGAGACGTACGAGCTTAGAGGTTATATGTTAATAGACATCAGTTGTATGGCATGAATTGTCAGTGTGACATGCCAAGATGCAAATGATCAAAGCTTTTGTTGAAAAGCAGAGTCTTGTGGATGATGATCAAAGAACAACTTTAATTAGCATAGCTTGGTGTATAGTGTTACTTCGCGAGCCTCACACCCCGGTATGAACCAGAAATGGGAGAAGGACCCGAGGGAGGACATGCGTTTTTTCTAGCTAGAAGTGGTGTCATGGTATGGAGCCCAGACATTTTTACTTATGTGGATGTTGGAAAGTGAGGTACCTCAGATATTGAGTCCCTAATGGCTCAGATTTTATGCCCCACAGGGCAGGGAAACGTATTGTTCAAGCATAACTAATCCACTAAAGTATTTGTGGACCGGCCCTGGCGCTCTAAGGCGCACTTGAGCGCTGAGCCTGAGACATGGGCTAGAGTGTCTCGAATTCGGTAAGGACGATCCCTTGCCTTGGTTCATAGAAGGAAATCCAACTTCCAATACGACATCATGTGGTTCTGATTGTAGAATTAGTATGGCGACATAGTAGGATGGGGTACTATGTTGTCTATGATTGATACATATATATTTGAAGTTGTTTTTGACACTATACACTTATAGTAATATCAAAATAATTTGTTTTAAAGGTACCAAGCATGTTTGGCTATTATAAGGGAAAACTCTATCCTATGGCTTACGTTGCATTGTGTGATGGGATTGAGTCTTATAATAGCTTCATTTTTCCAAAAAACATTGCGTTGTTTTATTTTAAACCAAGATTCATGTGGAGTAAACCCGTTCCGTGTTATAAGGCGTGGTCCCATGATTTCCCCACTTTTAAAATAAAGATTAATAACTGTTTTATTTCTCACACCTGTCCTATAACTGAACTGGAGTTTATTCTTTTAACCTAAACTCTGGGTTCCCCTATTTTCCACACGGGCAGCTAGTAGTTTTGGTTTTGTAGATATTATATTCACAGGATTCTTGTTTACAGCTGAAGCGATATTCGGAAAGCTCTGTATCCGTGTATTTCTTTCAGTTGTATTTTGTATTATTTTTCCGCAGCTAATTTAATTTAATTTAAATCTCTGATATTTTCCAATGTATATTATTTATTCATACTCAGTTATATTCTTGTACTCTGATGTAATTGTTGTAATGGCAATGAAATGTTTTTATGTTTATGTTCTGATGAGTGTTGTTCTCAACTCAATCCGGGCTTTCCCGAAAGGGCGAGTTTGGGTCGTTTCATCAATTTATATATTGGAAATTTCTGGTTATTTCAAAACCATTTACAAATCCAATTTATTTATTTTAAAAACATTGTATTATAATACTAGTTAATAGCTAATTCATTTTGATAAAAATATATTTTTATCTTTTCAAATGTGTAATTTTTCATCCAAAATCTTTCCAAATCAGTTATTATGATTTTACATAATTTTTCCATATTTTTAATAATTTTATTAAGGCCCGCACAGTCGGTTTCCAATAACGGCCACCGAACTGCATCCATAGCGACCTTTTCTGAAATTGATTTGGACATATTTCCAAATTCAACTGTTAGATTTCAAACTTCTTATATTCATTGGAAAGCTCTTTTCAATACGAACCCAACGGTTCGGGTTTTAGGAGAATCCGACGGTCGGATCTCCCGTTATGCTAATTTGAAGTTAATAGTCGAAATTTGCAAACGATCGCTGCGCGTCGCGTTCTATTCAGGCCATTATATATATATAATATATTATACATATTTTGTCGGTTTTCATTTAAAACGTATTTTATGAATCGTTTATAAATTTATTTTAAAACGTTTCCAACTTCATTTTCAATTTTAAATCAAAACTGAATATTTTATATTTTTATCATAATAAAATGATAATATTTTCAAAATATAAGATTTTTAAAATCACTTCTTTTCGATATTCATTTTAAAATGAATAAAATCGATCGATGAACCCTTTTGGGGTTAAAATAGCGTTTACTACATATCTCGGCTTCACATATTTATATTTTTGTGTCCATCCAAAATTGGACATCAAAATCATACTTTTATTCTTCACTAAATATTATTTTAAAATATTGTTTAAATATTTTATTCCACACATGAACATTTGTAATGGTTTATACATTCAATAAAAATGATATTTTTATTGTTAAAATATTTTATTCATCATATGAATATTTTATATGGTTTATACATTCAATAAAAATGATATTTTTGTTGTTTAAATATTTAATTCATCACATGAATATTTTATATGGTTTATACATTCAATAAAAATGATATTTTTATTGTTTAAGTATTATATTCGTCACATGAATATTTTATATGGTTTATACATTCAACAAAAATGATATTTTTATTGTTTAAATATTTTAATCATCACATGAATAATTAATTTACTTCATTAACGTGTTAACGATGACATTTTTCTTATCTAAAAAAATGTATTTTAACATATGCTTCTTTTATTGGTTTATACATACAGTAAAAATGTGATTTTTATTGTTAAAACATTTTATTTCGAAATATTCTTTATTTTAAAATATTCTTTATTTTAAAATATTCGTTATTTCTGAATTGGAATGCGACTCAATCAATTACCATATAATTTCAGTTATATGGATTTCATACATCGCATGTATTCAAAAATAATGATAAATAATCATTAAACAGTCTATTCACATCCAGAGTGAAATTTATAATTGTGTGAGCATAGAATAAATAAATAACGCTCATCACAGACTGTTAATCCATCGATTGACGTACAACTAAATATTGGGACTAGTGTATGTCAAATATCATTCCAATACCCATGTGGGGTTTTCAAACAACATCAGTTTATTTAAATAAATCATTGGTTAATAAATTTAACCAATTCTAATTCGGTTTGAATTATTTTCTATTTAACCAATTTTCACTGTTCAAATTATAAATGAATATTTATAATTTAATTTCACTATCACATTAATATTAACATTATTTTTAATACGTTAGTCATTTCAATATCACAAACAACACATAATACAGTCAATTCGATCCAACAAACAATCATGGTTTGTACAATAAATGGTGTCGGGTACTACTAAGCACCATCTGCATCCTAATACATATTTAACTATAAAATAAATAGAGTAAGAAGGAGATCTCACCTTTGGTTCCACTCCTCCATTCTTTATTGGACGATTTGGATTTCGCTCTGCTTTCAGTCGGTTTCATCGCAATTTGTTATCACATTTTTATTTTAACGCTATATATATATTAAAAATCATATTTTTACTGCTATACATATATATATATATAATCACATTTTTATACTATGTATATATTTTAAAACCATGGTATTTTTTTAAAAATAATTCTATTTATATTTTTAAAACAATGACATTTTTATTTTTAAAACAATGACATTTTTATTTCTAAAACAATGACATTTTTATTTCTAAAACAATGATAATTTTATTTCTAAAACAATGACATTTTTATTTCTAAAACAATGATAATTTTATTTCTAAAACAATGACATTTTATTTTTAAAAACAATACTATTTAAAATAAAAATCTTTTTTATTTATAAATTCTATTACATTAACGCACCAAGTAATGACATAATTAAGGGATTTAATACCCTTCTTCCTCGCGTCGTTCTCTCCCTGAAGCGACTCAAAAAGATTCTGTCTCTTCCCACTGATTCGCACACCAAACCGGGCACCTAGCCGCCGATCAACCTCCCCCGCCATTAAGCCCTCCATGTCGTCGCCCATCACCCTCAAACTCGCCGTACTCGGAGATCCCAGGCGGCGTGAAAACCCCTTTATGCGCACCCAGTTTGTGAGCCAAATTTGAGCAAAACAATAAATGGTTTTTCATCAACCTTATACCAGTTTGAAGATCCAAACTTCCGCTTTAATTTTTGTTTTTGATTCGCTATTTAATTAAATCTGAATTGAGAGCAATCAGGGTTTGAAATTCGGATGACATCGGCCGTTGGTCTCTAAAGTGGCGGCTCCGAATTTTGTGAAACAAGGATAGGGTTTTGGGCCAGAAAACTATATATATGTATATATATATATATATTATTTAATTCTTTAATTCTAAAAATACTAGTGTGTTGTTACGAACTCCAATTCAAACCCAACGACTGTCATCCCCAACCAGATACCCCCATTCTGAACACAATGGGATATGTTTCGTAAGCCAATTCGATTGTTTCGATCAGTTTTCGTCAAAATTAAAATATAAATCAATATATATTGAATTCGAACGTAAATTTTAATTTACCGGCGCCACATAGTGAATCCAAAAATTCCCAAAAAATAAATCTAGCTATGCTTTGATGATACGGTTATAACAAAATTAATTTCGTCGAATTTGGAGACCGTTTGAAAAATGGCCATTTTCTGGTCGATTCAGTTCAAATCTAAATTGCCAAACATATTTATATTTACCACGCTTACATATTAATTCCAAAAATTATGAAATTTGAAATCTAGCAATAATTCGACATTCCAGATTCAACAAAAGTGGTTTCATCGAAAGCGGAGGTCGTTTGCAAAATGGCAATATATCATATTAAAAAATATATATAAATTCCATAGCGACTATCTTAAATTTTAAACTGGACATAACTTTCAATTCCCATTATGAAATCTGGATTTTTCACATTCGTTAGAAAGATATAAGTAAATAGATTCAGATATTTCTGGTTTTACTGAAATCCGATTTATTTTGAATCCTGTACATTCAGTTAGAGTTTAAAACTGAATTTTCAAACTACCGTGCCATTTCAGGCTCGTTTTATAATTAAAATAAATTTATAAGTTTTAACTTCAATTAATATAAATTTTTAGTCGTTATTATTTAAAATAAATCATTTTAAATATTCAAAACCCATTAAAATAACTAAAATAAAAAATTTAAATTGGTTCTGAAAATCCGGGTTGTTACAATCTCCACCACTTAAAATCTTTTCGTCCTCGAAAAGGAACGGAGCTGAAGGTTGTTTAACCAACTAACTCAACTTTCATTCTGGCTTTTATTCTTCAACTTTTCAGTTTCTAAGAATTTTCGAATTTCCCAAAAATTTGGCTAACACCCTAAATTTTCGAAAAATTTCTCCATAACCTCCTTTGTACGGGTTGATATTTAAAACCGCAACTTGCCTCACAGGGCTCTCATCAATCCAAAAGAAAAAGAAAAAGGCAAATAGCTAGCCAATCGGCTCATAAAATCATCAAACCCAAACAAAACAGTAAATATGTACCTGTTTGTCAGGCAAACAATTTTATTCCTCTTCTTGGCTTCCATGCTATGACCGGTTCATGATATATACATGCAAATGTATGCAATTCCAATCAATTTTCAATTTAATTCAAAATTTTGATTCAATTTGGGTAAATTTACCTTTCATACTTATATTGGTTAAATTAATTATCACTCCAACATTTTAATTAGTTAAATTAATTATCAAACATCAGAACCACCAATCAATTAGTTGACTATATTTTCAAACATATATCTTTTATATATTGTCAAAAATCATATTTTTAGTGCAAATCACAGCAATAAACTCTAACTAAGTTTTGGTTCTCACACCAGTCAATTGGAAATATATAGATATCCCACTTTCGAAACTCAACATAAATACTGATGATGATCGATCAATCGCCAGAATTATCCCCAGGCGACTAGAGTGTGATTCTATATCTATCCAGTATATTTGAGACTTCGTATATACGCTAGCTAGGCGCATATGCAAAATCTTCATATACTCGATTGTCCAAATTTAATATAAAATAAAATATTCAAATACGAATAATAAGATTTTAATTTTTAAAACAAAATTTGTTTTCGTTTTTTATTTTAAAATAACATTCTTCCGACTCATTCTAGGATACTACTGATCCCATCTCTAACGAGTCATTATCATTGGATATTACTAATCCAATCTCTGATGGATTCTTTCGTCCAGTTCTAATATGTCTTGTTCTTTGCTTTGTAAACCATAGCTCTGATACTAAAATGAAATGACCCAAACTTGCCCTTACAGGAAAGCCTGAGTTGAGTTGAGAACATGACAAATCAGAACACAAACAATAGAACATTTCATTGCCATTTTACAATAGTTACATCAGAGTACAAGAATATACAAGAGTACGAATAAATATTACACATTGGAAATACAATATCAGAGTTTTAAATTACAAAGCAGCGGAAAAATAATACATAACACAACTGAAAGAAATACACAGATACAGAGCTTTCCGAATATAGCTTCAGCTCTAAATTCACGATCCTGGAAAAGAAATATCTGCAAAACCAAAACTACTAGCTGCCTGTATGGAAAATAAGGGTACCCAGAGTTAAGGTTGAAACAATAAACTCCAGGTCAGTCATGGGACTGGTGTGAGAACTAAAACAATTATTAAATATTAAATTTAAAAGTTGGGAAATCATGGGACCATGCCGTATAACATGGAACGGGTTTACTCCACATGAATCTTAGTTTAAAATAAAACAACGCAATGCTTTTAGAAAAATGAAGCTATTATAAGACTCAGGTCCCATCACACAATGCAACGCAAGCCGGAGGATAGAGTTTTCCCTTATAATAGCCAAACATGCTTGGTACATTTAAAACAAATTATTTTGATATTATTATAAGTGCATAGTGTCAAAAACAACTACAAATATAAATGTATCAATCATAGACGGCATGGGTACCATATATCATGTCGCCATACTAGTTCTACAATCAAAACCGCACAATGTCGTATTGGAAGTTGGATTTCCATCTATGAACCAAGGCAAGGGATCATCCTTACCTAATTCGAGATAATCTAGCCCATGTCTCATGATACAGCCACAACTGCACCTAGGAAAATCTAGGGCCGGTCCACACTTACGTTAGTGGTTAGTTATTCTTGAACAATACGTTTCCCCGCCCTATGGGGCGTAAATCAAGAGACGCTAGGGACTCAATTCTGAGGTACCTCGCTTTCCAACATCCACATAAGTAAAAATGTCTAGGCTCCATGCCATGACACCACTCCTAGCTAGAAAGAAACGCATGCCCTCCCTGTCGTCCTTCATCTTGTTTCTGGTTCATACCAGGGTGTGAAGCTCGCGAAGTAACGCTATACACAAAGCTATACTAATTAAAGCCGTGCTTTGATCATCCACCACAAGGCTCTGCTTTTCAACAAAAGCCCTGATCATTTGCATCCTAGCATGCCACACTGACAATTCATGCCATGCGACTGATGTCTATCGATATATAACCTCTGAGCTCGTACGTCTCAGAGAAGGGTGTTAAGCAAGAGAATAAATTCTCCACAACCAAACAGATATATATTTAATAGAAATCAATTAGCACATAAATAAATCCTTTTCTGACACTCCATTTACAAGTCCGTTCTGGGTCTGAACGAAACCGGAGGCACCTTATTCCTCGTCCTATATATCCAATACAGGAGAGAGGTCCCCGCATATCCATCGATCTCAAAGTACGTCTGAACGATAACCACTTATTACCTTGTCTTCAACCACCGTCTACTTCATCTACTTTTGATCGTCATATTAGTTATTCAGAATGGGTTAAACCCGGTTTTTCCGAATAATTCGTGTATTTTATAATCAATAATAAAGTGCTATAAAAACACATCATACGCCTCACTCCAATTCAGAATATTCATTTATTCCAATATTCGCATTATCAGGGAAAGGTTCCCATTAATTTTATCAAAGATAAATTCTTTTAAATTTATTCTTTAATCTTCCTTTAGATATCAGTTTCAAAAGATTTTATTAACTAGTCGGGATTATCGAATCTTACCGCAATAATGATTTATTATTTTCCATTCCCAACCTGTTCATCCCATGGAGCAAAACTGGTAGCACTCCATATCTAACTCCCATTGTGTTTTGAGTAAAATTAATTACCTTTTTACATTCAAATCTAATTAAAGATTTAACTATCGCCTGGAGTAAAACTGGCGGTAATCCATTCTCGACCATTTTATGAATTCGATAAATTTAATTATCCCATTCTCATTCCAATCTAATTAAAGATTCATTAAAACTCTAATTCCGTTTTAATCTCAAAAATCATTATTTAATGACTAATCTAATTTAGGAAATAAATCCCGTCTTTAAATGGGTTAAAGAACAAATGTTATTTAAAACATTGTTCACGATAAACCCAAAATCATCTTCCATCAAAATGGAATCTACACGGAAATCATAACAGTATATAATCGATATATATATATTCACGTATCAGACCAATAATATAAATGGAATAGCGACAAGGCCTTTTAAATTCCATATAAAGTAACAGTCTTCATTCACAGAAGCTCATCTCGATTATTACCAAATCAAATTCCATTCAATTCCAATTTAATCTATTAAATTGGAAAACTTTACTTTGGAAAATTTCCATTTAAATCTTAATAAAAGATTTATAAATTCCAAATTATATTTTCACTGTTAATTGGGTTAAAGAACAAATATCTTTTAAAACACAGTTCACGATAAACCCACAATCAACTTTGATTTCAATTCCAATTAAGTATTAATTAATTGGTAAATTTATCTAAATCTTAATTAAAAGATTTATTCATTTCTCAACTGGGTTTAAGAACAGTGTTATTAAAGACACCATTCACGATCAACCCAAAATCCAATTTCGGTATTAAATATAAGGTTTGTAACGACCCGGAAAATCTGAACCAATTTAATTTTTTTTAAATTGGCTAAAATAGTGGATTTTAAATATTTAAAATAAACATTTTAAATAATAACGATGAAAGGTAAGTTTGAATCAACGTTTGAAAACGAATATAATTAATTCTAATTATAAACAAGGCCTGAAATGGCGCGATAGTGTCAAATTTTTATTTCAAACTTTGACTGACTGTACCAGGTGCAAATCAAAACGGATTTGAGTGAGACCAAAAATATCTAAATCTATTAGTGAATACCTTTCTAACGAATCTGAAAAATCGAAGTTTCATAGCGGGATGCAAAAGTTATGGCCAAATGAATTTTCAGAAAGGTCGCTATGGAAATTATATAGCCCGTGAAATTGGCCATTTTGCAAACGACCTCGGAATTCGACGAAAGCACTTTTATTGGATCCGGGATGTGAAGTTATTGCTAGGTTTCAAATTTCATAATTTTTGAAGCTAGTATGTGAGTGTGGCAAAGGAAAACGTGTTTTGGTCAATTACAGTTAAATTGGATCGACCAGAAATGGGCCTTTTTGCAAACGGTCTCAGAACTCGACGAAACTAGTTTTGTTGGGACCGCATCGTCAAAACATAACCAAATTTATTTTTCTGGAATTTTTTGAATTAGTTTGTAGCCCTGGAAAATTGAAATGTACGTTCAAATCGAATATTGAATGTTATATATTTTAATTTGAATGGAAACTGACTGAAACAGTCGAATGGGCCTTCGAAACATATCCCATTGTGTTCGGAATGGGGGTAAAACGCTAGGGACGACAGTCGTTGGGTTTGGATTGGTGTTCGTGGGTGGAAGAGGGTATTTTAGAGATTTTAAAATATATAAATAAAATAAAAAAATCTCATTGGTCAGAAATTTAATTTTCTCTCTCCCCGACAGTCGATCGAAGGCGGAAAACCCTTCAAACCTTCCCCCTCATTTTCCGATCAATCCACGCCGAATTAGCTCGTGCCACAGTTGAACTTTTTGAAGATCTTCCCGAGCTCTTCAAATCCATACCTGGTTTCGATTTTTTTATTGTGTATTTTGGGAGAACGGACGCCAGGAAGATCACGTCTTCATACCGCCGTCGACTGCGATTCCGACCACCGAGTGCCGCCGCACCCCCCTGCGCACGTGCGCCTCTCCTCCCCCTTCGACGCTGCGAAGGCTGATCGACGAATAGCTACACGGATTCGAAGAAAAATCCAAACCTAGTTTTGAACGAAACAGCTGAGGCACGGCCTTGTTTATTTTCAACTGTTTAACACCTTTAAACCATTACAAACTTTGAAAAATCATATCTTTTTCGTGTGTGATCGAAATTCAGTGAAACAAGAGACAGTGGACTCGTGTGGACGTCTTTTACCTTCTAGAAGAGACCGCATATTTTTCTGAGTCTTCTGCTATTTTTGGTGGAGTGGAACCTAATGTGAGATTTCTAATTTATAAACGATATGGAAAACAACGATGTATAAATTATATAGTCAATGTATGAGTTATATAAGCGTTGTACACCTCTTGTATGAGCGTTGTATAAGTTGTACGTTCGATGTATAAGTTGTATATGCGTTGTAAAAATTTTATATGTGTTGAAATAGAAGTGAATTGCTATATATAAATAAATATATATATATATACGCCCCTCGTCCACAAACCATGGACGATATTTATTGGTTGTGATTGGTGTGAAAATTGATTGATAGCGAATGGTTGATTGGAATTGTTTGTGGTTGATATTGATTGATTGTGGTTGAAAAATACCCATTTGTGGTTGAGAAATATTTGGTTGAAACCACATAGGATTAGTTTGTGGAAATGAAAAAATATATACATGTCTCCTGCGTGCGAACTAGATGCATGATTCCCCATTGTCAAAAACCGCGAGGTTTTAAGGTAGAGCGAGGAGCCGTACTAGGGACGGTCCCGGTTTTAACTGCCCTCCCGTTATGCTGCCGAAATTTTGAATAATATTCATGTGTTAGAATTATTTCCATTTGTTGAAACTATATTTATTCGTTGAATAGAAAACCTTCATGTGTTGAATCGATATTCACTCGTTGGATAGAAATTCATGTGTTGAATGGTATTCGTGTTTTAAATATAAAAATCACCTTTTTATCGATATATATAAACTATAGAAAACCTTTATGTGTTGAATCGATATTCATTCGTTGGATAGAAATTCATGTGTTGAATGGTATTCGTGTTTGAAATATAAAATCACCTTTTTATCTATATATACAAACTATAAAAAACCTTCATGTGTTGAATCGAAATTCAGTCGTTGAATTGAAATTCATGTGTTGAGTGGTATTCATATTTTGAAATAAATTGTTTTATAATAAAAATCATATTTTTATCATCTATATGAACTATATAAAATAGTCGTGTTTTGAAATAAATTGTTTTATAATAAAAATCATATTTTTATCATCTATATGAACTATATAAAATAGTCGTGTTTTGAAATAAATGGTTTTATAATAAAAATCCTATTTTATCACCTATATGAACTATAGAAAATAATCGTGTTTTGAACTGAATTGTTTTATAATAAAAATCACATTTTTACTATATACATGAATTGTTAAAAATAGTGAAGTGTTGAAATAGAAGACAGCTAGATAAAAATATCATTTTTATCAAATGTATGACAGGAATATAGTTTTGAAATCGAAGAATCGATATATATATAAATAGAATCGAAATATATCGAATAACGAGGCTGCAGTTCGTATTTTGAAACCGTGATTTCAAATGATTAGTGTGGGAGATCCGACCATCGGATTTTCCCGAAATCGCAACCGTTGGGTTCGCTTTGGAAATATCTTTCCAACGGCACCAACTTTGTAAAAATCCAACGGTTGGATTGTCTGGAATGTTTAATTCAAATCTGAAGAAAACAGCGCCAGAATCGATTATATATATATATATATAAATATAATTATATTTAATCGAATAACGACGCTGCAGTTCGTATTTTGAAATAGAAACTTCAAACGATTGTACCGGGAGATCCGACCGTCGGATTTTCCCGAAACTGGAACCGTTGGATTCGTTTTGAAAAGATCTTTCTAATGATGTAAATTTTGTGAAGATCCAACGGTTAGATTTTCAGATATGTGTAAATCAAATCTGAAGAAAAACAGCGCCACGGTCGCGTTATGGCCCGAAGCGTCGTTTTGAATAAATTGGCTATTTTAAAATAAATAAAAATAGCGATAAATCATTATAAAATATTATAAACGATATGGATGTGAAATTTAGAAACTAACTGAAGGTTGGCTAAGTCGAATGGTTTCTTGGGTACTGATCTGATGTTGGTTTCGGCCTTCGGGGTTAATATTGGGGAAATCGTTCTCTCACTGATTTACGGTTAGCGACTAATGAATTGAAATGATGCGTATGTATGTTAGTGTTGCACTTGTTTATTATATACGCGAGTTGCTCAGAAAGACCGGGTTTATCCCATTCTTAATAACTGAATCGACGATAAGAAATCGAAGATGAAGATGGTGGTCGAAGACCGGAGATCTTCACCTCGTTTGGATGGTAACCGAGGTCCTGATTGGGAGGCATCCCGAAATGTGGATAATGAGTGGTGATCGTCCAGACGTACGTGGTGGTCGATGGATTTGCAAGGTATATAGTGCCTCTGGTTCCATTCAGACCCAGAACGGACTTGCAAATGGACAGTGTGTCTGACATTGGAATTTATTCTGTGTGATTGATAACCATCAGTTGCACGGTGTGAATTGCCTGTGTGGCATGCTAAGATGCAGTGATCAGGGCTTCTGTTGAAAAGCAAAGTTTTGTGGTGATGATCAAAGCACCGCCTGTGTGGCGTAGCTTTGTGTATAACGTGAAATCGCGAGCCTCACACCCCGGTATGAACCAGAAACGGGAGAAAGGACCTCAGGGAGGGCCTGCGTTTCCTCCTAGCTAGAAGTGGCGTCAGTGGTTTTACATGCCCTGACGAGTTTGACTTATGTGGTTGTTGTTGTTGCGAGGCGCCTCGGTTATATCGGTCGATCCGGGACCGATGGAGTCATTTGTTGGCTCGCTTACGCCCCAAAGGGCGGGGAAACGTAGTGTTCAGGCATTTTAATCCACTCCGTGTGGACCGGCCCTGATGATCCAAGGGTCGATGCGTTCTGATCCTGAGACTCGGGCTAGGCAGTCTCGAATTCGATAAGGACTATCTTTTGCCTCGATTCATGATGGAAATCCAATTTCCAAATACGACATCGTGCGGTTTTGATTGTATATATATATATGGCGACATGATATATGGTACCCATGCCGTCTATGAATGATAGTTATGATTGAAATCGTTTTTGAAACTTATAAACACTAGTAATAATATCAAATGCTTTTGTTTTATTCGTATCAAGCATATTTTGGCCATTATAAGGTAAAACTCTATCCTCCGGTTTGCGTTGCATTGTGTGATGGGAACTGAGTCTTATAATGGCTTCATTTTTATAAAAATCATTGCGATGTTTAAAAGAAAGATTTGTTTTTAAAGCACTGGCAATCCAATGGAGTAAACCCGTTCCACGAAAGTGGCGTGGTCCCGTGATTAGCCATATTTTAAATGTGTTGAGTAGATTTCTCATACCAGTCCCATGACTGACTCGTAGTTTGTTTCACTTTCAAACTCGGGTGCCCCTTTTTCTACATAGGCAGCCTTGTATTCAGGTTTTAGCTGGCTTTATCCGGATAGCTGGAGCTGAAGATGGATTCTATCATTTATCTCTTTTTATGTTGTTCAGCTCCTATTGTACATATTATGTTTGTTTCCGCTGTAGACATTTATGTATATCTGAACTGTATTTGTACTAAGTATGATCCTGTATACTGTGTAACTCTGACTATTACTCTTATCCAGTATATTCTATTGTGCATTATCTGGTGTATTTATTTAATTATGTTCTGCTATTATCTGTTTCTGCGTTATATTCCATGGATTACCCTTGCCACCGTCAGTACGGGGTTTGGGGTCGTCTCATCTGAATAGAACTTATATCGGCTTATATTCAATATCAAATTGTGAAACCAACAAATATTGTATTGGGAGTAACGATATATATATATATATATATCTTCCAAATTCCTCACAATATCTGTATAATAACGGAATCCAATATTGACATATTCCGAAGATAATTTCCATTCAAATCCATTCCAATTTATATATTGGAAAATTCTAGTTATTTCATAATCATTTACAAATCCAATTTATTCATTTTAAAAACATTGGATTATAATACTAGTTAATAACTAATTCATTTTGATAAAAATATATTTTTATCTTTTCAAATGTGGAATTTTTCATCCAAAATCTTTCCAAATCACTTATTATGATTTTACATAATTTTTCCATATTTTTTATAATTTTATTCAGGCCCGCACATTCGGTTTCCAATAACGGCCACTGAACTGCATCTATAGTGACCTTTTCTGAAATTGATTTGGACATATTTCCAAATTCAACAGTTAGATTTCAAACTTCTTATATTCATTGGAATGCTCTTTTCAATACGAACCCAACGGTTTTGGTTTTAGGAGAATCCGACGGTCGGATCTCCCGTTACGCCAATTTGAAGTTAATAGTTGAAATTCGCGAACAGTCGCTGCGCGGCGCGTTCTATTCAAGCCATTATATATATAATATATATTATATATATTTCGTTGATTTTCATTTAAAACGTATTTTATAAATCGTTTATAAATTTATTTTAAAATGATTCCAACTTCATTTTCAATTTTAAATTAAAACCGAATATTCTATATTTTTATCATAATAAAATGATAATATTTTGAAAATATTAGATTTTTAAAATCACTTCTTTTCGATATTCATTTTAAAATGAATAAAATCGATCGATGAACCCATTTTGGGTTAAAATAGCATTTACTACATATCTCGACTTCACATATTTATATTTTTTTATCCATCCAAAATTGGACATCAAAATCATACTTTTATTCTTCACTGAATATTATTTTAAAATATTGTTTAAATATTTTGTTCCACACATGAATATTTGTAATGGTTTATACATTCAATAAAAATGATATTTTTATTGTTTAAATATTTTATTCATCACATGAATATTTTATATGGTTTATACATTCAATAAAAATGATATTTTTATTGTTTAAATATTTTATTCATCACATGAATATTTTATATGGTTTATACATTCAATAAAAATGATATTTTTATTGTTTAAATATTTTATTCATCACATGAATATTTTATATGGTTTATACATTTAACAAAAATGATATTTTTATTGCTTAAATATTTTATTCATCACATGAAAAATTAATTCACTACATTAACATGTTAACGATGAAAATTTTCTTATCTAAAAAAAATGTATTTTAACATATGCTTCTTTTATTGGTTTATACATACAATAAAAATGTGATTTTTATTGTTGAAACATTTTATTTCGAAATATTCTTTATTTTAAAAAATTCTTTGTTTGAAAAAATTCTTTATTTTTGAATTGGAATGCGACTCAATCAATTACCATATAATTTCAGTTATATGGATTTCATACATCGCATGTATTCAACAATAATGATAAATAATCATTAAACAGTCCATTCACATCCAAAGTGAAATTTATAACTGTGTGAGCATTAGAATAAATAAATAATGCTCATCACAGACTGTCAATCCAGCAATTGACATACAACTAAATATTGGGACTAGTGTATGTCCAATATCATCCCAATACCCGTGTGGGGGTTTCAAACAACACCAGTTTATTTGAATAAATCATTGGTTAATAAATTTAACCAATTCTAATTCGGTTTGAATTATTTTCTATTTAACAAATTTCACTATTCAAATTATAAATGAATATTTATAATTTAATTTCACTATCACATTAATATTAACATTATTTTTAATACATTAATCATTTCAACATCCCAAACAATACACAATACAGTCAATTCAATCCAAACAAACAATCATGGTTTGTACAATAAATGGTGTCGGGTACTACTAAGCACCGTCTGCATCCTAATACATATTTAACTGTAAAATAAATAGAGTGAGAAGGAGTGCTCACCTTTGGTTTCCACTCCTCCATTCTTTATTAGACGATTTGGATTCCGCTCTGCTTCCAGTCAGTTTCATCGCAATCTGTTTCACACGATTTTTATATTAAAAATCACGTTTTTATTTTAGCGCTATATATATATATATATATATTAAAAATCATATTTTTACTTCTATATATATATAATCACATTTTTATACTATGTTTATATTTTAAAACCATGGTATATTTAAAAAAAAACAATTCTATTTACATTTTTAAAATAATGACATTTTTATTTTTAAAACAATGACATTTTTATTTCTAAAACAATGACGTTTCTATTTCTAAAACAATGATAATTTTATTTCTAAAACAATGACATTTTTATTTCTAAAACAATGATAATTTTATTTCGAAAACAATGATAATTTTATTTCTAAAACAATGATAATTTTATTTCTAAAACAATTATAATTTTATTTCTAAACAATGACATTTTATTTTTAAAAACAATACTATTTGAAATAAAATTATTATTTTTATTTATAAATTCTGTTACATTAATTAACCAAGTAATGACATAATTAAGGGATTTAATACCCTTCTTCCTCGCGTCGTTCTCTCCCTGAAGCCTCTCAAAAAGGTTCGGCCTCTTCCCACTGATTTGTACGCCAAACCGAGCATTTGACCACCGATCAACCTCCACCGCCGTCAAGCCCTCCATGTCGTCGCCCATCGCCCTCAAACTCGTCGTACTCGGCGACCCCAGGCGGCGTGAAAACCCCTTTGAGCGCACCTAGTTTGTGAGCCAAATTCGAGCAAAACAGTATACGGCTTTCGATCAACCTTATACCAGTTTGAAGATCCAAACTTCCGCTTTAATTTTTGTTTTTGATTCGCTATTTAATTAAATCTGAATTGAGAGCAATCGGGGTTTGAAATTCGAATGACATCGGTCATTGGTCTCTGAAGTGGCGGCTCCGAATTTTGTGAAACGGGGATATGGTTTTGGGCCAGAAAACAATATGATTTTAGAAATAAAAATATAAAAATGTACATTGTTTTTAGAAAGATATAAAAATTAGCAAGGTTTTAAAATTTTAAAAATATGATTTTTATCGTAGGAGGCAAATATTTCTAGCAAGTTAAAAATATGATTTTTAACTAGTGTATGGCATGGAAATATAAACAAAAAAATGATTTTTATATGTGTAGTAGCGTAGTAAAAATATGATTTTTATATATATAATAATTGAAATAAAATGTGATTTTTTTATATATATTAGCATATAAAAATGAAATTTTTAATATAGACAATAATGAATAAAAATCTGACTTTTATATATATATATAGCACTATATTAAAAATGTGATTTTTAAATGTATGAAGCATTATTAAAAATGTGATTTTTTAAAATAAACTGCGTGAAACAGATTATGTTGGAATCACGGTGAAGAATACAATGGGCTGGAGCAAATCCAAACTGTTAAGAAGTTCAGATATAAAACTGGCGGAGTGGATCCCAAAGGTAAGAACTCCTTCTCACTCTAATTATTTTGCAGTTAAATATATATTAGGATGCAGACAGTGCTTAGTAGCACCCGACACCTTTGATTTAAACCATGATTGTTTGTTTGGACTGTATTGTGATGTGATTGTGGTGTGAAATAGAAAATAAAATATTCATGTGTCAAATAAAATGTGTGAAAAATAAAAATATCATTTTTATTGTATAAATGAACTAAATAAAATATTCATATGTTGAATAAAATATTTTATCGTTAAAAATATAATTTTTAACGTATATATGAACGACATAAGATTATCATGAAAAGGAATAAATATATTTATTTACAAATCAGACGATTTGTTTATGTACACCCATTTGTCTGATATGGACTGGGATGATAAATTTTACACATCGCCCAACTGATATGGATTGGGAAGTTTGTGTTCTGAATAATTACTACGACGACAATGTAACACCCCTAAGTCTCACATCGTGGAAGCCTGTGTGAAGTGGATACTTATATAGCAGAGCCCGTCTCTTACTAACGCCGAGGCCTTTTGAGGAACAAAACCCCGCACTTATATGGTGGCTAAGTTGGGGACAATATCTTGCATGAACGGAGGTGCGGGTTGTTACAGTGGCATCAGAGCCAATACCCAGCCGGAATTGTGGCTCCTGTGTGGACCACAGCGCCTGGCTGAGGTGTTCGTGAGCTAACGGGGAAGTTGAGCTCTGTAGGAGGGGAGAATGTGACGCCCCTAAGTCCCACATGGTGGAAGCCTGTGTGAAGTGGGTACTTATATAGTAGAGCCCATCTCTTACTAACGCCGAGGCCTTTCGAGGAACAAAACCCCACACTTATACGGTGGCTAAGTTGGGGACAATATCTTGCATGAACAGAGGTGCGGTTTGTTACAATATTCGAATTTTATGTGTATATGCGTCTGATGCTTATGCATATAGAATATCGACATTGAACTATATATATGTTGTATCCATATTTGTGTGTGTGTGTGTGTATATATATATATATATATGTGAAGGTTTGTATTCGTATGTATACACGTGTATCGATGCCATATATATGTAGCTGTCACATATATTAATCCCTGTTTTGCATGTTGCTTTTAAACCATCTGTCTTGCCTTTAAACCTAAAGGCATGTATAATCCTTATACCCTTGCCTTGTATCAACCTTTGCTGCTTCATTTTCCCCGCTTAACTATAAGGCGGTTGGGTATAATACATAGGACCATGAAAATGTATCTTGAGTTGTAGTAACTTGTAGTCCTTGTTGAACTGGGAATATATTTGGTCCTGCACTGCTTATAATTATTATCCCTTACTTTGCATGTATCTAAACTTAGTATGTCACTTTTTGTTGTATATATCTGAGTTTGAAACCCACTTTCTGCTATTGTCAAAACGCTAAATACATATGTGCATTTTGAACCACATTTATTGTGTAATTCCCGAAAACGTATGTAACACCTTTCCAATTGCTAGGAAAAATGCGGCTAACAAGTTCAACATGTTAGGATTAATTATTATATTTCAGTTTTGTTTGAAGCTAATTTACTTAAACATAGATTAATCCTGACTCGAGTGTTTTATATTTTTGCATGGAACGCTCAGGTCAGATATGAGTATTGCAGATTTTAAAGATTTTCAGCTCGTAAAACAAGAGAGGGACGTGAAGACGCACGAGCTTGCAAGCTCGACTAAAAGTGTAACTTCCTTGTTTTAAAATTAGTGAGTATATATTATATTTTTCCGCTGTACCAATTTTGTAAAACTCTGATATTTTTGTATACAAATTCCGCTGTGAGAAATATTGTTGTTTTTTGTATCTGTGGTTCTATGTCAATTCCATTTAAACCCTATAACCCAATAACAATCCATCATTTAGAACACTTCGAGTTGGATTAATCACCGAATTTGGGCTGTCAAAATGGCTGGTTGTTAGAACAACACTCCACCTTGATATGAAATCACATCAACACTCCAACAAACATCAATCTCAAAATAAATCCAAAAACCCTCTTACTAATGATGCATCTCCCACATGGGATACACCACACAAAAATAATCTAAAAATGTTTGTAAAACCAAAAAGGCCTCCATGTAGGATTTGTGGCTTTACATTGCTGGCTCCATCTTGCTCCAGATGAACTTACCCCTCCTAATCCAGTTTGGGAACTCATAACATTCTCTGTCGTTTTTCCAAGCATTTTATATATGCTATTATTTCCCCGTCTTGCGCGCAGAAGTTCCTTGTTACCCCTCCAAACCTTTGTGACTCCACCTCTAGTCGAAAGATTGTAGTCTATTTGTTCTAACTGTCCTATTGAAGCAAGATTCTTCTTAATTTTTGGGAAGTATTGGAGCGTCCCGGAAGTTAGACGCTCAAATTTCGACACTAACACAACCCGTGTCCAAATTCAAGTACCGAAAACCCCAGAAGGCTTAAAGAAAGAATATTAGAGGGTAAGGAATTTAAAGAAAGAAAATTAAGAATAGAAGAATAAGAATAAAAACCAACACAGCATATTGTCTCATGTCGCAGCGGAACAAAATATAATATAGAAATAAATCTCTATTGAGAGCTTTGAATTAAAAGCTTACAATCACCAGGGTACATACAATTGGATAGTTATAATACTTTATCCTCATATAAAACACAAAGTGGAATAAATCATACGTTTTAACTTCTTCTGCTCGTCTCTGGACATCATACCATCCGATAACCTGAAGTAGTAAAATTCGGTCTGACCCGAGCATTGCAAACGCTATGATCAGTCTGGTGAACCATCATGAGAAAACTCACAAAGTTTGATGTATCGTCCAATTTGATTATAATGTCAAAAAAAAAAATCAAAACAAATGGATAATCATAAGACCAAATCCTCACATAAATATGGAGCGTTTTTACCTTACGATAACCCAAAACATTTTCAAATCATGTCTTTTATGATATTATAATAATGTCTAATATGAATAAATAATCATCTAGTAGAATGCTTGCATCTTAAGCTCTACATACATATTATACAACCAAAACCATGGGCTTTTATTGGAGATTGGATTTCTAACTATGGAAAGGAATGGAACCACCTTTCGACAGCGTAACTCTAGAGGAAATACATTGGAATTCAACAAGAACATCTGGCGACCCTGGCTAAACATGACCCACCATTCACTTCGCTTGAATATTACGAATATATTGTCACCTTACAATTAGTATACCAACATAACCGTTCCCGGGAGATACAGAAGCGAAAGAAGAACAAAGAGAAATTTCTGTAGATGGTGACAACACACCCTAATTGAGAGCGACCCACTTAGCCATGCGACCTACCCGATTTTACATCATTTTCCGGTTGAAGAGGCTTGAGGTTATATTTATCTTTTGGAACATCTGGCCACCATTCACTTTGAATGTCACATTGTCAGTTCCGCCAAAAAATCACTAATTGACGTCCATAAAAATACCCTAGGTGTTAAGCTAAGAGAAGGTGTCTTCTCCGCCACTACAGAAATACGTTTGAAGAAATCAACGTACGTGACCCCATTGGAAATACTCTGTCAGACAAACATCCATACAAGTTGTCCTGGGACTGGACAAATTGAAGGTACCCTCCTACCACATTATAGGAATCACCCTATAGATCAATAGCGAGTAGTCTTTGCAATCCACAGATATCAATCACGATAGAATCACTGTCAAATATATATTCAAGGGATCAGCAAGATAAATTCAACAATAGTTCCCCCTCTCATGAAGATTTACGGTCTTCAGTTGCTCTATCTCGACCAGCATCATATATCTTCTTTGTTTAAGTATTCGTTGGTCCGGAATGGTTTTTGAATATAAATTCGATCCTGGTCTTTCCGTATCGACAACGAATTAGGCATGATTTTAATAGTCGGTTATTTAACTATCAAAATAAGCAACCATAAAAATAAAATATATACATTGGTTTATTATACAGAGTCACTTGGCCATTTTAATTGAAAATAATTAACGAAGGTTAATTAAACTTCTAATCTTTCAACATAACACATTATTCACTTCTTATTTAATATAGCGAATCTAGATCTCATCATTATAACTTAACTCACCTAACCACTTTATTCAAGTTTGGATTTTAGTTTCGATTCCCATTTCATACCTTCATTAGTTCCTAATCGTAAATCAGTAAGAAAATAATTTCCTAAATATCAACCCTGAAGGCCGAAACCAACATCAGATCAATACTCAGAAAATCATTTAACTCAGCCGATCTCCAGTTAGGTTCCAATTCTTTAATTTCATATCTTTGACTTTTATTTCATTCATAGATCGTTTAAAATACTCGTTTTACTAATTGAAGTCATTTATACCATATTCAATTGAAGTCATATATAATAAACATGAATAATTAATTCAACTAATAATTACAATTTAAGCATCTAATTAAATTTAACTATGTTATATTATTATAAATGTATCCAACAAGGTAAGTTACCTCAATTGGAATTAATCGTTAAAAATAACGATTGGGTACGATTAAATTAAACAAACGTTTAATTTAAATCAGTTATATGAAATATTTAGCATATATTTAAACAATCACCAAATCATCCAATAATTAACAAACATAGCACACATATAATAAACCTGACTTGTATAAAATATAAGGAGGACAACTGAGTGAGTTTAACTCACCTTGGTTTAATTTGGTCGTTAAAATGCTTGTTTTTAATTAAATTAAACCGGCGTTTAATTTAATTAAAAATTACGGTTGCTTCCAATGTTGACCAAACCTGCTCCATCTCGTAGCCTCTGTCCCTATGGTTCCAACGTGACTAACCACGTGCAATTCTGATCATATACAGTCAAGATATTTAATTAATAAGATTATATTAACATTTTATTTACGTAAACTTTAAATTTTAAACTAAATGGGCCTCACCCTACCCAATTATTTCGGTCCAGCTCTCTAATATCTGCATGTAACAATAAAGCTTCGTCCTCCGTATTCAAACGATGTAACTCTAGTAAAATTCCTCCATTACCATGCCTTTGGAGCTACCTCTCTCCATTAACTCTCCATGAAATTCCAAGACAAATTCACCATAACGTCTCTTATCAAAATCTCTAATTTCCTATGTGAATCGCACCCAACTCGCACGTATAAAATATTTTCCGATCCCCAGCGTTCTTCTCCACCTATAATAGAAACCACGACATGAATTATCATCAGATCGCACCAAAAAGTTCACGCAAGTGCCATCCTCCTCCTTGAACTCGATTCTAAGATCCCAATTCACAATCGTAGCCTATATCCTATACAAATCGGTTGTGGCTACTCATAACCCTGGAACAAAAATGTCAAGGAACCCATCGATATGTATATGATAATGAAGAGAAACATTCAGTGGTTATGTATATATATGTTTCGGATTTTTTTGATGAGTATACGAGTTTAAATAATTTTTTTTAAACCATCGGGTTTTCATTTTTTAAATATCTATGTCCATTTTGGTTACTGTAAAATAAAAGAACATAACGAAGAAACTACCGAGTGTTTATGACCAAATGAACCTTGGCCATCACGGTGCTGAGTTTGGGATGCATACCATTGTAGCTCTGTAGGCATGTGTATGCATAGGTAGGTAGCTATAGTGTTCTTTCATTGCATGTGCGTTGATGGGTTACAGGCTTCAGGGTACGCATGTGGAAGTAGATCGGTTTGCATACATATTTTAGGTTTGGCTATTCTCTTCATAGTATGTACGTGATTGATATATGCCAGAGTAGGCTACTCAGATCTGCGAGATATGCTTCTTTCTTCCAGGCTGTGTATGTTTATTCAGATTTGAAAATATAGGCTACACAAATTTGGACCGTATTATTTGTATATTTAAATTAGAAATATGGTACTTGTACCCATATCTAGTTGCTTAGGGCTTAAGCATTAGTTAGGTACATGAATTTAGGGTAGGAGTGTACTTCATTTTAGTTTCTTAAGGATTAAGTTGATATTATTTTATTTTTATATATATTTTATGCGGTCTCACAATTAAACAATGACTGTTAAATGCGCGCTGACGCATATGAACTCCAAACACAACGAAAATGGGCGCAATTCAATGTTTTAACATTACGAATCCAAAGAAATTAATTTCATGGAATTCTAACTCCGTTTGCACAACGATATTATTTCAATTTATTCATCGGTTCATGTTAAAAATATTGCCCATTCATAAAATAACGCCAATTGGTTCCAAACAGGAAATCTAGCAATAACTAGCTATACATATTCAAATAAAATTCGTTTCATGGAAAGCAGAAGTTATTTGAAAAATAGCTATTTCTATCACTTATATAATATTAATGAAATATAATTTATTTCCAAAACAATTAAATTCGATAATAGTAAATTACTATCATCGTATATATCCAGATGAATTAGTATGTATACTCCAAATATAAATCAATGTAGAATTATAACTCAATATTAACTTTCTCGAGTTAAACGATATTCAAAATACATAAAATCCTTTTAAGTTATTAAATAAACGTTATCGTTTATAAATGATTTCCATAGCGACTATTTTAAAATTTGGATTGGACATAACTAAAAATATATAAGCTGAAATCTCGATTTTTCACTTTCATTAGAAAATTATAATCAATAGATCTTAACGGCTCTTGTTTCGCAAAATTCCGACTTAAAACGGATTCTATATATTCAATTGAAGTTAAAAACTCAATATTACGAGCTACCGTCACGTTACGAGTTTGTTTATAAATAAAATATAAACTAAACATTCAATTATCGTTTAATAACGAATTCTATATTAAAAATCTATTAATATCTCATATATAATATTTAAAATATATTTAAATATATGATCGATAAATCTGAGTCGTTACATTCTTCCCCCATTAAATGTGTAAAGACCCGCAAATCCCCGCCCTTTGGATCGACCATAAACCACACAGGTCTGATCCAAAGAGTGGAAATCTATGAATACTTTAACTTTGGGCATACAACACATTACAACAGATAACAGAAGACTTTTATAACACTATAATAAATGTTACATCAGAGTACAGAATATACATATCAGAGTACATTGGAATATAATTACAGCGGAAGATAAATACAAAAAAAATGTAATTTTACTGCAACGGAAGGACACAGCGGAAGACTCTCTATCTCTGGACACAGCTTTAAGCTTCAACCCAGAATCCTGTTTAATATATCTGCAAAAATAGCCACTCGACTGCCCGTGTGGAAAATATGGGCACCCGAGTTTGCCAGTGGACAAACTACAGGTCAGTCATGGGACTGGTGTGAGAATTCTACTTAACCTATATAATATAATAAGGCTAATCACAGGACCACGCCACTTTCGCGGAACGGGTTTTCTCCTATAGATTGCCAGTGCATGGCTAAAGTAAATCATCAAAATAACGCAATGCTTTTTAGAAAAATGAAACCATTATAAGACCCAAGCCCCATCACACAATGCAACGCAAACCGGAGGATAGGGTTTTACCTTATAATGATCAAAAGATGCTTGATACGATAAACACGGTATTATATAATAATAGTGTGCAACCAATTTGAAATACATCAAAGTAAATGTATTAATCCTAGACGGCATGAGTGCCCCATCCCACTATGTCGCCATATATAGGTATACAATCAAAACCGCGTGATGTCGTATTGGAAATTTGGGTTTCCATCTGAGTCAAGGCTAGGGAGGAGATCCTTACCGATTCGAGACACTCCAGCAAATGCCCCAGGATTGGTACTCTGTCCAACCCTTGGATAGCTGCAGGGCCGGTCCACACTTACTTTTGTGGATTAGTTATGCCTGAACACACGCTTCCCGGTCCCTTTGGACCTATAATACGGCCAGTGGCGACCGCATAACCCGAGGCCTCGAAAAATCCAACAACCACAATGAATAAATGCCAGCGCTGGTAGGTCCCTGGCACCACTCTAGCTAGAAAGAAACGTGTGCACTCCCTGCGTTCCCTTCTCCTGTTTTAGACTCTACCGGGCTGTGAGGCTCGCGAAGTCACGATATACACAAAGCTATGCCTAAATAGACTGTGCTTTGATCATCAACCACAAGGCCTGCTTTTCAACAAAGCCTTGATCAATTGCATCTTAGCATGCCACATTGTCAGACTCTACCATATCATTGATCATCTACCAATATATATATAACCTCTAAGCTCATACGTCTTAGAGAAGGGGGTTAAGTGAAGAATAAATTCTCCACCACCAAACAGAAATATATAATCAGTAGCGTTCAACAAATACAGTAGAAAAGAATACAATGTCAGACACGCAATCCATTTACAAGTCCGCTCTGGGTCTGAGCGAAACAACGTGTCCGTCGATCTCCAAATACGTTTGGACGATCATTACCAAATACCATGCCTTGGAATGTACTGTCCCAATTCAAGATACCAGTCATCATCATCCCAACGATGTGAAAACCTTCGGTCTTCTACCACCGTCTTCATCTTCGACTCTTGGTCGTCGTGATGATTATTCAGAATGGGTTAAACCCGGTCTTTCTGAATAACTCGCGTATTTTGTGATTAAAAATCAAATATTGGAAAATCACACATTATGTCACATTCCGACCCCGAATATTCTTTTAATAAGATATTCATATTAAAAGATTTTCATAAATTTTATCAAAGATAAATTAATAAATTAAATCATAAATCTTCCTTAAAAGATTTATTAAGAATTCTGAATTTGATTTAATATCAAAAATCATTTTCACAGATCATTTATTTTAAAGAATAAATCTTCTTTTAAACGGGTTAAAGAACTCGTGTCATTTAAAACAGTTCACGATAAACCCACAAATCAATTTTCTAAATATGGAATTCCACAGAAATCAATCAGTACATAATCGATATAAATTTCTGTATCGGACTAACAATATACATGGAATAACGGCAAAGCCTCTTAAATTCCATATATAATATCGGTCTTCTATTACAAAAGCCCATCTCGATTATTACCAATAGAATTTCCACTTAATTCCAATTTAATATATATTAAATTGGAGAACTAGATTTTTAGAAAATGTTTTTGTTAAATCTATGAGTAGATTTACAAATTCCAAATAATAATTTCGATGTAAATTGGATTAAAGGACAAATGTCATTTAAAAACACCATCCACGATAAATCCACTCCACATCTCAATGTATCTCATATCATGAAATATAATTGCAAATTCTAATAATCTTAATTAAAGGATTTCCCTTTAAATATTAATTCGTTATAAAAAATATATTTTAAAATAATCATTAAAATACTCTTTATACAAAAGATTCTAATTGGAAAGTATTCTTCATATTACATATTTTTATCTTTTACACATATTCTTTATCTTAAAAATATATTTAACTAAAATATCTTTTTATGAAAATATATCCTTTATATAAAAAGAATTTCTAGTGTAAGAAAACTCTTATTTAAAAGATCATCTGAATCGAAATGCGACTCAATCATTTACCATATAATTTGGATTATATGGATTTCGCACACATCATATATATGACAATAACAATATAATCATCAAACCATCCATTTCATCCAAAGTGTAAATTCCACTGCGTAAGCGTTAAAATTAAATAATAACGCTCATCGCAGCCTGTCGATCTAACGATCAACATACAACTAAATATTGGGATTAGTGTATGTTAATTTTCATCCCAACACCCATGTGGGGTTTCAACCAACAAACAAATAATAAATTATTTGTGCACTTGGGCGATGTGTGAAAATTATCGACCCAATCACATAAACAAGTCAGGTAACTTGCCTATGGCAGTGTAATACACAATATATAACACGATGATAAAAATATCTCTTTTATTCCTATTCTTTTTATCGCATGTAAAATGTCAGTAAAAATGTAATCTTTATTTCTATTCTTTTATCGCATCAAAAATGATGATAAAAATATAATCTTTATTTAAATTCCTTTCATTGTAAATAAATGAAAAGAAAAATGTAATCTTTTAATTCCCTTCGTAATAGGGGATATAAATAATAACACAAAATATAATTATTCATTTCATGCTTTATTTGCAATAGAGAATGCAAATAAAGATTCAACCTTTTTATTTGATGTTTATTTACATAGAGGAATGTAAATAAAAAAAAATTGTAACTTTTTCATTTCATAATTTATTTGCATTAAGGATTGCAAATAAAAATGTATCTTTTTATTCTCATGTTTTATTTGCGTTCAGTAAAGCAAATAAAAATGTAATATTTAATTTTAGTTTTATTTACATCAAGAAATGTAAATAAAAGAACAACTTCTAATTTTTATGTTTACTTACATCAAGTGAAGTAAATAAATAAAAATATAGCTTTTATTTACATGTTTTGTTCGCATTTAAGACATGCAACATAAATGTAACATTTGTTTGTAATAAATTTGTTTGCATCTAAATTCGCAAACAAAAATGTAATTTTCCCTTCTTTTTTTTGTTTGTTTGCAACTAAAGTTGCCAACCAAAAATGTAATTTTTATCTCCTTGTTTTATTTGCATGTTGGAATGCAAATAAAAACGTATATTCTATTTTCTACGTTTCGTTTGCATTGTAGAATGCAAACAAAAATATAATTTTTATATTTATTTATTGTTTACATTGTGAAATGTAAACAAAAATTTATTGTTAATGGTTTGCTCACATTGTGAATGCGAACAAAAATGTAAACCTTATTTTTGATGTTTCGTTCGCATTGTGAATGCAAACAAAATATAAATCTTATTTTTAAAGGTTTTGTTCACATTGTGAATGCCAACAAAAATGTAAATCTTATTTTTAATGTTTTGTTCGCATTGTGAATGCGAACAAAAATGTTAATTAATTTTTTTTAATTTTAATATTTTGTTTGTATTGTGAATGCAAACAAAAAGGCCAATTTTATTTATTTCATGTTATATTAACATTGAAGAACATAAATAAAAGTTAACTTATTTCCTATGTTAGATTTGCATTAGTGAATGCAAAACAAAGAACAAATTTTGTTTTAGTGCATAATTGCATTTGTGAGTGCAATTAAAAGAGCAAATTTATTTTCAGTGCATATTTGTATTTGTGAATACAAATAAAAAAAGAATGAACTTTTGTTTTCAATGTTTTGTTTGTATTTGAGGATACAAATAGAATAACATATTTCATTTTAATGGTTTATTTGTATATGTAAGTACAAATAAAAGGGACAAAGTTTATTTTCTATGTTCACTTGTATTTGTGAATACAAATAAAAAGAACAGATTATTTTTCAATGTTTTATTTGTATATGTGAATACAAATAAAAGAACAAATTATATTTCAATGAACAAAATTTCAAAAAAAAATTCAATCTTATTTTATAAACTCTTCATTTCAACAAAATGAAAATAAAGATATAATCTTTTTATTCTAATCTTTACGATGAAACCCAAATCACATTAAAAATGTAATTTTTAATGTAAAATCTTTCTATTGAAAACAATGAACACATAAAAATAAAACCTTTTACATTGCTTCTTTTTATGAAACACTATTTCATTAAAAATGAAATTTTTATTGTTACTTCTTTTTATTAAAACACTATTTCATTAAAAATGAAATTTTTATGTTGCTTCTTTTTATGAAAACACTATTTCATTAAAAATGAAATTTTTATGTTGCTTCTTTTTATGAAAACACTATTTCATTAAAAATGAAATTTTTAATGTTGCTTCTTTTTATGAAAACACTATTTCATTAAAAATGAAATTTTTAATGTTGCTTCTTTTTATGAAAACACTATTTCATTAAAAATGAAATTTTTAATGTTGCTTCTTTTTATGAAAACACTATTTCATTAAAAATGAAATTTTTAATGTTGTAACTTTTATTGAACATCAGATTGACAAATAAATTATGACTTTTGATTGAAAACTATTTTTACATAAAAAAAATGAAATCTTTTGTTTTCATTCTTTTTAATGATAGAACCTCATATTAAAATATATTCTTTTTATTCATTCTTTTTAATGTAGACAAATTAAAATAAGAATGGATTTATCGCTCAATTTCTTTTGTAAATTCAACAAATAAAAATAAGCTTTCATTGTCGTTCAAGTTCTTATTATAATATTAACAAATAAAAATGAGTTTTTATTTGTCGATCAAATTCTTATGATAATATCAACAAATAAAATGAGTTTCTATTTGTCGATCTAATTCTATCATTCACCTCAGAATAATGAAAATAATATTTTGATATCATAAATTAAATTGTTTCCACTAGATCTGAATAAATATGATTTAAACTAAATAAAATATGTTTTAGATCTAATTTTCTAACTGCAAATAATTTCAACAAAATATAAAAATTCCAATGCAAATTTATCATAACATGAACCACAAAACATACAACAAGCGAACAATCAACCATTCAAACATCACAGAACATTTCAGATCTGAATTTATGTGATAATACAGTTATTTTTAATGCAAGAAAATAATTAATAATTAATTAGATAAATAAAATTAGAATTCTCACTTTGAATTTTGGCCAAAATTCAACTGTCTCCGTTTCAGCTGCGGTCTGTGCCATCGCGAAGATCTTAATTTTGTGATTCCAACGCAATTTACGGTTCGTCAATCGGACCTCGCATGAGAGAGTTATGAATTTTTAAAGATTGCAAAATAAAAATATTAAATAATAAAATAATATTAAAATATTAGGATCGGACCTTTCTTCCTCATTGAAACGTGACCGCCGAACCCATGCTTCACCTTTCCTCCTTCTACACGCACGCCACCACAAGCACCCGGACCACGATCAGAAGCCACCACCTCGTCGGCCACCTCGAGACACACCCGCGCCGAGACCCGGGCCCCACTCGCACCCCCCTAGGACCCACAAATAACCCATAAATGCAACACCTTCTCAGCCAAAATTCGCGAAATCCGTGCACCAAAATCCGATCTTAGCCGTATAGATTGAAAGGCCTCTGAATTCTCTTCGATTTGGTAGGTCATACGTCGATTTTCGTTAAACGGATTGAGAGATATTAGCGTTTGAATTTGGGTGATTTCTGGCCTTCGGTTTGGACATGGCGGCTGGCCAAATTAGGGTTAGGGTTTTCGGATTTAATAATAATTTAATATTTAATTCCAAATTTCGTGAAATAAAGTGGATTTTTGGACTTTCTCGGATTTGGGCCTGCTTACTGTCGATCTTAACGTTTTGCGGCCTTCTGAACGCGATGGGCTATGTCCCGGCCTCTAATTCTGAAGTCTGTACGTTTTTTTTTCGGTTTTAATTTAAAAATACAATATTAAATAAATAATTTAATTTCTACCGTACATTTAAATATGCCGGGGCCACATACGACCTCAGAAAATTCTAAAAAAAATATTTTTAGCTTTCTTATGACGATATGAATCCAACAAAATTATTTTCGTCGAATTCTGAGATTGTTTGAAAAATGACTATTTTTAAGGCCAGTATATTTAATATTAAAAATATATTTTTAAACAAATAATCCTGAAACTCAAAATATATAAGTGTTTACTGTTGTAACACCCCGCGAATTCTATAACTGTGAAATTAACAAATTAAAGTATAATTAATTTGAAATCAAAGAACTAAGGGAAACGGGATACGCCATTGCGTTCGTCTCGGAAAAATACGCGAAATAGAGTCCGAGTTTTCGAAAAACGAAGTCCGTATGAAGAAGATATGGCCTTCGGAAGTTTCTGATTCAGAAAATCAAGTTTAAATTCCAAAATCGGGCCCAATGGGCCAGGGCGGAAAAACACCCGCCTAAGGCACCCAGGTCGACTGGGCTGTCGACCTGGTCTAGCCAGGTCGACAGGGCTGTCGACAGGGCTGTCGACCTGGTCCAGAGCCAGGTCGAACCCAGCCCAACCTGGCTGGCCTATTCTATGTTGGCCGATTTTCAGGGGTCTGCTTTGTCATTAGGGCTAGGTGGCAGGCTCTAATTGGTCTCTCTTTAGGATGAATGGCTACGATCAAACCAAGCAACATCAATGGTCCTAATCAGTTCATAAACCCTATAAAAATGACCCTAGACTCAACCTAATCTATTCATTCAAAAATAAGAACAAAGCCACCATGTTGCTGAGGAACGACTAAGAGTAGCCACCAATTGGAGAGAGGATTAGGAGGCAAATTCTAAAGCATAAAGCAACATAATCAAATCAAATCGCATCTCCAAATTCCTAAATTGGAGAATTCGCCACACAATTGTAAGTAGAGTATTATTTTGGTATGAACAAGTAATTGTGTTGGTTTGTATACTTGATTTGTGGCGATAAAGTAATTCATATTTGCGCGTTACTATGATTCTTATCGATTTGGAATATTGTATACGTTTGGATATTCTTGAATTATGTTATTCATTATGAAAAACTACATGTTCGCGGTAGTTTTATGCAAGTATACGTTTGGAATATTCGCAAATTATGTAATCCATGTTGAAACTACATGTATGTAGTTGATTAATTGAAATTCATGCAAGTTTGGGGTTTTGCTACTATGCCATCATAATGTATATTTTTGTACAAAAATCATTTTTGTACGTAATTGGAACAAATTTGGGTTATTATAGTTCATATGAAACTATGTTGAAATTTTGGCACCATGATCTATGTATTAAGCCATGCTTTTGTATTAGAAAACCTATTTGCAAACTTGTGAATATGGCTAGGCTATGATTGATATTTTGCATAATTGAAATCCATGTTAGGTCTATATTGTTAACAAGAATTATATGATGACATATGTGGTACATAGCTAGGTTAGATTCAAAAATCCCTTTTGCAAGTTTGCATGACTAAAGCAAAAATCATGATTTCATGTTAGAAATATTTATGCCATATGTATATGTGAATAGATTTAAAATCATGATTAAGTTGAACTATACTTTTGTGTTAATAACAAAAGTAAGCACCTTTGTAAACATGTAGTAATCTTATGAACATGACTTGCTTATGTTTGACATTATGCCTGAATAAAAATATAGGTTTATGTTGTAGTTAAGCCTATGTGTCAATAGTGATATTCTTAACTTAACTACAAGTTTACATGGTTTGATTCATGTCACTTATGCTTTATGACCAAAGTATATGTTACCACTATGCAAGTACACCAGTTTCTATTTTGTAGTTCCAACGTCACATTGCAAGTTCATGCGTTCACATTCCCCTTTTTGTGTATGTAATCACGCTTTAAGCCTCCCCTTTTCTCATGGCTAAGTTGGGCTTAAAAGCCTAAGCCCAACATATATTATGATAAACGAACGTATTAAACGGGGGAAAATAGCGTTGGGCCAAATTAATTAATAAATGAAAATATAAAGTAGAAGAGCCCAAATTCAAGTATGGGTTGGGCCCATGATTGGTGTAACCTTTACACCATTAACTTAATAATGGGCCGCAAATATTTACATATAAGAAAATAAAGAAGAAAGACAAAATATGTAAATGTAGAACATACGATGTGTTTAACCCGAGGTTGGATTGAGTTGTGATGTAAACCTGCCCAGAACCGCCCGGCTGTCCAGTAGTCACAACAATACCTATCCAATGTGGGAGGTTAAACATGGAGCCCAATAAGGACCCGAGGTTAGACTGAGTTGTGGCGTAAGACTGCCCGGAACCAACCGGCAACAGGCAGCCACAACAATACCTGTCTAATGTGAGAGGTCAAGGCTTTAATAAGACAATTAAGGCTGAGTCAGGATTGTTAGGATTAAGTGAACTAAAGACTTAATCAAAATGGAACATGCTAAACTAAACGGACTGGTGGGGGTTAGGTTAGAAAACACTTAACCAACTTAGCATGTTGGCTAGAGATAGAAAACCTAGTAACGGGGGACCCTTTTCAGCAGTAACCCTAGAAGGTGTATCAGGATACCCTGAAACTAGGCAGGGTGGGGCACGATTACTGGGCTGATTGTAAGAGGTCAAATAGACGGCGGTGGTGTAGCAGTGTAGGTTCTAACGGGGTGCGGGCGTGCACACACTCCGGCGTAGAAAAATAAGGCACTGGACACCAGTAGCATACCTGTGCATTCTAGGATTGTGTCGGGCCGCCACCATGGGACTTGATACACCCCACGGTGGGACCAGCATAGGTAACTACAACATCGGGGGCCGTAAGACACATGTAACTATGCGAGTAGGAGCCGATCATTATAAAATGGATCACATCACCCAGATTATGGGGTACCAGTTGGAAACTAGTTTATATGGGTTCAGAGATTAACATGGGGTACGATAGTATATTCGACCCTAGACAACTTAACCAAGTTGTAGTGCTTTCCCACTTCTTGTTTATACTTATCATACCCAGTTCTTTATTCATAGACAGAATAGTACTAGACTTACTCAGGCTTTATGTCTGACTCTACTTTTCTTTCGTCTTCTTTTCTTCCGTTCCCCCCCCCCAGGTCCACAGGGAAGGAACACAGCAGCTTGACCAGCCTTAATATCCAGCTTGAAGAGGAGAAATGTATTTCTTAGACCTTCCGTTTTGAACTATGGCTTTGGACAACCACTATGGGCTTTTGCAGTTTATCTATGTTTTCTTTATGCTTCTTTAATGTAATCAAGACAGATTATGAAAGTGTTATGTTATGTTTTTGGAAAAGATGTAAGACAATTATGGTGATGTTGTTGTAACACGTATTTGCTTCTATGAAATAAAAGTTGTTGTTTTTTTTCTGCTGTTTACAAATATGTGTTCTTATATCTGTCTTGTATATCTGTGACTTATACTTATAAACCTCCACCAAAATTAGGGCATTCCCTTTGAGAGTGACCCTAATGGAGGTGGGGTGTTTCACTTGGTATCAGAGCATAGGTTTACCAGATAAGATAAAAAGTTTTGAAAATTTATTTTCAAAAAGGAAATTTAAAGAAGCTTTCTAGGACTAGCGGGTTTCTATCGAAAGTTTATAAGGGATTTTGCGAAAATCTCAGCTCCGCTCACGAAATTGACTAAGAAGAATCTAGTGTTCAATTGGGACTTGGATTGCGAGTTTGCTTTCGAATGACTGAAAAGGGCTCTCACAACAGCCCCAGTTTTGACGCTGCCAGATGGGAGCAAGATGTTCACTGTTTATACGGATGCATGCGGGACAGGGCTAGGCGCCGTCTTAATGCAAGAAGGAAGGGTAGTAGCTTATGGCGGGAGGCAGTTGAAAGTGCACGAAAAGAACTACCCAACCTACGATCTTGAGTTAGCCGCCATCGTTTTTGCACTCAAGTCTTGGCGACACTATCTCCTAGGTGAGAAGTTCGAACTTTACACTGACCATAAATCGTTGAAATGTCTTTTCTCGCAGAAGGATCTTAACTTGAGGCAACAAAGATGGATGGAGTTTCTTGCCTCATACGATTTCGAAATCTCCTACACTCCGGGCAAAGGCAACGTAGTGGCAGACGCGTTGAGCCGAAAGAAATTGACCCTAAGACTGTTGTTTGTTGAAAGACAAAGCCTAGAGTTTATAGCCAGCTTCGACTTTAGGCCCTCCTCCGATTTCGTACCAGGCTTGCTAGCATCTCTCGAAGTGCGCCCAACTTTAGTGGATTCAGTAGGGACAGCACAACGCGAAGACCCTCAGCTTGTGGAAACAATTGATAGGCTAATTAGGGGTGAGACTTCAAGTCACCTAAACAGATACTCCATCGACGATAAGGGTTTGCTAAGGCGAGACGGAAGACTATGCGTCCCACAGACAAAAGATTTAATAAAGAAGGTTCTCGAGGAAGCACATCACTCCAAGATGACGATACACCCAGGCGGAGATAAAATGTACAAAGATATAAAAAGGACTTTCTTCTGGAACGGCATGAAAAAGGACGTGGCAGAATTCGTTTCTAAGTGCATGGTGTGCCAACAGGTTAAGGCGGAACAGAAAAAGCCTGGCGGACTGCTACATCCTCTGGAGGTCCCACAGTGGAAGTGGGATAGCATCTCAATGGACTTCATCGATGGGCTGCCTAGGTCTAGGAGAGGCAACACTAGCATTTGGGTAATAGTGGATAGGCTTACTAAAAGCGCCCACTTTTTACCTGTCAAAAGTAAAAGAACTGCCTCATCCCTAGCATCACTTTACCTCAAGGAAATCGTTCGACTCCATGGAATACCATCTAGCATTGTTAGTGACCGAGACCCCATCTTCACCAGCGAGTTTTGGCGGAGTCTGCAAGAAGCAGTAGGAACGCGGTTATGCTTGAGCACAGCCTATCATCCCCAAACCGACGGCCAAACAGAGAGAGTGAAAAGAGTTTTGGAAGACCTTTTAAGGCTATGCGTCCTCGACTTCGGAGGGACATGGGAAGACCACCTTCCTTTGGTGGAATTTGCCTACAACAATAGCTATCAAGCAACCATCGGAATGGCGCCCTTCGAAGCTTTATATGGAAGACCGTGCCGATCGCCCACTTGTTGGTGGGAGTCTACTGATAAGCTCATACTTGGACCAGATATGATCCGAGAGACTTCAAAGAAAGTAGACTTAATACGAAGAAGGATGAAGACGGCCCAAGACAGACAAAAGTCCTATGCCGACAAGAGAAGGACCGACCTTGAATTTGAGGTTGGAGACAGAGTTTTTCTCAAGGTATCACCACTAAGAAACGTTGTTCGTTTTGGAACCACAGGAAAACTGGCACCAAGGTTCGTAGGGCCATTCCCTATCATCGAGAAAATTGGGAAAATGGCCTATAGATTAGAGCTACCCGAGAAGTTGGCTGGAGTCCACAACGTTTTTCACGTTTCACATCTCCGAAAATGTCTACATGAGTCTGCTGAAGTGGTAGAGCCAAATATCCTCGAAGAGGCCGAAGTGGAACGCGAAGCAACCATAAGGAAAGTTCCAACCCGCATATTAGGAACGGAAGTGAAGAAGCTACGCAACCGCGAAGTCAAGCTCATCAAAGTTCAGTGGAGCGACGCCGAGGGAGACGCGACTTGGGAAACTGAAGCTAGAATACGCACTGCCTACCCTTTTCTGTTCGAGGGTACATCCTTGATCTTTCTTTTTCCTTAAGTTGCGCTTTTATCTATCTTTTTAGGTATATTTCCTCGACCTTATCTTGTAGGTAGAAACCCTTTGGATGGAAACATGTAATTGAAACATGTTATGGATGATGGTTGCAAGTGGTTGCAAGTGATTGCTAGTGGTTTCTCGTGGTTGCATATACACACACAATCTAGGGTTTAGATCGGCTCAGTCACTTCATATTGCATATGCATATATGTTTGCATTCGTATATGGTTGAACTTTAATGTGTTGTCATGTGGATGTTGCATTTGTATGAATGATTGTGCACTCATGTAGAATCATGAATAGGAAAATTTGCATACATAATGGATTCATGGCACTTACATAATTCGCATTAAGGAGGTCAACCGAATCAGTAGACCGCCTGATTTTGCATTAGATAAGTACATGTACACACACACTTCGCATATGATCATGAAGCATTAGAAGTCTTTTAAGGACAATGGATGCTCGTGTTGGATGGATGAGTAGATGGATGATTGGATGTTAGGATATACATTCCTCCTAACTTGAAGATTTCGGGGACGAAATCCTTTTAAGTGGGGGAGAATGTAACACCCCGCGAATTCTATAACTGTGAAATTAACAAATTAAAGTATAATTAATTTGAAATCAAAGAACTAAGGGAAACGGGATAATCCATTGCGTTCGTCTCGGAAAAATACGCGAAATAGAGTCCGAGTTTTCGAAAAACGAAGTCAGTATGAAGAAGATATGGCCTTCGGAAGTTTCTGATTCAGAAAATCAAGTTTAAATTCCAAAATCGGGCCCAATGGGCCAGGGCGGAAAAACACCCGCCTAAGGCACCCAGGTCGACTGGGCTGTCGACCTGGTCTAGCCAGGTCGACAGGGCTGTCGACAGGGCTGTCGACCTGGTCCAGAGCCAGGTCGAACCCAGCCCAACCTGGCTGGCCTATTCTATGTTGGCCGATTTTCAGGGGTCTGCTTTGTCATTAGGGCTAGGTGGCAGGCTCTAATTGGTCTCTCTTTAGGATGAATGGCTACGATCAAACCAAGCAACATCAATGGTCCTAATCAGTTCATAAGCCCTATAAAAATGACCCTAGACTCAACCTAATCTATTCATTCAAAAATAAGAACAAAGCCACCATGTTGCTGAGGAACGACTAAGAGTAGCCACCAATTGGAGAGAGGATTAGGAGGCAAATTCTAAAGCATAAAGCAACATAATCAAATCAAATCGCATCTCCAAATTCCTAAATTGGAGAATTCGCCACACAATTGTAAGTAGAGTATTATTTTGGTATGAACAAATAATTGTGTTGGTTTGTATACTTGATTTGTGGCGATAAAGTAATTCATATTTGTGCGTTACTATGATTCTTATCGATTTGGAATATTGTATACGTTTGGATATTCTTGAATTATGTTATTCATTATGAAAAACTACATGTTCGCGGTAGTTTTATGCAAGTATACGTTTGGAATATTCGCAAATTATGTAATCCATGTTGAAACTACATGTATGTAGTTGATTAATTGAAATTCATGCAAGTTTGGGGTTTTGCTACTATGCCATCATAATGTATATTTTTGTACAAAAATCATTTTTGTACGTAATTGGAACAAATTTTGGTTATTATAGTTCATATGAAACTATGTTGAAATTTTGGCACCATGATCTATGTATTAAGCCATGCTTTTGTATTAGAAAACCTATTTGCAAACTTGTGAATATGGCTAGGCTATGATTGATATTTTGCATAATTGAAATCCATGTTAGGTCTATATTGTTAACAAGAATTATATGATGACATATGTGGTACATAGCTAGGTTAGATTCAAAAATCCCTTTTGCAAGTTTGCATGACTAAAGCAAAAATCATGATTTCATGTTAGAAATATTTATGCCATAAGTATATGTGAATAGATTTAAAATCATGATTAAGTTGAACTATACTTTTGTGTTAATAACAAAAGTAAGCACCTTTGTAAACATGTAGTAATCTTATGAACATGACTTGCTTATGTTTGACATTATGCCTGAATAAAAATATAGGTTTATGTTGTAGTTAAGCCTATGTGTCAATAGTGATATTCTTAACTTAACTACAAGTTTACATGGTTTGATTCATGTCACTTATGCTTTATGACCAAAGTATATGTTACCACTATGCAAGTACACCAGTTTCTATTTTGTAGTTCCAACGTCACATTGCAAGTTCATGCGTTCACATTCCCCTTTTTGTGTATGTAATCACGCTTTAAGCCTCCCCTTTTCTCATGGCTAAGTTGGGCTTAAAAGCCTAAGCCCAACATATATTATGATAAACGAACGTATTAAACGGGGGAAAATAGCGTTGGGCCAAATTAATTAATAAATGAAAATATAAAGTAGAAGGGCCCAAATTCAAGTATGGGTTGGGCCCATGATTGGTGTAACCTTTACACCATTAACTTAATAATGGGCCGCAAATATTTACATATAAGAAAATAAAGAAGAAAGACAAAATATGTAAATGTAGAACATACGATGTGTTTAACCCGAGGTTGGATTGAGTTGTGATGTAAACCTGCCCGGAACCGCCCGGCTGTCTAGTAGTCACAACAATACCTATCCAATGTGGGAGGTTAAACATGGAGCCCAATAAGGACCCGAGGTTAGACTGAGTTGTGGCGTAAGACTGCCCGGAACCAACCGGCAACAGGCAGCTACAACAATACCTGTCTAATGTGAGAGGTCAAGGCTTTAATAAGACAATTAAGGCTGAGTCAGGATTGTTAGGATTAAGTGAACTAAAGACTTAATCAAAATGGAACATGCTAAAATAAACGGACTGGTGGGGGTTAGGTTAGAAAACACTTAACCAACTTAGCATGTTGGCTAGAGATAGAAAACCTAGTAACGGGGGACCCTTTTCAGCAGTAACCCTAGAAGGTGTATCAGGATACCCTGAAACTAGGCAGGGTGGGGCACGATTACTGGGCTGATTGTAAGAGGTCAAATCGACGGCGGTGGTGTAGCATTGTAGGTTCTAACGGGGTGCGGGCGTGCACACACTCCGGCGCAGAAAAATAAGGCACTGGACACCAGTAGCATACCTGTGCATTCTAGGATTGTGTCGGGCCGCCACCATGGGACTTGATACACCCCACGGTGGGACCAGCATAGGTAACTACAACATCGGGGGCCGTAAGACACATGTAACTATGCGAGTAGGAGCCGATCATTATAAAATGGATCACATCACCCAGATTATGGGGTACCAGTTGGAAACTAGTTTATATGGGTTCAGAGATTAACATGGGGTACGATAGTATATTCGACCCTAGACAACTTAACCAAGTTGTAGTGCTTTCCCACTTCTTGTTTATACTTATCATACCCAGTTCTTTATTCATAGACAGAATAGTACTAGACTTACTCAGGCTTTATGTCTGACTCTACTTTTCTTTCATCTTCTTTTCTTCCGTTTCCCCCCCCCCCCCAAGTCCACAGGGAGGGAACACAGCAGCTTGATCAGCCTTAATATCCAGCTTGAAGAGGAGAAATGTATTTCTTGGACCTTTCCATTTTGAACTATGGCTTTGGACAACCACTATGGGCTTTTGCAGTTTATCTATGTTTTCTTTATGCTTCTTTAATGTAATCAAGACAGATTATGAAAGTGTTATGTTATGTTTTTGGAAAAGATGTAAGACAATTATGGTGATGTTGTTGTAACACGTATTTGCTTCTATGAAATAAAAGTTGTTGTTTTTTTCCGCTGTTTACAAATATGTGTTCTTATATCTGTCTTGCATATCTGTGACTTATACTTATAAACCTCCACCAAAATTAGGGCATTCCCTTTGAGAGTGACCCTAACGGAGGTGGGGTGTTTCAACTGTTTTTCAATGTAGAAACATCATTCTGAACTCAATGGAAGTGGTTTCGAGTTCAAATTCCTTCGTATGCAAAAAGTAGCATTTTAACCTTTATAAATTTCATAGCGACCTTTCTAAATATTGAATTGGCCATAACTTTTGATTTCCACTATGAAATTTCAATATTTCGGATTCGTTGGAAAGATATTTTTAAATAGATTATAATATTTTTGGTATACTAAAATCCGTTAAATTTTGCATCCTGTACGGTCAGTCAAAGTTCAAGTTTGACTTTTCAAACTACTGCGCTATTTCTAATTCTTTTGTTAATTAAATTAAATCATTCATTCTAACTTCGATTTAAATCAAATTTGTGATCATTATTATTTAAAATAGATTATTTTATATTGTCAAAATTCATTAAAATTTTCTAAAATAAAATTTTTAAATTGGTCCTGATTTTTGCGGGTTGTTACAATCGCCCCCACTTAAAAACTTTTCGTCCTCGAAAAGGAACGTAGCTAAAAATTGTAAAATTAACTATCTTAATTTTAAATTTTAATGGTTGATTATCTTTTCAAAATATACATAACTTTATATATATAAAAATCATATTTCAAAGAATAGATTATAAATATCAAAAATACGTTAATTATAAATTCGTAACTCTGAACTCGTTCTAGGGCATTACTAACCCCATCTCTAACGAGTTTACTCATTCTAGGATACTGCTGATCCTATCTCTAATGAGTATTCTTATTGGATATTACTAATCCAATCTCTGATGAGTCTTCTGTTCAGTTCTAACAAGTTATACCCCAAAGATTTGAGCTAACCCGAGCTCTGATACCAACTGTAAAGACCCGCAAATCCCCGCCCTTTGGATCGACCATAAACCACACAGGTCTGATCCAAAGAGTGGAAATCTACGAATACTTTAACTTTGGGCATACAACACATTACAACAGATAACAGAAGACTTTTATAACACTATAATAAATGTTACATCAGAGTACAAAATATGCATATCATAGTACATTGGAATATAATTACAGCGGAAGATAAATACAAAAAAAATGTAATTTTACTGCAACGGAAGGACACAGCGGAAGACACTCTATCTCTGGACACAACTTTAAGCTTCAACCCAGAATCCTGTTTAATTTATCTGCAAAAATAGCCACTCGACTGCCCATGTGGAAAACATGGGCACCCGAGTTTGCCAGTGGACAAACTACAGGTCAGTCATGGGACTGGTGTGAGAATTCTACTTAACCTATATAATATAATAAGGCTAATCATAGGACCACGCCACTTTCACGGAACGGGTTTTCTCCTATAGATTGCCAGTGCATGGCTAAAGTAAATCGTCAAAATAACGCAATGCTTTTTAGAAAAATGAAACCATTATAAGACCCAAGTCCCATCACACAATGCAACGCAAACCGGAGGATAAGGTTTTACCTTATAATGATCAAAAGATGCTTGATACGATAAACATGGTATTATATAATAATAGTGTGCAACCAATTTGAAATACATCAAAGTAAATGTATTAATCCTAGACGGCATGAGTGCCCCATCCCACTATGTCGCCATATATAGGTATACATTCAAAACCGCGTGATGTCGTATTGGAAATTTGGGTTTCCATCTGAGTCAAGGCTAGGGAGGAGATCCTTACCGATTCGAGACACTCCAGCAAATGCCCCAGGATTGGTACTATGTCCAACCCTTGGATAGCTGCAGGGCCGGTCCACACTTACTTTTGTGGATTAGTTATGCCTGAACACATGCTTCCCGGTCCCTTTGGACCTATAATACGGCCAGTGGCGACCGCATAACCCGAGGCCTCAAAAAATCCAACAACCACAATGAATAAATGTCAGCGCTGGTAGGTCCCTGGCACCACTCTAGCTAGAAAGAAACGTGTGCACTCCCTGCGTTCCCTTCTCCCGTTTTAGACTCTACCGGGCTGTGAGGCTCGCGAAGTCACGATATACACAAAGCTATGCCTAAATAGACCGTGCTTTGATCATCAACCACAAGGCCTGCTTTTCAACAAAGCCTTGATCAATTGCATCTTAGCATGCCACATTGTCAGACTCTACCATATCATTGATCATCTACCAATATATATATAACCTCTAAGCTCATACGTCTTAGAGAAGGGGGTTAAGTGAAGAATAAATTCTCCACCACCAAACAGAAATATATAATCAGTAGCGTTCAACAAATACAGTAGAAAAGAATACAATGTCAGACACGCAATCCATTTACAAGTCCGCTCTAGGTCTGAGCGAAACAACGTGTCCGTCGATCTCCAAATACGTTTGGACGATCATTACCAAATACCTTGCCTTGGAATGTACTGTCCCAATTCAAGATACCAGTCATCATCATCCCAACGATGTGAAAACCTTCGGTCTTCTACCACCGTCTTCATCTTCGACTCTTGGTCGTCGTGATGATTATTCAGAATGGGTTAAACCCAGTCTTTCTGAATAACTCGCGTATTTTGTGATTAAAAATCAAATATTGGAAAATCACACATTATGTCACATTCCGACCCCGAATATTCTTTTAATAAGATATTCATATTAAAAGATTTTCATAAATTTTATCAAAGATAAATTAATAAATTAAATCATAAATCTTCCTTAAAAGATTTATTAAGAATTCTGAATTTGATTTAATATCAAAAATCATTTTCACAGATCATTTATTTTAAAGAATAAATCTTCTTTTAAACGGGTTAAAGAACTCGTGTCATTTAAAACACAGTTCACGATAAACCCACAAATCAATTTTCTAAATATGGAATTCCACAGAAATCAATCAGTACATAATCGATAAAAATTTATGTATCGGACTAACAATATACATGGAATAACGGCAAAGCCTCTTAAATTCCATATATAATATCGGTCTTCTATTACAGAAGCCCATCTCGATTATTACCAATAGAATTTCCACTTAATTCCAATTTAATATATATTAAATTGGAGAACTAGATTTTTAGAAAATGTTTTTGTTAAATCTATGAGTAGATTTACAAATTCCAAATAATAATTTCGATGTAAATTGGATTAAAGGACAAATGTCATTTAAAAACACCATCCACGATAAATCCACTCCACATCTCATTGTATCTCATATCATGAAATATAATTGCAAATTCTAATAATCTTAATTAAAGGATTTCCCTTTAAATATTAATTCGTTATAAAAAATATATTTTAAAATAATCATTAAAATACTCTTTATACAAAAGATTCTAATTGGAAAGTATTCTTCATATTACATTTTTTTATCTTTTACACATATTCTTTATCTTAAAAATATATTTAACTAAAATATCTTTTTATGAAAATATATCCTTTATATAAAAAGAATTTCTAGTGTAAAAAAACTCTTATTTAAAAGATCATCTGAATCGAAATGCGACTCAATCATTTACCATATAATTTGGATTATATGGATTTCACACACATCATATATATGACAATAACAATATAATCATCAAATCATCCATTTCATCCAAAGTGTAAATTCCACTGCGTAAGCGTTAAAATTAAATAATAACGCTCATCGCAGCCTGTCGATCTAACGATCAACATACAACTAAATATTGGGATTAGTGTATGTTAATTTTCATCCCAACACCCGTGTGGGGTTTCAACCAACAAACAAATAATAAATTATTTGTGCACTTGGGCGATGTGTGAAAATTATTGACCCAATCACATAAACAAGTCAGGTAACTTGCCTATGGCAATGTAATACACAATATATAACACGATGATAAAAATATCTCTTTTATTCCTGTTCTTTTTATCGCATGTAAAATGTCAATAAAAATGTAATCTTTATTTCTATTCTTTTATCGCATCAAAAATGATGATAAAAATATAATCTTTATTTCAATTCCTTTCATTGTAAATAAATGAAAAGAAAATTGTAATCTTTTAATTCCCTTCGTAATAGGGGATATAAATAATAACAAAAAATATAACTATTCATTTCATGCTTTATTTGCAATAGAGAATGCAAATAAAGATTCAACCTTTTTATTTGATGTTTATTTACATAGAGGAATGTAAATAAAAAAAATTGTAACTTTTTCATTTCATAATTTATTTGCATTAAGGATAGCAAATAAAAATGTATCTTTTTATTCTCATGTTTTATTTGCGTTCAGTAAAGCAAAAAAAATGTAATATTTAATTTTAGTTTTATTTACATTAAGAAATGTGAATAAAAGAACAGCTTCTAATTTTTATGTTTACTTACATCAAGTGAAGTAAATAAATAAAAATATAGCTTTTATTTACATGTTTTGTTCACATTTAAGACATGCAACATAAATGTAACATTTGTTTGTAATAAATTTGTTTGCATCTAAATTTGCAAACAAAAATGTAATTTTCCCTTTTTTTTTTGTTTGTTTGCAACTAAAGTTGCCAACCAAAAATGTAATTTTTATCTCCTTGTTTTATTTGCATGTTGGAATGCAAATAAAAACGTATATTCTATTTTCTACGTTTCGTTTGCATTGTAGAATGCAAACAAAAATATAATTTTTATATTTATTTATTGTTTACATTGTGAAATGTAAACAAAAGTTTATTGTTAACGGTTTGCTCACATTGTGAATGCGAACAAAAATGTAAACCTTATTTTTGATGTTTCGTTCGCATTGTGAATGCAAACAAAATATAAATCTTATTTTTAAAGGTTTTGTTCGCATTGTGAATGCCAACAAAAATGTAAATCTTATTTTTAATGTTTTGTTCGCATTGTGAATGCGAACAAAAATGTTAATTTTTTTTTTTTTTAATATTTTGTTTGTATTGTGAATGCAAACAAAAAGGCCAATTTTATTTATTTCATGTTATATTAACATTGAAGAACATAAATAAAAGTTAGCTTATTTCCTATGTTAGATTTGCATTAGTGAATGCAAAACAAAGAACAAATTTTGTTTTAATGCATAATTGCATTTGTGAGTGCAATTAAAAGAGCAAATTTATTTTCAGTGCATATTTGTATTTGTGAATACAAATAAAAAAAGAATGAACTTTTGTTTTCAATGTTTTGTTTGTATTTGAGGATACAAATAGAATAACATATTTCATTTTAATGGTTTATTTGTATATGTAAGTACAAATAAAAGGGACAAACTTTATTTTCTATGTTCACTTGTATTTGTGAATACAAATAAAAAGAACAGATTATTTTTCAATGTTTTATTTGTATATGTGAATACAAATAAAAGAACAAATTATATTTCAATGAACAAAATTTCAACAAAAATGCAATCTTATTTTATAAACTCTTCATTTCAACAAAATGAAATTAAAGATATAATGTTTTTATTCTAATCTTTACGATGAAACCCAAATCACATTAAAAATGTAATTTTTATTGTAAAATCTTTCTATTGAAAACAATGAACACATAAAAATAAAACCTTTTACATTGCTTCTTTTTATGAAACACTATTTCATTAAAAATGAAATTTTTAATGTTGCTTCTTTTTATGAAAACACTATTTCATTAAAAATGAAATTTTTATGTTGCTTCTTTTTATGAAAACACTATTTCATTAAAAATGAAATTTTTATGTTGCTTCTTTTTATGAAAACACTATTTCATTAAAAATGAAATTTTTAATGTTGCTTCTTTATATGAAAACACTATTTCATTAAAAATGAAATTTTTAATGTTGCTTCTTTTTATGAAAACACTATTTCATTAAAAATGAAATTTTTAATGTTGCTTCTTTTTATGAAAACACTATTTCATAAAAAATGAAATTTTTAATGTTGCTTCTTTTTATGAAAACACTATTTCATTAAAAATGAATTTTTTAATGTTGTAACTTTTATTGAACATCAAATTGACAAATAAATTATGACTTTTGATTGAAAACTATTTTTACATAAAAAAAATGAAATCTTTTGTTTTCATTCTTTTTAATGATAGAACCTCATATTAAAATATATTCTTTTTATTCATTCTTTTTAATGTAGACAAATTAAAATAAGAATGGATTTATCGCTCAATTTCTTTTGTAAATTCAACAAATAAAAATAAGCTTTCATTGTCGTTCAAGTTCTTATTATAATATTAACAAATAAAAATGAGTTTTTATTTGTCGATCAAATTCTTATGATGATATCAACAAATAAAATGAGTTTCTATTTGTCGATCTAATTCTATCATTCACCTCAGAATAATGAAAATAATATTTTGATATCATAAATTAAATTATTTCCACTAGATCTGAATAAATATGATTTAAACTAAATTAAATATGTTTTAGATCTAATTTTAGATCTAATTTTCTAACTGCAAATAATTTCAACAAAATATAAAAATTCCAATGCAAATTTATCATAACATGAACCACAAAACATACAACAAGCGAACAATCAACCATTCAAACATCACAGAACATTTCAGATCTGAATTTATGTGATAATACAGTTATTTTTAATGCAAGAAAATAATTAATAATTAATTAGATAAATAAAATTAGAATTCTCACTTTGAATTTTGGCCAAAATTTGACTGTCTCCGTTTCAGCTACGGTCTATGCCATCGCGAAGCTCTTAATTTTGTGATTCTAACGCAATTTACGGTTCGTCAATCGGACCTCGCATGAGAGAGTTATGAATTTTTAAAGATTCGAAAATAAGAATATTAAATAATAAAATAATATTAAAATATTAGGATCGGACCTTTCTTCCTCATTGAAACGTGACTGCCGAACCCATGCTTCACCTTTCCTCCTTCTACACGCACGCCACCACAAGCACCCGGACCACGATCAGAAGCCACCACCTCGTCGGCCACCTCGAGACACACCCGCGCCGAGACCCGGGCCCCACTCGCACCCCCCTAGGACCCACAAATAACCCATAAACGCAACACCTTCTCAGCCAAAATTCGCGAAATCCGTGCACCAAAATCCGATTTTAGCCGTATAGATTGAAAGGTCTCTGAATTCTCTTCGATTTGGTAGGTCATACGTCGATTTTCGTTGAACGGATTGAGAGATGTTAGCGTTTGAATTTGGGTGATTTCTGGCCTTCGGTTTGGACATGGCGGCTGGCCAAATTAGGGTTAGGGTTTTCGGATTTAATAAAATTTAATATTTAATTCCGAATTTCGTGAAATAAAGTGGATTTTTGGACTTTCTCGGATTTGGGCCTGCTTACTGTCGATCTTAACGTTTTGAGGCCTTCTGAACGCGATGGGCTATGTCCCGGCCTCTAATTTTGATGTCTATACGTTTTTTTTCGGTTTTAATTTAAAAATACAATATTAAATAAATAATTTAATTTCTACCGTACATTTAAATATGTCGGGGCCACATACGACCTCAGAAAATTCTAAAAAAAATATTTTTAGCTTTCTTATGACGATATGAATCCAATTAAATTATTTTCGTCGAATTCTGAGACTGTTTGAAAAATGACTATTTTTAAGGCCAGTATATTTAATATTAAAAATATATTTTTAAACAAATAATCCTGAAACTCAAAATATATAAGTGTTTACTCTTTTTCAATGTAGAAACATAATTCTGAACTCAATGGAAGTGGTTTCGAGTTCAAATTCCTTCATATGCAAAAAGTAGCATTTTAACCTTTATAAATTTCATAGCGACCTTTCTAAATATTGAATTGGCCATAACTTTTGATTTCCACTATGAAATTTCAATTTTTCGGATTCGTTGGAAAGATATTTTTAAATAGATTCTAATATTTTTGGTTTCACTAAAATCCGTTAAATTTTGCATCCTGTACGGTCAGTCAAAGTTCAAGTTTGACTTTTCAGACTACTGCGCTATTTCTAATTCTTTTGTTAATTAAATTAAATCATTCATTCTAACTTCGATTTAAATCAAATTTGTGATCATTGTTATTTAAAATAGATTATTTTATATTGTCAAAATTCATTAAAATTTTCTAAAATAAAAATTTTAAATTGGTCCTGATTTTTGCGGGTTGTTACAAAATGTATTTCGTCCTCAAAATTACTGAGTAAGAAAACTGCTCTACACCTAACTATTTTCAAAATAATTATCTTAGAATGTTATCAAAATTATTTTAACCTTTAAAATATCCGAAAAATTCGCCAGCACCTCGTCTACACGGTTCGATCGAAACAACTACAAATGCCACTCCGGGCCTCTCATTAATCAAATGGAAATAAAGCCAAGCAGCTACCCAACTCAGGGATATAAAATTAACAACCTAATTAATATAATTATGGTATACCTATTTGTTAGGCAACCAATAGTCTAATCACGAAGCAAAGTAATTAATAGTTCTTCTTCTTCCAACCTGCACTTAACTCCATATAATGCAAATAATCATACAGGGTTAAATTATTTAGTTTTATTTCATATTTGATCCCATTCATTATATTGAAATTTATTTTCTTAGTTTCCAATTCATATTACTGTTGATAAATTTTTATTCAGCCAATCTATCATCTAAATAGTGAACAATGCAAAACAAAATCATTCCATTTTCCATTCTAATTTTATTTAACTTATCTTTAGTTAAATTCTGGTTTATTTATTCATGGTTATATTAAACCATTCAAATTTATAATCAAATTTGAATTCCATTCACATCAATCATCAAACAAATATCAATAATTAGGTAAAATTATTTCTTTCCTATACAAAAATATATTTTAGGCAAAATTATTTTATTTACCCACATTACAAAAAAAATATTATGCTAATCGCCAGTACAAACTGAACCAATCAAACAACACAAGACAAAACATTTATGTATAAATCTATAAATACACGCTCTCATATATATACACTCAATTCAATTTAGGGTATTACTAACCCTGTCAAAGTTACGCAACAGAGCCAAAGTTATTACTAAACCATTGCTCTGATACCAACTTTAGCATCCTAAAATTTCGACGCTTGATTTTCAACACTAACACAACCCGTGCCCAAACTCAAGTACTGAAAACCCCAGAAGGCTAAAAGAAAGAATATTAAAGGTTGAGGAATAGAGAAAAAGAAAGTTAAGAATAAAAGAATAAGAAGAAGAACCAACATAACACATAGTCTCACATCGCAGAGGAACAAAATATAACATAGAAATAAATGTTTATTGAGAGTTTGGAATTGAAAACTTACAATCATCAGAGTACATCAATACAACTGGAAAGTTAAAATAATATGTCCTCATATACAACACACAGCGAAATAAATAATATGTCTGAACTTCTCCAGCTCGTCTCTGTACTTCATAGCAACCAATAACCTGAACTTGTAAAACTCGGTCTGACCTAAGCATTGCAAACACTAGGATCTTCCTGTGAACCAGCGTGAGAAAACTCACTAAGTTTAAAGTATCATCAAACTTGATTTTAAAGTCAAAATTCTTTTCAAAAGAAAAGGACAATCGTAAGACCAAATCTACACATAAATATTGAGTATTTTTACCTTACGGTAACCCAATTTTTTTTGAAATCATATCTTTTACAATATTATAATAATGTCTAATACAAATAAATAATCATCTAGCAGAACGCTTGCATATCATGCTCTACATACATATTATACAATCAAAACGATGGGCTCTTATTCGAGATTGGATTTCTAGCTATGGCAAGGTATGGGACCACTTTCCGACAGTGTATCTCTAGAGGAAATACACTAGGATTCAATAAGAACATCTTGCAATCCTAGCTAAACATGACCGGCCACTCACTTCGCTTGAATGTTCCGAATATATTGTCACCTTACAGTAGGTATACCAACATAACCATTCCCGGGAGATACAGAAGCGAAAGAAGAACAAATAGAAATTTCTCCAGATGGTGATAATACATCCTAATTGGGTGTGGTGACCCACATAGCCATGCGACCTACACGATTTTACACCATTTCCCGATTGAAGAAGATTGAGGTTATAATTATCTTTTGGAACATCTGGCCACCATTCACTTTGAATATCACATTGTCAGATACGCTAGAAAATCACTAATTGACGTCCATAAAAATACCCTAGGTGTTAAGCTAAGAGAAGGTGTCATATCCGCTACCACAGAAGCATTTGAAGAAATCAACGTATGTGACTCCTTTGGAAATATTCTGTTAGACATCCGTCCATACAAGTTGTCCTAGGACTAGACAAACAAAAGGCACTTTTCTACCACGTCAGAGGAATCACCCTATAGATCAGTAGCGAGTAGCCCTTTCATTCCGTAGATTTTAATCCTGATAGAATCACTGTCAAATATATATCTCTAGGAATCAGCTAGAGAAATTCAAAAATAATTACCACGCTCATGAAGATTTACCATCTTTAATTGCTCCATCTCGATCAGCATCAGATATCTTCTTCGTTTTCGTATTCATTAGTCCGGAATGGTTTTCGAAAATAAATTCGATCCAGGTCTTTCCGTACCAACAACGAATTAGGCATGATTTTGATAGCTGGTTATTTAACTATCAAAATAAAAAATCACAAAAATAAAAAATACCCATTGGTTTTTTATATAGCGTCACTTAGCCATTTTAATTAAAAATAATTAACGATGGTTAATTAAACTTCTAATCTTTCAACACAACACAACATTCACTTCTTATTTAATATAGCGAATCTATATCTCACCTTTATAACTTAACTCGCCTAACTACGTTATTTAAGTTAGGGTTTCAGTTTCCATTCTCATTTCATCAGTCCCTAACCGTTAATCAGTAAGAAAATAATTTCCTAAATATCAACCCTGAAGGCCGAAACCAACATCAGATCAATACTCAAAAAATCATTTAACTCAACCGATCTCCAGTTAGGTTCCAATTCTTTAATTTCATATCTTTGAATTTTATTTCATTTATAGACCATTTTAAATAATCCGTTTTACTAATTGAAATCATTTACACTGTATTCAATAACTTGATTTTTAACAACTTCGTTCAATCCAGATTTAATGAAGTCAAATTTAAATAGAATCCCAATGAGAATTCAATTAAAAGTTAAATTTAAACTTAATTTATATTATTATCATCAAATTGCTCAACAGTTTATTAAATAATAAACAGGCTTCAAAATTCATAAATCTCCATTAATAAAATTTATATTCTAAGATTACCGCCTTGATTATTATTAAATAAATAATAATCATCTTTCATCCTTTTATCAAAATAAAAATGGTTTACTACTTCAGTAACAATTTCCATTAAACTGAAAAACCAATTTAATAATCCATTTTGGTTAATGTGATTGACTTGGTCAAGTCTAAACATGATTAATTCATCAATCAATTCCAATTTGTCTTTCCATTTAAATTAATTAATAATTTATTTAATTTAAATAATCCTATTTAGTTTGATTATTACTAAATAAATAATAATCAATTTCAATGTAATCGCATGTTAATTGTCTTTAAAAACAATCAACCTTGGTTATTAATTATTACGTTATTTTCTGCTCATTGGCTTATCAATCTTATTAATATAAGAATCAACTTTATAAAATCATTTAATAATTACTTATAAACTTAAATAAATAAATAATAAATATTTAATTCCTTTTATAAATCTCTATTTAAAATAATAGATTTTTAAAATCGATCTTCAGCTATAAAATAAATTTTATAGCTTCATTTATATCAATTTACCTAACGGTAAATAAATATTTATAAAACGATGACATATTAGGACATATGCTATTAATTTCTCAACCAATACTATCCATTGATTAATACAAAAACAAACGTTGGATTTGGATTCAACAATCAATTACCAAATCAATAATCCAATCATATTGGTTAAACAGTACATATAACGATCATATGAAAATAAACAATAAATTTAAGGAATTCGGATGGATCCCTCCAACCTGTTTTTTCCTTGCATCCAAATAGGTTACCTCAAATAAAACAATACGATAATATTTAATAAACATGAATAATTAATTCAACTGATAACGGTCAACTAATAATAACAATTTCAGCATCCAATTAAATTTAAACACATTTATATTATTACAAACGTAACCAACAAGGTAAGCTACCTCAGTTGGAATTAAACGTTAAAACGATTAGGTTCAATTAAATTAAATGAACGTTTAATTTAAATCAATTATGTAAAATATTCAGCATATATTTAAGCAATCATCCAATAATTAGCAAACATAGCATGCAAATAATAAACCCGACTTATATAAAATATAAGTGGGACAGCTGAGTGAGTCTAACTCACCTTGGTTTAATTCGGTCGTTAAAACGCTTGTTTTTCATTAAATTAAACCGATGTTTAATTTAATTAAAAATTACGGTTGCTTCCAATGCTGGCAAAACCTACTCCATCTCGTAGCCTCCGTCCCTATAGTTCCAATGTGAACAACCACGCGCAATTCTAATCATATATGGTCAAGATATTTAATTAATAAGATTATATAAGCATTTTATTTACATAAACTTTATACTTTAAACTAAATGGGCCTCACCCTACACAATTATCTCGGTCCATCTATCGAATATCTGTATGTGACATTAAAGCTTCTTCCTCCATAATCAAACGCAGCAACTCCAATAAAATTCCTTCATTATCGTGCCTTTGGAGCTACCTCTCTCCATCAACTCTCCATGAAATTCCAAGACAAATTCACCAAAACTTCCGTTATCAAAATCTCTAACTTCCCATGTGAATCACATCCAACTCGCACATCTAGAATATTCTTCGATCCCCATCGTTCTCCGCCTGCAATAGAAACAACGACGTGAATTATCACCAAATCACACCAAAAATTTCATGTAAGTGCCATCCTCCTCCTTGGACTCGATTCTAAGCTCCAAATTCACAATCATAGCCTATATCCTCTACAAATCGGTCAAGGCTACTCACAATCATGGAACAAAAATGTCGAGGAACCCATTGATATATATATATATATATATGATAATGGAGAGAAACATTCAGGGATTATGTGTGTGTGTGTGTGTGTATATATATATATATTGGAATTTTTTGATGAGTATATGAGTTGAAATCCTTTTTTTAAGCAACGGGTTTTCTCTTGTTTTTTTAAAGATCTATGTCCATTTTGGTTATCGTAAAACAAAAGAACAAAACAAAGAAAATATCGAGTATATATAATCAACGGAACCTTCGCCATCACGCCATTGTAGACCAGTAGGCTTGTGTATGCAGAGGTAGGTAGCTATAGTGTTCTTTCATTTCATGTGCGTTGATGAGTTACAGGCTTTAGGGTAGGCACGCGGAAGTAAATCTGTTTGCATACATATATATGGTTCGGTTGTTTTCTTCATAGTATGTACGTGATTGATATATGCCAGAGTAAGCTACTCAGGTCTGCATGATATGCTTATTTCTTCCAGGTTGTGTATGTTTATTCAGATTTGAAAATATAGGCTGCACAAATTTGGACTGTGATATTTGTATATTTAAATTAGAAATAGAGTACTTGTATCCATATCTAGTTTCTTAGGGCTTAAACATCAGGTAGGTACATGATTTTAGGGCTGTGTGTACTTTATTTTAGTTGCTTAAGGATTAAGTCGATATTATTCTATTTTTAGTTTATTTTATATGGTCTCGCAATTAAACGTTGACCGTTAAATGCGCACTGACACACATGAACTTCAAACACAACGAAAACGGATGCACTGCTATGTTTGACGTCACAAATCCAAAGAAATTAATTTCGTTGAATTCCTACTCGGTTTGCATAACGACTTTATTTAAATTTTGATTAATTCATCGGTTCACATTTAAAATATCGTCCACTCACAAAATAACTCCAGTTGGTTCCAAGCTGGAAATCTTGCAATAACTAGCTATATGTATTCCAAAAAAATTCGTTCCATCGAAAACAGAAGTCATTTGAAAAATAGCTATTTATATGGCTTATATAATATCAATGAATTATAATTTAATTCCAAAACAATTAAATTCGATGATAGTAAATTATTATCATCATGTATATCCAAATGAAATAATATATAGCTCCAAATATAAACCAATATAGAATTATAACTCAATATTAACATTTACGAGTTAAACGATATTAAAAAAATATAAAAATCCTTTTAAGTTATTAAATAAACGTTATTCTTTATAAACCCTCCTTGCAATAAAAATCCTTTTAATTCTATTCGATTGTCTTTTCATATTTTGATATTTAACCCTCCTTGCAATAATCGCCTTTTCAATTGGAGTTTCAATTTCCGTTGCCTCCTTATCTTTTCCTTCCATAAGGCTCTTCCTCCACATCTCGTCATTAAGCAAGCTACTAACCATTGACCCCATTGAAACAACGACATCCGAATTTGAGTTATTAAATGCAACCACAAGTATTTCCTAACTCTCCGGAAATGAACTCATCATTATTAAAGCTTGTGTTTCGTCATCCACCTTGAAATTCACGGCAACTAATTGATTCACAATTTCCTGAAAATCATCAAGATGCTCTCTAATTGATCCACATTCCTTAAGCTTCAGATTTATCTATCTTCTCACAAGAAGAGCTTTTCTTGTTGCGGAGTTCTTTGCATAAACTCCTTCCAATTTCTTCCATATTGCATAAGCAGATGTTTCGTTAGCAACAATATGAAACACTGCATTATCCATAAAAAATGAATAGACGCAACAACCTTCTTATCCATTGTCTTTCAATTTACTTCAGATAAATTGCTAGGTTTTCCCCCATTATTCTCTAATGGTTGATGAAGATCATTAAGGCAAAGAAGATCTTCCATCTTTGCCTTCCATAATCCCCGATTTCTTCCATTAAGCCTTTCAATAATTATTTTATCCATATTCAGACCCTCTTCATAAAATTTGTGTAGTTGGCCCAGATACCAGTTGTTAGGGTTTCCTGAGGATCATTACACAATTAGATTTTAGAAGAGGGAAGAAGAAAACAATAACAATCGAATTCCTCTAAACAATCCTTTATTAATCCACCAATTGATTACAAAGAAAGGCCTAAAATTGAGAAGATATCTAAATCCCTAAAAACAAGTTTTTCTCCCTTCCTAGTACAAATAAATCTATCTCAAAAAATATGTTCATATAGGCAAATAGAAAGACTAGGTCAATACCCAATTGGGCCCTAAAATATCTCAAAATAAATTTTTCCATAAAACTTGGTCAAAATAAGACCATGTCGGCTCAGACGTCTGACCTGGACGGTCAGACGTCTGACCAAACTCTCGGGAAACAATTCCCTGACTACTTAGACGTCTGACTTGATGCCTCAAAAGTCTTACCACCTGCTCTATTTATTTTCTGCCTCTTTCAGATGCAACTTCCAGTATCTCGAGTCATTGAACTCCAAGTCTCCATATTCAACATCCATGTGATAAATATCACAAATAACAACACTCCATCTTGATACGAAATCACATCAACACTCCAACAAACACCAATCTCAAAACAAATCCAAAATCCGCCTAACAATGATGCATCTCCCTCGTTAGATACACCACACAAAAATGATATCAAAATTCTTTGTAATACCACAACGGCCTCCATGTAGGATTTGTGGCTTTTCGTTGCAGGCTCCACCTTGATTCAGATGAATTTACCACTTCTAATCCAGTTTTAGAACTCATAACATTCTGCATGTTTTTTCAAGCAAGTTTTATATGTTATTATTTCCCCGTCTTGCGCGCAGAAGCTCCTTATTACCCCTTCAAACCCTTGTGACTCCACCTCTAGTCGAAACATTGCAGCCTTTTTGTTCTAACTATCATATTGAAGCAAGATTCTTCTTAATTTTTGGAATGTACCTACTTCCTGTTAGCTTCACCACCTTTCCATCATTCATCTTCATCCGAATCGAACCTATGTCTTTAACATGAAAATCTCAACCATCGGAAGATTCCACTTTACCAGTTTGTTCTTCGTAATCAATAAATGCTTCCTTCTGATGGTATAAATGAAAACAAGCTCTTGAATCAAGTATCCAATCTTTGCTTTCGCCTTCATTAACAAATAAAACATTGCCTTCAAGTTTCTTACCAAGATCCGACTCATTAATGTTTTGTTCATCCGACTCTTCTTCTAATGCCTTCATCTTCTACTTAACCCTTTTAAGCTTATGACAAAATCTCAGTTGATGACCAGGTTTGTCACAGTAAAAACAAATGTATTCCTTTTTCATGTCTGGTCTATTAGATTGTCTTTCTATATTTCGATGATTGACCCTCCTTGCAATAAAAGCCTTTTCAATTGGAGTTTCGATTTCCGTTGCCTCCTTGTCTTTCCCTTCCAAAGGCTCTTCCTCTACATCTCCTCATTAAGAAAGCTACTAACCACTGACCCCATTGAAACAACGCCTTCCAAATTTGAGTTATTCAATGCAACCACAAGTATATCCCAACTCTCCGGTAATGAACTCATAACTATTAAAACTTGTGTTTCGTCATCCACCCTGAAATTCACGGTAAACAATTGATTCGCAATTTCCTGAAAATCATTAATATGCTCTCCCATTGATCCACCTTCCTTAAGCTTCAAATTTGACAATCTTCTCATAAGAAGAGCTTTATTTGTTGCAGAGTTCTTTACAAAAACTCCTTCCAATTTCTTCCATATTGCATAAGCAGATGTTTCATTAGCAACAAGATGAAACACTGAATTATCCAAAAAAACATCGAATAGACGCAACAACCTTGTTATCCAAAGTCTTCTAATTTTCTTTAGATAAATTACTAGGTTTTCCCCCATTATTCTCTAATGGTTGATGAAGATCATTAAGATAAAGAAAATCTTCCATATTTGCCTTCTATAGTTCCCAATTTCTTCCATTAGGATTTTAAATAATTATTTTATCCATATTCAAACCCTCTTCAAAAAGTTTGTGTAGATAGCTCTGATACCAATTTTTAGGGTTTCCTTAGGGTCTCAAAATAATTAGATTTTAGAAGAGGGAAAAAGAAAACAATAACAAACAAATTCCTCCAAACAAACCTTTATTAATCCACCAATCGATTACAAAGAAAAAACTAAAATTGAGAAGATATCCCAATCCCTAAAAACAAAAAAAAGTTTTCTCCCTTCTTAGTACAAAAATTTATCTCTAAAGAGATGTTTATATAAGCAAACAGAAAGACCAGGTTAATACCCAATCGAGGCCTAAATATCTCAAAATAAATCTTTCCATAAAACTTGGTCAAAATAAGGCCACGTCGGCTCAAACATCTGACCTGGACGGTCATACATCTGACCAAACTCTTGGGAAACAATTCCCTGACAATTTAGAAGTCTAACCTGATGCCTCAGATGTCTGACCACCTGCTCTGTCTATTTTCTGCATCTTTCAGTTACAACTTCCAGTATCTCCAACATCCATGTGATAAATATCACAAATCATAACACTCCACCTTGATATGAAATCACATCAACACTCCAACAAACACCTATCTCAAAACAAATCCAAAAAACTGCCTACCAATGATGCATCTCCCTTATGAGATACACCAAACAAAAATGATCTCAAAATTTTTTGTAATACCACAATGGCCTCCATGTAGGCTTTGTGGCTTCATGTTGCTGGCTCCACCTTGATTCATATGAACTTACCTCACCTAATCTAATTTGAGAACTCATAACATTCTCCACCGTTTTTCTAAACAATTTATGTGACGACCCGAACCTCCCGGCCGGCTTAAACCGAACAAGAAGGCGGAATGATTCGAGAACACGACGCATCAAAACACAAACATGAGAACTTTTATTGCTATTATAATAAGAATTCAATCAACATGGTTTTCATGTTGTTCTTTTGAAATTATGAGAACACCTATATAGGTCGGTGTATCTTACCATTAGTTTGCAATTTTCATGACCATCCACATTCCGACTACACATCGATTGAATATTACTATCGATTAGACACCGGTACCTCCGAAAAAAGACTTGTAATAGAAGTGTTGTGACTATTGAAATCTTTGCTCTTACAACACATCAGTTCATCTGTTATTATTTAAAATATCTCAGTCGTTAGATGCGCATGCATATGTTTCATGTTAGTATATATTGGAGTAATATGTATAACTGGTAGAACTTTATCCTATTAGATACAGAGACCCCAAATTTTTTATCCTACACTCTTGTTTATAGGCAAGACGGTTAGCAAGGCCCCGAAGATACAAAGGCTTGTGACTCCATTAACATTGCAAAGGAAGAGAGCGAGAATTGCAGAGAAGAAGAGGAGGATTGAGAAGGCAAAAGCTGAAGCAGCTGAGTACCATAAGCTTCTAGCAACAAAGCTGAAGGAGTAGAGGGAAAGAAGAAGCGAAAGCTTGGAAAGGAAGCAATCTAGGCTCTCTGCCGCGGCAGCCAAAACTGCTTCCACTTCTTCTTAAGCCTCGGTTGTTTTTGAGATGATCAATTACTTTCTTTTTCAGTGATATTCAGATTGAAGTATTATTGTTTGTATTTTCTTCGTTAATGTTGTTGTTTTTTCTTTTAGATTCTATTGACCGGATGCCTTCCGTTTTCATTTTCGTGGACAATTTTGTTTTCTCAATCATGTTGTTGGTTGATATATGATGTTTCAATCATTGGTTTATATTTGAGTTGTGCTAGGGTAAGTTTACTAGAAAAGCCTTGCTCCCAAAGAAGATTTTGGTATGTCTTCCCAATTCCACTTAGCATTTTATCAATATTACTTGGTGCATATTTTGATGTTGTATTTTCACATTGACAGTCATATTTCAAAAAAATTCAGAACACCAATCTGAAAGAACTCAGGCTTGGATGTTGCTTATGCTGAGCGTCAGGTTAGTCAAATATGATATATTTCTTTCTTTCCTTTTTCTTAATTGGTTTCATCTTTTTTTTCTGTTGCTATAATAAATTTCTTGAATAAGCGCATGTGGGTATGTGCATGTATGTGAGTATTTCTCATCACCTGCTTTGTTTGGGACATCAATTTCAGAGCTAATCTTTTATACGGGAAGAACTTCAAATTTTAAATTTAAAGTCATTCTATCATAAAAGATTCCCGACAATTTATAATTTTGCATGTTTTTGGTCCAATTTCTTTTGTATTTTGGTCTGGAGTGCAGTTGAACAACAAACTAAAGAAAGAGGTAGCGGCTAAAGGAGAGCAGTTTAAAATTGGAAAATTGAGACATAATATTGAGATGGACGAGTCTGACTTTATGCATTGGCACCATTCACTGGAAGAAAGGGAAGCTTTACTTAGAGATATCAGTTGGTCAGTTATCATCATCTCTTTGTCATAACTTGCTTGCTCTAAACGTATATTCAGGCCATATTTCTCCACCCCCTCCCTTGCTAGTATATGGAATATTGGCACAAAAGTATATTGAAAAGATAGATATAAAAGCTGCAGAAGGGAGACAAAAGCCTGGATTAATTGATGGTCGTTTTGTGGTTTGGCCAGAGTGTCGTATCTGTTCTCTGTAAGCTTAGAGATATTCTGTACTAGTGAAATTTCAAGTTGTCATAATGAACTTTGTAGAATTGATGTGACTTCCTTAGTATGTATGATACTTTCTTTTCAATTTGATGAAATGTTGATTAGAAATCTGATTTCATGTGTATTACTGTTATAAATTGGTATTTGTATATCTAAATTAAATTATATGTTGTGATACTCTAAGAAGGTGTATGAGATTTGATTCAGCAGTACCAAAATTGTAACACTTATAAGTGTTAGAAGCTCTTATACTTAAATATATGCATTAAATTACAACAGTTATAACCATTGGAACCAATAAATGCTCTAATGGTTATAACCGTTGGAACAATACAACTTTCCTAACGGTTATAACCATTGGAAGTAAAAACATTCCTAACGGTTATAACCGTACTCTTAATGTTATAACCGTTGGAAAAACAAAATCTTCCAACGGTTATAACCGTTTGTAAATTCTTTGCAAAATTTTCCACGTACCTTCCACCAACGGTTATAACCGTTAGCAATGTAATTTGTAACACTTATAACCATTAGAAAATGACAGTTCTGGTGTTGTGCATCGAATCATAACCATTCGCCCTTCCAATTTCCGTCTGTCACCTCTAGCTTTTCGCAATCCACTTTTGTCGCATATCTCTTGAGCCATTCCATACCCAGAATAATCCCAAACCCAGCGAAGTTCAAAACAAAGCAATCAAAGACAAAGGAGCAACCATGACTCGATAACACTAGCACATGACAAATCATACACAAACTGGATGAACCCCCAACTGTATTAGTCACAACAAAAGATCTATCACAAATCTCGGGTTCCAAACCCAAGCGACAAACAAGCTCGTTGCAAATGAACAAATGCGATGCTCCAGAATCAAACAACACACGAACTGAAACATCTCTAACGGAAATAATACCTTGAACGGCGACACTCTTCCCTTTATCCTCCACCGTAGGAGCCCTCGAAGAAGATGGAACAACTTCCATAGCATATGCCTTCACAATCTGCATCCCCTTAGCTGGTTCTGGACAGTCCTTCTTGAGATGTCCATGCTTGCCGCAGTTGTGACACTTCTTTTCAGCTTTCATATTCTTGCATTCCCTGAAATAATGGCCCTTCTACTGGCAGTTATAGCAACTCACTTCGCCTTTATGCTTTTTCTGACCATCCTTCCCTTTCTGATGTTGCTGCTTCCTCTTTTTGTTATTACCACCATGATGTGGTTTTGGTTCCTCCTTAGCTGCGACAGCCGTCTCTTCCTTGGGAAACAAACTCTCATGCCTTAGAGCTTTTCCACAATCTTCTCGTAAGTATCATCCAAGTGATCAACCAGATAATTCCCAAGATATTTGTCTAATCCCATGACAAATTTCTTGTTCTTCTGATAAGGATTCTCGGCATATGAACGAGCATACATTGACAAAGCTTTGAAGTCAAAAACATATTCCAGCGCTGGTCGACAGTTCTGCTTAAGCTCAACAAACTTCTTAAACAGAATAGACTTCTGAATGGTGGAGATAAACTTCGTCTCAGACTTGACTTGGAATTGCTCCCATGAAATATCATCTTCTGGAATTTCAAGGGTGGTAGAGTTCCACCAATCTATAGCTCTACCCTGTAGTTGTCTTGATGCAAGCTTCCTCTTAGTCGCATCATCAATTCCCAAGTCCCCAAATATCTGAATGCAAGTATCAAGCCACCCTTGAATCTCTTCAATCGGTTCTGTCCCCTTAAACTGCTTCCCTCCTAGAGTAGTGAAATATTTGCATAGCTTTGTGAAGTCCACAACCCTAGGCACTTGCACTTAAACTCCTACATCTATCGCGGCTGCCTCTGGAGTGGGTGCCATTCTCATGATCGCTGCCATTATGGCCTTGAACATAGCCGGGTAATCTGATATACCTCAATCACCCCTTCTAGGAATAGTCTCTTCCCTAGCAGCGTGTCTCGACATTGCCCTTGAAGCACTTGCACTTGAACTCCTACGTTTATCGCGGTTGCCTCTAGAGTGGGTTCCCTTCTCATGATCGCTGCCATCATGGCCTAGAACATAGCCTGGTAATCTGGTATACCTCCATCACCCCTTCTATGAACATTCTCCTCCCTAGCAGCGTGTCTCGACGTTCGATGACTCATTCTAGATCTGAAAAATAGAATGACTAGTCCATACACGATAGAAATTGCAAATGGAGTTCAAATGCTACTATACTATACACTAATATTTAGTATACTTCCATCAGAATTCTACAAATATGTCTCTCATACGTTATTAATTCCTCGAACTTTGGCTAAAATCGATTAACCTCACTCTAATACCAAATGTGATGATCGCCCATAACTCCTGCACTTAACAAGAGGAATATTGCACTGAAAGACGTGCCAGAAAACTATGGACGATCATCGGGGTAGAATACTGTACGCAAAACCTATCGCATGACTCACAGCGCAAGGATAAAATATAATAGAACATATACAATAGATATAATAGTGAAGCAGACTTGAGAAGAATTTTAAACTTTCATATCATCATGAAATATCCATACAACTTTGGATTACACTAAGAGTCTGCACAAGGTGCCTCACTACAGTCACTCAGAAGATGCATCAAATAGTGGAAAACATCAAATTGAAGATAGTAAAAACTAATACGGAAGCCTCCTGCTCGTCGTCGCTCAGCAGCATCACCCTCATCAAGATATCTCCCGCCACCTGCCACCTAGTCTGCCCATCCACAACATCATGGATGAAAAACCCAAGGTAATAAGAGGAAACATAAAACGTTGAGTCAGATAACAGTCTTAATGAGCGATAAAACAACTACCTATCATCATCAATAAAGTGTATGAGAATAGGAAGATTAATCAACTAGTCTACCAAAATCCACAGAGAAGAACCCAACCCTGTCTTCCCCACATCGGACAGTGATAGCCTTTACAACAATCAAGTAGAAACAAGCAGTACATTCATAGCAGTCAGTTATCAAGCATAGACCATCCTAATCGATATCGACATCTCCCAAACATAAGCCCCGAAGGTCTAAACCAGCATCGGACAAGCACCTAAGAGATATCTCCTTCGACGTTGAATGGTCTACACAAGACGATACAAGTAAATCAATCATTATCCATGACTCTGGCTATCACCACCAATCCTCTTTGAGACCATCGTTAATCGTATGACCGATACAACATCATGTCGTTCGTCAAGGGCTAATGGAAAACCTCGGTTCTAGCAAAAATCCATACGCCATCGTGACTCGTATCTCTAGGCCCATCGTGATTGCCTAGGGTACTCGACCAATCATCTAGTCTTTTAGGCGTCCCCATCGTACCCCTGCTTTAATTCCGCTAGAACCTACGATAACGATAATTCCTCGGCCTTCGATATCTCTAATCCTCATCACCGGCGACTATCCATAGCTCAAGCACTTTCCCGAGCATCCATTATCCACAAACTCATCATTTTTGAGTTGTCTGCATATTCATTGCATTCATCGATCAAAGAACACTTCATAACACTTCGAACATTCCTGCATGAATTCATGTCGAAGCTTTAACCATCATCTATCCAAAAATATGCTTCGTTTGGTCGATTCTATATTTCATGGCATAAGCATCTTTCTTGCTATGAAAAATTGAACTCAGCATCAAAACTGTCTTTTACAGAATTTCTGGAATGCTACAATATCTCCTGGATCGCTCCAGACTCATCGGCTAAATTTCTAGACCACAACGATTAAAACACCTTTTTATAGAGATTTTGAAATGATATCATTGCCCAAGAACGATCCATCCTGGATCGTTCACGATCTATCAGCCTGGCGCACGGCCGATCCATCAAAAATCATGTGTGCGCCTCACCGTTTTCACTTGATTCGCCTCCCCTTGGATCATGCCCAATCCATAGTTTTTAACAGCGTTTGCTAAACGCTGTTAATTCTCCTGGTTTGGAGGTAATCCATACACTTGCCAGACCACAAAATTTCGCCCCAATCCACCAGTAAAACACGGTCGATCCACCCCTTTTTCGCATGCGCGTTCCATACCTGGATCATGGCCGATCAAGACCTTTCATAGCATTTCCCAAACGCTGTAAATCGCCAGAACATGATTTCTGCCGGATTCTTAATAATTCACACGATCTGCTTGTTTTCTCTTAACGAACCATAATTTTTCCGCTCGCCAAACACGCCCAAACTCTCCAACCTATCTCAACTCAAAATCAATCAATCTCATCCAATAAACCATCAAACATTAAAACAACGATTCAACAAATGATGAAATCAATATATATGGATCTAAACATACAATTAACACATGAGTTTTTATCGATTTAAGTTGCTAGATTAGATCCTATGGTGAAATTATACATATCATGATGTAGAACTAGATGAAAACAACTTGAAATGATGAACATAAGATCAAACAACCCATATACTCGATTGAATCCGCGTGAGAGATGCTTATCATTCACCAATTCTTCAAAATAACTTGAAATCGCTTAATGTCAAATCCAAACAGCGATGATCTATCTTCAAACATTTCAATTTGATGCGATCTCCCTTCACTTGATGTAGATCTAGCTTCCCTTGATGTAGATCTTCAATCTTCTCGCGTAGATCTAGAATTTTAATGGAGGAAAGATGTATTTGATTGAGTAAGGAGGTCGCATGCTCAACCAAATGAGAGAATGAAGAAAGTAAACCCCTCTCCATGACTCTAACCCCCTATTTATAGCCTCTAACCAGCCCACTAATGAGCAACATCAATTCAGCCCGTTAATAACTAGCCAAACCTATATAGAAATTATGCAGCACTAAAACAACGATTTCTCCCAAATATAGCAGGCAGAAAAATCATATTTGTGTATTTTGGAGATAACCTAAAGTACAGCATACCATTTTTTTTTCCTTTTTGGAAGCTCAGTGATACTACAAGCAGTGGATAATTCCTGTATTTTCTGCCAAACCACCTAAACAAAGAATATGATTTTTATAAAATCAATAGGCTCAAAGTAGCTATGACAGCATGACTCCCAAACCTCTGAACCAAATCTTTAATGTGACCACTCTATGGAATTAGCAACATCATTTTCTTTCCAATGAATTAATTGAAAAAATACGGGTTGTTATAAGTTTAATAAAAAGTCTACCAGCACCATGTTTGTCGTTATGTAGCTTAATTACATCCTTAACATTTGAAATAATAAGCTTATCATTAGAAACAAAATTTATAGCATTGACATAAGAAGAATGATCAACATTAACCGAGAAATAGAACTGAACAAAAACATGAACGGACAATTTTGACTTGTTCATGCATTTTAAAACATAAGCACACGAAATCCTATGACTTTCCATTGATTGCAACTATAAGTAGACTTTTAAGACCAATACGATGAGAGAATGGAGATTTTACTTCAAAGATAAGCTCTCAAATCCCATCCAAATCATTCTTCAATCAATTCACTTAACCATAACTCAATAGGAGCGCAAAGAATTGTATTATACAATCGACATTCCTCTCTCCTTTTGGCCATTTGCTTCATGACTTTATCTTGAATTCCATCCAAGCATGCATTTATAGACAATGCGCTTTCACCTAAAATCCAACTACAAAAGATTTTGGCTAAGTAAGAATTATGTTCACCATATCCTTTGTCCAAAAAAATTAATCAGCACACTTTTAAAATGGTTTTTCTTTCAATTAGTTCACAGTAGCAACACAACCAGTTTCGAAAATTTTATAATGCGTTTCTTTAAATACATACACATTTGAAGCTCTATAACAAATCTTAAGCAAATTAACGATATAAATATTTGCATTCTTTGTTTTTATCATTGAAAGTAAATTATGTTGCATATATGGATAGCGATATTATGAAGATCAGAGGGAAAACATCATAAATACTTCAAATTAAACTTTGATTGTGATCCGACACAAAAACTAATCACGATCTTTAAAAGCATTTCCTTTAAATGACTTAAGTATCATTATCAATTATGCATATTTTCGATAAAAATTATACCCATGACTAAAGGAAAGAAACCAACAAATAACAATCCAGAATTAATATTAAAACAAAGTACAACTCAAAAACTGACACCTAAAAAGTAAAAACAGAAATATGATGTTATTCTTGTAACATTCTAGATAATTGATACTATAAATGATAATAAGCACTAATATAAAACGCAATAATAAAAAAACAACTCTACAATGTATCACTTACTAAACCTAAATTTTGTAATAACAAAAGGATACTACTACTAGTAGGATTGGCAAAAACTGATACAGAGAAAATCAAATATGGTAGTAAAAATGGTACTAACAAAAGCTCCAAAGAACGTAAAATGAAAACGGATACTAATTATACAAATTGAAACTTAAAAAAAATGATACTAACTGAAAATGAAACTGATACTAATTATTTTCCATAACAAAGACATAACATCGCTACGTAACCTAAAGCACATCAATTAAAAACATACCTTGATTATCATTCTTTCTAGCAGCTCCCAGCAAAACATCTGGTCGTCCCCTTAAATTGTTAGCATCTAAAAAAATCTAGCTTGGCAATGCTTGAAACCAAATAAACATGCACTTGGATGAGCAAAGACTCTCTCAAATTGGTCAGTACAAGCATTAAACATATCAAAGTATCTATCTGGATTATACTTCTTTAGTGCCTTCAAATACCAACTTATATCGTTGTAAGATATAATATATGTCATTATCATACAATTTCATTAAAGCAAGTTATTCTCTGCAACAAGCAAAAGAATAAAACAACTCAAGATTATATTCTTCTTTAAATTCGTTTATAATATCTCAATACATCGTACTAGATGCTCTTGAATTTCGTCAATGATAAATATCTTTAAAATGAACTAGAAAGAAGATGATTACTCAAATATCTAAGACCAGCCCCACGAGAATGATCGTTAACAAAATTTCGATTGAAACATCTATTAGCTTGTCCAGAATCACAAGAAGTATGCACTTTAAAAAGATATCCACTAATAGAAGAAGCGAAAGTAGTATTAATTCTAGTTGAACTATTCTTCAAAAACATTAATTTATATCTCTTTTGAATTTGATATGTCGTCGAAACTTCCCTAAAATCATTAGCTCCTTAAAAACAAAAAGTAACCAAATCGAAAATGGATAATTTGGAACTGCTCTTCAACATATCTTACAAATAACTTTTACTATGCACAACAATATTTTAACAGAAAGGTCTAGTATATGATAAATAATTAGAAAGATTAGACAGTATTGAAATAGAACCATCATCATAAATTTCCACTTGAGAACTCTTGACGTTAACAGTAAAAGAAAAGAATGCACTATTCCTATATAGTTGACAATAAGTTATACACTAAAGATCAGTATCAATGTCAACAATAATAACTTTATTCTCGGGCACATAACTAGTCTCAATGGAAACACAAGTTAATTAAGACCAATGTCAAATCATAAAAAGTGCAATCCACAAACAGACGAGTGTTAGAAGTATATCAGTGAATACAAACAAAACAAGAAGGCTTTTGTCACCGCTGCAAAAAAGATTAAAACATAAAAAATTATAAGCAAAAAAATTATTTCAAAAATGATACATATAATAAGTAAAACCGATATCTAAAAACCGATCTTAAAATAAATAATAAAATTAACACCCAAAAAATATTGCAGTAAATATTCAATACGAAAAAACATAATTCATCGGAATAATCATCATATTTAATAATTAAATAACTATTCGTTTTCATATACTCTCAAATAATACAACAATATAAACTTCCAAACTAATATATAGGACAGATACGTACAATATATAGAACTCATACCAAAATCCTAATACTTAAATTAGAAACAAAAATGCTATGCCAATATATATATATATATATATATATATATATATATATATATATGAACAAAGCTCATAAATGTTAGGATACATAATGGCGGTCTTCCAAATCCCCTTTTCTTGCGCCGCCACTCTTTAACCTCCTCTTCTCTCTCCGCTCATCTTCCCTTCCATCTAAATGGCCAAGAACAAAAAACCTAAACCTCGTCTACCCTCAACCATAATTACTCGATCTGGAAGCTGTGCAAACTCTGTTCTTTCGAGCTCTGATGAAGACGAGCTAGCGGCTAACGCTCCGCCTCCGAGATCTGTCTTTTCTCTGCCAGATAGCCACCCTTTGAACAAGCTAATTTCGGATATTAACACTGCTGGATCTTCCGAGTCAGCTACCATTGGTAAGTCACCAATTTCCCCCTTGCTTGAACGTGCTTCAACTTCATGGCCTTCTCCAGGTCTGAACCTGTTTGTAGTTCTTGATAAACCTGTTAATGTGAACTTGGGTAATGAATTGGGTACCGATTTGGGTCAGTCTTTGGAACTTGAAACTGCGGCATTGGGTAACTCTGTAGATCGTGATAAACAAGTGAGGTCAGCGAGTGTAGGTTTGAACTGCAAACGCTCCTCCAGCATTGTTACTTCTCAAGTAAATCAAAGACCACAACCTGTTCGACAGATTTCCTCAACCAACCCGAATAACTTTTCAGGAGTTCCTGCAGCAAATAATTTGGCGAATGCAAGCACAACTGCTACTCTGAATCCTACCTCAAACAATCCTAAGAAATGGTCGTCCTTATTTGATGCTCTACCTCGCGTTGCGGGTGAATATGTGCCAGTGGAATTTGATATACTTCAAGCTGAACTAGGATCTGTCCCTCCTCAGGAACTTCATGATGAAGCGGCTAATTTCTGGTATGAACATCTTGTTGGATTTTTCTTGGATTCTAAATCTCCTACTGTCGATATGCATACAGAATGCCGTTATGCTTGGCAAATTCGAGCCTCTTTGAAAATGAAGTATGTCGATGGACTATACTACTTTAAGTTCTCCTCATCTACAGAGAGGTTACGTGTACTAGATGCTGCTCCTTCTATCATTGATGGAAGACCGTTTATAGTGACTTCTTGGAGCGTGTCGATTGATAGAGTTCGCGAACAGGTTCTTTCGATCCCAATTTGGGCGCAATTCACCAATATTCCCTCCCTGCTCCAACCGCTACTTGGCCTTAATTGGCTTGCGTGTCACTTAGGTAAACTCAAATGCTTTGATGCTAATACCGTTGCCAGAAAAAACTTAGTATATGCTAGAGCCCTGATTGAGATAACCCCTGATAAACCTTTGCCAACACAAATCAAAGTTAGATTAGAAAAACGAGTTCATTATGTGGATGTGACATACAAATGGCAACCCGAAATTTGCGCAACCTGTAAATCCTTTGGTCATCGATCTGATACATGTCAGCATGAAGCAAACCTGCCTCTCCCAATTAAATCTCCCTTACCTAAGCCTCCTGTACGTGTATGGGTCCCTACGGGTAGGAAGATAGCACATGCTGTAGTGGATGAAGTACTTGTGGATAAGCCGTCAGCCCCGATTTTACCTAATGTTCCCCCTGATCCTGATATCACCTGGAGTGAGAAGGTAGAAGCCTGGGTGCATACCCCTTCTGGAATGCACTGTGACACTAATAAGGTATTCTACATTTTTATTGACGATAAGGAGGAAGATCGTTTATTCTACACACCAGATGAAGGCAAACTGATTTTGATAAATGACGGAGAAGTTGGAGAGAACAATGAGATTATTATGCATGATCCTACATGGGATCGAAATCGTCTTTTGGCTCTTTCCAATGTTAATGATCTGGCTCTTCGTTTTTGGATCTTTGAACGTAACATGACTCCTTACACCGGATTTTACTACGACGAAGGTGATGATCCGTAGGATCCATCTCTTGGCTCCTTCATTGTGGATGACTTGGCTCTATATTCATGGATCTTTTAGCGGTTATGTCCTCTCAGGTTCTTTGGAATTATGTAGCATACCTAGTGATTTTCCTTTGTTGCAGTAATGTTGTCATATTTGCTATTTTGATGTTTTGATAGTGACTGGACACTTCAACCCAGATTTGTTACTCTGTGCATGTGCAGAGTATCAGTTCCAATATTTAATATAGGTGTTTGAGGTCACCTTAAAAACCGGTCGGCCTTGCCAAAAAAAAAAAAAAAAAAAAAAACTCATAAATGTTTGATAAGAAAATCAATGATTCAACCCACAGAATCTTAATGCATATAATCTTATGAACTGTATAACAACCACATTTTGAGAAAAAAAAAACATTAAAATAACTCTAAACTTCATTATTCTTTAAAATGGTATTAAGAAAAATAAAAAATGATACGTTAAAACAGATCTAAACCGAACTAAATAAACCAATACACATTCGTTCAAAGCAATATAAATTCAGTGAATCATTACTAAACAAAACCAAAATAACATTCAATTTAAATAAAATAATTAAATAACATTTCTGGATAAAAAACTGAAGAAAACAGATCAAATCTGCTGCAGTTGACCGAAGTTTCCATAGATCATGAAAAAAGAACACATAACAACAAACATGATCACAATTTTATAAAAAAATAAATCTTTGAATTAAACGAATTAGAACTCTAATAGAAGAAAGAGCAAAAGATAAAAAAAATTATCATGCTTAGATTAGTTTTTTTTTCTTTTTTCTTTCTCGAATAGAAACAAATGAAAATTGAAATCATGATCAAATAAAGGAATTATACACGACAAATAATGAAGACTGGAATATAAAATTGAAGTTTAAGTGACACGATCGAACAAGAATTAAATAGAAGGAACACAATCATAGAAGAAGAAGAAGAGAGAGAGAGACAGAGAGCGATAGCTAAGATTGGTTAAAAATTATAAAGCTTTTGTTTTTAAAAGTAAAATTTTAATGGATTGTCTTTGTAATTAAAATTGATAAATTGAGGATAATACAAAATAAACGATTGGATTCCTTGTGATACATGGGGAAAAGAACAAAGCAATTGAACCCAATCACCTTCACCAACAAATATTTTTTTCCTTTTTTCCCCAATATTCACATTCGCGTTTCTTGTTTAATACACTCTGCTTGCTTGATTTCACGCGTAAGATCTCCAAATCGCATAAAATGAAATCATGCCCAACAGTAAAACAACATCATCCTTTTCACGCGTGACGCGTCAATCCCATTTACCATACTTCACACTAATCGAATTAATAACCAGGAAATTGTTCAGCAAGTAATCTTCATTCTCCGGTCAAAATTCAAACAAATATACAATATATACTACATAACAATAGTGGAAGTATTGATAAGAGGAAACATTAAATATTCCGATCTTAATGGCCTATTTATACTGAAGTCAATTCACAGAAACAAACGCAAATTGTCCTTGTTACTTCCCGGTTCCAAGAGCACTTCTGTTTTGTAGTACCATTGCATGATCCATGGTTTTCTCTTGTTTCTGCGGCGGAATTTCAAGCTCTGATCAAGAGGCAGCCGAGGCTAAAATTCATAAAAAGAGGTGGTGGCGGAGATTTAGAGCAAAGAAGACTGTTGCTCCTGTTGATTCTGCCACGAAAAATAATACTACTTCTAAAGACACCATTGGCAACTCTATGAATAATAGAAAAATGGCTGTTAAGAATGCCTTCTTTCAAGCAAAACATAAGGTAAGCAATTAACTTAGCTTTTTAATTATTATTTTACAGTTGTGTTTATGACCTTTATGTTGAACTGAATTAATCAAAAGGTTAACATTTGCTTGGTTATATGTATACTTTTTCAACAAAAAACAAATTATGAAAGAAATACATTTATAACACGATGTATTTACTATTTATATGAATGGAATTTTGTTTTTTATTACTCGGTGATCAGTTCATGGAAATGAAATTAATCAAAATTGTGTCTCCTGCATCCAATATATATTGCTACTTAGTTTAAGTGATTACATACTTTTTATACATATATCAATCAACTACTTAGGTATGTACCAAAAAAAAACTGAACAAGAAGTTGCAATATCAATCAAGAAATCAAAGTGCTGATCCTACCGAAAACTGACATATTTATTGAAATTTGAAACTTGCAAGGCGTACCTGTCATCAAGATCAAACCTTGAGTTCCACCATTAGGGTTTCTTTTAAGTAAATTTAACCTAAATTTTCAGTAGATGTAGCAAAGTCCTAGTTCTAGGTTTTAAACTAAAACAAGTCCAAAATAATAAAGTCAAAGACTCAAAATATCCAAGTGTGATAAATTTCTCATTTCATCCACGTTTTAATTAAATTCCACTGAAGATGTTTGACTATTAATTTCAAGGCATATTGGGAGCGTAAAACTTGTTAGTTAATATTCAAGGCACTTCATCTTTAGTAAAGTCACTAACATATAATGATTAACTAAACAAGAATATGTTTTCATGATTAACAGGATTTGCAAATACGGGAAATGGCCTTCTTTTACTAATATTACAATATATTGACTTTGTTGCGTATATGACTTTTGTCACGTTATTAAGCACATGTAGATTAGGCTAACTCCATTTGCAACTCTACTTAAAGCCCTGTTAAAAAGTCAACTTAGATAGCATTAAATTCAAATAAATAACAACCAAAGGCTGAGAAATTAAACTAACGAACAACTTATATATTCTGAACTGTTTCAACTTTCAAATCATCTGGTCGTGTACAATGTCCTAACAAGAACTTGCTTATTTGTATCAGGAGAAGAAAAGGGCAGAGAATCCACTAAAATCATCTATCTGCCGTGCAATCACACAGTGTAAAACAAATGTTCAAACTGATGCTATTCACAACTGCGGGAACAATGAAATAATACGCAGAGATGAAATTTCTTCAATACTTGGGCCTGATTCTACTTCCGTGACATCTACAGTTCTAAACAAGAAGCCGAATAAGAAAAAGAGTATATGTCATAAACCTGAAATTACATGTGGATATGTTTTCCTCGTATTGGTGCTTGTCACCACAATTTTCGGCGGTCGTTTTGTTGCTACAATAAGCTTGGCTGCAAGTTTTTATATCTTGCCTTACTTGAGAACAAAGAAAAATGTGAGGTATTATTATCAAAAGGAAAGGTTATGATCAAACCGAGTTGGATTATTTGAGGTTTGATCGATATAAGAAGAAGGTTGTGTTACAAGGACTCTTGGAAAGAAAAAGAACAAAATAATGTTTTTCAATTTATTTTATTTTTTGTAGGGTTATCATTAGTCATTTTGCTCGCCAAATGACAAATGTCATACATATTTTACGAACTATTCCAAATTATTCCAGTAGAAATGAATTGTTCTATACCTAAATTGGGTGTTTCCATGTACCGAATCAATCCTAGCCACAGATTTGCACAAAATCTAATGGTTTTGAGTGGATTATAGGACTTGTTCAATAGATTATTAAAAATAAGTGTGTTTGATGTGTGGTTTTGATTTGTCGGGCACACAGGAACACCCGAGTTGGGCACAGAAGAATTGACCCCATTCCAATAGCACTGATTAATCCACTGTACAATTTGATGTTAGCAAGTATTCAAGGTTAGACTAGTTTTGGTCAAATGAGCATAACATCCCAGCTAATGTGTGTCGCATATCACAAGTACAAATAAGCAATCAGAGTCACAAAGAAATCACACGGTAACCAGAGAATAATCTAAAAAGCAGTAAAAGAACACAAAAAATTTATAGTAGTTCGACAAACTTTGACCTACGTCTGCTTGTAGTAATCTTTATTTATCATGTTGATGACAAGTAATTGATTGTTTGTATAAATGAAGAGTGCAGAAGATGCTGTATTCAACGAATGTCGAAGCTTCTGCATGGAGAAGAGGAGAAGATTCCATTTTTCATAGCATTTGATGGTTTATCTATAGCCGAGTATGGCGGTGGATTGGGCTGAAATCATGCTAAAGACCCATGTAAGCATGACGATCGAGTCTCTGAAGTGGGGCTCGGATCACCCCACATCTTCGGGTTTCTATAAAGTGGGTCCCTCTATGATCCTTCTTTTCCTTGTGTTTTTTTATTGGTTCACCCTTTGATTTTTTAGTTGTTGACGTAGTTTTGACCAGTTTTATAGTTTGAGTTTCAGCTTTTCAAATTCTTAAAGATCCCTGTCTTAGCCAAAGTTTCCGGATCACTACTAATCCATGTCCTAGCGAAAGTCTTGGTTCTACGCTCTGGATCCCTGCCGATCCATAGTCAAAGTCTTAGTTACTTGCTTTGAATCGCTATTGATACATGTCCTAGCCAAAGTCTTGGTTCTATGCTCCGGAACCCTTTCAACCCCTGTCTTCGTTAAATACTTGGTTCTACTTTTGGATCCTTACCGATCCTTTCACTTCCATAAGTGCATGCTCTACGCTACTGATCCATATCTTAGCCAAAATTTTGGTTCTACGCTCTAGATCCCTAATGATCTCTATCCGAAAGAGGTCTTAGTTTTGTGCTCCAGATCTCTACCTATCTCTATCTTTGGAAAAGCCTTTTCTGGACTTAGCTAGTTACAAAGTACCATTCAAGTGAATCCATTTGTTCATAGCTTCATATGTACGTTCATACTCGATTCTAGAGCGATCCGGCTATCCCTCAAGACTATCTGCCTTGATGGTTTTATAATCTAGGTATTCGAGTCCATACCGTAATGATCTTATTAAAAAGGAAACTTAATACCTACCTCACAAAATTTATGTTTCTATGAAAGATATGTTTTGTATAACTCAGTATCTGCAATCTCTTCATATTGTTCATGCGTTGTTTGTTCCAAACCATTAATTAGTGTATGATTTTGCCGGATAGTTTATATGTCTGGCAGCTACACTAAGGTTACTTTGGCGGCCTTGCCGATCTAATGTTTAAATATACGGTCACTCTGAATCGATGTTTGCTAATACGACCTCGTCGAGTTGTTGTTTAATATCTGCAACCTCATCGGGTCAATCATTGGTATTTGTGACATCGACGGGGTTAGGTCTTGATCTCTCTCGAACCCTATCGAGCATACTCTATGCTTAATGGTCATTAGCTTCCTACGCTAAGCACCATCCAAACGTAGCTATCCTAACCTCGTTGTGCTTCTACCGAGTGTTGTTACACTCGGCGGTCTAAGTCTTTTCATGCAAAACATAATCCACAATTGAGGATCCTAGTCTTGTCAGACTCATTATAAGCATTGCATTATTTATTGGTCTGTAGCCTACTAGGCTCTTACAAAGCGATGTCGCACTTGATGATCCTAATCTAACTGTCCCATGCACGAAGTGACCTGACCCTTACCAAGCGTTATTCACTGTCGAGGATCTCAATCGGATCATCACATGCACAAAACAACCTGACCATGCAAAGTGCAGCAACACTAGACACTCCTGCAACACTAGACAATCCTAACCTCCCTAGGCTCTTGTTGAGCATGATAGTACTCGACGATCCTGGCCAAATGAATCCGCATCTGAACCCCTCCAACCCTTATCAAGGCGTTACGCACCCTGACGATCCTAATCGAGTCATCATGTGCGAGGATGTGCGAGGAATGACCATTGCCAAGTGTAGTGGCACTTATCAATCCCGATCCAGGCATTTTGTATGCAAAATGACATGATATTATCAAGTGTTATTCACACTTGGCAATCTTAATGAAGTCACCATATGAGGAATGACCTGAAACCTTGCGAAGTTTTATTCACACTTGATGATCCTAAATAGGCTTCCTCACTAATCACTTGACAAAACCTCCATTCCCTTGTTGTGTGTAAGGATCCATTAGATTGTTGAAGTTGAAATTCAGTAGTGGTTTCATATTCCTTGGATATGAACAGTACTTGCCAAATAATTTTACTAAAGTATCAAAAATAGGTTTTATTACATCTAAACTCTTTGGTTTATTACCATCTTGGAACTTGATGGATCTCATTGGTTCCCATATAGTGTAAGTGGGTTAGCCACTTTTATTACAGGTTGATTAAAATTAAAAACAAGAAAAATTGTTTGTCATCAGCTAACAAGATGCCTAGAGACCAAATATTGATCCTGCACATAAGTAAGCTGGCTTAGCCATTTATAATTCAATTTACACGCCATCAATTGATGACGATACCTCACGTGGAGCTAGGTTCACTACGATTTTGTGCATTTAACGACTACTTTGGTTCCTCCAATGCTGTTCTATTTTGGAAATACTGAGGTACTTGTCCTTTCTAGACTAGTTCCTCATCTTTGAATTATGAATGTTTACATTCATTGGTATTACATCCATTTATGTCGTAGAGCATGCAATGTTTCTTGTCCATCCCCTCCCGTTCCAAGAGATCTCTCTTTATCAGCCTTCTACATGGAAAATGATCTCACCTTTCTATATATATTCTTTCGAAGCTGGCATTCAATTCTATATAAGAATTAAATCTTTGTCCTCTTCCCGTAATTTTCAGTTGGTCACAGGCACCATTACCCTTTTGTTTCCCTTTATCTTTTGAAATTGAATGGTCCTTTGCCTTCATAATATTAACTTTGAGGGCCTCACGATTAGCTCTAGCATCTGCTTGCTTCAAAAATATGTCGATTTCATGGTAAAATTCCATAATGTTCCTTGGGCGAAATCTTTCAAAAGATATTTTGAAATTTGAATTATCTAGAATTCTAGAAATAATAGCCATCAGCGGTTGGTGGATCTGACCGATCCACATAAACAACTATCATGTTAAATCTTTCTATGTAGATTTTGTCCAATCCTGTGCTTGACTATCATCAGAGTCGTTACCTTCTTCAGTTGAGCGATCTAGTGACGATCTCCATACACTATCGATGCTTATATAACCAAATAACGCATTGTACAAGCGTTAAATCAATGTGTGGCGGTTGTCAAGAATTTTTTTTGTGGAATATAAGAGAAAAGAGAAAGAAAAGAAGGAAATACTAGAGAAGAGAAAGAAGAGAACATACAACTCAATCACAGAACATATCACATATCTCATAGCACATCAAATAACATAAAATAGTAACAATCATATATATAAAGCAGGCAAGACAGTAGTAACAATCTAAATGTATAATCAAAGTATACACGCTTAATAGTTATACCAAATAGTAGTAGAGTTTATATAAGAGATAAATAAACCCAACTGATAAACTATATCAAATAAGAATACATAACGTTGTCTAGGATCTACAGTGTCATACAACAGAATGAACAATCACTACAAAAGAATTCTGAATTCCATACGCCAATTTGGCGTAGGTATGGCGTAGGGAATCGAATTTCCCTATGTCATCCTTACGCCAAAAAGGAAGTCGGAAAACAGCTCATCGCAAATATTTCCCTATGCCATACCTACGCCTAAATACCTATGTCATACCTACGCTAAGTTCCCTACGCCATACCTGCGCCAACTTCCCTATGTTGTCCCTACACCAAGTTCCATATGCTATCCCTGCGTCAAATTCCCTACGCCGTCCCTACGCCACTTTCCCTACGTCATCCCTACGCCAAATTCCCTACGCCAAGTTCCTACGCATTCCCTACGCTGAGTATCATATGCATCCTTACCCCTTCCCTATGCATTACCTACGCATCCGTACACCAAAAATCAATATGTTAGTTTTATATTTACCTTAGTCTACCACAAATCATGAACATATGCAAAATCATAGCAATATATATCAATAAAAACATTGATGTAAAATGAATATCATGGTCGAATTACCATGAACTTGCTACAAATATATTTAAAACAAATCATGTCCAACAAACAATAAAATAAAGTTGCTACATAACTCAAACTTAACCATTTCATCTAATTCAAACATCGTGTAATGTATCTTACACAAATAGAACAACAAACTCACTACCAAAATAAGATTAATTCATAAAAAACGTCATATCTGTGGTTCTTGTTCTCGCCGTAACCCTTGTAAAAACTCTTGTACAGAACTCATTTGTTCTTGTAGTTTGCTAATAGTGACACTCAATTCTTGATTTTTATCTCTTAACTCGTCTACTTCCTTCTCAAGCTTCTCTGTATTATCGGTAACTCCACAACTAACGGTGTATGTATTGTCTTTGTATATCTACACAAAAAATTTAATCCAATTAATAATGAATACATTTCATATTACAATTAAGTAAAATGTTCATATTACAATTAAGTAACATATAACTGCTGTACAATGAATACATAAAAATGGTTCAGTTTAGCTGAGCCTCAAGCTTAGCGGAAACTGAGCTTAAGGCTCAGCGACACTGAGCCTTAAGGCTCAGCCGACAGCAACTTGAAGTTGTTGTGACAGCAACTTCAAGTTGCTATTGCACAGAAACTGAAGTTGCTGTTGAACAGCAACTGAAGTTGCTGTGCACAGCAACTGAAGTTGTTGTGCAACAGCAACTTGAGTTGCTATGCAACGGCAACTTAAGTTGCACAGCAAAGTTGCTGTGCCACTTAAATTGCACAAGTTGTTGTGCAACTTCGAAGTTGTTGTGCAACTCGAAGTTGCACAGCAACTCCGAGTTGCTGTGCAACTCCAGTTGCTGTGTGTGCACAGCAACTGAAGTTGTTGTGCAACATCAACTTGAGTTGCTGTGCAACGACAACTTAGTTGCATAGCAAAGTTGCTGTGCAACTTAAATTGCACAAGTTGTTGTGCAACTTCGAAGTTGCACAGCAACTCCGAGTTGCTGTGCAATTTGAAGTTGCATAGCAACTCCAGTTGTTGTGTAACTTCAAGGTTGCACAGCAACTTTTTGCTGTGCAACTTCAAAGTTGCACAGCAACTCGAAGTTGTTGTCCAACTTGAAGTTGCACAGCAACTCCGAGTTCCACAGCAACTTCAAAGTTGCATAGCAACTCCAGTTGTTGTGCAACTTCAAAGTTGCACAGAAAAAAGTTGCTCAGCCGTAAGGCTCAGCGACGCTGAGCCTTAAGCTCAGTTTCGGTGAGCCTTGCTCAGCCGTAACTGAGCCTAATGCTCAGCGACGCTAAGCCTTAAACTCAGTTTCGCTGAGCCTTTCGGCTCAGCCGAAACTTTAGCCGTAAAGTTCAATTTCACCTGAGCCTTACGGCTCAGTTTCAGCTGTGCTTTAAGGCTCAGCGAAGAAACACAAAGAGAGAACACGTGGGATCTACTTATGGATCTACATGATCACCATAGGGCTAGTTCTTTCTATGTAATATTGATTCAACACAATTTATATTAAGTAGAAGCATTATTAACTAAAAGTCTACAGTATAAAGCATGAGCATAACTAATAAATAAATTAAGTTTTCAGTCAATACCCCGGGAATATTGCCGGTACCCGGCCTTTGTTTGCTTCTTGAAGAGGCACACGTCTCACCTTCTCCAATAAGCTGCGTGTAAAGATTGTTTAGCTTGTCGTGAGAGAGCTCACCACCTTGACTCTCGGTCATTTGAGCAACCCGCTCATTGTATTTTGCCTGTAATTTACATAAAAGTTAGATATTGTATTGTTTAACAGGATTAGAAAATTGTAAACTATAATTTAAAACTTTTGTTGATTACATACAACAAACTGTTCCGAGTACTCATCAACCTATCCCCATCTATAGAACCGTCTGGTTTCTCAACATAATGTGTTCGAATATAAACCTGCATGAAAGTTGGTGTTCGACCTTGTTCTTTCTCCTAAAAAATAAAAACAATTTATCGCATCTTTATTTGGATTGTATGCTATTATTAGTTAATAATTTAAACAATTACCATATCGTTCATCCATTGTGCCATTGACTTCGAACCACATCTATGTGGCCTTGGATTATTTTTTCGCGAGCATCTATGTGGCCTTGGATTATCAATATAAAATTGAAGTTTAAGTGACACGATCGAACAAGAATTAAATAGAAGGAACACAATCATAGAAGAAGAAGAGAGAGAGACAGAGAGCGATAGCTAAGATTGGTTAAAAATTATAAAGCTTTTGTTTTTAAAAGTAAAATTTTAATGGATTGTCTTTGTAATTAAAATTGATAAATTGAGGATAATACAAAAAAAACGATTGGATTCCTTGTGATACATGGGGAAAAGAACAAAGCAATTGAACCCAATCACCTTCACCAACAAATATTTTTTTCCTTTTTTCCCCAATATTCACATTCGCGTTTCTTGTTTAATACACTCTGCTTGCTTGATTTCACGCGTAAGATCTCCAAATCGCATAAAATGAAATCATGCCCAACAGTAAAACAACATCATCCTTTTCACGCGTGACGCGTCAATCCCATTTACCATACTTCACACTAATCGAATTAATAACCAGGAAATTGTTCAGCAAGTAATCTTCATTCTCCGGTCAAAATTCAAACAAATATACAATATATACTACATAACAATAGTGGAAGTATTGATAAGAGGAAACATTAAATATTCCGATCTTAATGGCCTATTTATACTGAAGTCAATTCACAGAAACAAACGCAAATTGTCCTTGTTACTTCCCGGTTCCAAGAGCACTTCTGTTTTGTAGTACCATTGCATGATCCATGGTTTTCTCTTGTTTCTGCGGCGGAATTTCAAGCTCTGATCAAGAGGCAGCCGAGGCTAAAATTCATAAAAAGAGGTGGTGGCGGAGATTTAGAGCAAAGAAGACTGTTGCTCCTGTTGATTCTGCCACGAAAAATAATACTACTTCTAAAGACACCATTGGCAACTCTATGAATAATAGAAAAATGGCTGTTAAGAATGCCTTCTTTCAAGCAAAACATAAGGTAAGCAATTAACTTAGCTTTTTAATTATTATTTTACAGTTGTGTTTATGACCTTTATGTTGAACTGAATTAATCAAAAGGTTAACATTTGCTTGGTTATATGTATACTTTTTCAACAAAAAACAAATTATGAAAGAAATACATTTATAACACGATGTATTTACTATTTATATGAATGGAATTTTGTTTTTTATTACTCGGTGATCAGTTCATGGAAATGAAATTAATCCAAATTGTGTCTCCTACATCCAATATATATTGCTACTTAGTTTAAGTGATTACATACTTTTTATACATATATCAATCAACTACTTACGTATGTACCAAAAAAACTGAACAAGAAGTTGCAATATCAATCAAGAAATCAAAGTGCTGATCCTACCGAAAACTGACATATTTATTGAAATTTGAAACTTGCAAGGCGTACCTGTCATCAAGATCAAACCTTGAGTTCCACCATTAGGGTTTCTTTTAAGTAAATTTAACCTAAATTTTCAGCAGATGTAGCAAAGTCCTAGTTCTAGGTTTTAAACTAAAACAAGTCTAAAATAATAAAGTCAGACTCAAAATATCCAAGTGTGATAAATTTCTCATTTCATCCACGTTTTAATTAAATTCCACTGAAGATGTTTGACTATTAATTTCAAGGCATATTGGGAGCGTAAAACTTGTTAGTTAATATTCAAGGCACTTCATCTTTAGTAAAGTCACTAACATATAATGATTAACTAAACAAGAATATGTTTTCATGATTAACAGGATTTGCAAATACGGCAAATGGCCTTCTTTTACTAATATTACAATATATTGACTTTGTTGCATATATGACTTTTGTCACGTTATTAAGCACATGTAGATTAGGCTAACTCCATTTGCAACTCTACTTAAAGTCCTGTTAAAAAGTCAACTTAGATAGCATTAAATTCAAATAAATAACAACCAAAGGCTGACAAACTAAACTAATGAACAACTTATATATTCTGAACTGTTTCAACTTTCAAATCATCTGGTCGTGTACAATGTCCTAACAAGAGCTTGCTTATTTGTATCAGGAGAAGAAAAGGGCAGAGAATCCACTAAAATCATCTATCTGCCGTGCAATCACACAGTGTAAAACAAATGTTCAAACTGATGCTATTCACAACTGCGGGAACAATGAAATAGTACGCAGAGATGAAATTTCTTCAATACTTGAGCCTGATTCTACTTCCGTGATATCTACAGTTCTAAACAAGAAGCCGAATAAGAAAAAGAATATATGTCATAAACCTGAAATTACCTGTGGATATATTTTCCTCATATTGGTGCTTGTAACCACGATTTTCGGCGGTCGTTTTGTTGCTACAATAAGCCTGGCTGCAAGTTTTTATATCATGCCTTACTTGAGAACAAAGAAAAATGTGAGGTATTATTATCAAAAGGAAAGGTTATGATCAAACCGAGTTGGATTATTTGAGGTTTGATCGATATATGAAGAAGGTTGTGTTACAAGGACTCTTGGAAAGAAAAAGAACAAAATAATGTTTCCCAATTTATTTTATTTTTTGTAGGGTTATCATTAGTCATTTTGCTCGCCAAATGAGAAATGTCATATATATTTTACGAACTATTCCAAATTATTCCAATAGCACTGATCAATCCACTGTACACTTTGATGTTAGCAAGTATTCAAGGTTAGACTAGTTTTGGTCAAATGAGCCTAACATCCCAGCTAATGTGTGTGGCATATCACAAGTACAAATAAGCAATCAGAGTCACAAAGAAATCACACGGTAACCAGAGAATAATCTAAAAAGCAGTAAAAGAACACAAAAATTTTATAGTAGTTCGACAAACTTTGACCTACGTCTGCTTGTAGTAATTTTTATTTATCATGTTGATGACAAGTAATTGATTGTTTGTATAAATGAAGAGTGTAGAAGATGCTGTATTCAACGAATGTTGAGCTTCTGCATGGAGAAGAGGAGAAGATTCCATTTTTCATAGTATTTGAAGGTTTATCTATAGCCGAGTATGGCGGTGGATTGGGCTGAAATCATGCTGAAGACCCACGTAAGCATGGCGACCGAGTCTCTGAAGTGGGGCTCGGATCACCCCACATCTTCGGGTTCTGTAAAGTGGGTCCTTCTATTCTCTTCTTTTCTTTGTGTTTTTATTATTGGTTCACCCTTTGATTTTTGAGTTGTTGACGTAGTTTTTGTTAAAATAATAAACTTACGTTCTAATTAAGTGTATGTTTGTTTCTTTCTAAAAGGTCATGATGTTTCACAAATAGTCATGTTGTTTTTCAAGGTGTCTCTTGTAATCTTTAAATATCTATGAAATGAAGAAGTGAATAACAAGTTCTCCAGCAACAATTCTTTCTCCTCTGTAAAACTGAAACTCCATTTTCTCTCCAACAATCTGGTATCAAAGCACACAAATTTCAGAATCATGATGAATGGAATGATCCATTGCAAATATCCACAACTCACTAAGAGAACTATGACAATTGGTGCATTAGAATGAAGGCTTTGCTGGGATCTCAAGATGTATGGGATATGGTAGAAGATGGCTGTGATGAGCCAGAAAATGAGGAGCAATTGACAGTTCCTCAAATCCAAAATTTGAAGAAGTTGAAGAAGAAAAAACAGCAAGCACTTTCTCTAATCCATATATGTTTGGATGAGAACATGTTCGTGAAAATTTCTAATGTCGCCACAGCGAAGGAAGCATGGGAGATCCTTAAAAATTCCTTCAAGGGGAAGGATAAGGTGATCAAGGTACGTGTGCAGACCTTGAGAAGTGAGTATGAGAAACTCAAGATGAAGGATTCAAAGTCGATTGAGGAGTTCTTTACTAGGACTTTAGTAATTTTTAATCAGTTGAAGAGATATGGAGAAACAATGGAGGATGTTCTTGTGGTAGAAAAAATTCTTCGTTCACTTACTCAAAGTTTTAATTATGTTGTGACGACAATTGATGAATCAAAAGATCTGGAGACCATGTCTGTAGATCAACTCTTGGGATCATTACAAGCCCATGAGGAAAGGTTGAAGAAACGAGAAGAACCCGTCGCACAAGCTTTGCAAGAAAAGCTGAATTTGAATGATAAAGAAGACAAAAAGTCATTTGAAGGAAGATATGGAAGAGCAAGAGGAAGAGGTAGAGGTTGTGATTGGAGTAGTAGGGGTAATGGAAGAGACAGAGGAGGCAAAAATTACAATAATTATGAAGCAGCAAATTTCCGGCAATGGAATTCGAGAGGAAGAGGAAACAATATGCATGGACGTGACAAAAGTCGTGTGAAGTGCCATAATTGTCAAGGATTCGGCCACTATGCAGCGGAGTGCAGATCCAATTCTTGTAAAGATGAACATGCAAACTTTGCCGAGGCTGAAGAAGATGAAGAATCAACTTTGTTGCTGACATGTAATGGAGATGAAGAAAGAAGCAAGGAGTCTTGGTATCTCGACTCAGGTGCAAGCAATTACATGACTGGAAACAAGGAGCTTTTCTATGAACTTGATGAATCTAAGAAAGGAAATATTTCCTTTGGTGATAAAACAACAGCTCCAATTATGGGCAGCGGTGACATCCTTATAAGAATGAAGAATGGAGATCATGATTTTATTTCTCATGTTTATTATGTTCCAGCATTGAAGACAAATATTTTAAGGACAACTTTTAGAGAAAGGTTATGAAGTGGAGACGAACAAGAATGGGATGATCGTGAGAGATGAAAAGAGAAGACTAATAGCAAAAGTTCTTTTGACGTCAAACAAGATGTTCAAATTAAAAATCAACAATGATCGCCCCATGTGTTTGAAAGCTTCATCATCAGATTCTGCATGGTTGTGGCATCAGAGAATGGGTCACTTGAATTTTGGAGGATTAGAGCAATTGCACAATCAACAATTGGTGCAAGGATTACCTTTCATAAAGCATCCTAATCAAATTTGTGAAGGTTGTATGTGTGGAAAGCAATCAAGAAGAAGTTTTCCGAAGGTGTCTTTGTCCAGCACTTCAAAACCACTTGAATTGGTGTATGCTGATATATGTGGCCCTAATAATCCAAGTTCACATGGAGGAAGCAGGTATTTTTTTATTATTCATTGATGATTATACTCGCAAAACTTGGGTTTATTTCTTGAAGGCAAAATCCGAGGCATTTGAGGTATTCAAGAAGTTTAAGGCACTAATTGAGAATGAAAGCGGTTTGAAGATTCAATCCTTAAGGACTGATCGCGGAGGAGAATTCACGTCAGAGAAGTTTAATCAGTTCTGTGAGTATCATGGTGTTCGTCGATCACTTACTGTTCCTAGATCGCCTCAACAGAATGGTGTTGTGGAGCAGAAGAATAGAACTATTCTTAACATGACCTGAATCATGATGAAGAGCGCGTGCATGCCAAAAGAATTCTGGACAGAAGCGGTAGCTTGTGCAGTTTACTTGAATAACAGATGTCCAGCAAAGAAAATTATGCAAAAGACCCCTCATGAAGCATAGAGCGGGAAGAAACCAAATCTTTCTCATTTAAAAGTATTTGGCTGTGTTGGTTATGCTCATATGGTTGATAAACTGAGAAGCAAACTGGATGATAAAAGTGAGAAGATGGTGTTTATTGGTTATGCGAAAAATTCCAAAGGTTATAATTTCTATAATCCAAGAAACGGAAAAGTTATCATAAGAAGAGATGCGGAGTTTGAAGAAGAAGGCCACTGGAATTGGGAGGTTTCTCAAAACGAAAATTATAGCTTTCTTCTTATGTTTGATGATGATTTATTTGCAAGTCAGACTGAAGGAGAAATTGCTACACCAAATTCACCTTCCACGGATACAACAAATTTATCTCCAGAAAGCTCTTCTGAAAAGCAACCTCGAATGAGGAGTTTGAACGAGATTTATGAAGAGACCAAAGAAGTAGACAGCACTACTTTATTTTGTTTGATGGCTGATTCTGAACCTGTGCAATTTGAAGATGCATTTCAAGACAAGAATTGGAGACAAGCCATGGATGAAGAGATGGATTCCATCAGAAAGAACAATACTTGGGAACTGACAACACTTCCAAAGGGAAAACAAACAGTAGTAGTGAAGTGGATTTTCAAGATGAAGAAGAATGCTAAAGGAGAAATTGAAAAGTACAAAGCCCGCCTTGTTGCAAAAGGCTTTTCTCAAAAGGCTGGAATTGATTATGAAGAAGTATTTGCGCCCGTGGCCCGGTTGGATACAATTCGGTTGGTCATTTCCTTAGCAACTCAATAAGGATGGAAGATTCACCTAATGGACGTCAAGTCGGCATTCTTGAACGGAACACTTGAAGAAGAGGTGTATGTGAATCAACCACTGGGTTACGTTGTTAAAGGGCAAGAAGACAAAGTGTTGAAGTTAAATAAGGCTTTGTATGGTCTTAAACAAGCTCCAAGAGCTTGGTATTCTTGCATTGATGAATACTTTCAGAAGATTGGCTTTACAAGATGTCCTTATGAGCATGCTTTATATGTTAAGGAGGGGAAAGATGGAAAAATAATGTATGTATGTTTATATGTCGATGATTTGATATTCACAGGATGTGATCAGAAGATGATTGAAGAATTCAAGAAGTTAATGACAACGAATTTCGAGATGACAGATTTGGGCCTGATGTCTTACTACTTGGGTATCGAAGTTAAGCAAAGTGATGAAGGAGTCTTCTTATCTCAGAAATCATATGCTGGAGCTATTCTAAAGGAATTCAAGATGGAAAAATGCAACTTAGCTTCTACGCTAGTTGATTGTCGAAACAAGTAGTCGAAGAATGAAGATAAAGTAGATCCAACTTTGTTTAGAAGATTGGTTGGAAAGTTGAGATTCTTGACGTATACAAGACCAGATATCTTATATGGAGTTGGGCTCATTAGTCGGTACATGCAAGATCCAACTTCGTCGCATATGGAGGTAGCAAAGAGGTTACTTTGTTACATCAAAGGTACAATTGATTATGGCTTATTTTATTCATCTCAAAACAATTTTAGACTGTTCGGATTCAACGATAGTGACTGGGGAGGAGATGTCAATGATCGAAAGGAAAGAAATTCAGCTTAAACATATCCCATCAAAAGACCAGGTTGCTGATATTTTTCCTAAGCCTTTGAATTTTGAAGACTTCGGCAGATTGAGAGCTCTTCTTGGCGTTACTAAAGGATGAAGATCATAAGTTTAAGAAGGGGTGTTAAAATAATAAACTTATGCTCTAATTAAGTGTCTATTTGTTTCTTTCTGAAAGGTCGTGTTGTTTCACAAATAGTCATGTTTTTTTTCATGGTGTCTCTTGTAATCTTTAAATATCTATGAAATGAAGAAGTGAATAACAAGTTCTCCAGCAACAATTCTTTCTCCTCTGTAAAACTGAAACTCCATTTCCTCTCCAACAGTTTTGACCAGTTTTATATTTTGAGTTTCCGCTTTTCAAAATCTTAAAGATCCCTGTCTTAGCCAAAGTTTCTGTATCACTACTAATCCATGTCCTAGCGAAACTCTTGGTTCTACGCTTCGGATCCATGTCGATCCGTAGTCAAAGTCTTAGTTACTCGCCTTGAATCGCTACTGATACATGTCCTAGCCAAAGTCTTGGTTCTATGCTCTGGAACCCTTTCAACCCCTATCTTAGTTAAATACTTGGTTCTACTTTTAGATCCTTATCGATCCTTTCACTACCATTAGTGCATGCTCTACGCTACTGATCCATATCTTAGCCAAAATTTTGGTTCTACGCTCTAGATCCTTAATGATCTCTATCCGAAAGAGGTATTAGTTTTGTGCTCCAGATCTCTACCCATCTCTATCTTTGGAAAAGCCTTTTCTGGACTTAGCTAGTTACAAAGTACCATTCAAGTGAATCCATTTATTCATAGCTTCATATGTACGTTCATACTCGATTCTAGAGCGATATGGCTATCCCTCAAGACTATCCGCCTTGATGGTTTTATAATCTAGGTATTCGAGTCCATAACGTAATGATCTTATTAAAAAGGAAACTTAATACCTATCTCATAAAATTTATTTTTCTATGAAAGATATGTTTTGTATAACTCAGTATCTGCAATCTCTTCATATTGTTCATGCGTTGTTTGTTCCAAACCATTAATTAGTGTATGATTTTGCCGGATAGTTTATATCTCTGGCAGTTGCACCAAGGTTACTTTGGCGGCCTCGCCGATCTAATGTTTAAATATATGGTCACTCTGAATCGATGCTTGCTAACACGACCTCGTCGAGTTGTTGTTTAATATCTGCAACCTCATCGGGTCAATCATTGGTATTTGCGACATCGACGGGGTTAGGTCTTGATCTCTCTGGAACCCTATCGAGCATACTCTATGCTTAATGGTCATTAGCTTCCTATGCTAAGCACCATCCAAACGTAGCTATCCTAACCTCGTGGTGCTTCTACCGAGTGTCGTTACACTCGACGGTCTAAGTATTTTCATGCAAAACATAATCCACAATTGAGGATCCTAGTCTCGTCAGACTCATTATAAGCATTGCGTTATTTAATGGTCTGTAGCCGACTAGGCTCTTACAAAGCGATGTCGAACTTGATGATCCTAATCTAACTGTCCCATGCACAAAGTGACCCGACCCTAACCAAGCGTTATTCATTGTCGAGGATCCCAATCGGATCATCACATGCACAAAACAACCTGACCATGCAAAGTGCAGCAACACTAGACAATCCTGCAACACTGGACAATCCTAACCTCCCTAGGCTCTTGTTGAGCATGATAGTACTCGACGATCCTGGCCAAATGAATCCACATCTGAACCCCTCCAACCCTTATCAAGCCGTTACGCACCCTGACGATCCTAATCGAGTCATCATGTGCGAGGATGTGCGAGGAATGACCATTGCCAAGTGTAGTGGCACTTAGCAATCGTGATCCAGGCATTCTGTATGCAAAATGACATGATATTATCAAGTTTTATTCACACTTAGCAATCTTAACGAAGTCACCATATGAGGAATGACCCGAAACCTTGCGAAGTTTAATTCACACTTGATGATCCTAAATAGGCTTCCTCACTAATCACTTGACAAAACCTCCAATCCCTTGTTGTGTGTAAGGATCCATTAGATTGTTGAAGTTGAAATTCAGTAGTGGTTTCATATTCTTTGGATATGAACAGTACTTGCCGAATAATTTTATTAAAGTATCAAAAATAGGTTTTATTACATCTAAACTCTTTGGTTGATTACCATCTTGGAGCTTGATGGATCTCACTGGTTCCCATATAGTGTAAGTGGGTTGCCACTTTTATTACAGGTTGATTAAAATTAAAAACAAGAAAAATTGTTTGTCATTAGCAAACAAGATGCCTAGAGACGAAATATTGATCCTGCACATAAGTAAGCTGGCTTAGCCATTAATAATTCAATTTACACGCCATCAATTAATGACGATCCCTCACGTGGAGCTAGGTTCACTACGATTTTGTGCATTTAACGACTACTTTGGTTCCTCCAATGCTGTTCTATTTTGGAAATACTGAGGTACTTGTCCTTTCTAGACTAGTTCCTTGTCTTTGAATTATGAATGTTTGCATTCATTGGTATTACATCGTTTATGTCATAGAGCATGCAATGTTTCTTGTCCGTCCCCTCCTGTTCCAAGAGATCTCTCTTTGTCAGCCTTCTACATGGAAAGTGATCTCACCTTTCTGTATATATTCTTTCGAAGCTGGCATTCAATTCTATATAAGAATTAAATCTTTGTCCTTTTCCCGTAATTTTCAGTTGGTCGTAGGCATCATTAGCCTTTCGTTTCCCTTTATCTTTTGAAATTGAATGGTCCTCTGCCTTCATAATATTAACTTTGAGGGCCTCACGATTAGCTCTAGCATCTGCTTGCTTCAAAAATCTGTCGATTTCATGGTAAAATTCCACAATGTTCCTTGGGCGAAATCTTTCAAAAGATATTTTGAAATTTGAATTATCTAGAATTCTAGAAATAATAGCCATTAGTCGTTGGTGGATCTGACCACAAGTATGAACGATGATATGAGTAAAGACTTGAAAAGAGAATTTTATTATACTTGAAATGTTGTAGAATATAATTGTTGCCTTACACAGGAGGCTACGGCTCCTTAAATACAAAAACAGAATAGTTTGGGCTTGGCCCAGAATAATACAAATTAGAAATAAGGCTTGGCCTATGTAATAACGGGGAGGTTGAATAAAGGTAAATACCCAATACTATGTATCATGTATATCCATTTACTCTAACTCCCGCCCTGAAACCTAACCCTAATTAGGTTTCCACGAGAAAATAAATGGCGGCTCCCAATTGAAGAAGCACTCTAATCGGTGACAGAATCTTCTAATCAGGCCTACACGATAGATGGATTATGACGTCGCTTGAGCTCTTGAGCTTAGGAGGCTTCAAATCCATTGAGAGAGGTTAAATTGTAGGTTTAAAACAGACTTGATTAGGGTCTGTTATGAAACCCTAGCTGAACTTTACAGATCCAACACCGATTTGAGGTACGCGAGAGACTAATCTGGTGTGTAGATAATTCTGCTTGACCTTTTATCTGGATATGCTGAATCAACGTTAAGCTCTTCCTTCAGTCTAATGAAATTTGGTCCTGAGAGGGGTTTTGTAAGTATATCAGCCTTTTGATGAAACGAAGGTTTATATCCTACTCTTAATTTTCCTTGTATGATTTGTTCTCTGATAAAGTACATGTTGAGCTCTATATGTTTTGTTTTTTTAGTGAAGAACAGGATTTGAAGTCAATGAAATTGCACTAACATCATCACACCATATTACTGCCTTTTTAGTTGACTTGATTCTAAGTTTACTCAACAATGATTCGATCCGTAATACTTCTGCTGTAGCACTAGCAACGCATCTGAATTCTGCTTATGTGCTAGACCTAAATACAGTACTTTGTTTTCTAGCACTCCATGATACAGGATTTTTGCCTAGAAATATACAATAGCCTGATGTTGGTTTTCTATCATCTAAGTCAGTTCCCCGGTCAGCATCAGCATATGCATTGATATTTAGAGAATTACTAGCCTTAAATGTAAGTCCATGATCAATTGTTCCCTTTAGATATCTTGGAATCCTTTTCACTGCTCTCCAATGTGTATCTAAAGGGTTTTGCATGTATTGACTAGCCTTGTTCACACTAAAAGATACGTCTGGTCTGGTTATAGTGGCATACTGTAGGGCTCCAATGATACTCCTATATAATTTTGCATCTTGAATTGCCTCACCTCTATGTTTTGAAAGTTGATTATTGATGATCATTGGAGTTGGAAGTGAATTGGCTTTGTCCATTTTTGCCTTTAGGAGAATTTCAGAAATATATTTTCTTTGGCTAAGATGAATTTCTGATTGTGATGTTTTTCTCACTTCAATGCCCAAAAAATAGCTTAAATTCCCCAAATCTTTGATTGAAAATTCTGCATTTAATTTTCCTATGATAAACTCAATTTCAGATCTACTACTACCTGTAATAATAAAATCATCAACATAAATTAGAATAAAGGTAGTATCAGTATTAGTAAATTTTGTGAAAATTGAGTTGTCAGATTTTGTAGAATTGTAGCCATAGTTGACAAGTGTTGACTTCAACTTGTCAAACCAAACTCTAGGTGCTTGCTTCAACCCATAAATTGCTTTGTTGAGCTTGCACACCAATTTTGTGTTGTTGTCATGACAAAATCCTTCAGGTTATTGCATAAACACTTCTTCCTGCAAATTACCGTTCAGAAAAGCATTATTAACATCTAATTGTCTGATGTTCCAATTTCTACTCAAGGCAATAGTCAAAACTATTCTAATAGATGAAGGCTTCACAATAGGTGAAAAAGTTTCTGAAAAATCAAAACCATACTGTTGTGAATATCCTTTTGCAACTAATCTTGCCTTGTATTTAGAAATTGAACCATCAGAATTTCTCTTTAATTTATAAACCCATTTACATCCAATTATATTTTTATTTTCTGGTTTTTCAACCAGTGACCAAGTTCCTTTCTTAATTAAAGCAACATATTCTTCTTGCATAGCTTGCTTCCAATTTTCACATTGGGATGCTTCATAGAAAGTAACTGATTCATCCTGAATGACATCAGTATTAATATTTTTGGGTTTGAAGATACCACATTTAGCTCGAGTTAACATAGGATGCTTGTTAGTATTATCAGCAACTGTAGTGCCTTGATTGATATTCTCTGTTGAATTTGTGGTAGGTGTTTGAACACCTCTTACATTGCTAGTGTCTTGACCTGATTGACTCTGATTGTCAACATTGTCATCAAAACTCTGATCTTGACCTGGCCTTCTCAAAGGCACTGTGAGTTGAGAGCTAGTGGTGGTGTCTTCCATGGCTTGCTGAGGTGGCACCATCACTTGTATTTCTTCAGGAACATCAGGTATAATAATTCTTGGATTTACTACTTTTTCAGTAGTTTTTATTTTTTCAGTACCAAAGGGAAATACCTTCTCATTGAATTTAACATGCCTAGATATAAATATCCTGCCTGTACTATCTAAACATTTGTACCCCTTTTGATTGTTACAGTAACCAAGAAAAGTACATGAAGTAGATCTAAAACTTAATTTGTGGGTATTATATGGTCTTAAACAAGGAAAACATTGACATCCAAATACCTTCAAATGTTCATAATCTGGTTTGACTTTAGTTAAGACTTCCTGTGGACTTTTAAAATTTAAAACCTTTGTTGGTAATAAATTTATCAAGTGTACAACAGTATAAAATGCTTCAGGCTAGAATTTTAAAGGCATAGATGCCTGAGCAAGTAAAGTTAAACCAGTTTCAACTATATGCCTATGTTTCCTCTCAATTAAACCATTCTGTTCAGAGGTATAAGTACAGGTAGTTCTGTGATTAATCCCCTTTTTTTTTAAAATAAGTCTTTAATGGTAAAAATTCTCTTCCACCATCAGTTTGCATAATACCCACATGCTGACCAGTCATATTTTCTACCTTATTAATGAACTGGATAATAGTATTACAAGTTTCTGATTTAGATTTTAACATATAAATCCAAGTAAACCTAGAGTATGCATCAATGAAAGATATATAGTATTTAAATCCATAATCAGAACTGATAGATGTTGGACCCCATAAATCAGTGGCAACAAGTTCTAGTGGTCTAGAATAACTTGTGTGTGAATCTGGAAACGCAAGTTTATGACTCTTTCCCAATTGGCAAGAGGAACATATATATGAATCAGGAATTTTATCAATAGAAAAATTATTACTATTCAATACTTCTTTTACAATTTTGCTACTAGGATGTCCTAACTTGCAATGCCACAAATCAAATTTACTAAAATACTCAGAATCATTCATGTATGTCATCATACAATTTTTCTTATTACAAACTGGGTTTTTATGATCATTCAAGTCAAATCTGTACAACCCATTAAATTCTCTACCCTGCAAAATGATTTCTTGAGTTAGTATATCTTTGATAATGCAAGTATTTGGATAAAATTCAAAATAAACATTATTATCATTAGCAAATTGGGAAACACTCAACAGATTCTTCTTAATAGAAGGGACCCTTAGAAGATTTTTTAAAATTAATTCTTTAGGTCCAAATAAACTTGCATTTCCAGTGTGTGTTATTTGTGCAACTTTACCATCACCCACTAGTAAATTTTTCATACCTTTGTATTCCTTGTTGCCCAAGTTTAATTTGCTAAATTATTTGTGACATGATTTGTAGCCCCAGAGTATGGATACTAGCAATCATCATTAGCATCATATGTTGAGGTTGATTCTGTGTTTAAAACTTCTGATTGACTTTTATTGCAATCTTTCTGCACACTGACTAGATTTACATTGTTGTTGTTGCCTTGTTGTGAGGGGTTGTAATTAGAGTTATATCTGAAATAACATTTGTTGGCACTATGACCAAACTTTTCACAGATTTCACATTTAACTCTGTTGGTATTATTACCATTTCTACCACCTCTTCTGCCTCCTCTATTTGCAGACCCACCCCTCTGATTATTATTGAATTGACCCCTTGAACCTTGATTTCTTCCTTGCTGTTTTCCCTTGTTATAAGTATAGTTCACAGCCATGTCAGAGTTTAATACTTTGTTGTGTTCTACACTTCCTTCATGTGCAAGAAGAGTAGAATACACAAACTGCAAACAAGGGTTAGGATCCATGGTTGATATAATTGCCACAACAGCTTCATACTCATGATCTAATCCACTAATTATATACAACACATGCTCAGAATCAGAAACTTTATGACCTGCAGAAGCCAATTGATCACACAGATTCTTGACCTTAAGTAAGTACTCATTCATACTCATTTCATTTTTCCTCATGGTCTGCAACTGTCTTCTATAATGCATTATCCTAGCAGAAGATTGAGAAGTAAAATTCCTTTCTATTGTAGACCATACTTCTTGGGCTGTTTTACACCCAATTAATTAAAGTAGGATATTAGAACTTATGGATGACATCATCCATGCACATACAAGACTATCTTGTCTCTGATGAACTGCATATTCAGGATTTGGTACAAGTTGATTATCTTTATCTTGAATGAACTTAGGTGGAATTATCTTTGTACCAAGAATGTAATCTTCTAACCCGTATCCTCTAATTGCAGTTTCTATTTGTAATTTCCAGAGTAAAAAGTTGGCCACATCAAGCTGAACAGAAATAATTTGGCTTTGTGGTTTGATAATGGCCTTCATCAGGTCATTAACTGGATCATCAGAAGAAAAACTCTGTGCACCTCTAGTGATAGAACCGTGAGGAGTGGTATCTCCTTCATTTGACATGGTGAACAAAAAGAGATCACAGAATTTGTAAGAGGAGTTTAAAAACAGACAATCTTGAATTGAGAATCAAAGAAGACACTCAGGTGAGAATATGATGCTATCAAGGAATTCAGGTGATGAATACTTGCAATTATCCTTTTGAAATAGGGATAACAATGACCAATGAGTTTCTTTTGACTGCACTTATCTTCAACTGATGTTTTTCTTGAAAGTCTTGATTGATTTTCTGATCAAATTTTGAAATTTCTCTTTATAACAGCTATTCTTTGATAAACTGATGCAGCCAGAGTGATGAACTGGGCGTGGCACAGTTTATCAGAAATGGCAACAACTTTCAAATGATAAGATCTTCGATCTTGGATGAAAGGAGTCCAAGTGATGAATCCTTTCCGATGGACAATATATTCTAATCAATCTTGAAACAGATGATTCAGAAAAAAAATCAGAATTTTCAGGATCTAATGCTGTCAAGCACAAAGATCTGCTCTGATACCAAGTTGAATATATGAAACTGAACAAGTCTGAATGATGATATGAGTAAAGACTTGAAAAGAGAATTTTATTATACTTGAAATGTTGTAGAATATAATTGTTGCCTTATACAGGAGGCTACGGCTCCTTAAATACAAAAATAGAATAGTTTGGGCTTGGCCCAAAATAATACAAATTAGAAATAAGGCCTTGGCCTATGTAATAACGGGGAGGTTGAATAAAGGTAAATACCCAATACTATGTATCGTGTATATCCATTTACTCTAACTTGACCGATCCACATAAACAACTGTCATGCTAAATCTTTCTATGTAGATTTTGTCTAATCCTCTGCTTGACTATCATCAGAGTCATTACCTTCTTCAGTTGAGTGATGTAGTGATGATCTCCATACACTATTAATGCTTATATAACCAAATAACGCATTGTACAAGCGTTAAATCAATGTGTAGCGGTTGTCAAGAATTTTTTTTGTGGAATATAAGAGAAAAGAGAAAGAAAAGAAGGAAATACTAGAGAAGAGAAAGAAGAGAACATAAAACTCAATCAAAGAACATGTCACATATCTCATAGCACATCAAATAACATAAAATATTAACAATCACATATATAAAACAGGAAAGACAATAGCAACAATTTAAATGTATAATCAGAGTATACACGCTCAATAGTTATACCAAACAGTAGTAGAGTTTATATAAGAGATAAATAAACCCAACTGATAAACTATATCAAATAAGAATACATAACGTTGTCTAGGATCTACAGTGTCATACAACAGAATGAACAATAAGGATATAAATATAAATTATAAAATATCATCTCTTTCTAGTCCACCTGTACAACTTTGAGTAATTCCCATACTTGTCACCTGATCTGCTCACCAGCATCTTCGATGAGCACCAAAGGTGACAAGAGGAAAATAAAACCTTGGGTCAAACAATAATTCGATGTGAGCGATAATAAACCTCAAAGTACTGTAAAAGTTGTGATGAGCCGCCCTACCGCCCGATTCAAACCGATAATCCAACTGGCTTAAACCGATCAACAAGACGTATCGCTTGGAATAACGACTATTAAGAACTGAACAAAACAACTTTTTCATTATCATTACAATAACTTTTACATCAGAGTACATTAATAAATACATCGCACCTGACATAACTATATTAGAGTATAACATGTATACAGCAGAAAAACTCCCAATGGAAGAAATAAAATGCTCTGAACACAACTTTAGCTTCAATCCAACATTTACTCTATAAAATATCTGCAAACCAAAACTTGTAAACTGCCCGTGTGGAAAATATGAGCACCCAAAGTTTAGGTGGGAAATAATGAACTCCGAGTCAGTCATGGGACTGGTATGACAACTAAAACACTTATTTACCATATTTCAAAGTTAAGTAAATCACACGACCATGTCGTATAATATGGAACGGATTTTCTCCACATGAATACCAATCATAAACTACTCCCAATGCTTTTTTAAAATGAATCTATTTAAGACTCAAGTCCCAACACACAATGCAGCGCAAATTGGAGGAAAGGGTTTTACCTTATAATAACCAAACATGCTTGATACGTGAAATTCTCTTTTATTATTACTAGTGCATAGTGTCAAAATAATTTTCGAAAGTAAATGCATAAATCTCAACTCGCATAATGTCCCATCCTATTATGTTAGATATTAGGTTACAACTGAAAACACAAAGCTCGTATTGGAAGTTGGATTCCATTAATGACCAAGGCAAAGGATCTTCCTTAATAGTTCAAAACATCTAGTAATATTTCCTAGGACTCAGACGCATGCGATCCTTCGGAGTAGCAGAACCGGTCAACAATAACGGGTTGATTAGAATCTTTTCTGAACATAACATTCCCTAGTCGTATTTGATCATCGTCCAAGGCACCTTGTTCTATCATCCACATAACTAAACTTGCTTGGGCTTCATACCATATCATCCACATAAGTAAGCATATATATATATATATATATATATATCCCATATATGTTTGTATATTTTTACATAGAAAATTTAACTCACTTGTCCAACATAGTAACTGGGACATAATTTATTTATTTTTTGAATTGGGTTAATCTTTGTTGGGAAACATTACCAAAAATTATTTACAAAATACGGCCATCGACTCACGTGGCATTCAAACTAAACAATTTCCAAATTAAACTTAACATCAGTTAACCCACTCCAGAAACTATCCATCTTCTTTCTGCTTCCCTTAATGGCGGTTGCTGGTCCACGTTTGTATAACTGGTTTCAGAAGTTTCTTCCATTGTCGATCTATGGTCCGCTTCTCCATACACATCTTATGTTCGTCTCAAGCTATCAGTTTGATTTTTAATCTTTTTACTCATGATTTTAATTTCGTTTACCGTGATTATGCTTAAAACTGATGCATTTCTCTCTTTTTTCTCAAATATTCTGCGATTTGGCCTCTCTCTCCATAACATCCAAACATCACATGCAACGATGGATCTCCTAATTTTGGTTCCCAGGTTCACCACATGATTGTGGAAGACCAGGTAATTAACAATTTTATGAATTTAAGAGCTTTCTGTTGTAATTTCGAAATAGCTATAATAGTAATGTAGAACTGCTTTTGAATAGTCACACTCAAAGAAAATATGATCATGATTCTCATCGTTTAAGTAACATATGACACATTGTAATTTATTCATAATCCCCCAATTACAAAGTCTTTCTCTGGTAGTAAGTCTTCGAAGTATAACTTTGTACAATGTGTTAGACATTTTAAGGCTAATAGCAGAATCCCAAACAGTTGAACTCTAATTCACCTAATTATCTGTGTTTCGAGTGTTTTCCCAAGCTGTTCTTGTCGTGAACCCAACTTTGTTGTTTTTCCATTTCCATATATCATATTCCCTATCAAATAATAAAGTCATTCCTCCGATTTTTGCTTTTATTTCTGCATTACATGGTAAATTATCACATCTACATTCATTATTGACAATTAAATCATCCACTTAGAAACAGGGCAGCCATCCACCTTAGAAACAGGGAAGCCAAAAGCAGAGTATGTATCCCAACCCAATCTATTTATCAATGCTTCACCATCTATCCATGGATCGAACCACAGATCTGTTTCTCTTCCTTTTGCAAATTCTCTCTCACAATTCTTAGCTAAGATGTTTCTAACTCTGAGAAATGCTTTCCAATTAACGGATGCATTATTATCGATACCCACATGCCAAAAATTTCTTTTCAGATATCTTCCTCTCATCCATCTTTCCCATAAGCAATCTGATTAAATAATTTTCCAGCCTTGTTTTAGAACGAAAACTTGTCTCATGTTTCGAAAATTCCTTAGTCCAACTCCACCTTCCTCTTTTGGTTTGCACAAATCAATTTTTTTTAATTAAATGCATCCCCCTTCCAAATGAAATCAACACAAACCTTTTCAATTATATTGATTGAGGCATCTGGTATTTGGAAAGACTGCATCTAGGAATTGACTTTTAGAATAATAACAATGTGAATCAGTTCAATTCAGCCAGCAAACGATAATAACTTTGAACTCCACCCTTGTAATTTCTCTTTAATATTAGAGACCAATGCTGCACATTCTTTGTCCGTAATTTTCTTATTAGATAATGGAACTCCCAAGTATCTCACCGGTAGTTCACCTTGTTTAACACCCAAAATTCTTTTGTTGGTATCTTTACATTTGCAGTATTTATTAAAATAGCATTTTGATTTTTGCTCATTCACCTTTAATCCCATAAACTTTTCCAAATCACCAAAAATGCTAGTAATAGTTCTGGTTGCTTTGTCTGATGCCTTAGTACAAATAATCAAATCATCAGCGTATAGTAAATGAGTGAGGCTAGGCTGGAAATTATATATAGGATGCATATTACCATCATACTCTTCTAATTCCATCTACAAAGAAAAAAATTCCATAGTTATTGTGAATAGGTACGGGGAGAGAGGATCTCCTTGCCTGAGACCACGATTGGAATAAATATGCCCTTTAGGAACACCATTAATCAATATGGAAAATGTAGGGGGTTGAATACACTCTTTGATTAGATTTACAAATTTCCTGGGAAAACCCATAGCCAAAAGCATATGTATAATGAAACCGCAATTGATTTTATCATATGCTTTATAGAGGTCCACTTTCAAATAGAACTTATCTGCACCCTGCTTATTGAAATTTCTTACCATCTCACGTGCCAGAAGCAAATTCTCTGAAATGCTACGGCCTTTTGATAAATCCACTCTAAGACTCAACAATAATGTCTGGTAATATTTTCTTCATTCTGTTGCATAACACCTTGCACAGTATTTTATAAATAACATTACAACAAGCATTATGTTTGTATTCTTCAATTCTATCTGAATTCTTGACACTAGGAATAAGACAAATGAATGTGTGATTTATTTCCTTCATAATTTTTGTTGTGTCAAGAGCTTCTTGAATTGATTCAGCTACATAACTTTTTAGGACCTCCCAATACCTTATGTAGAAACTGGATCCTAAGCCATCGGGACCCAAAGATGCTTCGATAGGAATGGATCGGATAGCCTCCCATACTTCAGAAAAGCCGACCCTATCACCCAACATTATCCTTCCACTGTCATTAGTCAACCGTCTGCACTAGATACGGGGTAAGTTAGTTTCACAAATACCATTTTAAAGATTAGAATAATAATTTAAAGCTGTAGATTCCATTATGTTCTTTTCATTAGACCAGGAACCATCTGGATTGATCAACTGAAAGTTATTATTCATTTGAATACGAATAGTCATTTTAGTGTAAAAAAATTTGTGCATTCGTCCCCTTCCATCAACCAGTGCTCCTTAGCTTTTTGTTTTATTTCTATGGCTTTAGCTTTGAGTAGCTCCTTCAGATTGTTTTGTGTAGCATAATATTCAGACCATGTTGAATCATTTGCTCTGCTATCATCAACTTGTTGTAGTAATCCTTCAGTGCTATTTTCCAATCTCAAATTTTGGTCATTTTCTTTTGGTCTTTCTTTATTCCACTATGTCAGTCTAGATTTTTCAAATTATAAATTTTGAAGCAATAAGTAAGATGCACGTCTAGGTTGTAACACACATTTGTTAAGGTCCACAACCTCCTGACAACCCTCTTTCATAAACCAATCATTAACATATCTGAAATGCTTACCTTTTGCATTCTCTTCCTTTTCTAACAAATTTATTAAAAGTGGATTGTGGTCACTCATTGAATTATGCAGAATTTTGACTTTAATTTCTAGAAATTTATTAATGCAGGTTGCACTAACAAGAACCCTACCAAGTTTACATGAAATTTTCTTACTTTCTCCACTCCTCCGTGTGTATTTTAGGCCTATGTGGATGGGTTCCAGTAATTCAGCACCTATACACAATTGTTAAAATTTTCTAGTTGGGAAACACCCAATGTAAGTCCACCAATTTTTTTGTCTGATTTAAGCACAACATTAAAATCTCCCATTATCATCCATGGTATGTTGATTGCATTTGAAAGTTTTTAATTTTCTCCCAAAAGCTGCATCTTCCTTAGGCTAAATTGCTTGCGTAAATTGTAGTGAAATACATACCTAAACCTCCTATATTTTTTGCAAGCATAGTAATTTGTTGAGTGTCTTTGTCAGTCACTTGCATTTGCCAAACCGAGTTACACCACATACATAGAATTCTACCTTTGCTACCTATGTCATTATTGTGAACAAATTGCCATTCATCACCAAAACTCGCAGTAAAAAATTTGACATTATCCCCGAGTTTATTTTCAAGAATACTTGACACAGAAGGAGCAAAGTTCCTTCTAATATTATAGAGGTCTAATTGGCGAGAATCACCATTTAAACCTCTGACATTCCAACTTACTATAATCATTTGGAGTTGGTGGAGCCGGTCCTCGTTATCCTAGGAGTCACTACAAGAAAAAGTAGAATATACATCACAGTTTTAACATCGATCGTAAATTCAGCCGATGTCAAAACATTTTTTAACATCGTTAATTTGTAAAGTGATGTTGTCAGTTTCTCAGACATCAATTTGTTGAACGACTGATGTCTTAAATACACTTTTAAAAAATTGAACTTAGGCCATACCAAAAATCTTGGCTATAACATCACTTATTAAAATAGTTGTTGTCTATTACATCGCTTGTTAAATGTATTATTATTAATGATTAATAATTAGCAAATTTTAGTTAATATTTATTAATTATATTTTTATAGTTAACATTTTTTTAGTAATTATAGTTAATATTTATTATTTATAATTAATATTTATTAATTACATTATAATCAGTAAATTATAGTTAATATTTTTTAGAAATTATAGATAATGTTTATTAATTATATTATAATTAGTAAATTATAGTTAATTTTTTTAGTAATTAGAGTTAATATTTATTAATTATAGTTAATACTTATTAATTATATTGTAATTAGTAAATTATTGTTAATATTTTTTTAGTAATTATAGTTAATAATTATTGATTATAGTTAATATTATAATCAGTAAATTATAGTTAACATTTTTTGTATATTTATTAATTATAGTTAATATTGTTAATTATATTTTATAGTAAAATTATATCTTACATTAATAAATAAATTGAAATGTGCTCTAACATCAGTTTCTATGCATCATTTACATCAGCTTCATGCGTGATATTAAAGGTCTCATGATTTGCTTTCCTTGTCAATCCGCACACCCATAATTTCCTATATCTAACCGTTGATCACTTCTACTAATCCGCAACCATCAAAACCCTTAAATCAGCCTCTTCCACGTCATCAGTAATTTCCCTCTTCATGTTTCTAACACTCCCGCTTCACTTTTCAACCGTTCTCATTTTATTTCTCAACACAGACCAAATCCGTTTCTTCTCCATCCCAAATCGAGATTCCCTTCCCTTTTCTTCACTGAATCAAAACTGTTTCTTCCCTCAATTAAAATTCAAACCTTGTATAGAAAAAAGGGAAAATCAAATCCTTTTTTGAACTAATGGCGGTGGCGTTACAAGCTAGGGTTTTGAATCCCTTTGATTTGAGGCTTGCGCTTTCTTATCTGCTCCAATTCCCAGTATCAATCTCTGTTGCTTTACTCAAGTTTAAATGCTTTAAGTCGATCCAAGATTGATTGTTCGATCTCTATTATGATTTTTTGTTCGAATTTATGTTTGATTTATGCTCGAACTTGGATGCTTACCAATGGTGAATTGTGTGTGAATTTATAGGGTTCCTAAGTCCAATAATATCTCTGATTTCTTATTTGATTTGTCGGGATTGTTTGCTCCAGTTTTATCCAGTTTGAAATGTTCAACCCTTTTGGAATTTTTGTATATAATAGGGTTTGAACTCGAGTGCTTATTGGGATTTTTGATTAAGTCTTTTGACCTTATTTCAACATCTGGAGCTGATTTTTTTTGTTTAACACCTTTTTGAGAGAACCTAACATTTTTTGGGTTTTACATAGGAAAGATTAATGCCGACTGTTATCATAGTTCCTTACTTTTATCAATTACATACTGAGTTTCTTTTATAGCTCTTATTGAGAGAACTTTGGTCATGATTGTTCTTAATAACAGTTTCATCTATATCAGGGTGCATGTTTAGATTTCCTAAAGTTTAGAATTTCTCGCATCAAGCCTAGTATCCCATTAGTTAGCAAATTTCCCATGACTGTATCATTGTTTTGAATGCCAGAAGTATTCGGGTTATCAGAGGGGGTTCGATCATCATCAGAATTATATGCATAGTCTTGCTGAATAGAAAACTATAAGGTAAGAAACAGGAACTACAATAACTGCATCAAATAGGAACCACAATAAAAATATGTATATAAAGATACAGTCATTGTTCGTGTGGTCTATCACAATACTATGGGGTATTCCAATTTTGCAGAAGTATTTGGGTTACTCCTATTTGCCAGAAATATTTGAGTTATTCCAATATTTTTTTACAGTACAATAACTGCATCAAATTACCAAAAGCATTGAGTTATCCCAAATTTTTTTAGTACAGTACTATGTTGTTGTTCGTACTGTCTATAGTAGTAGCTGCGTCAAATAGGAACTACAATAAAAATATGTATATAAAGAAACATAAATTAATGTTAATAGGTATTTGTCCAACATTTTGTGTGTTATAAGCTATTACATAGTTGCTTTCTTTTGTTAATACTTATGTTGATTTCAAAGCAATAGCTTTCTAATAGATATACTGAGACTTGACCAAACAAAAGGTCTGCTAACATAAGGTATTTGCATTTATGTTGTAGAAATGATGCTGAAATTAATTATTTTTCCTTCTACCATGTTCATAAGCGATATTGAGGTTTATAATGTTTCTTTTTTCATGCATCGACTTTGTATTCATTCAACCTACAGGTGCAATCTTATAGCTCACTTCTTATTATTATTGCCTAGTTTTGTTTTGTGCATTTTATTGTTATTGTGTATGCCTGCTGCTTTGGTTTGTGTGTGTGTCTTTGGCTAGAAGTCTCCTGTAGTTCATGTTCTAGTTCTTATATTTAGAGGAAAAAATAAGTTCACTTTGGTTTTATTTTAGTTTATTTATATATTCAGGGACTTTTATGTGTGAATAGGCCGATGGATATAAAAAAATTGAACATAATTCAATTTTGTAGTTTGGGTTCATCATAACTTTCAAAAACATGGTTGTTTGGATTTATATATTCATGGACCTGTTTTATTGTAGTTTGATGAGTGTCATGGTTCCTGAGATTCTTACTGACCTAAAATTTAAATCTGTGATGCACTGTGTTTATATTTTATTTTAGCTGTAGTTGGTCTCATGATAGACTAATTTTCTTGTTGACTTTGAATATCCATGCACACATGTGCATTCTTGACCCAGCTGCCTTGTATGGTATTGGCTAGTAATGTTGTATGTTGATGACCATTTTTGAGCTGTTACACTAATATTGGCCAGTATGGTATCCTATCTTGGCCATCAAAACTTGTACTCTGGAGTATCGTGTATGTGTGTTTTATATATGTGGGTTATTCGAATGACAGACATGAATGGTTTATTAGCAAATTAACTATATCTATGTTGGGGCTGTTCAAAATCAGTTAATCATAATGTTGGTTCTGATCAATAAACTAGTGTAGTTGTGTTGGGGCTGATATGTGAGCATTAGAGTCTGCCTTGTAGTATTTACAGTGTATCACTGTGAATATTACAAGTAGTCTAGACTCAGATATATGTAAATACATATCAGACCAAGTCTAGAAAAATGATGCGAAACACACAAAAATTCTAAGGCAAATAAAATTTGAAATAAATGTATATTTGCTTGTATTTAAATTTTATTTTTGTTCTAATTTACTGTGTGTGTTTCTATGACATGTATACAGGTGACTAGACTGGATTGGAGCATAAAATCTATAAGACGAATTGAAAGTGTTACACTGTGGACCAGTTTAATGTTTCTCTGATTGGAGTGATGAATGTTGTAGCAAGGTGGCAATGTTAAACTGATTGTGTTGAATTGTGTATGAGAATGTGAATGTAAAATAGTTAGAATCAGAAATTTGTGCTATTTCATATGTTGAAATAAAATATTTAATTAAATAAAAATATTGTTCAAGTATTAAATTTTGTGCAATAGTACTTCATTTAATAAATATTTATTTCTGTATATGAGATGAGAAAACAACACAGACAAGCTATCATAGACATCAGTATAAAGCCATCATAGACATCAATCAAAAGCTGATATGGTAAAATACTCATTACAACAGTTAATTAATTAATTTATGATGTCTTAAAGCTGCTTTGACATCATCTTTTAACTGATGTAAAAAAGGGGTACTTTAGACATCACCGACAAAGACATCATACTAGGAAAATGAAGACATCGTTTTTTAGCCGATGTTTATGTGAAGTTTTCTTGTAGTGAGTAGGTGCACGCTATTTCATCGCCATATTTTTCTTGTCATCCCCTTTCTTGAATTGATTTGCATATCCTTTGTTTGGCTTTGTGCATTTTTCAATATTTTCATTCTTTTCTTCCATGTCATCTTCTTCATTTGTCAAATTTATTTCCAAATCTTTTAATTGGTCTGCATTTGTAGGAATATCAGAATTAATCTGACAAGTTATTTTTGCAGGATCATCAGAATCCAACTTCTCACCTTCAACAAGGCTCTCCTCAACCACCTGTTGCGAATATTGATCACTTTCCATTTGGGATGCAGAATTAGCAGTTCCACCGGTTTCTGCCATTATATATGTATTATCTACTTGTTTGGCATGTAAATATTATTAGTGTTTTTGTCTACCAATTTATCACTTTCAGTCTCCATATGTAAATTATCCTTTATGTCAATATTAATGGTCTCAGTTATATTTTCTACTGCATTTTATGCTACTTTTTCCTTTATTTTCCATACTTGCTTTACCTTAGGCCTGACGCAACATTGTTTACTTTCATGTCCAAAACATTTGCAATGTTTACATATCGGAGGAACATATTTGTACTCAATGTCTTGCAAATATATAGGTCCATTCCTATCTTTATCTCTCACCTTTTTTTAAACTCATCATTTGCTTTCATGTCCACTAATACTCTTGCATTTTTCAATCACTTAATACTTTTTGTATAGTCATCTATAACTAATGGAGTACCAAGTAAACTGGCTAATTTACTGATACCTCGTGCATTCCATAAAGTTAAGTCTAGATTAGGCATCTTAACCCAGATTGGGTGAGTTTCAAGCATATCCGTTCAAGTCTAAGATTTGGTTCCCACTTTTTAATGAAAATTAGTTTTCTATCTGTGAACCAAGGTCCTCCATCAAGTATTCTCTTACAATCAAATTCTTTCACAAATTTTACAAGATTAAAGCCATTTTTGCAAGCAAAAATATCCCATCTTCCTGTAGGCTTCACTCCCTTTTGATGTATGCATTCATGTGAGTGTAATAAGGTCGTTTCCTAGTCCAATAAACGTAAATAGAGTTATTCCACATTTTATTTGCTACCTCAAAGACTAGATCATCCAGATACGCATAACAACCAATCTCAACTGTCTCAAATTTAAAATTCTCCACGCCTCAATCAATTCGAGTATTTCTAGCTAAGCTTGTGCCTACGATCTGGATGTGGAACCGATTTTGATGCTTTGTGGTTTTGAATTTTTCATTCTAGTCACAGATCTACCCCAATATGGTGCCGCGTCTTTCTTCTCTTCCATAATAGGAGTCTTGACTTTTCTACGTCTAACCTCCTGCCATTGGTTTTCATTCATGTCATATTCTGCTTTGTCTTTTTCAGATCCAATTGAGGTTGAATCATTTTTAGGGTTTCCAGGCGAAGTCGACATTTTAAATCTTATGAAAAAATTGATAACTAGTAGGGACATAAATATTGTCTTCTGGTGTAAATTTATGGTGATTTTTCAATTTTGCGATTATATAGCCAAACATTTTGTTAATGTATATCTTCAACTGCATGATTATTGTTAGCAATATGCCTTTCGTGATGCAATATTGATGGTGCTATATAATTTACATCACTTCTTATATCTTTGGTTGCTTTTGCTCATAGTATGTAACTAACTTTATGATATTAAGCATACGTAAAATACACAATGGTTCAAAAACAACAATCCACGCATGAAGCGCATGTCGTTACATTCGCGCGCGCGCCTGTGTGTGTGTATGTGTGTGTGTGTGTGTATAACGACTATTGTGACACAAAATTGAACACAAAATGGGAGGCATAAACTGTGGATCATTGGAATTGTTAGTTTTTATGTGGAAAGTGAAATTCAAAGGGAGATCTAATAGTTAGATTTGTTGTGTTCAATTTTGTGACCATATAGGGTTCCTCTCTCTCGTACACACACATACACACACATACATACATACATACATATATATATATAAGAGGGTAGACAGGATACTCACTGTTTGGGATACCATTGAACGCTCCTCATACATATATGTGTGTGTGTATGTGTGTGTATATATATATATAGAGAGAGAGAGAGAGTTCCGCTACACCTCTTATATTGCATGTGAACTCTCCCTCAGAATCTCAACCATTCATTCCCCCGCTCATTTTCTCTCTTAGTGGAAAGAGAGAATGAGTGGAAAATGAATGACTGAGATTCAAGGGGAGGGTTCACGTGTAATATAAGAGGTGTAACGGAATGTTTCCATATATATATATATATATATATATATATATATATATATATATATATATCACCCAATATTCCAATAGAGCTGACCAACCCATTTGTATGCTTTCGTGTAAATCGGATTACAAAACTCGTAACCTTTCGACGGAAACAAATGAATAACTTTGTAAAAAAAATAAAAAAATTCTCTAATTTGACTTCTTTATATACGGTTGTATGTCTATGTAGTTTATTTTTTTCGTTTTCAAAATACAAAATATGTTTTATTCATACCGGAAACATCATACTATCATGTAAATAAGTTTAATTTAACATGAACCAAACACCTAAATATGTATGTCTCTCCTGCTAAATCAGAAATAGATAAAGCGTGGTTATAATTGCAAAACACTTAAATGAAGGCTACCGAGCCCCAACACACGGTTTCAGCACAATTGGCGGCTACCCATTGATCAAATGCAGTTTGATTGACAGTTGTTCACCAAACACGCTTTAATTGTCAGGCGACTGTCGATCAAATTAGGGATTGGTAGTCCTTTTCGACAGACTATAGGCAGATATCATTTTCAAACGCAATATAATTCGCTTTCAAAAATGTTTTCGCTTATCCTAGATTACAAAGGTTTTTTTTCCAAGGAATGTTTTTTATAAATATAGTAGAGTGGGTTTGTTCAAGCTGTGATCAATGTCACAAATTAAAAAACACTCAAAGTTATGTATAGAATGAATTACCATGTACCCAATCTGAGCTCTGTCCCTAATATCTTTTGCTGACTCCTTCAAAACGCACTAACTAAAATAGGATCTTTATCGTTCACTGTACTAGTAGGAACAATGTGAAGCCGAACTATCTCTCGAATATATACAAAGATAATCGGGATGCTGACCTCTTACTCTTGAACAGAATGAGGTTGGCGCTCTTAGTCAATTGGTCCACTACCACCCAGATACTGATATTGTCTTTCCTTGATCTAGGTAACCCATTGATGAAGTTAATGGATACACTCTCTCACTTCCATAGTGGCGTGTCTAACGATTGGAGGAATCCATTAGGTTCCCGCTGCTTTGCCTTTACTTGTTGACAGATCATGCATTTCGCCAAAAACTCGGTTACATCTTTCTTCATACCAGTCCAATAGATGGCTCTATTTATGCCTTTGTACATCTTATAACCATTTGGATAAATAGTCGTTCGAGAGTGATGTGCTTCAACTAAAATCACACTCATTAAGTCACTAGTGCTGAGGATATAAAGTCTATCATCTCTGCGCAGATGACATCTACTATCAACAGAATACCGAATGAGATGTCTAAAGGTCTCTCCTCCATCAAGTCTATCCAAAATATAAACTAACTTGAAATCCTCTTGCTGTCTTGATCCAATCTTCTCTAACAATGTAGGCTAAACCTCCAAAAATGCTAATAATTCAATGATATAGTTAATAGAGGTCTAAAATCAAAGTAGAAACATATTTCAACATCTGTCACTCTACGAACAAGAGATTCAATGACGCTCTCCTCCTATTCAAGGCATCTGCAACTATATTTTCTTGCCAAAGGTATATGCAATCATAAAGTCATATGATGCCTAAAATTCACTTAGAAATAAATGAGTTGTAGGGTAATAGTCCCATATCTTGTAAGACACTACCCTATAGGTCCTTATATATTAGGGTAGTTACCCTGTAGTAATTACAAGGACATGAGAGAGGTAATATAGAGGGATGAAAGACCGAATAGAGTAAGGGTTGGTGCAGCGCACCAACCCGCACTCGCACCTGTACCCGTGTCCGTGACCGTGTCCGTGAGTGAAAGGGCATTTGAGGCATATTAGAGGCACTTAGCACTTTGCAATGTACACTGTGCACTGTGCGATTGTTGGCTCGGTAGAGAAAAGAATAAATTTAGCGGTTTGCATTCAACGTTCTTATTTTTAAATCCGCAAATTCGGCGGCTGCGTCTTTTGGTGAGAGGATCACAACCTTTCCAATGGCGTTGACCGTTTAATTGAAGGCATCTCTTGAAGCCTTTATAAAGCCATCCTCTTCCTCATTTCAGATTACAAATTTTCTAAATAACTGCTCCCTTCCTACACTGTTCTTATTTATAAATTCTCTTGCGTTCACTGTTGCTTCGCCTGCTGCACTATACGACGAAGTTGATCCTTTTTATCTTGCGAATTGATTTGCATCAATGCCCTCAAGTGCTACAAAGGGACACAAATACGATTTAAGGAAATAGTTGGTTTCGGACTGGACTCAGTGTGACGATCCCAAAATCCGAGGGGCGGTATTAAGGATAATCATTGGAATATAACACATTAATCATCATAGCAGAGTACAGATAATAACAAAAACAATAAATAGAATAGTTTTACATGGATATGACAGCGGAATCACAACATGTAACAACATCAGAATAGCACAGCGTAGGATATAACTTAGTAAATAAAAAGGGAAGTGATCAGTCATCATCGCCAGAGGCGGAATACATACATGCAGTGAGACATAATAAGGGTATCAGTCTACATTGCCGAAGGCGGTACATATACATACGATAATAAATACTGAAAGTAAATCAGTCTGCATCGCCAGTGGCGGAATCATAATACAAGTACAATAATGGCGGAAAATGTCAAAGTCGTCTCTGTGAAGTCAGCCTCACCATGAGCCAAAATGCACTCTATGCAACAGTGCAGAGCCAAAAAAACCTGTCACCTGTGAACTAGGCTGCCCGTGTGAAAATAAGGGCACCCGCGTTTGCAAAGTGAAACAAACAACGAGTCAGTCATGGGGACTGGTATGAGGAATCTATTTAACAGTTAAACAACAGTAATAAGCAAATCATAGGACCATGCCACTTTCGCGGAACGGGTTTACTCCAATGATTGCTAGTGCATTTAAAACAAAGTAAATTCTTTTAAAACAATGCAATGCTTTTTAAAAGAATGAAGCCATTATAAGACTCCGGTCCCATCGTACAATGCAACGTAAACCGGAGGATAGAGTTTTACCTTATAATGGCCAAATATGCTTGATACGTATAAAGCAAAATCATTTGATATTATTACTAGTGCATATATGTTTCAAAAGTGAATAGCATCATAAATATCAATCATAGGCGGCATAGCTACCATATACTATGTCGCCATACACGTTCTACAATCGAGTCTGTTATTTCGTATTGGAAATTGGATTTCCGTCATGAGTCGAGGCAAGGGTCAAGCTCCTCTCCACTTCGAGACATTCTAGCAAATGCCTCAGGACTACACACTCTGGGTAACCCTGGATGCTTCAGGGCCGGTCCTCTCTTACGTTTGAGGATTATTTATTCCTGAACACATGTTTCCCGGTCCTTACAGACCTATAATCGAGGCGCCTCGCATTCCAACAACCACATAGGTGAAAAATAGATATAAATGTCAGGGCTGGTAAGTCACTGACACCACCATAGCTAGAAAGAAACGTCGTGCTCTCCCTGCAGTCTGTGTCCCGTTTTTAACTCATACCAGGGTGTGAGGCTCGCGAATCCACGCTATACACAAAGCCAGGCCACGTAGACCGTGCTTTGATCATCATCCACAAGACTTTGCTTTGCAACAGAAGCCTTGATCACAGCATCTTGGCATGCCACATAGGCAGTCCACTCCATACGATTGATTTCCATCGATATATAACCTTTGAGCTCGTATGTCTCAGAGAAGGGCGTTAAGCAAAAGAATAAATTCTCCGCCGCCAAACAGATATATATTTAACAGAGATCTATCAGTATAGAACAAAATCCAATGTCAGACACACAGTCCATTTACAAGTCCGTTCTGGGTCTGAACGAAACCGGAGGCGTCAAATTCCTCGTATATCCGTACAATCAACACATACGTTCAGACGGCTACTACTTCCGTTCCTTCACGGTAGCCACTCCGGTCAGGAACCTCAGCAGCGCCCATCCAACCGATACGAAGATCGTCGGTCTTTAATCGTCTTTGCATTTTCCAATTCGAATCGCTCGATAAATTATTTGAAATGAGGGTTAGCTCGGCCTTTTCAAATAATTCATGTAATTAGAATTTAAATCGATTCTTTCCATGGTTATATTATTCGACATCCATCTTTCAGTTCTTTAGTGTTATTTTCGTGTCAAGCACATACAACCATCAAATATCAAACAATTCAAGCCCAACTGGTCTATTTGCAATCTATGTTGCTTATAATATTTTATAACGATTTTTCGCCATTTTTATTTATTTAAAAATGGCCATATTTAATTAAACGACGTTTCAGGTCGTGCCGTGGCACTGGCGCTGTTTTTCCCCTAATTTGTTTTACACATATCGGAAAATCTAACCGTTGGATTTCCACAAAGTCTATATCAGTGGGAAGATATTCCCAAAGCGAACCCAACGGTTCCAGTTTCGTGAAAATCCGACGGTCGGATCTTCCACACTAGTCGTTTGAAGTTACGGTTTCAAAATTCGAACCGCAGTATCGTTATTCGATTTAATTTAATTATATTTATATATATATATATATATATATATATATAAAAACGATTCTGGCGTTGTTTTTCTTCAGATTTGAATTAAACATTACGGACAATCCAACCGTTGGATTTTTACAAGGTTGGTGCCGTTGGGAAGATATTTCCAAGGCGAACCCAGCGGTTGCGGTTTCGGGAAAATCCGATGGTCGGATTTCTGGTACTAATCGTTTCAAATTACGATTCCGAAACATGAACTGCACGGCTTCGATTCCTTTTGATTATATATATATATATATATATATATATATATATATATAGCTCATTCTATAATTCCAACTATAGTTCATTCTATATTTTCAACTTCGTTTTCACTTCAAATATTTCACTAACGCCTTAATATTTCGAAAAATTTCGCCATAACCTCCTTTATACGGGGAGGGGTTTGGAAATTTATTGGGCCGTGTTAGGTACCCAATAAATCCTAAAAAGCATCCATATATTTATAGTGATATATTCTGGTGTTTACGGAGGAACATGTATAGATAATCACTCCAGAGAATAAATTCTCGTCACCCCCGTTTCCGTTTGGAAATAAATTGTCCATGTGCCGTATCTAATAACTAGGGAGACATGATTATTGTCAACTCCGGACCCGTGTGGGTTTTTTATTAATCTGGCAATTTATCGTTATATTTTATATAGTCCATATCAGTCATCAGTTCAACCTGTAGTATATAGTCATCGCCATACAAGCCTCTCGCTCGTATGGTAAATATTCCACCTCGTCACACAAGCTCCAACTGCTTATGTGGAATATGATGAAGTATGCCTATCGTCAAGAAGTATGCCATGTAGTGTAGTTCAAAATTAATTGTTACTATCCTATGGCGATATTTATTATTTCACACAGAATAACCAGCACTCTGCATCCAATGGCATTCACAGGAGTTGATATAAAAATAAAATTGCGCAGCCAACTCATCAAGGTTTACCTATTTGTCGGGCACGCAAATAATTTCTTTACTCTACAGCTAATCCATTTTTCCTGTTCAACACATGTATATATATGCAGAACAAAGCTAATAATAATATTTCTAGCAAACTATTATTTATTTCAACACGTGTGTATTTTTATCAAAGCGTATACATGATAAAAGAAATATTTTTATCATCAAGAATATTTATTCACACGTGAATGTTTTAACACTTCATATTCACAATAAAAATGTAGTTTTTATTGTTGCTTCATTTTTATTTTAACATACGATAATATTCAACACATGAATTTCAACTCAACGAATGAATTGCAACTCAACACATGAATATTCGCTATAGTTTGTATATATATAAAAATGTGATTTTTATCACTAAAGCTATTTGTTTAAATTCAAATAATATTCAACACATGAATTTCAACTCAACGAATGAATTGCAACTCAACACATGAATATTCGCTATAGTTTGTATATATATAAAAATGTGATTTTTATCGCTAAAGCTATTTGTTTAAATTCAAATAATATTCAACACATGAATTTTGATTCAACGAATGAATTGCAACTCAACACATGAATATTCGCTATAGTTTGTATATATATAAAAATGTGATTTTTATCGCTAAAGCTATTTGTTTAAATTCAAATAATATTCAACACATGAATTTCGATTCAACGAATGAATTGCAACTCAACACATGAATATTGGTTTCAATAAAAGTAATTTATTCCAATGAATGAAAATTATTCTAACACATGTATATTTCAGAAAATTTCGGCAGCATAACGGCAGGGTAGTTAAAACCGGGACCGCCCTAGTACGGCTCCTCGCTCTACCTTAAAACCTTGCGGTTTTTGATAATGGGGATCATGCATCTAGTTCGCACGCAGGCGGCATGTTTTATTTTCAATTCCACAATCTTATTCTAATTTGTTTCAACCATAAGAGGATATTTTTCAACCACAAAGGTATTTTTCAACCACAATATCAACCACAAACAATTATTTCCAACCATTTGTCATACCATATAATATCACGTCAATCACAAGCAATAAATATCGTCCATGGTCTGTGGACGAGGGGAGTGTATATATATATATATATATTATAATTCACTTGCATTTAATCACAATTCAAAGCATATATGTTTCATTCAACGCTTGTATAATTTATACATCGCTAATATAACTTATACAACACATGTACATGAGGTATACAATTCGTATATAATTTACACTTCGCTTATATAATTTATACAACGCGATTCCATTCACACAATTTAGTTTAGATTCCTCACATTGGTTTTTGCAGTGCTAAAAATCGTAGGAAGATCAGAAAAATCCGCGGCTTCTTCTAGAATGTAGAGAGCCTCCTTGCGGTCACGGTGTCTCCTGTTTCATCGAATTTCGTTAACGAACGAAAAAGATATTATTTTTCAAAGTTTTGCAACGCTTTATAGTGTTATTTTCATTTCAGAATAATAAAGGCTGTACCTTTATTTTTGATTCAGAACTAGGGTTGCAAAATTCGTGAAATCTGTCGATCCTTGCTTCGATCAGGTAGTGCCACGCCCTTGGGCTTGGAGAGACGCGCCTACGCCTAGGAGTAGGGTCAGCTCGGTGGTCGGAGGAAGGCTAGGCGGCGTCGGAAAGGCGTCAACTTCCTGGGGGTGGTTCGAGCGATACAGGCGATGGTGGAGGGCGGCGTTTGGTCGGATGTGAAGAGGGGAGGAAGGGCTGTCGAACTAGGGTGGTGGCGCGGCCTATAGTTGGCGGTGGTGGCGGGAAAATCGAGGGGAAGTTTCGAGCGATGAGGGTCGTCGATATCGCCTGGGGCGGCTAGGGTTTCTGAAGTATGAAGTATTTTTTTTTTAATTTTTTTTTAAAGAAAAAATCCTATTGGTCGAGACTTTATAGGAGATTTTAAATAGTGTTTTTACAAACGAACTCGAAATCAAACCCAACGACCGTCGCCCCCATCTAAATACCCCCATTCCGGACACAATGGGATATGTTTCGTTGGCCAATTCGACTGTTACAGTCAGTTATTTTTCAAATTAAAATATAAAACATTCAATATTTAATTTGAACATACATTTCAATTTGCCAGGGCCACAAACTGAATCGAAAAATTCCAGAAAAATAAATCTTGCTTTGTTTTGACGATACGGTCCTAACAAAACCAGTTTCGTCGAATTCTGAGCTCGTTTGAAAAACGGACATTTTTAGGTCGACCCATTTTAACAGAAATCGACCAATCACATTTTCTTTTGCCCCGCTCACATACTAGCTTCAAAAATTATGAAATTTGAAACCTAGCAATAGTTTGACATCTCGGACCCAAGAAAAGTGGTTTCGTCGAATTCCGAGGTCGTATGCAAAATATCAATTTTCAGAGGCTATATATGCTATATAGCGACCTTTCTGAAAATTCATTTGGCCATAACTTTTGATTCCCACTATGAAACTTCGATTTTTCAGATTCGTTAGAAAGGTATTCATAAACAGATTTAAATATTTTCAGTTTCGCTAAAATCCGTTATATTTTCCACCCGGTACAGTCAGACAAAGTTTGTATTCAAAATTTCAAACTGCAATACTATACCCAATTCTTTATTTTATTGAAATATGCTATTTCAATTATTCAAATTCTTTGGTAATAACCAAATTTTAAATTGGTTCACATTTTCCGGGTTATTACACTCAGATTACAAATTAAGCACTCTCTGATCAACTATGACGGTATATTTTCCACGCTGTTGTAGTTTTGTACCATTTGTTTTACAACGTTTACAGATTACTATAAATAATCTGCTGCTACTATATCAACCCAGTTTTCTGTTATTGGTATATTCAATTGAAGTGAACGATAACAGTCTCAAATCGTATTTGTATTGTTGTATTGCATTTTACAGGCGAATATGTCTAAACAAAGCAACACCGCGGCACCAGTATTGACTGTGACTCAGCTTCCAACAGTCCTTCCACCACTAGGGCTATCCCATGGCGAAAGGCCTGAAAATTTTACGGGGATGGATTTCAAAAGGTGGCAGCAAAAGATGTTATTCTATCTGACAACTCCGGGCCTTGCGAAGTATCTAACAGAAGATGCTCCAACGGTGATTGAATTGGAACCAGATGCAATGAAGGTTGAAGCCCTCAATGTCTGGAAAATGCAGATTTTATGTACAAGAATTATATACTCAATGGCCAGGGCAGTTCTTTGTATAATGTCTACTGTACTCCTGAAACTTTCAAGGAACTATGGACTGCACTCGACAAGAAATACAAATCTGAGGATGCAGGAATGAAGATGTTCATAGAAGGGAAATTCCTTGACTTCAAAATGATTGATAACAAAATTGTTATCAGTCAAATGCAGGAATTGCAAGTCGTCCTTCACGAATTAAACGATGAAGGAATGACGCTCAACGAATCATTCAAGGTGGTTGTTGCAATTGAAAAACTTCCCCCTTCATGGAAGAATTTCAAAAATTACTTAAAGCACAAGGCAAGGAAATGACTGTTGAAGAACTAGTGGTACTGTTGAGGATTGAGGAAGACAACCGAAAATCAGATAAAAAGGGGTCCTTCAACATGGTAGCAAAGGCTAATGTAGTTGAAGAAAAAAAGCCCAACAAAAGAAAGCGTGAAAATGGTCCAAATAAGAAGGCTAAAAGGTCTTAGGGATCTTGTCATAACTGCGAAAAGAAAGGACACAAGGTAACAAAATATTCGGTGAAAGAAGAACAGGACTGAAGCAAATGTGGTTGAAGTTTTTGATGGCATTACTGACATGGACTTGTGCGCGGTAGTTTCTGAATGTAACCTTGTTGGCAACAATAAGGAATGGTTCATGGATATCAGGACCACTCGCCACATTTGTGCAAATAAATGGATGTTCACGACTTATAAAGTCGCTACCGAGGAGGAACATTTGTTTATGGGCAACTCATCCTTATCAAAAGTTGAAGGCAAAGGAAAAGTCGTGCTCAAACTAACTTCTGGATAGGAACTCACCTTGACCGACGTCCTTCACGTTCCAGACATTCGTAAAAACTTGATTTATGGATCATTCTTAGCAAGCATGGTTTCAAACTCATATTTGTGGCTGATAAATTTGTATATCGAAAAATGGGGTGTATGTGGGAAGGGTCTATGTTAGTGATGGCTTGTTTAAGGCTAATGTAATTACCATTGTACCAAAAGACAATATTAATAAAGTTGAATCTTCTGTTTATATCGTAAACTCTTCTAACATTTGGCATTCTAGATTAGGGCTTGTAAACTTTGAAACATTGCGAAAATTGATTAATCTATACATTGTACCAAAATGTAACATAGACTCCAACTATAAATGTCAAATATGTGCAGAAGCAAAATTGACTAGAACCTAATTTCATCATGTTGAACGAGAAACAAAACCTCTAGATCTAATACAAACAGATGTATGTGACTTAAAAATGTGTCAAACTAGAGGTAGAAAAAGGTACATCATTACCTTCATTGATGACTGTACATGATACTGTTATGTGTATCTCCTTAGAAGTAAGGATGAAGCATTCGATATGTTTAAACATTATAAGGCAGAAGTTGAGAACTAACTCAACAAGAAAATAAAAGCTTTAAGAAGTGACAGAGGAGGAGAATATGAATTTCCATTCTAAGAATTCTGCACTGAGCATGGCATCCAATGGTTTAACCGAACGAAAGAATATAACTCTTAAAGAAATGATGAATGTTTTACTAATTAGCTCTGGTTTGCAAGATAACTTTTTGGGAGAAGCCATTCTTTCGGCAAATCATATTTTAAATAAAATACCATGAAATAAAACATCTAAGTCTCCCCACGAACTTTGGAAAAATAGACCACCATCCTATAAATACTTGAAAGTGTGGGGGTGTCTAGCTAAAGTATAAATTCCCAAACCAAAGAAGGTCAAAATTGGACCTAAGACAATAGATATTGTATTCATTGGATATGCACAAAATAGTGCAGCTTATAGATTCTTAGTACACAAATCTAAAATTGATGATATTCATAAAAATACCATCATTGAGCCGAGAAATGCTAGATTTTTCGAACACATCTTTCATTTAAAATAGGATATTGAAAATCTTACTGAAAAGAGAACAAGAGAAGATGAAATCATCGACTCTCCTGAAAAACATATAGATAACGTTCAACAAACCATTGTTGATCAACAAGTGGAGGAACCAAGAAGAAGCGAAATGCAACAAATTGAAAAATCTTATGGACCTAACTTTTATGCCTTAATGTTGGAAAACGAACCTCTAACATATAAACAGGCAATGACTTCCCCCGAAGCTCCTTACTGGAAGGAAGCAATTAATAGTGAGATAGAATCCATTATGAATAATCATACATGGGAACTTGTGAATCTACCTCAAGAATGCAAAGCATTGGGTAATAAACGAATTTTTAAGAGAAATTTAAAACCCGACGGCTCAATAGACAAGTATAAAGCAAGACTTGTGGTACAAGGTTATAGGCAATAAAAAGAGTTGAATTACTTCGACACTTATTCGCCTGTGACACAAATAACATCTATTAGAATGCTGATTGCAATTGCATCTATACTACAATTGGAAGTACATCAAATTGATGTTAAAACAACATTTCTAAATGGCGAACTAGAAGAAGAGATATACATGAAGCAATCTGAGGGTTTCCTAAAAGAAGGAAATGAAGAAAAGGTGTGCAAATTAGTGAAATCTCTTTATGGACTTAAACAAGCACCGAAACAATGGCATGAAAAGTTTGATGATACTATGATATCAAATGGATTTCACATAAATGAATGTGATAAATGCGTTTATACCAAAAACACAGACAAAGGTTATGTCATCATGTGTTTATGTATAGATGACCTAGTCATGCTTGGTAGCAATAAAGATATAATAATATCTACGAAAAATATGCTATCTGCCAAGTTTGATATGAAAGATCTTTGGACTGCTGATGTAATCCTTGGAATAAGGATACATAAAAGTCCACAAGGGTATATTTTATCTCAATCACATTATATTGAGAAGATATTTGAAAAATTTAAATAGTATAACATAATTGTTGCAAAGTCACTTGTAGATCTGAACCAAAATTGGGTCAAAAATAGCAGTGATAGTATTTATCAACTTGAGTATTCTCGTATATTAGGCAGTATCATGTATGTTATGAATTGTACTAGACCTGACATAGCTTATGTTGTAAGTAAACTTAGCAGATATACGAGCAACGTAGGGATGAATCATTGGAAAGCCATAATTTGAGTATTAGGATATCTTAAATATACTCAGAATTATGGATTGCATTATTTAAGATATCCATTCGTAGTAGAAGGATATTGTGATGCAAATTTGATTAGTGGGTCAGCAGACACTAAATCCACAAATAGATATGTGTTTGCTTTGGCTAATTGTGCAGTATCTTGGAAATCTTCCAAACAGACTTGCATAGCAAGGTCTACTATGGAATCAGAATTTATTGCCTTGGACAAAGCCGCAGAAGAAGCTGAATGGCTTCGAGGCTTCGTAAAAAATATTCTAGGTTGGGAAAAACGTGTGCCACCAATAAGTATACATTGTTATAGTCAATCTTGTATTGGCAGAGCTAATAGCAAACTCTATAATGGAAAGTCAAGATATATTCGTCAAAGACATAAAACCATTAGACAACTTCTCTCTAATGGAGTTATCACTATCGACTATGTAAAGTCAAACGATAACATTGCGGATCTACTAACGAAAGGTTTACCTAGAGAGAAAAGAAATATCTTATCGATGGGAATGGGCTTAAGGCCAATAACATTAGAAAAGTTTTCCTCAACAGAAACCCAACCTTGTTGACTGGAGATCCTAAGATCTAGGTTCAAAGGGACAACTAAGTTCAGGATAAACTTAGTAAGCACCGTAATATCTAAACCATTCCTATGATAAGTCCGTGCATAACTCGTCGGTGGATAGGTAAAGTTTAGCTTTTAATGATTCTATACTTGGTAGAAAAAGAGAACCAAGTGGTGTATTGCGGGATACACTTTATAGAATCACATACGTGATGATGTATTGCGGGATACACTTTATAGAATCACATACGTGATTGTGAAGGCGCCGCTTCAAAGAGAATTACTGAGGGCCAAAATTCTCTAAGCACTCATGAGACAAAGATGGCGTTCATGGCAAAAACGAACACAAACAGAGAACTAAGGAAAATGAGAAATACTACTGTGTGTAATCTATAGTCTAGACTTACACAAAAGCTTACAGTTCAAGAACAAAATCAGTCCACTGATTCGCTAGTAAGTCATATAGATAATCACTAGGAAAGTTCAAGGTCTCATGCTACTTTAACCAATACAGTAATATTTCATTAAATAAGAACAAAATAAATACTCATTTATGTGGGGGGACTGTTAGAAATAAATGAGTTGTAGGGTAATAGTCTCATATCTTGTAGAACACTACCCTATAGGTCCTTATATATTAGGGTAGTTACCCTATAGTAATTACAAGGACATGAGAGAGGTAATACAGAGAGATGAACGACCGAATAGAGTAAGGGTTGGTGCAACTCACCAACCTGTGTCCGTTTCCTTGACCATGCCCGTGCTTGTTCCTGTGAGCGAATGGGCATTTGAGGCGTATTAGAGGCACTTAGCACTGTGCGGTTGTTGGCTCGGCAGAGAAAATAATAGTTTTGGCAGTTTGCATTCAACGATCTTATTTTTAAATCCGGAAATTCAACGGCTGCGTCTTTTGGTGAAAGGATCGCAACCCTTCCGACGCGCTGATTGTTCAATTGAAAATGCATCTCTTGAAGCCTTTATAAAGCCATCCTCTTCCTCATTCCAGGTTACGAATTTTCTGAATAACTGCTCCCTTCCTACACTGTTATTATTTACAAATTCTCTTGCGTTCGCTGTTGCTTCGCTTGTTGCACTATACGGTGAAGTTAATCCGTTTTATCTTGGGGATCGATTTGCCTCAAAGCCCTCAAGTGCTACAAAGGAGCATAAATACGATCTAAGGAAACGGTCGGTTTCGGACTGGACTCAAATTACAAATTAAGCACTCTCTGATCAACTGCGACGGTATATACTCCACGTTGTTGTAGTTCTGTACCATTTGTTTTACACCATTTCCAGATTACTATAAATAATCTGCTGCTACTGTATTCCATATTACTATAAATAAAGCATCCCACCGAGAAGAACATATTTCATTTACTGTTGAGACCACTGGCGGAGCTAGAAAAGACAGTGAGTTAGGGCATCAATGTAAGTACTTTTTTTTTTTTTTTTTTTTTTTTTCTTTCTCTTTCTCAAAATCATATGATGTAAATCTGAAAAACTGAAGTGCACAGGAAGAATATACGTTATTTTATATGTAAGTTTATGGCCTTCATGGCATATTTTGTATTGAGGTAGGACAATTATCAAATTTTAGGTATGGCATGTTGTAAATTTTCCACTATTTCCCACATGACATTTAAAATTCAGGTAGGGCTTTTGGTCGGGTGAATTCTTCTGTACCGAAATTGTATGTGCCCGGTGTCCCCAACCAATCACAGCTCCCTGGTTTCCGCTTTTTGCAGTTAAACAATTTAATTGTCCGGAGACCTAAATGTAAAAAAATCGAAATGGAGAGATTTGATTGGAGGGGACATGAGGATAGGGGAATTGGATACAGAAGAACTGGTCTCGCTTTGGCCCCAGCTCACCAAACACTGCATCCACCCCTGGTTGAGACCAAACAACGCATGTTCTTTGACCTCCACGACTTAATAGGTTCGACTGACCGCCCTCATCGGACGTTGCTTTCTCACTCCCTCTTTATAGTGGCAAACTTTCATGGTAGTTGTGTGAAAGAACTTAAATGAAATGGGCGGTTCCCTTAGGATATATGCAACATAGGAAAACAACGATAACGATATCAGAATCATTATGTTTTCGCTTAGTTTGTCCAATCAGTCCCAACTAAAATCATACACGTGCTAAATATAATGTCATTCTCGGAGAAAAAAAAATGTTTCTATTGAAAAACTGTTGCAGTTATTAGTTTAAATAATAAGCATACAATGAATAATCATTACAGTGTTGCTGTTTCCAATAATAAAGTATCAAATCCTCTGCATAAATCCTTCATCCTTGCACACAAAGTAATCTGTAAATCTGTCTTCGTCACCATTTACGTAGACAAACGAAGTCATTTGGTTTTAGATTAGTCAGTGTTAATTACAATATTAGAGATCGAACTTAGATTCACTGAATTCAGTTGAAGTTTACCTGTATAAAATATGCTACCACATCTTTGAGTCTTGATCTATTAAATCATCGGTACGTCATTCTCGGTTGAGAAAGCGATCAAAATCGAGGTACACGCCAACCATAAAAAAAATCTGTTAATTAATGTGAAAAGGATATAGTTAGATAACCATCAATATTTCTAAGCAATCTTGGGTAATTATATGAACGTCATGCATAACGTTTGCACATGTTTTTCAATTGAGAAAATAGCTTGCTTGATGAACAAGGTTAAATTTTCTTTTTATATTAGAAATGACTACTCCCCGTTGCGTTGTGATTGTTAATAGCAAAAACTAGTGTTCCAAATACAAATAAAAACAGTTGAGCCCGAACTAAGGGCATTTGGGATGCAACGAACCCTCTCTGTAAATTGGTTTGACACTCCAAAATGTTGTCAAAGTAACTAAATGGTCGCTTTGACAATCGGGTATTAGCGGGTTAAAATATAATAGGTTAATGATAGTCGGCTATTACTCCTAAGGGGTAATAGCCAAAATATAATCGTTGCCCTTTAATTCACTACAATTTAATCGATTAAGAGTAGCGGTCATTTTTCTAATCCTATCCCTCCCCTGTTTTTTTCATCTCTTCCTCTATATGAACATATATTCTATTTTTCTAATTTACACACTATTTATTTATTTTCATACTCTTTTTAATACAGAAACACAACTAATATCAATAACGTGAAAGTAACATTTTGTGTTTTGTTTGCAAAAGTAACAAAATCAAATCTTTATTGCTAGTTGCTTTGAAGCGAAAGTTTTAATTCAATCGTAAACTTTTAAAATTATCCATACATGTCTTTCTCTTTATATATCACTTAAAAATAGATTGTAACATTTAACTTGTTTACAAATCCAAAATACATTTCTATAAATATTAATAAATCTTAACAACACATAAAATAGGATTTAATAAATAAACTTCTTTTACATTTTTTTTTTAGTAATTCAACAAACACAATAAAAATTAAAACCAGTAAAAAGTTAGATATTGCAACTCTAATCGCGCATAAGTTAAGTAAGATCATAATTAAATATTTACGTAAATCATCTTATTTTAATTGTGTTAAAATATATTCGGTTTATAAAAGAAGCACGTGCTAAAAATGCAGATCAGTGAAGTGATAGCAAGCTTTAAGCAAAGCCGTCCCTCAAACGAACTGGATTTTGGAATTGGAAACTGTCAAGCAAGTCGCCTTCGTTCCCCTTTCAAAAGTCAAACAAGTATAATAAAAAGGAAACATTAAATATTCACGTTTTGATCATGGTTTCCTGTTTATATTCAAGACAATACCCAAAAGCAGACACAAACTGCTCCTCGTTCTCTAATACACCACTTTTTTTTCCACACACTTACCACTTCCAACATTACATCGCAAAATCAATGGTTTTCTCTTGTTTCTGCGGTGGAGTCTCCGACTCCGATGAAATTACCGATTCTAAAATTCATAAGAGGCCATGGTGGCGGAGATTTAGGGCAAAGAAGACTGTCCCTGTTGATGCTTCAATGGAAAACGATGATGCTGCTGCGAAACAGTCCATTACCAAATCTAAAAAGAACAGAAGTATCACCGTTAAGAAAGCCTTCTTTGGAACAAAACTAAAGGTAAGCCATTATGCCTTCTAATTATTTGTATGTAAAATTAGGAATTTGATTGTTTTTGGGTTTCAGGTAATTAAGAGTAAGATGTTTTAAATTCCAGTGAATGGTGAATATGATCAGGATAAACATGCATACATACTTATTACAAGTACAGAAAGAAAGAAAAAGAAACATACCACAAAACCATCTTTATATCCAGTATATTTCCATAAATAATTGGGGGAAACGATTTTTTTTGAAATAATTGATCAGTACGTTACATGGAAATTAGATTAAACCCAGATTGTATTGCCTTTTATGACACAACAGTACTACAAAAATACTCTGACACTTAGATGCTAATTTTCTCATCTTTTGTAGGTTTCAAATTTCCATAATTCCATTGAAATTTTAAAATTTATTAGTAAAACTCAGTAGTAATAAATAAGCACAAAGTGGTTTGTTTATATTTATACTTTATTCGCTAATAATATGATTAGCCTGTAATGATTGACTAATTAAAAATCGTTTTCATAATTAGCTAGATCTGAAAATATGGTATGCAAGTTGTCATATGATGACTATACATCTTACTAATATAATCAATAATTTATTAACTTTGATTTCGTGTGTTTCTTTTTGGTCACGTTAAGCACATGCACATGGAAGTTTGGCTAACTCTAATAAACTCAGGTAAAAATTCAAATTGAGTAAAACAATAACAAATATAAGTAAATAATAGCATGCATGATAAATTTATTTCAGATCTTGTGATGAAACAAATATCACATGGCAATGAACTAAACAGAACTAAATTCTCTGAAACAGGAGAAGAAAAGAGCAAAAGATCCAAAGAAATCATCTATGTGCAATGCAGTTAATCTCTGTAAAACAAGCATTAAAACAGATGGCGTTCACAATGTACCTGACAGATGCAAGAACAATGAAACTGAATGCAGTGAGGAAATTTCATCAATGGTTGAGCCAAATCCTACGCGGGTGATATCTGCAGGTCGAAACCAAAGGAAGAAGGGGAAGAAAAAGAACAAATATTACAAACCTGATATTATGTATGGCTATATTTTCCTCATATTGGTGCTTGTCGCCTTGATTTTTGCTGGTCGGGGCTTTGCTGCAATAAGCTTGTCTGCAAGTTTTTATATCTTTGCTTACTTTAGAACAAAGAAAAATGAATTGTATTATGATCAAAGGAAAAGATTATAATCAAACTAAGTCGGATTATTTGAGCTCTGATCAGTATATATAGGAAGAAGGTTGTATTGCAAGGACACTTGGAAAGAAAGAGAACAAAATAGTGTTTGTTTTTATTTTACTTTTTTGTAGTGTTATTGCTGGTCATATTGTGCACCAAATGATATGCACATATGAAGTATATATCTTACCTGATATTCCAATACAACGGATCAGTCCATTTTACACTTTCTTGTTAAAGTTAGATTACACTAAAACTTGCAATACCGTTTCTTCAGTCATTGATAAAATGCAAAGAATTTTGAATATTTTCTACTGCACCAACTGATTAGTTTTGTTCCAGTAAAGTTGTACCCTCTGGTTTTACTTCTTAGTTTGCAGATGTTTATTTTTGCATTTTATTTTAGTGTTTTTTGTCCTTTTTTTTTCGAATTTCAAAGATGTTTTGTTGTATATCAGAAACATCATATTGTCAAATAAAACATTTAAATTTAACAAGCAAAAATAGAGCACTTTTTCTCTGCTTCCAATTAATGATGGATAAATAAATAAAACATGTAACAATATAATGATAATGGCTTTCATTTTTCATCTATCTCATCATCATGTTGTTTATTTTGAATTGGTCCATGTTGAAATCATGGTATCATATAATAATATTATGTCATTCTCGAAGAAAAATCATTGCAGATAAAATACACTGTTGGAGCTTTTAGTTCTAATGATACACTGAATAATATAATGTTTAATTTAGAATATTAGATCATCTTACCGAATCTTTGATCCTTGTACCCTACAGAACGTGTTAAAATGTTTATATTTACATAAAGAAATTATGAAAAAGATCATGTATACGTTATTCAAATGGTTTATTGATATATCTTTAAGGTAAATTAATGATTATTGCATACCACTAGACCTTATAAATTGTTGGCTATTCTTGCCTCGTATTTGGAAGTATGACCGTTTTCTGGTGGTTATACCGCTCTTTTAGAGAGTTCCATAAGCAAAGAAGATATTTTTCAGTTAAATATTCTGTTTTTAGATCGTCGTGGATGTGACGTCTTAAAAATATTATAGTTTTTGTTTTGTCCCGTTGTAATATATTATTATCATTTTTAATGGCGTTTTCTAAGCATTGAGATTGTAAATGGATCTCGGTGTTCAACATTCATTACAAATAGTTAACTACCGTCTCCCTCATCAAGATGTAAACGGCTTCTCTTGTCAGACATATTTCTATCAATTTTTCAAGATTCAGAAAATAACTAGCTACAATTATATTTGATAATGGTGAAATTTAAAAAAAAAAATTACAACTTTGTATACAATTAATCAACTTCAAAAAAAATATATATATATAATAATAGTAATAAACAAACTACTTTTTATTATGTTGAATTTCTCCGCTTATCGCTTAAGCTTGGATTTAGAGGCTAGGATTCCAGAATTGAGAAGACGACGGAAAAAGTAAGGAAGAAGAAAACGCATGGAAGAAGAAAACGCACAAAAGAAGAAAATGCAGAAGATTGAGAAGAGGAGAATACGTACGGTTTTCTTTTTTCGGTGGATGTACTGATTAAAATTTAAATTTTAGTAAAAGTCAAAGATCCTATTAAATTGGATGGATTAACTTACTAATATGGTGGATTAGAATAAAAATTACGTTATCTTTTCTACATACAAATTTATAACTAGAGAATTGGTTTGTTTACTTTACAAGGTTTGCTACCACCAGTGGAGATAACATGTTAACTATTGATTTTTTAGCTCATGCACTTGTTTGAGTATGAATGAATGTTTATTTGTAGTTTTTGCAGAACAGGGCTGTTGACAACTAATAACCAACGATTAGCCGTCTTTAGACGATTTAAATGCGTTAACCAACAGTAAAACGACGACCTCATCGATTACATTTACGATGGCTAGCCGCTAGCAATCAACGGACACATGTCAATTTATAAGAACGTAACGCTTGTACCATTAGGATAATGTTAGCCGTAGGGTTGTCAACGGATGTTTTCGGATACGGATAGTGCCATATCCGTATCCGTATCCGAAATTATTTTCGGATATCGGATATCCGTATCCGTTTAATTTTCGGATATCGGATATCTGTATCCGCTTAATTTTCGGATACGGACGGATATCGGATATTTATCCGCTCCGCCTGTAATTAATGAATTTAAGAGTATAAATAAAAAAGATTGGATTAACATAAAATAACTTTTGTATTAATGTTTATAGAAAACAAGGAAATAAAGAAGTATAACGAGGAAACATTGTTTTACACTAATATTCATAAGCATGTCCAAAAATATTCCAAAATTAAACACTAAAACTACTATTTTTCACTAAAAATGGACAAAGAATTATATAGTACTAACATCCAACAGTTACAAAATAATTATTAACTTTATTTTCCTGTTTTGAGTTATATATATTACATCAATCAGTCGGACGGATATTTTTCGGATACGGATATCACTATAACCATATCCGAATCCGAAAAGCTTTTCGGATATCGGATATCCGTATCCGCTTTTCGGATAATGCCGGATAACGGATATTTCGGATACGGATTCGGACGGATATCGGATTTTTCGGGTATCCGTTGACAGCCCTAGTTAGCCGTCGCGGCTTCGTTTTCCATGTACTTGTATCTCTTCCACATGATATATGATACATACACACACATAATATTATATATGTATAGGGATTGTCTATTTATACACAAAACTTTAACACAATTGGTGACACAATTGATTTGCACCATTGTATCATCCTATGAATATCACTCTTCCATATAAAGACAAAATAATCCAACGGTTGAGCCTTTGTGTCTTTCTTTTTATGTTTAATTTTGTGTTCATATATATATATATATATGACATAACCAAATTTAAACTAAATAATCCATATATACATCAACCTTCTACCAAACGAAACAAGTATACTGTCAAATCCACTTGACCATCAACCAAAACAAAAATCAAACATCTACATGTCCATCAATCGGGAAAAAAAGGCACAATGACAAACTTTGAACAAATTTTAGATGAAAAGACATCAAGTTTCATTTTTAAGCTGAAGGAAAAACATTGAAAAAAATTAGGCTGAAAGACTTAGCATTTTGTACAGCTAAAATATAATATAATACTAGTTATAACTAGCATTTTTAACGGTGTAACAAATAGACATAATACTAGTTATATTTAACATTTTCTTTTGGGATTTCCCTTTTTTTTTTTTTTAAAGTTTGTCTTTCAACCTAATTTTTTTTGCAAAGTTAGAGTTCTTCCTAATTATCTCTACATCTGTCATCCACAAGCAATGCACATATTAAATCCATCGAATGTATATGAACAAAACATTTCAAATAACCGTTCACTAAAATAAACAAAAAATGTCAAGACTTACTCGTCACCCCCTTCATCATCTCTCGACCGAGGAAAAGTCAAGTGTTTAGCCATTTATTGTTGTGAGAAAATTGCACAAATTGTTTCGATACCAACTGTTAGGGTTTTGTGCACAGCGGAAAAGACAAAAACGCCCAAAAAATGATCTTTTTCACTCAATCGTTTGAAGATGAATTTGGTTGAAAATAACAACACAATATATCGGAAATAATAGCAAATATAAGATATTCCACACAACCAACCTCTTTATTGATTAACAAAAAATTGAAATTTTGTTTACGCTAAATGGATCAAAATCAAGAATAAAAAAAATTACAATTAATCAATAATCTTATCCTAGATGACTACAAATATTGTTGAAGAAGAAGAGCAATGAAGAACGACAGCAAACCGTTGAATTAAGCTAGAGGCAGCAATTGCGTCTATCAGCAGTAAATATGGATAGCTTCTCTCAGCTCTAATTCCTTCATTTTCCTCTCCAGTGCGCAAGTCCTAGAGGCACACAACCTCTCCAGATGTCTCATATAGTTTTAGATGTTTTGATCTAACTAAGAAGGCTGCATATATAGAAAATAGAAGACCTAGGCAAATATCTAAATTGCCCCTTCAAAATATCTCTAGAATAGAATCTTTTATTTCTTTCCACCGTGATAAAATCAATCAATCAAATCAATTAATTGATCAATGAATCAAATCAATTAATTTATCAATGAATCAGATCAATTAATTGATTACATTCCTCTTCAAAAAAAATTTGAATCAACAAATTCAACACTCCACCTTGATTCATAAATCATATATCTCCAATAATCACCGAACAAGTCATCAATGGTACTTTTTCATTTTCAAATTTACAACCCTCGATTTCAAGGACACGAGATACATCCCAAATGTTTTTGGAGTACAGCGAGGAGACTCGATTAATTTATGAGCTACAATCACACCCAGTCGATTCGAATGGGCTATGAACACTCCTTCTCGATTACAAACACAACCCACAGCCTGCAAAAGATGCATCTTCTACCTGAGGTTCATCATGAAAAACTAACGATCTCAAAAGCGTTTGTAACACCACAAAGATGTCCATCTTGTGGATTTTTCAAATCGACACCCGTCTCTCACTTGTCCTGAGCTTCTTCCTCGATCACCCTGGATCGCTCGAGCACCATCAACGTGAAGACCCATGTCTGAAACGTAAACCGAAGCATCAAGGCATTGGCGAACCAAAACAATCGCTTTTCTCTTCGTCTTCTTCCATCTTCCCTTGTCCATATAAAAGGGCTTTTCTCATCCCAATCAATCAAATCATGAAGAACGTCGAGGTATAAAACATCCACCATCTTAGACTACCAAATCATTTGGTTTCTTCCATTAAAAATAGGCATCATCGAAAACAACATCATCTCTGTTGATGTGGGAAATTGGTTATTTGCGCATGCCAACCTTGAAGTGCATGTTTAGGTGTAAATTTATAATTCGAGTATCCAAAGACAGAGAAATGTAAAGGAGACGCAATTTCACTACAAGAAAAACTACAAATAGCAGCAGATTTTAGCAGCAGAAAATTCCGTCGTAAATTAACGACGGATTTTCGTGGAATCTGCAAGGGATATTATCTAGGATTTATTTTTATTTCAACTAGTTTTAAAATATTATCGTTAAGTTTTGATTTTCGTCACTAAACCATAGAAAATTGCAACGGCTTAATGTCATCATTTTTTTTGTCGTTGAATTCCGTTGCAATTTGAGACAGTTTACCGTCATGTATTTTTTGAAGCTATTTTGCAATAGGTTTCCAAGGGATTTGCAAGGGACTGGTATGTGCACTCTTCTTAAAATGCTTTGCTTTTATGTTTTTAATGAGTAATTGATAATGTTTTTAATAAGTAATTGATAAGTAAAAATAAATTTTAAATAATTAATGTGAATAATAATATACTAATAACAAAAAAAATTACTATTAATAGTAAATAAAGTTCAATAGTTGGTACTGATTAATTAATAATTACTAAATAATTAGGAGGTAATATGTAACACCCCGTAATTTTAAAGAACACTATAATGATAAACTAAAGAACACTTAATTAAATGTTGGGAATTAAATAAAACAGACTGCGTCATTGCATTGGTCTCAGAATTCTGCTTATGATAGACCCTGAGTTTGCATAATATAGACATCGTATGAAGAAGTTATTAAGATTTAAAGTTTGTATACATATAAGCAATATATATATAATCTAGTCCAGAAATCAAAATCGAAGAGTGGGAAAAAGGGAGGGAATTCTGCCCGTTAGGGGTCGACCCCATACCCACGGGTGTTAACCTATGGGTCGACCCCTACACGGGGGTGTAGACCCCTGGGTTGACCCCACCTAGATCTGGGGCAGATCCATTATGTGAACCGAGACGCGTTTGTGAGCAAGATTCGTTAACTGTACACTATAAATAGGACCTCATTTCTATTGTTTTATTCACCAAAATCAATGGAGACAATGAGGTGCTGTCCCATATCAAATTGAACTAGCCTATTCTTCTGCAACAACGATTTATACGTATTCAAGAATCTCTGCTACAACATCTACAGTCGTTTCTCTATTCTTTAGATCCAGTCCCTGTGATATCATGTTAATTTTTAGATATAAACGTTTAAATAGTAATCTTGACATGTTTATAAGTTTGGATCTAAACCTGTGCCTGTTAATAACTTGAATCATAACTAAATAGATTTTCCATTACTTGTACACCTAATCTACTGTTTAGTTCTCATATGCCTATTTCTCATATGCCTATTCTGCTATTATGTCCAATCTACCACCGTATGTCATTTCTGTAATTATGATCAACTTTATCATCATATGTCTGTTTTGTTATTATGCCTTTCCTTATTCTCTCCTCTCCCTCTTTCCCTTTTTATGTTTATAGCTTGGGCTACCTTCGAGCCTAGGCCTATCCTGAAATATGAAAGCACATGAAATTGGGAATGGTTGGGAATGATAAATAGGGGCATAACTTTTGTTGTAAAACATGATTGAGATTTGGGGGCATGATCTATACCTTGATCTAAAACTTTAATTTGGGACATAACCTTTGATGAACATGAAAATTGGTTTAATAATGAACATGCCTAAATTTACAGTAAATAGAAACTGTAACCGCACTTAGACACGAGATTAGATTACACTTATGGTAGAAGTCTTCCCGGAACCGCTCGACAAATCCAACATCCACAAGTGGTGAATCTAATGTGAGGGGTCTAGTGCACACGTAACGGTGCTAAGACACGAGGTTAAGTCCGACTTGTGGTATAAGTCTACCCGGAACCACCTGGCATATCCAGCATCCACAAGTGGTAGACTTAATGTGAGAGGTCTAGTGCATTAACAGCCATAAATGGAAAAATGATAATAACTTGTTAACCTGTAATAATTAACCTGTTTAAATCTGTGGGGGTTACATGAACCTGTCAAATTGAGTAGGGGTTAAGTAAACTTGCTTGAATCAGTGAGGGTTAAGTAAATCTTGTTAAATTTATAGGTGCGTGTTTATATATATATATATACACATATATAAACACGACAAACTCAACCTGTTTTATATGTTGGGGTTATGCAACCTTGTTAAACTGTTAGGCATAACTTGTCAAAATCCTAACAGTGGGGATGCAAGTCTATGGGGTAACTTGTATCATTTGTTGTGTGGGACCCGTATCAGTCAGTAACACATCTTGGTACCAAACGGGGAACCCCGAACTAGGTCGGGGTTTGGGCATGCTTACTGAGTTGATTGCAAGAGGTTCATTTATGTGGAGATGTTGACGGCGCACTCTGTCGGATTCATGTGCATGCATGAATTTGCTTGCGTTGGGATAATAAGACGTTGCGACATCAGTAGATGGTTGTGCCTCGCGAAAATAAAGGGGTTGCCACTTTAGGAAGTGATACATCCTACTATGGGGCCAGCACAGGGTATCTACAGGATAGGGAGCCGATCGATTATCGTAGTAATTCGGGTACATCTAGTCTTACTTGTTTTGGAGCCCGTTATTATCATTGGGGGTAATACCTGCCATTTCTGTTGGGCTGCCTGTTTTTATTGTATAGGGTAAAACACCTCACTAGAAGTACACTTAAGTCTACCATTCTGTTTCTGTTGGGATCATCTTGTTCCTGTTATACTAGTATTGGTGCAGAGAAAAGTACTTGAAAAGCACAATATACCCTGTTCTGTTTATTCTACTTATTCTGCTCAGTATGTTATACATGTCTTGTGATACTGTTATCTCTCTTTCATCCAGTTTATATGCATGTCATGATGCTTTTAGTTATTTATATGCTAAAAGTAACTGGACTCGCCAAACTTTATGTCTGACCCGTTTTGTTTTCTTTTCTCTCTCTTCCTCCCTCCCAAGGTTCTCAGGGTGTGAATACTCAGACTTGATTAGGATTCTCTCTTCCGTTTCTGCTTGGAGCTGCTTGGATGTATCGCTTTGATTACCTGTTTATCTTGCTATGGCTATTTTTGGGGATTATGCTTTTATATATTACTGTACTCTGATGATTTTAGCACAAGACAAAAATTGTAATGGGTTTTCTGTATTTCAGACTTATGATATAACTAGGTTTTGGACCACGATGTTTTCTATTTAATAAAGTTTTAAATTCCACTGTTAACTTATATCTGTCTTGTGATGTTTCTGTTTCTGTTTACCTATAACGCTTCACGAAACTTAATCCATTCTGATAAAGAGTGACATTAACGGACGTGGGGTGTCACATTTGGTATCAGAGCTAAAGGTTACCAGATCAGATGAAAGATTTTGAAAATTGTTTTCAAAATGTTTCTAAAATAAAGCATTTTCAAAAGAAAAGTTTGTTTTGAAAAACATATTCCCCAAGGCCATATGAAATATTTTTTTGATTCTCTATTTGTATCCCTTTTCCTTTTCTTTTCAGCATGTTTAGGGAACCAAATATTCCCGAGGACGTTAAGATGCAAGCTTGGTTCCTAGGTATCTTGAGGCTACGACACCTGCCAGAGGCCAAGCAGATGCCCCTTCCCTAACTGCAACCATTTTTCCTCCTCATCCTCCTCCGCGAGTGGATAATTTCTCCAAGATATGCAAGGATTTCTGTGCTATGGAAGGAAAGCCATTCCGAGGAACTAAGACTTTTGTAGAAGCAAGAAATTAGCTTAAATAAACAGATGATTTGTTTGGGATTTTTGAGGTTGACGACCGTAGGATGATTCAGTTGGCCGTTTTGCAGCTGAAAGATGAGGCTTCATTCTGGTGGGAAGCGAAGCAAGCAGGGCGTCCAGTTGAGACTTGGAATGATTTCCGATAGAGATTCGAAATGAAGTTTCTTTCCCAAGTCGAGCAAAATATGCAAATGGAAAGGTTTTTGGAACTTAAGCAAGGAGACATGTCTGTCAAAGAGTATGTTATTAAGTTTAATTAATTGGTGAGGTTTGATTTGGAGCTAGTGAATACCCCGCACAAGAAAGATTTGAGGTTTGCTAGAGGATTGAATGAACCCCTTCATAGGTTGGTTATGTCTCATATTCCGATGGTATTAACTTTTGAGAAACTCATTGATATGGCATTGATGCACAAAGAAGATAAAGGTGAAAATAAAGAGGCTAAGATTGATGCAACACAAACAAGAAAGTGTGGCCTAAGAAAGAATAACATCAACAAAAGAAGGGCGGAAACAAGGACAAAGCCCAAGAAAAGAGGAGATGTCATAATTGTGGACGCGTGGGTCATTTGAGCAAATATAGCAGAAAAAGGAAGAATGATTGTTTCCAATGTGGAGAGGTCGGACATCTTATTAAGGATTGCTCGAAAAAGCAAGGACAGGGTCAATGGGCAGGATCTTCTGGAGGGCAGGTGCAGGCTCTCGTGGCCGGTGTACCAGATAAAGGTAGGAAAGTTTCTGTTGAAGGTTTGATTTCTCTTTCCAATCATCCTGTTAGAACACTTTTTGATTCTGGCACTTTTCGTTCTTTTATATCTGATTTCATGGTTGAGTCTCCGCACCTTATTACTAGTATGGTTTTGGATCCCGTTGTTGCTTCAAACCCATTGGAGGTATGACTCATTTGTCTATAATTTGTCGGGGTTTGAGAATATCTGTGTTGGGCGTTGAGTTTGAGTGCGACACATATGTGCTTGGTTTCATGGGCTATGGTTTGATTCTAGGGATGGATTGGCTAGCCTTGTACGGTGCCATTCTGGACTATGAGAGGAAGGTCGTTAAATTTTTGACTTGCCATGGGAGGACCCTAGAGATTTCTTGTAACCCTAAGGGGTCTGTCATGCTTAGTTTCCTAGAATCGCTTGATGTATATATCGATGATTTACGATCTGCACCAGTAATTTGTGAGTATCCTGATGTTTTTGAGGAGGTTAGGGGATTACCTCTGAGGCGCGAAATTGATTTCTGTATATACTTGGTGGACAATGCAAAGCCAGTTGCATTGCCTGTGTGCCATATGGCTTCGACAGAAAGGAGGAGCTCAGCAAGAAAATAAGGGAGATACTTGAGAAAGGGTTTACTAAGCAAAACATATCTGAATAGGGTGCTCCATTAGTATTCATCACTAAGGCAGATGGTTCGCTTCGCTTAAGCGTAGATTACAGGGAGTTGAATAAGCTCACTAAGAAAAATAGGCACCCACTTCTAAGGATAGATGATCTGTTTGACCAACTTGTTGGTGCATCTGTTTTCTCCTAATTAGACTTGGCCACGGGATTTCATCAATTGAGGGTGGCCAAAGACAGTATAGAAAAGACTGCCTTTAGACTCCATATGGTTTCTTCGAATGGCTCGTCATGCCTTTTGGTTGACGAATGCACCTGCCAATTTTGTGGATCTGATGAGTAGGGTGTTTCGGGAGTTTATAAATAATTTCGTTGTGGTCTTTGTTGATGACATCTTGATTTTCTCGAAGAGCGAGGAAGAGCATGCTTGACATTTAAAGGAGGTTTTGAAAACTCTGCGTGCACACCAGCTTAAGGCAAAATTCACCAAATATCATTTTTGGTGAAAGGAAGCGAGATTTCTAGGGCATGTGGTCTCTAAGGATGGGATAGCAGTAGATCCCGCGAAACTAGTTGTATTTCATGATTGGTAGATTCCAAAGAATGCAACGGAGGTGAGGAGTTTTCTTGGATTTGCGGGCTATTATGGGAAGTTCATTAAGGACTTTGCAAAGAAATCAGCCCCACTCACTGGACTAACGAAGAAGAATCTGACATTTTCTTGGGATATAGATTTTAAGGAGGCTTTTTAGCGATTGAAGAGGGCTCTGACAACAACCCCAAACTTGACTTTTCTTGATGGGAACAAAGTGTTCATAGTATACACTGATGCATGTGGTACAGGGCTCGGTGCCATCTTGATACATTTAACACCCCGTAATTCTGTAACATTAAGTTTCATAAATTAAAGTATAATTAAATTTTATAAGAAGAAATAAGGGAATGGGTTATGCCATTGCGTTCGTCTCGAAATTCTGCTTGAAATAGAGTCCGAGTTTGCGTAAATCGGACTCCGTATAAAGAAGTTATGACCTCCGGAAGTTTCAGAATTCAATTTAAAATTCAAACAGCTCAAAATTCAGTTCAAAATTCAAAAACAGACCCAAGCTGGGCTGGGCGGGAAAATTCTCGCCCAGGACCCAGGTCGACCAGGGGGTCGACCTGGGAGTCAACCTGGTGGCCTACCTACCCAGTCGACCTGGTCAGGTCTTGGCTGGCCTGGTCGGGTTCTGAACGATTTTCTGAGTTCTGGTTTGTCACTAGGGCTGATTTGTCACTTTCTGGTTGGATCTTCTCAATGTGAATGGTCTAGATTCATCTATGATCATCTTACGGCTCGAATTAGTTTGAAATTCTATATAAACAACTCAAGTCTCCAACCTAAATTCACACAAGAAATAGAACCTAGAGCCGTCATGCTGCTGGAAGGAAGCCAGGAATAGCCTCCACTTGAAGAAAGCTTAGAGACGAACAAATCTAAATCAAAACTAAAAATCGAAACAACGTTTATCTACCCAAAGGAAAGCATCTCAATTCCAGAACTCAGAATCCAGAATTCAAGTTCGTCATTTGTTGTAAGTCAGTTACTTTTAGATTTGAACGTCTAGATCTATTTGTGGCATGTAATTAAATAGATATAAGAATATGCTTGATCCTTTCATTTGAATCTGTGCTTGTAAATGCCTTTGGATCTAATTAAGAACTATTGTGATTAATTACTGATAAGACTATGCCTATGCCTATGACTGTGAACACAAGACTATGCCTATGGCTGTGAACATAAGACCATTGCCTATGACTATCACAAGGACAATTGTGGCTAATCACCTATGATTCATGACTATGAGATATTGTCTAGGATTATGACTATGAAATTGGATCTAAGCTTGATTCTCTATTCAGACCTATTCTTAATTATCCTTGAATCTTGATTTTTGGGATTTTTCTATTAAGTTAGATCTATCCATGTTCTTGAACCAAGATTGTTATTCAAACCTTTTCATGTTCATAATGTTATCAGAACTATATACCTGCGATGTTGTAGTCAATTTATTCGGTATATTTATTAGATCTGTAATTTGTGAATTTGGATTATCATTTTATGCCTATCTTTTCATGGTATTCTTGTTTATTCCCTTTTGTCTATGAATCTAGATGGACCTATAATCTAGATTGAATCACAATTACACAAACGATGGGAATACGATTTGTGCAGAACATGAAACTAACATGAATGTGATTGAAAACTTGGAAGTTTGGTATAACATGAAATTTATATAATTTGGCATAATAGATATGTTGGCATGATCTGAATTGGCTATAATAGTGAGCAATTTGCATGCATATTAGAATTGGGCATAAACGATAAATTGTTAATTGGCCACAAAACATGTAGTTGGCATGTGAATCTAGTTTTGGCATAAATTGTAAACTAGAATATTAAATCTAGTTCTAAAATGAATTGTAAAATTGGATATTTAATCTAGATTGGACCAAAAATGTAAATAGGAACATTAAGTCTAGATTAGGCTTAACTACTTTGGAACGCCAAATGTATGGCATAGTGATTTTGGGCATGACGATTATGGCGAATTTGGGAAGGTGGGTTATAGCCTATTCTGATTAATAACTTGAAATTACATGTAATTGTCATGTTTAGCATAATCATGGTTAGTGACACTTAATTTGGTATAATCTTATAAACATGATTTAGGGGGAAAGTGGGCCATAATAATAAATGTTGATAATGTGCAATAGAAGAGTAATTATGGCATAAGTAAATTAGGAATAATTTACATAAAGAATTTGTCCTAAATGAGAAATGTGTACATTGTAGAAAATATGAATACGCCTAACCCGAGGTTAGATTGAGTTATGGTGTAAAACTGCCCGGATCCACCCGGCTGCCCACTAACCACAACAATACCTATCTAATGTGAGAGGTTAAGGCATTGAGCCCAACAAGAACCCGAGGTTAGACTGAGTTGCGGTGTAAAGCTGCCCGGAACCGACCGGCACTTCCACTGACCGCAATAATACCTATCTAATGTGAGTGGTTGGTGCTTTAATAAATGAATTAAAGCTAAGACAAGATTTGTAAGGGTTAAGTAACTAAGGAAAACTTAGCCATTATAACATGTTAACTAGACAAGAAGGTGGGATTAAGTAAATTTAATACACTAAACCAATTTAACATGTTAACTAGACTAGAAGGTGGAGTTAAGTAAACTTAGAACACTTAGCCATCATAGTGTGCCAAATGAACAAGGTTAAGTTAAAACATGAAGGGACAATACTTAACCATTAGAACATGTGAATTAAACAGATGTTAGGGTTAAGTTAACTAAGAGAACACTTAACCGTTATAACATGTTAGCTAAACAGATGGGCAGGGTTTAGTTAAAGGGAACACTTAACCAATACAAGATGAAGGGGTGGGGTTAAGTAATAAGAAATACTTAACCAATGTAACTTGATTTGTGGTAGGGTTAAGTCAACATGAACTACTGATAACACTTAACCAGATTAACATGACAAATGAATGGGTTAAGTTAACTTGAATTGACTGATGACACTTAACCAATCCAACTTGATGAGAAAGAGAACTAAGTAGAAAACCTTAGTTAAGAGGACTAAGTTGTAAACCTTAGTTAAGAAAACGACAGTTCAGGAAACTAAGTAGTAAACCTTAGTTAAGGGAACTAAGTAGTAAACCTTAGTAGAATACGAGAAGGAGCGAACGTCCATCTGATCTTAAAGAAGACTCCAACGAACTTGGGTACGAAGCACGCGGCTTCGAGAGGACGTGAGGGTACTCTTGGTATCCCTCTGTGAGGCTGCAGATGATCCGCCTGGGCTCACAGAGGTTAAGGTCTGCGTTAGAAGAACCAAGGATATGCCTTGGTTGCAATATAAGGCAACCTAAAGACTATGATGGACCAGCGTGATTCAGCGAGACCAGTAGCTCTGTGATAGCAACTCGTCGTCTACCTACCATCTTGAGTCAATCGAGATACGTGAAGCGGAAAGGCGGAGAACTCCAAAAGACCATATACTTGCTATCTAGTTATGGTTGCTGATGGCCATAGGTTAGTGGGGCAAGGGGGGCCTGCGTATAGTTCTCATTTTTCAAGGTGTGCCTTTCATTAGTTGAGGGAGGGGTCAGGTGGGACCATAGCCACTGGAAAAACTGACCTTAGCATCTGCATCGGCATATATCTGAAAGCTCCCGACCGAGTTATGTGTTTCTTGATTTTCCCTGCCACGAGACTCGGGTTGCACATACGGAGGACATGTGCATCTACACAGCGATAACGATTCGCGACACATACGTGGGAAATGTCTAGCAACATATACCGCTCTAGGTAGTGTGTCCTAGACTAGGGGGCATCGTTCGGTAGGTAGCTAATCCTTAGTTGGACCTAGGTCGCGTAAACCCTAAAATCTGAGAAACGTTCAATAGGTAGCATAAACCCCAGTAACCCTGGGTAGAGAAAACCCTGGCTGGATCTAGAATGCGCTCGACAAAAAACCCTAGGTTAGACCTAGGTAATAAATAATAGATGTACACCTGAAACAACCACAATTGCAGGGATTGGGATCACGTATCTGTTCTTATCAGTTTATATAGATTACTAGTTAGGTGGTGCAGGGATATATAAATTAGAATAACAAGGTAGTGGCGAAGAAGAGAAAGTATAGAAGTGCATCCAGTTTATCTTACCTTATCATATCTTGTGCCAACCCTATGATTCCCGTCATCATGGTGTAGTCTTGTATTCAGTTAATTCATGCCATGTTGCTTTTTACCTGTTCACATGCTGAAATTTACTGAACTTACCAGACTTTATGTCTGACTCTATTTTCTTTCGCTTTCTTGTCTTCCGTTCCCTCTCCCCAGGTTCGCAGGGAGGGAATATTACTACTTAGTCCAATTTTCTTTCCAAGCTGAAGATTAGTGGAAGTTTTGCTGGGATTCTCTTTTCCATTGCTATGGCTGGCTCACGCTACATTGGGGAATATAAATGTTATTTTATGCTTCTTTATTTTGTAAGACAGATATTCTGGTATTGGAAAACAATTGTTGTACAAACTATTTTATTAATAAAGTAAAGTCCTATTTTTCGTTGTTTTAATTTTTTCTGTCTTGTAATTTATCTGTATCTTTTACCTATAACTCTCCACCGAAGTTAAGGCATTTCCTTTGTGAGTGACCTTAACGGATGTGGGGTGTTACACGTGGTATCAGAGCTAAAGGTTACCGGATCAGATAAAAGATTTGAAAAATTATTTTCAACGATTTTAAAAGAAGCATTTTCAAAAGAAAAGTTTTGTTTTAAAGGCATATTCCCCAAAAGTCATACGCACTATCTTCTGATCCTCTGTTTGAATTCTTGTCCCCTTCTTTCTTGAGTCTTTGGGGCTCCTGGCTTTCTGGGAGGTAACCTCATCGCAACACGGTTCCGTAGGCTTGATAAGACTATGATACCTATCGATGGGCAAAGTAGTGCTCGGCTCCCATCTATAGCCATAGTAGTTTCACCTGCAGCTAGTCTTCTTTCAAGCTTTGAAGGGTTTTCCGTGCGATGGAGGCAGCTTTTGATAAACTTGTCAATATGATCACATAGGGATGGTAAAGATGAGGATGAGGAAGTTTGGCTAGGGAGCTCAACGGAAGGATGAGAAATTCATGGATATAAACTCGACTCACGAAGAAAGAAGGAATTATAAAACCTAAGACGAGAGGAAGTATCTTTTCCATGGTATAATGAGGCATATAATTAAGGACAATGGCAAGGACGAGGGACAGGATTTTCAGAAGGAAGGGTGCATGCTTCCACCACCAGAATACCTGAGAGAGAGAGAGATAGTAAAAGTCTCTGTTGGAAAAGTTTAGCTTTTCGTTTTGTTCAACCAGTTAATACTCTTTTGATCTTAGCACTTCGCATTTGTTCATATCTACTTCCATAGTTGAGTCTCTGCACCTTAGTACTTGTATAGTAGAAGATCCCATTAGTGTCTCAAATCTAATTGGTGGTTCGGCCCATTTACCTTTGGCTTGTAAGGATTTGAGAATAACTATATAAAGTGTTGAGTTTAAACGTAATGCTTATTTTTTTGGTTCCATGGGCTATCAGTTGATTCTAGGCATGGGTTGGTGGGCTAGTAATTCTGAAAGGAGGGTAGTTAGACTTTTGACTTGCCTTGGGAATACCCTCGAGATTTCGTGTAAACAATCAGTTAGGCTTAGCTAGCTAGAATCGCTTAATGCATTTATAGACGATTTGCAATTCGTTAGCGTTGTCCATGAGTACGCAGATGTTTTGATTAGGTTAGGAGTTTACCCCTAAAACGCGGATAGACTTCCGCATGTATCCAGTTGACAATGAAAGGCCAGCTATCCGATCAACGACAGTTTTGGAAATGGAGGTCAAGAAGCTTCGCAATCGTGAAGATTAATTAGATAAGGTACAGAATAGTGAAGCTCAAGAAGATGCGACTTAGAAGACTGTAGACTAGATACACGCATCATACCCTTTTTCTTAAGGGTACATCCTTGATCTCTTTTTCTGGGAATTTTATGCATACTTTCTAGCTTTTAAGGTATATCCTCTAGGACGTATCATCGATCCTTAGGTAGAAGCCAATAGATGTAAACTTGTATTTGAAACATGTTATGATTGATGGTTCCAAATGGTTGCTCATGGATGCATATACACACCATAGGTGCTAGAACGACTCAGTCACTTTCATATTGCATTCGCATATATGTACTTGCCTAGCAGATTTAACTTGATATGTTATCATATGGATATTGCATATGGATGAATGGCTATGCACACATGTTGTATTTACATAACTAGGGATGCTTGCATACATGATTGGACGCATGGCATTGACATAATTCACATTAAGGAGGTCAACTAAATCAGTAGACCGCCTGAATTTGCATTAGATAAAGACATATACACACTCTATGCATATGAACATGAAAGCATTAGAAATCTTTTTAAGGACAATGAATGCCTGTGATTGAATGGTTGAGTAGATGGGTGATTGGATGGTAGGATATGTTCTTCCTAATGTGGAGATTTCGGGGACGAAATCCTTTTAAGAGGGGGAGAATGTAACACCCCGTAATTCTGTAACATTAAGTTTCACAAATTAAAGTATAATTAAATTTTAGAAGAAGAATTAAGGGAAACGGGTTACACCATTGCGTTCTTCTCGAAATTTTGCTTGAAATAGAGTCCGAGTTTGCGTAAATCGGACTCCGTATAAAGAAGTTATGACCAGAAGTTTCAGAATTCAATTTAAAATTCAAACAGCTCAAAATTCAGTTCAAAATTCGAAAACAGACCCAAACTGGGCTGGACGGGAAAATTCCCGCCCAGGACCCAGGTCGACCAGGGGGTCGACCTAGGTACCAAGGTCGACCCAAGGGTCGACCTACCCAATCGAACTGGTCAGGTCTTGGCAAGCCTGGTCGGGTTCTGAGCGATTTTCGGAGTTTTGGTGTGTCACTAGGGCTGATTTGTCACTTTCTGGTTGGCTCTTCTCAATGTGAATGGTCTAGATTCATCTATGATCATCTGACGACTCTAATTAGTTTGAAATTCTATATAAACAACTCAAGTCTCCAACCTAAATTCACACAAGAAATAGAACCTATAGCCGTCATGCTGCTGGAAGGAAGCCAAGAATAGCCTACACTTGAAGAAAGCTTATAGACGAACAAATCTAATTCAAAACTGAAAATCAAAACAACGTTTATCTACCCAAAGGAAAGCATCTCAATTCCAGAACTCAAAATCCAGAATTCAAGTTCGTCTTTTGTTGTAAGTCAGTTACTTTTTAGATTTGAACGTCTAGATCTATTTGTGGCATGTAATTAAATAGATATAAGAATATGCCTGATCCTTTCATTTGAATCTGTGCTTGTATATGCCTTTGGATCTAATTAAGAACTATTGTGATTAATTACCGATAAGACTATGCCTATGCCTATGACTGTGAACACAAGACTATGCATATGGCTATGACTGTGAACATAAGACCATTGCCTATGACTATGACAAGGACAATTGTGGCTAATCACCTATGATTCATGAATATGAGATTATTGCCTAGGATTATGACTATGAAATTGGATCTAAGCTTGATTCTCTATTCAGACCTATTCTTAATTATCCTTGAATCTTGATTTTTGGGATTTTTCTATTAAGTTAGATCTATCCATGTTCTTGAACCTAGATTGTTATTCAAACCTTTTCATGTTCATAATGTTATCAGATCTATATACCTGCGATGTTGTAGTCAATTTATTCGGTATATTTATTAGATCTGTAATTTGTGAATTTGGATTATCATCTTATGCCTATCCTTATGCTTGTCTTCTCATGGTATTCTTGTTTATTCCCTTTTATCTACGAATCTAGATGGACCTATAATCTAGACTGAATCACAATTACACAAACGATGGGAATACGATTTGGGCAGAACATGAAACTAACATGAATGTGATTGAAAACTTGGAAGTTTGGTATAATATGAAATTTATATAATTTGGCATAATAGATATGTTGGCATGATCTGAATTGGCTATAGTAGTGAGTAATTTGCAGGCATATTAGAATTGGGCGTAAACGGTAAATTGTTAATTGGCCACAAAACATTAGTTGGCATGTGAATCTAGTTTTGGCATAAATTGTAAACTAGAATATTAAATCTAGTTCTAACATGAATTGTAAAATTGGATATTTAATCTTGATTGGACCAAAAATGTAAATAGGAACATTAAGTCAAGATTAGGCTTAACTACTTTGGAACGTCAAATGTATGGCATAGTGATTTTGGGCATGACTATTATGGCTAGTTTGGGAAGGTGGGTTATAGCCTATTCTGATTAATAACTTGAAATTACATGTAATTGTCATGTTTAGCATAATCATGGTTAGTGACACTTAATTTGGTATAATCTTATAAACATGATTTAGAGGGAAAGTGGGCTATAATAATAAATGTTGATAATGTGCAATAGAAGAGTAATTATGGCATAAGTAAATTAGGAATAATTTACATGAAGAATTTGTCCTAAATGAGAATTGTGTACATTGTAGAAAATATGAATACGCCTAACCCGAGGTTAGATTGAGTTGTGGTGTAAAACTGCCCGGACCCACCCAGCTGTCCAGTAGCCACAACAATACCTATCTAATGTGAGAGGTTAAGGCATTGAGCCCAATAAGAACCCGAGGTTAGACTTAGTTGCGGTGTAAAGCTGCCTGGAACCGACCGACACATCCTGTGACCGCAACAATACTTGTCTAATGCGAGTGGTTGGTGCTTTAATAAATGAATTAAAGCTAAGACAAGATTTGTAGGGGTTAAGTAACTAAGGAAAACTTAGCCATTATAACATGTTAACTAGATAAGAAGGTGGGGTTAAGTAAATTTAATACACTTAACCAATTTAATATGTTAACTAGACTAGAAGTTGGAGTTAAGTAAACTTAGAACACTTTGCCATCATAGTGTGCCAAATGAACAAGGTTAAGTTGAAACATGAAGGGACAATACTTAACCATTAGAACATGTGAATTAAACAGATGTTAGGGTTAATTTAACTAAGAGAACGCTTAACCGTTATAACATGTTAGCTAAACAGATGGGCAGGGTTAAGTTAAAGGGAACACTTAACTAATACAAGATGAAGGGGTGGGGTTAAGTAATAAGAAATACTTAACCAATGTAACTTGATTTGTGGTAGGGTTAAGTCAACATGAACTACTTATAACACTTTACCAATTTAACATGACAAATGAATGGGTTAAGTTAACTTGAATTGACTGATGACACTTAACCAATCCAACTTGACGAGAAAGAGAACTAAGTAGTAAACCTTAGTTAAGAGGACTAAGTTGTAAACCTTAGTTAAGAAAACGACGGTTCAGGAAACTAAGTAGTAAACCTTAGTTAAGGGAACTAAGTAGTAAACCTTAGTAGAATACGAGGAGCGAACGTCCATCTGATCTTAAAGAAGGCTCCAACGAACTGGGTACGAAGCACGCGGCTTCGAGGGGACGTGAGGGTACTCTTGGTATCCCTCTGTTAGGCTGTAGATGATCCGCCTGGGCTCACAGAGGTTAAGGTATGCGTTAGAAAAACCAAGGGTATGCCTTGGTTGCAATATAAGGCAACCTAAAGACTATGATGGACCAGCGTGATTCGGCGAGACCAGTAGCCCTGTGATAGCAACTCGTCGTCTACCTACCATCTTGAGTCAATCGAGATACGTGAAGCGGAAAGGCGGAGAACTCCAAAAGACCATATACTTGCTATCTAGTTATGGTTGCTGATGGCCATAGGTTAGTAAGGCATGGGGGGCATGCGTATAGTTCTCATTTTTCAAGGTGTGCCTTTCATTAGTTGAGGGAGGAGTCAGGCGGGACCATAGCCACTGGAAAAATAGACCTTAGCATCTGCATCGGCAGATATCTGAAAGCTCCCGACCGAGTTCCGTGTTTCTTGATTTGCCCTGCCACGAGACTCGGGTCTCACATACGAAGGACATGTACATCTAGACAGCGATAACGATTCGCGACACATACGTGGGAAAAGTCTAGGAACATATACCGCTCTAGGTAATGTGTCCTAGACTAGGGGGCATCGTTCGGTAGGTAGCATAATCCCTAGTTGGACCTAGGTCGCGTAAACCCTAAAATCCGAGAAACGTTCAATAAGTAGCATAAACCCCAGTAGCACTGGGTAGCGAAAACCCTGGTTGGATCTAGAATGCACTCGATAGAAAACCCTAGGTTAGACCTAGGTAATAAATAATAGATGTACATCTGAAACAACCACAATTGCAGGGATTGGGATCACGTATCTGTTCTTATCAGTTTATACAGATTACTAGTTAGGTGGTGCAGGGATATAGAAATTAGAATAACAAGGTAGTGGCGAAGCAGAGAAAATATAGAAGTGCATCCAGTTTATCTTACCTTATCATATCTTGTGCTAACCCTATGATTCCCGTCATCATGGTGTAGTCTTGTATTCAGTTAATTCATGCCATGTTGCTTTTTACCTATTCACATGCTAAAAGTTACTGAACTTACCAGACTTTATGTCTGACTCTGTTTTCTTTCACTTTCTTGTCTTCCGTCCCAACTCCCCAGGTTCGCAGGGAGGGAATATTAATACTTAGTCCAGTTTTCTTTCCAAGCTGAAGATTAGTGGAAGTTTTGCTGGGATTCTCTTTTCCATTGCTATGGCTGGCTCACGCTACATTGGGGAATATAAATGTTATTTTATGCTTCTTTATTTTGTAAGACAAATAATCTGGTATTTGAAAACAATTGATGTACAAACTATTTTATCAATAAAGTAAACTCCTATTTTCCGTTATTTTAATTTTATCTGTCTTGTAATTTATCTATATCTTTTACATATAACTCTCCACCAAAGTTAAGGCATTCCCTTTATGAGTGACCTTAACGGATGTGGGGTGTTACAATACAAGAGGGAAAGGTTGTATGTTACGATGGTAGACAGTTAAGAGTTCTCGAGAAGAACTACCATGCCCATGTTTTGGAATTAACTGCTATAGTATTTGCGCTTAAGACTTGGCGGCATTATCTACATGGAGAGAAGTTCGAGTTGTATGCCGATCTTAAATCTCTCAAGTACTTGTTTTCGCAGAAGGATCTCAATTTAAGGAAACAAAGATGAATGGAGTTCCTAGCGTCCCATGACTTTGGGATTTCTTATACCCCTGGCAAGGGTAATGTGGTGGTGGACGCACTGAGCAGGCAGAGGATGACTTTGAGTCCTCTACTTGTAGAGAGGCAGAGCTTGGAGTATGTATCAAATTTTGATTTTAGACCCTCTACCGAGTTCACACCTGGTTTATTGGCATCATTAGAGGTGCAACCTAATCTTTTGGATCAGATAGGAACTTCACAGTGAAAGAGCCCACCGATAGCAGACATCTTGGATAGAATAAGTAGAGGGGAGACTTCTAGTTAACTTAGTAGATATTCCACGGATGATAGTAGGTGGTTGTGGAGGGATGGAAGGCTTTGTGTTCCCCGAGTTGGGAGTCTATTGAAGACAGTCCTTGAGGAAGCCCATCATTCTAGGATGACTATCCATCCGGGCGGTGTTAAGATGTATAGAGATAAGAAGAGGGTTTTCTTTTGGGCTGGAATGAAGAAAGATGCAGTGGAGTTTGTCTCTCGATGTTTAGTTTGCCAGCAAGTTAAAGCTGAGTAAAGGAAGCCCGGTGGTTCATCCTTTGGAGGTCCCACAGTGGAAGTGGGAGAGCATCTCTATGGATTTCATTGTTGGTTTGCCTCGATCGAGGAAAGGCAACACCACTATTTGGGTTGTAGTTTACCGGCTTACTAAGAGCGCTCATTTTATTCCTGTTAAGAGTAAGAGGACAGAAGCATGGTTGGCAGCAGTTTATCTTTGAGAGATAGTTTGCCTACATGGAGTACCTTCCAGTATTGTGAGTGATCGTGACCCCATATTCACCAATGAGTTTTGGAGGAGCTTGCAAGAGGCATTAGGAACATAGTTGTGTTTGAACACCGCTTATCACCCTTAGACCGATGGAAAGACGAAAAGGGTGAATAGTGTTCTTGAGGATCTTTTAAGACTGTGTATCCTAGACTTCGGAAGAGCATCTTCCTTTGGTAGTGTTCTCCTACAACAACATGATAGTATTGGCATGGCACCCTTCGAGGTATTGTACGGACGACACTATTGATCACCGCCTTATTGGTGGGAGTCTACAGAAAGGCTTCTACTTGAACCTGAGATGATTAGGGAAACTTCAAAGAAAATTGATCTTATTCTTAGGCGCATGAAGACAGCAAAGGACAGGCAGAAGTCCTACGCAAATAAGAGAAGAACTGATATTGAGTTTGAAGTAGGAGACATGGTTTTCATCAAGCTTTCACCTTTGAGGAATGTGGTTCATTTAATTCTATAGGGAAATTAGCACCAAGATTTATAGGGTCATTTCCCATAATACAAGGGATTGGTCAAATGGCTTATAGAGTGAAGTCACTACACCAAATAAGCAAATTTGAAACATATGATTTTTTTACTTGAAACCCTTTTTTTAGTTTCAAGGCTTGAAACTATTGGCTAGTGTTTCTATATATACTTAAGTGTTTCCATTATTTTTTTATTATTCTAAATATATAATTTTGCGTTTAAGGGATAACTGCTTTTCGATTAACTTCTATGTGAGACTACCGTTCCCAGTCACAAGCTCACTATCATTCGCTTCTCGACCCGTGTTTTCAGAATAATAAAGCTTAAGCCGCGTTACTTTTTTTTCCCGAACCCCTTTTCTTGCGATTTGCTCAGATCTCCCATTCAACACTCGTCGCTTTCTTAGATCTCCGAAGCTAATTCTCGATTAATAGTTGACAAAAGTCAACTGCTTCTGTTCTAATCCTTGATCAGGTATGAATTTCAGGTTTAGGTATTTTTTTTCAGGCTTGTTAATTTCAGCCCTTAAAGTTTATCATCTTTTATTTTGGGCGAGTAATTGTTTTGAGTTGGCAAAAAACTTCCAGAAGTTATAGTGCCTTATGGACTTAGTATAAGATCTGCTCTTTTGACATCAAAAAGGGAGATGCAATTTATAATTTCAAATACTGCATGTTGATTTTGGTTTGCGTTTCTATTATTAAAATTTGGTTTGGGGATCTGGCATCCTGAATTCATGTGTGCGGATGGTCATATGCCTAAATTCCTAATACATGAATTCGACTATATCTATGGTTTGATTTTGGTATTTGGCACTTAGGTTATTGTAACAAGCGATGGTGTTCAAAATCATTTAGATTCAGTAGTAGATGGAGTTGATTTTGCAACTACAACGTGTAGATATCAATAATGGTGAATCCATGATGAGTACAGATATGTGCTTCCTAATTCCAAATAGACTCTTTCTTTTGGTGTTGTTACAAACAAATTTGGAATCAGAATGATATAAATTTAACTTGTTAATGAAGTATCAAGTACTGGTAATCAAGTGGACATGATGCCTGAATTGATAAGTAAAAGATAACCCGTCTACATCCTTCTCAAGTATCAAGTAACTTAATATATCTTTGATTTTAGAATGTAAATTCTTTTTGTTAGTAAAGATTCCACGTCTTAGTTTCACATATTTATATTTGTACACTATTGAATCGCATCTTCAAGTTTATTTTGTGTCGTTGTTTTGTCACTGAATCACCAAATATTAAATTAGAAATTTATATCAGTCGAGCAATTCCCCTGATCTAATCATGACTGTATACTTTCTTGCATGTAGCTGACCTATCCCAACACATTTTATATCGATTATTATTTTAAATTTAATAAAAGTTTTTTAGGTACTTTTTCCATTTTACTTATATTTTACATTTGTGGCAAGTTAAAAAAATAACACAATATTCCTAACAGCAAAATTTAATTTCATACTGGATTTGTTATGAAAAATTGAGAAAATGGAAATGCAGCTAGTTGCATGAATAAAAGCAGGTGCAAATAAAATGACATATTAGGAAGCAAGGTCAAAAATGTATGAATAAAAGAAAATGTATGTAGCTGTGCAAACAAGTCACGTTAGAAGTGCAGTGCAGATTAAATATAGTACAAATAAGTTAGAAATTTATTATTAAAAGTAGTCACATTGAAAATGTAGCAACATATGTAATCGTGTTATCTGTTATAGATAAAAAGTACAAATATATAATAGTGGTTGCATATTAACTATTGACGTGTTTCCCCCTTTTAATACCAATACTGTCCAGTTCCAGTTTCCACTAATCTAGACTAACAACTATGTTAAAAAAAAATGACAAATGTACATTTATTTTTCTATAATGTCAAACCTCTCTGTGTTACTGTACATCTTCTTCTTTCATGAATTTATATATAGTTCTTTCCATATTTCTTTGTTTCCAATTCGTACTACATGTCCTTTTATCATCTTCTTTGCTGCTAGCATCAATTGCATGTTTCGCTGATTTCGTGTTTCCCTTTCTTGGCTTGATTCTGATCCTGCACTGATAGTTTCAATGGCAAAGGTTTTGAAGGCACAGATTGAAGCTAAAAGCAAAGGATATGCAGATGTGTTATATGTTGATTCCGTGGATAAATTTTACTTGGAGGAAGCTTCTTCTTGCAATATATTTATTGTCAAGGTATTTCGACATTCAGCTACTAAATGAATTAATTGAATGCAAAAATAGAACCTGAGACAATTTTGCATGTGGAAGGTGTAATTAAGTCGAGCATATAGGTGTGAACAAGGACCGTAAAAACCGAGCATTGTGCAAATAAAGTAGAGCATCATGTTAATGCAACTAATGTTGCTTTTCACTTTATTGTTTATGTGAATATATACGTGCACATTTTATGTTATAATTTATTTGGTTATCTATTTTATTTAGGTGGGTTCTACCGAAGGCTTTTCAATTTAGAACTATTGATCCAATAATAGATATGGTTGTTGATAATGAAATAATCAAGTAAAATTATATTTAGCACCCCAATTATTTGAGCATGAGGTTCATTTATTTGAGCATGAGGTTCATTTTGTAGCTTAAGCATCCCCGAAGTTTTATTTGATTCAAAATTGCATATGATTGAAAACAAAAATGTTAAAAGGCCCGAAGCTTTTTTTGTCAAAATATGCAAAAAATAACATCTGACGGCTGCTGCAGCTCTTCTCCGCACGTTCCCCCCTGAATCGCATGCTTTCCCCTGAATTGCGGGACTTCCGTACTTTTTCGCACCCATATTTCCATGAGCTGTAGCACTGTTGTTATTGAAAATCGTAAAGGTGTATAGAAAGAGTGCTGTAACTGTATATATTTTTGCGTATGCAGGGAGTCCTATGTGTCGCCCATTTATCTATTTTTGTGCACATCTTGAAGTTTTTATGATCTGTCAATCTAACATGGTCATCATTGTATTCAGGAGAATTCACCAGAACCTTCCGAATGTTCTTGAGGTTTACCAAATTTTTGCTTGCAAAGAAACACCTGATAATGGGTTGCATCTTGTGTTCCAAGATGAACTTTGCCCGTTTGCGTTTATATGCGCAAACAGTTCTGTCAGTGGTCTTTCTTTCCTTGAAAAATAAAATAAAAATTGATACTATACAGATATTTAAGAGCACACAACTATTTTCTAATTTACAACAAAACTTGTGCAGAGTGCAGGTGGAGATGCATATTTGCTTTATGTATTGACAGTTTCAGGAATTGCATATCTTCTACATTTACGAAGGTCATTTTCTTATACTTCCGGCTCAAACATTCCTGCTAGTGATGTTATTGAAGCCGTTGTAATTCCACATATTGGGAAGATAACATCTGTTGCAACAACATTAGGATGCCTTTTGACTGGACATGCTGATGGATTTATTGGGTGTCATCAATTAGGAAAAGTCGATCCAAGTGCTCAAGGTTTGTCAACCGGTTATGTTCTTAGTAATTAATATCTTTGCGCCTGATTATTTTCTTAAACCAGTAACTCAGAGAACTTAAATGCTTGTCTTCTTATCACATGCTTAAGCTCATGCCTGTATCATGTATCTGATGACATTGCTTGTTTGCTATTTACAAACAACTGTACTTTGTACAATTCTTTTTAATCTGCTTACGTGTAAGGTAATCTGTGTCTTATGCATAGGTTTCATGAGCGAGCTACGTGATGACATGGGGTCGTCTGTGGAACCTTGTGTCAAGGTACTTTTTCTTATTAGAGATATCAATCAGATAGAATGTACATGGCGGTTTTCTGCTAATAGCCTTTATATTGCCTCAAAAGTAAGGATGGCATATACTTTTGGAAACAAGGCTTAATATCAGGGTCGTACAAATCACTAAGCAGATACTAGGTGGGGGGAATGGGTTAGAGATTTATCATCTATGCAGGGAATAATTGGGGATTAATTTGTACTAGGCGTTAGTGAAAAGACTAATTAACTTTTTATATCTTGTTTTGGTGTTATTATAAAAAAGTTATTTTCTAAATTCTAAAACATGCTTACAGTTAACTGTTGAAATTATTTCCTTTCACATGCACTATTCTTAAACGTTTGATTTGCTAGAATTTGTTTAAGCATAAGCAATTTTAGTTGAGTAGCGTTATGCACGCAGATTCAGTAGAAAAAGATATGAAAATGGTAATGTTTTGAGCCTACAAATGGTCTTCGCATCGATTGTACAAGGGAGAACATTTGGTCTGACAGGCTTAAGTTAGTCCAAACTCAAATAGATTTAATCGAACATAATTAAGTTGAGCATAATGTGTCAAGCAGGATATACTAAGGATATGAAAAACATAATTAAGTTTTTCACAACCTTTGACTGTAAGTTGGTAAGTCACAATTTTGTATCAATTCTTACAGATATGTCTTTTGGTTCATCTTTAGCTCTTTACATGGCTCTTTATTTTAGCAGCACAATTCATTAATTTATGAACTAAAGTAATTGACTCTTTGGTACTTATATGATCTTGGAACTGCATATGTAATTTTAAAAGATGATTAAATACATATAATAAGCAGACCTTGGTTAGTTATAACTACATCTAAACATTGTTGTAGGCTGAATCTGTTATTGGATACTGAATGATATATATTATATAGGAGACTGCTGAAACCAATATAACTTTAATTGACAGGAAAGCCTTGAAATGTCAAATTTCAAGGCTAGTTCCACATTAACTGGAATCCTGTCTACATATAGGAAGATACAGTTTCACCCATAAATATTCCAGATCAAACATAAGCTGTTTCTAACTTGCAATTCAGACATCAAAGAGTTTATCATTCAGCATCTAGATAAAGACAGCTCAAGATTCAAGCAAAAAAACTGATAAAAATAGTGGAAAAACGAATGGAATCAAAAAGAAGGAAGATACTTTAAGAGAAAAGGGAGATGAGGTTGGGGTTGAAGCTAAGAAGAAAGCATAAGAAGTGCAGATAAGACAGACTATAATATGAACGAAGTTTCCTGTTGTTATACTCATTCTTTTCTATAAAAATTTTTTCTGCAAATACATACAAAAACAACACTCTTTGGTTCTCTACATTCTTTATGCTGATAAATTATAAGGTAAATTAGCATTAACATATAAGCTCCTACATATTTTTGTAGATACTACATAGTTTTGTAGATATTAAATAAATACACAATGGAGAAAACTCATGCTCAGTTTTATTGATGGTTTCAGTATTTTTTGTTTTTATTTTGATCTTAAGCGTGATAACTTCTTGCATGTAATAATTAGCTAAAACTAGATTTTCTTTGCTGGTAAGGATGGATGCATTTTCTTGATGCTTTTACATTGTTGTTCCAAATGAAAGCTCAGTTCTTGCAGGTGGATCAGCTGCCATTGACTTTGTATTTGGTAAGCTCAGTTTTATTGACATTGCTGTGCCAAATGAAACTCTTTGAATGCTTCTGGTCTCATTTCAAAGCAGTCAGAGTTGATAGCAGATCGAAAGGATAGTATTTGGTAAGCTTTATAGCTATAATAGTCTAGCTTCTTGTAAAATAAATTTCTATTATGATTTTACAAAGCTCATGCAAGCGAATTTAAAATTGGAAAATATTATAGAATTTTTTTAATATTACTGAATTTGCTTGAATTGGTTAATAAGGTGATTATCAACAGAAATATTTCTGATCTTTAATCATTGGGATATGCTACTCTGCCCGAAATAGTATTAGTCAAAATACGCGGATCTGGAAACTGACGGATAGCAATTACGCAATTCATGGGGTGCCCAAAATCCAAGGGTCAGCATTCTTTTTGCACTTATTGACAAACTACTTTCCGGGCATAATAGCATTTTCGTTAGTCATTTGTTGTATACTCATGCTATACAATATTATCGATAGAAAGTGGAAGGATATTTTCTGGATGTGGAACCCTCACGTGTCTTCAAGTTTTTTTTTTTCAGCTTTCAAACCAGCTTTCAGATTAATACTAAAGAGTTTTTCCTATATATTACTAATCAACGCTCTGGCTATTGTATCGTCAGTTTGTACAACTTCCTCAACCATGAAAATAAAATATCTTCATTGATTTTTTTTTCTACTGTGTTTAGTATCTACTGTGTTGCTATAATTGACCATTAAACATTTTCCACCGGAACCGTAAGTTAATTTGTAAACTCTGTCTATCACAGTGCAATTTTTATCCCTAGGAAGCAATAGATAAGTTACCGTGTCAGACTCAACAATGCAATATTTAATGTATTGCCATGTAATTGTTCACAGCTTCCATGTTCGGACTACAGTGGAAGACGGAATAAAATTCATGTATGTTAGTTATTTTATATTTACGTAGAATCATAAATTTAATTACTTTTCACTTCCTATGAACCTAATAGCTTAGGTAGATTCTGCTGTGGATCCTCTTTGTAAACCGGTGAATCCATTAAAACGTGGCTTTGAGCTATGCTGTGGTAAGGCCAGTTGTAAATAATTAGCATTAAAATCAATGCGTTAAGGCTTAATCCATAATAGTTAACTTCTGATGAAAACGTTTCATGGCAGAAAATATGTTGCCAAAGCAACAATACACAGGAGAATATGCATCAGACAATTTAAAGATGATTTTTTTTTTTTTTTTTTTGGCATGAAGACATGTTCTTAGTTCACAGCTCAAATGCTTCAAGATACAGACTTGCATGCCTGTGTCAAAGCTTTATCTACTAACACATCAATCTTAGGAAATTAAGCAATCTACATGCACACGCAGTCCTACTTGTTTCACATGTACTGCTTATTTTTGGTATTCTCCAATCGAAATAGACTTGCCAGTGGTCAAGATAACATGGACAAATGAAGTCATTCGCCCCATTCAAACTGATATGCTTTGTTCAACAAAAGTTAATCTTAAAGCAAAAAAAGCGACAGCAATCAAAATGCATAGAAAGAGTATGTTTTCTTGGATAAGCAAGATAAACAAATCAAAGGTAAATGATTCCGCAATCCTGCTATAGGTAGAATATTGCAGTAGCATCGTAGAGTTTAAAGGTCACAGTATTATAGTGGACATAATAAAAAATTCAGCAGTCAGTCATATTAGTCATTTTAGTACTTAATGAGTATTTTAATTTTGCTACAGGCTTTGAGCTAATTGATAGTTTGGTGGAGATGGGATTGGAGTGGAGTTGTGTATGGTGATCCGATTTTGGAACAATATGCTTAAGTTGCACTAGAACCAGCAGTATGTGTTGACCACTGGTATTCTTAATAACTCGGTATTCTATTTTATATACTGTATCGTATTTATGATGCAGTCAAATACTTAGTGCTTGCATTGTTATGTTTTTAGAGTGAAGACAAACATTGAAGAAAAAGCTTCATGGTTTGGAAAACCAGTTTTTTTTCTTTGTATACTTGTTTTTTCTATGGTAGTTTTAGAGATCATATATTGAAATTGCTCTATAATTTTCTTATATGACACCCTTGCTCACTACGTCTAAACCGTCGGATTCTGCTCAAGAAGTTCTGTCTGGTAACTGTATTTATGTTTTATCTTTTAACTACGTAAATTTTAGGATTAATTACTACATTTGTATCATTTTGATTTCAAATATGTTAAGGGGTGGCCAGCGGTCGTGGTTGGTAGCACTTGGCAGCTTGGACTGAAGCTTATCACTTTTTACATGATTGGCATTAGCTCTTCTATTTGGGTACAAGTTTACTATTTTTTCTTATAAAATGGTCCACTGCTTGTGATATATCATTACAAACGTGGGAGTTACTTCATATTTTGAACTTATATCGAATAATAATTCAATTCAGTCAAATATAAGCGTTACATTTAGAGCTTTGGTTTCATCTTAGCTTTTACTAAAATAAATATCATCATTCTTTAAATGTAAATGTAAAATGTTTCATTTTGACGTTCATTTGCTTTGATTGTGTAATCAAGTTACTAGATCCTTACATTGTCTAATATTTTAGCAATGCATGATTTTTTTTTCTTTTTTGCAGATATGAATTTCAATATGACAATATGATGAATCACGGGGTATAGAAAGTGTATAGGAGTAAACTTGGTTACCTTTTTTTATTATTATTATATTGTCAACCTTTTACTTGTTATGTAACTTGGACTTGTGACATATTTGCAGATATGATTTATCTATATCTTATAGTAATTTGTTTATGGTGAACTTGTTTATGAATGTCTTATTTTGTGACTGATTGCATCTATTTATATTACTGAAGATATCAATTACACATTATGAAAAAAAAATCATATCAGAATCGTGATGTGATGAATATTTAGTTTGAAACATATAATAAGTGTTTCTGATTGTCAATCTGAAATGTCTATTAAGTGTTGCTAGGTGTCATCTTGAAACACTCATTAAGTGTTGCGGTTTATCAATTTGAAACACTCACTAAGTGTTGCGGTTTATCAATTTGGAACACTGAATAAGTGTAGCGGTTTATCAGTTTGAAAGATTAAATAAGTGTTGCGGTTTATCTATTTGAAACACTAAATAAGTGTTGCGGTTTATCTATTTGAAACACTTACCCAGTGTTTCAATCTGCAAATCTGAAACACCTGCTAAGTGTTTCAATTTGTCAATCTGAAACATAATATAGGTGTTTCAAAAATCTGCAACATACTAATATGCAACACCGAAAAAGTGTTTCTAAATTTTTTAGCAACGTTGTATTACCGTTTCAAATTGGCCATTTTGGTGTTGTGAGTTACCAGAGAGACTGGCCGGTGTTCATGACATTTTCCATGTTTCTCATTTACGGAAGTGCTTGCATGATACCACAGAAGTAGTTGAGCCGAGTATGCCTGAGGAAGTGGAGGTGGAACGCAAAGCGACAGTTAGACGAGTCCCTACCTGTATTCTCGGATTAGAAGTTAAGAAGTTTCGCAATCGAGATGTCAAGTTGATGAAGGTTCAATGGGGAGATGACCATAGGGATGCCATTTGGGAGACTGAAGACAAGATTCACGCTTCGTACCCTTTTCTTTTCAAGGGCATGTTCTTAACTTCTTTTTCCAAAACTTTTATTCGTACTTGTTCCATCATTAGGTATATCCTATCGGTCGAATCTTCGGCCTTTAGGCAGAGAACCAATGGTTGTAAACATGTGTTTGAGACACGTTATGTTTGATAGGTGCAAGTGGATGCAAGTGTTTGCTAGTGGTTGCTCGTGGATGCATATACACACACTAGGCACTAAATCAGCTCAATCACTCTCATACTGCATATGGATGCGCGTGCATTTTTCTTCTTCTTTTATGGATGAAAATGGGTGTATCATCACATGGATGTTGCATTTGGATGGATGATTATGCACGCATATAGCATTTACATGATATATTAGGACTATTTGCATACATGTTGGATTCATGGAACTGACATGCATTGCATTAAGGAGGTCAACTGGATTAGTAGACCGCTTGATTTTTCACATTAGTATAGGGACATATACACACACCTTTGCATATGTTCATATAAGCATTAGAAATCTATTAAGGACAATGGATGATTGTGATTGGTGGACGAGTAGATGGATGATGGATGTTAGGATATACATTCTTCTTAACTTTGAGATTTCGGGGACGAAATCCTTTAAGTAGGGGAGAATGTAACACCCCGTAATTTTAAAGAACACTATAATGATAAACTAAAGAATACTTAATTAAATGTTGGGAATTAAATAAAACGGACTATGCTATTGCGTTCATCTCGGAATTCTGCTTAAGATAGACTCCGAGTTTGCGTAAAACGGACATCGTATGAAGAAGTTATTAAGGTTTAAAATTTGTATACATATAAGCTATATATATATTTATAGAATCTAGTCCATAAATCAAAATCGAAGAGTGTGAAAAAGGGAGAGAATTCGGCCCGTTAGGGGTTGACCCCACCCAGATTTGGGGCAGATCCATTCTGTGAACCGAGACGCATTTCTGAACAAGATTCGTTGACCGTAGGTTATAAATAAAACCTCATTTCTATTGCTTTATTCACCAAAAACAATGGAGACAACGAGGCGTTGCCCCAACTCAGATTGAACTAGCCTATTCTTCTGCAATAACGATTTATACGTATTCAAGAATCTCTGCTACAATATCTATAGTCATTTCTCTGTTCTTTAGATTTAGTCCTTGTGAGTTCATGTTATTTTCAGATATAAACATTTAAATAATAATCTTGACATGTTTATAAGTTTGGATTTAAACCTATGCCTGTTAATAACTTGAATCATAACTAAACAGATTTTCTACTACTTGTACACCTTATCTACTTTTTAGTTCTCATATGCCTGTTTTTCATATGCCTATTCTGTTATTATGCCCAATCTGCCATCATATGTCTATTCTGTAATTATGACCAATTTTATCATCATATGCCAGTTTTGTTATTATGCCTTTTCTTATTCTCTCCTCTCCCTCTTTCCCTTTTTATTTTCATAGCCTAGGCTACCTTCGAGCCTAGGCCTATCACTGAAATATGCGAGCGACCAAAATTGGGAATGGTCGGGAATGATAAATTGGGGAATAACTTATGTTGTAAAACATGATTGGGATTTGGGGGCATAATCTATACCTTGATCTAAAACTTTAATTTGGGGCATAACCTTTGATGAACATGAAAAATTGTTTAATAATGAACTTGCCTAAATTTACAGTAAATAGAAAATGTAACCACACTTAAACACGAGGTTAGATTACACTTGTGATAGAAGTCTGCCCGGAACCGCCTAGAACATCCAGCATCCACAAGTGGTGAATCTAATATGAGGGGTCTAGTGCACACGTAACGGTGCTAAAACATAAGGTTAAGTCCAACTTGTGGTAGAAGTCGCCCGGAATCACCCAGCATATCCAACATCCACAAGTGGTAGACTAAATGTGAGAGGTCTAGTGCATTAACATCCATAAATGGAAAAATGATAATAACTTGTAAACCTATGATAATTAACCTGTTTAAATCTGTAGGGGTTACACGAACCTGTCAATTTGAGTAGGGGTTAAGTAAACTTGCTTGAATCAGTGGGGATTAAGTAAATCTTGTTAAACCTATGGGGGCGGGTTATATATATATACACACATATACATACATACATATATATATAAACCTGACAAACTTAACCTTTTTTATATGTTGGGGTTATGCAACTTTGTTAAACTGTTAGGCATAACCTGTCAAAATCCTAGTAGTGGGGATGCAAGTCTAGGGGGTAACTTGTATCATCTGTTGAGTGGGACCTGTATCAGTTAATAACCCATCTTGGTATCAAACGGGGAATACCGAACTAGGTCGCGGTCTGGGAACGCTTACTGAGTTGATTGTAAGAGGTTGATTTAAGTGGGGATGTTGATGGCGCACTGCATCAGATTCATATGCTTGTATAAATCTGCTTGCGTTGGGATAATAAGGCTCTGTGACATTAGTAGATGGTTGCGCCTCTGGAAAATAAAGGGGTTGCCACTTTAGGAAGTGATACATCCTACTATGGGGCCAGCACAGGGTATATACGGGATAGGGAGTCGATCGATTGGGGTAGTAATTAGGGTACATCTAGTCTTACTTATTTAGGAGCCCGTTAATATCGTTGGGGGTAACACCTGCCATTTCTGTTGGCTGCTTATTATTATTGTATGGGGTAAAACCTTTCACTAGAAGTACACCTAACTCTACCATTCTGTTTCTGTTGGGTTTATCTTGTTTCTATTAAACTAGTATTGGTGCAAAGAAAAGTACTTGAAAAGTGCAATATATTCTGTTTTGTTTATTCTGCTTATTCTGCCCAGTCTGTTATACCTGTCTTATGATATAGTTATCTCTCTCATCCTGTTTATATGCATGTCATGATGCTTTTACTTATTTATATACCAAAAGTAACTGGACTCGCCGGACTTTATGTCTGGCTCGTTTTGTTTCCTTTTCTTTCTCATCCTCCCCCCAAGGTTCTCAGGGTGAGAATACTCAGACTTGATTATGATTCTCTTCTGTTTCTGCTTGGAGATGCTTAAATTTACCACTTTGATTACCTGTCTATCTTGCTATGGGTATTTTTGGGGATTATGCTTTTATATATTACTGCACTTTGACGATTTTAGCACAAGACAGAAATTGTAATGGGTTTTCTACATTTTAGACTTATGATGTAACTGTGTTTTGGACCACGATGTTTTTTGTTTAATAAAGTTTTAAATTCCGTTGTTATATTATATCTGTCTTGTGATGTTTCTGTTTCTTTTTACCGATAATGTTTCACGAAACTTAATTCATTCTAATAAAGAGTGATATTAACGGACGTGGGGTGTCACATAATAATAATTAATAATATAGATTAATAAGTAATAATTAATAATCAATGATTAATAAGTAATTTTTAATAATTAAAAAGCAAAGTTTATTATCTTGTATATAGAATTTAATAATTGTAATTGATAATTATGTTTAATATGTGTTAATTCGAAAAATTAGAACTTTCGTATTTTCCAAAATAAATATAAAGTTTAAATGTAAACTTTTGAATTTTTTACAATTTTGAATTAAATATTTTTTATAAAATTTTCATAATTTAAAAATAAGAATTTTTATAAATATTAAAGAATTTCATAATTTAAATTATACAAACATTACCATACTAGTTATTATTTCCTTGCCTATTTACAGGCTTTCACATGTAACTATCATCTCTCTCACATAGTAAGCGTTGAACGTGTTTTCAGTTGTGCTGAATTAGTTAATAATTACACATTGAACGTCGTGTATTTTTTAAAAGATGATTTTTCTTAAACATATATTTTATACTCAATCATATAACAAATAATACCTAATAAAAATTATTAGTTATCAAGTAAAGTTCTATTAAGTAATCAAATAATTAACATATAATAGTTAATACTAAATCTATTATATTAAGTAATTTTAATTTTTGTAAAATATTCAAACTTTCATTTTAATAAGCATTTGTACTTGCATTTGTATTGGTGAAAACTTTGGCCCCGCTTCGAATTTTTGGCTCTAGCTGAATTTTTGGTGAAAACTTTAGCGCCGCTTCGCATTACCTCCAAACCCTAACCCAATAGCCGCCTTTCTTCATTCTGTGCATTTCCCAATCTCAAAAAAAAAAAAAAAAAAAAATCAACGAAACAAAACAATGGCCTCCTAACCCTAAATCTTCTACCCGCCTACCACAACATGCACAATTTCAAATCTTTCCCTTGAACCGTGTGCCGGCTTCCACGCTTTGCCACTTCCAAGCTTCCATGATTCATCGCTTTCAGACTTCCACGATTCGCCGCATCCACGCTTCGTCGCTTCCACACTCGCCGATTCCAGGCCGTTGCTTCGATCTCTGACACAAGCTCAGGTTTGCTTGTGTATATCCTTTACCTTAGAAAATATCTATTCTATGATGTATTTTTTTTGCAGTAGTTCAAAAAATTTGTCTTTCTTGTCATATATCATGCAAGTGTATCCATTTAGATCTAAATGCAGAGAGTGTATTTGTGTGATGGCTTTGACACTTTTTCTAACCTCACATGTTAGCTTACTGTTCAATACTCTATAAGTTTGTATCTAGCTTTAATACAAATTCCTGTATCCTGTCTTATTCTTTTTGTTTTTAATGTATATTAGTTTTTGTTATTATAGGAATCAAAAGAGAAAAAATATATTGGGTTGTCTTGGTTATTGGTTTTGTAGAATCTAAGAACAGGGTGAATGTTTGTAACAAAGATAGTGCGCAAATTTTATTATTTAATTAGTAAGAAACATTATATAAACACGATTCAGTCCCACTATCTGTGGACCAACAATCTAGAGATATACCATTATCTCATTTGGGGCATCGTTATCTATTATTATTTTAATGATGAATAAATTGATTCTACAATTATTTCTTCACAATCCTTTCAGTTTATAATTTTTTTAGACTTGCGGTTTTAGTTTCCAAACTAAGTTAAATAAGCAGTGATTGCACATAGGTGTACATACATACATACATACATACATATATATATATATATGTGTGTGTGTGTGTGTGTGTGTGTGTGTACTTGGTATTGCAGATGATTAGTGGAGACAAACCCTAATAAGCTGATGCAAATGCTGCACTTTTAAAGCTCAAGCAAACACAATAGGTCAGCTTTTCCCTCTGATACCAGTTAACTGCCGTGAATTGTACTTTATCCCTAGTTTTTTATTTTTGTTACAGAAAACAGAATATGTGTGTGTGTGTGTGTGTGTAAACTTGACTAAAATTTGAGAGAAATATAATTTGGTTGTTCGATCTCTTCATGAATTTTAAAGGGGAGTGCACGTTGCCTGTGCTATGAATATTAGCCTGATATAATGCTTTTACGTTAAATTCCATTACCATAGCATATATAAAATTATTATTAGATCTCCTCGGAAAACTTCAATGCATGCTTTCATTCTGTACCCTAGGTAAAGGGATAGTTTGTTTATTAAGAAATGAACGCATTAGTTCTTTGTATTGAAAATAGGAAAATAATACATGATATCTGTGGTCAACGTAACATTGTATTTAGTTGAAAGTGTTTCCAAATACAGTCTTAGAAAGAACTAGACGAAGAATAAATTATATGATAAGGCTAGGAGAGAAAAGGTAATGCTGGTCAAATATTTCGGGGCTTTATTTTGTACCATGGTGTATCAAAACAAAGTGAGAAACAATGGCCATGTAACAGTTGTACATAATAGTAGTCATGAAAATGAATATATTTCTCTAATTATAATAAATATTTATCTTGTATTCAATTTTTATATTTATCTAGAAAACGTTTTTAACTATAATATAATATGTTAATAGAGTGGGCAACAAAGAAAAGCACCCAGACCGAAGTTGAGGATGTTGCATGTCTAAGAAGCAACCCTGAACTAGTTGAAATTACTCATAGGTAATATAGTTGTAGGCATTTTACTTACAATATATATAACACTCACACACACACACACACACACACACACACACACACACACATATATATATATATACATAACATGCTACTTATGTTTGGATTTTGTAATTTGTAAGCGAATTCTTAAGTGCAGATAAATTGTTGTTTACGATAAATCATTCAAGGGAAGGTGATGAGGCTTTAGTGGCACTCTCAGTTTCAGAAATTGAAAAGATGAGAAAGCTGCTTAGGATGTTGAGAAGCATGAATTTGTGCAAAAGCATCTAATGAAGAATTATACAAATACTTATTGTGTGGAAGGATTATGTGTATTCATGTGTACATTGGGTTGTATTATTTTTTGTTAATAGTTAGATATATGTGTATTGCATTGCTTATTTGAATGACAAAATTTTGAAAAAATATCATTGTCTAAATCATTGAATTTTATACTTTTGAATTTTATATTTTAACTTATTCCTAGATGATTATGACGCTGATTGGTGAACTATTAACATATACTGTATTGAAAAACTGTGAAATGAAAAATGGAAAATAAATTAGAGTTATCCATGGATTAGAAAGAGAACACCGACAGAATATTCACATTCAAATCATTTCGAATACCAATGAATCATCGATGGATATTTAAAACTTTTTTAGCTAATCCCTTGGTAATTAGTAAGGGTTTTCCAATGCCTTTTATAAATAATAATTTATTATAAATTACTTATCCATCGGTAAATAGTCGGCAAATAAATTAAAATTAAACTAATAAATAAAATTATATTTTTATTATATAAATAGTATAATGACGGAAAACTCACGCTAAATTCCATCGCTAAAATTTGACATAATTACCGTCATAGTTTTTACCGACAACAGTGGTACACAGAAAATCCGTCACTAAAATCAATATAGCAACGGATTGGAAATGGATTTTGCCGCTGCAAAATCAGCTTTATCTTATAGTGAATTTTTATAGTAGCTCGGCACTAACGCCTACGTCCACTTCTTAGTAATTATTCATTATATATTTGTCGATCACAATGTTGTACAAGTTCGGAAAATTTGTGTATACAAAATTGTATGATTGAATAACAAATAGCTTGTTAGTTTATAACTTTGACCAAAATGACATTCTTCTTCTTCGTTGAGCCAAAGTGTGGTTCAGTGTCCAAGAAAAGCTTCAATATCCAAGAAATAGCTCCAATAACCAAAAGTATGAAAATATGTCAAAAAGCATGTCAAAAGTCCAATTGAATGTCCAAAAGTTGTAGGAAAACATTTATGTGATGTTTAGAGGTCTAAGCTATATTCAATAGCCATGGAAATGATGAAGAAAACCATTAATGGTGCTTGAAAGCTCCCAAAAGTCCAAAAACGCCAACTAAAAACCAACGCATTTGAATGCCAAGCATGATGGTATTTGTAGGTAAAGTTTGGAGGCATCATCCCAATTTTCGTATTTCGAGGGGATGCGAAATTCGCATCCCGGAAACATAGCAAAAAAATGAACAGTTTTAGGATTCACATCCTGGAAACTTTGCCGAGAAATGAGCTGTTTTCATGATTTCGCATCCCAAAAACTTAGCCAAAAAAAGGAGCATCCGAGAGGACCGTCTGAAGAATTCGCATCCCTGAAGCGATGCAAAATTCCTGAGCTGATCGAGCTCTGTTTTTTTTTTCAAATGATCGACTTGGTCCGCGCAAGGAATTCTCAGTGATCGGCATGGTGCGCGCAAGCAAAATCTGAAGCGATCCAAGTCGAGCAAGGCTTGGCCAGGTTATTTTTGATGATCGACGCGAGGTGCTCAAGCCTTTTTGACTGATCGACATGTGTTTGCCACATGTGATCGAATCAACGCTTATTCCGAGAATGAAGTATGTTTTGACTCGATTTCGAGCGCACTGTTAAGTATGAACTTGACATGTGACTGCTTAGACCAAAAAGCGCATCAACACATTGCCCTCTAAAGCATATCTTTATTTATTGGAGGAAGGTGTGTTTTGTAAGTAGTCCGAAAATCTATGGGACTGTGAGCTATAATATGAGAGAAGCTGGACGATTGCTGAGATCATAATAAAATAGAAATCTGACGATCATCGAGATTGTAATAGAATAGAACTTCGACGACCACTAATGTCTTTTTAGAATTGAAAATCCGGCGATCACCGAGATCGTATTAAAATAGAGCCTCGACGATTCGTGATACCGTATTAGAATAGACGTCCGAAGACCATTGAACTGTATTTGAATAGAAAACCAATGATCACTAAGATTGTAATAGAGATACGATGATTGCTGAGATCCATATTAGAATGAAAGTCTAACGATCACTAAGATCGTATTTTGATGGATTGTTGAGTCTTTGATGCCTAGGATTCGGAAAATAAGAAGCCGTGGGCTTGTCGAGCCCTGATGGAGCAAGTATGTACCTATAAAAAGGGTTTCCGTACATGATGGACCAACTTATGTGATATTATGTACTTGATGGGCTGGGAATTTAAGATTCTCGTGCTAAGAGGGTCAAGATAAGGAATTTCCACGCTTGGCAGACCAAGTCATGAAGTTAGGGTGTGTTCTTTGCAAGTTTAAGCGGAGTATTTAAGCGGAGAATTTGAGCGGAGTATTATAGCGGAGAATAGTAGTTAGCGGACGATGTGTTCTTCGGTTTAAGCGGAGTATTTAAGCAGAGAATTTAAGCAGAGTATTTTATTTATATTTGTAATTTAACTAATTACAGATTAAAACATAACATTATAATTATTGCAGAAATACACAGTTAACAAAACATAACAGTTCGTTACATAAAAACAGTACAGAAAGTGATACATTGCAGAAATACAAATAAAAGAGCTAAAGGGATACATTGCAGAAATAAGAAAACAGTAGATAAAGTGATACATTGCAGAACAAATAAAACAGTAGATAAAGTGATACATTGCAGAAATCTATTAGTGCAATCCTGCTGCAACAAGCTCGTCTCTAATCTGATCGCGACGCACTGCCATATCAGCGCTGCCTTGATAGCGTTGAGCCGGTGCTAGGTCATTATTGCCTATGTTTCGCACGTCGTTGTATTCTTGTTCGTACTCATCTGGAATTTTATTTGGATCATCGTCATACGCCATAAAATCAGGATCTCCCATATTGTATTTGCGTATATAATTGTGTATAGCCATCGTAGCAACAACAATTTTTGTTTGATCTGGGAACTTGTAGGTTGACATATTTCGGAGTATAACAAATTTCTTTTTCCATATTCCGAATGTCCTCTCAATTGCCATGCGTAAACTTGAATGGTAGAAATTAAAAATTTCATTATGGGATTTTGGTTGATTTGTGGTCATACGAAACTGGGGGATGTGATATCTAACATTTCGATATGGTGGTATATACCCAGTTGTAAGTGGAAAACCAAAATCCACAACATAATACTGGCCAGGAGGAGGATGAGGAAATCCGGAACTTCTGTCATTCACGACGGAATTAAAAATTCGACTGTCGTGTGCAGTACCTTCCCATCCAGAAACAGCATACGTAAATAGTAAATCGAACGAGCATACAGCCAAAATATTCTGTGTAGCGTATCCTTTTCGTCCGATAAACGGAACAATACGATCTGGAGGTAAGTGCGCCATAACATGTGTGCCGTCTATTGCACCAATACAATTTTTAAAGTACGGATAGTAACGGTTATCATTGCTAATTTCAGCAGGAATTGAGTTAAATTGAGAATCAACCGGTTTTATAATAGCAGTAGATAATACTAGAACGGCATTCAAAACAGCATGAAAATAATGAAAGATTGTGCACCCTGACCTTTGAAATCTTTTAGCCACTTGTCTGTTCGAATTAGCGGTGGCAATAGTCCATAAAAATATCCCAACCGCTTCTCGAACAGTAACATTTTCTGAGGTGGTCAATCCGCAACGTTCCAGCCTATCGCATAACGAAAGAAAACATAACCGTTTCATACGAAATTGCCTTTGACATCTTGCCTGATGACCGTTAAGTATGTCGTCTATCCACATCAATCCGGTAAACGTCGACGTATGAATCCGGCGTCCTACTTCGTTTCGGCGACCATGTAAGTACGCTCCAATTAGGACGATATCCTCTAAAGCGTCTGAATCGGAATCACCATCACTTGAAAATGGATTCTCCATTGTAAGAAAAAGTGGAAGAAGGGGAGTTGGAAGAAGGTGTGTAGGAAGTAGAAGAGCGGGGAGATCATATATAAGGGTTGGGGATTGGGGAGGAAAGTGCCGCGTCGGACGCGTCCAACGCGTCCGACGCGTCCGACGCGTCCAGTGCCAACGGCTCAACTTTGAGCCGTTGGTAAAACGACTCAAAACGAGCCGTTGTTCAATGGACGCGTTGGACGCGTCCGACGCGTCCAACGCGTCCGTTTGACAACGGACCGTTTTGAGTCCAAAGAACAACCCCTTAATGTGCTTAGTGAACCCTTTTGGAGAACCTTAACACTCGAAAACCCAAGTTTCTGGAAAGCCGTGGACCGAAGTCCTAAACTACGAGCCGGATTTCAGAGTTTATGAGCGGCTGATCAAGTGGGGATCGAATTCCTAATTTTAAACTTGGTAGACCAAATATGGAGCCGAAGCCCGAATTTTATACTCAATCGACCGAGTGTAGAGCCGGAGCCCAAATTTTATACTCGACTTAACAAGTGTGGAGCCGAAGCCTGAATTTTAAACTCGACTGATCGAGTGTGGAGCCAGAGCCCTTTTTTATATTTGGCGGAACAAGTGTGGAGCCTGTGTAACACCCCGCAATTTTTGACAAACTAAAGATGATAAATTAAATAATAATTAAATAAATATTCAGAATCAAAGGAAACGGACTACACAATTGCGTTCGTCTTGGAACTCTGCTTAAGATAGACACCAAGTTTGCGTAAAATGGACAACGTATGAAGAAGATATTAAGATTTAAAGTTTGTATATGCATAAGATATATATATATATATATATATATATATATATATATATATACACACACACATAACAAGTCAAAACCGTTCAAATTAGTTCAAAATCAGAAGTGGGAAATCTGGGAGGGAATCAGACCCGTTGGGGGTCAACACACCCTAGGGGTGGGTCGACACCATAAGGGGGGTGTCGACACCCATGTCGACACCCCCCAGATCCGAACCAGGATCATTGCTGTGTACGTGGACTTGTTTTCTAACCAAATTCGTGACCCTAGGCTATAAATAAGACTTTATTCTCAGTGTTTTATTTATTCTAAAATAATGGAGAACAAGATGTTGCCTCTGCTTGGATTGAGAATATCCTTTTCTTCTTCAACAACCAAGTTATTCAAGTGTAGAGATCTATGATTCAATATCTGCAATCTTTCTTCTGCTTTCTTCTATTTCTTAGATCCAATCTCGATGAGCCTATGTTATTTTTAAATAGAAATAATTTAAAGTTAATCTTGACATGACTATAATTTGGATCTATGCCTGAGACTATTTAAATCATATCTAATCTTCTATAACCTTTGAATCTAAGTCATTCTGACATGACTAAGAACTAGATATAAGCCTAAACCTATTTATCATGTCAGATCTGCCATTGTTTATAGATCTAATTCACTGTTTAGATCACATCATGCCTGTTCCTATTATGTTTGTGGCCAAATCAGATCTGTTGTTAGTTGGTTACCTAATTCATCACTTAGATCCTATCATATCTGTTATGATGTCTCTATTATGTTAGAATCAGTTCTATTGTCACATGTTCATCAGATATGTTCCTATATGCCTATCTTTTCATTATGCCACTATATGTTTATGCCTATTCTGCTATTATATGTCACTCTTGTTAGTATGTTAATTTCTGTCCTCTTCCCTTCTTCTTTTCCCTTTTTATTTTATATAGCCAGGCTACCTTCGAGCCTAGGCATGCCGCTAAAACATGCAAATGCGTTAAATTGGGAACAAGGGAAAACAGTAAAATTGGGGGCATAACTTGTGAATGGGAAATTTGGGCATAATTTGAATGAAGTATACGAATATGAATTTGGGGGCATAAATTGAATTGTGATAAAAGACCTTAAATTTGGGCCATATTGTTCATTATGAACATGACTTGGGGAAGGGGCATGAAAACATATAACGACATAGGAATAATGAGTTTATAATGGAAATGCTTAGAATTACAGTAGTTAGAAACTGTTACCGTGCTTAGACACGAGGTTAGATTATACTTATGGTGGAAGTTTGCCCGGAACCGCTTGGCATATCCAGCGACCACAAGTGGTGAATCTAACGTGAGGGGCTAAGTGTATAAACACGAGATGTGCTAAGACATGAGGTTAAGCCAGGGTTGTGGAAGAAATCTGCCTGGAACCAACAGGCATATCCAACATCCGCAAGTTGTAGGCTTAATGTGGGAGGTCTAGTACATTATAACCATAAATGAATATGGTAATGAACTAGAATACTTAACCTAATTGAATCAATAGGGATTGTATGAACTATGTTAACTTGAGTAGGGGTTAAATAAACTTGTATGAAACAATGGGAGGGTTAAGTATATCTTGGGATGGTGGGTAATATTTACATATAGGCCCATAAACTTAACCTATGGGGTTATGAAATCTTTTACTCTGGTTTGGCATAAACTTCGGGAAACCTGGTAGTGGGGATACAAGCGTGGGGGAAGCTTGTATCATCTTGTGTGTGGGACCCGTTTTAGTCAGTAACCCATATATAGGTACTAAACGAGTACCCCAAACTACGTCAGACTCGAGGCACGCTTATTCGGCTGATTGTAAGAGATCCAAACGTGGGGACGGTGTGGGCGGCGCATACCGACGGAGTCATGTGCGTGCATGGGTTCGGCAAAGGGAGTTAAGACGTCGTGACACCTGTAGATATGGTTGTGGACATCCTGAGAATGAAGGGTTTCCACTTTAGGATGTGATACATCCTACTGTAGGGCCAGCACATGGTATCTATGGAGTAAGGAGCCGATCGATTAAAGTAGTAATTAGGGTACATCTAGACTCTGGTATTTTTAGGAGCCCGTTAATACCCTTAGGGGTAACTCCGGTATGTTGCGCTACCTGTTGATTGTATGGGGTTAAAACCTCTCACTAGAAGTACACCTAAGTCTACCATCTTATAGTTATTGGGATCTGGTTATATTAGTATCGGTGCAGAGAGAAAAAGGAAAGAGTTAGAGAAGCACAATATATTCTATCGTGTTTATCTTGTTCACCTTGTCATACCTGCTTTATATGATGTTATCTCTCTTATCCACTTTATATGCCTGTCATGACACTTTTACTTATTTGTATGTTAAAAGTAACTAGACTCACCAGACTTTATGTCTGACCTAGTTTGTTGCTCTTCTTTCTCTTCCGTCCCCCCAGGTTCTCAGGGTGGGAATACTCAAGCTTGATCAGGACTCTGCTTTCGTCTTGCTTAGAGCTGTTTTAGATGTACGACTTGATTTCAAATCTCTCTACCATCGCTATATTTTGGGGATTATGCTTCTTTTATTATTGTACTCTTATGTTTTAAGTACAAGACATAAGTTTGTATGTTGTATTGGATTTTATGCATTTCAAACATATGATGTAACCATGTTTTAAACTACGGTGCTTCCTACTTAATAAAATTTTAAATTCCACTTCTATTTTATATGTGTCTTGTAATGCTTCTGCTTACGTATAACGTTTTACGAAACTTAATGCATTCTCCTAATGAGTGACATTAACGGATGTGGGGTGTCACACTTGGTATCGGAGCTGAAGGTTACCAGATTGGATACAAGATTTTGAAAATTATTTTTAAAAGGGTTTTAATAAGAAGCATTTTCAAAAGAAAAGTCTGTTTTGAAAAATATATTCCCCAAAGACATATGTAACATCTTTTGATTCTCTGTTTGAATCCCTTTTCGTTTTCTTTTCAGCATGTCTGGGGAACCTAATATTCCTGAGGGCATTACGATACCAGGCTGGTCCGTAGGTATCTAAAGGCCACTACGCCCGTCGGTGGCCAAGCAGACGTTGCTCCCCCAGCTGCACCCGTTGTTCCTCATCCTCCTTCACCGCGAGTAGATAATTTCTCTAAGATCTGCAAAGATTTCTGTGCTATGGGTGGAAAGCAATTCCGAGGAACCGAAACTTTTGGTTGAGGCAAGGAATTGACTCAAAGAGACGAAGGACTTGTTTGGAATTTTCGAAGTGGACGATCATAGGAAGATTTAGTTGGCTTCTTGGCTGCTGAAAGATGAAGCTTTGTTCTAGTGGGAGGTGACCCAAGCAGGGCGTCCAGTAGAGACTTGGGATGATTTCCGGTAGAGGTTTGAAATCAAGTTTCTTTCTCAAGCTGAGAAAAGAATGCAAATGAAAAGATTTCTGGCGCTCAAGCAAGGAGGCAAGACTGTCAAAGAGTATGTTAACAAAATCAATCAACTGGAAAGTTTTGGGTTGGAGCTCGTGGATACTCCGCATAAGAAAGCTTTGCGGTTTGCTAAAGGGCTGAATGAACCCCTTTATGGGTTGGCTATGTCTCATATTCTGATGGGGGCAACTTTTGAGAGGCTTGTTGATATGGCATTGATGCATGAGAAAGATAAAGGTGAAAAAAGGAGCTAATGTTGAGGAAACACAAAACAAGAAGGTATGGCCCAAGAAGGGACGACAACAACAACAACAAAAGAAGGGCATAAGAGGAAGTGTCATGATTGTGGACGCGAGGGTCATTTGATCAAGGAATGTAAAAGAAAGAAGAATGCTTGTTTCAGTTGTGGAGAGGCCAGACACTTTTCTGAGGAGTGCCCGAAGAAGCAAGGCCAAGGTCAAAGTGCAGGAGCTTCTGGAGGGCAAGTGCATGCTCTCATGACCATTGCTCCAGATCGAGGTAGGAACGTTTCCGTTGAAGGTTTGATTTCTTTTTCCAATCATGGATTTAGAACGCTTTTTGATTCGGGCGCTTCACATTCTTTTATTTCTGATTTTGTGGTTGAGTCTCTTCACCTTAATACTAGTATGGTTTTGGATCTCGTTGTTGTCTCAAACCCCATTTGTAACGACCCGCCATTTTGACCGTACCGAATTGACAAAATATGCCAACTCGAAACGTCCAAAACAACAGATTGTTATTAGCTTCTGAGGTAAATAGAACAAATCACAGATCACAGACACAGATACAAAGCAATATAATATCTCACAGCGGAAAAATTAAAATACAATAGTAGTTCATGAAGCTTTACATCAGAGTTTACATAATAATTCAGCGGAAGTCTAATACAATAAATAACTGATAACAATCTGAAACAGAATGAGAAAGATAACCGAACAGGTAGATATAAATGAGAAAACCCAATAATCTTCAAACTCCAAGAGTGGATCTCGAAAGCTGTGATAATCGATCTGACCCGAGCAATAATGCAAAACAAAACAACTCGGATCAGGACTAACATTCTCGTGGAAGTAAATCAATTCAAATGAAATGTTCGATGAAATGCAAACAGTAACTTAAAGGATGTTTGGGATCACCATCCTCTAAGGATCCGTCAAACTAATACTATATAATATAATACGCTATATACAATAGTGTCTATCAGTAAAGTAAAATATCAAAATAGCGTAAGCGGGATTACCATGATTACCCTTACACCGTTTATATATTCCCTTAGTATATACAATACCGTAATTCCTCCGTAAACTGGAGGTTGATCAGAGGGCACTCCATATAAAACAGTACAAAACAAAATCGTAGTGGGCTCGTATAAGGCATGTGACAAGGCACGCAAGGAATGCCAGGGTGGATTCACCGTTTGCAGAGCCGGACTGGTGGTAACGCATAGTAGCAACTACCGCCCACCTCGATACACACTCCCATAATCAAAAGGGCCCAAATCGAATCTCAACAGTAATAGAATAATATCGAAGAAGTGTGCTCGATAAGAGGTATGACCTCAATTGGTCCGTGCATAGCTCCTGTTTTAGCCACATCAAGCTGACTCAAGGTAGTCAGGGTCTCGTAATTAATATGAAAATACAAAATAGAGTCGTTCGCCAAATCATCCCCTTCATTCTGGAACTCCACCGCGTACACAGTTGTTAAAGTGGTTTTCGGTATTGGCAGAGAGTATGACAATATCCGATCCCGGTCTCTTTAACAACCAAACGTTTACATTTTTCACACCGTGGTCATTATTTTATAAATCAATTTATAAAATAGTTTATACGAAATCTCATATTCGAATTCGAAATCAAAATTAAATATCTAACTTCGATTACATTCAATTTTGAAAACAACTAACTTAAATCGCTTAAATCAAATCGATTTCGAAATCACATCGAAAAGATCTCAAAATATAGTATAAATTAATATTATACTAATTAATTTGATAATAATTTGGTTTGGTTTATATTCGCAAAAACTCAAGTTCAAAACAATTCAAATAATTCAATTTCTACCTTTATAAGAAACATTTCAAATCGATTCATATGAATTCTACATTTGGTTCGAAATCAAAATGTATAATTCAAGTCAAAACTTACGTTCAATTTAAACAAATAATATCGTACTTTATAATTCAAGTCATATAGTTCAAAATTTGTTACTTATACATTTTGAATCAAAATCTTTTATTTCCATTCAACCAAATTACGATTTAAAACCATTCTTATACATTGATTTAACAAATTCTTAATTCAAACCCAACGATATAAAAATCAATTCCGCATATAACGTCTTTTCCAATTCATAATTAATCACTTAAAATTGAATTTAATTCTTATCGATTATAAATTCAAAATAAATCAATTTACCCAATTCACATTCATTTCTATCAAGGTTCATAATTTAAACCAAATCAAATTCAATTTCTTACATTTATCAATTCAAGTTCATCTCTACTAAAATTCGTATCGATTCAAATTCATAACTTAATATGAGTTCATTCGTTATTCAAATATCGTTATATAAATTTACATCTTTAAACTTCGAATTTAAATCGCGAAATCTAACCTATCCATCTTGACTTTATTAAAGTTTATAAAATATATATATAAGAAAATTAATTTTGAAAATAGATATGTGTATATATATATAAGTTTATAAAATTCTAAAATAAAATTAGAAATAGATTATAAACATATATAAGTTTAAAATAATATAAAAATAGATTTAAAGAAATATTTATAATAATATAAAAAGGTTAAAATACTTATAGGAATCGATTATATGGTTTAAAATAAATAAATTTCTAAGTAAAATCTTAAATAAACATTTAAATCCCTATTTACAAATAAATCATTTTAAAACACATAATTTAAAATATACAAAATAATTTATATTTAAATAAAATATGAATATAAATATAAATATAAATATATAAAGTCTAAGTAAATATTTTAAAATAAAACTCATTTTACTTCGAAAACATGACCGACGGTGTCCGTATATAGTTTTCTACCCTATGGTCAAGTGATACGGATATTTATCATTTCAACCCGCAATTGATAAAATTTCTACGGGTCTATCATTTCAACCCGCGATCCCAAATTCAATAAAAATCGTTCAGATCTATCATTTCAACCCATAACGATTTTTTTCTATTCTAATGTTCATTCGGGTATGTATCATTTCAACCCTTAGTGATATTCCTAAAACTAGGGTATCAACAATCACAACAACAATCACATAGTATCAATCACAACATATATCATCAGTGCAACTACGTGTCATACGAATATATCGTGTTGCATATGAAATGTGCATACATATCAAATCAAACAATTTCTACTATCAACCTATACATTTCATCTAACAGTTCATTATTGATCTAACATCCATGAAATAAATGTGAGTCAGGTGTGAGATAAACTCACCTTTCGTGGCACAGAAATGGAGACGACGATTGACATATTGACATTGAATGAGATGACAACTTGCAGGCACGACTCAGAATGATTTCAACTTGACGACAAATCAATATTATAATTTAATTTATAAGAGTAGACCAGGGGATGTCACAACGGACCGGTACGGATAAGGGGTTTTGGGCGGGTTTTCGAAATCAACACCAAACTCAATTCAACAAAAATAAACACGATACTTCCTTTTACACAAAATATTATATAAATATTTCTATATATGTATACGCAGTAAATTTTATAACATATAAGTAAATTTAAAATTTAACGCACACCAACCCATCACACATACGGTACACCACACATATACATAAACTCACACCATGCAAGAACAAAACTTAACACAGTGAACATTAAAAACCCAAACGCACACGCTTATTCAATACCAGCACATGCAACCCCAAAGCAAAAAAGAAACAAAACTTAAATATATGTAAACAACATATCCCACACACACATATTCAAATATGCACGCACAGGGGAAGAACGGAATAAAACTTGGTGCACAAGAGGCTGAGCGAAGTTTGGCCTTCAGGGCATCTTGGCTTGGTTCGGAACATGGAGAATAGGCGGATTTCGGTAGCTGGCTGTGGGCGAGATGAGGGAGGAGAACGACAGGGTTCGGCATGGGCTTCAGGCGTTCGATTTGGAGAAGGCGGTGGTGACATAGAGCAGGCGAGTTGCGATGGAATAAAGAGTGGGGAGAGAGGCGACGTGGGAATATGGTGAGAATTGGGAAGCAACTGCTTTTCAATGGAGAGAAAAAGAATGGTGATGATGGTGGAAAATAAAATGAGGCACTGTTTGTAAAGAAGCAGACAGTTACATACTTATAGTCACGAAGGGGTAGATCATGGAGCTGTTCTTCGGGAATGACGCCGTACTTTCTCTTTTTCATTTTAAATTAATGCGAGATGAATTCGGAAAGTGGCAACGGTTGGAAACAAAGACGTGAATGAATGGAAACGTCCGCAAATGAATGGACATCATATTTGAAATTTTAAAAAGGCACTGTACCGTTTGTTTATTATTATTTTCTTATATAAATTTGAAAAGTGGGCATGCAACGATTTGGAATATGGAAAGTGGCATTTAAAAATGTTTTCAATATGACTAGGTTGCATGGTAAACAAAGACATGAATACAAAAAAAAAGAAACGTTCCATTTCCAATTACAAGGCAAAAATGCATGTGAAAATAGCACGTAAAGGAAGAACAATGCATGGAAAGGAACAAAGCATGCATTGTGTTATATGACAAAAGTGTCCACTTTAAGAAATAAAATTAAAAATGGGTGGTTAAGAAAAATAAAAGAACGGGTTTTGCAGACCCAAAATGCCTAGAAAAATATGCAGAATCGTAAAAGGGACACATCGAACTCAAATGTCACTGTTTCAAAAATGAACTGCGCAAGCCTTTTCGCAGTTTCAGCGCGAACCGAGCACCGAAACTGACAAATAAATATATTTTGGTAATCAACTCGACGAGATGGACACAACGGTGTATAATTTGCAGTGTCAGGATGCTTCGTTCAAAAGCGTGTTACGGACCCCTTTGACGTAAAAATGCGGACAAAAAACGGAGGTCAAAACGTCCGATTTTCGAGAAACAAATTTCACCGTCAGATTCGTGACAACGAATAGAATATTTTTCGTGTTTGTCCGAACTGGTTTTGGAGAAATTTTAAAATCGTTAAAATTTGATCTGTTATGCGCAGCTTTGCACTGAAAATTGCACGACCGACAACAGTCAAATTTTTCCGAATTTTTTTTTTACAGTTGCTACATCTCTCTGTACGTATTACAAATTTCGAATTCCCGTTATGAAAAACAATAGAATAATTTCAAAATAAAATTTTGATTTAAATCGGATTTTAAATCGTTAAAAATTACCGGTTGTTACACCATTGGTGCTACTGCTCATTTGTCGATGATTTGTCGGGGGTTTGATAATATTTGTGTTAGGCGTCGAGTTTGAGTGCGACACATTTGTGTTCGGTTTTATGGGCTATGGTTTGATTATAGGGATAGACTGGCTAGCCAGGTATGGTTCCATTTTGGATTGTGAGAGGAGGGTCATTAGACTTTTGACTTGCCATGGGAGGACCCTCAAGATTTCTTGTGACCCCAAAGGAGTCTATCATGCTTAGTTTCCTAGAGTCACTTGAGGCATCTACTGATGATCTAAGATCTGTACCAGTAGTTCGTGAGTATTCTGATATTTTTGATGAGGTTCAGGGATTACCTCTGAGGCGCGAGATTATTTTCGTATATACTTGGTAGACAATGCAAAGCCAGTTGCATTGCTTGTGCGCCATATGGCTCCAAAGGAAAGGAGGGAGCTTAGCAAGCAAGTACGGGAGCTACTTGAGAAAAGGTTTATTAGGTGAAGCATATTTGAATGGGGTGCTCCGGTGGTATTCTCAACTAAAGCGGATGGTTCGCTTCGCTTATGTGTGGACTATAGGGAGTTGAATAAACTCACTAGGAAGAACAAGCACCCACTCCCGATGATAGACGATCTTTTTGACCAGCTTGTTGGTGCATCAGTTTTCTCTCAGTTAGACTTGGCCACGGGGTTTCATCAGTTTAGGGTGGCCAAGGACAGTATAGACAAGACCGCTTTTAGGATCCAAATGGTTTCTTTGTATAGCTAGTTATGCCTTTTGGTTTGACAAATGCACCTGCCTATTTTGTTTATCTGATGAGTAGGGTGTTTCGGGAGTTTCTAAATAAGTTCGTCATGGTCTTTGTTGATGATATCTTGATCTTCTTGAAGAGCAAGGAAGAGCCTGCCTAACATTTGAGGGAAGTATTGAAAACTCTCCGTGCACACCAGCTTAAGGCAAATATCTCCAAATGTCATTTTTGGAGAAAAGAGGTGAGATTTCTAGGGCATGCGGTTTCTAAATATGGGATAGTAGTAGATCCCGCAGAGGTTATTGCTGTTCAAGACTGGCAGATCTCAAAGAATGCTACAGAGGTTAGGAGTTTTCTGGGATTGGCAGACTATTATAGGAAGTTCATTAAGGACTTCGCAAAAATATCATCTCCACTCACCAGGCTAATGAAGTAAAATCTGATGTTTTCGTGGGATATAGATTGTGATGTTGCTTTCCAGTGATTGAAGAGGGCTCTGACAACAGCCCCAGTCTTGACCTTGCCCAATGGGAACAAAGTGTTTACAGTGTACACTGATGCATGTGGTATAGGGCTTGGTACGATTTTGATGCAAGAAGGAAAGGTAGTATGTTATGGAGGTAGAGAACTAAGAGTTCATGAGAAGAACTAACCTACCCATGATTTTGAGCTAGCTGCCATAGTATTCGCGCTTAAGACTTGGCGCCATTATTTTCTTGGAGAGAAGTTCGAGTTGTACACCGATCATAAATCTCTCAAGTACTTGTTCTTGCAGAAGGATCTTAATTTAAGGCAACAAAGGTGGATGGAGTTCCCAGCATCTTATGACTTCGAGATTGCTTATACCCCTGGAAAGTGTAATGTAGTGGAAGGTGCACTGAGTAGGAAGAGGATGACCTTAATCCTCTATTTCTGGAGAGGAAAAGATTGGAGTTTATATCGGCATTTGACTTGAGACCCTCCACCGAGTTTTTGCCTGGATTATTTGCATCACTAGAGGTGCGATCTACTCTTATGGAGCAGATAGGATCTTTGTAGTGAAAGGATCCACAGATTTTAGACATCTTGGATAGACTCAGTAGAGGGGAGACTTCTAGTCACCTCAGTAGATATAGCATAGACGATAGAGTGTGGTTACAACGAGATGGAAGGCTTTGTGTTCCCCAAGTTGGGAGCTTGTTGAAGTCAGCCCTTGAGGAAGCCCATCATTCCAAGATGACTATACATCCAGGAGGTGACAAGATGTACAGAGACATGAAGAGGGTTTTCTTTTGGGCTGGGATGAAGATTGATGTGGCAGAGTTTGTTTCTCAATGTTTGATTTGCCAGCAAGTCAAGGCTGAGTAAAAGAAGCCCGGTGGTTTACTTCATCCTTTTTAGGTTCCACAATGTAAGTGAGAGAGTGTCTCTATGGATTTCATCGATGGTTTGCCTAGATTAAGGAAGGGAAACACCAGCATTTGGGTTGTAGTAGACAGACTTACTATAAGCGCTTATTTCATCCCAGTTAAGAGCAAGAGGGCAGCGACATGGTTGGCGGCAGTTTACGTTCGTGAGATAATCCACCTTCATGGAGTACCTTCTAGTATCATAAGTGGTCGTCACCTTATTTTTACCAGTGAATTTTGGAGGAGCTTGCAAGAAGCATTTGGTACACAGTTTCGCTTGAGCACCGCTTATCGCCCTCAGACCAATGGACAAACGGAAAGGGTGAAAAGATTTCTTGAGGATATTTTAAGACTGTGTATCCTAGACTTCGGAGAGACTTGGGAAGAGCATCTTCCTTTAGTAGAGTTCGCTTACAACAATAGTTTTCAAACTCCCATTGGCATGTAACCCTTCAAAGCATTATACGGACGACCATGTAAATCTCCGACTTGTTGGTGGGAGTCTACAGAAAGACTTCTACTAGAACCTGATTTGATTAGAGAAACATCTAAAAAGATAGTTCTTATTAGACGACGAATGAAGACAGATCAGGATAGGAAAAAATCATACGCATACAAGAGAAGGACTGACATTGAGTTTGAGGTGGGAGACATGGTTTTCATTAAAGTGTCACCTTTGAGGAATGTGGTTCGCTTTGGATCTATAGGGAAATTGGCACTAAGGTTTGTAGGACCATTTCCCATAACATAGAGGATTGGCCAAATGGTCTACAAAATAAAGCTACCAGATAGACTATCTGGTGTTCATGATGTTTTCCACGTTTCTAATTTGCGGAAGTGCTTACATGATATTGCTGAAGTAGTTGAGCCTAGTATATTGGAAGAAGTAGAGGTAGAACGAGAGGCGACAGTTAGACGAGTTCCTACCTGTTTTCTTGGATCAGAAGTTAAGAAGCTACGCAACCGAGAAGTCAAGTTGATGAAAGTTCAGTGGGGAGATAACCCAGAGGGTGCAACTTGGGAAACCGAAGACAAGATTCGTGCTTCGTACCCTTTTCTTTTCGAGGGTATGTTCTTAACTTCTTTTCCAAAGCTTTTGTTTATGCTTGTTTCTATCATTTAAGTATATCCAATTGATCGACATTTAGGTAGAAATCCCATGAATGTAAACATGTGTTTGAGACATGTTAGGTTTGATAGATGCAAGTGTTTACTAGTGGTTGCTCGTGGATGCGTATACACACACATTCGACACTAGATCAGCTCAATCACTCTCATGTTGCATATGCATGTGTGTGCATATTTTTTTTCTTTTAATGGATGAAAGTGGGTGTATCATTATATAGATGTTGCATTTGGATGGATGATTGTGCACACATATAGAACTTACATGTTATAATAGGGTTATTTTCATACATGTTGGATTCATGACACTAACATACATTGCATTAAGGAGGTCGACTGAATCAGTTGACCGCCTGATCTTTCCCATTAGTATTAGGACATATATACACACCTTTGCATATGTTCACATAAACATTAGAAATCTCTTAAGGACGATGGATGCCTGTGATTGGTGGATGAGTAGATAGATGATGGATGGTAGGATATACATTCTTCTTAATTTAGAGATTTCGGGGACGAAATCCTTTGAGTAGGGGAGAATGTATGACCCCATAATTTTTAACAAACTAAAGATGATAAATTATATAATAATTAAATAAATATTCAAAATTAATGGAAACAGACTGCACCATTGCATTCGTCTCAGAATTCTGCTTATGATAGACACCAAATTTGCATAAAACGAACAACGTATGACGAAGATATTAAGATTTGAAGTTTGTATACGCATAAGATATATATATATATACATAATAAGTCAAAACTGTTCAAATCACTTCAAAATCAGAAGCAGGACATCTAGGAGGGAATCAGACCTGTTGGGGGTCAACATACCCTAAGGGTGTCGACCCATGGGTCGACACCATAAGGAGGGTGTCGACACCCATATCGACACCCCCCAAATCCGTACCAAGGTCATTTCTGTGTACGTGGACTTGTTTTCTAACCAGATTCGTGACCCCTAGGCTATAAATAAGACCCTATTCTCAGTGTTTTATTCGTTCTAAAACAATGGAGAACTAGATGCTGCCTCTGCTTGGATGGAGAATAGCCTTTTCTTCTTCAACCACCAAGTTATTCAAGTGTAGAGATTTGTGATTCAATATCTGCATTTTTTTTTGTTTTCTTCTATTTCTTAGATCCAATCTCGGCGAGTCTTTGTTATTTTTAGATAGAAATAATTAAAATTTAATCTTGACATGACTATAATTTGGATCTATGCCTGGGACTATTTGAATCATATCAGATCTGCTATAACCTGTGAATCTAAGTTATTCTGACATGACTAAGTACTAGATCTAAGCCTATACTTATTTATTATGTCAGATCTGCAATTGTTTATGGATCTAATTCAGTATTAGATTACATCATGTGTGTTCCTATTATGTTTGTGGCCAAATCAGATATGTTGTTAGTTGGTTACCTAATTCATGGTTTAGATCCTATTATGCCTGTTATGATGTCTCTATTATGTTAGAATTAGTTCTATTGTCACATGTTCATCAGATATATTCCTATATGCCTATCTTGTCAGTATGCCACTATATGTTTATGCCTATTCTGCCATTATATGTCAATCTTGTTAGTATGTTAATTTCTGTCCTCTTCCCTTCTTCTTTTCCCTTTTTATTTTATATAGCCAGGTTATCTTCGAGCCTAGGATGCTGCCGAAATATGAGAACGCGTTAAATTGGGAACGAGGGAAAATGGTGAAACTGGGGCATGACTTGTAAATGGGAAATTTGGGCATAATTTGAATGGAGTATATGAATATGGATTTGGTGGCATAAATTGAACTGTGATAAAAGACCTTAATTTGGGCAATATGGTTCATTATGAACATGACTTGGGGAAGGGGGCATGAAAACGTATAATGACCTTGAAATAATTGGTTAATAAAGGAAATGCCTAGAATTACATTAATTAGAAACTGTAACCGCGCTTAGACGCGAGGTTAGATTACGCTTGTGCTGGAAGTCTGCCCGGAGCCGCCGAACATATCAAGCGACCACAAGTGGTGAATCTAATGTGAGTGGTCTAAGTGCATAAACACGAGACGTGCTAAGACACAAGGTTAAGCCCAGGTTGTGGAAGAAGTCTGCCTAAAACCGACCAGCATATCCAGCATCCACAAGTTGTAGGCTTAATGTGGGAGGTCTAGTAGATTATAACCATAAATTAATATGGTGATGAACTGGAATACTTAACCTAATTGAATCCATGGGGATTGTATGAAATATGTTAACTTGAGTAGGGGTTAAGTAAACTTGTATGAAACAGTTGGAGGGTTAAGTATATCTTGGGGGTGGTGGGTAATATTTACATATAGGCCCACAAACTTAACCTGTGGGGTTATGCAATCTTTTACTCTGGTATGGCATAACCTATGGAAAATCTAGTAGTGGGGATATAAGCGTAGGGGGAAGCTTGTACCAACATGTGTGTGGGAACCGTTTCAGTCAGTAACCCATATGTAGGTATCAAACGAGTACTCCGAACTAGGTCGGAGTCGGGGAACGCTTATTGGGCTTATTGTAAGAGATCCAAACGTGGGGACGGTGTGGGCGGCGCATACCGACGAAGTCATGTGTGTGCATTGGTACGACAGAGGGAGTTAAGATGCCATGACACCTGTAGATATGGTTGTGCACATCCTGAAAACGAAGGGTTGCCACTTTAGGAAGTGATACATCCTACTGTGGGCCAACACAGGGTATCTATGGAGTAGGGAGCCGATCGATTGGGGTAGTAATTAGGGTACATCTAGACTCTGATATGTTTAGGAGCCCATTAATACCCTTACGGGTAACTCCAGTATGTTGGGCTGTCTGTTGATTGTATGAGGTTAAAACCTCTCACTAGAAGTACACCTAAGTCTACCATCTTATAAGTATTGGGATCATCTCATTTTGGTTATACTAGTATTGGTGCTGAGAGAAAAAGGAATGAGTTAGAGAAGTGCAATATATTCTATCATGTTTATCTTGTTCACCTTGTCATGCCTGCCTTATCTGATGTTATCTCTCTTATCCACTTTATATGCCTGTTATGGCACTTTTACTTATTTATATGTTAAAAGTAACTGGACTTGCCAGACTTTATGTCTGACCTAGTTTGTTTCCTCTTCTTTCTCTTCCATTCCCCCTCCCCCAGGTTCTTAGCGTGGGAATACTCAAGCTTGATCGTGACTCTTCTTTCATCTTGCTTAGAGCTGTTTTAGATGTACGACTTGATTTCATATCTCTCTATTATGGCTATGTTTTGGGGATTATGCTTCATTTATTATTGTACTCTAATGTTTTAAGTACAAGATAGAAGTTTTTATGATGTACTGGGTTTTATGCATTTCAGACATATGATGTAACCATGTTTTGAACTATGATGCTTCTTGCTTCATAAAATTTTAAATTCAGCTGCTATTTTATATCTATCTTGTAAAGTTTCTATTTTTGTTTACCTATAACACTTCACGAAACTTAATGCATTCTCTTAATGAGCGATATTAACGGACGTGGGGTGTCATAGCCTGTGACACATAGAATAGATCTAACATGCTTTATTTTAAAACCTTTTTGAAAATAATTTTCAAAAACTTTTATCTAATCCGGTAACCTTCAGCTCTGATACCAAGTGTGACACCCCACGTCCGTTAATGTCACTCACTAAGGGAATGCATTAAGTTTCGTGAAGCGTTATAGGTAATCAGACACAAAATAATTACAAGACAGATATAAATAAGATAGCAGCGGAAATTTAAATTTTTTATTTCAATATAAATCATAATACTGTGGTCCACAATACCATAAGTCACAAAACCATTAAAATAACTTCTGTATTGCATCATCAGAGTACATAAAATATAAAAACATAATTCCCCAATTGAAAGAGTTAAGCCATAATAGAGACAAGAACTTGAGCCATACTTCAGAAGTAGCTCCTAGCAAGGTGATATCTGAATCATGACTAATCCTGGGTGTTTCCCCCCTGAGAACACGGAGGGAGGAGGGGAACGGAAGAAAGAAGGAGAAACAAAAAGGGTCAGACATAAAGTCTGGTGAGTCTAGTTACTTTTAGCCAGTAGACAAATAAAAGTAACATGATAGGCATATAAAGTGGATAAGGGAGATCAGTACATAAATGACAGGTATGACAAGTAAGCAAGATAAAGTGTACATGCCTTACTAATGATTACTCTGCACTATTACTGGTATATCCTGAAGGAGATAATCCCTTCAACTATAAGATGGTAGACTTAGGTATACATCCAAATGTATCCTAACTACGATCCTAATCGATTGGCTCCCTAACCCTCGTAGATATCTTATGTTGGCCCCACAGTAGGAGGTATCACTTCCTAAAATGGCAACCCCTTATCGTAATAATGTGCACAACCATATCTATAGGTGTCAAAATCGTCTTATCCCCCTCCGTCTGGCTCATGCAGACACATGGCCCGATCGGTTGCGCCGCCCACACCGTCCTCCACGTTTGGATCTCTTACAATTAGTCAGCAAGCGTGCTCCTTCTCTGCCTAGTATGGAGTACTTTGTTTGATACCTACTCCGGGTTACTGACTAAAATGGGTCCCACACAATATGATACAAGCTCTCCCCTTTGTCTTGTATCCCCCACTAGGTTTTCACTGACTATGTATACTACTAGGTATCTTTAATTACATAGCCTTATTTATTTCTACCGGTTATGCTTACCTACAGGTGTCTTTAATTCATAACCCCTAATCTTCCAATCGGTTATGCTTACCTATAGGTGTCTTTAGTTAGAGTAACCCTATCACTTCTACAAGTTATGTTTACCTTAAAAGGTGTCTTTAATTACATAACTTTGTTATTTCCACTTATTATGTATACCACTAGGTGTCTTTAATTACATAACCTTATTATTTCCACCGATTATGTATACCACTAGGTGTATTTAATTACGTAACCTTAACAGGTTAAGTTTGTGGGCCTATATGTGAATATTACCCATCCCCTCTTCGGATTTACTTAACCCACCCCTCAACCATGCTTACTTAACCCCCAACGTAAATTTAAGTTCATACAACCCCTATGGATTAACTTAGGTTAAGTAGTCCAATTCTTTACCCTGTCTATTTATGGTTTCATAATGGGCCAGACCTCCCACATTAGGCCTACAACATGTGGATGCTGGGTATGCGGGTCGGGTCCGGGTAGACTTATTCCACAGTTGGGCCTAACCTCGTATCATAGCCTGATTCGTATTTACATACTTAGACCTCCCATATTAGGTTAACCATTAGTGGCTGCTGGATATGCCGGTCGGGTCCAGGTAGACTTCCACCACTAATGCAACCTAACTTCATGTCATAAGTACAATTACAATTCCTAATTGTAATTACTAGACATTCCATTTTTAATTAATTGATCGATTAATTAATCCTTTACTTTTATAGGTGTCAATACCTATTTTACCCAATAATTTGAATTACATGTCCACAAATGTTCATATTCAAATTATGCCATTTTTAATCCTTTTCCCCCATTCCTTAACCAGTGCCCTCACAAAATTGGCAACATGCCTAGGCTAGACAATAGCCTAGTCATAAACGATAATAGGGAAAATAATGGGAATATAACTAAAATGGTCATCTTGGCATAAACATAAACTTATATGATAATAAGGTGAACATACATACTAGCACGGACATGAAATTGTTTTCATAACAAGGTGGACATAAAACTGATGAACTATGATGTCACGATATCTAAATTAGCAATTTAGATGTCCAATTGGTTTAGATCTAACATGATAACATAAGGTGATAATTTAGATCACATAAAATAGATCTAACATGAATCATAAGGTGACAATTTTAGATCACATAGAATAGATCTAACTTGAATCATAAGGTGACAATTTTAGATCACACAAAATAGATCTAATATGAATCATAAGGTGACAATTTTAGATCACATAGAATAGATCTATAACATGAATCATAAAGTGTTAATTTTAGATCACATAGAATAGATCTAACATGAATCATAAGGTGAAAATTTTAGATCATATAGAATAGATCTAACATGAATAATAAGGTGACAATTTTAGATCACATAGAATAGATCTAACATGAATCATAAGGTGATAATTTTAGATCACATAGAATAGATCAAACATGAATCATAAGGTGACAATTTTAGATCACATAGAATAGATATAACACGAATCATAAGGTGACAATTTTAGATCACATAAAATAGATCTAACATGAATCATAAGGTAATAATTTTAGATCACATAGAATAGATCAAACACGAATCATAAGGTGACAATTTTAGATCACATAGAATAGATCTAACACGAATCATAACATATCATAAAAGTTACAAACCAAGATCCATAATAATAACATAATAGAACAATCACCATTGATTTCGATCTAGAGAAATAGATCTATCATGACATAGCATAAGATCTAACAATAACATAGATTTAAAGTCTACAATGTATCCAAATCATAATCTTTCATAATTCACTATTATTTATCTAAATTTAAAAGCAACTAGAGCTCATTGTGATTGGATCGCTAAGATGATAGAAAAGGTGCTGAGTCTATGCTTGAATCTCAGGATTTGATATGCTTTAAAAGAAGATGAGAGACCCTGGTTTAGATCAGAATCCAGCAGAGTCCGGCCACCATTGTTTCTTTGTGAAGAAAACAAAGGATATGAGATATATTTATAGCTGCTGGGTTACAGAATTCGGATGCCACCTCAGCCCTAATGGAATTGGGTCAGGTCTCGGGTCGTCACTCACTCGAAAAAGGCCCGAATACCCAGAAACTGTTCTGGGTGCACTTTACAGGTGCACCAGTGCAAAATTGCCTTGGCGCACTTGGCAAGTGCGCCAGTTATATCTGGTTCTGATTTTCAACTTTCTATCGTCTGTAACTTCTTCATATGTTATTCATTTTACGCAAACTAGGTGTCTATCCTGACCATAATTTCGAGACGGATGTAATAACGTAATCAGTTTTCCTTAATTCTTAATATTAAATTATTTATTCTTTAATTTATCTTCTTTAACGTTAACAAAATTTCGGGGGGTTACATACCCTGTGCTGGCCCCATAGTAGGATGTATCACTTCCTAAAGTGGCAACCCTTCGTTTTCAAGATGTTCACAACCATATCTACAGGTGTCACGGCGTCTTAGCTTCCTCTGCCGGAACCATGCATGCACATGACTCCATTAGTTTGCACCGCCCACACCGCCCCCACATTTGGATCTCTTACAATCAGCCCAGTAAGCGTGCCCCGACTCCGACCTAGTTCGGAGTACTCATTTGATACCTATATATGGGTTACTAATTGAAATGCGTCCCACACACAAGATGATACAAGCTCCCCTTAGGCTTGTATCTCCACTATTAGGTTTTCCACAGGTTATGCCATACCAGAGTAAAAGATTGCATAACCCCACAGGTTAAGTTTGCGGGCCTATATATAAATATTACCCACCACTCCAAGACATACTTAACCCTCCCACTGATTCATACAAGTTTACTTAACCCCTACTCAAGTTAACATGTTCATACAATACATATGGATTCAACTAGGTTAAGTATTCAAGTTCATTACCATAAATTCATTTATGGTTATAATGTGTTAGACCTCCCACATTAAGCCTACAACTTGTGAATGCTGGATATGCCGGTCGGTTCCGGGCAGACTTCTTCCACAAGCCAGACCTAACCTCGTGTCTTATCCCGTTACATGTTTATGCACTTTGACCCCTCACATTAGATTCATCACTTGTGGTCACTGGATATGCCGGTCGGATCCGGGCAGACTTCTACCACAAATGTAATCTAACCTCCTGTTTAAGCGCGATTACAGTTTATAATTACTGTATTTCTAGGCATTTCCATTATTAACCAATTATACCTATTTCAATATAGGTTTTCATGCCACCTTCCTAAGTCATATTTGTCACGTACTATATGCCCCAAATTTAAGATCTAAATCATAATTTTATTTATGCCTCAAACCCATATTCATGTATTTCATTCAATTGATGCCCAAATTTCCCAATACAAGTTATGCCCCTATTTCAACGTTTTCCCCTCGTTCCCAATTTTACGCGTTCGCATATTTCAGCGGCATGCCTAGGCTCGAAGGTAGCCTGGCTATAAAAATAAAAGGGAGAAGAAGGAGGGAAGAGGATAGAAATGAACATAATAACAAGATTGACATATAATGGCAGAAATGGGTGTAACACCCCACGTTCGTTAATGTCACTCACAAAGGGAATGCATTAAATTTTGTGAAGTGTTTTAGTAAACAGAACAGAAACATTACAAAACAGATATACAATTTTTGCAGCGGAATAAAAACAACTTTTATTAATCATAAAGCATGGTTACACCATATGTCTGAAAATACATAAACTCTGTTCATCATTAAAACTTCTGTCTTGTACTTTAAATATCAGAGTACAATACTAAAGAAAGCATAATCCCCAAATCATTAGCCATAGTAGCAAAGATAGAACCTTGAGCAATACATCTAGAAGTTCCAAGAAAGATGATAGCAGAATCCAGACTAAGCCTGAGAATTCCCTCCCTTGAGAACCTGGGTAGAGGGGGAACGGAAGAAAGAAGGAGAAAGAAAAAGGGTCAGACAATAAGTCTGGCGAGTCTAGTTACTTTTAGCCACTAGATAAATAAAAGAAACATGATAGGCATATAAAGTGGAAAAGAGAGATCAATACATAAATGGCAGGCATAACAAGGAAAATAGGACAACAGGATAGAATAGATAGCGCTTCCTAATACCTACCTTGCTCTGCACCAATACTAGTATAACAAATATGTAATAGGATTAAATATTTCCCAATTGCTTAACAAAAACAGGATGATCCCAACAGAAACATAATGGTAGTTTTAGGTGTACTCTGGTAATGGGTTTAACCCAAACAGAACTGGTACCTAAACAGAAATAACGGGTGTTAGCCCAGACAGAAACACAGGTACGCCACAGAAATAGACAGGACTAGATGTACCCTATTTACTACCCCCAATCGATCGGCTCCCTATTCCGTATATACCATGTGCTAGCCCCACAATAGGGTGTATCACTCCCTAAAGTCGCAACCCTTCATTTTCCGGATGTGCATAACCATATCTACTAATGTCACAGCGTCTTATCTTCCCCAACAGGCGGAGTCATGCACGCACATGACCCCGTTGGAACGCGCCGTCAACACCGCCTCCACGTTTGGATCTCTTACAATCAGCTCAGTAAGTGTGCCCCACTCCGACCTAGTTCGGAGTATTCGTTTGATACCTATTTAAGGGTTACTGACTGAAATGGGTCCCACATAAGATGATGCAAGCTCTCCCCTTCGTCTTGCATCCCCACTACTAGGTTTTCCACTGGTTATGTTTACCTAACGATGTCTTTAATTACATAACCCCGACAGGTTAAGTTTGTGGGCATATATATACAAATATTACCCACCAACCCAAGATGTATTTAACCCTCCTACTGATTCAAGCATGTTTATTTAACGGTTAAGTTTTTAGGCCTATATATATTAATATTACCCACCTACCCAACATGTATTTAACCCTCCCATTGATCCAAGCATGTTTTACTTAACCCTATCTTTAGTTCATATTCATACAATCCCTTATGGATTAGATTAGATTAAGTAGTTTGATTCACTACTATGTCCATTTATGGTTTATAATGTGCTAGACCCCCCAAATTAGGCCTAAAACATGGGGATGCTGGATATGCCAGTCGGGTCCGGGCAGTTTTATTCCACAATTGAGCCTAACCTCGGGTCTTATCCCGATTCGTATTCGCGTACTTAGACCTCCCACATTAGGTTCAACATTAGTGGCTGCTGGATATGCCGGTCGGGTCTGGGTAGACTTCCACCACTAATGTAACCTAACCTCATGTCATAATTACAATTACAATTCCTAATTGTAATTACTAAACATTCCATTTTTAATTAATTAATTAAACCTTTCCCTTTTTGGGTGTCAATACATATTTTGCCCAATAATTTGAATTACATATCCATAAATGTTCATATTCAAATTATGCCATTTTCAATTAATTTACCAATTAATTAATCCTCTCCTTTTATAGGTGTCAATACCTATTTTACCCAATAATTTGAATTACATATCAATTATTTAAAGATTACATGCCAATTATAAATCCCCTTTTCTCCGTTTCCTTCACTAACATATTCACACGTTTTTTGGCGGCATCTAGGCTAATAAGTAGTCTAGCCATAACAATAAAAAGGGAATATGATAGCAGTGATAGTTTCAACATATATTGGCATAAGCATACTAGTATGATAACAAAGTGAATGGACATGTAATTAATATCATATCATGGTGAACATACATATTGTCATGAACATGTAATCATCATAACGGGATCTAACATAAATATTGCTTTAGATCTACATAAAAATGTCCACATGCTCTAAATCTAATAGATTAAATTAGATCTAATCATAAATAAAGGTTTAGATCTACAGGTTTATAAATAGATCTACCCAAATCCACATCATAGAGGTTACAATTAAGATAAAGGTGTGGACCCAATCCTAATCAATTCAAGGTGGTATATGTTCATGGTTTACATAAATGATTTGATCTGTCCAAATGAAACAAGAATAACATACTGGGACAATCACAATTGAATTGGATCTCGAGAGATAGTTCTATCATAGCATAAGATATGATCATAAAATAGATCTAGCATAAAACATGATCATAAAGTGGAACTAGCATAAAACATGATCATAAAGTGGATCTAAATATGTCCAACTTACAACATATCTAAGTTGATTGCAACATGAAAGGTGATTTACATACAAAATTAGATCTAAGCAATGTTACAACTGTCAAGATTAATAGATTTACATTTACCACAACGTAATTACAAATCAAGATCCATAAAGGCAGCATCATAGTATAGCCACAATTGCATCAGATCTAGAGAATTAGATCTATCATGATCTACATGGTATAAGATTTAATACTAGCATAGATTCATACTTTACAACATATCCAATTCATAGTCTTTCACAATCTACTGTTATTAATTTATACCTAAAAGTGACAAGAAACTCACTGCGTTAGGTTCAAAAAATTTAGAGAGAGAGATCTGAATTCTGAATTGCTAAACTGATTGTAGTAGACTTTGATTCTGTTTCAATTTGCAACCCGACAGCATATGGCCTCTATGATCTCCAATGGAGAAAATAAGAGAATAGGGGACCATATTTATAGCCTAGAACCAATGAATCAGACCCAAAATCAAATCCAGGTACGTAAAACGAATTCTTCCCAGATCTGTCCCGGGGGAGGGGGGGGGGAGGGTCGACACCCACGAGCGGGAATTTTCCCGCTCAGCCCGCTTTAGCCTGATTTTGATTTTTTCATTGTTTTTGAAGGTTCTGGAATATTTATATATATATATTTAATTATCTTGTGCGTAAACAAACATCGAACCCTCGTAATTATTTCATACGGTGTCCGTTTTACGCAAATTCGGACTCTGTCTCAAGCAGAATTCCGAGACGAAAACAATGGCGTAACACGTTTCACTTAATTCTGAATATTAAATTAATTATTCTTTAATTTATCCTCTTTAATGTCATCAAAAATTCGGGGTGTTACATTCTTCCCTACTCAAAGGATTTCGTCCCTGAAATCTCTAAGTTGAGAAGAATGCATATCCTACCATCCATCATCTATCTACTCATCCATGGTCCTTAAAATGTCTAATACTTATATGAGTATATGCAAAGGTATGTGTATATGTCCCAATACTAATGCGAAGATCAGGCGGTCTACTGATTCAGTTGACCTCCTTAATGCGATGTACGATTAGTGCCAAGAATCTAATATGTATGCAAATAAACCTATTATAACATATAAGCTCAACATGTGTGCACACACTTTCATCCAAATGCAACATCCACATACTAGTTCATCCATTTCCATCCATAAAAGAAAAGAAAATGCACATACATCCATATGCAGTATGAGAGTGATTGAACCGGTCTAGTGCCTAATGTGTGTGTATATGCGTCCATAGGCAACCAATAGCATCCGCTTGCATCCATCAAACATAACATGTCTCAAACACAAATTTACAATCATGGGATTTCCTACCTAAAGGTCGAAGATTCAATTGATAGGATATACTCAGATGATAGAAGCAAATGCGAATAAAAGCTTTTGGAAGAGAAGTTAAGAACATTCCCTTGAAAAGGAAAGCGTACGAAGCGTAAAAATCTTGACTTCGATCCCCTAAGTTGCATCTTCTTGATTGTCTCCCCACTGGACCTTCACCAACTTGACTTCTCATTTGCGTAGCTTCTTAACCTCCGATCCAAGTATGCAAGTCGGAACTCATCCAATCATTGCTTCCTTCGTTATTTTCACTTCCTTTCGCAAGTTTGGCCCACTACCTTGAACTCTGTCCATTTTATCGCCACTTGGATGTATAGTCATCTTGGAATGACGGGCTTCCTCAAGGACCGTCTTTAATAGGTTTCCCATCCTGATATGATTCACCTATCAAACCTTCTCTCAAGTAGCTCCCCTACTTGCTTATCAAGTTCCCTATTTTCTTTTAGAAGTCACATGTGGTACTGGCAATGCAACTGGCTCTGCATTATCTACCAAGTATATTCGAAAACCAATCTCGTGCCTTGGGGTAGACCCCGAACCTCATCAAAAACATCAGAATAATCTCGGACTACAGGAACAGATTGCAAATCATTGATAGATGCATCAAGAGATTCTAGGAAACTAAGCACAACCGACCCTTGTGGGTCACAAGAAATTTCGAGGGTCCCCCATGACAAGTTAGAAGCTTAACGACCCTCCTCTCACCGCGCAGAATGGCAACATATGTGGTAAGCCAACCCATCGCTAGAATCAACACCTAGCCCATGAAACAAGATGTGCGTCGCACTCAAACTCGACGCCTAACACAAATATTCTCAAACCCCAACAAATCACAGATAAATGAGCTGAACCACCAATGTGGTTTGAGACAACAATGGGATCCACTACCATACTAGTAATTAAGTGACGAGATTCAACTGCAGAACTAGATATGAACGAATGCGAATGCGCCAGAATCGAAAAGAGTTCTAACCGGTTGATTGGAAAGAGAAATCAAAACCTTCCATAGAAACTTTCCTACCTATATCTAGTGCACTAGCCACGAGAGCATTCGCTTGCCCTCCAGAGGTTCTTGTCCTTTGGCATTGCCCTTGCTTCCTAGGGCACTGCCCCAGAATAGTATCCAACCTCTCCACAAATGAAGCAAGCATTCTTCCTTTTCCTGCAATCCTTGGCCAAGTGACCCTCTCGCCCACAATTATGGCACTTCCCCTTATCCTTAGCCTTGTCATTTTTTTCCGCCCTTCTTATGTTGTTGTTGCTGTCATTTTTGGGCCATACCTTTTTCTCATCCTTGGGCTGTGCTCCTTAGCCCTAACTTCCTTATACTCCTTCTTACCCACGTTTGTGTAACAAGCTAACAAGTCTTTCGAAAGTTGCCTCCATCGCACGGAAATCCTTATGAAGCTCGAGAAAATTAACCGTAGGCGAAACCACTGCAGTTACAGATGGAGATTAGGCACTTCATTGCCCTTCGACATGTGCTAAACATGCTTACGACATCATGCCGGAATGAGGACACCTTTCAAGAAGAATCGGTTCCCCAGACAAAAAGGGAAAATGGAATTGGGCGGAGAATCGAGAGATATTACATATGGCTTTGGGGAATATGTTTTTCAAAACAGGCTTTTCTTCTGAAAATGCTTTCTTTCAAAACCTTTTTGAAAATAATTTTCAAAAACTTTATCCAATCTGGTAACCTTCAGCTCTGATACCAAGTGTGACACCCCACGTCCATTAATGTCACTCGCAAAGGGAATGCGTTAAGTTTCGTGAAGCGTTTTAGTAAAAAGAAAAAAACATTACAGGACAGGTATAAAATTTTTGCAGTGAAATAAAAACAACTTTATTAATCATAAAGCAAGGTTACACCATATGTCTAAAAATACATAAACTTTGTTCATCATTAAAACTTCTGTCTTGTACTTTAAATATCATAGTACAATAATAAAGAAAGCATAATCCCCAAATCATAAGCCATAGTAGCAAAGATAGAACCTTGAGCAATACATCTAGAAGCCCCAAGCAAGATGATAGCAGAATCCTGACTAAGCCCGAGAATTCCCTCCCTTGAGAACCTGGGGGGAGGGGGAACGAAAAAAAGAAGGAGAAATAAAAAGGGTCAGACAATAAGTCTGGAGAGTCTAGTTACTTCTAGCCAGTAGATAAATAAAAGTAACATGATAAGCATATAAAGTGGATAAGAGAGATCAATACATAAATGGCAGGCATAACAAGGTAAACAGGACAGCAGGATAGAATAGATAGCGCTTCTTAATACCTTCCTTTCTCTGCACCAATACTAGTATAACAAATATGTAATAGGATTACATATTTCCCAATTGCTAAACAAAAACAGGATGATCCCAACAGAAACATAATGGTAGTTTTAGGTGTACTCTAATAACGGGTTTTAACCCAAATAGAACTGGTACCTAAATAGAAATAACGGGTGTTACCCTAGACAGAAACACAGGTACCCCACAGAAACAGATAGGACTAGATGTACCATATTTACTACTCCCAATCGATCTGCTCCCTATTCCGTATATACCCTGTGCTGGCCCCATAGTAGGGTGTATCACTCCCTAAAGTGGCAACCCTTCATTTTTCGGATGTGCACAACCATATCTACTGATGTCACAGCGTCTTATCTTCCCCAGCAGGCGTAGTCATGCACGCACATGACCCCGTTGGAACGCGCCGTTAACGCCTCCTCCACATTTGGATCTCTTACAATCAGCTCAGTAAGCGTGCCCCACTCCGACCTAGTTCGGAGTACCCGTTTGATACCTATTTAAGGGTTACTGACTGAAATGGGTCCCACACAAGATGATGCAAGCTCTCCCCTTTGTCCTGCGTCCCCACTACTAGGTTTTCCACTTGTTATGTTTACCTAACGATGTCTTTAATTCATAACCCCGACAGGCTAAGTTTGTGGGCATATATATATACAAATATCACCCACCAACCCAAGATGTACTTAACCCTCCAACTGATTCAAGCATGTTTATTTAACGGTTAAGTTTGCAGGCCTATATATATTAATATTACCCACCTACCCAAGATGTATTTAACCCTCCCACTGACCCAAGCATGTTTTATTTAACCCTATCTTTGGTTCATTTTCATACAATCCCTTTTGGATTAGATTAGATTAAGTAGTCTGATTCACTACCATGTCCAATTATGGTTTATAATGGGCAAGACCTCCCACATTTGGCCTACAACATGTGGATGCTGGATATGCCGGTCGAGTCCGGGTAGTCTTATTCCATAGTTTAGCCTAACCTCGTGTCTTGTCCCGATTCATATTCGTGTACTTGGACCTCGCACATTAGGTTCAACATTAGTGGCTGCTGGATATGCCGGTCGGGTCTGGGCCGACTTCTACCACTAATGTAACCTAACATCGTGTCATAAGTACAATTACAATTCCTAATTGTAATTACCAAACATTCCATTTTTAATTAATTAATTAATTAAACCTTTCCCTTTTTGTGTGTCAATACATATTTTGCCCAATAATTTGAATTACATATCCATAAATGTTCTTATTCAAATTATGCCATTTTTAATTAATTTACCAATTAATTAATCCTTTCCTTTTATAGGTGTCATTACCTATTTTACCCAATAATTTGAATTACATATCAATTCATTTAAAGATTACATGCCAATTATAAATCCCTTTTTCCCGGTTTCCTTCATTAACATATTCACATGTATTTTGGCGGTATCTAGGCTAATAAGTAGTCTAGCCATAACAATGAAAAGGGAATATGATAGTGGTGATAGTTTCAACATATATTGGCATAAACATACTAGTATGACAATAAAATGAATAGACATGTAATTAACATCATATCAAGGTGAACTTACATATTGTCATGAACATGTAATCATCATAACGGGATCTAACATAAATATAGCTTTAGATCTACATAAAAATGTCTACATGCTCTAGATCTAATCATAAATAAAGGTTTAGATCTATAGGTTTATAAATAGACCTACCCAAATCCACATCATAGAGGTTACAATTAAGATAAAGGTGTGGACCCAATCCTAATCAATTCAAGGTGGCATATGTTCATGGTTCACATAAATGATTTGATCTATCCAAATGAAACAAGAATAACATACTAGGACAATCACAATTGAATTGGATCTCGAGAGATAGATCTATCATAGCATAAGATATGATCATAAAATAGATCTAGCATAAAACATGATCATAAAGTGGATCTAGCATAAAACATGATCATAAAGAGATCTAAATATGTCCAACTTACAACATATCTAAGTTGATTGCAACATGAAAGGTGATTTACATACAAAATTAGATCTAAGCAATGTTACAACTGTCAAGATTAATAGATTTACATTTACCACAACGTAGTTACAAATCAAGATCCATAAAGGCAACATCATAGTATAGCCACAATTGCATCAGATCTAGAGAATTAAATCTATCATGATCTACATGGTATAAGATTTAATACTAACATAGATTCATACTTTACAACATATCCAATTCATAGTGTAGTAACCCGCATTTTAACTGTTGAACAATTTATTTATTTAATTATTTAATATCGATTTATCGATATCGAGAACGTGAATTAAATAATATTGAATATTTAATTAATAATTTTAATATAATAATATATTATAATGTCGAAATAGTGAAATTCACAATATCGTGTGAATTGAATAGCATACGAGATTTGGTGGAGTTTCGATTCGAAATATAATAACGAATATATTCAATCGACGACAGTTTGAACGTATAATTATATTTTAATTAAAATCGAGCGCGTAACGACGTGGTAGTTCGCTATTTAGCGATTCGAACTTCAACTGAATGTACAGGATTCGTTTTAAGCCGGATTTCAGTGAAACAAGAAACGCGTGGAGAAGGTGGAGTATATCTTTCTAGTGGAAGAGAAAAATCTGGATTTCGTTGTGTAGATTTTGATTTACGTCCAAATCAAATTTTAGAAAAAGTCGCTATGGAATTCCTTTATAATTTGCAACGCTTTATATACGTTATAAATGGATTTTCAGTATAAACTGAATATCGGGATAATCTGGAATCTGAAATATCAAACTGTATATTCTGATATGATATTCTGGAGCTGTACGATATCATATGTGAAGATATACGATAATATTTAATTTTAAATATTTAATTTAATTATATTTAAATATATTTATATATTCAAATAAACTATTTAGAGCTTTAAAAATAGCCGGTTTTGCAAACGAAGTCGGAATTCGACGAAACTAATTTTGTTGGGTCCGCAATGTCAAATTATTGCTAGATGTCAAGTTTCGTGATTTTTAGAGTCACTGTGTGGCCGTACGGATTTTTAGAGTGAGAAACAGTCAATATTTTGATAGTTAAAAATACGTTGTGTGAGCATACGGAGTCGGAATTCGACGAAACCAGTTTCGTTGGGACCGTAATGTCGAACTGTAGCTGCACGTCCAGTTTCGTGATTTTTGGGTATCGTATGTGGTCCCAGGAATTTTTAGAGTGCAGAAACGGTTAAATAAGGATTAAAATAAAATATCCTAAAATATCTAAAAATATCTAAACCTCTCTATAAATACCCTACCTATCCCTTAAAACCTAAATTCACTTTCTAAGGTCAACAGAAAATTGCGCCGTAGGATTTTCTCTTTACAGTAAACATTTCGATCCTCTTAAATCAAATACAAATCAAAGAAAATCCAAAAAAAAATCCTAAAGTATTTTTATATTAATCCGTCTGTTGTTCTCTTTGATATCGTGTGAAGTTTTCAGTGTTCGATCATCGTTTGGTGTTCGCTGGAAACATACAGCGTTAAGCTAGGGTTCCCGAATCCTCGAAAACAAGAGAGCTATGGTTTGTTTGGGGTTCGTATTTGGTTTGAGGAGAAGGAGTAGCACCTGATTGGTATTTTTCTGGATTTAATCAAAGGAAAAATGGTCGATGTCTTACTGATACCTCGAGCCAGAACGAACGAGTCGGAAGTTGAAAATAAGGTGCGAAGTGTGAAGTTTCGGTATGGGTGGAGAGAGTGAATGAAGAGGAGAACATTTATGGCATTTGTTTGTGGATCCGTGGAGTAATGGAGGAGTTCGAGGGGCATAAAGGACCGATAATGGCCATCAAAGAATCCTGGAGGGTCACGGCATGTTAATTTTGGGGGAGAAGCACTTAAGCGGGCCTGGGAAGTTTAGAAGTGAAATGGTATGGGCCTGGTCTAAATGGTTAAGCCCAATTTGAATATAAACCTTTGTTTTGTTTTTATTTAAACTGGTGTTAACTTTAAAAATGTATAACTTCCTCATATATTATCGAAATTCAGCGAAACAAGATCCGTTAGGATCGTATGGACGGGCACTACAACATGGCACTGACTGGAAGTGGATTGGGGCTTGTATGGATTTACGACAAAATAAATTGTTTGATTCAAATCAAATAACAGTTTATCGTTCTTTAATGATGAATTGCAAATGTGAGTAAATCTCACTAACTCTTAACAGTTTATAATTTCATGTTGTATTTCCAGAACTGTTAAATATTGACTGTTTGCCTGTGTGTTGATTATTTGATTGAACTGCTAGTCAGTTAGTTAAATTTCTATATTGATTCTGTTTAACAGAATATATCATATGGAACTGAAAGTGATGTTATCTATATTGTCTAACATCTGTGATGCAGGGAAACAGGTTGGAGGAATCCGACTGGATTCCTCAACAGTTATTTTATTGTTTTTCATATATTTTAATATATGATGTGAATTATAACCTGTTGTTGATTGTGTGTGTATGGACGAGATTAGACATCGTGATTTGATATGATTGAATACCATAACATACCGGAATGTAGATAAGGGAATTTTCAAAGTGATATTGAAAATAGCATATTTATAAAATGGAATATTTATAAATAAGGAATGTTTATAAATTGGAATATTTATAAATAGGAGATATTTGAAAAGGAAATAAATTCAAAACATTCCTTTTTGAATGGAAAGGCCTGTGTGGCGGGTTTGGGGATTTTCCCGATGCTTTCGATACAAAGGAGGTTATGGCGAATTTTTCAGAGAATTTAAGGAGTTAGAATATTTCAAGAATAAATTTGAAAAGGAAATATTTGTAAACCATTTACAAATAGAATTGAAAAGGAAACGTTATAAAAAGGAAATATTTGTAAACCATTTACAAATAGAATTGAAAAGGAAACGTTATAAAAAAGGAAATCATTTTTAAAGTGTAGAACCGTTATTTAAAAGTAAATCTTTTCAAATGAATAAAACGTTGTTAAAAAGGAAATCTTTATAAAGTAAATCGAATATGGTATTCGAAGTTAGTAAATCGAATATAGACATTCGAAAGGAGAAATCGAATATGGTATTCGAAGTTAGTTAATCGAATATGGTATTCGAAGTTAGTTAATCGAATATGGTATTCGAAGTTAGTTAATCGAATATGGTATTCAAAAGTTAGTTAATCGTATATGTTATTCGAAAGGGGTTAGTCAAGTCGAGTTAGTCAAATAGAGTTAACCAGTTAGAGTCAATCAGTTAGAGTTAATCAGTTAGAGTTAACCAGTTGGAGTTAAATTAGTTAGAGTTAATCGATTAGAGTTAAAACGAACTAGAGTTAATCAAGTGTAGTTATTTGAGATAGAGTTAGTTAAACATAGTATTCAGGGTAAGTTGCCATCTTGTACGACTGCTAGCGTAATTCGCAGGGCTGTAAATAGCCTACGGCGGTCGGATGTTTCCTGAGGAAGTCAGGCGTAACCATTGTGATCGCTGCGATCTAGAGTCAAGCGAATGGAGTTTAATCGGATATTAGTTATTCGATAGGAGTTAATCGAGTTGAGAAATAAGTTAAGTTAAATAAGTTGAGTTGATCGGGTGGTTCGACCAAGTTAGTCGAGCCTAGTTAATCGAATCGAATTGGTCGAACCAAGTAAGTCGAGTTAAGTTAGTCAAGTTAGTCGAGCCTAGTTAATCGAATCGAATTGGTCGAACCAAGTAAGTCGAGTTAAGTTAGTCAAGTTAAGTTAGTCGAGTTAAGTTCGTCGAGTTAAATAAATCGATGCTAGTTTCATCGAAAGGAGTTATCAATATTAGTTTCATCGAAAGGAGTTATCGATATTAGTTTCATTGAAGGGAGTTATCGATTATAGTTTAATCGAAGTGAGATTTTCAAATATGAGATATTTGAAAAGGAAGAGGCATCGAATATTAGTTATTCGAAGAGAGATTATCAAATATCGTTTATTCGAGAAGAAGTAAATCGAATATAGGTTGTTCGAAGAAGAGTTAATCAGATAGAGATTTCTCGAAGAGAGTTAATCGACAAATTCGATTATATCGAATTCGGGAAAGTACTTATACTTTCCAGTGTCTAAATAGAGATTTATTTATTTATAAATAAGTGTTAGGTTAATTATTCACTAATAAGAATAGAAGTTATAATTAAAGTTAGATAATTCGAAAGTAGGGATTATAGCGTTATCGTTATAACCAATGTTTTAAATATAGAAGTGGATTAGTAAAATTGAATCCGAGAAAGGCGTAAAGAAGTTGTTAAAGATTAAAAAGATAAACTTTGACCATTTCGAAGTTATAACGTTGTTCAGTTAAGGTCCGAGAGGTAATTATACCCCAACTTGAGTGACTTCCTTCTTAACTAAGAAATGGTAAGGTTTGATCGTAAAGGAGTGTTGGAAATGTTTTCCAAACGAGAATCAGAAATGTTTTCTGATAAAAGAAAAATAAGAATTTAGAATATAGGGAAACAGGAGATAAGTAAATAAATGAACTAAAGAGATTTATGTTAAATGATGTTTGTTCGATATAATTTCCATTTGGAAATAATATCGTTGTTTGCACACTTGTTTTTCTTTGATAGTTAACTCACCGACTATCGAAGTTTTGACCATTTTAACGTTGTTAATATGGAGAGACCGGTTGGATTATTATCCAAAGAACCACTCTGTATTGGCATAAGCGTCGCGAATCATATATGCCAAAGATAATTGAAGACGGAGTAAAATGCAAGGGCTATCCTGTTTACAGAATAGTGCCTTCGGTTTGTCCAGTCCCAGGACAACTTGTATGGACGAAGGTCTGACAGAGTATATCCAATGGATCGCGTAAGTTGATCTGTTCAAACGTATTCATGTTTGGTGGCGGAGGAATTTGTTTCTCTTAGCTGTATACCCGTGTTATTTTTGGATAAGTCTATTTGTGATTTGGCGGGTATGACGATGTGACATTTCTAAGTGAATGAAGATGGATGTCTGACAGAGTATTTCCAGAAAGGTCACGTACATTGATTTCTTCAACCATACCAAGAGTGGAAGCGGAGAAGGAAACTTCTTTTAGCTGACACGTAATGTATTGTTGTAGACGTCAATTAGTGATTTTCGATGGATCTGACAATATGGCATTCGAAGTGAATCTGATGTAATGACAAAGCGTAGCTTCTAGCCTCATCAACCGGTAAATGACAGAAATCGGGCAGGCAGCATGGCTAAGTCGGTCGCACCGAAGTAGGGTGTATAATCACCTATCTAGAGAATATTCATTTGTTTCTTAAATCTATCAATGTTGTCCCATATATATACAGGAATGATTGCTGATCCCAACCGTTTGTGATGTACATTCGATACACTCAAGCGAAATGAGTGGTCGGTCATGTGTGGCTGAGTTGCAAGATGTTCTTGTTGAACTCCAGTGTATCGTTCCTAGAGTACACTGATCGGAAGGTGGTTCCATACCTTGTCATAGTTGGAAATCCAATCATCCAATACGTGCTTGCGATTTTGATTGTATACTATATATGTAGTAACGTGAGATGCAAGCGTTTCTGCTAGATTGATATTTATTTGTACTTAGACATTATTATAATATCAGAATGATATTGCTTTAAAAAGTTATTTGGATTCTCATAAGGGAAAAACCCGTTCCGTATTCACGGCGTGGTCTTATGAGATATCATATACCTGTTTAAATGATTTGAGTTTATTCACACCAGTCCCATGACTGACCCAGAGTTTATTTTGTTGTTTTTCCCTAAACTCTTGGGTGCCTAAATTTGTACGAGCAGTCAAGTAGTCGGGATTTTACAGGTATACTTGAAGAGCTGGAGCAGGAGGCTTCAGGATTCTATAGCTATTATTATTTCTGCTATTGTTGTAAGTGTTGTACTCTGATAAGTGTTATTGTATACATATACTGATGTTATTTCAAAGATATGTTATGTTATATTTTATTCGTTCCGCTGTGAGATTCGTGTTTACTCTGATGATGATGTTCTTCTTCTTCGTCTATTCTATAAGTTCTATCTTATCTATCCTCACCTTCTAATTTCTTTCATTAATTTCCGGGATTTTTCGATGTTTTGGTTATCGACGTCGGGCTTACGTCGATAACCAAAGTCGCTCAAAATCCGGGTTACTACAGTTGGTATCAGAGCTTAAGTTAAGAATTACCTTGGCTCTGTGGCGTGACTCGGTAGAGATAGGGTTAGTAATACCCTAGATTGAGTTGAGTGTATATATACGAGTGCGTATTTGTATTTGATATAAAAATTTGTTTTATATTGTGGAGATTTATTGGTTGAGTAGTTTGGGAATTCTGGTCGATCAGTTTGATCCACTATATCGGTAGGAGTTTGTAAACACTCGAATACGATGGGTCGTCACGATATGTTTTGAAAAGAGGGTAAATGAAAATAATTTTACCCCAAGTATATTTTGATATATATTGGATATATTGGTTGTTATTATAATCGAGTAAGATTATAAAGTGAAATGGTTATGTAAATAACTGATCAGAATTCATATAAGTAAAGTGTATGAAAACCGATGAATTAAGTCTGAATTTGAATCAGAATTTGGAATTAAAATTCCTGAAATTCGAGTAAGTGTTGATAAATGAATCAGGATTAAAATAAGGAAATTTTAAGTTCCTGGGAGATTTTGAAATCGTTTTTCAAACTGAAGGTGATACAGTATTGAACTCACTTCGATAGCTGGAAAATAGATTCTGATGATGAATCGCGACATCATCAGTGTTCATTTTCGAGTTCTAAGTGACAGATTACTACCAAAAGTTTTGTTTTTGAATTGTTTTGAGAAAACAAGTTGTTTAGAAATTCAAAGGTTTTGAATTGGCATTGTAATTTCAAATTGATTTGAAATAGACCCAGGAAATTAAGTTTCGGAATTTAATTTTAACTTATGAAGTTAAATAGAATAAGATAGTAGAGATAAATTGAAATATTAACTTGAACTGAGTTAAGAATTTGATATTCGGGTTCGAATGAAATTCGATTTGGTTTTGAGGATATGAACTGATTGGAATTTGATGGAAATAACACTGGTATATGCTGAGTTGATAGCATATGGAAGTGATAGAGTTGATATTCCCGACAAAAAGGTACCAGTTTATATTATATATGGATATGAGATTTATGAGCCGAATTGGCAAGCCGCTTGGATGTTTGATTTTCTTTTGGGTTAAAGAAGGCCCAGAGAAGCGAGTTGGAGTTTGAGATATTGACCAGTACAAAGGAGGTGCTGGCAAAAATTTTTCGAAAAGTTAAGGTGTTAGAAAATTTTCAGAATTTTTGAAAATCTAGTTAGTCGGAATAAATTAATATTTTAGTCAATATTAATTGGTTCAGTTGAAACCGGAGACAAGAGGTAAACAGATAAATTTTTACCCAGAAGATAGGGTCATCCCTTAGCTTAGCAATTTCGAGGACGAAATTTTATTAAGGGGGGAAGATTGTAGTAACCCGCATTTTAGCTGTTGAACAATTTATTTATTTAATATCGATTTATCGATATCGAGAACATGAATTAAATAATATTGAATATTTAATTAATAATTTTAATATAATAATATATTATAATGTCGAAATAGTCGGAAATAGTGAAATTCACAATATCGTGTGAATTGAATAGCATACGAGATTTGGTGGAGTTTCGATTCGAAATATAATAACGAATATATTCAATCGATGACAGTTTGAACGTATAATTATATTTTAATTAAAATCGAGCGCGTAACGACGCGGCATTTCACTATTTAGCGATTCGAACTTCAACTGAATGTACAGGATTCGTTTTAAGCCGGATTTCAGTGAAACAAGAAACGCGTGGAGCAGGTGGAGTATATCTTTCTAGTGGAAGAGAAAAATCTGGATTTCGTTGTGTAGATTTTGATTTACGTCCAAATCAAATTTTAGAAAAAGTCGCTATGGAATTCCTTTATAATTCGCAACGCTTTATATACGTTATAAATGGATTTTCAGTATAAACTGAATATCGGGATAATCTGGAATCTGAAATATCAAACTGTATATTCTGATATGATATTCTGGAGCTGTACGATATCATATGTGAAGATATACGATAATATTTAATTTTAAATATTTAATTTAATTATATTTAAATATATTTATATATTCAAATAGACTATTTAGAGCTTTAAAAATAGCCGGTTTTGCAAACAAAGTCGGAATTCGACGAAACTAATTTTGTTGGGTCCACAATATCAAATTATTGCTAGATGTCAAGTTTCGTGATTTTTAGAGTCACTGTGTGGCCTTTCAGATTTTTAGAGTGAGAAATAGTCAATATTTTGACAGTTAAAAATACGCTGTGTGAGCATACGGAGTCGGAATTCGACGAAACCAATTTCGTTGGGACCGTAATGTCGAACTGTAGCTGCACGTCCAGTTTCGTGATTTTTGGGTATCGTATGTGGTCCCAGGAATTTTTAGAGTGCAGAAACGGATAAATAAGGATTAAAATAAAATATCCTAAAATATCTAAAAATATCTAAACCTCTCTATAAATACCCTACCTATCCCTTAAAACCTAAATTCACTTTCTAAGGTCAACAGAAAATTGCGCCGTAGGATTTTCTCTTTACAGTAAACATTTCGATCCTCTTAAATCAAATACAAATCAAAGAAAATCCAAAAAAAAATCCTAAAGTATTTATATATTAATCCGTCTGTTGTTCTCTTTGATATCGTGTGAAGTTTTCAGTGTTCGATCATCGTTTGGTGTTCGCTGGAAACATACAGCGTTAAGCTAGGGTTCTCGAATCCTCGAAAACAAGAGAGCTATGGTTTGTTTGGGGTTCGTATTTGGTTTGAGGAGGAGTAGCACCTGATTGGTATTTTTCTGGATTTAATCAAAGGAAAAATGGTCGATGTCTTACTGATACCTCGAGCCAGAACGGACGAGTCGGAAGTTGAAAATAAGGTGCGAAGTGTGAAGTTTCGGTATGGGTGGAGAGAGTGAATGAAGAGGAGAACATTTGTGGCATTTGTTTGTGGATCCGTGGGGTAATGGAGGAGTTCGAGGGGCATAAAGGACCGATAATGGCCATCAAAGAATCCTGGAGGTTCACGGCATGTTAATTTTGGGGGAGAAGCACTTAAGCGGGCCTGGGAAGTTTAGAAGTGAAATGGTATGGGCCTGGTCTAAATGGTTAAGCCCAATTTGAATATAAACCTTTGTTTTGTTTTTATTTAAACTGGTGTTAACTTTAAAAATGTATAACTTCCTCATATATTATCGAAATTCAGCGAAACAAGATCCGTTAGGATCGTATGGACGGGCACTACAACATGGCACTGACTGGAAGTGGATTGGGGCTCGTATGGATTTACGACAAAATAAATTGTTTGATTCAAATCAAATAACAGTTTATCGTTCTTTAACGATGAACTGCAAATGTGAGTAAATCTCACTAACTCTTAACAGTTTATAATTTCATGTTGTATTTCCAGAACTATTAAATATTGACTGTTTGACTGTGTGTTGATTATTTGATTGAACTGCTAGTCAGTTAGTTAAATTTCTATATTGATTCTGTTTAACAGAATATATCATATGGAACTGAAAGTGATGTTATCTATATTGTCTAACATCTGTGATGCAGGGAAACAGGTTGGAGGAATCCGACTGGATTCCTCAACAGTTATTTTATTGTTTTTCATATATTTTAATATATGATGTGAATTATAACCTGTTGTTGATTGTGTGTGTATGGACGAGATTAGACATCGTGATTTGATATGATTGAATACCATAACATACCGGAATGTAGATAAGGGAATTTTCAAAGTGATATTGAAAATAGCATATTTATAAAATGGAATATTTATAAATAAGGAATGTTTATAAATTGGAATATTTATAAATAGGAGATATTTGAAAAGGAAATAAATTCAAAACATTCCTTTTTGAATGGAAAGGCCTGTGTGGCGGGTTTGGGGATTTTCCCAATGCTTCCGATACAAAGGAGGTTATGGCGAATTTTTCAGAGAATTTAAGGAGTTAGAATATTTCAAGAATAAATTTGAAAAGGAAATATTTGTAAACCATTTACAAATAGAATTGAAAAGGAAACGTTATAAAAAGGAAATATTTGTAAACCATTTACAAATAGAATTGAAAAGGAAACGTTATAAAAAAAATCATTTTTAAAGTGTAGAACCGTTATTTAAAAGTAAATCTTTTCAAATGAATAAAACGTTGTTAAAAAGGAAATCTTTATAAAGTAAATCGAATATGGTATTCGAAGTTAGTAAATCGAATATAGACATTCGAAAGGAGAAATCGAATATGGTATTCGAAGTTAGTTAATCGAATATGGTATTCGAAGTTAGTTAATCGAATATGGTATTCGAAGTTAGTTAATCGAATATGGTATTCGAAAGTTAGTTAATCGTATATGTTATTCGAAAGGGGTTAGTCAAGTCGAGTTAGTCAAATAGAGTTAACCAGTTAGAGTTAATCAGTTAGAGTTAACCCGTTGGAGTTAATTAGTTAGAGTTAATCGATTAGAGTTAAAACGAACTAGAGTTAATCAAGTGTAGTTATTTGAGATAGAGTTTGTCAAACATAGTATTCAGGGTAAGTTGCCATCTTGTACGACTGCTAGCGTAATTCGCAGGGCTGTAAATAGCCTACGGCAGTCGGATGTTTCCTGAGGAAGTCAGGCGTAACCATTGTGATCGCTGCGATCTAGAGTCAAGCGAATGGAGTTTAATTGAATATTAGTTATTTGATAGGAGTTAATCGAGTTGATCGAGTTGAGAAATAAGTTAAGTTAAATAAGTGGAGTTGATCGGGTGGTTCGACCAAGTTAGTCGAGCCTAGTTAATCGAATCGAATTGGTCGAACCAAGTAAGTCGAGTTAAGTTATTCGAGCCTAGTTAATCGAATCGAATTGGTCGAACCAAGTAATTCGAGTTAAGTTAGTCAAGTTAAGTTAGTCGAGTTAAGTTCGTCGAGTTAAATAAATCGATGTTAGTTTCATCGAAAGGAGTTATCGATATTAGTTTCATCGAAAGGAGTTATCGATATTAGTTTCATTGAAGGGAGTTATCGATTATAGTTTAATCGAAGTGAGATTTTCAAATATGAGATATTTGAAAAGGAAGAGTTATCGAATATTAGTTATTCGAAGAGAGATTATCGAATATCGTTTATTCGAGAAGAAGTAAATCGAATATAGGTTATTCGAAGAAGAGTTAATCAGATAGAGATTTCTCGAAGAGAGTTAATCGACAAATTCGATTATATCGAATTCGGGAAAGTACTTATACTTTCCAGTGTCTAAATAGAGATTTATTTATTTATAAATAAATAAGTGTTAGGTTAATTATTCACTAATAAGAATAGAAGTTATAATTAAAGTTAGATAATTCGAAAGTAGGGATTATAGCGTTATCGTTATAACCAATGTTTTAAATATAGAAGTGGATTAGTAAAATTGAATCCGAGAAAGGCGTAAAGAAGTTGTTAAAGATTAAAAAGATAAACTTTGACCATTTCGAAGCTATAACGTTGTTTAGTTAAGGTCCGAGAGGTAATTATACCCCAACTTGAGTGACTTCCTTCTTAACTAAGAAATGGTAAGGTTTGATCGTAAAGGAGTGTTGGAAATGTTTTCCAAACGAGAATCAGAAATGTTTTCTGATATAAGAAAAATAAGAATTTAGAATATAGGGAAACAGGAGATAAGTAAATAAATGAACTAAAGAGATTTATGTTAAATGTTGTTTGTTCGATATAATTTCCATTTGGAAATAATATCGTTGTTTGCACACTTGTTTTTCTTTGATAGTTAACTCACCGACTATCGAAGTTTTGACCATTTTAACGTTGTTAATATGGAGAGACCGGTTGGATTATTATCCAAAGAACCACTCTGTATTGGCATAAGCGTCGCGAATCATATATGCCAAAGATAATTGAAGACGGAGTAAAATGCAAGGGCTATTCTGTTTACAGAATAGTGCCTTCGGTTTGTCCAGTCCCAGGACAACTTGTATGGACGAAGGTCTGACAGAGTATATCCAATGGATCGCGTAAGTTGATCTGTTCAAACGTATTCACGTTTGGTGGCGGAGGAATTCGTTTCTCTTACCTGTATACCCGTTTTATTTTTGATAAGTCAATTTGTGATTTGGCGGGTATGACGATGTGACATTTCTAAGTGAATGAAGATGGATGTCTGACAGGGTATTTCCAGAAAGGTCACATACATTGATTTCTTCAACCGTACCAAGAGTGGAAGCGGAGAAGGAAACTTCTTTTAGCTGACACGTAATGTATTGTTATAGACGTCAATTAGTGATTTTCGATGGATCTGACAATGTGGCATTCGAAGTGAATCTGATGTAATGATAAAGCGTAGCTTCTAGCCTCATCAACCGGTAAATGACAGAAATCGGGCAGGCAGCATGGCTAAGTCGGTCGCACCGAAGTAGGGTGTGTAACACCCCGAATTTTAGTTAATACTAAAATTCACTAATTACAGGATAAATAATCTCACATATGGGAATTGGGGGTAACGGGCTGCGTTATTGCGTTCGTCTCGGAAAAATACGCGAAATAGAGTCCGAGTTTTCGAGAATCGGAGTCCGTATGGCCCGGTTATGGCCCAAAGAAGTTTGCAGAAAAATTAGAGCTAAAAACAGATTTAGGAATTTAAATTTAGATTTTAAATTAGAACCAGCGGGGCCAGGCGGGAAGATTCCCGCCCTGACCATGTCGACAGGCCTGTCGACAGGGGTGTCGACTTGCCTGTCGACTTGCCTGTCGACACGGCGTCTCGAGCCAGAAGTTTGGGTGCACCAGATCTGGTTTTCTGGCTAGGGCTGGGCTTGGTTCTAGAGATTTCCTAAATCTAATGGACCTAATTTAATCTAGGGTTAATCTAAGGGCCTAAAACACTCTCCTAATCTATAAATACACCCTAAACCTACCTTAATCCATACTAAAAATAGAAATGAAGGCCTCATGCCGCCAAATTAAATCCTAGAAGGAGTCTCCATTAATCTAAGAAGGAAGTTTCAAGCTAATCCCTCTCAAATCATTCTCTAATCATCACCATCTTCATATTAGCAACTAATTCCTCTTCATAAGTTGGTTAATTTTGTGTTTGGTGAGTTTCTATCACTTTAACATCAATTGTTAAAGTAAGTAGATTGGGTGTAATGAGACTTATGGTCTTAAATGCGGATTAGTGAGTTTGAATCATTTGTAATGATATGCTACTCTATGTTTTATTATGATTATGCATAATTGATAAGTTGGTTTATGCATGCTTAATAAGTTGATTTATGCATGTTTAACAAGTTGGTTTATGCATGTTTAACAAGTGGATTCATGCATATTTAATGAGTGGAATTATGCATGTTTAACAAAGTGAGTTATGCAAGTTAAGTATATGTTTAAATGCAAGTTTAATGTGATATGCAAGTTATGCATGCTTATGCAAGTATATGGATGCTTATGCAAGTCATGTATATGTTTAAATGCAAGATTTATGTGATATGCAAGTTATGCATGCTTATGCGAGTATATGAATGCTTATGCAAGATATGTATATGCTTAAATGACATGATATGCAAGTTATGCATGTTTATGCAAGTATGTGAATGCTTATGCAAGTATGTGGATGCTTATGCAAGTATGTGAATGCTTATGCAAGTTATGTATATGCTTAAATGCATGTTTAACATGTTATGCAAGTTATGAGAATGCCTATATGCAAGTTCAACATGTTATGCAAGATATGTGTATGATAATATGCAAGCTCATATGCAACATGTTATGCAAATCATGTGTATGATAATATGCAAGTTTGGGTTAAATGTAGTTGGGTTAATATATGCTCATATATGCAAGTTGACATCCTCTTAACCCATGACAAAATTTTATGCTAAACCCATGATATTTGTGATGGATCTTCCCCTTTATTATGTCATGTAATGAGAACGATTTACGTGGGGAACGATGGGGTTGGTAAATAAGTTAATAAATGAATGATTGGGTATGATTAAGCATACCATAAAAATAAACTACCATAAGTGGGAATTTACCTATTGAGTTAGGTCTACCCCATGGGAATTTACCTATTGAGTTAGGTCTACCCATGTTATGGAAAACTTGATATTAATTAGGGATAATTAATATGGGGGTGATTAATTAGGTGTAATTAATCGACTAAGACACGAGGTTGGACTCATTTGTAGTGTAAAACTGCCCGGACCCGACCGGCTTAACCAGTTGCTACAAATGTCAGCCCAATGTGAGAGGTCTTAGCCATAAATTAAATACGTGATTAAGGTAAAGACACGAGGTTAGACTCTGTTATGACGTAAGACTGCCCGGATTCTACCGGCTTAACCAGGCGGTCATAACAGCCAGTCTAATGTGGGAGGTCTTTATGGGAGATCACGGTCTTAATTAATTAAGAAACACTTAACCATAGTAGCATGTAGTGGGACATGAGGGGTTAAGTGGGTGCCTTGGGTGGCATGAGGAAATTTTGTGGTTGCCTTGGGTGGCATGTGGAATCTAGTGGGTTGCCTTGGGTGGCAATAGAAAATACGATTAGAATACTTAACCAAGTGGAAACATGTAATTAAACATGATTAAAGGGTTAAGTGGGATACACTAGATATTTGACAAGCTTAAGTGGGTAGCTTGTGGGGGCCCATTTCAACCAATATCCCAAACGTATCTTTGTGGGCTCGACCCATGTCGAGTGACGGGACACGCATATTGGGCTTGATTATAAGAGGCCAAAACGGGTTAGCGGTGGCAACGCAAGTCCAACGGGTTTCATATGCGTGTGTGGGCCCGGGCTGGTAGATAAGCCGTTGTTGCATCGTGTAGATATAAAGCCGTGCACCGTTAGTATTGGGTAACCACTTTAGGGGAGTGATACACCCCACTGTGGGACCAGCACGGGTATCTACGGTAGGGAGCCGATCGATGGGGAGTAGTGGGTACACCTAATGAAGATAGGGGCAGACGGCACCTATGTAGGGGTACACGAAACTACTGGGTAAGAATTACTGAGTACACCTAGTGGAGATAGGGGCAGACGGCACCTATGTAGTGGGCTAGGAGTACGTGAAACTACTGGGGAAATTTTCTAAGTCCTTGGAAGGGATCAACCTTTAAGTAGGAATGACTGGTGTGGTGCAGTTAGTAATTATCCCTGGGTGGGTAGATGCGTCCTGACGGTTATCTTAGTTTATCCTAAGTCTACCAAGCTGCTTAGTGTACCCATTCATCCCCAGATATTACCGTAGGTCAAGTTTATGTCTTCTCTGGTTACTTTAATGATTGTATTGTTAAAGTTATAGGACTCACTCAGACTTATGTCTGACCCCGTTGTTTTTATCTTTTTTCCCAACCCTCAGGTCCTACGGTGGATCCTAGCGGTAGTAGAGCTTGATCGGATTGCTGTTCCAGTCTTTAGGAGCTTGGGTAGATGTAAAGCTCCAGTTATCCAGTTATCTTTTCTTTTGTTATGGCTATTGTATGAGAAGTGGGATTATGTACTTCTTTATATTGATGGATATTGTACTTGACTTTTATCCTGGTTTTATGATGTAACCAGACATGTTTATTTCCGCTGTTGTGAGATGATATTTTTAAATTTCAAGTACTAATTATATCTGTCTTGTTGTAATTTTTCTGTTCTATATTCACTAAAATACTCCACCGATGCTATGGCATTCCCTTAGTGAGTGACCACAGCGGGCGTGGGGTGTTACACGTGGTATCAGAGCAAAGGTTACCGGAACAGATAAAATTTTTAGAAAACTATTTTTCTAAAACATTTTTGGAAAAGATATTTTCAAAAACATGTCTTTTAAGAGAAAAGTTTTTGAAAGAAAAGCATAATCCCCAATAGCCATATTTATATCCTTCGAATTCTCCATTTTGAATCTTTCCTTTTTCGTTTCAGCATGGCCGAGAATCTTAATCTTCCGGAGGGTGTGACGGTACTAGTATGGTATAGGAGATTGATGGAGGCTAGGGCCACCACTACGGGTCCAGCAAATGTTCCTCCACCAACCGTAGCACCCGATCTTCCTCCTCCCCCTCCTCCTCGCACGGATACTTTTGCTAAGACTTGCAAGGAATTTAAAGCTATGGGAGGGAAACCTTTTCAAGGATCTGAAACTTTTGTGGAGGCTAGAGATTGGCTTAAGGAGGTGGAAGAGTTGATAGATATCTTTGAGATGGAAGAAGGAAAGAAAGTCAAGTTGGCTGCTTGGTTAATGAAGGGAGAGGCCTCATTCTGGTGGGAGGTTACTAATGGAGAACGCCCCGTTGACTCTTGGGCGGATTTTAGGCAAAGATTTGTGGCAAAGTTTCTCTCAAGGGCGGAGGAAAACTTGTATATGGAAAGATTCTTGACTCTAAAGCAAGGAAATCTTTCGGTGAAGGAATATGTCAACAAGTTTAATCAATTGGCAAGGTTTGGCCTAGACATGGTGAATACACCAGAGAAGAAGGCTTTGAGGTTCGTGAAAGGCTTGAATGAACCAATGCATGGGTTGGCTATGACTCACATCCCTATGGGGGCCACCTTTGAGAAGCTAGTTGACATGGCACTCATGTATGAGGAAGAGAAGGGTCCTAATGCTAATAAGGCACCCGAGAAGAAGGGAGATCAAAAGAGACCTCAACAACAGCAAAGCAAAGGTGGGAAAGGCAACGGTGGCAAGGGCAAGAAGAAGAAGTGTTTCAATTGTGGGACACCTGGCCACCTAAGCAAGGATTGTCGCAAGAAGAAGAAGACTGGCTGCTTCCACTGTGGCGAAGCAGGGCATTTAGTGAAGGATTGCCCTAAGAAGGGGCAAAGGACGGGATCTACCTCAGGAGGACAGGTGCAAGCTCTTATGGCACCGAGTCAGGCTAGGGGGCAAGTACAGGCTCTCGCGGTTCCACCGATTCAGGAGAGAGGTAGAACTATTTCCGTTGAAAGTCTGGTTTTTCTATTTGACCATCCTGTCCGTACATTGTTTGATTCAGGCGCATCGCATTCGTTTATCTCATCATCATTAGTTGAGTCACTGCACTTAGACACCAGTCTGGTAGATGATCCCTTGGTTGTTTCAAACCCAATTGGGGGCTCCACTTATTTGTCCATGATATGTTTGGGTTTGAAGATTTCTATACTTAGCATTGAGTTTAGATGTGATGCTTTTGTGTTGGGCTTCACGGGCTATGGGTTGATTTTGGGCATGGACTGGTTATCCAGTAATGGTGCCGTTCTTGATTGCGAAAGGAGAGTTGTTAGGCTGATGACCCGCTTGGGTAACACTCTCGAGATTTCTTGTAATCCCATGGACTCTGTTATGCTAAGTTATCTTGAATCGCTTGACGCTTCGGTCGAGAGTTTGCAATCTATGAGAGTGGTCCGGGAATATCCGGATGTGTTTGAGGAGGTGAAGGGCTTACCTCCGAAGCGGGAGATTGACTTCCGAATATATCTGGTGGATAATGCTAAACCGGTATCTTTACCAGTGCGCCACATGGCTCCTCGTGAGAGGAGGGAACTCCATAAGAAAGTAGGGGAGTTGCTTGAGAAGGGGTTCATAAGACGGAGCATATCGGAGTGGGGTGCTCCAGTAGTATTTGCTACGAAGGCGGATGGGTCCCTCAGACTTTGTGTAGATTATAGAGAACTCAACAAGCTCACAAAGAAGAATAGACACCCATTGCCGAGGATTGATGATCTTTTCGATCAGTTGGTTGGCGCTTCAGTATTTTCTCAGTTGGACTTAGCCACGGGGTTTCATCAGTTGAGGGTGGCTGAGGATAGCATAGACAAGACTGCCTTTAGAACTCCGGATGGTTTCTATGAGTGGCTGGTGATGCCATTTGGGTTGACGAACGCCCCTGCATACTTTGTTGATTTGATGAGTAGGGTGTTCAGGGAGTTCCTTAATAAATTTGTGGTGGTCTTTGTGGATGATATCTTAGTATTTTCTAAGAGTGAAGAAGAGCATGCCCTACATCTTGGGGAAGTGTTGAAGACTCTTCGAGCACATAGCCTTAAGGCTAAATTCTCTAAATGTCACTTCTGGAGGAAGGAAGTACAGTTCTTGGGGCACGTGGTCTCCAAGGAAGGGATAGCTGTGGATCCCGCGAAGGTAGTATCAATTCAGGATTGGAAGGTTCCGAAGAATGCTACCGAAGTAAGAAGTTTCTTGGGGTTGGCGGGTTATTATAGGAAGTTCATTAAAGACTTCGCGAAAATATCAGCCCCATTAACCCGCTTAACAAAGAAGAATCTTGTTTTCGCTTGGGACGTAGATTGTGATGATGCGTTCCGACGGTTAAAGAGAGCTTTAACCACGGCTCCAGTTTTAGTGTTGCCAGATGGGAGCAAGCCATTTGTTGTCTATACCGATGCCTGTGGGACAGGACTTGGCGCAGTCTTAATGCAAGAGGGAAGGGTAATAGCCTATGGTGGAAGGCAGTTGAGGGCACATGAGAAGAATTACCCTACCCATGATCTAGAGCTGGCCGCTATTGTTTTTGCGCTTAAGATTTGGTGCCATTATCTTCTTGGTGAGAGATTCGAGTTGTTCACTGACCATAAATCATTGAAGTACTTATTCTCTCAGAAAGATTTAAACTTAAGACAGCAAAGGTGGATGGAGTTTTTAGCATCCTATGATTTCGAGATAGCGTATACCCCTGGCAAGGGTAACGTGGTGGCGGACGCCTTGAGCAAGAAGAGGTTGTCCTTGAGTCCATTGTTCGTGGAACGACAAAGCTTGGAATTTATCTCGATGTTTGATTTCAGACCTTCCGTTGATTATGTACCCGGTTTGCTAGCTTCTTTGGAAGTTAGACCTACTCTTTTGGGGCGGATTGGAGAAGCACAGAGGGGCGACCCACAGTTGGTTGAGTTAGTAGAGAAGCTCATAAGGGGGGAGTCGTCCAGCCATTTGAGTAGGTACACCCTAGACGATAGGGGGTACTTGCGTAGAGACGGTAGACTTTGTGTACCGCAAGACGAGGGTTTGAGGAAGGCTATTCTTGATGACGCACACCGTTCTAGGATGACCATTCATCCCGATGGGGATAATATGTACCAAGACATGAAGAGGGTTTTCTTCTGGGCCGGTATGAAGAAAGATGTGGCCGAGTATGTTGCTCAATGTTTGGTGTGCCAGCAAGTGAAGGCGTAGCAAAGGAAACCAGGTGGGTTGCTTCACCCATTGGAGGTTCCGCAATGGAAGTGGGATAGCGTCTCGATGGATTTTATTGACGGGTTACCCAGGTCGAGGAAGGGTAATACAGGAATTTGGGTGGTGGTAGATAGACTTACTAAGAGCGCCCATTTCATACCTGTGAAGAGTAAGAGGACTGCTCCATGGCTAGCTTCAGTATATCTTCGAGAGATAGTTCGATTGCATAGGGTACCCTCTAGCATAGTGAGTGATCGAGATCCTATCTTCACTAGCGAATTCTGGAGAAGTTTGCAAGAAGCAGTGGGGACTCAATTGTGTCTGAGCACCGCATATCATCCTCAGACGGACGGCCAGACTGAGAGGGTGAATCGTGTTCTAGAAGACCTTTTGAGGCTTTGTATCTTAGATTTTGGAGGTACATGGGAAGAGCATCTTCCATTGGTGGAGTTCGCATATAATAACAGCTTTCAGTCCAGTATTGGTATGGCTCCTTTCGAAGCTCTCTATGGAAGGCCTTGTCGATCACCTACATGTTGGTGGGAATCTACGGATAAGATCTTGCTTGGGCCTGATATGGTTAGGGAGACTTCAGAGAAGATTGACTTGATTCGAAGAAGGATGAAAGCAGCGCAGGATAGGCAAAAATCTTATGCGGACAAGAGAAGGACGGATCTTGAGTTTGAGGTTGGGGATATGGTTTTTGTTAAGGTATCTCCGTTGAGAAATGTTGTTCGCTTCGGATCCGTTGGGAAATTAGCACCGAGGTTTGTTGGGCCGTTTCCTATTAAGGAAAGGATTGGACGGATGGCATATAGAGTGGAGTTGCCTGACAGACTTAGTGGTGTCCATGATGTATTCCATGTGTCCCATTTGAGGAAGTGCTTACATGAGACCGCAGAGGTGGTAGAGCCGAGCTTGCTTAGAGATGTAGAGGTAGAGCGTGATGCGACTATTCGACGAGCTCCTACTCGCATCCTTGGGTCAGAGACTAGGAAGTTGAGAAACAGAGAGGTTCAACTAGTCAAGGTGCAATGGGGAGAAGATGAGAGCAACGCAACTTGGGAGACGGAGGCGAAGATGCGTTCATTGTACCCATTTCTTTTTGAGGGTATGTCTTTACTTTCTCCTTTACCGCTTGTCTAGTACTTATCTTATCTTTGGTATGTCCTCTCGTTAGTACCTTTGACCTTTAGATAGGGTAAACCTATGGTTGAAACATGTGTTTGAGACATGTTATGGTTGATGGATGCAAGTGGATGCAAGTGTTTGCTAGTGGTTGCTCGTGGATGCATATACACAAACTTTAGGCACTAGATCGGCTCAGTCACTTCATATTGCATATTGCATAAAATTGTGTGTAGGAAAATATATTTATGGATGTATAATGGTTGTGTTATCACATGGATGATGCATTTTGGTGAATGATTGTGCACTCATGTAGATATTGTATGTGTCGATAGGGTTTTCTCGCATACATAATGGATGCATGGCACTATCATGGTTTGCATATGTTCATACATTAGATAGGGAACATATACACACACTTTTTGCATATGCTCATACATCATTAGAAACTGTTTAAGGACAATGGATGCCCGTGGTTGATGATTTGAGTAGATGGTTGTTTGGATGGTAGGATATGCATTCTCCTTAGCTTAGAGATTTCGGGGACGAAATCCTTTAAGGAGGGGAGAATGTAACACCCCGAATTTTAGTTAATACTAAAATTCACTAATTACAGGATAAATAATCTCACATATGGGAATTGGGGGGTAACGGGCTGCGTTATTGCGTTCGTCTCGGAAAAATACGCGAAATAGAGTCCGAGTTTTCGAGAATCGGAGTCTGTATGGCCCGGTTATGGCCCAAAGAAGTTTGCAGAAAAATTAGAGCTAAAAACAGATTTAGGAATTTAAATTTAGATTTTAAATTAGAACCAGCGGGGCCAGGCGGGAAGATTCCCGCCCTGACCATGTCGACAGGCCTGTCGACAGGGGTGTCGACTTGCCTGTCGACTTGCCTGTCGACACGGCGTCTCGAGCCAGAAGTTTGGGTGCACCAGATCTGGTTTTCTGGCTAGGGCTGGGCTTGGTTCTAGAGATTTCCTAAATCTAATGGACCTAATTTAATCTAGGGTTAATCTAAGGGCCTAAAACACTCTCCTAATCTATAAATACACCCTAAACCTACCTTAATCCATACTAAAAATAGAAATGAAGGCCTCATGCCGCCAAATTAAATCCTAGAAGGAGTCTCCATTAATCTAAGAAGGAAGTTTCAAGCTAATCCCTCTCAAATCATTCTCTAATCATCACCATCTTCATATTAGCAACTAATTCCTCTTCATAAGTTGGTTAATTTTGTGTTTGGTGAGTTTCTATCACTTTAACATCAATTGTTAAAGTAAGTAGATTGGGTGTAATGAGACTTATGGTCTTAAATGCGGATTAGTGAGTTTGAATCATTTGTAATGATATGCTACTCTATGTTTTATTATGATTATGCATAATTGATAAGTTGGTTTATGCATGCTTAATAAGTTGATTTATGCATGTTTAACAAGTTGGTTTATGCATGTTTAACAAGTGGATTCATGCATATTTAATGAGTGGAATTATGCATGTTTAACAAAGTGAGTTATGCAAGTTAAGTATATGTTTAAATGCAAGTTTAATGTGATATGCAAGTTATGCATGCTTATGCAAGTATATGGATGCTTATGCAAGTCATGTATATGTTTAAATGCAAGATTTATGTGATATGCAAGTTATGCATGCTTATGCGAGTATATGAATGCTTATGCAAGATATGTATATGCTTAAATGACATGATATGCAAGTTATGCATGTTTATGCAAGTATGTGAATGCTTATGCAAGTATGTGGATGCTTATGCAAGTATGTGAATGCTTATGCAAGTTATGTGTATGCTTAAATGCATGTTTAACATGTTATGCAAGTTATGAGAATGCCTATATGCAAGTTTAACATGTTATGCAAGATATGTGTATGATAATATGCAAGCTCATATGCAACATGTTATGCAAATCATGTGTATGATAATATGCAAGTTTGGGTTAAATGTAGTTGGGTTAATATATGCTCATATATGCAAGTTGACATCCTCTTAACCCATGACAAAATTTTATGCTAAACCCATGATATTTGTGATGGATCTTCCCCATTATTATGTCATGTAATGAGAACGATTTACGTGGGGAACGATGGGGTTGGTAAATAAGTTAATAAATGAATGATTGGGTATGATTAAGCATACCATAAAAATAAATTACCATAAGTGGGAATTTACCTATTGAGTTAGGTCTACCCCATGGGAATTTACCTATTGAGTTAGGTCTACCCATGTTATGGAAAACTTGATATTAATTAGGGATAATTAATATGGGGGTGATTAATTAGGTGTAATTAATCGACTAAGACACGAGGTTGGACTCATTTGTAGTGTAAAACTGCCCGGACCCGACCGGCTTAACCAGTTGCTACAAATGTCAGCCCAATGTGAGAGGTCTTAGCCATAAATTAAATATGTGATTAAGGTAAAGACACGAGGTTAGACTCTGTTATGACGTAAGACTGCCCGGATTCTACCGGCTTAACCAGGCGGTCATAACAGCCAGTCTAATGTGGGAGGTCTTTATGGGAGATCACGGTCTTAATTAATTAAGAAACACTTAACCATAGTAGCATGTAGTGGGACATGAGGGGTTAAGTGGGTGCCTTGGGTGGCATGAGGAAATTTTGTGGTTGCCTTGGGTGGCATGTGGAATCTAGTGGGTTGCCTTGGGTGGCAATAGAAAATACGATTAGAATACTTAACCAAGTGGAAACATGTAATTAAACATGATTAAAGGGTTAAGTGGGATACACTAGATATTTGACAAGCTTAAGTGGGTAGCTTGTGGGGGCCCATTTCAACCAATATCCCAAACGTATCTTTGTGGGCTCGACCCATGTCGAGTGACGGGACACGCATATTGGGCTTGATTATAAGAGGCCAAAACGGGTTAGCGGTGGCAACGCAAGTCCAACGGGTTTCATATGCGTGTGTGGGCCCGGGCTGGTAGATAAGCCGTTGTTGCATCGTGTAGATATAAAGCCGTGCACCGTTAGTATTGGGTAACCACTTTAGGGGAGTGATACACCCCACTGTGGGACCAGCACGGGTATCTACGGTAGGGAGCCGATCGATGGGGAGTAGTGGGTACACCTAATGAAGATAGGGGCAGACGGCACCTATGTAGGGGTACACGAAACTACTGGGTAAGAATTACTGAGTACACCTAGTGGAGATAGGGGCAGACGGCACCTATGTAGTGGGCTAGGAGTACGTGAAACTACTGGGGAAATTTTCTAAGTCCTTGGAAGGGATCAACCTTTAAGTAGGAATGACTGGTGTGGTGCAGTTAGTAATTATCCCTGGGTGGGTAGATGCGTCCTGACGGTTATCTTAGTTTATCCTAAGTCTACCAAGCTGCTTAGTGTAGCCATTCATCCCCAGATATTACCGTAGGTCAAGTTTATGTCTTCTCTGGTTACTTTAATGATTGTATTGTTAAAGTTATAGGACTCACTCAGACTTATGTCTGACCCCGTTGTTTTTATCTTTTTTCCCAACCCTCAGGTCCTACGGTGGATCCTAGCGGTAGTAGAGCTTGATCGGATTGCTGTTCCAGTCTTTAGGAGCTTGGGTAGATGTAAAGCTCCAGTTATCCAGTTATCTTTTCTTTTGTTATGGCTATTGTATGAGAAGTGGGATTATGTACTTCTTTATATTGATGGATATTGTACTTGACTTTTATCTTGGTTTTATGATGTAACCAGACATGTTTATTTCCGCTGTTGTGAGATGATATTTTTAAATTTCAAGTACTAATTATATCTGTCTTGTTGTAATTTTTCTGTTCTATATTCACTAAAATACTCCACCGATGCTATGGCATTCCCTTAGTGAGTGATCACAGCGGGCGTGGGGTGTTACAGGGTGTATAATCACCTATCTAGAGAATATTCATTTGTTTCTTAAATCTATCAATGCTGTCCCATATATATACGGGAACGGTTGCTGATCCCAACCGTTGGTGATGTACATTCGATACACTCAAGCGAAATGAGTGGTCGGTCATGTGTGGCTGAGTTGCAAGATGTTCTTGTTGAACTCCAGTGTATCGTTCCTAGAGTACACTGATCGGAAGGTGGTTCCATACCTTGTCATAGTTGGAAATCCAATCATCCAATACGTGCTTGCGATTTTGATTGTATACTATATATGTAGTAACGTGAGATGCAAGCGTTTCTGCTAGATTGATATTTATTTGTACTTAGACATTATTATAATATCAGAATGATATTGCTTTGAAATGTTATTTGGATTCTCATAAGGGAAAAACCCGTTCCGTATTCACGGCGTGGTCTTATGAGATATCATATACCTGTTTAAATGATTTGAGTTTATTCACACCAGTCCCATGACTGACCCGGAGTTTATTTTGTTGTTTTTCCCTAAACTCTTGGGTGCCTAAATTTGTACGGGCAGTCAAGTAGTCGGGATTTTACAGGTATACTTGAAGAGCTGGAGCAGGAGGCTTCAGGATTCTATAGCTATTATTATTTCCGCTGTTGTTGTAAGTGTTGTACTCTGATAAGTGTTATTGTATACATATACTGATGTTATTTCAAAGATATGTTATGTTATATTTTATTCGTTCCGCTGTGAGATTCGTGTTTACTCTGATGATGATGTTCTTCTTCTTCATCTATTCTATAAGTTCTATCTTATCTATCCTCACCTTCTAATTTCTTTCATTAATTTCCGGGATTTTTCGATGTTTTGGTTATCGACGTCGGGCTTACGTCGATAACCAAAGTCGCTCAAAATCCGGGTTACTACACATAGTCTTTCACAATCTACTGTTATTTATTTATACCTAAAAGTGACTAGAAACTCACTGCATTAGGTTCAGAAAATTTAGGGAGAGAGAGATCTGAATTCTGAATAGCTAAACTAATTATCGTAGACTTTGATTCTGTTTCAATTTGCAACCCAACAGCATATGGCCTCTATGATCTCCAATGGAGAAAATAAGAGAATATGGGACCATATTTATATCCTAGAACCAATGAACCAGACCCAAAATCAAGTCCAGGTACGTAAAACGAATTCTGCCCAGATCTGTCCCGAGGGGGGGGGGGGATCGACACTCACGAGTAGGAATTTTCCCGCTCAGCCCGCTTTGGCCCGATTTTGATTTTTGAATTGTTTTTAAAGGTTCTGGAATTTATTATATATATATATATTTGTCTTGTGCATAAACAAACTTTGAACCCTCGTAACTTTTCATATGGTGTCCGTTTTACGCAAACTCGGACTCTATCCCAAAGCAGAATTCCAAGATGAACACAATGGCATAACCCGTTTCACTTAATTCTGAATATTAAATTAATTATTCTTTAATTTATCCTCTTTAGTGTCGTTAAAAATTTTGGGTGTTACATTCTCCCCTACTCAAAGGATTTCGTCCCCGAAATCTCCAAGTTGAGAAGAATGCATATCCTACCATCCATCATCAATCTACTCATCCATCAATCATAGGCATCCATAGTCCTTAAAACTTCTAATACTTACATGAATATATGCAAAGGTGTGTGTATATGTCCCAATACTAATGCAAAGATCAGGCGGTCTACTGATTCAGTTGACCTTCTTAATGCGATGTATGATTAGTGCCATGAATCCAATTTGTATACAAATAAGCATATTATAACATATAAGCTCTACATGTGTGCACACTCATTCGTCCAAATGCAACATCCATACGCTAGTTCATCCATTTCCATCCTTAAAATAAAAGAAAAGAAAATGCACGTACATCCATATGCAGTATGAGAGTGATTGAGCCGATCTAGTGCCTAATGTGTGTGTATATGCGTCCACAGGCAACCACTAGCAAACACTTGCATCCATCAAACATAATATGTCTCAAACACATGTTTACAATCATGGGATTTCCTACCTAAAGGTCGAAGATTCGATTGATAGGATATACTCAGATGATAGAAGCAAATGTGAATAAAAGCTTTTGGAAGAGAAGTTAAGAACATTCCCCTAAAAAGGAAAGGGTACGAAGCGTAAAAATCTTGTCCTCGGTCTCCCAAGTTGCATCTTCTTGATTGTCTCCCCACTGGACCTTCACCTACTTGACTTCTCGTTTGTGTAGCTTCTTAACCTCTGATCCAAGCATGCAAGTCGGAACTTATCCAATCGTTGCTTCCTCCTTTATTTTCACTTCCTTTCGCAAGTTTGGCCCCACTACCTCGAACTCAACACATTTTATCGCCACTTGGATGTATAGTCATCTTGGAATAATGGGCTTCCTCAAGGACCATCTTTAATAGGTTTCCCATCCTGATATGATTCACCTATCAAACCTCCTCTCAATTAGCTCCCCTACTTGCTTATCAAGTTCCCTATTTTCTTTTAGAAGTCACATGTCGTATAGGCAATGCAACTGGCTTTGCGTTATCCACCAAGTATATTCGGAAACCAATCTCGTTCCTTGGGGTATACCCCGAACCTCATCAAAAACATTAGAATAATCTCGGACTACTAGAATAGATTGCAAATCATTGATAGATGCATCAAGAGATTCTAGGAAACTAAGCATAACCGACCCTTATGGGTCACAAGAAATTTTAAGGGTCCCTTCATGACAAGTTAGAAGCTTAACGACCCTTCACTCACTGCCCAGAATGGCAACATATATGGTAAGCCAACCCATCCCTAGAATCAACCCCTAGCCCATGAAACAAGATGTGCATCGCACTCAAACTCGACGTCTAACACAGATATTCTCAAACCCCAACAAATCATGGATAAATGAGCCGAACCACCAATAAGGTTTGAGACAACAACGGGATCCACTACCATACTAGTAATTAAGTGCAGAGATTCAACTACAGAACTACATATAAACGAATGTGAATGCGCCAAAATCGAAAAGAGTTATAACTGGTTGGTTGGAAAGATAAATCAAAATCTTCCAAGGGAAATTTCCTACCTCTATCTAGTGCACTAGCCACGAGAGCATTCACTTGCCCTCTAGAGGTTCCTGTCCTTTGACATTGCCCTTGCTTCCTTGGGCACTGCCCCAGAATAGTGTCCAACCTCTCCAAAAATGAAGAAAGCATTCTTCCTTTTCCTGCAGTCCTTGGCCAAGTGACCCTCTCGCCCACAACTATGGAACTTCCCCTTATCCTTAGCCTTGTCATTTTTTTTCCGCCCTTCTTTTGTTGTTGTTGCTGTCCTTTCTTAGGCCATACCTTTTTCTCATCCTTGGGCTGTGCTCCTTAGCCCTAACTTCCTTATACTCCTTTTTACCCACATTTGTGGCTAACAAGTCTTCCGAAAGTTGCCTCCATCGCACGGAAATCCTTAAGAAGCTTGAGAAAATTAACCGTAGGCAAAACCCCTGCGGCTACGGATGGAGGTTAGGCACTTCATTGCCCTTCGACATGTGCTAAACATGCCTACGACATCATGCCGGAATGGGGACACCTTTCAAGAAGAATCGGTTCCCTTGACAAAAAGGGAAAAAGGAATTAAGCGGAGAATCAAGAGATATTACATATGGCTTTGGGGAATATGTTTTTCAGAACAGGCTTTTCTTTTGAAAATGCTTTCTTTTAAAACCTTTTTGAAAATAAGTCTGGCGAGAAACAAAAAGGGTTAGACAATAAGTCTGGCGAGTCTAGTTACTTTTAGCCAACAGATAAATAAAAGTAACATGATAGGCATATAAAGTGGATAATAGAGATCAATACATAAATGGCAGGCATAACAAGGTAAACACGACAACAGGATAGAATAGATAGCGCTTCTTAATCTTCAATCAAGCATCATAAAGAGAATATTCTTTTATTCTTGAAAAGAAAATATTTTCATATATTTGCTTAGTCCCAATATTCACATAGATAGGAGACTACATCCCCTATAAATACCATTGTATTCATTGCAAGCGGTTGTACCTTCTTCTGTGTTCATTCTTTTCTTCTCCTTAGTAAAGATTTACTTTTCTTCTTTATTTTGTTTTTTGCATCTTCATGGCAATTTGTGTTGTTAGTCAATTAGATTTTCTAGAACACAAATTGCTATTGCATTTTTTAAATTATGATTGACTGTTTGATTAGATTCAACGATAATCCAAATTTTATTTTCTTTCTGTTTGTTGTTTCTGTTCTGCAATTTCAATTCATGTATTTTATTCTTCTTTATTTAGTTAATTATTAAATTCAATATAGTTCCGATTAGATTTGAATTTGTAGTGAATTTAATTACTTGCTTTTCTCTTTTATTGATAATTGTAATTTTGGTTGTCGGTTCAATTAGATTTGTTCTGAACCAAATTGCAATTTCAATTTTATTCAAATCACATTTCCAAATATTGCCTAACTCGCCTACGAAATTATATAAATAATAAATTTTAATTATCCTCTCTGTGTTCAACCTGCATACTACACACCTGGGCGTTTGTAGAATTTATTTCAAAAATTGCGCTTTTCTAGTTCATAGGAAAGTGTCAAACAAATTTTTAGCGCCATTGTCGGGGAGACAACAATTATATTTTACTGTTTATTTAATTTCTGATTCATGTTAGTTTTCCGTTTTTTATTTCTTTCATATAAAAAAAATTTCTTGATTATTTGATTTAGTATATCAATTACATTAGTACTATCTGTTGGATCTAGATTAACCCTAGAGGGTGGTGAATAGGGTTTATTGAAAATTAAGCAAGATATAAAAAAAACTATCAGATCATAGAATGCAGTAGAAATAAAAAGCAAAAGGGAAATAACACACAGAGATACCCAGCTTCGGCAAGACTCTGTGAAACACCCCACCTCCGTTAAGGTCACTCACAAAGGGAATGCCTTAATTTTGGTGGAGGTTTATAAGTAAAAGACATAGATAAAACACAAGACAGATATAAACACATATAAATAAGCAGTGGAAAAACCAACAGACTTTTATTATCATAAATACGTGTTCATACAGAACATTTCCAACATTGTCTCAAAACAAACTTCCAATTATTACAACCATAATACTGTCTTGATTTTAAAAGTTAAAGAAGCATGAAACATAAATAAAGCTGCATAATCCCCATAAATGATATCCAAAGCCATGGTCCAAATGAAAGAAATCCAAGCAATACATTCTCTCTCTTCAAGCTGGATGAAAAACTGACTAAGCTGCGGTGTTTCCTCCCTGTGGACCGGGGGGGGGGGGGACAGAAGAAAAGAAGACGAACAGAAAATGGGTCAGACATAAGTCTGGTAAGTCTAGCTATATTCCTAGAATGTTAATAATAAAAAGATCATGACTTGCATAAAGTGAGAATAGGACGATATCAGGATAATAGACTATCCTAGAACTAGATAAGGTGTCCTAAAACAAACATCCCTTCGCACCCTATGTTAAATCTCTATCTCTGCACCTACGAATTCTTATACCAACAGGCACCCCGTGATTGGGGTGAAGTGATCCCTTTCTCTTTCTTTAAAAGATCGGCTCGTACTCGTATATTCACATGTGTCCTACGGCCCTATATGGTAGATACCTATGTTGGTCCCACCATGGGGTGTATCAAGTCCCATGGTGGCGGCCCCGACACAATTCTAGCATGCATAGGGTATACTACTGATGCTCCAGTGCCCTGACTTGTCTGCTCCAGAGTGTGTGCACGCCCACACTCTGTTAGAACCCACACTGTGCACCAACCGCCGTCGCTTTTGACCGCTTACAATCAGCCCAGTAAGCGTGCCCCACCCTGCCTAGTTCAGGGTACCATGATACCTAATTGCACTACTACAAAAGTGGGCATATTCGACACTAATTTGTGTGCGTTGCATGAAAAGTGTGGCGAAAGCTATGCATTCTTTGATCTTCTGCAACAACATTCATTTGTTGTTGCATTAGATGTGAACACAGTGTTGCGGTTGAAATTCTTGTGCTGTGACTTGCAACACCATTTCAAAGTGTTGCATTACATAAATACATGCCAGGTCAGCGATCCGAGTTATCAGTTTAAACAAATAAATAACCGTAGATGTTGATTAATCCAACGGTTCTTGCCGATCCTTGCAACACCAGTTCAAAGTGTTGCATTACATAAATACATGTCAGGTCAGCGATCCGCGTTATCAGTTTAAACAAATAAATAACCGTAGATGTTGATTAATCCAACGGTTCAAGCTGATCCTTGCTACAGCTTAGTGAAAATTTGGCGCGATAGTTTCCCCATTCACGTAATACTCCCCCCCAAAAGAAATTTCTCCGGTACTCCTCCTCCTGTCCGTTTCTCTCTCCACGAAATCCGTCCAAGAACGCCTCCGATTGCTACTCTTCCTCAGGTTACAAACTATAAACCTTCGATTGCTCCTATTTTACGAACTTTACACCTCCAATTTGGATCGTTTAGGACAATTACAGGTAGTTAGGGCTTCATCATTTAGGTTTTATTTAGTTGATTTCATCTCTAACTTATTTTGATCTGCGTTCAAAGTCTCTGGGTGATTTGGGTATACCGATTACCTTAAATTAGGGTTTTTATACTTGAAGTGTTGTATTTATATGTTTGCATGTTTTGAAATTGTGCAAATTCTGTATTTTTATGTTTGCCAAACCATTGATGTATTGGTAAATAATGCCTATTTCCAAAGGTGTTAACAAAATTTAGAGGATAAAAGAAATCCAATATGAATGTTCAAATGTCTATTTCTGTTTGTAGTTAAATAATGCCTATATCTCTTCCTACATCGTATGACTACGAAGATACCCTGGGCATGGGTGATCTAGGACTGTCAAACCCATCATCACCAGAAACTCCTATTGATTTTTATATAGAGATGCAAGAAAGGCACTACGATGATTTGCTTGAGTATGAACTAGAGCAAGAAGAACTCCGAAGACAACGGCGAGAAGAAGAACGACGTGAAGAAAGGGCGATGCGACGGCATAGTCGTTTGCGTCGTCAGCATCAAAACAACCAAGTGGTTAACGAACAACATGCTGACTCACCAATCATAATGTGTCATTGTGGGTATGCCGCTGCAGAAGATGTTATTTCGATTGGATTCAACATTGGTCGTCGTTATTTTAGATGTCGGGTTTATCCCACAGGGTGTACCTTTTGGCAGTGGATTGACCAACAGTTTCCAAGTCGAGCCGCTGAGTATGCAAATGTGATACAACATCAACTTACAACGCTGCAAAATCATGTTATTGGTTTTCGAACTGATGTTAGTAGACTTAACGACCAGCTTCAAGGGCTAAACATTAGACGACAAAATTAAATTATTGCATCGTTCTTTGTATTAGATACAACTGTATCGTCTATGTATCACCTGTATAGTCTTTGTATCTGTACTGTTTTGTTTTGGTGCAGTCATGTAATATTATGCATTTGTGTTCAGTATCCTTAGTTGCTTGTTTTATGTATGTATTCTCTTGGTAACTCAGTTCCAAAAGTCAGTGATAATTCATATCAAAACAATCATCCTTGTATCATCACACTGATTATGTATATTTGTAAATTATTAACTTGTTTTGTTTTTATTTCTAATTTAGTCTAACATTACAGGGTAGCCCTTGTTCGTGTCTTGAAACTCTTAGGGGTATCAAATTTAGTCTTACTAAGCCGTGGTTAGATTGTGGCAATGGATAGTGAGTATTACATATGGATAGGACTTCCGAGATCGAGCGCAGAATATGTAAGAGGGGTAATAGCTTTTCTAAGAAATGCATTTCCCATTTATAAAGTAGGTGATGAGATGAAGTGCCCCTGCAAAAAATGTACAGAACGTAATTGGTATTGTGAAAATGTCATATACGATCATCTTATTTTTAATGGCCCTTCTCCATTACATACCTGGTGGATTTGTGAAGTTTCACAGACAAAATTAATAGGTGTTGATGACCATATGGATTGTGCAACGGAGATGGATTTTGAGGATAATTTAGATGTGATGTTCAAGTGTGCGGGTTACAAATTTGGTCAAAATCCCAAGGACTTTGTAGTAGAACCAAATCCAGAGGCCGAGAAATTTTATCGGCATGTTAAAGAAGGAAAAAAACCGTTATATCCTGGCTGCACTAAATTTTCTCGACTAAGTTTTTTGATCAGGCTTTATCATTTAAAGTGTGCTTATGGAATTAACGAGTCTGCATTTGGGGAATTACTAAAGCTTATAAAAGAAGCCTTTCCTGATGCCCAGCTGCCTTTGTCTTCCTACGCTGCAAAGAATGTCATTAAGGATTTAGGTCTTAATTACCATAAAATACATGCCTGCCCAAACCATTGCATTTTATATTGGGTAGAGAATAAAGATAAAGAGGCTTGTGACATTTGTGGTTTTTCGAGATGGGCTGTAAAAGAAAAGGAAGACATCGTTGATAATAATAATCCACCAAAGTCGATTCCCAAAGTGCCGGCAAATGTTATGAGGTACTTTCCTCTAAGACCATCAACTCTATTTGGTTAATTAGCTTAAATTTATCATCGATGGTGAGTAATAATGCCAATCTGCTTGCAGTTCTCACAACCATCAGTTTTGACGAAGTATGAACAAGAGCGAATCGCGCGCATGCAAGAAAATGATGCAGTTAGTAGATCACTTGGGGTGCCTTCATTGGTTAGTTGTATGAAAGAGGCTGCTGCACGAAATAAGAAAGATTAATGTAAAGATGTTGCTGTGGTGTTGCATTAGACTGTGCTGTGGTGTTGCATTAAGTTTAACATTATCAATTCCACAATGGTACGTAACGTGGGCCCCACAGCTTACGTGGCACCACGTGGATAGCTGACGTGGCATGTGACACATGTGCAGCTGACGTGGCGAGCTGACGTGGCATGTGCCACGTTGACAGCTGACGTGGAAAGTCAATGCGGACCCCACTTTCATGAGCTGGAAGCCAGGGTCTGGCTTCTACTTAAGGCAACGCTGTATGTTGTTGCATTACATGGATATGCTGTTGCAATAGGGCAAAAGTTCTACTTAAGGCAATGCTTTCTTTCCGTGGCCGTAGATGGACAAAAGCGTTGCATTAGATGGCTAATGCAACGGCCGCGGATGCCACGCCCCCCTGGTGTTGCCTATTTGAAAAAAGGGCCTACGGCAACGCTTTTTTGATCTACGGCCACAGAAGAATAGTGTCGAATATGCCCACTTTTGTAGTAGTGTTGGGTTACTACTGAAACGGGTCCCCGTTACTAGGTTTTCTAGTCAAACATGTTAAGTGGTTAAGTGTTTGAATGAACCTAACCCCCACCCATCCAAATTATTTAACATGTTGAATTTGGTTAAGTATTTATTAAATTGACTTAACCCTATCAGTCCTAACTCAGCTCTAATTGTCTTATTAGAGCACCAACCTCTCAGATTAGACAGATATTGTTGTGGCTGCCTGTATGCCGGTTGGGTCCGGGCAGTCTTATGCCACAACTCAGTTTAACGGTCTTTATTGGGCCCCATGCCTTAACCTCTCACATTGGATATCTATTGTTGTGACAACTGGACAACCGGGCGGGTCCGGGCAGGTTTACATCACAACTCAATCCAACCTCGGGTTAAGCGCGTTCGTATTTTCTAATTTACATTTTAATTATGTAAATTATTCAAATTCAAATTACTGTCACATTCATTTCCAATTAATCTCATTGATTAAGGTAATTAATGCCTTTTTATGCCATAAATCACTTATGTGATTAATGACCAATATGTAAATTAGAAAATATTCAAATTACTGTCACATTCATTTCCAATTAATCTCATTAATTAAGGTAATTAATGCCTTTTTATGCCATAAATCACTTATGTGATTAATGACCAATTTATGGCAAGTTTTCCTAAAATTATCATTTTAACCCAACGTTACCCCGTCCAATATTGGGCTAACCATCTCAGCCTAATTTACGTTCGCATGATTTTTGGTGTAAAGTATTAGGCTAAAAACTTAGCCTAATTTAATATACGCAAATTGGCATAAATTAGAATAAACATGACAAGGGTATAACTTTGGTATTGATGGCATAATCAATATGAACATAATAGGGTGTACTTGCAAAATAACTAACATGAACATTTTTAGGGGTGAACTTGCAAAATAACTAACATGAACATTATAATGTCATAGGTACAAACCTGCAAAAAGACTAATATAAACATTATAATGTCATAGGTATGAACTTGCACTTATAGGCTAACTCAACATATATGTGTTTTTAACATAGGCCATATTAACAACATACATGAGAATTAGCAATATGAACTAATCCATATACATATGTTAATTTGCAACATAGGCAAATCAACATACGTATATGTGAGTTAGAAACATAGGCTAATCAACATACACATGTGTTAATTAGTAACATAGATTTAAATATACTTGCAAATTAATCCCAACATATGATAAGTGTGAACATGGCATAAGTTTTGCATAAACATGAACATATAGATTTGACAATTGGTCGCATAACATCACTACATAAACTTGCATAATAAACTACACAATTCTCATAAGATGTTACAATCCAAGTCCATGCTTATACAAATAATCTAATCCAATAATCCCAAATTTAACATGATAATAGAATCAAGTCACTAGCATAGATTAATGTTATAAAACATAATAAACATCATACTTAATAATTCTCAATTCAACATGATAATAGAATCAAATCACAAACGTATATTAATAACATAACGAGTATCGTACTATTATCATTTCATCGCAACACATGATATTCATATTAATTCGCATTCTAAAAATGTAGCTAAACTTACAATCGTAGACGGTCTTGTTTTCTGAGTTCTGAAATTTTGAATTTGCAAAGCTTTCCTTTGGGAAGACGTTGCTTTGATTCTAATTTGTTGTTGCTTTTTAATCTTTTAGTTTGTATTCGCTATGTTGTTCGTCTCTTTCAAGTGGGGGCTCCCTCTAGTTCTCAGCAGACGGCATGGTGGCTCCAATTCTTTTTTTTTTGTGAATTTTTAGTTTGAGACCTAGGGTCTTTTTATAGAGTTGCAAGTTAATTTGAGCCGTCGATGAAGCTTGGGTTAACCAGAGCCGTCCGTTGTAAAGAGAAGCCAATTATGTTCACCATTTCTTTCTTAATGTATATTTACTATTATTTGTCAATCCATATAAATACGTACGCATTAGATACATCTCCCCTTTACACATTTATTATTATTCTTGTATGCACATTAGATACATCTCCCCTTTACACATTTATTTTTGTATGCACATTAGTTACATCTCCCCTTTACACATTTATTTTTTTGTATTAGCAACTTTAGTGTTAACAAAAATACGGGGTGTTACATTCTCCCCTGCTTAAAGGATTTCGTCCCCGAAATCTCCAAGTCTAGGAGAACATATATCCTACCATCCAAATGTCCATCTACTCAATCATCAAACACGAGCATCCATTGTCCTTAAAAGACTTCTAATGCTTCATGATCATATGCATCGTGTGTGTACATGTCCTTATCTAATGCAAAAATCAGGCGGTCTACTGATTCAGTTAACCTCCTTAATGCAAATTATGTAAGTGTCATGAATCCATTATGTATGCAAACTTTTTCCTATTCATAATTCTACATGAGTGCGCAATCATTCAAACAAATGCGACATCCATATGACAACATATTAAGCTTCAACCATATACAAACATAAACACATATATGCATATGCAATATGAAGTGACTGAGCCGATCTAAAACCCTAGATTGTGTGTGTATATGCATCCACGAGCAACCACTAGCAAACATTTGCAACCACTTGCAACCATCATCCATAACATGTTTCAATTACATGTTTACATCCAAAGGGGTTTCCACCTAAGGATAAAAGGGTAAGGTCAGGGAGATATACCTAAAAGGATAGAAACTAACATGACTTTAAGGAAAAAGAGAGATCAAAAATGTACCCTAAAAAAGAAAAGGGTAGGCTGCGCGTATTCTATCCTCACTTTCCCAAGTCGCGTCTTCCTCGGCGTCGCTCCACTGAACTTTGACGAGTTTGACTTCGCGGTTGCATAGATTTTTCACTTCAGTTCCTAAGATGCGAGTTGGAACTTTCCTCACAGTTGCTTCGCGTTCTACTTCATCTTCTTCTAGAATGTTTGGCTCTACCACTTCTGCAGACTCATGTAGATACTTCCGGAGGTGAGAAACATGAAAGACGTTGTGAACTCCGGCCAGTCTCTCGGGTAACTCTAACCTATAGGCCATCTTCCCAATCTTCTCGATGATAGGAAACGACCCTACAAATCTTGGTGCTAGCTTCCCTGTGGATTCAAAGCGAACGACGTTCCTTAAAGGAGATACCTTAAGGAAAACCCTGTCCCCAACCTCAAATTCAAGGTCGGTCCTTCTCTTGTCTGCATAGGATTTTTGTCTGTCTTGGGCTGTCTTCATTCTTCTCCGTATTAAGTCTACTTTCTCTGAAGTCTCTCGGATCATATCTGGTCCAAGTATGAGCTTGTCAGTAGACTCCCACCAACAAGTGGGCGATCGACACGGTCTTTCATATAAAGCTTCGATGGGCGCCATTCCGATGGTGGCTTGATAGTTGTTGTTGTAGGCAAATTCCACCAAAGGAAGATGGTCCTCCCAAGTCCCTCCAAAGTCAAGGACGCAAAGTCTCAAAAGGTCTTCCAAAATCCTGTTCACCCTTACCGTCTGACCATCGGTTTGGGGGTGATAGGCCGTGCTCAAACATAACTGTGTGCCTACAGCTTCTTGCAGACTTCGCCAAAACTCGCTTGTGAAGATAGGATCTCTGTCGCTAATAATGCTGGAAGGTATTCCATGGAGTCGAACTATCTCCTTAAGATAAAGAGATGCTAGAGACGAGCCAGTCTTTCTACTCTTGACAGGTAAAAAGTGGGCGCTTTTATTAATCCTATCCACTATTACCCAAATGCTAGTGTTGCCTCTTCTAGACCTAGGCAGCCCATCAATGAAGTCCATTGAAATGCTATCCCACTTCCACTGTGGGACCTCTAGAGGATGGAGTAGACCGCCAGGCTTCTTCTGCTCCGCCTTGACTTGTGGCAAATCATGCACTTAGAAACAAAATCTGCCACGTCCTTCTTCATGCCACTCCAAAAGAAAACTCTCTTTAAGTCCTTGTACATTTTTTCCCCGCCTGGATGTATTATCATCTTGGAATGATGTGCCTCCTCAAGAACTTTCTTCACCAACTCCTTTTCCTGTGGGACGCATAGTCTTCCATCCCGTCTTAACCACCCTTTGTCATCGATGGTGTATCTATCGAGGTTACTAGAAATCTCACCCCTAACGAGCTTATCAACCACTTCTACAAGTTGAGGGTCTTCTCGTTGTGTGGTCCCTATTGAGTCTAAGAGAGTGGGCCGCACTTCTAGCGATGCTAACAGACCGGGTACAAAATCAGAGGAGGGCCTAAAGTCAAAACTGGCTATAAACTCTAGGCTTCGCCTTTCAACAAATAGCGGGCTCAACGTTAGCTTCTTCCTACTCAAGGCATCAGCGACTACGTTGCCCTTGCCAGGAGTGTAGAAAATCTCGAAATCATACGAGGCAAGAAACTCCATCCACCTTTGTTGCCTTAAGTTAAGGTCCTTCTACGAGAAGAGACACTTCAAAGATTTATGGTCAGTATACAGCTCAAATTTCTCACCTAGGAAATAGTGGCGCCAAACTTAAGCGCAAAGACGATGGCAGCCAACTCAAGGTCGTGGGTTGGGTAGTTCCTTTCATGAACTTTCAACTGTCTTCCGCCATAAGCTACTACCCTTCCTTCTTGCATTAGGACAGCGCCTAGTCCTGTCCCGCACGCATCCGTGTATACTGTAAACATTTTGCTTCCATCCGACAAGGTCAGAACTGGGGCTGTTGTAAGAGCACTTTTTAAGCGTTGGAAAGCAAACTCGCAATCCAAATCCCAAGAGAAAACTAGATTCTTCTTTGTTAGACTTGTAAGAGGAGATGAGATTTTTGCAAAATCTCTGATGAACTTCCGATAAAAGCATGCAAGCCCAAGGAAGCTTCGGACCTCGTTTGCATTCCTTGGTGCCTTCCAATCTTGCACTGCTACTACTTTTGACGGGTTTACAGCTAACCCCTCTTTGGACACTATATGCCCAAGAAATCTCACTTCTTCTCTCCAAAAGTGGCACTTGGAGAATTTAGCTTTTAACTGATGTGTTCTAAGAGTCTCCATGATTGCCTTTAGGTGCTGAGCATGCTCTTCCTCATTTTTTGAGAAGATCAAAATATCGTCTACGAAGACCACCACAAATTTATTGAGGAAATCTATGAACACCCTACTCATTAGGTCCACAAAGTAAGCGGGTGCGTTTGTCAAGCCAAAAGGCATGACAAGCCACTCAAAGAATCCTTCTGGGGTTCTGAAAGCTGTCTTATCGATGCTATCATCAGCTACCCTTAGCTGATGAAATCCGGTCGCCAAATCAAGTTGGGAGAAAACCGACGCTCCTACAAGCTGGTCAAACAAATCGTGAATTCTAGGGAGAGGGTGCCTATTCTTTTTAGTCATCTTGTTTAGCTCCCTATAGTCAACACATAGACGGAGTGAACCATCCGCCTTTGTAGCGAACACCACTGGAGCGCCCCATTCTGAAATGCTCCGCCTAATGAACCCCTTTTCTAAAAGCTCTTTAATATGCTTACTGAGCTCTTTCCTTTCCCTAGGAGCCATGTGCCTAACAGGCAAAGCAACGGGCTTCGCATTGTCAACAAGATAGATGCGGAAGTCTATTTCCCGTTTCGGAGGTAAGCCCTTCACCTCATCAAAGACATCCGAATATTCTCGGACCACCTTAACTGACTGCAAATTCTCAACAGAAGCGTCAAGCGATTCAAGATAACTAAGCATAACCACATTCGAGGGATTACAAGTAATTTCCAGAGTGTTACCGAGTTGGGTTAAAACCCTAACCACTCTTTTCTCAAAATCAAGGATGGCACCATTACTGGATAGCCAGTCCATGCCCAAAATCAATCCATACCCCGAGAATCCCAAAACAAAGGTACTACATCTAAATTCTACACTTAGAATAGAGATTTTCAAATTCATACAGATCATTGACAAATAAGCTGGGCCTCCAATTGGATTGGAGACAACCAAGGGATCCTCTACCATACTAGTTTGTAGGTGTAGAGATTCTACTAAAGCAGATGAAATAAAGGAGTGTGATGCACCAGAATCAAATAAAGTGCGAACTGGGTGATCATAAAGATAAACTACACTTTCTACAGAAGTATTTCTACCTCGCTGTTGCAGAGGAGGTGCCTCCAGTGCATGAACTTGTCCACCCGAAGTGGATGCAGCTTTCTATGCCTGCCCTCGCCTCTTAGGGCAGTCCTTAGCTATGTGTCATGTTTCTCCACAATGAAAGCAACCACCATTCATCTTTGCCTTCTTCTTCCTGCAGCCATTCACCACATGTCCAACCATACCACAGAAATTACACTTTCTTGTTTCGTGAGCTTTGTTGTTTTTCCTGCCCTTCTTAAAGTCTGTTTCCTTAGGCTGTAAAGCTTCTTTCTTTCCCTGAGACCCTTCCGCCTTTGTCTCCTTCTTGCCTTTATCCTCCTCATGTAGTAACGCCATCTGTACCAGCCTTTCATATGTAGCTCCCAAAGGTATATGGGTCATGGCCAGGCTATGAAGCGGCTCATTCAGTCCCTTGACAAAGCGGAGAGCCTTCTTGTGTTGGGTGTTGACTAGGTCCATTCCGAACCTAGCCAGCTGATCAAACTGGTTGACGTACTCTTTGACGGTCATACTCCCTTGCTTAAGGGATAGGAACCTCTCCATTTGAAGACTTCTCTCAGCTTCTGAAAGGAACTTCAGCTCAAATCTAAATCTGAAATCTTCCCACGTTTCTACTGGTCTTTCTGCATTGGTGACTTCCCACCAGTAGGAAGCCTCTTCTTTGAGCAACCACACTTCCAGTCTTACCTTCTGCCTGTCTTCTACCTCGAAGATAACGAAAAGATCTTCGGTCTCTTTCAGCCAGTTCCTAGCTGCTACGAAGGACTCGGTTCCATGAAAGTCTTTCCCACCCATAGCTTTAAAATCTCTACAAGTCTTGGCAAAAGCATTTCCTCTCGGAGGAGGAGGAGGAGGGGGAATTTCAGCAACTGGGGGAGGAGGAGGAGGAGGAATTGCTGCAGCTGGGGGAGGAAGATTCGCTGGGCCCGCCTCATTGGCCCTAGCTTCCAAGTACCTTCTAAACCAACCGTGTACAGTCACACCTTCTGGAAGGTTAAATTCTCCCGACATGCTAAAACGAAAAAGGAAAGATTCAAAACGAAGGATAGATAATTCACATGGCTTTAGGGGATTATGCCTTTCTAAAACTATAAAACAATTCTTTTTCTTGAAAAATGCTTCTTTAAATTTTAAATTGAATATAGTTTCAAAAACTTTTTATCTGGTCTGGTAAACCTATGCTCTGATACCAAGTGAAACACCCCACCTCCGTTAAAGTCACTCACAAAGGGAATGCCTTAATTTTGGTGGAGGTTTATAAGTAAAAGACACAGATAAAACACAAGACAGATATAAACACATATAAATAAGCAGCGGAAAAACCAACAGACTTTTATTATCATAAATACGTGTTCATACAAAACATTTCCAACATTGTCTCAAAATAAACTTCCAATTATTACAACCATAATACTGTCTTGATTTTAAAAGTTAAAGAAGCATGAAACATAAATAAAGCTGCATAATTCCCATAAATTATATCCAAAGCCATGGTCCAAATGAAAGAAATCCAAGCAATACATTCTCTCTCTTCAAGCTGGATGAAAAATTGACTAAGCTGCGGTGTTTCCTCCCTGTGGACCTGGGGGGGGGGGGGGGACGGAAGAAAAGAAGACGAACGGAAAGTGGGTCAGACATAAGTCTGGTAAGTCTAGCTATATTCCTAGAATATTAATAATAAAAAGATCATGTCTTGCATAAAGTGAGAACTGGACGATATCAGGATAATAGACTATCCTAGAACTAGATAAGGTGTCCTAAAACGAACATCCCTTCGCACCCTATTTTAAATCTCTATCTCTGCACCTACTAATTCTTATACCAACAGGCACCCCGTGATTGGGGTGAAGTGATCCCTTTCTCTTTCTTTAAAAGATCGGCTCCTACTCGTATATCCACATGTGTCCTACGGCCCTATATGGTAGATACCTATGTTGGTCCCACCATGGGGTGTATCAAGTCCCATGGTGGCGGCCCCGACACAATTCTAGCATGCATAGGGTATACTACTGATGCTTCGGTGCCCTGACTTGTCTGCTCTAGAGTGTGTGCACGCCCGCACTCTGTTAGAACCCACACTGTGCACCAACCGCCGTCGCTTTTGACCGCTTACAATCAACCCAGTAATCGTGCCCCACCCTGCCTAGTTCAGGGTACCATGATACCTAATTGGGTTACTGCTGAAACGGGTCCCCGTTACTAGGTTTTCTAGTCAAACATGTTAAGTGGTTAAGTGTCTGAATGAACCTAACCCCCACCCATCCAATTTTTTTAACATGTTGAATTTGGTTAAGTATTTATTAAATTGACTTAACCCTATCAGTCCTAACTCAGCTCTAATTGTCTTATTAGAGCACCAACCTCTCAGATTAGACATATATTGTTGTGGCTGCCTGTATGCCGGTTGGGTCCGGGCAGTATTACGCCACAACTCAGTTTAACCTCGGGTCTTTATTGGGCCCCATGCCTTAACCTCTCACATTGGATAGCTATTGTTGTGACAACTGGACAGCCGGGCGGGTCCGGGCAGGTTTACGTCACAACTCAATCCAACCTCGGGTTAAGCGGGTTCGTATTTTGTAATTTACATTTTAAGTATGTTTCAAATTCAAATTACTGTCACATTCATTTCCAATTAATCTAATTAATTAAGGTAATTAATGCCTTTTTATGCCATAAATCACTTATATGATTAATGACCAATATGTAAATTAGAAAATATTCAAATTACTGTCATGTTCATTTCCAATTAATCTCATTAATTAAGGTAATTAATGCCTTTTTATGCCATAAATCACTTATGTGATTAATGACCAATTTATGGCAAGTTTTCCTAAAATTATCATTTTAACCCAACGTTACCCCGTCCAATATTAGGCTAATCATCTCAGCCTAATTTACGTTCGCATGATTTTTGGTGTAAAGTATTAGGCTAAAAACTTAGCCTAATTTAATATACGCAAATTGGCATAAATTAGCATAAACATGACAAGGGTATAACTTTGGTATTGATGGCATAATCAATATGAACATAATAGGGTGTACTTGCAAAATAACTAACATGAACATTATAATGTCATAGGTACAAACCTGCAAAAAGACTAATATAAACAATATAATGTCATAGGTATGAACTTGCACTTATAGGCTAACTCAACATATATGTGTTTTTAACATAGGCCATATTAACAACATACATGAGAATTAGCAATATGAACTAATCCATATACATATGTTAATTTGCAACATAGGCAAATCAACAAACGTATATGTGAGTTAGTAACATAGGTTAATCAACATACATATGTGCTAATTAGTAACATAGATTTAAACATACTTGCAAATTAATCCCAACATATGATAAGTGTGAACATGGCATAAGTTTTGCATAAACATGAACATATAGATTTGACAATTGGTCGCATAACTTCACTACATAAACTTGCATAATAAACTACACAATTCTCATAAGATGTTACAATCCAAGTCCAGGCTTATACAAATAATCTAATCCAATAATCCCAAATTTAACATGATAATAGAATCAAGTCACTGGCATAGATTAATTTTATAAAACATAATAAACATCATACTTAATAATTTTCAATTCAACATGATAATAGAATCAAATCACAAACGTATATTAATAACATAAAGAGTATCGTACTATTATCATTTCATCGCAGCACATGATATTCATATTAATTCGCATTCTAAAAGTGTAGCTAAACTTACAATCGTAGACGGTCTTGTTTTCTGAGTTCTGAAATTCTGAATTTGCAAAGCTTTCCTTTGGGAAGACGTTGCTTTGATTCTAATTTGTTGTTGCTTTTTAATCTTTTAGTTTGTATTCGCTATGTTGTTCGTCTCTTTCAAGTGGAGTCTCCCTCTAGTTCTCAGCAGACAGCATGGTGGCTCCAATTCTTATTTATTTTTTTGTGAATTTTTAGTTTGAGACCTATGGTCTTTTTATAGAGTTGCAAGTTAATTTGAGCCGTCGATGAAGCTAGGGTTAACCAAAGCCATCCGTTGTAAAGAGAAGCCAATTATGTTCACCATTTCTTTCTTAATGTACATTTACTATTATTTGTCAATCCATATAAATACGTACGCATTAGATACATCTCCCCTTTACACATTTATTATTATTTTTGTATGCACATTAGATACATCTCCCCTTTACACATTTATTATTATTCTTGTATGCACATTAGATACATCTCCCCTTTACACATTTATTTTTGTATGCACATTAGATGCATCTCCCCTTTACACATTTATTTTTTTTGTATTAGCAACTTTAGTGTTAACAGAAATACGAGGTGTTACACTCTACCTACTGCTGCATTCCTAAAGTTTCTACTAGGTGATAAAATAGATCCCGCTTACAAGACCATGTAAACTTCCGAACCCCTCGCTCCTATTCTAACCCTACGCTCAAAACTCTAGACTGATCTATATCCACTAGACCAGATTTCCCCTAGTTTTACAGACGCTAGTAAACTGCCAGTTAACACCCTAACTAGATTCCCCTAGAATTTTACAAACTCTAGAAAACTGTTTGAACGACTACAAAAGAAATAAACAATAAAATCCCCTTTGTCTAAAGTAATATAGGCATGCCACTTTTCTTTGTCAAAAAAACTTGCTCTCCTCTTTGTTGATGGTGGCTGAGAAAATAAAGTAGGGTTTTGCCCTAAATCAATTCGATTTCGATTAAAAAAAATGGTTCTCTGAGGATCTTTAACGTTGTTCTTCGTCGATGATTTGGCTGAGGTTGCGATCAAAAACAAAGTGAGTAGTACTGATTTGAACTTGTTTTCTTTTTGAGTTGTTGCTTTGGTTTTTCGATGAACTAATGCCTGTGATGAAGTGGTGATTAAATAGGATTATAGAATCCTATTAATGCTCTGATTTCGCCTAGTGACTTGGCTTCGATTTTGCGTTGCCCCTTTTGAATGCTCTGTAAATTACCTTCTTTGTTGCCAAGTTTGAATTTGAGTGATTTAAAAACTTTGCCGTGAATAACTTGTTGATTGCCGGAAATACATTGAACCTTAAAAGAAGAATTCCTCACTGATTTTGTATTTGTGGAAATGTTTGAGAGCATGTTTCCTGGAAATATTTCAAAGACCTTGCCAAATATGTCTCTCTGATTTCTTAAAAAAAAGAAACATTTTGCTTGATTGATGCTACAGAAACTCTCGCCAAAAATGTTTTTCCTGAAAAGTTTTCTTGCCTAGTACCATACTGGAAAAAAACTTGTTTCCATGAAATTTAAAACTTGCCATAAATTGTCACTTGATTGCTTTGCTGGAAAGATGTAATTACTTGCCAAAAAATGTTGTTCACTAATTGAGTACTTGCCATAGTATTTATTCATTTCTGAAAAAACAATTGTATATGATTTAGGAAATCATTCAATTGTTTTTCTTGGCCCTGAATAAAATCCTTAAATGCGTGAAACATTAAAGAGTGTTCAATTTGATTTTTGTCAATTCTCGAAACATAAAAAATGTTTTCTTGCTAAAGGTATCTTTTTCCAAAACATGTGTGCTCTTGTGTGATTTAGACAATCATTTAAAAACTGTATTTTTCCATAAAGACTTGAATTGTGGTTTTCTGGAAACTGATTTGTTATGCATGATTTGTCCTTCCTTTGATCACTCTTCTTCACCATTGTTATCCATATTCATGTGTTGCACCACATGCAAAACAGTATTCACATGCATTGAAGTTGCTCCATGTTCATGCAACTTGTTCACTTAAAAAAATTGCTGTGGTTAGTTGAATGTGTACACTGGCCTTGACACTGTTCTTTGTCAATGTGAATGCGCACTTGCCAAAAATAAACTTTTTGCCATGCTTCTGAAAAACTGAAAACATTTTTGAGAATGTTCTTGCCCAAAAACTGTGCATGTTAATGAACTGAATTGCCTTTTTATATTTTTCCAAAAATGAGACATTAAAGTTAAAAAGAAACTTCCCTTGTATACTTTCTGAATTGCTCGTACACATATTTCTGTAAACCTTCCATGTTTTTCACTGGTCCATTATTTTATACTTGCTTGACCATACTTGATCATACTAGTTCATGTTGACTTGAGTATCACCCTGACATGATGTTGCATGCATGCTTGTTGGCTTATCCCCTGCTTGTATGTTCCTACAAAATAAAAATGTTTTCTAAGTTAGATTCTGCATGTGCTGGGATTTTCAAACCAGGAAACTGCTTTTTGATTGTGTATTATTGCACCATGCAATTATGAATACATGCTTGATAAAAATATATTTTATTCAAATCTTTTCTTGCCAAATTTTACATTTGCCAAGATTGCAGGCTTAATCTCTTTCCTGCTTTTGAACCTGTGACTTTTCTTTTCGAATTTCAAAAGAGATTCCCCCCTTTTTTTACCCATTTGAACATGAAAAGAATTCTTTGCTGCTCCACTGAACCTCTGCAAGTATATTTTCATCAAACTAGTTCACTTGAGCCTTGCATGTTGATGCATGTTGTACACTGTTGCTTTTGGCCTTTTTTTTAACATCTTGCTTGAAATGAAGATTGCTGGTTTCTTGCTTTGTTCTTTGGCTTGCTGATTTGTATTAGTATCATTGTGGGTTACTTGGAAAGAAAAAAAATGTTGTTCCTCCTTTTTTGTGTTCCATAATTGCAATGTGAATGAGCGAATGTTGTAGTGAGGCAATGACTGTATTTGTGATGATCGTTTGTAGTGAGGAACAAATGTACAGAATGAGAAAAAATGTACTGATATTTGTATTAAACAAATTTGATTGAAATAAAATATTATTTTATTGTGTTCAAACAAATTTGTCTATCATATTCAGTTAATATACAAGTACAATATCATGTGAATGTATATGAAATGTGAAATATTAGTGAAGTGTAAAAATAGTGGAGTTGTAAAACTGTACAGTTTGAAAATTAAAATAAAATATTATATTTAAACAAAATACTGTGTAAATATATGAATGTCTATACAGTTGTATTTTATTTGAATATAAATATTATATTCCTGTCTGTGATGATATATGAAAACAGTACAGTAACAAACACATTTAAAATAATAAATATTTGGTTGTTATCATCAACAAAAAATCATATAATTGTGTATACAACACCGTTATATACAACACTATCATCAACTATACAAGAGAAAAAAGTTGTCATTTTTCTCGATTTTTTTTCATTTTTCAATTTCTTTCCTTTTTACCAACTACCTTTCCTTTTTTCCAATACATTGCCTTTCTTCCAAGTTTCACAAAAAAAAAAAGAAAAACAAAAAAATTCTTTTGTAGTTTTTATTCGTTTCGCCTCTAGCTTTAAATTTCCTTTTGCAGTCGCTTTAAACCCACTTTCTTCTCTTCAAAACCAGAAAATTCAATCCGTAGACCTAAATCCAATTCGATTTCGATTCTCTGAGGAAAAAAATTGGGGCATGTTCTTTTTCCATTGATTTGAGTTTTTTTTTTTTTTTGTCTGTTACCAGAAAAACCTAATGTGGGCGTGATTCTTGCTTTGGTTTTGTTGTATTGTGTTGAGTGTTTCTCTTTTTCGGTCTAAGTTTACCTTTGTTTAAGTGTGCTTTGTTTTATTTCTTCATCTTTGTTGTCCAAGTAGTCGCATTAAATCAAGCTAAATTTTGAGTTAGATTGTTTCTTTCTTTATTTTGCCTTTTCGAAGGGAACTTGAGAATTTGTTTTCCTTCTTTGTTTTCAATTTCTTCCTTTTAAAAAAAATAAAAGAAAGACAAATCTAATTAAAGACCAAAAGTGAGAAAGAGATCAAATAGCAAGACCAGGATTTGAACCGCTAACGCACTGTTCAACTGCTCTGGACAGACAACCACACCTCACTGTAAAATTTGTTTAACTCTACAGGTGCTTTGCTGCTAAAAGAAATATATATTTAGACATTGTTTGTAAAGATTTTCAGTCGGGGAAGCTGCTTGCTTGTACAATTTTAATTTCTGCAATTATTATTCTTTGATTGTTGTTTTGGCTGCATATATTGAAATAAGTTTAGTTACGAGCAAAGCCCCTAACAAACATAAGGTGCCGAAGTCATTACCTTTCCTTGGCTCCAAAACAATTAAATTTTTTCATTTGTATACATCTTGGACTTAAATAAAGCTTGATTAGACGTTGACCTTAGGATCAAAACTCAAGCTCACAAGGACAAACAAATTGGGTAAACTATCTTAGATTTGAAAATATATTTTGCTTATTCTATTATGAGGAATTCGATCTATTCCTTTTGTAAAGGACGGTGATACGTGTTACATCAGGAATCTTTCAACATTCCAGCAATTTAACTTTTCTAATCTATCTATTTAATTTAATTTGCAAAATTTTTAACTACAAGAGTGTGTTTTGTGAAATTGATTCTTTCGAGTGTTTGATCGCAGATATATTGTAGTTTAAATTATTGAACTATTAGCAAAAGAGGTTGAATACTACCCGTAAAACATTGATCGTATCCCGTAGTATTTATACTATACGTGAACGTCCATAAGACCCTCTACATGTGATTTGAATTTGTCACCGTATTCTTAATTTTTTTTTCATTTCACAAAACTCTAAAAATCGAAACTGAAATAAACCAGTCCTCTCAAAATAAGGGGAAAACTTTTTCAAAATATTTTGAGAAACTCAACCAACTACTGTATAGTTGTCCTCATCAAGCAATCCCAAAACACTACTTGCGCCAAATTGCATATGAAGGGCTAAATTATCAACCTAGAACACAATTAGAATCAATGTGCGAGAAGAATTTATGTCTAAAACAGCCGATGAAGCTTGGGAATTCTTAGAAAATTATTTCGAAAAATACGTGCAATGAGAGTCAATTCGTGTTCCCATCTGTGCTTCTACTAGAGGAGTGCATATCATGGATTCAAATTTATTTTCCATAGAAACTCAAAATCCACAAATCGGAGAAGGACTACCCCATTACTACCCTCAATACCAAGTTAATGTTATAGCTCAAAATATTCCTTACTCATCCATATATAAACCTAACTGGAGGAATCATCCAAATTTTGTTTAGTCAATTCCTAATAATGTTGCAAATCCATCTTACATGATGCCGAATTTGAATTACCAAGTTTCAATTTTCAATCCTCAAACTTATCAAGTTTCACCTCAATCTAACTCTTCGAATCAACCATATAGGCATTCTAACTTTCATCTGTGAACTCAACCTCTTTAATCTTCTCAACCATTACAAGAAATTGTTCGATTAGAGAAACAAATATCAAGATGCTAAACTCAAAAAATGATGAATATGATGAAGGAACTAATGAAAAGTAACAAGAAAGTAAAATTTCCTGGTCAACCCAAGGTGAACCAATATATAATTCCTATGCGGTAAATTCTTGTGAGAATGAGTACCATAATTATGTCAATGTTGTCACCAGCCTTAGGTATGGAAAGAGGATTGTTAATAATGTTGGCAACACCGTCGAACCTTCGAACTTGACCCCAATGAATAGCTTGGCGATCACCTAATGGCTATGAATGCCAGTTCTTCTAAGCCCCCATCTTCCTTAACTGTTGGCAATCCCAACAGTTCTCCTCCTAGTGTCAGCAAATCCGAAACGCCTTCGAAAATCGATGTTGGCAATCCCAACATCTCATCTTCTATACCCTTACTACCTTCTTTTCCTATGGCTAAACCTTCTTCTTCGAATGATGAAATCCATCAGAGAGTCAAAAATTTGGTAGCACCATATCAAAGAGTTGAAAAACCAGTAGCTCCATTTCCTTATAAACTCAATAATAAGAAGAAAGCGGCAAATTTTGATAAAATTTTGGAAATTTTCAAGCAAGTTTGTGTGAAAATTCCCCTTTTAGACACCATTGAACATATTCTTCAATATTCTAAATGTCTTAAGGAATTGTATACACAAAAACGTGCCACTAACGTTCCAAAAAGTGTCATTCGACTATGAATACAGGCACTATTCTTTCGAATCTAGCCACAGTCAAGTACAAATAACCTGGCTTACCCACAATTGATTGCAAAATAGAAAACAATCACATCTTTCATGCCCTACTTGATTTTGATGTCGGTGTCAATCTTCTTCCTTACACTGTTTATTGTCAACTTGGATTAAGGGAGATTAAAACAACAAACATCATTCTTCAGCTAGCTGATCAATCTATCAAAAAAACATTGGACATGATCAAAGACGTCTTGATACATATTGATTTGTTTTACTTCCCTGTCGGTTTCATTGTCCTAGAAACTGTGCCTGTCTCAAATCCCAATGTTCAAATCCCTTTGATATTAAGACGCCCCATTTAGCAACCTCAAAAGCTATGATACATTGTAGGAGCGGTCAACTTCGACTTTCTTTCGGACACCTAACCATTGATCTAAATATCTTTAATATCAACAAGTAACCTAGAGATTTTGATATTGAAGAAATTGACATGATTCTAACAACAGTTGATGAAGCCTCTAATGACATTTACGAAGCGTTGAAAACGTGTCTTGACCGTTTCAACTCCGATTTTGATGAGCTCGGATACATTTCAGAACTAAATAATGAACTTCTTGACCGAAACCTATGTCACCTGAAGCTAACTAAGGAATGTTGACTAATGTTAGCACACAAGAACATCCTAAGTTAGACCTCAAGCCCCTGCCACAAGACCTTAAGTATGCTTACTTGGACTCTACATAAATTTTCTCGTAATCTTTGCCTCTGATCTTACCGAGGACTAAGAAGAAAAACTTTTGAAAATTTTATGGGAAAATAAAGTGGCATTAGGATGGTAAATGAGTGATATCAAATGCATCAGTCCATCAATTGAAGAACATCGCATATATTTAGTTGATGAGGCCAAACCCACACGTGAGGCTCAAAGGCGATTAAACCCAAACATGAGAGAAGTAGTCACGGAAGAAATAATCAAATGTCTAGACAATAACATCATATATCCTATCTTTGATAGTAATTGGGTAGGTCCGGTACAAGTTGTACCAAAGAAATCGGGAATCACAGTGATAAAAAATGAAAGTAATGAACTCGTCCTAACAAAAGTCAAAACAAAATGGCAACTGTGTATTGACTATTGAAACCTCAACTCAGCAACACGAAAAACCACTTTCCTTTGCCTTTTATTGACCAAATACTCGAACTCTTAGTGGGACATGAGTACTATTGTTTTCTGGATGGATATTATGGCTATAACCAAATTCATGTTGCTTTAGAAGATCAACATAAGATCATTACTTGTCCCTTTGGAACCTTTTCTTATTGTCGCATGCCTTTTGGCTTTTGTAATGCTCCCGCGACTTTCCAAAGGTGTATAATGAGTATTTTTGCTGATATGATGGAAGAATTCTTGGAAATATTTATGGATGGTTTTTCAATCCATGGATCACCTTTTTCCCAATGTTTCACTCATTTGGAACTAGTCCTAAAATGTTGTAAGGAGAAATCACTCGTACTTAATTAGGAAAAATGTCACTTTATGGTAAAAGGAGGGATATTTGTAGGTCATGTCGTCTCAAAAGATGGTCTTAAAGTCTCTGAATCCAAAACCGATTTGATTGCTAATCTACCTTCTCCTAAGTCTATTAAATATGTTCGTTCATTTCTTGGCCATGCAGGATTCTATAGAAGATCCATTAAGGATTTCACGAAAATCTCAAAACCTCTCTCGAACCACTATGCCATAGATTGCATACTGCAACACCAGAGAAGTGATGCAGTAAGTACCAAAAAGTGTTTCTATAGACAAAAAATGATCTGTGGCAACACTTTCTCGGGGTTGCCTTTTGTTGTGTTGCCTTAGAGTCAAAGACAACACATTTACAACCCTATGGTAACATCAGTACCGGTGTTGCCACAGGTATTTCTAGAACATAAAAATACCCTTTCACAATTGCCGAAAACAGTTGTAATATGTCTAGTACAGCTGGCAATCATAATACAGTCAACCTTTTTTTACAACGGTTTCTAGCAGTTGTTAAAATTTGTTTTACAACAACTAAAAGTGATTACACCTCAACTGCTATTAATCAAAGATTTCATAATATTCTAATAAATATTATTATAACACAGTATTTTGTTTAAATAAATATTTTATTTCAACATTTCAAATTGTACAAAATTTTTGACTCCACTATTGTACATTTACTCATATACTACACAATCATTCATACTTACATACATTCCTCACTACATTGTCACTCGATTCACTCATATACAGACTCACACATACAACCATAAACATGAAAGTATACATGAAAATGGTTATATAAAGTACTATCTTTATTTTTCTCTTCTGATGATTTGCTCGCAAAGTATGCGCAACTACCTTACGAGCATGTTTTCCTCTTCCATAATGTTGTGTATCAACGCTGCCACCTTTGCCTCCTTTTAGTTTTGCTCCCAAGTTAGATACTTAATATACCAACATAGCATTGTACAAAGGCTTCAAATCTTCTTATGCCAAGACAACAAACCATATATTAAACCAATGATTAATAGAAGATACCATAGAATGACAGTATATAACATGGGTAAAGCGTTCGTTACTTTAGCTCTTACCTATCAATGGTGTTTCCAGAAGCAAATCCCCTTCTCTCTTACTCATTTTTGCAAAAATGGAAGGCAATAGCAATAATGGAAAACTCCACTAATTGTTTGCTACTAACACATAAGCTATATGAAAGACGTTAGTGCAAAAAGATGATATGTTGGCCTAAAACTACTGAATATATGTAATGCTTTCATTATAGTATAAAACTGATAGCATATCATCTCTGCTCAATAAGAATTACGATTAAACATCTAATTTGAAATCTTTTCTCCATATGAAAAGCAATAACTGCAGCTGTAGCAATCAAATTCAGTTAACTAAATTAAGCTTAGTTACTGGCAAAACCTAATGATTCCAGCAGAAGTTCACAACGATTAGAAAATCCATCTACATATGGTTTCAAACTATTATCTTTAGCTGAGAAATATGAGGTGAACTGGGTAAGGATGGTGATTTCTAAACTCAAAGTAATAGGTTCCCAATTAGAATGGTTTACATGAAAAACAAACAAAAACATGTAAAACATATATAGGATTCCTAATTAGGATGATTCAAATGAACTATATCAAATATTATACAATAAAAATCAATACGCTGCTCAGGTGGAACCAGCACCTAAACATGACAGCTAAAGCAAAGGCAGTACAATCATCAAGGTTGGCCCGATGGTAAATGGTGTCGTAAGTGACTAAACTTACCTTAGTAGAGAGCGGTGGAGACCTATGGCTCCTATGTTTCTGCATTCAGGATTTTGCAATTTACTCTTAGCAACTGGATTCTTCTTACATTCAGACCTCAAGTTTGCAAAGGCTATGGACCATTTACCTTTCACTTACTGCGTATACTCGGGGGAATATGTAGAAACTCAACTAGCTTCTTTAATACCTCAGAGCTAACTATTTGTAGAACTGGACCTGTGTGTGCAATAATAGAAATATAAAACCAAGGCACTAAACTTATTTCTTTTTATATATAATATATATGGGAGTGGCTATATAAACATAAAATTTTGACACAAATTAGGGGACACAAAATCTTAACTACATGATTAATTTTGTCTTTATGTGAGGGGTGCAAATCACGGGTAATCCTATGGTTCAAATTTTATGTCCTTCATTTTGTGTCAAATATTTGTGTCTAAATAGACTTTCCCGATATATATAGATCTATACTTTCAAATTTCATATGTTTGTTTGTGTGTGTATTTAGGAAACCAAGCCCAAAACATTTCGAACACAGCATAACAAACAACATGCTGAATCAAATATCAACTCAGCAAGGCAATGGATTTAAGATGTATTGACAATGAATAATGTACCAAATCATGAAGAAGAAATAATTGTCGTGATATATACAGGCAAAAGAATAATGCTCCAAATCATCAACTACATAATCAAGCAAAGGAATAGTGTACCCATCCACCCTCAAGCAAAGGCCATGATTTGTCCATTATACAGCAATAGTGTGTGTATGGACTCACCTTCAAGTCTAGTAAAATCTTTTCATCTGCATGAACAAAGAGGAAATGGCGTTTATTTTGGCCATGTTCGAATTTATCATTTTCCAAATTCATACATTTGGAGCTTAGCACCAACATATTCGGTTTAATAAAAAAAAAAATATTGAAAAGAAAAAAAATTAGGTAATAATAAACTATTCAGTAGTACATAGAATTATCGATTCCAAGATCTGAGAACCGGTCCAGTCTATCCCCTTTTTTACAACATAGTTGCATGGACCATTCATTTTTTTCTAATGTATATGCTATACAAGGAAACTGCTAGGAACCTTCATAATGAACTCTCCTCTCTACATTTGGATATGAGTTCTTCATTAGTTTTCAAAACCAATAACATGTGATACTGCAAAAATATAGTCTTGTAAGGTTTTTCTATCATCAGGGTAATGTCGTGCACATCGCTTCCTTTACTCAGATGTCAGTTATATAAATTGTGAGGGTTCTACGCTACTTCTATGCACAAATCATTGGCAGCCTATCAGGTATCTGAATAGTATTTATTTTATTTCATTACATTTCATTGCCATTCATTAAAGCAACACGATATTGCTCACAGAAACAATTACAAAACCAAAAAACTAATGTTAAAAAAAATATCATATGAAAAGGACCAAATTAGTATAAAACTATATTCAAATACAGTGGTCGAACAGACTAATTTTGCAGGAAGAATTTGGAGAAGTTCAAGCGGAGGGGTATAGTTTTCCAGATATATCGGTTTTCTGACTAATTTGTAAAGAAACCGCAACAAACAAATTCAGTAGAGAATGCAGTAGTAATGTACAAATAATAGGAATTAATGAAAAATCCGCTGCAAATAATACCTGAAAGACCTGCCTGTTGAAGATGGAAAAACCCTAGATTTGTTAAAGAGGGCAAACCCGAAATCAACCCGCGATTTGAAGTCAGTGTTCATTGTCCAGCACAAGCATAGTGAAGTCGCGATTTGTTAAAGGGAAAACCCTAGATTTTGATCAGCCATCAAAAAGGGGAACCGGGTATGTTTTTTGTCTAAGTGAAAAAGAAATATCGTGCAGCGAGAAAATCAAAATTTGGGGGAAAAAGGAGCTAAAGCGATGAAGGAAAATCAGATTGACATGGATTGTAACATACACCATCAGATCGTTTTCACGTGGATTGGTAACTTTAATTTTTTTTTTTTTAATTTGAATATATCTATAGCTACTGCAACACAGTGTTTATCTATGCTAACATCTTGAAGCATGTGTAGCAACAGACAAAAATCAGCATGGCTATGGCAACATTATAGCTAGCAACACCTTGTATTTTCGTTGAAGTAGGCCATCTATGGTGTAGTGAACTTACTTGTCGAAGACGTCAAATTTGAATTTTCCAATGATTACCAAACATCTTTTGAAACTCTTAAGTTAATCTTGAACACTACTCCCATCATTCAACCCCTAGATTGGACCCAACCCTTCGAACTTATTTATGACGCTTTCGAATTTTGCAATCGAAACCATTTTGGGTCAGAAAATCGATAAACTCCCTCGAGTCATTTATTATGCTAGCAAAACCTTAAACAAGGCCCAATTGAATTACTCTACTACCGAAAAGGAATTTTTGGTAGTTTTCTTCACCCTTGAGAAATTCAGACCATATCTCATTGGATCCAAAGTCATAGTTTACACTGACCATGTTGCCTTACGATATTTGCTTTCTAAAAAGGATGCCAAGGCCCTCTTGTCCCATTGGATCCTTCTTCTTCTTTAAGAATTTGATATAGAAATATGAGATAAAATGGGTTTTTAGAATGTTGTAGCAGATCACCTCTCTCAAATTATGCACGAAAATGTGATGACACCAAATCAATGACTATTTTCCCGACGAACAAATTCCTTCGTTCTCTAACACCCCTTGGTACGCTGACATTGTGAACTATCTTGTCACACATCAAACACCCATTAAATGGTCGAAACAGGACATACAAAAATTTCTCTCTAATGTTTGAAACTTTTATTGGGATGACCCAAATCTTTTCAAATATTGTCCAGACCAAATCATTCGAAGGTGTGTACCCGATCATGAGCACCAACGTACTCTCTCCTTCTCACATGATAATGCTTGTGGCGGTCATTTTGGAGCAAGAAAAATTGCTACTAAAGTATTGCAAAGCAGTTTTTATTGGCTTACACTCTTCCGTGATGCTTACGAATTTTTCTCTAAATGCGATCAATGTCAAAGAATAGGTCAAATAACTAAAAAAAACATGTGATGCCTCTCGATCCCATTAATGTAATTAAATTATTTGATGTTTGGGTCGTTGATTTCATGAGACCATTCCCTAACTCGTTAGGGAATCTTTACATCTTGCTTGCGGTAGACTATGTCTCAAAATTGGTTAAAGCCATCCCTACCAAAATTAAAGATAACAAGGTTGTTGTTAAATTCCTCAAAGAAAGCATCTTTCTGCACTTCGACACACCTCGAGCTATGATTAATGATAATGGCACTCACTTCTATAATTGTGCGTTTGAAACCTTGCTTAAGAAGTACTCAATCACACACAAGTTTTCTACCCCTTACCATCCACAAACTAGTGGTAAAGTAGAAGTTTCCTATAGACAAATCAAACAAATCCTTGAGATAACTATGAATTCCAATAGAAAAGATTGGTCCATAAAACTTATTGTTGCACTTTAGGCATTTCGCACTGCTTTCAAAACTAATCTAGGAATGTCACCATATCGTTTAGTCTTTGGAAAGCCTGTTACGTGCCTTTTGAATTGGAGCATCGTGCTCTTTGGGCTATAAAGCTTTTGAATTTTGACTTAGAGAAAGCTGGTTCACATAGGAAATTACATATTTTAGAATTAGAGGAAATAGGAAATGAAGCATATGAAAATGCGAAAATTTATAAAGGAAAGACCAAAGCCCAGCACAACAAGAACATACTTTGTAAGGAGTTCAACGTAGGTCAAAAAGTTCTTTTATACGACCCTAGACTTCATTTGTTTCTAGGAAAACTCAAATCTCGATGGACTGGACCTTATATTGTGAAAACATATATCCTCATGGAGCAATTGAAATTGAAAATCCTAAGGATGAAAATGTCTTCAAAGTAAACGGTCGATGACTAAAACCATTTTTGGAATTAGAGCAATACGAAGATGATGACCTTATCAATCTTCGCGAGCCTAATCATCCACCGTGAAAATCAGGCGATACAAAATTTTCCTTTCTTCTTCCAATTTTTTCTTCCATTTTGGTCTGCATACCTTAGACAATTGGGACACTATCTCAATCTAGTGTCGGGGAGTCGAGTCTGCATAACATCTCAAATTTTTAGGAACCACATGTTTTTCCTCTTAAAAAAATAGTCCAAAAAACCTAGACATGAATCATTTTAGATTGGTACAACAAAGTAAGTTAATAATTTTTGGTCAGCTGATAGTGATTTTTTCTCTTAACTAAGATCGAATAAGAAATATAATGAAAAGTTGAATTATGAGCGATAATAGTGTAACCAATATATAAGGAGATTCTTAGGTGATGGTCATGAAGTCTATTCAAAATTGTAGTCTTTGTTTAATGAGTGGAGGACTTAAAGCACATGTATTGGCTTTTTGAATCTTCAAAACTAAGTTGTGTTAAGCTAAATTCGCGTAACTCTTTCTTCTTCTTATGTTAAATAATAATAGTAATCCAAGGGTATCTAACATTGCTAGTAAATCAGGCGTTGGTGTGCAAACCAGCCAAGCTCTTTCCCAACTCTCACGTAAGCCCATGAGGCAGTGCATGGGTGGTATACCTTGGTCTTATTTTATGAGTTATACACCTAAGGATTACCGGCATCTTATTGAAAAAGTTAGCGTTGATCTGCACAATCCGCCAAGCTCTGTCCCAAACTCTCACGTATGCCTGTGAGGAAGTGCATGGACGGTATACCTTGGTCTTTTCAGTTAGATGTGTGTAATTAGCTATAAATTTTAATTTTTTATAGAGATAGAAAATAAGAAATGGATGCCCAAGCACTTCTTGACCTTATAGATTTGACTAGCCGTGTTTCATGGCTGCACAAGGAAATAAGAACACAACTTTGCAAACTACGACAAACAAACTAAGAATTTATTTCATGGCTGCACTATGTTATCAACCGAACCAACTGGCCAAACTAGAATTTAACATTTGAAAACTTGAATTATGTTGAAAATTTGAGATGGGTTGAGGAATCAAAAATTTCTATATATTTATTTTGAATTGTACACTGCTATGTTGCAACTTTTCTAAAACAAGTCGTGTTTCATTTGTATATATCCATTGCATTCATGTACATGCATTAGGACCATGGAATACTGGATTCGGATTTTATGCGTAGTATCCACTGAAAACTCTCACGAGACACCACTCGTCCTACTAGCCTAGAGGTTTTACGGCTTATTGCATACACTCAACGCAATCGTATTTCCTACGAAAGTGTGACCTACCTAGTTTACTTTTTCATTTCTGTTTTACTAGAAGACAAGTAAAAGATAAGTGTAGGGGTATTTTATTAACACGTAAAAATGTTTATTTTTACGGCTATATCTTATCTTTATTGTACTTTTAGTATTTTTTTTTGTTTTTACAGATTTTTAGTAATAGTCTCATATATCTCAAACAAAGACCATTTGAATAGAAATTTGCTAATTTTCGAAATCAACAAGTTTTCAATCACAAAGGAAGTATAACACACTGGTAAAGGCCTAGAAAATTTGGTAGTGTGTTCCTAGTTGGATCCCTTCCAAATCCTATTTTTATGAAGAAAGGAGCATGGATGCTTCATAACCCCCAACTATGTTCTGTAGAGTATATGGATTGGATATTATATATATATATATTCAGATTTATATATGCATGTATATAAGATATACACAAAATAAAAAATTTAGGAATTTAGCATATTGCTCTCAAAGAAATCAAACCGAATCAATTATATTTAATTGCCATGCAGAAGAAAAGGAAACCTTTGATTATAAATCTTCAATCAAGCATATGCTGCTCTTCACCACTAATAAAGCCACATATTGAAAGGAAACCTTTGATTATTAATTTTCGACCAAGTATCGTAAAGAGAATATTCCTTTATTCTTGGAAATAAAATATTTTCATATAGTTTCTTAGGCCCAATATTCACTTAAATAGGAGACTACATCCCCTGTAAATACCCATTTTATTCATTGTAAATGGATGTACCATTTTCTTTGTTCATTCTTTTCTTCTTCTCCTTAGTAAAGCTTTGCTTTTCTTCTTTATTTTGTTTTTTGCATCTTCATGGCAATTTGTGTTGTCTAGTCAATTAGATTTGCTAGGACACAAATTGCTATTGCATTTTTTTACATTTTGCATTTTTTTTCATTATTAATTGGTAGTTTGATTAAATTCAATGGTAATCCTAATTTTTATTTTCTTTTTGTTTGCTGTTTTTGTTTTGCAATTTCAATTCGTGTATTTTGTTTTTCTTTGTTTAGTTATTATTGAGTTCAGTATAAATCCGATTAGATTCGAATCTGTAGTGAATTAAATTACTTGCTGTTCTCTTTTATTGATAATTGTAATTTTGGTTGTCCGTTCAATTAGATTTGCTCTGAACCAAATTGCAATTTCAGTTTCATTCAAATCACATCTCCAAATATTGTCTAACTCGCCTACAAAATAATATAAATAATAAATTTTAATTTTCCTCCCTGTGTTTTACCTACATGCTACACACCTGTGCACTTGCAGAATTTATTTCAAAATTTGTGCTTTTCTAGTCCATAGGAAAGTGTCAAACAGTGAACATGGTATGATTATCGAATGTTGTTGCATTTGTTATTTAATCGGCAGTAGTGATGAAGGGGGAGAAAATATGTCTGGTTAGGTAGAGCATTATGTAGTTGAGTGTAATCGCTGTTTTGGAGAAGTGAGCACAATGGATGTTGTGATTCGTACAATATAAATTAGGGATGAAGCTCTATTGAAGTTAATTTAATTAATCTTTATAATTAGTGTTTAACTATAATTTTTTTTAGCAAAGCGTGTTTAACTGTAATTTAATTGAATTGATGAATTAATAACTTAATATTCCACTCGTACGAGGTCGGAATCGAACACTGTCTAAAGCATTGAGCTCGTATTGATGTATTCTATATTGCAAAATTAGACTGGATGTTTTAGGTGCTCACTGGAATTTGTACTCGGTTTTATTTCAAACCATATCGACTCCATATTATGTAAAATCAATGTGAGTTTACTCACTCACAACTAGCATTTTGATCAACTGAATTAAAAATTGGAAATGATATATGGAATGTTAGGATGCATTAGAAAATTCATGATTGTTTGCTGTATGACTTGTGCACATGCGACAGACACATATGACATAAATGGCACGATATAAATTGATATGTACTTGGGTGTTACGTTCTTATTGTCATGTGATAATTATAATGTTATATTTACTTTGTTTTTTTCTCACACTGCAAGTTTGCTATATATATAGGAAAATCACTATGGGTTGAAATAATATACCTAAACGACTATATAGATTTAGGAAATAAATTCGAATCGATCTGAGATACAGGTTGAAATGATATATACCCAAGATTCATTTTTTTAATAAAAAAAATAGATTGAAATGGTAAATATTCGTATCACTTGACCATATGATAGAAAATTATACGTGTACACCGTGGTCAAGAAATAAAATCTATTATTTGAATTTTTATAGGTATAATTCTATTTTGAAATTTAATCGAAAGATCCTAGTTTAAAAATTAAGATTTGAAATAAATTTATTCTGAATATATATATATATATATATAAGTAGAAATTGATTTAATGTAAAGATTTAACACAATTTTGCAAATTGGATTTGTCATTTGAAGTAATATTATTTCTAAAATTTTATAAGTTTGTTTTGGTTTATCAAATTGATTTTTGATATTTAATTTGTATTTCAAGTATATATTAATATTTTAAAATATTTAAATTTGAATGTATAAACAAACTTAACCGATCCAATGAACGGTTTTTATTTAATTGAAAACTTAGTTTTGTTATTGTGGAAGTTAAAGATAAATGTGATTAAGGATTTTACAAGGTTTAAATTTTAAATTATGTTTAAATTTGTTAAAAATTTGAGTTCATTAACATAATAATTTTTTAATTTTAATTGTTTAACGGACTCAAATGGTAAAATTTAAAATTTTGAAGAACTGATTAAGTGACAAAATTTAATATTTGAAAATTCGAAAGTTGGTTTAAAACCAATGATACAAAATGAATGTCGGAATCAAAATTTCAAACCAAATCGATGTTAAAGATTTAAAAGTGGAATCCTGGTTATAATCTAACTTGAACACTTGGTTTTAAACTTGAAATTTATACCAGTTGAATCTTAAGTTAAGTTGAACTTAACTTCGAAATCTGATTAATGAGTAAGTTGAATTTCAAAATTTGTGGATAAATTGATTTAGATTGGATTATTTCTCGAAATTAGTATTATTTATTTTACAACTAATATATAATTTACCACTATTATATTAAATTTATCTATCATATTTAAACTATTTTGTGTATAAACTTAACTATTTTATTCAACTATTCTTTACTTAGCCTATCTATTTTATTTAACTAATTTATACTAAACTTATCCATTTTATTCAAACAAATTTTATATCAAACTTAATTATATATTTAAACTACTTTATATTATATATATATATATTTTATTTGAGAAATTTTATACCAAAACCTATCTATTTATTTAAACCTATTTTATATTAAGCATATTTTTTACTTAAACTATTTTGTATTTAACTTAACCTATTTTAAAATAAAATAAAATATTTTTAATTTGAGCAATTTAAGTTTGAAATGATTAAATATAAAAATCCAATTGAATAACAGACGTGTAATCCAAATCGAATGTGAAGTTTTAATAATGAATCTATTTATAAATATGAATTTTGAATTGAAAGCGATATCGAATGAAGTTTTGATAATGAATCGATTTGTAAACATGAATTTGGAATTTGAAGAGTTATTGAATAACTGAATTGATTTGAGAAATTAATAAATAAAATCAATACTTGACGTTCATCGATTCACGATGTTGGAATATGATTTCAAATTTAATCACCATGGTGTGAAATAAGCATTTGAGTTGTTAAAGAGACCGAAGTTGGTATTGTCATACTCTCTGCCAATATTGATACCACTTTAACAATTGTGCACGTGGTGGAGAATCTAGTATGAGGCGGGATTGATTTGGTGAACGCTACTTGAATGAAGTAAGATAACTATATGGAATAGCCTTGACCTTCAGATCATAACTAAAATGACTAAAACAGGAGCCATACATTGGGCAAATGAGGTTGCTTCTCCTATCGAGAACATTTCATCGATACTATATCTCTTACTTTGTGATTGGTTGGTGGCCACTCGCGATTTATAGAGTGTTGTTCGAGGTGAACGATAGCTGTGCCATTGTGTTACTACCATTCTGGGTTCGTAATCTGGTAGAATTGTAACACCACGAATTTTCTGAGACTATTAAAATTAACAAATTCAAGAACACTTAATTTTCAGAAGAACAATTATGTGAAATGGGTTGCGCTATTACATTCGTCTCAAAGTTTTGGTCAAGATAGACATTTGGTTTGCATAAAACGGATAACTTATGAAGAAGTTATTAAGCCTTGAAGTTTGTATACATATGAGAAAAAAAATATAGATATATATATAAAAATTAAATAAATAAATATGCAAAAAAAGTTCAAAATAGCGAATCGGAGGAGGAATAACCGAACCGGCCCATTTTTGATGTCGACCCGAGCCCCGTTGGGTCGACTAGGGTTTGATTCAGGGTGTTTGGCTGTCAACCCGTGGGCCGATTCACTCTAAGTTAGATGTGGCATCTGATTGGTTCTGATGGACTCCTTGCTGAATCATTAGGGCTGATGTGGCTATTATATCTTGTCTGAATGGCTTTGATTTGCTCTAGGTTAATCTGACGGTTCCTATTAAATCAACTTCTATATAAGCAATCTAATACCTCAACCCTAAATCATATTGAAAATCAAACCAAGAGCCGTCATGCTGCCGTTGGACAACCTCGATTAGCCGTCGTTCAACTGAAGCTAATTAAAAGAGATAAACCAAATCAAAATTAAACTAAAACAACGATTGTCTACATCAAAGGCAATCAATTCAACATCAGAATACAGATTCCAGACATCAAGATTGTCTTTTGTAAGTGTAGTTATCTTTTAGAGGTAAATAAATTTAAGACGTGATTTGATATAAAGTGAAAAATAGAATTATACCATGTTGTATAATATTGACGATGCTAATTCGTGTTTGTTTCTTGTGATGATTTTATCATGAATTTTCTTGGAATGTTTGTGGCTTATTGGACTTGGTGTTGGATCTATTAAAGATTGAGAATGAAACTATCAATATCATATGCAAGTTATATATTTCATGTTAAGGTCTACATATATATGTTTATATGATTAATACAAGTTGTATGTATTATGTTAGATCCAAGTCAAGATTTACATATGTATACATATGCTTTATGTTAGATCCGTATGCCTATATACATGTTCATATGTTCATATGCAAGTTACAAGTTTTATGTTGGATCCATGTCAAGATCTATCTAGGTTCATATGATTAATGCAAGTTATATGTTTTATGATAGATCCATGTCACAATCTAATTATACATATGTTCTAATGTTCATATGCAAGTTACATGTTAGATCCAAAACTAGATCTATATTTATATGCATGTTTGTAAAGTGGACTTATGCAAGTTCACCTTGTTAGATCTAGTTCACACCTATTTGTTAATGTTAAAATTATACATGCCTTGGGATTGGCCATGTCATGATTATGTCATATGCTAGTTTATAATTGAGGTTATGTTCACATATGCTTAGATCTACATATTAACATGTTTTAGGCTTATGATTATCTAAGTCTAAATTATATGCAATTTCATGTGACATGTTAAATTATATGAATAAAGTTTTACGCAAAATTTACATGTTTGGTTGAATCTATATTATGCATGTTCCCTTCTTTACCTCTTGTTTATAAATTGGGCTAATATGCGGGCCCAATTACTTTATGTGATTAATATGAATGAACAAACGGAGGTAACGTTGGGATAGTTATTAAATCAAAACATGTTAATAATGTAGGTGGGCCCAAAACCATGTAAATGGTTAAGGCAATGAATGGTATAATTTATACCATTATTCTTGAATATAATTAAAATATTTGACATGAAACACTTGTAGAAAATCAACATATATAAAATGAAAAAGATGAATATGCCTAACCCGAGTTTAGACTGAGTTGTTGTGTAAACCTGCCCAGAACCGACCGGCACATCCAGTAACCACAACAATACCTGTCTAATGTGAGAGGTTAGTGCATCAAGCCCAGAAAGACCCAAGGTTAGACTGAGTTGTGGTGTAAAACTGCCCAGAACCGACCGGCACATCCATTAACCACAACAATACTTGTCTAATGTGAGTGGTTGGTTCTTTAATTAATTAATTAATTAAGGCTCATGAACAATCAAGCTAGAAATGGTGAGGTTAAGTAATTAAGGGAATACTTAATCAACTTAACATGTTAACAAGACAAGATTGGTGGGGTTAAGTAATTGAGGAAACACTTAACCAACTTAACATGTTAACTAGACAAGATTGATAGGGGTTAAGTCAAACCAAGGACACTTAACCAATTTAGCATGTTGACTAGAAAAACCCTAGTAACGGGGACCCGTTTCATTAGTAACCCACATGGATGTATCAAGGTACCCTGAACTAGGCAGGGTGGGGCACGATTACTGGGCTGAGTATAAGCGGTCAAAAGGGCGGCGGTTAGGTGCATCATTGTAGGTTCCGACAGAGTACAGGCGTGCACGGGCTCCGGAGTGGAAAAAGCAGGCACTGGGCTCCAGGCGTACACTTGTGCATCTTTGAATCGTGTCAGGGTTGCCATTATAGGACCTGATACACCTTATACTGGAACCAGCATAAGTACTTAGAAATCACGTGGGGCCGCATGACACCGGGAATACATGAATGCGAGTAGGAGTCGATCAATACATGAATGGGATCACTTTATCATGAACATACATTGCTAGTTAAACAGCTCTTAGTGGGTGTAGAGAAGTAAAAGTGGGTGCGATAGCCAAATCTAGTTAAATCTTACTTTACCTCTTTTTAGGACTACCCTATCCATGTGGTATCATTCTAAGTTCAGTTTATTCATGTCATAGTCTTTTACTTGTTTACATGCTATTAAATAACTGGGCTTACCAGACTTATGTCTGACCCATTTTCCTTTCGCTTCTTTTCTTCCGTTTCCCTCCTCCCCTCCCCAAGGTCCGCAGGGAGGAAACACTTCTGCTTAGTCCAGGTTAGCCAAAGCTTGAAGACCGTAGATGTATGGCTTGGACTTTCCTTTTTGAGCTATGGCTATGGTCAAGCACTTATTGGGGATTTATGTCATTTTATTTTCAGTATTGCTTCTTTATGTTTTCAAGGCAGATGAAAAGTTGTAATAATTTGGAAGGCTGAAAACAGTTGTTGAATTGTTGCGTTGAACAAGTATTTATGAAATAATATTGATCTTTTTCTGCTGCATAAATTTTCTGTCTTGTAATTTATTAGTATCTTGTACCTTAAAACGCCCCACCGAAGTTAAGGCATTCCCATTGAGAGTGACCTTAACGGAGGTGGGGTGTTACACTTGGTATCAGAGCTAAAGGTTACCAGATCGGATAAAATTTTTGAAACTATTTTTCAAAAAGAAGTCATAAAGAAGCATTTTCAAGAAAAAGTGTTCATTTAAAAAGGCATAATCCCCACAGCCATATGCACTATCTTTCTATCCTTCGTTTTGAATCTTTCCTTTTTGTTTTAGCATGTCTGGGGAACTTAACCTTCCAGAGGGTGTACCAATACCTGGTTGGTTCAGGAGATACCTAGAAGCTAGGGCCAATGATGCGGGCCCAGCAGACATTCCTCCTCCCCCAGCTGCTGCTCCTCCTCCTCCGAGAGGAAATGCTTTCTCAAAGACCTGTAGAAACTTTAGATCCATGGGTGGAAAAGACTTTAAGGGAAGCGAATCATTCGTAGAAGCCAGAAACTGGCTCAAGGAGACTGAGGACTTATTCGTTATCTTTGAAGTAGATGATAGGCAAAAACTATAGTTGGTGGTGTGGTTGCTCAAAGACGAGGCCTCCTTTTGGTAGGAAGTCACTAATGCTGAAAGACCAATAGAGACTTGGGAGGACTTTAGGGCGAGATTTGAAATGAAGTTCCTCTCACGAGCTGAGCTGAGTCTGCAAATGGAGAAGTTCCTATCACTTAAACAGGGCAGCTTGTCGGTAAAAGAATACGTCAATAAATTCAACCAGCTTGCTCGATTTGGACTGGAGTTAGTAAACACTCCACACAAGAAGGCTCTCTGCTTTGCCAAAGGACTGAATGAGCCACTGCAAGGTTTGGCAATGTCCCATATACCTATGGGAGCGACTTACGAGAGACTGGTGGACATGACTCTGTTGCAAGAGGAGAACAAAGATGGCAAGAAGGAGGTGAAGAAGGAAGAGCCTCAAAACAAGAAAGGAGATGGATCTCAGAATAAGAAGACGGACCCCAAGAAAGGTGGGAAGGATAATAAATCCCATAAGAAGATGAAGCGCAATTTCTATGGGATACCTGGACACTTGGCTAGGGACTGTAGAAAGAAAAAGAGGAAATTGGGCGCTTGTTTCCAGTGCGGGGATACTAGATACTTGTCTAAGGACTGCACAAAAAGGCAAGGGCAGGGACAGAGGACTGGATCATCTTCTGGAGGGCAGGTTCATGCTCTCGTTGCACCTTTGCAGGAACGAGGTAGACATATTTCTTTTGAGAGTTTAGTTTATCGGTTTGATAATCCTGTTCGTACTCTCTTTGATTCTGTAGCATCGCACTCTTTTATATCTACTTGGGGGCTCATTTTATTTGTCAATGATTTGTTTGGATTTGGAAACCTCTATTTTAAGTGTTGGGTTTAAATGTAATGCTTATGTTTTGGGCTTCACGGGCTATGGGCTGATTCTAGGCATGGACTGGCTATCCAGCAATGATGCCGTCCTCGATTGTGAAAAGAGAGTGGTTAGACTCATGACTAGCTTCGGTAACACTCTCGAAATATCTTGTAATCCCATGAATTATGTTATGCTAAGTTATCTAGAATCTCTTCATGCGTCTGTTGAGAATTTGTAGTTTGTTAGAGTGGTCCGTGAATACTCGGATGTGTTTGAAGAGGTAAAGGGCTTACCTCCGAAGCGGGAGATAGACTTCCGCATATACCTCGTTGATAATGCAAAACCCATTGCTTTACTCGTTAGACACATGGCTCCAAGGGAGAGAAAAGAACTCAACAAGCAAGTTAAAGAGCTGCTTGAAAAGGGGTTCATAAGACAGAGTATTTCAGAATGGGGTGCTCCAGTAGTGTTCGCGACCAAAGCCGATGGTTCACTCCGCGTATGTGTGGATTATAGGGAGCTGAACAAGCTGACCAAGAAGAATATGCACCCACTCCCAAGAATTGACGATCTGTTTGATCAGCTCGTAGGTGCATCTGTTTTCTCCCAACTAGATCTGGCTACCGGGTTTCATCAGCTAAGAGTGGCTGAGGATAGCATTGACAAGACCGCATTTAGGACCCCGGATGGTTTCTTCGAGCGGCTTGTCATGCCTTTCGGCTTGACAAACGCACCTGCCTATTTTGTGGACTTGATGAGCAGGGTGTTCCGGGAATTCCTCAATAAGTTTGTGGTGGTCTTCGTGGACGATATTTTGATCTTCTCGAAGAGTGAAGAAGAGCATGCTCAGCACTTAAGGGAAGTCATGGATACTCTCTGTGCACATCAGTTGAAAGCCAAATTCTCCAAATGCCATTTCTGGAGAGAAGAAGTTAGATTCCTTGGACATGTGGTGTCCAAAGAGGGGTTAGCCGTGGACCCCGCAAAAGTGGTTGTTGTGCAAGATTGGAAGATTCCAGAAACGCAACTGAAGTCCGAAGCTTTCTCGGGCTAGCAGGCTTTTATCGGAAGTTCATCAAAGAACTTGCGAAACTCTCAGCTCCACTTACAAGGTTGACGAAGAAGATCCTAGTTTTCGCTTGGGATTTGGATTGCGATATTGCTTTCCAACGCTTGAAAAGGCCTCTAACAACAGCCCCAGTTCTGACATTGCCTGATGGGAGCAAGATGTTTACCATATACACGGATGCATGTGGTACAGGATTAGGCGTTGTCTTGATGCAAGAAGGGAAGGTAGTAGCTTATGGTGGAAGGCAGTTGAAAGTACATGAGAAAAACTACCCAACCCACGAACTAGAATTGGCGGCCATCGTTTTCGCTCTTAGGTTTTGGCGCTATTATCTCCTAGGTGAGAATTTTTAATTGTTTACTGACCATAAATCATTGAAGTATCTTTTCTCGCAGAAAGATCTCAACTTGAGGCAGCAAATATGGATGGAGTTTCTTGCCTCATATGATTTTGAGATTTCCTATACTCTTGGCAAGGGCAATGTGGTAGCAGACGCTCTGAGTAGGAAGAAGCTGACCTTAAGCCCTCTCTTTGTAGAAAGGCAAAGCTTGGAGTACATAGCCAACTTTGACTTTAGACCCTCCTCTGAATTTGTACTTGGCTTGTTAGCAACACTGGAAGTGCGGCCTACACTTTTTGAATCAATAGGAACCGCACAACGTGAAGACCCTCAGCTAAAAGAGGTAATAGATAAGCTGATTAGGGGTGAGACTTTGAGTCACCTCATTAGATATTCCATCGATGATAAGGGATGGTTGAGACGGGATGGAAGGCTATGCGTCCCACGAGTAAAAGATTTAGTCAAAACGGTTCTAGAAGAAGCACACCATTCAAAGCTAACCATACACACAGGCGGAGAAAAAATGTATAAAGACATCAAAAGAGTTTTCTTTTGGAATGGCATGAAGAGGGACGTAGCAGAATTCGTTTCTAAGTGCATGATATGCCAGCAGGTCAAGGCGGAGCAGAAGAAGCCTGGTGGTTTGGTTCATCATCTAGAGGTCCCACTGTGGAAATGGGATAGCATTTCAATGGATTTTATTGATGGGTTACCTAGGTCAAGAAGGGGCAATACCAGTATTTGGGTAATAGTGGACCGGCTCATAAAAAGCGCTCACTTTATACCTGTCAAAAGTAGAAGGACTGCCTCATCTCTAGCATCTCTATATCTTAAAGAGATAGTTCGACTGCATGGGATACCTTCTAGCATAGTAAGCGATCGAGACACCATCTTTACAAGCGAGTTCTGGGAGAGTTTGCAAGAGGTTGTAGGCACACAACTATGTTTAAGCACGGCATACCACCCTTAAACCGATGGACAGACGGAAAGGGTGAACAGAGTCTTAGAAGACATCTTGAGATTGTGTGTTCTTGACTTTGGAGGGACATGGGAAGATCATCTTCCTCTGGTGGAGTTCGCCTACAACAATAGCTTCCAAGCTACAATAGGCATGGCACCCTTTGAAGCCTTATACAGGAGACCTTGTCGATCACCAACCTGTTGGGAGGAATCCACAGATAAGCTTATACTTGGGCCAAACATGATTAGGGAAACCTCAGAAAAGGTGGACCTAATAAGAAGACGAATGAAGACTGCTCAAGATAGACAGAAGTCCTATGCAGATAAAAGAAGGACCGACCTTGAGTTTGAGGTTGGAGACAGAGTGTTCCTTAAAGTATCTCGTTTGAGGAATGTTGTTCGCTTTGGATCCAAAGGGAAATTGGCACCTAGATTCATAGGACCATTTCCTATCACTGAAAGAATTGGAATGATGGCCTACAGATTAGAGCTACCTGAAAAGTTGGCTGGAGTTCACAATGTCTTTCATGTTTCTCACCTACGGAAGTGCTTACATGAGTCTGCGGAAGTGGTGGAACCAAAGATACTAGAAGAGGTAGAAGTGGAACGAGAAGCAACAGTGAGAAGAATCCCAACTCGTATCTTGGGAACGGAAGTCAAAAAGCTACGCAACCATGAAGTCAAGCTTGTTAAAGTACAATGGAGTGACAATGAAGAAGACGCGACTTGGGAGACCGAAAGCAAGATACGCGCAGCCTACCCTTATCTTTTTGAGGGTACATCTTTGATCTCTCCTTTATCATAAGTTTATTCATGCTTAGTTATCTTCTCGGTCCTATTTCTTGATCCTTAGTAGAAATCAATGGATGTAAACATGTATTTGAAACATGTTATGGTTGATGGTTGCAAAGTGATTGCAAGTGGTTGCTAGTGATTGCTCGTGGATGCACATACACATTAGGTTCTAGATCGGCTCAATCACTTTCATATTGCATTTGCATATGAATGCATGAAATTGTATGTGGATTGAAACTTGATGTGTTATCATATGGACGTTGTATTTGTATGAATGATTGTGCACTCATGTAGAATTATGAATAGGAAAATTTGCGTACATAATGGACTCATGGCACTCTCATAATTCGCATTAAGGAGGTCAACTGGATCAGTAGATCGCCTAATTTTGCACTAGATAAGAGACATATACACACACTCTGCATATGTTCATATGGCATTATAAGTCTTTTAAGGACAATGGATGAGTAGATGGATGATTGGATGTTAAGATGCATTATTTTTAACTTGAAGATTTAGGGGACGAAATCCTTTAAGGAGGGGAGAATGTAACACCCCGAATTTTTTGAGAATATTAAAATTAACAAATTCAAGAATACTTAATTTTTAGAAGAAGATTAAGTAAAATGGGTTGCGCTATTATGTTCGTCTCAAAATTTTGGTCAAGATAGACATTTGGTTTGCATAAAACGGATAACTTATGAAGAAGTTATTAGGCCTTGAAGTTCGTATGCATATGATAAAAATATATATATAGATATATATAAATTAAATAAATAAATATGCAAAAAAAGTTCAAAACAGCGAATCAGGAGGGGGAATAACCGAACCGGCCCATTTTTGAGGTCGACCCGAGCCTAGCTGGGTTGACTAGGGGTTGATTCAGGGTGTTTGGCTGTCAACCTGTGGGCCGATTCGCTCTAAGGCAGATGTGACATCTGATTGGTTCTGATGGACTCCTTGCTGAGTCATTAGGGCTGATGTGGCTATTATATATTGTCTAAATGGCTTTGATTTGCTCTAGGTTAATCTGACGGTTCCTATTAAATCAAACTTCTATATAAGCAACCTAATACCTCAACCCTAAACATATTAAAATTCAAACCGAGAGCCGTTATGCTTCCGTTGGACAACCTCGAGTAGCCGCCGTTCAACTTAAAGCAAATTAAAAGAGACAAACCAAATCAAATCAAAATTAAACTAAAACAACAATTATCTACATCAAAGGCGAGCATTTCAACTTCAGAATACAGATTCTAGAAATCAAGATTGTCTTTTGTAAGTGTAGTTATCTTTTAGATGTAAATAAATTTAAGACGTGATTTGATATAAAGTGAAAAATAGAATTATACCATGTTGTATAATATTGACGATGCTAATTCGTGTTTGTTTCTTGTGATGATTTTATTATGAATTTTCTTGGAATGTTTGTGGCTTATTGGACTTGGTGTTGGATCTATTAAAGATTGAGAATGAAACTATCAATATCATATGCAAGTTATATATTTCATGTTAAGGTCTACATATATATGTTTATATGATTAATACAAGTTGTATGTATTATGTTAGATCCAAGTCAAGATTTACATATATATACATATGCTTTATGTTAGATCCGTATGCCTATATACATGTTCATATGCAAGTTACAAGTTTTATGTTGGATCCATGTCAAGATCTATCTAGGTTCATATGATTAATGCAAGTTATGTGTTTTATGATAGATCCAAGTCACGATCTAATTATACATATGTTCATATGCAAGTTACATGTTAGATCCAAAACTAGATCTATATTTATATGCATGTTTGTAAAGTGGACTTATGCAAGTTCACCTTGTTAGATCTAGTTCACACCTATATGTTAATGTTAAAATTATACATGCCTTGGGATTGGACATGTCATGATTATGTCATATGCTAGTTTATAATTGAGGTTATGTTCACACATGCCTAGATCTATATTAACATGTTTTTGGCTTATGATTATCTAAGTCTAAATTATATGCAAGTTCATGTGACATGTTAAATTATATGAATAAAGTTTTATGAAAAATTTACATGTTTGGTTGAATCTATATCATGCATGTTCCCTTCTTTATCTCTTGTTTATAAATTGGGCTAATATGCGGGCCCAATGACTTTATGTGATTAATACGAACGAACAAATGGGGGTAACGTTGGGATAGTTATTAAATCAAAACATGTTAATAATGTAGGTGGGTCCAAAACCATGTAAATGGTTAAGGCTACGAATGGTATAATTTATACCATTAGTCTTGAACATAATTAAAATATGTGACATGAAACACTTGTAGAAAATTCACATATATAAAATGTAAAAGATTAATATGCCTAACCCGAGTTTAGAATGACTTGTGGTGTAAACCTTCCCGGAACCGACCGGCACATCCAGTAACCACAACAATACCTGTCTAATGTGAGAGGTTAGTTCATCAAGCACAGAAAGACCCGAGGTTAGACTGAGTTGTGGTGTAAAACTGCCCGGAACCGACCGGCACATCCAGTAACCACAACAATACCTGTCTAATGTGAGTGGTTGGTGCTTTAATTAATTAATTAGTTAATTAAAGTTCATGAACAATCAAGCTAGAAATGGTGAGGTTAAGTAATTAAGGGAACACTTAACTAACTTAACATGTTAACAAGACAAGATTGGTGGGGTTTAGTAATTGAGGAAACACTTAACCAACTTAACATGTTAACTAGACAAGATTGATAGGGGTTAAGTCAAACCAAGGACACTTAACCAATTTAGCATGTTGACTAGAAAAACCCTAGTAACGGGGACCCATTTCAGTAGTAACCCACATGGATGTATTAAGGTACCCTGAACTAGGCAGGGTGGGGCACGATTACTGGGCTGAATATAAGCGATCAAAAGGGCAGCGGTTAGGTGCGTCAGTGTAGGTTCTGATGGAGTACGGGCGTCCACGGGCTCCGGAGTGGAAAAAGCAGGCACTGGGCACCAGGCGTACACTTGTGCATCTTTGAATCATGTCAGTGTTGCCACTATAGGACTTGATACACCCTATACTGGAACCAGCACAAGTACTTAAAAATCACGTGGGGACGCATGACACCGGGAATACATGAATGCGAGTAGGAGATGATCAATACATGAATGGGATCACTTTATCATGAACATACATTGCTAGTTAAACAACTCTTAGTGGGTGCAGAGAAGTAGAAGTGGGTGCGATAGCCAAATCTAGTTAAATCTTACTTTACCTTGTTTTAGGACTACCCTATCCTTGTGGTATCATTCTAAGTTCAGTTTATTCATGGCATAGTCTTTTACTTGTTTACATGCTATTAAATAACTGGGCTTACCAGACTTATGTCTGATCCATTTTCCTTTCGCTTCTTTTCATCCGTCCCCCCCCCCCCCGGTCCGTAGGGAGGAAACACTTCTGTTTAGTCCATGTTAGCCAAAGCTTGAAGATCGTAGATGTAAGGCTTGGACTTTCCTTTTTGAGCTATGGCTATGGTCAAGCACTTATTGGGGATTTATGTCATTTTATTTTCAGTATTGCTTCTTTATGTTTTCAAGACAGATGAAAAGTTGTAATAATTTGGAAGGCCTTAAAACGCTCCACCGAAGTTAAGGCATTCCCATTGAGAGTGACCTTAACGGAGGTTGGGTGTTACAAGAATCCTACCATTGGGTATAGCCTTGGTGCCTTGTCATATTATCTTCATCGGGCCTCCTAAGATTTTAATCTGATGTTGTCGTATCGCATCCCTATCTACTGATGTACTGGTGTTTTATTTGCAATGTGTATGCCAATGTCTATGAACGACATAAGGGTGAAAATGTAATTCCGCTTATGTTATTTTATTTATATTTACTAAATAGACACTATTATAATAGCTTCTTATATTATATGTATCTAGTTTCATGGATTCTTAGAGGATGAAAATCACAAACACCCTCTAAGTTACTGATGCATTTCACTAGGTATTACATTTGAGTTGATTCACTTGTATGAGAATATTTGTCCCGACTCGAATGTTTTGCGTTTTTGCATTATGCTCGGGTCATACCGAGTATTACATCTTTGAGATGTCATCTTTTGGAGTTGGAGATTTTCCAAAGACTCATCTATTTATTTTCTACTTCTGTTAATTCCATATGTATTAGAAAACCATATACATTAAACTTCTGCTATATTTATTTATATAAACTCTGACATATTATATAAATTTATACTACAGTGAGATGTATTATTCTATGCATATGATTGATTCTTATTAAAATAAATAGCAATACCAATCTGTTGTACGAGCGATTTGAGTTGGTTTTATTATTAACTTAAATTATCGAAAATAGTAGGTTGTTACAACTGTAAAGATCTATTCTTGATGATTTATACTTGGTAGATGTTGGGTTAGTATATGTTGGGAAGGAAAATTTAGGCTTTCCTTTTAAATAAAATTTAAGGAACAATGACTTAATAAGGACTGGGGTAGGTCACAACAGGTTTATTGGTTGGAGGATGTCCTAATGAGGAAGGGACACACATGTTGGAGCAGCAAATAAGTGGCATAGAATGATCGAGATCTGAAGGAAGTGCGTCCTAACGATGTTCAAATGTGCAAGCGTCGGAGTAGAAAATAAGACAATAAGTTCTTATGCACTAGATAGGTTGATGCCAGTCTACAAAGGTTTGCAAAAAACTTCGAAGCTGGAAATAAGAGACCAATACAGGGGTGGTTCATCCAAACATTGTTTGTTTGAAGCAAATACTGAACTAAAAATAAGATGCACTTGCTATTATATGCCAAAGGAGAGGGGAATTTTTTTATGAGTCTTTATGTAGGGTTATACTCTGCGCCCTCATTCATTGTGGCAGAACAGATGAGAACAAAGGTCAGATAGGCTAATTTTCGATGAGTCTTTACGTAAGGCTACACTTTGCGCCCACATTCATGCTTGATAGAGTAAATGAGAACCAAGTTCCAATAGGCTGATCATTTAGTAGACTGAGAATGACTTTTAGGCTAGAACTTGTGGTGCAGACAGTCTTTCTTAATAAAGAAAGCATGAACATTAATTGTTAATGACATTTATTGTAGACATAAGATTTTTTGCACTTGGAATTTTTCTTTCTAATTTTTTTCTCATTTACCTGACTTTTATGTCTGATTCATTCCTTTTCTTTCCCCCACCTTAGAAGTACAGGGAAGTAGCCGATTTGCTAGGTAGACTCGAAGCTTTGTTAAAATTCTCCATTTCTTATTTTGTATTCCCATCTTTATTTTCATATTTGGCTTTGATGTACTTTGACGTGAGAAAGGGAGTTTTGTTATATTTTGTACCTTAATATTTTGGTAGTCTGAGACTTGGATATTTTAACATTATATTTGATGACGCTTTCTGAAATGATGCTCTCTTAAATTATTACTTCTGTCGTGATATTATTATTTATGTCATGAGTTGATATCTTAGCCACTGAATTATCTATATCTGACGATCAATGCTCTTTGATATGACCATGATTGGGTTTGTTAGGAGAGTGGTTATCATGGTTAGTATCAAAGCTCAAGATTTTAGTATTCCTAAAAGTTATTTTATAAGTAAAATATTTTTCAAAAGGTTTTCAAAGGAACAATTTTGAAAAATAAATTATAAAAACTTTGTATCAAAAATCCCTCAAATCTTTATGCTTCCTTATTTTATTCTTTCCTTCCTTCTATTAACTCTTTATGGAGTAACTTATTTAATCTTATGACCAGAATGGTTTATGCTCCTAACATTCTACGAGTCATCTTGCAAACATGTTTCTGAAGGTACATATAAGATACAACAATGATAAAGCCTCAAGATAATGTGAAATTTTGATGTCCCTACTAGTGAACCCCCCAATCGTCCATCAAGTGCGGTAGAATTTTCTTTGCTTTGTAAGGATTTCATGAAACTTTTAGAGAATACATTCTTGTTACTAAATCCTATGTGGAAGAAAAAGGATAGATTCTAAGCTTTGAGAAAATATTTGGACTTGCGGGGTTAGAGGATAAGACCTGGATGTTGCTTACTCTTGGCACCTATAAGGGGAAGTTCTTTTTTGGTGGGAGGTGTAAGGCCAAGCTTGGTGAGGTAATTTAGGATTGCTTTAAAAGAAGATTAAAGAGCAAAAATTTGTCATAAGAAGAGGTGGGGGTTCAGTTCAGGAATTTTATATTAAACAAGGGGAGATAGGTATGAATAAACGCATAAATCAGTTTAATAAGTTGGCTAATGGATTTATTAAATACTACATAAAAAGGCTTTGAAATTTGCTAAGAGGTTGAACTAACCACTGTAAGGATTAGTGTGACGGCCCGCCCCGCACCAGCCGACATTTCCAATGAAAGTGCGATGGTGCAGGGTGGGCCGTCACACTTGGTATCAAAGCCCTAAAATAATATCTTATAATTTTAAAAAAAATTCCAGATTTTTCTGAGTTAGAATTTCGCTTATTATCACTAATCACCCCTAATTAGTCGTAATTAGTGAAAAACAATGCAAATCACTCACCTTAGCCACAAATAAAACTTAGATCTGAAACTATCTCTGATTTGGGTCGAATCTCTATGCAACACAGCAGCTCCGACTCTGATTTGGTGCTATTTCTCCTTGATTTGATGTAGATTAGCTTAATCCTTGATTAGAGAGCGATTTGGGATGAAACTAGAAGGTGAAGGCCATGGCTAGGGTTAGAGAAATGTTTTAAGCGGCTGAGAAAATGAAAATATAGATCTATTCCTATCTGATTTCAACCTCCCCATAACCCTAATCCTAAAATATGTTATGGGCCTAGCTGCTAATCACCCTAATTAGGCCCGGTTAAGCTGTTTTTCACCTTCTAAAACTTGTTTTCAGCCATATCTCCCAAGGTGAGTCCGTTTGGCTAATGTAACCACTCTACGGAAAGGTAAACCATCATCCGGATCTTATGGAAGTGGTTTCAGGTCAAAAATCCTTACCAATCAAAAATTATGGGCAAAACAAGATTTGCTAGGGGCAGAACGGTCATTTAAAAATCGGCAAAAATCGTGAACATTGAAAATGACCCCAATAGTCGTTCCCCAAAGTTACATGACCATACGACTTCATATGAAAATGAAATAAATATTCTATGATCCTCCGATGCGTAAAATGAGGGTCGTTACACTCTTCCCCCCTTAAGAAATTCCACCCTCGAAATTCCTTAACCAAAAATGTAACACCCCGCATTTTTAATGAAATTAAAAATGTGGAAATATGTATATATATTATATACATAGATATATTTAAGAGAAAAATTAAATAATGACAATAAATATTTCATGTAATAAGTTCATGCAGTGAAATGAAGTTAAAATTAAGTGCAATACACGAAATGCAAAGAAACGCATGCAAACAATTAAATAAAAAAGAAAAGTTTGAAGAGCTTCAGGAATTTGGTCACGAAATTAGCGTCATTGCGTTCGTGGCGATTTTCTGATCAATTTAGACCTATGGTTTGCAGAAAACCGATTTAAAATGAAGAAGATATCTTTAAATTAAATATTGCAGCAAAACATGAAAAAGAGGAATGAGAAAAGAATAATGTTTAGCATTGTTCTAAAGTTTGTAAGCAAAAGACTTAGTAGCTCATTTGGTTAGAACATGTGACTTGCATACAAGAGGTACAGGGTTCGATCCTCGCCAGCGCCATATTTTTGTTTTAGGGGAATGGCTAAAAAGTAGCTTAGTGTGAACGCAGTTCAAAAAGTGGTTTAGTGTGAAAATGGTTAATTGGAAAGATAGCTAAACAGAAAAATAAATAAATAAATAAATAAATATATATATATATGACGTATACGCATCATATGGCACACGTGGCGCATTTTTGTTGGTCAAGGATTGTTTTTTTTTCAACATGGCTATTTCTGGTTGGTTGGATGACGATTTTTCTTGTATTAGGGCTGATGTGGATTTATTTGATTGGTCTGGTGAGGTGTCTTTGTGTTATGATGATTTGGACTGTTTGGATGGATCCTAGGTTGATCCAAAGGCTAGAATTAATCCTAAACTTCTATATAATCAACTCAAACCCTAAACCTAAAACACATAAACACATTCTATGAAGCCGTCATGTTGTCTCTCTCTGAACTAGCGTAGCCTCCATCTTCTTAAAACTAGAATATCTTCTTCAACTAGAAATCAATTAGAAGAACATCAATAGTCTACACCAAAGGAATAGCTCAGAAATCAGATTCCAGAATACAAGAACTGTTCTTTTTCTGTAAGTTCGGTTATATTTCATATTTAAATATATAAAAGTCATGACTTGAAATAAATCGAATCTAGAACTGTGCCTAATTGTGATTCCGATTCATGTTTATCCTTATGACAAATCTGAAATTAACTATGCCTATGAGACTATTGTGATTTGTACAATTGGACCTATCGTATTGTATATTAACTTGGTGATGCTTTTATGTTATGTTATGTACATGTTCATAAGTTAAGTCATGTTCATATATGCTTATATGTTAAGTTCTACACGCTTGCCTTTATGTCATGTTATGTTATGTACATGTTCATAAACTAAGTCATGTTCATATATGCTTATATGTTTAGATCTACATGCTTGCTTTTATGTTATGTTATGTACATGTTCATAAGCTAAGTCATGTTCATATATGCTTATATGTTTAGATCAACATGCTTGCTTTTATGTTATGTTATGTACATGTTCATAAACTAAGTCATGTTCATATATTCTTATATGTTTAGATCTACATGCTTACATGTTTAGATCCAAGTTAATACATATGTTTATGATCTATGTAAATTCTGGTTCGTATGCTTAAGATCTATGTTAATTGGATCTAACTCAAGTACAAGTTCACATTGATATGCTTGATAAAGTTTATATTGTTCATGAAAAATTTGTATTACACATGCTTAGTTAGATTCATATTATTTTGTGCTGTTGGAATGCTACATGTTCCTTTATTTTCCCTTTTGTTTATGAGTTGGGCTAATTTGCGAGCCTAACGTTCTATGTAAATTATGCGAACGAATAACGGGGGCAAACGTTGGGTAAAACATTAAATTACATGCTAATGGCATAGATTGGCTCATAATCATGTAAATGATTAATAGCATGAAATGGTATAATTTGTATACCATTAATTATGAACATAATTTAAATAGTAAATGTGACATGACAACACTTGTGGATAATTTACATATAAACTTGACATAAATGACGAATATGTAAATTAAATAAAGGATGAACATGCCAAACCCGATGTTAGATTGAGTTGTGGTGTCAAACTACCTAGAACCATGCGGCACATCCAGTAACCGCAGCAACACCTATCTAATGTGAGAGGTTAGTGCATCATGCCCAAGAAAAACCCGAGGTTAGATTGAGTTATGGTGTAAAACTGCCCGGAACCGCCCGGCACATCCAGTAACTGCAACAACACAGATCTAATGTGAGAGGTTGGTGCATTAATAAATCAATTAATGCTAATGAACAAGACATGCTAAGAATGGTAGGGTTAAGTTGACTAAGGCAACACTTAACCAGTACAACATGTTAATTAAACAAATGGTAGGGTTAAGTTAACTAAGACAACATTTAACTAAGACAACACTTAACCGGTACAACATGTTAATTAAACCAATGGTAGGGTTAAGTTAACTAAGGCAACACTTAACCGATATAACATGATGTATGGTAGGGTTAAGTAACACAAGAAGGCAACACTTAACCAATATATAACATGATGTATGATAGGGTTAAGTAACACAAGAAGGCAACACTTAACCAATATTACATAAACGAAGCGGATAGGGTTAAGGAAAGCTTAACCAATAATACGTATTGACTTGATCAGTGGGAGGGTTAAGTACATCTCGTGTAGGTGGGTAATATTAGTATATATAGGCCCACAAACTTAACCGTTAAATAAACATGCTTGAATCGGTTGGAGGGTTAAGTACATCTCGTGTAGGTATGTAATATTAGTATATATAGGCCCACAAACTTAACCCGTAGGAAACCCTAGTAATGGGGACCCATTTCAATAGTAACCCACATAGATGTATCATAGTACCCTGAACTAGGCAGGGTGGGGCACGATTACTGGGCTGATTATAAGCAGTCAAAATAGCAGCAGGTGGTACGTCATTGTAGGTTCCGACAGTTTATGGACGTGCACGTACTTCGGAGTGGGAAAAAGCAGGCACTGGGTACCAGTAGTTACACATTGTGCATCTTGAATCGTGCCGGGTTGCTATCATAAGGATTGATACACCTTATGGTGGGACTAGCATAGGGTATCTACATGCAAGAGGGGGCCGATTGACATAGGCCCATGGAACATTAATACAAGTAGGGAGCCGATCGATAGGGTAGTAAGGGTACATCTAACATCTTCGTGTCAATTAGGCTGATTGAGGTAGGATCCTCATACTAGATGTACACCTGAAGGCTACCACAATTGTGGGGATTGGGATCACGTTGTAATATTATCATTTCATACAGATTACTAGTTGAGACACTAGTTAGGCGGTGCAGAGATATAGAAATCAGAATAGCAGGGTAGTAGCGAAGCAGAGAAAGAGTAGAAGCGCATTCAATTTACCTTGCCTTATCTTAAGTTATCTTGTTTTATGGTATTGTCCTATTTTCAGTTTATTCATGTCATGATCCTTTATCTTATTTACATGCTGAAAAATCACTGGACTTACCAGACTTATGTCTGACCTGTTTTCTTTCGTCTTCTTTTCTTTTGTCCCCCTCAAGGTAGTCAGGGAGGGAATAACTCAGCTTAGTTTGGACCGTTTCTCTTTCCAAGCTTGGAGATTCTGTGATGTATGGCTTGGAACCTCTTATCTTTGGCCATGGCTATGATTGCACTTTAATTTGGGGACTTATGCTACTTTGCTATGTTTTATGCTTCTTATATACTTGGAAGTTTTTAAATCAAGACAGAAGTTTTATGTAGTCAATTGTTGTAAAAGCTTGACTGAACTACGTTGCTTATAAAATGACTTTATTTTCCACTTCTTTATTTGTCTGTCTTGTAATTTATCTGCATCTCTTACCTATAACGCTTCACTGAAGTTAATGCATTCCCTTTGTGAGTGACATTAATGAACGTGAAGTGTTTCAAAAAACATACAAAGGTGTTCCGCATGCCTATTAGTCATTCACAAACAATCAAACACACAAAACAACCACATCAATTCTATCATAGCATACGGAATAACTAAATCGCAGTTTAAAATCTTACCAGACAAAGAGTTCTGGATACGTCTCCTTAATGCTCTCCTCTGTCTCCCAAGTACAGTCATTCTCATCCTCGCCCCACTGAACCTTGACTAGATTCACCGCTTTCCTTCGAAGTTGCTCCGTATCGTGCTCGACAATACGAATCAGCTTGCAGTTCCCAACTGCCTCGGGTTCTACTTTGATATCATCCAACTGATCAGGTGAAATAGCCACATTGGGGTCATGCACGAATTTCCTTAATTGGGAAACATGAAATACGTCATGAACTCCCGCCATATTGTCAGACAACCCAACTTTATATGCCAAATTCCCAACTTGTTCGAGAACTGGGAATGGACCAACAAATCTTGGTGTCAACTTGCCTCACCTACCAAATTGTATCATGCTCTTTAACGGAGAAATCTTGACAAACACCAAGTCGCCAATGGAGAATTTTAAATCTCTTCTCCTCTTATCGGCATAACTCTTCTGCCTATCTTGGGCAGCCTTCATTCGTTGTCGGATAACTTTGATCTTATCTGAGGTTTCTCTTATCACATCTGGCCCAAGCACAAATTTCTCACCAGTTTCTAACCAACATGACGGTGAGTTGCATGGTCTTCCGTATAAAGCTTCAAATGGATCCATACCAATACTGGACTGATAATTATTATTATATGTGAATTCAACCAGATGTAAATGGTCATCCCATGATCCTCCAAAATCCAATATCCAAGCTATCAAGAGATCTTCTAATACACGATTCACCCTCTCTGTATGACCGTCGGTTTAAGGATGATATGCGATACTGAGATGTAGTTCTGATCCTAAAGTCTCTTGTAAGCTCTTCCAAAATCCACTAGTGAACAACATATCTCGGTCACTCACAATGCCTTTGGGTATTTCATGAAATCTCACTACCCATTTCATATACAGTTCTTCTAACTTAGCTGCTGTTCTATTCGACTTGACAAGTATAAACCTTGCACACTTGGTCAATCGATCCACAATCACCCAAATGCTATCATGGCCCGATCTAGTCCTTGGTAGCCCATCAATGAAATCCATTGAGACTTGTTCCCATTTCCATTGTAGAATTTCTAATGGTTGCAACAAACCACTAGGTTTCTTTTGCCCATCTTTAACTAGATGGAAATTCATGCATTTGGATATAAACTTCCCAACATTTCTTTTTATCCCTTCCCAGTAGTAGGTATGCTTCATGTCTCGATACATTTTGTTACCTCCGGGATGTATAGTCAATCTTGAGAGATGACATTCTCTAAGCACTTCATCTCTTTGTAGCGACCCGAACTTCCCCGGTCTCCGAAGAGATGAGAAAGAGCAAATTACTGTGAGGACAAGACAAATCAGAACGCAGACGGTAGAACATTTCATTGTATATTACAACAATTCCATCAGATACAAGAATATACATAATATAAATGAATAAATTACATTCGATAAATATCAGAGATTACAATAAATTACATAGCAGCGGAAAATAATACAAAGCACAACTGAAGGTGATATACGGATACAGAGCTTTCCGGATATCATTCCAGCTGTAAACCAGGATCCTGTGAATATAAATCTGCAAAACCAAAACTACTAGCTGCCCGTGCGAAAAATAGGGGCACCCAGAGTTTAGGTTAAAACAATAAACTCCAGGTCAGTCATGTGACTGGTGTGAGAACTAAAACAGTTATTAATATTGGTTTTAAAGTTAGGTAAATCAAGGGACCACGACGTATAACACGGAACGGGTTTCTTCCCAAGAATACCAGTGCATAGAACAAACAGCGCAATGCTAAATAAAGAAAAATGAAGCTGTTATAAGACCCAGGTCCCATCACACAATGCAACGCAAGCCGGAGGATAGGGTTTTCCCTTATAACAGCCAAAGCATGCTTGATACGTTTAAAACACATTATTTGATACTATTATAGGTGTATAGTGTCAAAACAATTTCAATCATAAATATCAATCATAGGCGGCATAGCTACCATCTACTATGTTGCCATACTAGTTCTACAATTAAAACAGCAATACACGTATTGGAAATTGGGTTTCCGTCATGAGTCAAGGCAAGGGGCAAGCTCCTCTCCGCGTTCGAGACACTCTAGCAAATGTCTCAGGACTACACACTTTGGGCAATCCTGGATGCTTCAGGGCCGGTCCTCACTTACGTTAGAGGATTAATTATGCCTGAACACACGTTTCCCGGTCCTTACAGACCTAAAATCGAGGCGCCTCGCATTCCAACAACCACATAGGTGAAAAGTATATAAATGTCAGGGCTGGTAAGTCACTGACACCACCAAAGCTAGAAAGAAACGTCGTGCTCTCCCTGCAGTCCGTATCCCGTTTTTGACTCATACCGAGGTGTGAGGCTCGCGAATTCACGTTATACACAAAGCTGCCACGTAGGCCGTGCTTTGATCATCAACCACAAGACTCTGCTTTTCAACAAAAGCCTTGATCATTGCATCTTAGCGTGCCACACAGGCAATTCATGCCATGCGACTGATGTCCATCGATATACAACCTCTGAGCTCGTACGTCTCAGAGAAGGGTGTTAAGCAAAAGAATAAATTCTCCGCCGCCAAACAGATGTATATTTAATAGAAATCAATCAACACAAAATAAAATCCAATGTCAGACACACAATCCATTTACAAGTCCGTTCTGGGTCTGAACGAAACCGGAGGCACTTTCCTCGCATATCCATCCATCTCCAAGTACGTCTGGACGACCACCAACTATTTCCATCCTCTTGGGTGTACAGCCCAATCAGGATCGTCAGTAATAATCCAAATGATGTGAAGAGTTCCGGTCTTCAACCACCGTCTTCATCTTCGACATATCGTCGAATCGGTTATTCAGAAAGGGTGTAAACCCGGCCTTTCCGAAAAACCCGCGTATATTAAAAACGAATGTTACACAAACACAACATACGCCTCATTCCAATGCAGAATATCCTTTTATTCACGAAATCACATTCTGAGGGAAAGGTTCCCATTAATTTTATCCAAGATAAATTCTTTAAAACTTATCCTTTAATCTTCCTTTGGATGTCGTTTCCAAACCAAATTATGGTTTTCTAAACTAGTCGAGATTAGCGAACCACACCGAATTATTTATTTATTTTATTTCCCAATCCCAACCTATTCATCCCATGAAGAAAAACTGGTAATACTCCATATCTAACACCATGGTGTTATCGGTAAAATTAATTACCATTTCACGTTCAAATCTAATTAAAGATTTAACTATCGCTTTGGAGCCAAACTGGTGGTACTCCATTCTCGCTTATTTCCTAAATTTGATAATTTAGATTATCCATTCACATTTCAATTTAATTGCAGATTCATTAAAACTCCTTTTACAGGGTTAAAGAACTAATGTCATTTAAAACATAGTTCACGATAAACCCATGAATCAATTCTATTTACAACCCATTTCAAATCCAATTTATTAATTTAAAAATAAATGGGTTTTAATTTTAGTTCAAAATTAGTTCATTTCGATAAAAATCTATTTTTATCTTTTCAAATATGGAGTTTTTCATCCCAATTTTTCCCAAATCATTTCTTATGATTTTACACAAATTATTACTATTTTTAGTAATTTTATCAAGGCCCGTACAGTCGATTTCCATCAACGGTCATCGAACTGCACTTACAGCGACCTTTTTCAAATTTGATTTGGACGTACCTCCAAATCCAACCATTAGATTTCAAATTTCTAATATTCGTTAGAAAGCTCTTTTCGATACGAACCCAACGGTTCCGGTTTTAGGAGAATCCGACGGTCGGATCTCCCATAATGTCTGTTTGAAATAAATGGTCGAAATTCACGAACTGCCGCGGCGCGGCGCGTTCTATTCAGGCCATTATATTATATATATATATAATATATGTAATATATATTTCGTCGATTTCTATTTAAAACGAATTTTATAAATAGGTTTAAATTTGTTTCAAAAACAATTTCAACTTCCATTTCAATTCAAATCAAAATTGAATTCTTCCTTATAAATTCGTTTAAAATTCATCTTTATTCAATTCAATTTTCAATTCAATTTGAATTCATTTCAATTCTGTTTCAATTCGAATTCGTTGTATATTCAATTCATTTCAAATTCGTTTTATATTCAACTCATTTCGAATTCGTTTTATATTCAATTCATTTCGAATTCGTTTTATATTCAATTCAATTCGAATTCGTTTTCAATTCAAATTCGTTTCGAATTCGTTTTATATTCAATTCATTTCGAATTCGTTTTATATTCAATTCAACTCAAATTGGTTTTCTATTCGATTCAATTCAAATTGGTTTTCTATTCGATTCAATTCAAATTGGTTTTCTATTCGATTCAATTCAAATTGGTTTTCTATTCGATTCAATTCAAATTGGTTTTCTATTCGATTCAATTCAAATTGGTTTTCTATTCGATTGAATTCAAATTGGTTTTCTATTCGATTCAATTCAAACTGGTTTTCTATTCGATTCAATTCAAACTGGTTTTCTATTCGATTCAATTCAAACTGGTTTTCTATTCGATTCAATTCAAACTGGTTTTCTATTCGATTCAATTCAAACTGGTTTTCTATTCGATTCAATTCAAACTGGTTTTCTATTCGATTCAATTCAAATTGGTTTTCTATTCGATTCAATTCAAATTGGTTTTCTATTTGATTCAATTCAAATTCATTTTCTATTTGATTCAATTCAAATTGGTTTTCTATTCGATTCATTTCGAATTCGTTTTATATTCAATTCATTTCGAATTCGTTTTATATTCAATTCAACTCAAATTCCATTTCAAAATATTCGATTTCGAAATCACTTTTCAATATTCATTTTAAAATGAATAAAATCGATATAAATATCGTTCACGTCAAAATGGCGTCAATCTAATCAACACGGCTTCATATATTTCTATTTTCAAATATTCTATTTCAAATATTTCTTTTTTGAATATTTCTATTTCAAATATTTCGATTTCAAATATTTCTTTCAACACATGACTAATCTCAACGGATGAGTACAGTCAACACATGAACCTTTATATTATATTGATAAAGATGAAAATTTTATTATTAAAATATTTCGTTCAACACATGACTAATCTCAACGGATGAGTACAGTCAACACATGAACCATTATATTATAATATTCTTTATTTTCTAAATTGAAATGAGGCCCAATCAATCACCATATAATATTAATTATATGGATTTTCATACATCACACGTATATAATAGCATTGAAAAATAATCAACCATCAACCTAAGTGCACTAAGCCTGTCAATCAATCGATCGACATATTTAATCAATCAGGATGACTGAACTTCAAATTTCATCCCAACACCCGTGTGGGGTTTCAAAAAATCAAACACAGATTTTATTTGTGTAGTTGGGCGATGTGTAAAATTTATCGTCCCAATCAATGTCCTTCAAATAGGTGTACATAAACAAACCGTCCGGTTTGTAAATGAATATTTTATTTTATTCACTTCCACGTTAAAAATTTTATTTTTAACGATAAAATATTTTATTTCAACACATGAATTTCAATTCAGTTCATTTACACAATAAAAATGATATTTTTAGTTTTCTAACATATTTTAGAAAATTTCGGCGGCATAACGGCACGATACTAGAAATGGGACGAGGCCTAGCCTTATCCCCGGTCTAGTGAAGGCCCACGCCATTCACACATCAATCAAATCAATTTTATTTCACCAAACAATTCAATTCAATCAAATAATCTAACTAATTTTTGCAATCAAACGAACAAGTCCATGGTCTGTGGACGATTGTGTCGGGTGCTACTAAACACCGTCTGCATCCTAGTATATATATATATATATAACTAGAAAAGAAATTGAAGAGTGAGAAATTCTCACCGATAGCTATCCCAATCCCACGACTCTTCATTTATAGAAATCTTCGTCGTTCTCGCCTTTTTGTCATCTTCGTTGCCCGTAGCCACTACATATGTAAAAATCGAATTTTTACTTCGCTATTCAATATATAAAAATCGAATTTTTATTTTGCTATTCAATATATAAAAACCGAATTTTTACTTCGCTATTCAATATATAAAAATCAAATTTTTACTTTGCTACTATATAGATAAAAATTTATATTTTTACAACGCTACTATATAGATAAAGATTTCGCCTTTTCAAATTTAAAGATTTCGCCTTTTCAAATTTAAAGATTTCGCCTTTTCAAATTTCAATAAAATAAAAATCATATTTTTATTTCTACTTCATATGTATTTTTAAAACGCTCCATTCTATATAAAAATCCTATTTTTATATTTCATATATAAAGATCGCATTTTTATTTCTTCACTATAGAAATTACATTTTTACTCCAACATATAAAAGATTATATTTTTCCCTTTCATAAAAATCTTAACTTTCAAACAAACAAGGATCATATTTTCCATATGTAAAAATTTCATCTTTTTCAATTTAAAAATGACATCTTTTTCAATTAAAAGATCTCTTCATTTTACTTTTATATAAATCATTCTTCTATTTCTAAACAGTTACAGATTTAAAGATCACATTTTCATAAATAAAAACACTTCTTTATGTTAAAAAAAAACTGATTTCCTCCTATGTATTATATAAAATAAAACCATGTTTTTTCTTTTTAAAATAAAATAAAATTCAAAAATACAGTAAAAGAACTCACCTTGATTGGTGAAAACTGAATCTTGCGCCAAAGAGGGGGGGTTTCAGATGCGCAGCAGTCGGAGAAAGGGGGGGCGCGCTGCGTCGGTGGGCTCGGGCAGGTGGTCGTGGGGTGGTGGGGCAGGCGATGGCGAACTCGAGGAGGGGAGGGGCGGTTCAGGTGGGTGTGGGGTCTTCGAGCGTCGGCTGGAGGGAGGATGGGTGCGTCGGGGGGGCTGTCGCGAGGTCGAGGTGGAAGGGGGGTTCGGAGGTGGCGGCGATCGATTGGGGGGGGGGGGGCGCTCCTCCGATCTTTGTTTTTTTTATGAATGAATCGAAAAATAAAGGGGGGCCAGAGTATAAGGGGAAGAGGGTTTTATTTTTATTTTTAATTATTTTAATTTGAAAAGGTTGACTTTTACATACGACCTCTAAACGAGGTCCACCGCCTGTCGTCCATAATGTTTTACCCCCATTCCGAACACAATGGGATATGTATCGTAAGCTGATTCGATCGTTACAATCAGTTTCCGTCAAAATCAATATATAACTCTATATATTGAATTTGAACGCGCATTTCAATTTACCGGGGTCACATACTAACTCGAAAAATTCCCGAAAAATATTTTCTAGCTTCGTATAGACGATACGGTCCTAACAAAACTAGTTTCGTCGAATTCCGAGACCGTTGGAAAAATGCCCATTTTCCAGTCGATTAAAATCAACTGAAACTGGTCAAACGCGTTTTCCTTTGCCACGCTCACATATTGATTCGAAAAATTATGAAATTTGGAATCTAGCAATAATTTGACATCACGGATCCAACAAAAGTGGTTTCGTCGAAATCCGAGGTCGTTTGCAAAATCTCCATTATTAAGGGCCTGAATTCCATAGCGACTATTCAGAATTTTCAACTGGACATATCTTTTGATCCCCGCTATGAAATTTTGATTTTTCGGATTCGTTGGAAAGATATTCTCAATTAGATCCTATTATTTTTGGTTTCACTAAAATCCGGATTGTTTTGCACCCGGTACATTCAATTGAAGTTTGAAATCGAATTATCGAACTACCGCGCCATTTTCAATTCTATTTATAATTATAAATAATTATTTATATTCTAACGACGACGCGTATAAATATATACGTTCGAATTATATTCAAATAAAATTTCTCGTCGATACTATTTTAAATATGCAAAGTTCGCTAAAATTGCCAAAATAAAATTTTTAAACTGGCCCAGATTTTCGGTTTGTTACAATCTCCCCCACTTAAAACTTTTCGTCCCCGAAAAGGAACGAAGTCGAAAGTGGTTTGATTAATCAACTCTATGTTCATTCTGGCTTCCATTCTCCAACTTTCCAGTTTCTGAGAATTTTCAAATTTTCAAAAATTTGGCTAAAACCCTAAATTTTCGAAAAATTTCGCCATAACCTCCCCTGCACCGGGAGCCACGGGAAAATCCCGAAATTGCCATATAGGCCTTCTGATCTCAAAAAGAAAAAGAAAAATCCAAGTGGCTAGCCAATAGGCTCATAAAATCATCATCACCCAAACAAAACAGTAAATTATATAGTAACCATGTAACTATTTGTCGGGCAAACAAATTTTATTCTCTGCTCTAGCCTCCTTGCTATGACCTGTTCAATGTAAGTACATGTATATGCAAGCAAATGCAACCAATTTTTAATACAGTTCAATATTTGATTCAATTAGGCATAATGGTTTAAAAATTGTCTAACAAATAAACAAACAACACAAACATCAATCAATTAGTGAATTAGAGTTTCAAATTCATAACTTTGATATATATACTGAAAATCATGTTTTTGATGCCAATTCACAACAAATAAATCTATCTATATAAGTTTTGGTTCTCACACCAGTCTAATGGAAATATATAGATATCACACCTTCGAAACACGAAAATAAATACTGGTGATGGCGCGCCATCATCAGAATCATGTCCGGGCGACTAGAATGTGATTCTATATCTATCTAATATATTAAAACTTCGAATATACGTTCATGACGCGTATATGCAAAAATCTTTATATATTGGATTGTCCAAATTCAAAATAAATAAAATATTCAAAAACGTATAAAACGATTTAAATTTTCAAAACAGAATTGTTTTCATTTGAAAAATATACTCTTCACACTCGCTCTAGGATACTACTGATCCTATCTCTAACGAGTCATTCTAATTGGATATTACTAATCCAATATCTGATGAATTCTTTCGTAAGGTTCTAACGTGTCTTGTTCTCGAGCTCTGTAAACCAAAGCTCTGATACCAAATGTAGCGACCCGAACTTCCCCGGTCTCCGAAGAGATGAGAAAGAGCGAATTACTGTGAGGACAAGACAAATCAGAACGCAGACGGTAGAACATTTCATTGTATATTACAACAATTCCATCAGATACAAGAATATACAGAATATAAATGAATAAATTACATTCGATAAATATCAGAGATTACAATAAATTACATAGCAGTGGAAAATAATACAAAGCACAACTGAAGGTGATATACGGATACAGAGCTTTCCGGATATCATTCCAGCTGTAAACCAGGATCCTGTGAATATAAATCTGCAAAACCAAAACTACTAGCTGCCCGTGCGAAAAATAGGGGCACCCAGAGTTTAGGTTAAAACAATAAACTCCAGGTCAGTCATGTGACTGGTGTGAGAACTAAAACAGTTATTAATATTGGTTTTAAAGTTAGGTAAATCAAGGGACCACGCCGTATAACACGGAACGGGTTTCCTCCCAAGAATACCAGTGCATAGAACAAACAGCGCAATGCTAAATAAAGAAAAATGAAGCTGTTATAAGACCCAGGTCCCATCACACAATGCAACACAAGCCGGAGGATAGGGTTTTCCCTTATAACAGCCAAAGCATGCTTGATACGTTTAAAATACATTATTTGATACTATTATAGGTGTATAGTGTCAAAACAATTTCAATCATAAATATCAATCATAGAAGGCATAGCTACCATCTACTATATCGCCATACTAGTTCTACAATTAAAACCGCAATACACGTATTGGAAATTGGGTTTCCGTCATGAGTCGAGGCAAGGGGCAAGCTCCTCTCCGCGTACGAGACACTCTAGCAAATGTCTCAGGACTACACAATCTGGGCAATCCTGGATGCTTCAGGGACGGTCCGCACATACGTTAGAGGATTAATTATGCCTGAACACACGTTTCTCGGTCCTTACAGACCTAAAATCGAGGCGCCTCGCATTCCAACAACCACATAGGTGAAAAGTATATAAATGTCAGGGCTGGTAAGTCACTGACACCACCAAAGCTAGAAAGAAACGTCGTGCTCTCCCTGCAGTCTGTATCCCGTTTTTGACTCATACCGAGGTGTGAGGCTCGCGAATTCACGTTATACACAAAGCTGCCACGTAGGCCGTGCTTTGATCATCAACCACAAGACTCTGCTTTTCAACAAAAGCCTTGATCATTGCATCTTAGCATGCCACACAGGCAATTCATGCCATGCGACTGATGTCCATCGATATACAACCTCTGAGCTCGTACGTCTCAGAGAAGGGCGTTAAGCAAAACAATAAATTCTCCGCCGCCAAACAGATGTATATTTAATAGAAATCAATCAACACAAAATAAAATCCAATGTCAGACACACAATCCATTTACAAGTCCGTTCTGGGTCTGAACGAAACCGGAGGCACTTTCCTCGCATATCCATCCATCTCCAAGTACGTCTGGATGACCACCAACTATTTCCATCCTCTTGGGTGTACAGCCCAATCAGGATCGTCAGTAATAATCCAAATGATGTGAAGACTTCCGGTCTTCAACCACCGTCTTCATCTTCGACATATCGTCGAATCGGTTATTCAGAAAGGGTGTAAACCCGGCCTTCCCGAACAACCCGCGTATATTAAAAACGAATGTTACACAAACACAACATACGCCTCATTTCAATGCAGAATATCCTTTTATTCACGAAATCACATTCTTAGGGAAAGGTTCCCATTAATTTTATCCAAGATAAATTCATTAATACTTATCCTTTAATCTTCCTTTGGATGTCGTTTCAAAACCAAATTATGGTTTTCTAAACCAGTCGAGATTAGCGAACCACACCGAAGTAATTATTTATTTTATTTCCCAATCCCAACCTATTCATCCCATGAAGCAAAACTGGTAATACTCCATATCTAACACCACGGTGTTATCGGTAAAATTAGTTACCATTTCACGTTCAAATCTAATTAAAGATTTAACTATCGCTTTGGAGCCAAACTGGTGGTACTCCATTCTCGCTTATTTCCTAAATTTGATAATTTAGATTATCCATTCACATTTCAATTTAATTGCAGATTCATTAAAACTCCTTTTACAGGGTTAAAGAACTAATGTCATTTAAAACACAGTTCATGATAAACCCATGAATCAATTCTATTTACAACCCATTTCAAATCCAATTTATTAATTTAAAAATAAATGGGTTTTAATTTTAGTTCAAAATTAGTTCATTTCGATAAAAATCTATTTTTATCTTTTCAAATATGGAGTTTTTCATCCCAATTTTTCCCAAATCATTTCTTATGATTTTACACAAATTATTACTATTTTTAGTAATTTTATCAAGGCCCGTACAGTCGATTTCCATCAACGGCCATCGAACTGCACTTACAGCGACCTTTTTCAAATTTGATTTGGACGTACCTCCAAATCCAACTGTTAGATTTCAAATTTCTAATATTCGTTAGAAAGCTCTTTTCGATACGAACCCAACGGTTCTGGTTTTAGGAGAATCCGACGGTCGGATCTCCCATAATGTCCGTTTGAAATAAATGGTCGAAATTCACGAACTGCCGCGGCGCGGCGCGTTCTATTCAGGCCATTATATTATATATATATATAATATATGTAATATATATTTCGTCGATTTCTATTTAAAACGAATTTTATAAATAGGTTTAAATTCGTTTCAAAAACAATTTTAATTTCCATTTCAATTCAAATCAAAATTGAATTCTTCCTTATAAATTCGTTTAAAATTCATCTCTATTCAATTCAAATTTCAATTCAATTTGAATTCATTTAAATTCGGTTTCAATTCAATTCGAATTCGTTGTATATTCAATTCATTTCAAATTCATTGTATATTCAATTCATTTAGAATTAGTTTTATATTCAATTCATTTCGAATTCATTTTATATTCAATTCATTTCGAATTCGTTTTCAATTCAAATTCGTTTCGAATTCGTTTTATATTCAATTCATTTCGAATTCGTTTTATATTCAATTCAACTCAAATTGGTTTTCTATTCGATTCAATGCAAATTGGTTTTCTATTCGATTCAATTCAAATTGGTTTTCTATTCGATTCAATTCAAATTGGTTTTTTATTCGATTCAATTCAAATTGGTTTTCTATTCGATTCAATTCAAATTGGTTTTCTATTCGATTCAATTCAAATTGGTTTTCTATTCAACTCAATTCAAATTGGTTTTCTATTCGATTCAATTCAAACTGGTTTTCTATTCGATTCAATTCAAACTGGTTTTCTATTCGATTCAATTCAAACTGGTTTTCTATTCGATTCAATTCAAATTGGTTTTCTATTCGATGCAATTCAAATTGGTTTTCTATTCGATTCAATTCAAATTGGTTTTCTATTCGATTCAATTCAAATTGGTTTTCTATTCGATTCAATTCAAATTGGTTTTCTATTTGATTCAATTCAAATTCATTTTCTATTTGATTCAATTCAAATTGGTTTTCTATTCGATTCATTTCGAATTCGTTTTATATTCAATTCATTTCGAATTCGTTTTATATTCAATTCAACTCAAATTCCATTTCAAAATATTCGATTTCGAAATCACTTTTCAATATTCATTTTAAAATGAATAAAATCGATATAAATATCGTTCACGTCAAAATGGTGTCAATCTAATCAACACGGCTTCGTATATTTCTATTTTCAAATATTCTATTTCAAATATTTCTTTTTTAAATATTTCTATTTCAAATATTTCGATTTCAAATATTTCGTTCAACACATGACTAATCTCAACGGATGAGTACAGTCAACACATGAACCTTTATATTATATTGATAAAGATGTAAATTTTATTATTAAAATATTTCGTTCAACACATGACTAATCTCAACGGATGAGTACAGTCAACACATGAACCTTTATATTATAATATTCTTTATTTTCTAAATTGAAATGAGGCCCAATCAATCACCATATAATATTAATTATATGGATTTTCATACATCACACGTACATAATAGCATTGAAAAATAATCAACCATCAACCAAAGTGCACTACACTGTATAAGCATCAAATATAGATAACTAACGCTTATAACAGCCTGTCAATCAATCGATCGACATATTTAATCAATCAGGATGAGTGAACTTCAAATTTCATCCCAACACCCGTGTGGGGTTTCAAAAAATCAAACACAGATTTTATTTGTGCAGTTGGGCGATGTGTAAAATTTATCGTCCCAATCAATGTCCTTTAAATAGGTGTACATAAACAAACCGTCCGGTTTGTAAATGAATATTTTATTTTATTTTATTCACTTCCACGTTAAATTTTTTATTTTTAACGATAATTATTTTATTTCAACACATGAATTTCAATTCAGTTCATTTACACAATAAAAATGATATTTTTATTTTTCTAACATATTTTAGAAAATTTCGGCGGCATAACGGCACGATACTAGAAATGGGACGAGGCCTAGCCTTATCCCCGGTCTAGTGAAGGCCCACGCCATTCACACATCAATCAAATCAATTTTATTTCATCAAACAATTCAATTCAATCAAATAATCTAACTAATTTTTGCAATCAAACAAACAAGTCCATGGTCTGTGGACGATTGTGTCGGGTGCTACTAAACACCGTCTGCATCCTAGTATATATATATAACTAGAAAAGAAATTGAAGAGTGAGAAATTCTCACCGATAGCTATCCCAATCCCACGACTCTTCATTTATAGAAATCTTCGTCGTTCTCGCCTTTTTGTCATCTTCGTTGCCCGTAGCCACTACATATGTAAAAATCGAATTTTTACTTCGCTATTCAATATATAAAAATCGAATTTTCATTTTGCTATTCAATATATAAAAATTGAATTTTTACTTCGCTATTCAATATATAAAAATCAAATTTTTACTTTGCTACTATATAGATAAAAATTTATATTTTTACAACGCTACTATATAGATAAAGATTTCGCCTTTTCAAATTTAAAGATTTCGCCTTTTCAAATTTCAATAAAATAAAAATCATATTTTTATTTCTACTTCATATGTATTTTTAAAACGCTCCATTCTATATAAAAATCCTATTTTTATATTTCATATATAAAGATCGCATTTTTATTTCTTCACTATAGAAATTACATTTTTACTCTAACATATAAAAGATTATATTTTTCCCTTTCATAAAAATCTTAACTTTCAAACAAACAAGGATCCTATTTTCCATATGTAAAAATTTCATCTTTTTCAATTTAAAAATGACATCTTTTTCAATTAAAAGATCTCTTCATTTTACTTTTATATAAATCATTCTTCTATTTCTAAACGGTTACAGATTTAAAGATCACATTTTCATAAATAAAAACACTTTTTTATGTTAAATAAAAAACTGATTTCCTCCTTTGTATTATATAAAATAAAACCATGTTTTTTCTTTTTAAAATAAAATAAAATTCAAAAATACAGTAAAAGAACTCACCTTGATTGGTGAAAACTGAATCTTGCGCCAAAGAGGGGGGGGGGGGTTCAGATGCGCAGCGGTCGGAGAAAGGGGGGCGCGCTGCGTCGGTGGGCTCGGGCAGGTGGTCGTGGGGCAGGCGATGGTGAACTCGAGGAGGGGAGAGGCGGTTCAGGTGGGTGCGGGGTCTTCGAGCGTCGGCTGGAGGGAGGATGGGTGCGTCGGGGGGGCTGTCGCGAGGTCGCGGTGGAAGGGGGGTTCGGAGGTGGCGGCGATCGATTGGGGGGGCGCTCCTCCGATCTTCGTTCTTTTTTTTTATGAATGAATCGAAAAATAAAGGGGGGCAGAGTATAAGGGGAAGAGGGTTTTATTTTTATTTTTAATTATTTTAATTTGAAAAGGTTGACTTTTACATACGACCTCTAAACGAGGTCCACCGCCTGTCGTCCATAACGTTTTACCCCCATTCCGAACATAATGGGATATGTATCGTAAGCTGATTCGATCGTTACAATCAGTTTCCGTCAAAATCAACATATAACTCTATATATTGAATTTGAACGCGCATTTCAATTTACCAGGGTCACATACTAACTCGAAAAATTCCCAAAAAATATTTTCTAGCTTCGTATTGACGATACGGTCCTAACAAAACTAGTTTCGTCGAATTCCGAGACCGTTGGAAAAATGCTCATTTTCCAGTCGATTAAAATCAACTAAAACTGGTCAAACGCGTTTTCCTTTGCCACTCTCACATATTGATTCGAAAAATTATGAAATTTGGAATCTAGCAATAATTTGACATCACGGATCCAACAAAAGTGGTTTCGTCGAAATCCGAGGTCGTTTGCAAAATCTCCATTATTAAGGGCCTGAATTCCATAGCGACTATTCAGAATTTTCAACTAGACATATCTTTTGATCCCCGCTATGAAATTTTGATTTTTTGGATTCGTTGGAAAGATATTCTCAATTAGATCCTATTATTTTTGGTTTCACTAAAATCCGGATTGTTTTGCACCCGATACATTCAATTGAAGTTTGAAATCGAATTATCGAACTACCGCGCCATTTTCAATTCTATTTATAATTATAAATAATTATTTATATTCTAACGACGACGCGTATAAATATATATGTTTGAATTATATTCAAATAAAATTTCTCGTCGATACTATTTAAAATAATTTATTTTAAATATGCAAAATTCGCTAAAATTGCCAAAAAAAAAAAAATTAACTGGCCCAGATTTTCGGGTTGTTACACTCTTAATCCATTGACATTAGGTACAACTATTTTCCCATTCTTTCTAAGCCATCCATCTCGATCTAGCCCATACTTGTTCATCTCCTCGTCGATACCCATCTCTAACTTGGAGATGATTTCCAATAGGTTAGGATCGTTCTTCTGACTGGAACCAATCCGCTCAATCAAAGCGGGTCTGATCATCAAACTTGCTAACATTTCTGGATCCAATTCGCACTTTGGTCTGAAATCGTATCCCGCGATATACTCTAGTTGCTTCCACTCAAGAAACATAGCCCCTAAACTGGTATGTCTCCTACTCAGTGCATCAGCTACCGCATTGCTCTTTCCTGGTGTATATGCGATATCGAAATCATAGGAAGCTAAGAATTCTAACCATCTCTGCTGTCGGAGATTTAGATCCTTCTAGGAGAAAAGGTACTTCAACGATTTACAATCAGTAAACAACTCGAATCTTTCTCCCAAGAGATAATGTCTCCACATCTTCAACGTGAATACGATCGTTGCCAATTTCAAATCATGGGTAAGATATCATTTCTCATGCGGTTTTAGTTGCCGACTAGCATAAGCTACAATCCTACCTCCTTGCATCAATACAGCACCTAACCCGGTACCACATGCATCTATATATAATGTCATCTCTTCATTCCCCTTAGGAATGACTAACACTGGTGCACATGTCAACTTTTCCTTTAGACTCTTGAATGCATCCTCGCACTTTTAGTCCCAGACGAAAGCTTGATTCTTCTTGGTCAACTGATTCAACGGTGCTGCTATCTTGGAGAAGTCTTGGATAAACTGACGATAATATCCAGCTAATCCCAAGAAACTTCTTACGGCTGTTGCATTCTTGGGCCTAGACCAATCTTGTACCATAGCCACCTTCGCAGGATCCACGATAATACCATTCTATGAAACAACATGGCCCAAGAATCTCACTTCCCTCCTCCAGAAGTGACACTTAGAAAACTTTGCTTTCAATTGGTGTTTTCTCAACACCTCCATTACTATTCTCAAATGTTCCTTGTGTTCTTCTTCTATCCTCGAATAAACCAAGATTTCGTCTATGAACACAAGAACAAACTTATTCAATTGATCTCTGAATACCCTATTCATAAGATCCACAAAATATGTTGGTGCATTAGTCAACCCGAATGGCATGACCAACCACTCATAGACACCAGACGGCGTCCGAAAGGCCGTTTTAGCTATACTCTCAGCTTCCACCCTAGGATGATGAAAACCTGTCGCGAGATCCAACTGGGAGAACACTCTCATGCCACGCAACTGATCAAACATCATCTATCCGCGGTAGAGGATTCTTATTCTTCCTCGTCACCTTATTCAACGCGCGGTAGTCCACACACAATCGAAGGGAACCATCTGCCTTGGTAGCAAACAGAACTGGTACTCCCCACTCAGAAACACTTCTTCTGATAAACCCCTTCTTCAAAAGATCGCTTACTTGCACCCGAAGCTCTCTCTGCTCCCTTGGTGCCATACGACGAAGTGGCATCACTATAGGTTTGGCATCTTTCACTAATTAAATACGAAACTCAATATCTCGGTGTGGTGGAAGTCCAGTCACTTCCTCGAAGACGTCCGGATACTGGCCAGCCACGGGCACATATGAAAACTCATCATGCGGGATGTCGAGGGAATTTAGAAAACTAGCCATTACCCCATCACTAGGTAGACCACCAAACACTGCCCTCCGCCCATCATCTGCTCTAACTGTCAACAAAAATCCATCACAGTCTATTACCACCCCGTACCTTTGGAGCCAATCGACTCCCAAAATAATGCCAAACCCAGTAAAGCCCAAAACAAAGCAATCACAAGCAAACATACATCCATGACTCGATAAGACCACATTACGACAAATCATACTAAGGCAAGTCGAACCACCGATCGGGTTCGTCACAACTAAAAGTCTATCGACTATCTCGGGTTCCAATCCTAACCTATCTACCAGGTCACTAGATATGAAGGAACGGGAAGCCCCAGTATCAAACAGTACTCAAACAGGAACATCATAAACAGAAAGCATACCTTGAATGATGATATTCTTTCCTTTCTCCGCCGCAGTTGGGGCATTCGACGAAGAAGGATCACATTAATAGCATACGATTTCACAATCTACTTCTCTTTAGGGGGTTGCAGACATTTATCCTTGTGATGTCCCACTTGGCCGCAGTTGAAGCACTTCCTGTCCGCTGACTTTGCTCGACATTCTTTAGCATAATGGCCCTTTTTGCTACATCTAAAGCAGTCAACATCTTTCTTACTCTTTTTCTGACAATCCTTAGCTTGGTTCTGCTTCCTCTTATTCTGAGAATTATTCTTGCCTCCACCGCTTGCTTGTGGCTTTGGCCCCTCTGCAGATATATGATCTCAGTGAATTCCCAACAATCGATTCAAAAGTCTCATCAGTATGGTTTATAAGCCTTTCCCCCAAGTACTGATCTAAGCCTGTTATGAACTTCTCATTCTTCTTCTCGGGAGTATCAATAAGGGATAATCCATACTTGGATAAAGTATCGAACTCGGCAATATATTCCGAGACTACCCTACCATTTTGCTTAAGCTCCAAGAACTTCCTAAACAATTTTGACTTCTGGGAAGCTGGGATGAACTTATCACTGAATCGGGCCTTGAATTGATTCCAAATAACTTGATTCTCAGGGGTAGCTGCCTTAATAGCATTCCACCAATTCATTGCCCATCCTTGCAGCTGACAGGATGCTAGCTTCCTCTTCATCGCGTCTTCAATTCCTAGATCCTCGAAGATACGCTCACAACTATCAAGCTAATCCTGAACTTCTACAGCCGATTCCATTCCATGGAACGACTTCCCACCAAGACTTGTATAATCCTTACAAAGCTTAGCGAAACCGGCCCTAGGTGCCTGCACCGCTGCACTACCACCATTAGCAACATTAGGAACTGCTCCTTACACATCTCTAAGTATCTCTCTCATGAAATCAGTGAACATCGTCCTTATATCAGGAGCATTCCCATTATTAGCTCCTCTACCAGTACCCCTCTTATGTCGGCTCATCATTCAATCTGTAAGAAGAAAACGATTAACCATCTTTTCAGTGGTGCCAGTGCAGTGTGACTCCATCCTTAAATATACTAATAGTGTGTGTGTATATATATATATATATATATTGAAAACCAAAATATCACAAATACGCGCTCTCATATACGTAGTGCGGGGCGGGCCGTCACACTTGGTATCAGAGCCCTAAAATAATATCTTAGAATTTTACAAATTTTTCCAGATTTTTCTGTGTTTTAATTTCGCTAATTATCACTAATCACCCCTAGTTAGCCGTAATTAGTGAAAAACAATGCAAATCACTCACCTTAGCCACAAATAAAACTTAGATCTGAAACTATCTCTGATTTGGGTCGAATCTCTATGCAACACAGCAGCCCCAACTCTGATTTGGTGCTATTTCTCCTTGATTTGACGTAGATTAGCTTAATCCTTGATTAGAGAGCGATTTGGGATGAAATTAGAAGGTGGAGGCCATGGTTAGGGTTAGAGAAATGTTTTAGGCGGTTGAGAAAATGAAAATAGATCGTTTCCTAACTGATTTCAGCCTCCTCATAACCCTAATCCCGAAATGGGTTATGGGCCTAGCTGCTAATCTCCCTAATTAGGCCCGGTTAAGCTGTTTTTCACCTTCTAAACCTTATTTCAGCCATATCTCCCAAACGGTCAGTCCGTTTGGCTAATGTGACGATCTACGAAAAGGTAAACCATCATCCGGATCTAATGGAAATGGTTTGAGGTCCAAAATCCTTACCAATCAAAAGTTATGGGCAAAACAAGATTCGCCAGGGGCAAAATGGCCATTTAAAAATCGGCAAAAATCGCGAACATTGGAAATGACCCCAATAGCCGTTCCCCAAAGTTACACGACCATACGACTTCGTATGAAAATGAAATAAATATTCTACGATCCTTCCATGCGTAGAATGCGGGGAAATGTCGGCTGGTGCGGGGCGGGCTGTCACAATTAGTGGTTAGTCATGTGCTCATGGGAGCAATGTTTGGGAGCTTAGTTGAGATGGCACCGATGGCTAAAGTTGAGAAGAAGAAGAAGGTTGCAATAAGGTTAAAGGAAGAGATTCTTGAAAATAATAGAAGAAGAAGGGACGAGAACACCCATCAAAAGGAGAGATCTAGAAAGAGTTGCAGTGTAATAATTAAGCAGGATATTATGCCAAGGATTGCAAGTTTAAACGCTTGAAGGGAAAGTTCTTATTAGTGAGAAAGCGGGGGAATATCAGTAGGGACTGCCCACTGAGGACTAGAGTTACATCTCGAAATACTACCCGGTTGGCTCAGGCATGTGCATTGGAGGCGACTGCGTCTACAGTGGGCATTAAGACAAGGGAAATAAGGTCGTATTTGAAGATGTGTTATCTGCTTTTGGTTTTCCTGTTCGTTCTTTATTTGGTTTCGAAGCATCCCACTCTTTTTTTTCTAGTACTCTTTTAGATATTCTACACCTAGATGTTAGCGCAGTCAGGTACTCTGTAACCCCCACCTCCGCCAGGGCCACTCACGAGTGATTGCACTAGCTTTGGAGGGGTGTTGTCTAGGTAAACATGCACAGAGATATCACAAGACAGAACATAAATAAATAAATAAATAAGTAAAGCAGCGGTAGAAATTTAAAAACCATAGTTAACCATTTCAAAACCAAAGTCAACTTACATCAAAATACTTAGTCATCATTTTCCAACTACCACAAGTCTAGAAAACATAAACTGAAAATAACATAAAGTAAATTATCCCCAAAATAGATGTGGTGAAGCCATAGCAAGCTCAAGTCCAAACCGTACATGAGCTGTCAAGAAAGCAAGCCAAATGTAAAAGCTAAGCACTAGTGTTCCCTCCCTGAGAACCTGGGTGTGGAAACGGAAGAAAAGAGGCGAAAGAAAAAGGGTCAGTCATAAATACTGGTAAGTCCTACCTACTATTAGTATAAAAACTAATGAAGTTAACTAAACATGAGAAACTGAGATGAAACATAAAGATAGTAACTAACTGGCATGATAAATAGATAACAAGGTAGATCAAGTGTGTCATCGCATATAGAAGGTTTAGTTTTTGCACCAAAAGTACTAGTATTCTAACCCATGTCAAGTATAAACAAGAAATGATCCCTTGGCCCAATATCATGAGATGACCCAAGTCAAGGCCCAACTATACGATCTAGTTGATCGGCTCCCTATAAGCCTAACTCGTCGAGTGTCGGTGTCATACGGCCCAATCATGGAATGTAGTCAACTGTGCTAGGTCCACCCTAGAGTGTATCAAGTCCTAGGGTGCCAACCACTGACACAAATCAAGCACGCACAGTCTAAACCTACTGGTGCCCATGTCTGTTTTTTTTTCAACTCCGGACTATGTGCACGACCATAGCCCGCCTGAACCTACACTGGCGCACCTACTCAGCCGTCTTTCTGGTCGCTTACAATCTGCCCAGTAATCGTGCCCCACCCTAGCCTAGTCCCTAGGGTATCGTGATACATCCAAGAGGGTTACTGCTGAAAAGGACCACGTAACTAGGGTTTCTAACGGGTTAAGTGTGGTTAACCCTATCCAATCTTGTATCAAGTTGGTTAAGTGTATCCAAGTGGTTCATGACTTAACCCTATCATGTGGCATTAATTAACTTAATGCGCCCAACCTCTCACATTAGACTTTGTTGTGGTTACTGGATGTGCCGGGCGTGTCCGGGCAGCTTTACACCACAACCTAGTCTAACCTCGGGTTTCAAGAGCGATATGACCAACTACTCACATTGGGTCCTATTGTTTGTAGCCACTGGATTTGCTGGACGGTTCCGGGCAGATTTACGCTACAAACTCAACCCAACCTCGAGTTGGCCACTTTATGGTTTTCTACATGTCATGACCACATTCAAGTTTTCAAGCATAATCAATTTTCATGTCATATTTTCAAGTCATGTTTTTTCATGTCATTTCAAGTTCGCCTAACTACCCATAACATATTCCCATCGCACGTAAATTCGCATCAATACAAATAGATCAAGAAGGGGAACATAACAATATGACAAAGATGAGCATAAGGTGGTAAAGTTGGTCATAAGTTAAACATGATGATATTAGAGGCAAAGGTGTTCATCACAACTAGCATATAGGATTATTGGCCTCAAAAACATGTATGACATCAAACTTAGAAAATAGGGTGATAACATGGTAATAGTTGACATAGAGTGATAAACTTGTGACTAGCATATAGTTCAACATCATAGGCAAGTTAACATCAAGGTTATGAAGGGTTCTATGTTGCATTATGCATAATCCCCAAATAAAGCTCATAGCTTTCTACCCAAAAATCAAGATGAACGGTACTAGGTTCATGATAGTTCCACAATCATAGATCAAAAGAGTCATGAATGGATCTATGCATACAATGATAGACCAAAGACAAGTATTACTCAAGAATATCATTTCAACTTGCTACATGTTCATATTAATTTCATAGTTTAAATCTAAGAGTAGAGTGGGGCTTACAAATCGTGGCTATGAGAACAAGAACAAGATAGAGACGTTGTAGAAGCTCTAGGAATGATGTAGTAACACTAGAAGCCTTGAGAAATAAGTAGCTCCTTTGATTTGATGGAGAAAGATTGCTCCTTTTGCCTTAGATCTAGTTTAGAACTCTCAAGCTCTCTTTGATGAAGATGGAGGCCATGATTTGGAGCATTTTGGCAGCACTTAGTTGTTAGAATGATTTGTGGTGGTTTAGGCTAGGTCTTAGGGTGTTTTTATAGGAGTAGAGACAAGTTTAGGCCATAGGATTAACTCTAGTTTAGATCTGAACCCTCAAAATCCGTCACAGGCCAACTGAACAGACCCAAAGGAGCAAACAGGTGCACCAGGCAAACATGGCCGACCAGGGAAGTCGACCCCCAGGTCGACACCCAAGTCGACTGGGCAATCGACTCCCCAGTCGACCTAGGGCTGGGCGGGAAATTTTCCCATCCAATCTGTTTGGGGCTGAATTTGAATTTCGGGCTGAATTTTGAATTTTCTGAAATCTTCTATGGACCATATCTTGGTCATACGGACTCCGATTTTCGAAATTTCGGACTCGTTTTCAAGCAGAATTTCAAGATGAACGCAATGGCGTAACCCATTCCCATTGATTCTTAACTTATAATTTAATTCTGCCCTGATTTCTTGTTTTAACATGTTATAAAAATTCGGGTTGTTACATTCTCCCCACCTTAAAGGATTTCGTCCCCGAAATCTCCAAATTAGGAAGAACGTATCCTACCATCCATCATCCATCTACTCAAAACATCATCCACAAGCAATCATTATCCTTAAAAGATTTCTAATGTTGTATGAACATATGCAAAAGTGTGTGTATATGCACCTATCTAATGCAAAAATCAGGCGGTTACTGACTCAGTAAACCTCCTTAATGCAGAATATGTTAGTGAAATGAGTCCAAATGTATGCAAATTCCTAACATAATTTATAATCTCTACATGAGTGAACATAACATTCATTCATATGCAACATCCACGTGATAGCATAACAAGTTTCATCCATGAATAAGCATAAACACTCATGCATATGCAATATGAAAGTGTGTGAGCCGATCTTAGTGCCTAACGTGTATCATGCATCCACGAGTAACCACTTGCAAGCACTTGCAACCATCAAGCATAACATGTTTCAAATACATGTTTCATCCAAAGTGTTTCTACCTAAGGTTCTCATGACAAGATTAACGAAGTAACAAGATAAACATGGATAGAAAAAGAAAGATATGCTAACAAGGAAAAGAGATTGAGAATGTACCCTCAAAAAGAAATGGATAAAGCCCACACATCTTCTCCTCGGTTTCCCAAGTTGCATCTTCATCGGCTTCACTCCACTGAACCTTTACTAACTTGACTTCTCAATTCCTCAGCTTCTTGATCTCCGTTCCCAAGATACGAATCGGAGCTCGCCTCAGGGTTGCCTCTTTCTCTACCTCCACGTCTTCAAGAATGCTAGGCTCAACTACTTCGGTTGATTCATGTAGGCATTTTCGGAGATGCGAGACATGAAAGACATTGTGCACTCTAGCCAACTTCTCGGGCAATTCCACCCTATAAGCCATTTGCCCAATCTTCTCGATGATAGGGAAGGGTCCTATGAACCTTGGTGCTAGCTTTCCAACTACCCCAAAATGAACCACATTTCGCAAGGGAGAAACCTTCACAAAGACCATATCTCCAACTTCAAACTCTAAGTCTGTCCTTCGCTTGTCTGCATAGGATTTCTGTCTGTCTTGGGTCCATCCGCCTTCGAATCAACTCAACCTTCTCGGATGTGTCCCTTATCATGTCGGGCCCAAGTATAAGCTTATCCGTCGTCTCCCACCAAAATGTTGGTGACTTGCACGGCCTCCCATACAAAGCTTCGAATGGTGCCATCCCTATGCTTGCTTGGTAGCTGTTATTATAAGCAAACTCTACGAGAGGAAGGTGGTCTTCCCAAGTGCCACCAAAGTCACGAATGCATAGCCTCAACAGATCTTCTAGTACCCTATTCACCCTTTCGGTCTGACCATCCGTCTGTGGGTGATAGGCTGTACTTAAATTCAATCGCGTACCCATCGCTTCTTGCAAACTATTCCAAAATTGGCTAGTGAAGATTGGGTCACGATCGCTAACTATGCTAGAAGGAACTCCATGCAATCGCACTATCTCTCGAAGATAAACAGATGCTAGCCATGATGCGGTCCTCTTGCTCTTCACTGGAATGAAATGAGCGCTCTTCGTGAGTCTATCCACTATGACCCATATGCTAGTATTCCCATTCCTTGATTTCGGCAATCCATCCATAAAATCCATAGAGATACTTTCCCACTTCCATAGCAGGACCTCAAATGGATGCAGTAGCCCACAGGGCTTCTTCGACTCGGCCTTTACTTGTTGGAAAACAATGCATATAGAAACAAACTCTGCAACATCCTTTTTCATCCCAACCCAAAAGAAAATGCACTTCATATCCCGGTACATCTTATCCCCTCCGGGATGTATGGTCATCCTCGAGTGATGCGCCTCCTCAAGAACTTTATTTACTAAGTCTCCCACTTGTGGGACACATAGTCTTCCATCACGCCTTAGCCACCCCTTGTCATCAATAGTATATCTAGCGAGGTGACTTGACGTCTCACTACGAATCAACTTGTCCATGATCTCGACTATCTGCGGGTCTTCCCTCTGTGCAGTCCCAACTTGATCAAGAAGTGTAGGTCTAAGCTCAAGGGATGCTAACGAACCAGTCATCGACTCAACAACAGGTGTAAAATCAAAGGTTGCCAAGAACTCTAGGCTCTTCATCTCAACAAACAAGGGGCTCAAAGTCAACCTTCTTCTACTTAGCGCATCCGCCACAACATTACCCTTGCCAGGGGTATAAGCTATATCGAAGTCATATGATGCCAAGAATTCCATCCACCTCTGCTGCCTTAGATTCAAATCTTTCTACGAGAAGAGGTACTTGAGCGACTTGTGATCCGTATATAACTCAAACCTTTCACCTAGAAGATAATGGCGCCAAGATTTGAGTGCAAAGACGATCGTCGCCAACTCCAAATCATGAGTGGGATAGTTCTTCTCATGAACTTTGAGTTGCTTACTCCCAAAGCATATCACTCTCCCTTCTTGCATCAGGACAGTGCCTAATCCTGTGCCACATGCATCGGTGTACACGGTAAACAACTTCCCTCCATCGGGTAATGCTAGAACTGGAGTTGTGGTGAGGGCTTTCTTGAGCCTTTGAAAAGCAAGCTCACACTCTAAGTCCCATGCAAAGACTAAGTTCTTCTTCGTTAACTTAGTGAGAGGGGCTGAAATCTTAGCGAAGTCCTTAATGAACTTCCTATAAAATCCTGCCAGGCCGAGAAAGCTTCTCACTTCAGTTGCATTCTTCGGAACTTTCCAGTCTTGTACCGCCACTACTTTAGCGGGATCCACAGCTATGCCTTGCTTAGAAACTATATGCCCAAGGAACCGAACTTCCCTTCTCTAGAAATGGCATTTGGAGAACTTGGCTTTTAACTGATGAGCTCTAAGCGTATCCATAACCTCCTTGAGATGTGTAGCATGCTCTTCCTCGTCCTTAGAGAAGATCAGAATATCATCCACGAAGACAACCACAAACTTGTTAAGGAACTCCCTAAACACCCTACTCATCAAATCAACGAAGTATGTGGGTGCATTAGTCAAACCGAATGGCATGACGAGCCATTCAAAGAATCCATCTGGAGTCCTAAACGCAGTCTTGTCAATACTATCCTCAGCCACTCTAAGCTGATGGAATCCGGTGGCTAGATCGAGTTGAGAGAAAACAGAAGCACCTACAAGCTGGTCAAAGAGATCACCAATCCTCGGTAACGGGTGCCTATTCTTCTTTGTCAGCTTGTTTAACTCACGATAATCAACACATAGACGAAGCGAACCATCCGCCGTAGTAGCGAATACCACAGGAGCACCCCATTCAGAAATGCTTCGCCTAATGAAATTTTTCTCAAGCAACTCCTTGATTTGCTTGCTATGCTCTCTTCTTTCTCGCGGTGCCATGTGCCTAACAGGCAATGAAACTGGCTTGGCATTATCAACAAGATAAATACGGAAGTCTATCTCGCGTTTAGGGGGTAACCCCTTCACCTCATCAAAGACATCAGGATATTCTCAGACCACCCTCACAGATTGAAGATTGTCAATAGACGAGTCGAGGGATTCAAGATAACATAACATGACGGGATCCATAGGGATACAAGAAATCTCTAGGGTATTGCCAAGGCGAGTCATAAGCCTCACGACCCTATGCTCACAATCGAGAATGGCTCCATAACTGGACAACCAATCCATGCCCAAAATCAACCAGTATCCCATGAACCCGAGAACATAAGCATTACATGTGAATTCTACGGTCAAGATAGAAATCCTCAAATCCATACAAATCATAGATAGATGGGCGGAACCCCCAATTGGATTTGAAACACTAACGGGATCCTCAACTAGACTAGTACTTAGGTGCAAACTTTCAACAATGTCAGAAGAAATAAAGGTATGCGATGCGCCAGAATCAAATAAAGTTCGAACAGGAAAACCAGAAATGTAAACAAGGCTTTCTACAGAAATACTGCCTCGGTCCGGAGCTGGAGTAGTGTTGAGAGCATGCATCTGCCCTCCAGAAGGTCCTGCCCGCTGAGTCTGTCCTTGCCCCTGTCCTTGCTTCTTTGGGCAATCCTTACTGTAGTGTCCAGACTCTCCGCAATGAAAGCATTCTCCCAACTTCCTCTTCTTCTTCCTACAATCTTTGATTATGTGTCCAGTGATCCCACAGAAGTTGCACTTCCTTGTCTCCCTTGCCTTGTTGTTGTTGGCCTTGTTACCCTTGTTGTTCTTGTTGTTCTGGTTTCTCTGGTTGTTCTGGTTGCCTCCTCACTTGGAGTCCGCCTTCTTGGTTTGAGTCTCATTAAGCTTAACTTCTTTCTTGCCATTCTTATCATCTCCTTGAAGCAAGGCCATATCCACTAAGCTCTCAAAAGTGGCCCCCATGGGTATATGAGACATGGCCAAACCTTGCAATGGCTCATTCAATCCTCGAGCAAAGCGTAGAGCCTTCTTCTGAGGTGTGCTAACCATGTCTAAACCGAATCAAGCAAGCTGGTTAAACTTATTCACATACTCCCTTACGGTCATGTCCCCTTGCTTCAAAGATATAAACCTCTCCATTTGCAGATTCTCTTTAGCAGATGATAGAAACTTAAGCCCAAACCTCATCCTAAAGTCGGCCCAAGTCTCTATTGGACTAGTAGCGTTGGTGACTTCTCACCAATAAGCAGCTTCCTCTTTCAATAGCCATACTGCCAACAGAACTTTCCTACGATCTTCTTCATCAAAGATAACAAAAAGGTCTTCAGTTTCCCTTAACCAGTTTCTTGCCTCAACAAAAGTCTCTGTCCCAACAAAATTCTTGCCACCCATCGCCTTAAAGTCTTTGCAAATCTTCGCGAAATCCGCTTGTGGACGTGGAGGAGGAGGAGGAACCTCAGGTACGGGAGGAGGAGTGGGAGTGTTTGCTTGGCCGGCTCCATTTGCCCTAGCCTCTATGTACCTCCTAAACCAAAGAGGTACTGGTATTCCCTCCGGGATGATAAAGTTATCGGCCATACTGAAACGAAGTAAAGATAGATTTAGAACGAGGAAACAATGGATAGTGCTAATGGCTTTTGGGGAATAGCCTTTTAAAATAAACTAGACTTTCCTTGGAAAAATACTTAATTGGTTTTGAAAATAGTTTTTTTTTTTCAAAAGGGTTTTTAAAACTTTTGTCCGGTCTAGTAAACCTCAGGCTCTGATACCAAATGTAACACCCCACCTCCGCCAGGGCCACTCACGAGTGATTGCACTAGCTTTGGAGGGGTGTTGTCTAGGTAAACATGCACAGAGATATCACAAGACAGAACATAAATAAATAAGTAAAGCAGCGGTAGAAATTTAAAAACCATAGTTAACCATTTCAAAACCAAAGTCAACTTACATCAAAATACTTAGTCATTATTTTCCAACTACCACAAGTCTAGAAAACATAAACTGAAAATAACATAAAGTAAACTATCCCAAAATAGATGTGGTGAAGCCATAGCAAGCTCAAGTCCAAACCGTACATGAGCTGTCAAGAAAGCAAGCCAAATGTCCAAGCTAAACACTAGTGTTCCCTCCCTGAGAACCTGGGGGGGAAACGGAAGAAAAGAGGCGAAAGAAAAAGGGTCAGTCATAAAGACTGGTAAGTCCTACCTACTATTAGTATAAAAACTAATGAAGTTAACTAAACATGAGAAACTGAGATGAAACATAAAGATAGTAACTAACTGGCATGATAAATAGATAACAAGGTAGATCAAGTGTGGCATCGCATATAGAAGGTTTAGTTTTTGCACCAAAAGTACTAGTATTCTAACCCATGTCAAGTATAAACAAGAAATGATCCCTTGGCCCAATATCATGAGATGACCCAAGTCAAGGCCCAACTATACGATCTAGTCGATCGGCTCCCTATAAGCCTAACTCGTCGAGTGTCGGTGTCATACGGCCCAATCACGGAATGTAGTCAACTGTGCTAGGTCCACCCTAGAGTGTATCAAGTCCTAGGGTGCCAACCACTGACACAAATCAAGCACGCACAGTCTAAACCTACTGGTGCCCATGTCTGTTTTTTTTCCAACTCCGGACTATGTGCACGACCATAGCCCGCCTGAACCTACACTGGCGCACCTACTCAGCCATCTTTCTGGTCGCTTACAATCAGCCCAGTAATCGTGCCCCACCCTAGCCTAGTCCCTAGGGTATCGTGATACATCCAAGAGGGTTACTGCTGAAAAGTACCACGTAACTAGGGTTTCTAACGGGTTAAGTGTGGTTAACCCTATCCAATCATGTATCAAGTTGGTTAAGTGTATCCAAGTGGTTCATGACTTAACCCTATCATGTGGCATTAATTAACTTAATGCGCCCAACCTCTCACATTAGACTTTGTTGTGGTTACTGGATGTGCCGGGCGGGTCCGGGCAGCTTTACACCACAACCTAGTCTAACCTCGGGTTTCAAGCGTGATATGACCAACTACTCACATTGGGTCCTATTGTTTGTAGCCACTGGATTTGCCGGGCGGTTCCGGGCAGATTTACGCTACAAACTCAACCCAACCTCGAGTTGGCCACTTTATGGTTTTCTACATGTCATGACCACATTCAGGTTTTCAAGCATAATCAATTTTCATGTCATATTTTCAAGTCATGTTTTTTCATGTCATTTCAAGTTCGCCTAACTACCCATAACGTATTCCCATCGCACGTAAATTCACATCAATACAAATAGATCAAGAAGGGGAACATAAAAATATGACAAAGATGGGCATAAGGTGGTAAAGTTGGTCATAAGTTAAATATGATGATATTTGAGGCAAAGGTGTTCATCACAACTAGCATATAGGATTATTGGCCTCAAAAACATGTATGACATCAAGCTTAGCAAATAGGGTGATAACATGGTAATAGTTGACATAGAGTGATAAACTTGTGACTAGCATATAGTTCAACATCATAGGCAAGTTAACATAAAGGTTATGAGGGGTTCTATGTTGCATTATGCATAATCCCCAAATAAAGCTCATAGCTTTCTACCCAAAAATCAAGATGAACGGTACTAGGTTCATGATAGTTCCACAATCATAGATCAAAAGAGTCATGAATGGATCTATGCATACAATGATAGACCAAAGACAAGTATTACTCAAGAATCTCATTTCAACTTGCTACATGTTCATATTAATTTCATAGTTTAAATCTAAGAGTAGATTGGGGCTTACAAATCGTGGCTATGAGAACTAGAACAAAATAGAACAAGATAGAGACGTTGTAGAAGCTCTAGGAATGATGTAGCAACACTAGAAGCCTTGAGAAATAAGTAGCTCCTTTGATTTGATGGATAAAGATTGCTCCTTTTGCCTTAGATCTAGTTTAGAACTCTCAAGCTCTCTTTGATGAAGATGGAGGCCATGATTAGGAGCATTTTGGTAGCACTTAGTTGTTAGGATGATTTGTGGTGGTTTAGGCTAGGTCTTAGGGTGTTTTTATAGGAGTAGAGACAAGTTTAGGCCATAGGATTAACCCTAGTTTAGATCTGAACCCTCAAAATCCATCACAGGCCAACTGAACAGACCCAAAGGAGCAAACAGGTGCACCAGGCAAACATGGCCGACCAGGGAAGTCGACCCCCAGGTCGACACCCAAGTCGACTGGGCAGTCGACCTGGGGCTGGGGAGGTCGACTCCCCAGTCGACCTGGGGCTGGGCGGGAAATTTTCCCGCCCAATCTGTTTGGAGCTGAATTTGAATTTCGGGCTGAATTTTGAATTTTCTGAAATCTTCTATGGGCCATATCTTGGTCATACGGACTCCGATTTTCGAAATTTCGGACTCGTTTTCAAGCAGAATTTCAAGACGAACGCAATGGCGCAACCTGTTCCCATTGATTCTTAACTTATAATTTAATTTTGCCCTGATTTCTTGTTTTAACATGTTATAAAAATTCGGGTTGTTACATACTCAGTTGTAGTTTTGAACCTGTAGGAAGATCGGCTTATTTGTCTATGATATGTCAAAGTTTGAAATTCATGATCTTCGTTGTGGAGTTTGAATGCGTTGGTTATGTATTGCGATTTTCTGGAAAGGTCCGATTTTGGGTATATATTGGTTAGCTATGTACATGGCTACCCTAGATTGCAATAGAAGGATCCTCATTTTGAGCATAAGTGCTGGCGAACCCTAGAGGTTTATTATGATCCGAGAGGATCAGTTATGCTAAGTCATATTATTCCCTAGACCTATCTTCTGAAGAGTTAATTTCCATACCTGTTGTTATAATTTTTAAAAATATATTTGTGAAGGTCACTGGACTTCCACGTAGGATGAAATTAAATTTAGGACATATCTTCCTGACAAGGCTAAACTGATAGCTTTACCGCTAAGACATATGGCTCCAAAGGGAAGAGCGAGCTAAGTAAATAATCGACGAGCTATTGGTGAAAGATTTTATAAGAAAAGGTATTTTAGAATGGAGGGAACTAGTCATTTTTGCAACAAAGGCGAATGGCTCCCTTAAGCTCAGCGTTGGTCACAGAGAGTTGAATAAGTTGATGAAAAGGAGTTGTTACCCCTTGCCTTGTTTTGACGATCTGTTTGATCAACAAGTAGAAGCAAAGGTTTCCTCTCAACTTGATCTTGTTGCTCATTTTTACTAGTTAAGAGTAGTGGAAGATTGTAAAGACAATATCGCTTTGAGAAATACTTGACGAATTTTATCAGTAGCTAGTCATGCCCTTTGGACTAACTAATTCTCTAGTCCATTTTGTCGACTTGATGAGTAGGGTGTTCCAAAATGTTTTGAATAAGTTTGTTATGGTATTTGTTGATGATATTTTGGTCCATCCGAAAATTGAGGAGGATCATGCTTTGACCTTAGAGGAGGTTTTTAGTACCCTCCAAGCATAGGATCAAGACACAATTTTCAAAGTTCCACTTTTGGAGAGGCGAATTATTCTTTTTAGCACATATTGTTTTTAAGAGTGGGTTAGTTGTAGATCCAGCCAAAGTAGCAATAGTGCAAGACTGGCAAGTTCCTAAGAACACCATAGAAGTAATAAGTCTTCTATATCTTGCGGGTTACTATGTGAAGTTCATAAAGGATTTCGCTAGTATTTTAGTGCCTTTAGCTTGCCCCACCAAGAAGAATTTTGCCTTTCATTGGGATGAGAAATGAGAAGCACGTTTTAAGAGATTGAAGATAGCTTTAACCAATGCATAGGTATTGGCTCTATTCGATGGCAATAAGCATTTTACTGTAAACTCCGATGCATATGTTACTCGATTGGGAGCAGTTTTGATTCAAGAATGTAGGGTTGTATGTTATGCTAATAGGTAACTAAGGCCAATGGGAAGAAGTACCCTACATATGACCTTGAGTTAAACACCATTGTCTTTTCCCTTAAGTAATGGAAGCATTACTTATTAGGAAAGAGGTTTGAGTTGCTCACCAACCACATGTCATTAAATTACTTGTTCTCTCAAAAGAGATTTGAACCTAAGGAAATAGAGATGGACGGGGCTTATGACATTCTATGATTTTGGGATTTTATATACCCTTAGCAAGGGTAATGTTGTAGTTTATGGAATAAGTGGAAAGAAAGTGGTTTTAAGTTCTTTTTTGGAAGCACTTGGAAAACATAATCACTTTCGATTTCAAGCCCCCTACAGACCCTACCCTCGAATTATTAGCAACTTTGGGTGCTCAACCAACTGATCTTTTAGAGAAGATTGGTCTTATATAATGGGAAGATAAAGAGTTAGCAAATATTATAAATATGATTGGTGGAGGAGAGACATATGGGCTTCCACAATACTATTTTATAAACTCTAAAGGATGGTTGAAAAGGGACAGTAGACTATTTATACCCCATAACACAAACTTGATAAATGCGGTGTTGGGTGAAGCTCATTACTCTAGGATGACCATTTACCCCAGAGGAGACAAGATGTACGAGAACATGAATTGAGTATTTGTCCCGAAATGAAAGGAAAAGTAGCGAAATTTGTTGCTAGTTGTATAACTTGTTAATGAGTAATTGAGGGGTAGAAGAAGCCCAAGAATTGCTCCAACCATTAGACATACCACAAGGGAAGTAGAAAAGTGTGTGTATATATATATAATTATGTATATCTTACCCAGATCAAGAAAAAAAAGAGCACTTGGGTTATAGTCGATAGACTAACCAAATATGCTCATTTTTTTTCTTTAGAGTAAATTCACGATAGCACCTTTGGCAGCCTTATATGTGAGAAAATTCGTTCAACTACACGGAGTTCCCTCTAGCATAGTCAACAACCCACTTTTAACTAGTGAGTTCTAGGGGAGTCTCCAACATGCTTTGGAAGTCAAGCTGGATCTTTGCACAGCTAACCGCCCATAATCAGATGGGCAAACAAAAAGAGTGATCATAGTCTTATAAGATTTTCTTTAGATGAGCATCTTAGATTTTGATGGTACATAAAAGGAGCATCTAAAATCTCCTATAATACTAGCTATCAGGAAAGTATTGGAATGGTCCATTTGATGCCCTTAATGGTAGGCCTTAGAGATCACCACCTTATTAGTGGGATACCATAGATAGACTTATCATTGGACCTGATATGGTAATAGATACTTTAGAAAAAGTGGACTTGACTTGAATAAGGCCGAAGACAGCCCAAGTCCAACAAAAATCTTATGCAGTAAACTGAAAATCTGATTTATAGTTCAAAGTTAGAGATTTAGTGTTCATCAAGGTCTCCCCATTAGGGCATGTAATGAGTTTAGGTCAAATAGAAAGCATTCTTCAATGTTTGTGGGATCCTTTCCCGTAGCGGCTAAAGTTAGCAAGATGGCCTACAAAGTAGAGCTCCCGGAAAAATTGGTTGTAGTGCATGATGTTTTTCATGCCACCCACTGGAGAAAGTTTTTGCATGACATAGCGATTATTGCAGACAATTGGAATAGGTGGAGGTAGAGCGTGAGTCCTTAGTTCATTGCGTACCTACCGCATTATATGACATGACATCAAGCAAATCCATAACAAGGTTATTTGACTTGTCAAAGTTCAACAGGGAGAAGATTCAAAAGAAAAAACTTGGAAGTTAGAAGAGAGGATTCGAGCTTCCTCGCATATCTTTTTTATGGTGCGCTTTGAATATTCTATTTGAAGCTTTTCCTCAGTTTGGATCTTTGTGTATGCCTTAAGAGAGGCCAGATCTTAGGGATTGAGCCTATGGATGGTAGGAATGAATGTAAACGTGACTTTAGGACATGTGACGAATTATTGATACGAATAGTTGTAAGTGGATGAAAATTCTTTCAATTTACATCCAGTAAATAGGCATTAAAATAGGTTGATTGGCCAACAGGCAATTGCAAATGCATATGCATATGGATGTCTTATTTTACTTTATATTTTATAAATTTGTTTTATACATGGATAAGTGGTATATGGATATCACATATGGCTTGTGGATGATGGATGAAGCATGCATATAGAATTATCAGTTATCATTAGGATTTCCGCATACATTTGGACCAATGGCATAAGAATGTTCATATAAATAGGAGATTGGCTGAAGCAGTATGACACCTAATCTTTTACATTAGATATGAAAACATGCATTCCACGATTACATAATAACATAATTTGCATAAGAAATACAAAGGACAATGATTGTTGTGTGTGATATTTGAGTAACGGTAATAGATTTCATATGTTATTATCGGTTACATTTTTATGTCCTTGGAGATTTCAGGGATGCAATCCTTTAAGGAGAGGAGAATGTAACACCCCAGTAATTTTATAATAATAATAAATTAAATAAGAAATGAATTAAAAACAAAACTTCCACAAATGTCTTAATTTGGTTGTGGAAACTCAACTATTGTAACGAACCGCCTTTGTGCTCGGTCCTCGCCGGTAATTAAACCAACTTAAACTGTTCATAATTAAAGACGGATGGTTATGGGTACTAACATATTTGTACAAAAATAACATAACTTTTCTTTTCATTAATATTATATCAGAGTTACCAAGAACATCAGAGTACAACATAAGCTCAGCGGAAATAAACTCTTCAGCACACTAAGAAAACCCAAAATATAACTCTAACTCCAAACCGGCATCCAACTCTTGAAATCTCAACCTGCAAACTAAACTACTGGCTGTCCGTGCAAAATTATGGGCACCCAAAGTTTAGGTGTGAGAATAATAAACTCCAAGTCAGTCATGTGACTGGTGTGAGAACTCAAAACAGTTGTTTTTAGGGTTTATTTTAAAGTTGGGAAATTCACCAGACCACGCCACTGACGCGGAACGGGTTTACTCCATGTGAATTCTCATACACAGAAATTTGCAATGATTTTGAAAAATGAAGCTATCATAATCTCGCCCCATATCATACAATGCAAGTGCACATTAGATGGACGATTTTTGTCTTATGATAACCAATAATGCTTTAATACATGAAAATCCTCTTTTAATACAATAATCAGTGCATAGTGTTGAAACCATTTAACAAATAAATATATTAATCTTAGCGAGCGTAGTAACTATGCCCATATACATAGTTTACAAAACAAACGAAAGGCTCATATCGGTTGTTGGGTTTTCCAATATGATGGTTACAATATTAATCTTAGTGTTAGCGGCGTGGTCTGGTAAATTTTCCCAACTTTAAATAAACCAGAAATAAGAAATATTTTCGAATTCTCACACTAGTCGCACGACTGACCTAGAGTTTATTGTTTCCACACCTAAACTCCGGGTGCCCATAATTTTTGCATGGGCAGCTAGAAGTTTAGTTTGCAGGTTTAGATTTTAGAATTGGATTCAGATTTGAAGCCAGAGTTATGATTTGGGTGTTTCTTATTCCGCTGGAGAGTTTATTTCCGCTGAGCATACATGGTACTCAGATATTCCTTGTAATCTATGATATAATCAATGAAATGAAATAAAGTTTTGTTATTTTGTACAAATATGTAAGTAGACATTACAATCCGTCTTTGTGAACAGTTTAAGTTGGTTTAATTACCGACGAAAACAACCACGGGTTCAAGTCGTCTACCTCTATAGCCTCGTCTAGCCAACGACCGCAGCATTCACCATCTCAAGGTCGCACCATCTTCTCAGCACCACCATATGCTACCGAACCATGCTTCTTTCATCATCGCTGCTTCATTTCACAAGGTGAGTTCGTTACTCACGATTTACTTATTCCAAGAATGATAACTTCAATAGAAACTAAAATTTGGGTTGTTTTATTGTTGATTGTGTTTGGCAAAATGTTATTAACCTTGAATCTATTGCACTGTTTTGATATGCATTGTCACTGACTGAATTCATGCAGTCTAACAATTGCGGGTTGTTTTGTGACCTTAAGCTCCCCATTTCTCCTTTTTGCATGCTTCTTTTATGCTGGTCTGCACCAGAACATATTTGATGATTTTTGTCCACCATTTTGGGTCAGGTCCTAAGTGTTACATATTTAAAGATTCAGCTCGCAAATTGGAGAGGAATGTGAAGATGTGTATGCACGCGCAAGGCTCGATTGAAATGTAAAACTTTTATTTGTTTTGAAATTTATGTATTTATTTATGAATCTTCAGTTGTATATAAATTTTTTGTATAACTCTGATTTTGTATATAAATTCACTGTGAGATATAATGTAGTATATTATCCCGTGTTTGTGATTCTTGTGAATTTCCATTTAAACCCTGTAAGCTAAAATAACGAGCTGTCGTTTTGAGCGTTCTGAGTGGTTTAAATACCGACTTGGAGCGGTCAAAAAAGTAGATCATTACAACCATTGTGTCTATGGAAATTTTATGGATAATTATTATATATAACTTGTTATGATCAGAGTATGATGGAGAAGTTATGAGTGAAATAAGATTCTAAATTTTAAACTCAAACTTAAACTCAAGTTAAAACCTAGAAATGAAGAAAATAACATTAGTCGATCATTGCCTAGACGGTCGACCGTGGCAGTCGATTGCTCCTAAGGGAGGTCGGTCTGTGTCTTGACGTGGTTTTAACTCAACCTCGTATAGATAAATTCAGACACAATTTGTAACACCCCGCATTTTTAATATAATTAAAAATGAAATAAAATTTATGAAAATATGCTTATATAGGTAAATAATGGTGATGTATAATGAGAATTAATTAATACATGGAAGAGAAGAAAAATTAATTCGATAATAGTGTGTGTAACAGAGAAGATGTAAAACAAGGATATTTAATTTAAATATCAGGAATTAAGTAAAATGGACATCACCATTGCGTTCCTCTCGAAATTTTACATGAAATAGAGTCTGAGTTTTCGAAAATCGGAGTCCGTATGAAGGAGTTATGACCTCCCGAAGTTTCAGCGAAAAATCAGAAAACAGCCCACCTCAGAACAAAAAAAAAAAGACCAGGTCGACCCCCCCCCTTGGGGAGGTCGACTTGTAGCGACCTGGAGCGGGAATTTTGGTCCAGAAGCGGGAAATTCGCCCCAGAAGCTGTCCAGGTTCATTTTTGAGCACCTGGATGAGTTTTTGGGCCTGGTACGTTGGTCTAACACCTATATAAACATCCTAGGCTCATTGTAAACTCCACAACAATTCATGGCAAGGCCATGGCTCTCTTCTAACTTGATTTCTTCTTCCTCCTCGAGCTATTGATCTAAATAAATCATAGATCTATTCTTCTCTCTTCTCTCTACAACATCTATTCTTAAAATTAAAAAAAAAATGAGATCTAGAATTACTACAACCATGAATAAAAAGAAAAGAGGCTTAGATCTAAATCAATGCGCAAAGAGAAGGAATTCAGATCCGCAACCTACGCCGCATATGAAATCAAAGATAAATTTAATTGGACATGAAATCAGTCAAAGATGAATCAAAAGCAACAAAAAGGGAAAGGGGGAAATCAGTTCAAGGATTAATCCAATTCATAAATCAAAGGGGCAATCGAGGATCTACATTTTGAAGATGACAAACACTGTGAGTGGAGTTATAATGCACTTTTTGTGTAAAATTATTATTTATCGTTCAAACATTCCCTATGTAAACATGAAATGAAATTATTGAATCCATAATGTTTAATATTATCATGTGCTCGATTTTAATTATTATGCCTACGATTATGTGCCTCCTTTTATTCTTTCCCTTTTTGATTTTTAATAGCTAGGCTATCTCGAGCCTAGATCTATCATAAAATAAATACAATTGAATGATTATTGCAAGCGAAAAAGAGAAACGCTCGGTTTTGGGCTATGACATGAACTGGAGGGTTTGGTTATAAATTACAAAGAGGGTTGGGCGTAATATAACATTGACAAAACCTGAATGCGTAAACCAAATTTAGAATTATACGCATGAACATGATTTGGGGTTTGGCGTAGAATTGACATCATTGATTTAAGCATGAAATTGACTTATGGATTTGTTAATGGGCACATGTCTCTAGAATAAAACCTGTATTATAACTTGAATTTGGATAAGAACACAAACTTGATATGAATTGACATCTGGGATTTGACATGAAGTTTACATCTAGAACTTGAACATGAAATTGACATGAATATGAATTATGAATTTAATGATAGACGTAACCAGTTAATGGGATTACAATCATGAATATAAATTGGGTTTTTTTTTTGGTAAAGCTTGGATTTGGGGAATTGACACTTGACATCTAGATTGAACTTGATACTCGAATTTTGGCACTATTGAAATGCATTGAACATGAATATGGTTGAGTAATTTGTGTAATGTAAATAGGGACAAGATTATGAAACTTGAAATATGACATTTGGAATATGCTTATGAACTTGACATCTGAAACGGACACGAACATGGAATGAATTGGTAGTTGACATTTATAAGAACATGCTTGTAAGTGGGGTAATTAGCATAACATGAACTTAATATTTTTTTGACATGATTATGAACTTGACGTATGCCAATTAGAATAGACATGAACCAAACATGAAACGTGGCTAACCCGAGGTTAGGATGAGTTTGCGATGTAATCCTGCCCGGAACCGCCCGGCCTAACCAGTGGTTGCAAACAATAGGTCCTAATGTGAGAAGTTAGTCATATCGCGCTTGAAACCCGAGGTTAGACTGAGTTGTGGTGTAATTCTGCCCGGAACCGCCCGGCATAACCAGTGACCACAACAACAGGTCTAATGTGAGAGGTTTTGGTGCATTAATAATTAATGGCACATGATTCGTAGGGTTAAGTCATGAATTCAAAGACAACACTTAACCAAATCTGTGAATGAACGTTATAAGGAGATGGGGTTAAGTCGACACAAACATATGAACAAAACTTAACCAAAAACAGAAATAGGGAATGTTAACTACCTATTATAAATCGAAGTTGAAATAGTCGAAGGGTTAATTAGGGGGTAAACCTGTCCTAGGGACAGAGAAAGACTATGACTTAAGATGTAATGTAAGACCTGAAGGGTGGGATAACCTATAATATGGGGTAAGCTAAGCAAGAACTGTGGGAAAACACCCATGCGCTATCACTGAATAAAAGAGAACTTAAGTTATGCTTGAATTCATGGGAAAACCTTAGTCAACAAGTTGAGTTATAAAGTGAGAATATGTGGTCTGATGTCTAAGGTAACGAGAATTGACTAAGTAAAACAACGAGAATGATAACTAAGTAACAAGCCTTAGTTAATAGGAACTAAGCAGTAAACCTTAGTTAAGAAAACGGTCGAGAACGGGAACTAAGTTGTAATCCTAGTTAAGGGGACTAAGTGGTAAACCTTAGTTAACAAGATTAACGGGAAAGGAAACTAAGTGGTAAACCTTAGTTAAGAACAACTAAGTAAAAATTCTTAGTCAAGGAAACTGAGCCAGTACATAAATAGATGAATGACCCGATACGGTAGATCATCGCTTAACAAACACACGAGGAGGAGCGAACGTTTATCTGATTTCGAAAAAGGCTCCAGCGGACTGGGTTACGGAGCACGTAGCTTCGGGGAACGTGAGGGTACTCTTGGTATCCCTCTGTAGGTTGTCGATGATCCGCCTGGGCTCACAGAGGTTAAGGTCTGCGGTAGGAGAACCAAGAGTATGCCTTGGTTGCAATATAAGGCAACCTAAAGACTAGGATGGACTAGCGTGAGGCGGTGATATCTTGTTTAGCCCTGTGATAGCACTCGTTGTCTACCTACCATCTTCAGTCAATCGTAGTACGTATACGGAAAGGCAGAGAACTCCCAACAGACCATATACTTGCTATCTAGTTGTGGGTGGGGCTGGCCAATAGGAAATGGGGCATAGGTGGTAGGAGTACAGTTCTCATGCTTGATTTTCTTGGATTGCCTTTCATTAGTTGAGGGAGGGGTCACGTGGGACCATAACCACTGGTAGAAAAACAGACCTTATCATCTTCATCGGCAGATAACTTAAAGCTCTCGACCGAGTTCCGTATTTCTTGATTTAGCCCTGTCACGGGACTCGGGCCGCACATATAGTGTATATGTGCACCTAGACATCGGAAACGATTCGCGATACATACATGGGAAAAGGGCGTTGTTCGACAGGTAGCATAATCCCTAGTAGTCCTAGGTGGCATAAACCCTAATCGAATCTAGAAAACGTTCAATAGGTAGCATAATCTCTAGTGGTCCTAGGTGGCATAAATCCTAGTTGAACACTCGATAGTTCATGATAAGGAAACCTAGCCAGATCAAGGGTGGCAGTCCAAATGATTTCAAGAATGGTGGCACTACGTTGAAGTTGTATAGAATTACGTGATAAAGCCCGTACGATATACGGTAAGGGACTATACGTATACATGGAAAGGATTATATGAGTTGGGGAAAAAATTACATATACGATGCATTAGGTTAAGTCTACTAGTAAGTAGACGAGAATGACATGGGTTTGGCCTTGGGTGCTAATATTGTGAATAACCTAATAAACAAGAAATTATAACTGAACGGTATATGTAGGGTTACACAAGAGTTTATTATAGTCCAATCACACAGAACTTATGTTCTGACCCCCTCCTCACAACATGCGCAGGTTAGGTTCATGACAGAGATAGTATTGCTTGACTACTGGCTTGGCAGTATTATTATTAAGGTAATGTATTTTGAATAAATTATATTTTATTCCTTCCGCTGTGAGCTGCTTTTCGAACTCTAACATGTTTCTTTCTCTCTGTATTTTCTACAGGATACCAGAGCACCCAACTCGTGGTCTGATGGATTGGATTTTGAAAAATTCGTTCTGTCGAAACCTGGGTTGTTACATCTGGTATCAGAGCTTCGGTTTAGTGGTCTTAGGGCGATAATGAGTGAACGTATTTGTATTTTCTAAAATATAAATATATTATATATATAAACCTAAATCCATATAGTAGCCCACTAGACATGTAAAGAGTTGGGATATTGGTTTGTACACTAAAAGCATGGACATAGAAATTTTGGAAACAATTAGGTGGTTGGGAAAGTGTACACTACGACTTGGAGCTAGAAAGTATCCCATAGAATGGAAACTGAAATATTAGTATTTCAGAGTAGTGGGTCTAGAAGTAAAACCTTAGAAATTAGAAAAAAAATTGGGTAAACAAATTTCCCGTAGAATGCATAAGCATTGAGACCTAGAATTGTTGCTTGAGAAAAAGAAAAGGATAGTCAATTAATACACAGCATGGACTAGTAGTGACTACTAGGTGATGAAGGGCAAGCAATTATATAGACCCTGTTAGGTTGACTTGCGATTGTCAGAGGTAATAAAGTCTTAAGATCCTTGGCCCATAGTTGCAGCTGTATAGGATACTGTTTGACTAGAAAACGGAAAAGCTTATTTGAAAAGATAAATAAATAATATAAACATGAGAAACTGGACTAATCCAAATAAGCTAAAGAATAGCCTAACTAACAAGAAAACAATAAATTCAGTAAAGCAACAAAACAAGACGGGGGAAAGAAAATGAAAATCTCAAGAAAAAGATGAATAAATATGAAATTATTTGAAGATAAAGTCGAAAATATGAGAAAGAAATTTTCTTATGTGGTTGTGCTTGGATAAGAAAATAGGAAATCTTAATAGAATAGTTATATAAGAATCCAAGTACAATTAGAAAAGAAAAACGGAGGATGTGAATTATTCCGTTTTATACCTTTTTATAACATAAGAAATCGAATTTGGAAAATTAGATTTTTCTAAATCTCGAATTAAAAGATGGTTGGTAGGGTTTTGGATGATAAAATTGGATGAGCTATGCTCTTATTCTATAAGAGTATGGGAAAATTTGAATGGAAAATGTTTTGATTTTTCAAAAATATTGCATCCATATAGAACTGCAAGTATATTTAGGATGTGAGAATCATGTTTTGAAAAGTTTTTTTAAAAGTTTGCATACATATAGGTGGATCCAAATTAGGCATACATGCTTTACTATAATGTATTTCACTTTGCACATGTGCACAATGTTGCAACAATTGGATGAACACTAACTAGATGTTGCGAGGGATTATCTATTTTACTCTTATCGAATTTTGGGGACGAAATTCTTTAAGGGTGGGAGAATGTAACACCCCGCATTTTTAATATAATTAAAAATGGAATAAAATTATGAAAATATGCTTATTTAGGTAAATAATGGTGATGTATAATGAGAATTAATTAATACATGGAAGAGAAGGAAAATTAATTCGATAATAGTGTGTGTAACAGAGAAGATAGTAAAATAAGGATATTTAATTTAAATATCAGGAATTAAGTAAAATGGACAACACATTGCGTTCCTCTCGAAATTTTACATGAAATAGAGTCCGAGTTTTCGAAAATCGGAGTCCGTATGAAGGAGTTATAACCTCCCGAAGTTTCAGCGAAAAATCAGAAAACAGCCCAGCCCAGAACAAAAAAAAAGACCAGGTCGACCCCAGGTCGACCATAGTGTCGACCCCCCCCCCCCCCTTGGGGAGGTCGACCTGTAGCGACCTGGAGCGGGAATTTTGGTCCAAAAGCGGGAAATTCGCCCCAGAAGCTGTCCAAGTTCATTTTTGAGCACCTGGATGAGTTTTTGGGCCTGGTACGTTGGTCTAACACCTATATAAACATCCTAGGCTCATTGTAAACTCCACAACAATTCATGGCAAGGCCATGGCTCTCTTCTAACTTGATTTCTTCTTCCTCCTCGAGCTATTGATCTAAATAAATCTTAGATCTATTCTTCTCTCTTTTATCTACAACATCTATTCTTAAAATTAAAAAGAACGAGATCTAGAATTACTACAACCATGAATAAAAAGAAAAGAGGCTTAGATCTAAATCACTGCGCAAAGAGAAGGAATTCAGATCTGCAACCTACGCCGCATATGAAATCAAAGATAAATTGAATTGGACATGAAATCAATCAAAGATGAATCAAAAGAAACAAAAAGGGAAAGGGGGAAATCAGTTCAAGGATTAATCCAATTCATAAATCAAAGGGGCAATCAAGGATCTACATTTTGAAGATGACAAACACTATGAGTGGAGTTATAATGCACTTTTTGTGTAAAATTATTATTTATCGTTCAAACATTCCCTATGTAAACATGAAATGAAATTATTGAATCCATAATGTTTAATATTATCATGTGCTCGATTTTAATTATTATGCCTACGATTATGTGCCTCCTTTTATTTTCCCCTTTTTGATTTTTAATAGCTAGGCTATCTCGAGCCTAGATCTATCATAAAATAAATACGATTGAATGATTATTGCAAGCGAAAAATGGAAACGCTCGGTTTTGGGCTATGACATGAACTGGAGGGTTTGGTTATAAATTACAAAAAGGGTTGGGCGTAATATAACATTGACAAAACCTGAATGCGTAAACCAAATTTAGAATTATACGCATGAACATGATTTGGGGTTTGGCGTAGAATTGACATCATTGATTTAAGCATGAAATTGACTTATGGATTTGTTAATGGGCACATGTCTCTAGAATAAAACCTGTATTATAACTTGAATTTGGATAAGAACACAAACTTGATATGAATTGACATCTGGGATTTGACATGAAGTTTACATCTAGAACTTGAACATGAAATTGACATGAATATGAATTATGAATTTAATGATAGACGTAACATGTTAATGGGATTACAAGCATGAATATAAATTGGTTTTTTTTTTTTTGGTAAAGCTTGGATTTGGGGAATTGACACTTGACATCTAGATTGAACTTGATACTCGAATTTTGGCACTAATGAAATGCATTGAACATGAATATGGTTGAGTACTTTGTGTAATGTAAATAGGGACAAGATTATGAAACTTGAAATATGACATTTAGAATATGCTTATGAACTTGACATCTGAAACGAACACGAACATGGAATGAATTGGTAGTTGACATTTATAAGAACATGCTTGTAAGTGGGGTAGTTGGCATAACATGAACTTATTATTTTTTGACATGATTATGAACTTGACGTATGCCAATTAGAATAGACATGAACCAAACATGAAACGTGGCTAACTTGAGGTTAGGATGAGTTTGCGATGTAATCATGCCCGGAACCGCCCGGCCTAACCAGTGGTTGCAAACAATAGGTCCTAATGTGAGAAGTTAGTCATATCGCGCTTGAAACCCGAGGTTAGACTAAGTTGTGGTGTAATTCTGCCCGGAACTGCCCGGCATAACCAGTGACCACAACAACAGGTCTAATGTGAGAGGTTTTGCTGCATTAATAATTAATGGCACATGATTCGCAGGATTAAGTCATGAATTCAAAGACAACACTTAACCAAATCTGTGAATGAACGTTATAAGGAGATGGGGTTAAGTCGACACGAACATATGAACAAAACTTAACCAAAAACGGAAATAGGGAATGTTAACTACCTATTATAAATCGAAGTTGAAATAGTCGAAGGGTTAATTAGGGGGTAAACCTGTCCTAGGGACAGAGAAAGACTATGACTTAAGATGTAATGTAAGACCTGAAGGGTGGGATAACCTATAATATGGGGTAAGCTAAGCAAGAATTGTGGGAAAACACCCATGCGCTATCACCGAATAAAAGAGAACTTAAGTTATGCTTGAATTCATGGGAAAATCTTAGTCAACAAGTTGAGTTATAAAGCGAGAATATGTGGTCTGATGTCTAAGGTAACGAGAATTGACTAAGTGAAACAACGAGAATGATAACTAAGTAACAAGCCTTAGTTAATAGGAACTAAGCAGTAAACCTTAGTTAAGAAAACGGTCGAGAACGGGAACTAAGTTGTAATCCTTAGTTAAGGGGACTAAGTGGTAAACCTTAGTTAACAAGATTAAAGGGAAAGGAAACTAAGTGGTAAACCTTAGTTAAGAACAACTAAGTAATAATCCTTAGTCAAGGAAACTGAGCCAGTCCATAAATAGATGAATGACCCGATACAGTAGATCATCGCTTAACAAACACACGAGGAGGAGCGAACGTTTATCTGATTTCGAAAAAGGCTCCAGCGGACTGGGTTATGAAGCATGTAGCTTCGGGGAACGTGAGGGTACTCTTGGTATCCCTCTGTGAGGTTGTAGATGATCCGCCTAGGCTCACAGAGGTTAAGGTCTGGGGTAGGAGAACCAAGAGTATGCCTTGGTTGTAATATAAGGCAACCTAAAGACTAGGATGGACCAGCGTGAGGCGGCGATATCTTGTTTAGCCCTGTGATAGCACTCGTCGTCTACCTACCATCTTCAGTCAATCGTAATACGTATACGGAAAGGCAGAGAACTCCCAACAGACCATATACTTGTTATCTAGTTGTGGGTGAGGCTGGCCAATAGGAAAGTGGGGCATAGGTGGCAGGAGTACAGTTCCCGTGCTTGATTTTCTTGGATTGCCTTTCGTTAGTTGAGGGAGGGGTCACGTGGGACCATAACCACTGGTAGAAAAACAGACCTTAGCATCTGCATCGGCTGATAACTTAAAGCTCCCGACCGAGTTCCGTATTTCTTGATTTAGCCCTATCACGGGACTCGGGCCGCACATATAGTGTACATGTGCACCTAGACATTGGAAACGATTCGCGATACATACGTGGGAAAAGGGCATTGTTCGACAGATAGCATAATCCCTAGTAGTCCTAGGTGGCATAAACCCTAATCGAATCTAGAAAACGTTCAATAGGTAGCATAATCCCTAGTGTTCCTAGGTGGCATAAATCCTAGTTGAACACTCGATAGTTCATGATAAGGAAACCTTGCCAGATCAAGGGTGGCAGTCCAAACGATTTCAAGAATGGTGGCACTACGTTGAAGTAGTATAGAATTACGTGATAAAGCCCGTACGATATACGGCAAGGGACTGTACGTATACATGGAAAGGATTATACGAGTTGGGGAAAAATTGCATATACGATGTATTAGGTTAAGTCTACTAGTAAGTGGACGAGAATGACATGGGTTTGGCCTTGGGTGCTAATATTGTGAATAACCTAATAAACAAGAAATTATAACTGAACGGTATATGTAGGGTTACACAAGAGTTTATTATAGTCCAATCACATAGAACTTATGTTCTGACCCCCTCCTCACAACATGCGCAGGTTAGGTTCATGACAGAGATAGAATTGCTTGACTACTGGCTCGGCAGTATTATTATTAAGGTAATGCTATTTTGAATAAATTATATTTTATTCCTTCCGTTGTGAGCTTCTTTTCGAACTCTGACGTGTTTCTTTCTCTCTGTCTTTTCTACAGGATACCAGAGCACCCAACTCGGGGTCCGATGGATTGGATTTTGAAAAGTTCGGTCTGTCGAAACCCGGGTTGTTACACAATTCCAAATAGGATTAAATATGAGTGTTGACATGCAAAATTTTCGCACGCCAACAACCAATGTGTGTATGGTGTGAACACAACAAACCTAAAGTAAATAAAGTAAATGCGGGAGACACAACTTTTATAGTGGTTCGGCACTAATGCCTACGTCCACTTTATAATTGTCATTTATCATATCTTTGCCTATTACAACTGATGTAACAATATTTGTGTACAAAGTTGTAAGTATGATAAGCTTTGACTAAATTATCCATCTTCTCCTTCCTCGAGATGAGTTGACTTGGTCAACTATGTCCTAAACTGTAACAACCCGCAAAAATCAGGACCAATTTAAAAATTTTATTTTAGAAAATTTTAATGAATTTTGACAATATAAAATAATTTATTTAAATAATAATGATCACAAATTTGATTTAAATCGAAGTTAGAATGAATGATTTAATTTTAATTAACAAAAGAGTTAGAAATAGCGCAGTAGTTTGAAAAGTCAAACTTGAACTTTGACTGACCGTACAGGATGCAAAATTTAACGGATTTTAGTGAAACCAAAAATATTAGAATCTATTTAAAAATATCTTTCCAACGAATCCGAAAAATTGAAATTTCATAGCGGAAATCAAAAGTTATGGCCAATTCAATATTTAGAAAGGTCGCTATGAAATTTATAAAGGTCAAAATGCTACTTTTTGCATACGAAGGAATTTGGACTCGAAACCACTTCCATTGAGTCTGAAATGATGTTTCTACATTGAAAAACAGTAAACACTTATATATTTTGAGTTTCGGGGTTTATTTGTTTAAAAATGTATTTTTAATATTAAATATATTGGCCTTAAAAATAGTCATTTTTCAAACGACCTCGGTTTTCGACGAAATCACTTTTGTTGGAACCGGAATGTCAAATTATTGCTAGGTTTCAATTTTCAGAATTTTTCGAATTAATATGTGAGCGTGGCGAAATAAAATGTGTTTTGACTATTTACAGTTAAATTTAAACGCCTTAAAAATAACCATTTTTCAAACAGTCTCAGAATTCGACGAAAATAATTTTGTTGGATTCGTATCGTCATAAGAAAGCTAAAAATATTTTTTTTAGAATTTTTAGAGGTCGTATGTGACCCCGGCATATTTAAATGTACGGTAGAAATTAAATAATTAATTTAATATTGTATTTTCAATTAAAACCGAAAAAAAAACGTACAGACATCAGAACTGGACCTTGGGACATAGCCCATCGCGTTCAGAAGACCTCAAAACGTTAAGATCGACAATAAGCAGGCCCAAATCCGAGAAAGTCCAAAAATCCACTTTATTTCACGAAATTCGGAATTAAATATTAAAATATTATTAAATCCGAAAATCCTAACCCTAACCCTAAGCCGCCATGTCCAAAACCGAAGGCCAGAAATCACCCAAATTCAAACGCTAATATCTCTCAATCCGTTCAACGAAAATTGACGTATGACCTACCAAATCGAAGAGAATTCAGGGAGCTACAAATCTATATGGTTAAGATCGGATTTTGGTGCACGGATTTCGCGTATTTCGTCCGAGAAGGGGCTGCGGTTTTTGTTGATTTGCGGATCATAGGGGAGGCCGAGTTCAACGTGGTTGATGGTGTAGGTGGCTCTCGGCATGGCGGTCGCGGTGGTGGTGTTGGATCGAGGTTCGGTGGATTGGTGGGCCGCGCGCAAGGGGGAGGTTGAAGGTGGAAGATGGGTTTAACGTGTTCGGCCGTGCGTGAAGAAGAAGGGTCCGATCCCTTTTTTTTAATTATTTTATTATTTTAATTATCCAATGTTTGAAATTCAATAACTTTCTCATACGAGGTCCGATTGACGAACCGTAAGTTGCGCTGGACTCGTCTTTCCGAGCTCTTCGCGATGGAACAGACCGTGGCTGAAACGGAGACAGTTGATTTTCAGCCAAAATTTGAGGTGAGAGTTCAAATCTTTATTATTTAATTAATTATTAATTTATTTTCCCACATTAAAATAATTGTATGATGATGATGATTTAGTTTTGAAATGTTTTGTATGTATGAATTATCGATTGTTGCTTGTGGTGTGCTTATTGTTCATGTTATGCTTAAATCCGTCTTTAAATTGTATATGTTATTGAGTTTAAATTGCAGTTGGAAAATTAAATCTAAATTTAGATTTAAAACATATTTTATTCAGATCTAGACGTTCTAATTTATTTTATTATAATGTCATTTTCATTTTTCTGAAATGAACAAAGAAATGGAACGACAAATAAAACTTTATTTTTATTTGTTGATGTTACAATGAAATTTGAACGACAAATAAAGCGTACCCCTATTTGTTGATACTACAATATAATCGGAATGACGAAAAAAAAAAACTCTTTTTATTGGTTGATCTTACTATGGAAATTGAATGACAAATAGAATATTATTTTTATTTGTTTGTTTACAATAGGCTATGAACAACGAATAAAATATATTTCTTTTTGTTTGCCTTAAAGGTTAACTAACAAAGTTCTCATTTTTGGCTGCATAAAAAGAAAACAAAAACTCTCAATTTTGTTGCATTAAAAGTTAACAAACAAAAATTCATATTTTTGTCATTGAATAAAAATGAAACAAAAATTCATATTTTTGTCATTGAATATAGATGAAACAAAAATCCATACTTTTGTCATTGAAAAAAAAAAAGAAACTTTCCTTTTTTTTGAATTGATGTGAAATATCAATTCAATATTGAAATGAAAGGATTGTGTTTTGTTTGCATTTCTCAAACAGAAATGTACAAAGGAATAAAAAGATTGTATTTTGTTTGCATCCCTCGATGCGAACAAAATGACAAAATATAGATTTACATTTAAAATAAAAAGAATTATATTTTTCTTGCATTTCTCAATGCAAACAAAATGTTTAAATAAAAAGAGAATTATATTTTTTTTGCATCCCTTGACGCGAACAAAGTATTGAAATAAAGATTTACATTAAAATTTATATTTTTATTTGTGTTTTCAAGACACAAATGAACTTGAAACAAAACTTACTTTTTATTTATTTACATTTCATAATGTAAATATCACTTGAAAATAAAACTTACCTTTTTATTTATATTTTATAATGTAAATATGACCTGAAAACTAAAACTTATTTTATTATTTGCATATTATAATGCAAATGAGACTTGAAAACAAAACTTACATTTTTGTTAACATTTCATGATGTGAATATAACTTGATGATAAAGCTATTTTTATTATTTGCATAATATAATGAAAATAAAACTTGAAAATAAAATTTACATTTTTATTTGCACTTTATAATACGAATATAACATTGAAAATAAAACTTACCCTTTTTCATTTGCATTTTATAATGCAAATACAACATAAGGATAGAACCTACTTTTTATATGCAATTTACAATGTAAAATAAAAAGTACATTTTTTATATGTAATTAGAAAGGGGATTTGCAAAAAAAAAAAAAAAAAAAAAAAAAAAAAAGAAACCTACATTTTTATATGTAATTTATGATGGGATATATAATTGTAAAATAAAGTTTACATTTTCATATGTGGTAAGAAATTGAAAATTCGCATTGATATTAAAATAACACTTTTGTAAAGATATTGCATTAGAATAAAAAGAAAATTTTTGTCGCTTTTTCTTTTTAGAATTAAAAACATATTTTGTCACTTTTTTTCTTTTTAACATGAAAAGGGTCATTTTTGTCGCTTCTTCTTTTTAACCTTAAAAGAACATTTTTATGTCATGTTTCTTTTTAGCATTAAAAGAAGCATTTTTGTTGTTTTTCCTTTTAGTAATAAAAAGAACATTTTGCTTTCATTTCTTATGATAATATTTTATCGTCATTTTGAATGCGGTAAAAATAGAATTGTTAATGTTGAATATTTTATCGTCATTTTGAATGCGGTGAAAATAGAATAGTTAATGTTGTCATTTTTATCGATATTTTTGGTGCGATAAAAATAGACAATGTTAGTGATTCATTTTTATCGACATTTTTGGTGCGATAAAAATAGACAATGTTAGTGATTCATTTTTATCGACATTTTTGGTGCGATAAAAATAGACATCAAAAAAAAAAAAAAATCAAAGAATTACAATTTTATGTAAAATTGCTTTCATTGAAAAGAATAAATATAGAAGACGAGATTTTTGTTGTTAATAATAAACAATGTAAAAGGGAACATTTACATTTTGATGTAAGTAAACAATAAAAAGAAAAATTACATTCAAAATGTAAGTTAGAATAAAAAGGACATTTAGTTTACAAAAAAAATGTAAATTACAATAAAAAGTATAGAAATAAAGATCACATTTTTATTGGCCGTTTATAGGCAATAAAAAGAGACAGTTTTATCGTCGTGTTATATATTGTGTATTACACTGCCATAAACTAGTTGCCTGACTTGTTTATGTGATTGGGTCGATAATTTTCACACATCGCCCAAGTGCACAAATGAATTAATTATTTGTTTGTTGGTTGAAACCCCACACGGGTGTTGGGATGGAAATTAACATACACTAATCCCAATATTTAGTTGTATGTTGATCGTTAGATCGACAGGCTGTGATGAGCGTTATTATTAAATTTTTACGCTTACACAGTGGAAGTTACACTTTGGATGTAAATGGATGACTTGATGATTATATTGTTATTGTTATATATATGATGTGTGAAATCCATATAATCCAAATTATATGGTAAATGGTTGAGTCGCATTTCGATTCAGGTGTTCTTTAAAATAAGAATATTCTTACATTAGAAATTCTTTTATATAAAGGGTATATTTTCTAAAAAAATATTTTAATTAAGTATATGTTATAATAAAGAATATTTGTAAAAGATTAAAATCTGTTATATAAAGGATATTTTTAATGATTATTTAAAATATGTTTTCATATAATAATTAATATTTAAAGAGGAATCCTTTAATTAAGATTATTAGAATTTGCAATCTTATTTTATGATATGAAATAAGTTGAGATTGAAGTGGATTTATCGTGGACGGTGTTTTTAAATGACATTCGTCCTTTAATCCAATTTACATTGAAATTACTATTTGGAATTTATAAATCTATTGTATAGATTTAAAAAGGCATTTTCTAAAAATCTAGTTTTCCAATTTAATATATATTAGATTGGAATTAAGTGGAAATTCTATTGGTAATAATCGAGATGGGCTTCTGTAATAGAAGACCGATATTATATATGGAATTTAAGAGAATTTGCCGTTATTCCATGTATATTGTTAGTCCGATACAGAAATTTATATCGATTATGTACTGATTGATTTCTGTGGAATTCCATATTTAGGAAATTGATTTGTGGGTTTATCGTGAACTGTGTTTTAAATGACACGAGTTCTTTAACCCGTTCAAAAGAAGATTTATTCTTTAAAATAAATGATCTGGGAAAATGATTTTTGATATTAAATCAAATTCAGAATTTTTAATAAATCTTTTAAGGAAGATTTATGATTTAATTTATTAATTTATCTTTGATAAAATTTATGAAAATCTTTTAATATGAATATCTTATTAAAAGAATATTCGGGGTCGGAATGTGACATAATGTGTGATTTTCCAATATTTGATTTTTAATCACAAAATACGCGAGTTATTCAGAAAGACCGGGTTTAACCCATTCTGAATAATCATCACGACGAGCAAGAGTCGAAGATGAAGACGGTGATAGAAGACCGAAGGTTTTCACATCGTTGGGATGATGATGACTGGTATCTTGAATTGGGACAGTACATTCCAAGGCAAGGTATTTGGTAATGATCGTCCAAACGTATTTGGAGATCGACGGACACGTTGTTTCGCTCAGACCCAGAGCGGACTTGTAAATGGATTGCGTGTCTGACATTGTATTCTCTTCTACTGTATTTGTTGAATGCTACTGATTATATATTTCTGTTTGGTGGTGGAGAATTTATTCTTCACTTAACCCCCTTCTCTAAGACGTATGAGCTTAGAGGTTATATTTATATATATTGGTAGATGATCAATGATATGGTAGAGTCTGACAATGTGGCATGCTAAGATGCAATTGATCAAGGCTTTGTTGAAAAGCAGGCCGTGTGGTTGATGATCAAAGCACAGTCTATTTAGGCATAGCTTTGTGTATATCGTGACTTCGCGAGCCTCACAGCCCGGTAGAGTCTAAAATGGGAGAAGGGAACGCAGGGAGTGCACACGTTTCTTTCTAGCTAGAGTGATGCCAGGGACCTACCAGCGCTGGCATTTATTCATTGTGGTTGTTGGATTTTTCGAGGCCTCGGGTTATGCGGTCGCCACTGGCCGTATTATAGGTCCAAAAGGACCGGGGAACGTGTGTTCAGGCATTTCTAATCCACAAAAGTAAGTGTGGACCGGCCCTGCAGGATCCATGGGTTGGACAGAGTACCAATCCTGGGGCATTTGCTATAGTGTCTCGAATCGGTAAGGATCTCCTCCCTAGCCTTGACTCGGATGGAAACCCAAATTTCCAATACGACATCACGCAGATGGGGCACTCATGCCATCTAGGATTAATACATTTACTTTGATGTATTTCAAATTGGTTGCACACTATTATTATATAATACCGTGTTTATCGTATCAAGCATCTTTGGATCATTATAAGGTAAAACCCTATCCTCCGGTTTGTTTTGCATTGTGTGATGGGACTTGGGTCTTATAATGGTTTCATTTTTCAGAAAAAGCATTGCGCTATTTTGACGATTTACTTTAGTCATGCACTGGCAATCCAATGGGGTAAACCCGTTCCGCGTTAGCGGCGTGGTCCTGTGATTAGCCTTATTATTAATTAAGGTTAGTTTAAGAATTCTCACACCAGTCCCACGACTGACCTGTAGTTTGTTTCACTTTGCAAACTCGGGTGCCCTCTTTTCACACGGGCTGTCGAGTAGCTTATTTGACAGATATATAAAACAAGATCCTGGATTGAAGACTGAAGCTGTGGCCATAATGTTGATAGCCTTCCACTGAGATTAGTTCCGCTGCAATGTATTCATTTATTGTAATTTATTCTTCCGATGTAATTTTATTCCCATGTACTCTGATATGTATATTCTGTACTCTGATGTAACATTTATTATAGTGTTATAAAAGTCTTCTGTTATCTGTTGTAATGTGTTGTATGCCCAAAGTTAAAGTATTCGTAGGTTTCCACTTTTTGGGTCAGACCTGTGTGGTTTATGGTCGATCCAAAGGGCGGGAATTTGCGGGTCTTTACAGTTGGTATCAGAGCTCTGGTTAGCTCAAACCTTTGGGGTACAACTCGTTAGAACTGAACAAAAGGCTCATCAGAATTGGATTAGTAATGTCCAATAAGAATACTCATTAGAGATAGGATCAGCAGTATCCTAGAATGAGTAAACTCGTTAGAGATGGGGTTAGTAATGCCCTAGAACGAGTTAAGAGTTACGAATTTATAATTAACGTATTTTTGATATTTATAATCTATTCTTTGAAATATGATTTTTATATATTTTTTGAAAAGATAATTAACCATTAAAATTTAAAATTAAGATAGTTAATTTTACAATTTTTAGCTACGTTCCTTTTCGAGGACGAAAAGTTTTTAAGTGGGGGCGATTGTAACAACCCGCAAAAATCAGGACCAATTTAAAATTTTTATTTTAGAAAATTTTAATGAATTTTGACAATATAAAATAATTTATTTAAATAATAATGATCACAAATTTGATTTAAATCGAAGTTAGAATGAATGATTTAATTTTAATTAACAAAAGAGTTAGAAATAGCGCAGCAGTTTGAAAAGTCAAACTTGAACTTTGACTGACCATATAGGATGCAAAATTTAACGGATTTTAGTGAAACCAAAAATATTAGAATCTATTTAAAAATATCTTTCCAACGAATCCGAAAAATTGAAATTTCATAGCGGAAATCAAAAGTTATGGCCAATTCAATATTTAGAAAGGTCGCTATGAAATTTATAAAGGTCAAAATGCTACTTTTTGCATACGAAGGAATTTGGACTCGAAACCACTTCCATTGAGTCCTGAATGATGTTTCTACATTGAAAAACAGTAAACACTTATATATTTTGAGTTTCGGGATTTATTTGTTTAAAAATGTATTTTTAATATTAAATATATTGGCCTTAAAAATAGTCATTTTTCAAACGACCTCGGTTTTCGACGAAATCACCTTTGTTGGAACCGGAATGTCAAATTATTGCTAGGTTTCAATTTTTAGAATTTTTCGAATTAATATGTGAGCATGGCGAAATAAAATGTGTTTTGACTATTTATAGTTAAATTTAAACGCCTTAAAAATAACCATTTTTCAAACAATCTCAGAATTCGACGAAAATAATTTTGTTGGATTCGTATCGTCATAAGAAAGCTAAAAATATTTCTTTTAGAATTTTTAGAGGTCGTATGTGACCCCGGCATATTTAAATGTACGGTAGAAATTAAATAATTAATTTAATATTGTATTTTCAATTAAAACCCAAAAAAAAAACGTACAGACATCAGAACTGGACCTTGGGACATAGCCCATCGCGTTCAGAAGGCCTCAAAACGTTAAGATCGACAATAAGCAGGCCCAAATCCGAGAAAGTCCAAAAATCCACTTTATTTCACGAAATTCGGAATTAAATATTAAAATATTATTAAATCCGAAAACCCTAACCCTAACCCTAATTTGGCCAGCCGCCATGTCCAAAACCGAAGGCCAGAAATCACCCAAATTCAAACGCTAATATCTCTCAATCCGTTCAACGAAAATTGACGTATGACCTACCAAATCGAAGAGAATTCAGAGAGCTACAAATCTATACGGTTAAGATCGGATTTTGGTGCACGGATTTCGCGTATTTCGTCCGAGAAGGGGCTGCGGTTTTTGTTGATTTGCGGATCATAGGGGAGGCCGAGTTCAACGTGGTTGATGGTGTAGGTGGCTCTCGGCATGGCGGTCGCGGTGGTGGTGTTGGATCGAGGTTCGGTGGACTGGTGGGCCGCGCGCAAGGGGGAGGTTGAAGGTGGAAGATGGGTTTAACGTGTTCGGCCGTGCGTGAAGAAGAAGGGTCCGATCTCTTTTTTTTAATTATTTTATTATTTTAATATTTTAATTATCCAATGTTTGAAATTCAATAACTTTCTCATACGAGGTCCGATTGACGAACCGTAAGTTGCGCTGGACTCGTCTTTCCGAGCTCTTCGCGATGGAATAGACCGCGGCTGAAACGGAGACAGTTGATTTTCAGCCAAAATTTGAGGTGAGAGTTCAAATCTTTATTATTTAATTAATTATTAATTTATTTTCCCACATTAAAATAATTGTATGATGATGATGATTTAGTTCTGAAATGTTTTGTATGTATGAATTATCGATTGTTGCTTGTGGTGTGCTTATTGTTCATGTTATGCTTAAATCCGTCTTTAAATTGTATATGTTATTGAGTTTAAATTGCAGTTGGAAAATTAAATCTAAATTTAGATTTAAAACATATTTTATTCAGATCTAGACGTTCTAATTTATTTTATTATAATGTCATTTTCATTTTTCTGAAATGAACAAAGAAATGGAACGACAAATAAAACTTTATTTTTATTTGTTGATGTTACAATGAAATTTGAACGACAAATAAAGCGTACCCCTATTTGTTGATACTACAATATAATCGGAATGACGAAAAGAAAAAAACTCTTTTTATTGGTTGATCTTACTATGGAAATTGAATGACAAATAGAATATTATTTTTATTTGTTTGTTTACAATAGACTATGAACAACGAATAAAATATATTTCTTTTTGTTTGCCTTAAAGGTTGACTAACAAAGTTCTCATTTTTGGCTGCATAAAAAGAAAACAAAAACTCTCAATTTTGTTGCATTAAAAGTTAACAAACAAAAATTCATATTTTTGTCATTGAATAAAAATGAAACAAAAATTCATATTTTTGTCATTGAATATAGATGAAACAAAAATCCATACTTTTGTCATTGAAAAAAAAAAAGAAATTTTCCTTTTTTTTGAATTGATGTGAAATATCAATTCAATATTGAAATGAAAGGATTGTGTTTTGTTTGCATTTCTCAAACAGAAATGTACAAAGGAATAAAAAGATTGTATTTTGTTTGCATCCCTCGATGCGAACAAAATGACAAAATATAGATTTACATTTAAAATAAAAAGAATTATATTTTTCTTGCATTTCTCAATGCAAACAAAATGTTTAAATAAAAAGAGAATTATATTTTGTTTGCATCCCTTGACGCGAACAAAGTATTGAAATAAAGATTTACATTAAAATTTATATTTTTATTTGTGTTTTCAAGACACAAATGAACTTGAAACAAAACTTACTTTTTATTTATTTTTATTTATTTTTATTTATTTACATTTCATAATGTAAATATCACTTGAAAATAAAACTTACCTTTTTATATATATTTTATAATGTAAATATGACCTGAAAACTAAAACTTATTTTATTATTTGCATATTATAATGCAAATGAGACTTGAAAACAAAACTTACATTTTTGTTAACATTTCATGATGTGAATATAACTTGATGATAAAGCTATTTTTATTATTTGCATAATATAATGAAAATAAAACTTGAAAATAAAATTTACATTTTTATTTGCACTTTATAATACGAATATAACATTGAAAATAAAACTTACCCTTTTTCATTTGCATTTTATAATGCAAATACAACATAAGGATAGAACCTACTTTTTATATGCAATTTACAATGTAAAATAAAAAGTACATTTTTTATATGTAATTAGAAAGGGGATTTGCAAAAAAAAAAAAAAAAAAAAAAAAAAACTTACATTTTTATATGTAATTTATGATGGGATATATAATTGTAAAATAAAGTTTACATTTTCATATGTGGTAAGAAATTGAAAATTCGCATTGATATTAAAATAACACTTTTGTAAAGATATTGCATTAGAATAAAAAGAAAAATTTTCTCGCTTTTTCTTTTTAGAATTAAAAACATATTTTGTCACTTTTTTTCTTTTTAACATGAAAAGGGTCATTTTTGTCGCTTCTTCTTTTTAACCTTAAAAGAACATTTTTATGTCATGTTTCTTTTTAGCATTAAAAGAAGCATTTTTGTTGTTTTTCCTTTTAGTAATAAAAAGAACATTTTGCTTTCATTTCTTATGATAATATTTTATCGTCATTTTGAATGCGGTAAAAATAGAATTGTTAATGTTGAATATTTTATCGTCATTTTGAATGCGGTGAAAATAGAATAGTTAATGTTGTCATTTTTATCGATATTTTTGGTGCGATAAAAATAGACAATGTTAGTGATTCATTTTTATCGACATTTTTGGTGCGATAAAAATAGACAATGTTAGTGATTCATTTTTATCGACATTTTTGGTTCGATAAAAATAGACAAAAAAAAAAAAATCAAAGAATTACAATTTTATGTAAAATTGCTTTCATTGAAAAGAATAAATATAGAAGACGAGATTTTTGTTGTTAATAATAAACAATGTAAAAGGGAACATTTACATTTTGATGTAAGTAAACAATAAAAAGAAAAATTACATTCAAATGTAAGTTAGAATAAAAAGGACATTTAGTTTAAAAAAAATGTAAATTACAATAAAAAGTATAGAAATAAAGATCACATTTTTATTGGCCGTTTATAGGCAATAAAAAGAGACAGTTTTATCGTCGTGTTATATATTGTGTATTACACTGCCATAAACAAGTTGCCTGACTTGTTTATGTGACTGGGTCGATAATTTTCACACATCGCCCAAGTGCACAAATGAATTAATTATTTGTTTGTTGGTTGAAACCCCACACGGGTGTTGGGATGGAAATTAACATACACTAATCCCAATATTTAGTTGTATGTTGATCGTTAGATCGACAGGCTGTGATGAGCGTTATTATTAAATTTTGACGCTTACACAGTGGAAGTTACACTTTGGATGTAAATGGATGACTTGATGATTATATTGTTATTGTTATATATATGATGTGTGAAATCCATATAATCCAAATTATATGGTAAATGGTTGAGTCGCATTTCGATTCAGGTGTTCTTTAAAATAAGAATATTCTTACATTAGAAATTCTTTTATATAAAGGGTATATTTTCTAAAAAAATATTTTAATTAAGTATATGTTATAATAAAGAATATTTGTAAAAGATTAAAATCTGTTATATAAAGGATATTTTTAATGATTATTTAAAATATGTTTTCTTATAATAATTAATATTTAAAGAGGAATCCTTTAATTAAGATTATTAGAATTTGCAATCTTATTTTATGATATGAAATAAGTTGAGATTGAAGTGGATTTATCGTGGATGGTGTTTTTAAATGACATTCGTCCTTTAATCCAATTTACATTGAAATTACTATTTGGAATTTATAAATCTATTGTATAGATTTAAAAAGGCATTTTCTAAAAATCTAGTTTTCCAATTTAATATATATTAAATTGGAATTAAGTGGAAATTCTATTGGTAATAATCGAGATGGGCTTCTGTAATAGAAGACCGATATTATATATGGAATTTAAGAGGATTTGCCGTTATTCCATGTATATTGTTAGTCCGATACAGAAATTTATATCGATTATGTACTGATTGATTTCTGTGGAATTCCATATTTAGGAAATTGATTTGTGGGTTTATCGTGAACTGTGTTTTAAATGACACGAGTTCTTTAACCCGTTTAAAAGAAGATTTATTCTTTAAAATAAATGATCTGGGAAAATGATTTTTGATATTAAATCAAATTCAGAATTTTTAATAAATCTTTTAAGGAAGATTTATGATTTAATTTATTAATTTATCTTTGATAAAATTTATGAAAATCTTTTAATATGAATATCTTATTAAAAGAATATTCGGGGTCGGAATGTGACATAATGTGTGATTTTCCAATATTTGATTTTTAATCACAAAATACGCGAGTTATTCAGAAAGACCGGGTTTAACCCATTCTGAATAATCATCACGACGAGCAAGAGTCGAAGATGAAGACGGTGGTAGAAGACCGAAGGTTTTCACATCGTTGGGATGATGATGACTGGTATCTTGAATTGGGACAGTACATTCCAAGGCAAGGTATTTGGTAATGATCGTCCAAACGTATTTGGAGATCGACGGACACGTTGTTTCGCTCAGACCCAGAGCGGACTTGTAAATGGATTGCGTGTCTGACATTGTATTCTCTTCTACTGTATTTGTTGAATGCTACTGATTATATATTTCTGTTTGGTGGTGGAGAATTTATTCTTCACTTAACCCCCTTCTCTAAGACGTATGAGCTTAGAGGTTATATATATATTGGTAGATGATCAATGATATGGTAGAGTCTGACAATGTGGCATGCTAAGATGCAATTGATCAAGGCTTTTTTGAAAAGCAGGCCTTGTGGTTGATGATCAAAGCACAGTCTATTTAGGCATAGCTTTGTGTATATCGTGACTTCGCGAGCCTCACAGCCCGGTAGAGTCTAAAATGGGAGAAGGGAACGCAGGGAGTGTACACGTTTCTTTCTAGCTAGAGTGATGCCAGAGACCTACCAGCGCTGGCATTTATTCATTGTGGTTGTTGGATTTTTCGAGGCCTCGGGTTATGCAGTCACCACTGGCCGTATTATAGGTCCAAAAGGACCGGGGAACGTGTGTTCAGGCATTTCTAATCCACAAAAGTAAGTGTGGACCGGCCCTGCAGGATCCAAGGGTTGGACAGAGTACCAATCCTGGGGCATTTGCTAGAGTGTCTCGAATCGGTAAGGATCTCCTCCCTAGCCTTGACTCAGATGGAAACCCAAATTTCCAATACGACATCACGCAGTTTTGATTGTATACCTATATATGGCGACATAGTGGGATGGGGCACTCATGCCGTCTAGGATTAATACATTTACTTTGATGTATTTCAAATTGGTTGCACACTATTATTATATAATACCGTGTTTATCGTATCAAGCATCTTTGGATCATTATAAGGTAAAACCCTATCCTCCGGTTTGCGTTGCATTGTGTGATGGGACTTGGGTCTTATATTGGTTTCATTTTTTAGAAAAAGCATTGCGCTATTTTGACGATTTACTTTAGTCATGCACTGGCAATCCAATGGGGTAAACCCGTTCCGCGTTAGCGGCGTGGTCCTGTGATTAGCCTTATTATTAATTAAGGTTAGTTTAAGAATTCTCACACCAGTCCCACGACTGACCTGTAGTTTGTTTCACTTTGCAAACTCGGGTGCCCTCTTTCCACACGGGCAGTCGAGTAGCTTATTTGACAGATATATAAAACAAGATCCTGGATTGAAGACTGATGCTGTGGCCATAATGTTGATAGCCTTCCACTGAGATTAGTTCCGCTGCAATTTATTCATTTATTGTAATTTATTCTTCCGCTGTAATTTTATTCCCATGTACTCTGATATGTATATTCTGTACTCTGATGTAACATTTATTATAGTATTATAAAAGTCTTCTGTTATCTATTGTAATGTGTTGTATGCCCAAAGTTAAAGTATTCGTAGGTTTCCACTTTTTGGGTCAGACCTGTGTGGTTTATGGTCGATCCAAAGGGCGGGAATTTGCGGGTCTTTACATAAACTAGCTTCGATGTCCAAGAGGTCCAAAGGCAATGTAACTATGCTTGCTGGTGTCCAAAAAGCAATGAAACATGTGTTAACCACCTTTTAATTATCCATGCTATGTCCAATGGCCATGGAAGAAGAGTTGGAAGCCATTAATGAGTGTTTGGAGCTCTGGAAGTTCAAAAATTCCAAGGGAGAAAGGTCTAAATGAAGGCCAAGGCTTGGGGTATTTATAGGAGGGAGGTTAGGTAGGAGTAGGTAGAAAGTAGGGACCACACACAAGAATTTGGGACCCCTGAATCAGCCATAGAACATGAAATTCGTACCCCCGGTGAGGGGTACGAAATTCGTACCCCTCCAAAGGGGCTGAATTTCGTACCCCCTGAAAGGGTAAGAATTTGTACCCCTCCAAGGGAATACGAAATTTCATATCCCCTGGAGGGGTACCAAATTCGTACCCCTCAGGGGATACGAAATTAGTATCCCCTAGGGGGATACAAATTTTGTACGCGCTCAGGGGGCACGAAATTGATGGAGGAGGGTGGTGAAATCATGTTGTTGAGGGAGTCGGGGTTCCTGAACGCGAAGTAAGATGATTCGAGCTTTTGTTGGTTTGAAATGTGGGATCACCACCGGCGCTGCGCCCAGACCCGCTTAATGGCTCGCCTTTGGCTCGTAGAATGGCTCACCTTTGGCTAGGATAACTGTTCTCCTAAGAGTTCATCGAGTCCAAAAGAGGTCAGCTGATAGGTTTGACTAAATACGTGACATGTGACAGGTTTGACTAAAAAGCATGTGAACAACGAGGAAATGACTGTTTTCAATGGCTGACTTTTATTTCCAAACTTGTGTGAATGCATAGATGAGAACTAAGAATCAATCTATGATAAGATCTAAATCTAGAACTTAATTTAATTGTTGGAAATGAATATGTGACATGGTTTTGTTAGATTAAATCAGGCTAGATGTAACAGTCTTGGATTTTGTACTAAACATATAAACAGGGATTAGGCCTAATCCCAAACAATTAATATTCTCATTCCTTTCTTCTTCTTCTTTTTATTCTTTCTCAATTCTCTCCAATCGTCTTCCCCACTCTGAATGTTTAGAGATGAAGACTAAAATAAAATTTTAAAAAGGGAAACTAATAGAAAAATTATAGAAGATAAGACAACTAGGAAAAGGAGGATCCTTTAAGGCCAAAAGAAAGAACTTAGGACCGCAGTTGAGTGATAGATTTGCTTATTTATGAATCAGGAAAGTTACTCAATTAACATATTATATTCATAATAGATTTAGGTTATATGTAAAAAAATAGACTTATTTATAAATTTCAATTTTTTATGTATTTATGTTAAAATATGGACTTTTATGTAAATCTTGACCCAAATGGAAGACATGGACTTAACTATAAAACATCAAAATTATAATGTTATACCTAATCAGCATGTACCACGCTCTGATCTATAGTATGAATTAGAAAAATATTAAAGGGCTAAAGACAATAACTATGACTAAATTAGAGCTTAAATTTATAATAAAAAGACATGGCTGACCTAAGTATAATATCTAATGTGTGAATTATCAATAAAACCCAAGGTAAAATAAAATGAAAATGACAATGACAAGGATAAATCAACATAAATAGATAAAGTAAACCTATAAAAGCCTATTCTTGATGTTTTATACATGGTAGAGGTTGAGAAGGAAAATTTTGGCTTTCCTTCTAGATAAAATTTAAAGAACAATGACTTAGTGGGGATTGAGGTGGGAGCACAACCGGACTATTTCTTGGGGGGCTGTTCTAATGACGAAGGGATGCGCACATCAAAGCAGAAAATAAGTGGTCATAGGAAGAATGAGATCCATAGGGAGTGCATCCGAGCAACGTCTAGGCGTGCATGCATCGAAACAAGAAATAAATGCTTTAGATTATTGTGTGCTAAATAGGTTTGTACCAATCTAAACGGGTTTGTGAACAAATTCAAGGTTGGAAACAAGAGACCACAACAAGGATGGTTTGCCCAAACTTATGCTTGTTCAACGCTAGAAATAAGAGGCAGTTTTCTACTACATATGAACATAGAAAGGAAAAACATTTTCGATGAGTCATTATGCGAGATTATGCTTTGCATCCTTGTTTGGGACTATTAAAGTAGATGAGAACAGGAATCCGATTGGTCCATCCTTAGGTAATTGAGAATGACCTTTAGGTTAGGACTTGTGGTGCAGAAAATCTTTCTTATGTAAGAAAGCACGAATATGAAACAATCATTATACTTAGAGTAGACTTAAGACTATCTGCACGTTATCTTTTTCTTACTAAAGTTTATTTCCCATTCTCTGTATTTTTGTTTAACCCGTTACTTTTCTTTCCTTGACCTTAGAAATGCAGGTAAATAGAATATTTCACTACAAGAAAAAACCCGCAAATAATAGAGGCGTTATCCTCTGGTAATCCGTCGCTGTATAGGGCTTAGCGATGTATTATTAGAAGATATGGGTGGTTGGTAAATTTCGTGACGGTATTTTTATCAAAATTTTGCAACGTATTTTAGTGAGAGTACTCTGATCATTTTCCATCATTTAACACGATATAAAATTTTAATTTTGATATAATTTAAATTTTATTTACTGATGTTTTAGCAAATGATACATATTTTTTAGAAATTATTATTTATAAATAACCGTTGGTAAACCCTTGGCAGTTAGCAAGGAATTTGGAACAAAATATTCTTTATTCAAAATATTTGTTCCGATAATCTATCCGTAAACCCTTACACGGATTTTACTTTGTATGAACGTTTAATCTAGCATCATCTGTTGGTAATCTGTCGCTATTCCCCTTTTGATCTGCCAATATATATATATATATATATATACACACACATACACACATGTGTATATATATATATATATATATATATATATATATATCGAACTAATATCAGTTAAATGCGAGCATTGTAATAAATAGCATACCCAAACAAAAAAGATAAATTTGTAGTTATGACTTATTTCTTCGCTCATTACATTCAATTTTGACAACTGTGTATTGTCTTAAATTTTTTAATACGTCCAAGCATACACTGGTAATATACATTCAAAAAAAGTAGTTTGATTTTTTTTTTGGCAAAAAGTTTTCCATTCAAATAAAATCTATTACAGGTCCTACTACTAAAGAAGAAACAAAAAGAAAGCAACAAAGGAGGCCAACAACTCCACAAGAAACTACATCCTAGACCACTAACACAAGACACCAGAACCGGAACAGACCTAACAAAACAGAGAAAAAAAAGAAAGATACAGACACAACACAATTGGGACAACAAATATCACCAATCAACTACACCAAGACACCAACTCGTGCAGTAAAAGAAGCACTCCAACCCAGTAATCTACAGTGCCAATACGCGCACAGTCACCACCCTCCCTCTAACGCGACACCATATAGAAACAACCATCGAGAAAGATCACCCAAAATGCTACAAAGCACTCCAACAAAAAGCAGCAGACTTCAATCTGCAGTAGAACTAAGCCCATCAAACACAGCGAAGATTGCTACGCTCAGTGGCAGAAGCTCAGCATACCAAAAACCCTCTAAGCCAGTTGCAAAGCTATACACTAGATGAAGACCAGACAAGCATACCCAAGACCGATAGTGGAAGCATAGCTCGAATCCAAAGTTACCTGAAGTGAACACCACACAATGACCGACGGTGAAGACTGGCACATGAAGCGAAGGGGAGACGCTGCAGCAAGGGAACATAAAGTGCTGACAGCAAGACCAACCAGCAAAACAAGAGCAACATCTTCCATCACCCAGAGAAAAACTGCAACCCCCAAGCCATAAATCCCTAATAATAGCCATTCACATGCAATAAACATTGAAGATCGGGCTATGGACAAAGCCGAACCAGCCTATACTGAAGAAGACCACCACCTTGCGAAAGTTGGAGCATTAGCCACTTCGCAGGGGAGTTGGACACATGACCAGTCTTGGGAGCAGAGGAGGAGTTACCAGAACAGAGAGATTCACAGCGCCCAAGCTGCGAGGCATAAAACGATGTTATGACGGGAAAGATGAGAGGGGATCGCAGTAAGAAAGTTAGGGGTGATGGAGAATGGCGGCCAGAGAGACACAGAAACAGATCTGGAGAAACCCAGCGAGATCCACAAACAGAAAAAGGCAAGGAGGGTGTCAAGAAACCACTGAAATTAGGAATGATAGCACGACCGGAGATGGTGTGGGATCGGTGACAGGGAGATGAGCCCGATTGCCATAATAACGAAAAAAAAAGAAAATTAATGTTACCGGCGGCGGATGAAGAAGCAGTGAAGAGAGATGGCAGCTGAAGAGGAAGCTAACGTAGAAAGCTCGAAGGAGGAGAGAAGAGGTAGATGAAAGACGAAAGGCAGAGAAGGGAAGTGAAGGAAAGCGAGATTGGACAGAAGGAGGAAAAAGGGGGTTTGATTGATAACAACCTGACATTACAAGAGATTTCTCTATTACCACCGCCTGTCGTTATGTCACTTACTCCCATTCCTGGATCATTGAACCATAAATTTGAAGGAATGTGATGAAGCTCCAGTGATAAACTTTCTTTTCACCTGAATATTTGTATATAGTCTCAGTCCTGGTATAATAGCTACAAAAGTACTAAAAATTCAGTTCTGGATGTTATCGTTGAAATTTCTATTGCCACAATTTAACATAGTTTTCTGCAACCCTACCACCACAATTAAGTAATAATTAATAACTCCAAATATGATTTACCAGATCACTAAAGATAATATTTATGTCTAAAGAAATAAAATTTACTAATAAATTGAGATATTATAACTTGAATGGACCAAGTAACATTTCAAATTGATGGGGGACAAAATACATACAAGTTTTGCATTTACAGGTGCCCGTTTACTTACAGTGTGCAATTTCACTCGAGCAGGGATTTTATCACTAGAAGTCGCTTTAGTAGTTGCTGCACTTCTTCCACAAACTAAAATATGACCCTGTAGAAGAGTACAAACATGTGTATTAGTTTAAAAATAATTAAAATTTCATAACTAGCCCAAGCTTATTGTTTCAAACAACAAGCTAATAACAAAGGCATGTTCATAAGCAAGCATAAAGGTGTAAATCGAGATTCATATATTTCAAATTTTCTCATTTTTATTTTTATTCATATAATTAATAAAAAAATTCTAGAGCTTCTGTATATTGCAATAGCCTGCTAGTGGTACTCTTTTTTCTAAGATTGAAATTGAAAATTTATGATTCCAATCGAAAATTAAATAAATGACATGGTTCACCTTGACTTTCTGAATAGGTTTCCTGAGAATACTTTGAACGTCCTTTACTAGATAAAAACATTTCCCTAGTCCAAAGCTATGTAAAATCAAGTAATAATACATGGACTATTTTTTTCTTATAATTGTTAGTAATCCATTTTACTAATATGGAAGGTAGCACTTATAATTGTTAGTAATCCATTTTACTGCTGTTGTAGTGCAATTCCCCATGGCTCAGAACTTAAGACTATTTTGTTGACTTTTGTCATATTCCAAACGAAACACTGGTGAAGCAAAATAAACAGATCTATATGCATTTAATTTTATTCAACAAGGAATTCTAGATATTTTCTCATATATTTTATTTGAAGACTTATAAACTTTCTCAAAGTGTGTGTACATTTTTTCCAAAGCCGATAAACATACTTCAATAATGAGACATTTCAGAATTTATGTGTTTATGTCAGCATATATAAGAAACTTTTATATTTAGAAGATTATATATTTTTTCTTCCCACATAAATTTTACATGAAACTCAAAAGACTTCCATAGTTCAACTTATCCAGGACTAAGTATATTATGGAACTTCTTGTCTGGAAGTTCAAAGTCATTCTGTATATCTGATAATCATTTGTTCATTTATACATTCTTAAAACTATGCATTCACATATGGTTGGCATATGTGTAATGTTAAGAGAACTAAATATAAATTCATTTCTTAGAAACAATATACCATAGATTTAATAACTTATGATTGAACCATAGATGTATAAGACCAAACATGTGCATATAATTGTTGAAAACTCATGGATGCACGAAACTCATATATACTTATATATAATTTCATAGACCTATTTCACAAGCAGCAGCCGCTGCTTAGGGCACCAAAATTTGAGGGCACCATCGTCGCCACTTCTTTCTACCGAGAAAAAAAAATTATTGTGATCCGCATCTTCAGAATAGCCCTAACTCATCCCCCTAATCGCGATTCCTTGATAGCCTCATAATCGCGATTCGATTTTAACCCAAATCGAAAGCTGTACCGGCGGCGATCTTCATCTTCTTCTTCGTTCAGGCAAAGGGTTAGTAATTCAGTTATTCAGTAACCTAAACTATGCAGCTATATGAAAATTTGTTTGTACTGTATAATAAGTAATGCGGTTCCACTGTTCAGACATTCTGAAGTCTGAATTATTAATACCGAGTTAGTGATTAGTTATTGTTATTTGGTGAATTGTTGTAGAAAATAAATTACTGTCTAATTTTGGTCCTCTAATCGAATTATAATTTGTTGTTCAATTTTCATTTATAATTTCAGTTTGCCCTGTAGTTGTATACTCAGTCTCTGCGCTCAAATTCAATACTCATTATACTGTTTATTGGATTGTGAGATTGGTGTTGATAGGTATTTTGTACAGAACTTGCTATTTGCTGATTCAAATAGATTGACTCAGAAGTTAACTAATCCAATATGATGGCATTAGAGTTAAAACCTGCTGCTGTTCTTTTCTAATGCTCTCTAATCTTCTTCCTTTTTTTCTTTTTCTTTTTTCCTTTTTTTTTTGGTTTTTTTTCTTTTCTGTAATCTAATACTCTAAAAAGGAATCATTTTGCTGCATCTACTACTGACTGTTGAGTACAAATGGATAAACGTACGATGCATATCAAAACAAAATCATATCATGCTTGTTGTTGTAAAATCAAAACAAAATCATATCATGCATATCAAAACAAAATCATCTTCTTCCTTTTATCTTTTTTTTTTTTTTTTGGTTTTTTCTGTAATCGTTTGTAATTTCAGCTTAAATTTCAAGTAAAATTAGGCTTAGATTACAACTTAAATTTCTTGGTTTTCTTAATTTCAAATGTATAACATTCAAAGGTATTTTACGTACAGCAAAATTTATTGTTTCAATTTTATTCTCCAAAAAAGCTTATTAAATTTTGTAGCTAGGATTGCATATCATTGGAAGAAAAATGTTATAACCAATGCAAATTAACAATATTATTTTGCAACGTTGGCTACTTTTACTGTTTTCCTTTATTTGATTTCATTATTTGATTGAAAATTAAGTGTATATACCTTACTTAAAAGGTGAAAGTTTGCTAAGTATTTTGAAGTTTTTGCATTGGATTTGGAAGTACTATAAAATTTCGACTTCCATATTCCAATTTTCCAAATTTAATTAATTATGGTTAATTTAAATTTGTTAGCAGTTTATGAATTTTTAGTGGCTGGATAACATACATTTAGTTGATAAATAACTATGTTTTTTTTATATAATAATCATTAATGTGTTATTATTCAATGTTTATTTTGTAGTGTTTAAAAATGCGTAAACAAGAATCTGGACACGCTAAAAGAGTTAGGAAAAGAAGGTTAGAGGAACTTACTAATTCACAGAGAGGTGCACTTAATAAATTTTTCACCAAAAGTAATCCAGAAGATGGTTCGAGTTTGAATGTGGATAATACCCCTATTATTGATGAGAATGATGATAATATCGATGATGATATTTTAATGCACGAACATGACAATGAAAATATAAGCAAAGAGGAAGGAAACATTGATTCGTCAGCACCTACGGAGAATGTTAGTGTGGTTTTAAATGACCCTGGTACATGGAAAAAAATTGATCAAAATTTGAGAGACTTGCTAGTTGAAAGAGGTCCTTTTCGAGTAATAAAGAATAATGATTCTGATTTTCCAAAAGATGCTATCAATAGACATTTTTCCTCCACATTATATATTAGACATTTACCTAACGGGGATAAACAAGATAGAAAATGGCTGGTATATTCAAATTCACTTGATAAAGTATTTTGCTTTTGCTGCAAGTTATTCACGAACCAAATGACGGCCAGCCATCTTGATACTGAAGGAATTAATGATTGGCGCAATCTTAGTACTAAGCTGAAACAACATGAAAGTAGCAAAGACCATCTTTTGAATATGAGCAGTTGGATTGAGTTGGAAACAAGATTGAAAGTCAAAACAACCATTGATCAGAGTGTATTAGATCAAGTAAATAAAGAAAGAGAACGTTGGAAGAAAATATTGGTAAGAATAATTGCTGTTGTGAAAATGATTGCTTCCAATAATTTAGCATTTCGTGGAAAAAATGAAAGGCTTTACGAAAAAAATAATGGTCTTTTTTGCAAATTAATTGAAATGATAGCAGAATTTGATCCAGTAATGCAGGAACATGTTCGACGGGTTGAGCAAAAAGAAATTCATATACATTACCTTGGGCATAAAATTCAAAATGAGCTAATACTTACCTTAGCGAATGAAATTAAAAACGAAATTCTTAAGAAAATAAAAAAAGCCAAGTATTTTTTAGTTATATTAGACTGCACTCCAGATATTAGTCGTGTTGAACAAATGTCTCTTGTAATAAGATGTGTTGATGTTTCAACTAACACTGCAAAGGTGGAAGAATTTTTTATTGAATTTTTGAAAGTAGATGATACCACTGGACTTGGACTTTTTAACAAGCTTAAAGAAGTATTAGATGATATTAAGCTTGATATTTACGATATTAGAGGACAAGGTTATGATAATGGATCAAACATGAAAGGAAAACACAAAGGAGCGCAACAAAGACTATTAGATATTAATCCAAGAGCTTTCTACACACCTTGTGGTTGTCATAGTCTTAATCTTGTGCTATGTGATATGGCTAAATCGTGTCCAAAAGCATCAAACTTTTTTGGGGTGATCCAACGAATATTTAATATATTTTCTTCATCAACACAGAGATGGCAAGTTTTTAAAGATCATGTATCGGGTTGTACGGTTAAACCATTATCAGACACACGTTGGGAAAGTCGCATTGAAGCAGTAAAATCTATAAGATATCAAAGTGCGGAGATAAGAGATGCTCTAATTTCTTTATCAAATAGCACCAAAGATTCTATGGTGAAGAGTGAAGCAAGAAGTCTTGTAACAAATGAGATTGAAAATTTTGAATTCTTATTTGGATTGTGCATTTGGTATGAAATTTTAAAAAATGTAAACACCGTAAGCAAAATTCTTCAAACTGAAGATATGCAAATTGATGTTGCTATTACCATTACAAGAGCTTATTGATTTTTTTGAAGATTTCAGAAACACGGGTTTTAATTCTATGATGGTTGATGCTAAAGAAATAGCCCAAATGTTGGATGTTGAACCGGTTTTTGTTCAGAAAAGAATTATTCATAGAAAAAAACAATTCGATGAAGATATGAATACTGAAGAATTGATGCAAACACCAGAAGAATCTTTTAGAATCAATTATTTTCTTCAAATTGTGGATAAAGCTCGTGTTTCATTAATGGCCCGGTTTGAGCAATTCAAAGAATATGACGATAGATTTGGCTTTTTATTTGATTTAAAAAAATTCATTTCTTTGGATGATGAGAAATTGAAGGGGAACTGTTTACAACTTGAGGAATATTTGAGACATGATTTGCACTCTGATATTGATGGAAGAGAGCTATTCTCAGAATTAAAAGTATTGAAAGTTATCTTGGCAAAGGAAAAAACAAAAGCAATTGAATTGTTGAATTTCATAAATTCTTGTTCGAGAGAGTTCAATTTTCCTAATGCTTGGATTGCATATAGAATAATTCTGACTATACCAGTTACAGTTGCCTCAGCCGAAAGAAGTTTCTCGAAGCTAAAGTTGATAAAGTCTTATCTTCGTTCTACCATGTCACAAGAAAGGCTAAATGGCTTGGCACTTTTATCGATTGAACAAGATATGGTCAATGAACTTGAATATGATAACATTGTTAGCAATTTTGCAAGTCAGAAGGCTAGAAAAATGTTCATTAGTAATTAATGTATTTTTGTTATATAACTTGGATTATTATCACGAATAAAGTTAGTTGTTTTTTTTTCTTTTCGTTATTTTTAACAGAATAAATTGTTTTGACGCATATATTAGCATATGTAGAAGGGCCTCTTTTCCACTTTTCGCTTTAGGTACCAAAAGTCCTAGGACCGGCCCTGAATTTAATCACGAACCCCATAGTGGAAAAACATACATGCTCCTACTCGTTTCCCTAAATCAAACCAGTAACCTTCTCCTACTATCTCGAGATCAGATCCATAAAATTGATAAGATCAGCAATGAACTTTGCTTTAAAATAGCCTCGACAGTGATAGTGGGTTTTATTAGTTGTGGATACGGGGTGGAGTTGGACTCTGGCCGGGGTAAAAAAAGGAATGTTATAGGATTCTTACCAAGTTTGGTTTGATAGGAAGAACATGTGCAGATTAGCAAAGATGGAAGATATTGAGAAGAGGAGAGAGAGGAGTGTGTTTACTTGGGAAATATCAGGCCTAGGGAAAATCCAACAAATGCATGGATATCAGCATTTGTGAAATCCGCACCCATTTTGAGCTCTAATGGAGTGTAGAAATGTGAAGTCGGTTTGAAATCTAGGAGGAAAGTTTCGGAATGTGCAAACTCGTGTAGCGCTTGTTGAATATCCGCCTGGATACATGCCATTGTTTAACATGCACATGGATTTAAGGATTTGTTAAAGAACTGCCTGTATCCAGGAGGATGTTTAACAGACGCGTGGATTATAAACTAAATTATGATGAAATTATGTGTTATTTATCTTACTATCATCCATTTAGAAATTTAGGCACGAAGATGTAATTAAACAAAAACGATCAACGATTACAAAAGCTTAGGATACACGATTTCACTAGTAATTAACGGATACATAGTTTCAGATATTGATTCAAGGTTACAGTACACTATTAGAACTACTAAAGCAACAAAAACATAACAACTAAGGATAAATAGTTTTACTGACTTCCAACAAAGTTCCATAGATGATCTGTTAAATCTTTCTGGAGTCTTCGATGAATGTGAGCATTACGGTAGGACATTTGGTTTTCGACATGAAACTCAAGCTCTAGTTCGCGTTCAATCATATTTTCGCGCCAAATCTCAGGTGGTGGAGCAGGGCAGTCGTAATTGAAATCATCCTCCTTGTCTCTTTCGTCCTTTATAATCATGTTATGTAAAATAACAAAAGTATACATTAGTCATTTTAATTGGAGACCAAAGTCTGCATGGATTACTGACTATGGAAAATCTGGATTGTAGAACCACAAATGCTCTTTCTACGTCCTTTATTTGTCCTTCTTGCATTGTTGCAAACCTAGCTTGTTTATTGTTTTGTGGGTTCGATATTGTCTTGACAATGGTACTCCATTGTGGGTATATACCATCGCCTAGATAATATCCATGTTCATACACGTGACCCTCTAAAGTAAACTGATATGGAACTGATCTACCATTCGCCAAATCATTAAACAATATTGAGCATTCAACAACGTTCAAATCATTATTCGAACCTGGCATTCCGAAAAAAGCATGTCATATCCACAAGTCGTACGAAGCTACAACTGCAAGTATAATAGTTGACGTATGAGACTTACCTGATAAGCTCCAACATATGCTTTTGGACAATTCTTCCACTCCCAATGCATGCAGTCTAAAGATCCTAACATCCTAGGCCATCCTCTGCTACTATGCATATCCATTAATATTGCAATGTCGGCTTCGTTTGGCCTACGCAAGTATTGATTACCGTAAACGTCTATGATAGCTTGGCATAAATGGTCCAAGCATTCTAGTACTGTGCTTTCTTCCATTTTCAAATTTTCGTCTTGAGCGTCAGCAGGACCTCCATAGGCTATCATACGCAGTGCAGCTGTCGTCTTTTGAATTCCAGTGAGCCCCATTGTCATAGATGCATTGCGTTTGTAGATAAAGTAGGAATTGTGTTGTTTAATACATTCTAGGATTCGAAGAAACATAGGACGCCCCATTCGGAATCTCCTTCTAAACTCTATAGATGTATATCTCAAATTTAAAACAAAATAATTTTCCGTTAGTCTCTCATTGTGCCTGCATGATGTCGATTTTTATATCGACGACCTACAACAGAATCCCTATGTTTTTTGCTAGATTCGCCATCTCCAAATGCAGCTATTAGCTATCTTTGTCGACGAAAATGATCATCCACCATAATATCAAATTCTTTGTGACGATCCCAAAATCCCGTGCGATGGTGTTAAGGATAATCATTGGAATATAACACATTAATCATCATTAGCAGAGTACAGATAATAGCATAAGCAGGAAATAGAATAATTTACACAAATATGACAACGGAATCATACATATCACAACATCAGAGAGCACAGTGCAGGATACAACTTAGTGCATAAAAATACATGATCAGTCTACATCGCCATAAGCGGTACATATACATAGAGAGTACATAAAAGAGATATCTGTCTACATCGCCGGAGGCGGAATCATATACATATATAATAATGGCGGAAAATCAATAGTCAACGCCGTGAAGTCAAGCCTCGCCATGAGCCAAAAGATGCACTTCTACTGCAGTGCAAAGCTAAAATAGGTCCAGCTACCTGATACTAGGCTGCCCATGTGAAAATAAGGGCACCCAAGTTTGCAAGGTGAAACAAACTACGAGTCAGTCATGGGACTGGTATGAGAAATCACCTTAACTAATTAAACAACAATTGTAAGGCAAATCAAAGGACCACGCCACTTTCGCGGAACGGGTTTATTCCAATGATTGCTAGTGCATGAAATAAAGTAAATTATTAAATCATCGCAATGCTTTTTATAAAAATGAAGCAATTATAAGACTCAGGTCCCATCACACAATGCAACGCAAGCCAGAGGATAGAGTTTTACCTTATAATGGCCAAGAAATTCTTGATACGTATAAAACAAAAGTGTTTGATATTATTACTTGTGCATATATGTTTCAAAAACAATTTCAATCATAAATATCAATCCTAGACGGCATAGCGCCATACTAGTAATACAATCACATCTGCAATTTTGTATTGGAAATTGGATTCCATCATGAGTCAAGGCAAGGGGAAAGCTCCTCTCCATTCGAGACACTCTAGCAAATGCCTCAGGACCACACACAGCGATTCCTGGATCCTCCAAGGCCAGTCCTCTCTTACTTTTGAGGATTGGCAATTCCTGAACACACGTTTCCCGGTCCTATAGGACCTATAATCGAGGCGCCTCGCATTCCAACAACCACACAGGTAAAAAGTATGTATAAATGTCAGGGCTGGTAGGTCATTGACATCACCCATAGCTAGAAAGAAACGTCGTGCACTCCTTGGGTCCTTATCCCGTTTTTGACTCATACCGAGGTGTGAGGCTCCCAAATCAACACTATACACAAAGCTACGTCACATAGACCATGCTTTGATCATCAACCACAAGACTTTGCTTTTCGACAGAAGCCTTGATCATCTGCCACTTAGGCATGTCACACAGGCAATTCACTCCATGCGACTTATTTCTATCGATATATAACCTCTGAGCTCGTACGTATCATAGAACGGCATTAAGCAAGAGAATAAATTCTCCGCCGCCAAACAGATATATATTTAATAGAGATCAATCAGCACAGAACAAAATCCAATGTCAGACACATAGTCCATTTACAAGTTCGTTCTGGGTTTGAACGAAGCCGGAGGCACCATATTCCTCGCATATTCGTACAATCAACAAATACGTCTGGACGACTACCACTTCATCTCTTTCAAGGTAGCTACTCCAATCATGAGCATCAGTAGCGCCCATCCATCCAATGTGAAGATCGTCAATCTTGAACCGTATTCAACTCTTCGACTTCTAACCGTCGATCGATTATTTGAAATGTGAATTAACTCGGCCTTTTCAAATAATCCACGTATATTTAGATTTTCAAGTCAATTCTTCACATGGTTAAATTATTCAACATTCACATTTCAGTTCCTTAGTATAATTTTCATGTCAAACACATTCAACCATCAAATATCAAGCAAACCACGCAGAATCGGTTTATTTCCATTCTATATCGTCTATAATATTTTATAACGATATATCGCCATTTTTATTTATTCAAAAATGGCATTATTTAATTAAACGACGTCTTAGATCGTACCGAGGCACTGGCGCTGTTTTTCCCTAAATTTGTTTTACACATATCTGAAAATCTAACCGTTGGATCTCAACAAAGTTTATATCGTTGGGAAGATATTCCCAAAGCGAACCCAAAGGTTCCAGTTTCGTGGAAATCCGATGGTCGGATCTTTCGGTATAATCGTTTGAAGTTACGATTTCAAAACGCGAACTGTAGGGGCTCGATTCATTTTATTTAATATATATATATATATAATTTATTCGACGATTTCAATATCGTTTTCACTTCAAATATTTCACTAATGCCTTTATATTTCGAAAAATTTCGCCATAACCTCCTTTGTACAGGAAGGGGTTTGGAAATTTATTGGGCCGTATTAGGTACCTAATAAATCCTAATAAGCATGCACATATTTATAGTGATATATTCTGGTGTCCACAGGAGAGTGTGTATAGATCATAACTCCAGAGAATAAATTATCGTCACCATTGAATTCAAAAATGGTAAAATTGTACGTTTTGAAATGCGATTCGAATCGGATCGCGGCTCCATCGATTCAAGATCCAGATTGAATCGCAATCCCCAAAAATCGTACGAGTCAAGAAAAAATCGAATCAAATTTCAGATCACGATTCAGGGATCTTCGTATTTCTTCCTCATCGCAACATATAGAGACACAAAAGGGAAAAAAAAGAAGAAGAAGAAGAAGAAGAAGAAAGACCTGCGCTGCTGTTCAACTGCAAGTTTGGGAAAGGTAAGCAATCTATATTTTTCTTATTTGCTTATCATCTTCCTTCTTCTCTTCATTGTTCTGTTTTTTTTAACTGCTGCCGTGTGAATTCGATTTTGAGAAATAGAGGGGATATGCTGTTCAATTTTCATAAATTGCTACAGTAATTTTTATGGATGTTTATTCGGTGATTTTGACCACTGTGTTTACCCACCTGCGTATTAGCTGAGGCTATATTATCAGTGTATAACCATGATTAGTATGTGTGGACTTGTTATACTTCATTTTGATAAATTGGATTCACTTCTAGTCTATCAGTGTATAACTATGATTAATATGTCCAGACTTATTATACTTCGTTTGGATTCACTTCCATTATAGAAGACTGCATAGTTAAATACCAGTATATATCAAAGTCTTGGATGCTTCTAGTTAATAAATATGCACACAGAACATGTATCAAGCTAGATCATATAATCGTATCTATTCATTTTAGTTTGTAGTAACGTACAGTGGGCATGTTATACTTCATTTGGTTTTCCATTGCTGTTTGCTATAAAGAGTGGGCATATCCCACATACACCTAGTTTTAGATTTTTTGTTAGCACATAACATACAAAAGAAAGATTATGAGCATACATAAATTCAAGAAATGGACTCTTGCGCACAATCTTCTAACCTCAATAGTGACCTACAAGTGAAAAAAAAAACATTATGTTAGCACACTATCATTAAAAAAAATTACATACATGCAATATATATAATTATAGTAAAAATCTACGATTCACGACTCAAATCCCGTTTCGATTCAAATTTTAAACTTTCCGATTTACGACTTGAATTCCATATTGAAATCCTTGATCGTCATCCTATAAATGGTTTTTGTGCCTTAATGACCAGAAAGACGTGTTTATTGTCATCTCCAGACCCGTATGGGGTTTTTTATTAATCTTGCAATTTACCGTTACAATTTATATAGTCCAGATCAGTCATCAGTTCAACCTGTAATATATAGTCATCGCCATACAAGCCTCTCGCTCGTATGGTAAATCTTCAACCTCGTCACACAAGCTCCAAATGCTTATGTGGTATATGATGAAGTATGCCTATCGTCAAGAAGTATTCCATGTAGTGTAGTTCAAAATTAATTGTTACTATCCTATGGCAATGTTTATTATTACACACAGAACAACCAGCACTCCGCATCCAATGACATTCACAGGAGTTGATATAATAATAAATTTGTGCATCCAACTCATTAAGGTTTACCTATTTATCGAGCATGCAAATAAATTCTTTACTCAACAGCTAATCCACTTTCCTATTCAACACATGTATATATATGTGCAAAACTACGCTAAAAATAATATTTCTAGCGAACAAAGGTTTATTTCCACATATGGTTATTTTTAACACTTCTTACACATGTTAAAAATAATATTTTCAACCCACACATATTTATTTGTACAAGTGGTTATTTTTAACACTTCACGTTTCGCATAAAAATGATATTTTTAGCGAACAAAAATATATTTCAACACATGACTATTTTGTTTAGTTCACCTACATGTTAAAAATAATATTCATAGCAAACAAATATTTGTTTCAACACTTGTATATTTTTAGCGAGTCGTTTACATGATAAAAATGATATTTTTATCATCAAAAATATTTATTCAACACATGAACATTTTTAGCACTTCATATTCACAATAAAAATGTAGATTTTATTGTTCAATCTATATATTCAACACATGAATATTTTCCACTTCACACATACGATAAAAATATGATTTTTATCGTTCTAATCTTTTATTCAACACATGAATAATTTTTATAGTTTGTATATATAATAAAAATGTGATTTTTAATGTTAAAATAATTTATTTAAAACACGAATAGTTTATATAGTTTATATATGTGATAAAATGTTATTTTTATTTTTCAAAGTATTTTATTCATCACATGAATTTCTATTCAACACATGAATTTCTATTCAACACATGAATATGGTTTCAACATATGAAAATAATTCTAACACATGAACATTTTTGAAAATTTCGGCAGCATAACGGCAGGGTATTTAAAACCGGCACCGTCCCGAGTATGGCTCCTCGCTCTACCTTAAAACCTCGCGGTTTTTTACAATGGGGATTTCATACATCTAATTCGTATGCAGGCGAGTATGTTTTTCTTTTCGACAATTTATTCTAAATTTGTTTCAACCACAAATGGGTATTTTTCAACCACAATGGTATTTTTCAACCACACTCTAAACAATATCAATCGTAAACAATCCTATCAACCATTCGCATTATTCACCAAATTTTTCACGCATATTCACAATCAATAAATATCGTCCATGATTTGTGGACGAGGGGAGTATATATATATATATATATATATATATATATATATTCGTATATAAATATATTTTATTTCCATTCCAACACACATATGATTTATACAATGCATGTATAATTCATACTTCGCTCATATAACTTATACAACGCATGTACATGAGGTATACAACACGTTTATAATTTATATTTCGCTTATATAACTTATACTACACATGTTCATTCACATTTCAGTTTAGAAATCTCACATTGGTTTATTGCTTTGCTAAAAATCATAGTGTGCTCAAAAAAATCCACGGACACTTCTGGAATGTAGAGAGCGTCGACACAGTCTCGATGTTTCCTGTTTCATCGAATTTCGTTAACACACGATAAAGATACAATTTTTCAAAGTTTGCAATACTTAAAAGTGTTATTTTCAGTTTAAATAAACAAAGCCGATACCTTTCAAAGAGGGTTCGTAACTAGGTTTCGATTTTTCACGAAATCCGTAGCACGATAGGGGGATCGGATTATACCACGTCGAACAGCGTGGAAAGGGGTTTCCGGCGCCGGGGGTCTTGGCCGGTTCGACGGCCTGTAGTGGCGGAGGCGGCGGTGGAAAGCTCCGAATTTTGGGGAGACACTGCACACGAAACACGAGACGAGAGAGGTCGAGGTTGGGGTTGATTTGAAGAGGGGAGTGAGGGCTTCAAAGTTTGGGTGGTGGCGGAGGCTAACAGTGACTGTGGCGGTCGGAAAGTGGGCGGGAAGGTGGGAAATGGGCTTCCGTCGATGAGCAGAGGGTGGCAAGGGTTTTGAGAGATTTTTTTTAATTTTTAAATTTATGAATTGAAAATTCCTATTGGTCGAGGTTTTATTTAATTTTAAAATAGGGTTTTTCCATACGGATACCAATTCAAACCTAACGACTGTCGCCCCTAGCTAAATACCCCCATCCCGAACACAATGGGATATGTTTCGTAGGCCAATTAGACTGTTATATTCAGTTATTCTTCAAATTAAAATGTAAAACATTCGATATTTGATTTGAACGTATATTTCAATTTGCCAGGGCCACAAACTAATTCGAAAAATTCCAGAAAAATAAATCTAGCTATGTTTTGATGCTACGGTCCTAACAAACTAGTTTCATCGAATTCTGAGATCGTTTGAAAAATGGCCATTTTCTGGTCGATCCAATTTAACACAAATCAACCAAACACGTCTTCTTTTGCCATGCTCACATACTAGCTTCAAAAATTATGAAATTTGAAACCTAGCAATAATTTAACATCCCGGATCCAACAAAAGTAGTTTCGTCGAATTCCGAGGTCGTTTGCAAAATGTCTATTTTCAAGGGCTATATATTCTCTGTAGCGACCTTTCTGAAAATTCATTTGGCCATAACTTTTGATTCCCGCTATGAAACTTCGATTTTTCAGATTCTTTAGAAAGATATTCATAAACAGATTTAAATATTTTTGGTTTCACTAAAATCCGTTTTATTTTGCACCCGGTACAGTTAGTCAAATTTCGAATTCAAATTTTCAAACTGCCGCACCATTTCTAACTCTTTATTTTATTGAAATATTCTATTTCAATTGCTCAAATTTCTTTAAAATAACCAATTTAAAAATTTTAAATTGGCTCGTATTTTTCGGGTTGTTACATTCTTCGTCCGTATCATCGAACAACAAACACACTTTGGTGGCCATTGTGGACTTTCGAGTTTTTGAGTGTATATACTAAAAATATTGGACTGTGTTTGAATAGTGAATGCTGCAAGTTTTCCTCCTTATATAACATACTTTTTCTACATTCTGGTCCTCGTTGGATACCAAAATGTGGCAAGCATTGGTTACCGCAGTATGATAAAATGTTTGATGAGTTTGAAAGGAACAAGGAGGAGGAGAAAGAGGGTGGATTCGTTCTACATAAACAAGTAGAAGAGGCAGAAGAACCAGTTCAAAATGAAATTGTTCGTGGTACTCAACTAGTAGTTGAAGTTCAAAAACCAAAAGCACGTCCACGCAAAAACATAATGAGGCAAATAGTTAACCGTAATCGTCACGACCAAAGTAATGCAAGCTCCAGTGCTACTACAACATAATTCTCTCCTAATGACTTACTCATACTCGTGAAATCCTATATCGAAGTTGATAAAAGAGATTTGCTGCTGAAGCAAAATAGAGGAGGGCTAACCCATGAAGAATTTTGGTCCATGATAACAAGATTACATAACAATCATCGTAACTGCACCACTACACGAACTTCTAGTGAAATTCATATGGCTCGTCGGTGTTTCGTTAACACTTGGGAACGATACCAAAAGATTATACAAACAGTTGAAGATGAACACATATTTAAAACGACTCGGGCAACTTTTGATTCTCGTTACCTTGTAGAGTATGGCACTGACTTTGTTGGGTACAAAGCCTACAAACTGCGTTATAGTTGGCTAACCCGATATGGTGCTGAAAAGGCCAATAGTTTTGCTTAGTGCTTGTTGAATCGTTCAGTTATTTGATGCTTCCACGTAAAAATTTCGGAACCAGTTATGCTCTTCGAACATGAATGTAAATTCAAATCAAATATGAAGCAGTATATAAACATATTTAAAAAAAAAGTAGGAATGGTTAAAATAGTTACATACTATATACTAAAAATAAGGAAAGAAAATTTAAGAAAAATAGGAATGCTCAAAATAATTACATACAATATATTAAAAATATGAAGCAATATATAAACATATTTTTAAACATATACTTATTCTTTAGTTAAAATAGTTTGTTATTGATTTTTTTTTTGAAATTTTAAATCTATATAATATACAAACTACTTAAATTACCACGAGTTTGTTTAATAAACGCATGGATATACGCGTTTGTCTAACAAACGCTTAAATCCACGCATTTGTCTAACAAGCGCTAAAATCCACGCGTTTGTTAAACAAACGCTTGGTTTTAAAACTGTTGGGATATTTCGTTGTTTCGATTTTTCGAAGTGTAGAATTTTGGATTTCTACACCCGATTTGTTAGAGTTGCTCTTAGAGCCAAAAATTCGGTTTTGGAGCCGAATTTTGGTTTGTAGCCATGGAAAATTGGTGTACCTTAAACGTATAGCATCACATGTAAACCGTAACACCTTGAATTTTAATAACAATTATTGAATAAAACAGGGTAATAAACTAAATATTAATCAGAATAAACTTCAGAATTGGACAACGGGACTAGCACCATTGGATTCATTGAAATTTTATGATGAAAATAGACACTTGGTTTGCTGAAATGGAGTTAAAATGAATAAGTTATGAATTAAAGAAGAGAAGCTAAACCAAAAATTAAAAGTAAAATATATATACAGTGAGACGGTCAAGTGGGACAACCCTTTCCCACTTGAGTCGACCTAGTGTTGACCATATGTCCTTGGGTTGACCCTAGGTCGACCCAAAGCGCGGGTGGGTCGACCCAACATGCCTAAAGGCATGTGACTTGGTGTGCATGTATTATTCGATGAACATTATAATTTTTACACCGTTATTTTCTGAGCTAACTTAGTTTATCGGTTCAATTTGAATCTGAGGCTGACGTGGGGCTTTCTGATTGGTTTAGTGATGTGGTTGGTCCATATTTAATCTTAAATTTGGATAGCGGAGAATGCCCAGTTTACCCTATAAATAAACTAGCAGAGCCTCTCTCATTTCTTCACATCATTCTTTATGTCTTCTTCTTCCCCAAGCCTATAATCCAAATTTGGAAGGGCCAAATAATTAAATTTTTACGGGGATAAAGAAGTTCTATAATTTTAATATTTATTTTTATAAATACTTCTATAGGCGGAGGTTCTGCTGGAATAAAAAAGGCCACGAGGGAAGCTCTCTTCGTCATATTTATGAGTTTTTATGTGATTTATATATTCGTAAATTGTGTAGGAAAGTTTAGACAGTTAAATAGTTTTAATTTGCAAGTTTTAAGTTTATTGTTAGTAATAGTATTTATGCGTTTAGTTTTTCTATAAAGTTATTGTAATGTATTTATTGTCTATGCCTATTTCTTTCTGGTTGTTTACTGTTTGTAAGTAATTCTCCTTCTCTTGTCCCTTTATCTATTGTGGTTTTATTTACAGTCCGGGCAATGCCCTATTTTATTTTATTTATTTATTTTTGAGTCTAGGCCTTGCGAGTAGCCTAGACCATTTCCCTTTTTATTTTAGTGCTTAGCCTAGGCCTAAAGAGAGCTTAGGACTCTATTATTATTTTGCATTAAAATAAGAATAATATTGAAATTAAATAAAAAGGGATTGTTGGGCATATTAGAACTGATTATGTATTATAATCAGTATTGGACTGTAAGTTAGGGATAAAACTTAATATGTAATTGGAGAACATGCAAACACATAAACTGGAAGAGGATTAACTTAGTTGAACGATAAGTAACGTGGGGTTGACTTGTATAAAATGATAAACATGATTAGGAATGTTTAATACAACATAGGAATACAACATAAGTTTATATTGGGCTTATTAATAAACCTAAATTGTGTTAAGTTAAATTAAAGATAAAATTAATAAGCTAAGATAGTGGAGTCCATTCCAACAGCATGGGGCTGATTGGAAAAAATAAGTGGCTCGTAGTTTATGCCTGTTCCAACAGCATGAGGCTGATTGGGGAAAATAAAAGGCCTAATATAATCATAAAATTGTAGTGGGAGTCTGTTCCTGCAGCGTGGGGCTGATTGAGGAAAATAAATGGCTAGTAGTTTTGGTCCATTCCGGCAGCATAGGACTGATTGGGGAAATAGGTGGCCTAATAGAAAAATAAATAGGGACCAAGTCTAAGGGTAACTTGTGTCAATTGCATATTTGGTTAGGGTCCCGTATCAAGCAGTATTCCTATTATCATCGATAGATGTCTCACACTAGATAGAGGCGAGGGCACGCTTTACTGCACTGGATGGTAAGAGGCTTAAACGAGGTGGGTACGGGTGTGTTCCAATAGGACGATGAGCGTGCATCGTGCCGATTGGGGAAAATAAGCCGTTGTAACGCCTGTGATTAACGGCTATGTCCCTTTAGTTAATGGGTTCGTGCTTGATAACCCTGAGTTCCATAACTGGTATAGTTTATCACATTGTGGTTATAGGAGCTGATCGGCGGGTATAAATTTGGTAAAGCTTAATGATTATATCTTTGGTAAGTTGGTACAACAATCTTGGATATGAATGAGAAGCCAATCTTTATTCGTGATTAACTTTGTTAACTACCTTTACATCTTTATACATTTATGTCTTAGGTCCTTATAACTGTTCATCTGTCTAATGCTTCCTCAATTTATGCTCATGTTAGAAATTACTAGAACCCACCTGACGTATGTGTGACCTAGTTTGTTTTCTCCTTCTCTCTTCCTTCCCCCCTAAGTTAGCAGGGTGGAGGATCTCAACAATGATTCTTGATTGGTCGGCTCATCTTGGATTCAGACTCACGTATTGGTTCATTTCTCATTTTCTGATTATTGTGTTGAATTGAGAGGGATGGTTTTACTTATGTACTCTGATATTATGGTTTTCCACGAGACAGTGCATTTGGTTTTAGGTTGATGACTATTTGGTACTTTAGAAATGTAATAAGCAATGTGATTTGATTTGCTTTGTTAAATGTTGTTTTAAAATTTCCGCTGTGTTTTATATTTCTATCTTGTGAATTTTAGTCTGTGTTGTTACTTTATACCTAATAGCTTTATAAACCATAGCACATCCTTATATAGGTGACATTAAGGGGTGTGGTGGTGTTTCATAAGCTAGGATTAATGTTAGGTTATTATCCAATATTCCAAAAAAATGAAGTTTATCCATATCTGCGTTTGAAATACGAAAAAATTATCTAATATCCAAAAAATAGATAAAAATACAAATATGGCAATGAAATTTTATTGGTTATTAATTATATCCAAAAAAGGGATAAAAATACAATATCTAGAAAATAGTGGTTATTAATTATTATTATTATTTTACTAATTGTAAATTATTATTATTATCTAATAATAGTTTAAACTACCATTATTTGCAACCGGATCACCAACACAACACCAATTCCGAGAATGCAGCTGAAATCGATCACCCCCAAAATCCAATCGAGCAAATTAATCTGAATAATCCGAACGCTATAACGACAGAATGACTGTTTGCATAGGGTAAAGAGTGGGACGTCGGAAAGCTAAGGAGGACCAAAATAAACATCAGTCTTAATTATTAACAATGATTATTAATTATTATATTTCAATTTCTAGTTATATAATATTAATTAAATAATTTTAGATAATTATTATATTTTTATTAATTATTCTTCTTAATTGCTAAATATTAATTGTTGCTTCTTAATTATTGACAATTATTAATATTTATTATTAATTATTACATATTAATTATTAATATATATTATTACTACTTAATTATTAATTATTAAAAATTATTTTTATTTATTAATTATTAGTTAATTAAGATTAATTTTAAACTAATTTTTATTAATTATTATATTAATTTTTAATTATTTGATAGTAACTATTAATATAACTATTTTATATTTCTAATTATACATTATTTATTATTATTTAGTAGTGAATATTATTTTTCATTAATTACTTAACTATTAATACTTGGTATTATTATTTGACAAAATTTTATTAATTTCCAAATTACGAAAACTTCAAAATTTTATATTTATTTTATAAAATACATTTTAATTTTTGAAATAATACATATTAATCATAATTATCAATTAGAATTATTAATTTTTAAATATTAGATAATAAATTTTACTTCGTAATTATTAAAGACTACTTATTAATCATTGATTATTAAAGATTACTTATTAATCTATATTACTAATTATTATTACCTCTTAATTATTTAGTAATTATTAGTTAATCAATACTAACTATTGAACTTTATTTACTATTAATAGTATTTCTTTATTTATTTTGGAGAGGCATACTGGTTTTTATAGTGCTCCGTAACACTCTTTTATTGAAAATAAAAAGTTACAAGAAAGTACACGAGATTAAAAAGATTCTTTTTTAGAGGACTATCGTTAATGGCGACAAAGTAATCCACTTTCTGCCTTTCTCTTTTTCACACAATGTAATCTTCCCATCTCCTCTCTAACATCTCTCCCATCACCCAAAATTCCGATCTTCTCCCTCTTTGTTTTCATCACGCATGGTAACACCTCTGCAAAACACAAATCACTTCAGATTCAAGCTTTTGACATGGTATTCGTTCTGAGTTCCAAATCTTTTCTGTTTTCTTCAATCCCATTTCTGCCTCACACGATCCCCTGAAACCCCGCTGTCTTCGATGCCCTTCTATACACTGTAGTAATTTCAGATAACTACTTGCTTTCAGATTTACTTTTTGGAGTTCTGTAGCTTTCTCTTCAACTGATGGCTACGGCTATAGAAAGGTGTTTGTCACTGACGTGGAGCTTACTGGTGGGCAGTAACACCTTACAGTTTTCTTGTTCTTGTGTCTCGACTATGGTCTGTGATGGTACTTGTCACTGTCTTAGTATTCAATTTAACTTGTTCTCATCTTCTTGGTAGACTTGAAGTCAGTATTGGGTTCATTCGGGTGCATACTGTTTGGGCATGAGGTGTTTGGTTGTCTTTTTTTGGAAACCTGGATCTTAGATCTTGTTATGTAATTGAGCATCCTCTTGCTCTTGTTTTGATGCTATTTGTAACTGATATGGTGTCTGTGAATGCTTGGGTTGGTTAACACCTTTGAATGATTGCAAAACACGAGATGCATACATGCATTGATCCTCATAGTCATTTATTTGGTGGTTGTCTTTCCTACCTGTGCTATTTCTGGGTAATGTATTGCTTCCAGTTCAGTTCTTTTTTGATGAGAATGTTCTTTACGGTGGTTTTTTCTGTTTCATTGTGATCTTGGTGCCCCAGAACTATGTTTGGTCATCGGTATGGCAGTGATACAGGAGATGCTTTCAGTGCTCATCATTGCTGCCAATATGGGTGATTTTCCCTTCCTCCCTCACTAGGACTTTTCAGAAATGCCACTTTGCAATCGCATGCCAGGTTTACCTCTTTGGTTCTTCCTGAGATTATGTAACTGTTTGGATGTCATTTCTCTTCTCCTTATTCTTGGGGTACAATAGTGTACTATTTTTGAGAAGGTATGGATGTAAAGACGGGGTTGTGCTTTTGTGCGACTCGAGAAATAAGGACCCTCAACTTTGAAATTTGCAGATTAGCTTGACCCACTTGCTTTTGGGGGTAGCTCAAGTTAACTCTTATGTGATGCTCATCCTTCAGCACTAGTTAATCTTTTGTTATGCAAGTAATTTACTGGTTTTCAGTATGTAATTTGCTCCATATGTGGAGTATTTTAGTAATCTAGTACACTAGGTAGCTCCTGAACTGTAATCTAGGTTAGATACTGTGGGCAACCCACATTAAATGACGTAGGCGGTGGACGGTCCACGTTAAAAGAGTCACCTTAAAAACCGGTCGGCTTTGCCAAAAAAAAAAACAAAGAAAGTACAGGTATGCATAGTGCATATCAACTAAGGGCTTCCACGCAGAGAAGATCAAACATTACATGTTCATATGACATACACAAATAACACTAACAACATAACATAACAAATTTCCTACAAGACTTTCATGAACTCAAAGAAGAGCTAAGCTGCAATCATCCTTTATAATCATTGTGCCCTTTAAGGTTCTCAACTTGCTTTTGGTTATCGGAGCACTATCCACTTTTCTACCAGATAAGGTTGTTGCCAGAGGTGAGCAACTTAAGAGTTCAGGTGGAGCTTTGTGACCTGGTGGAGGCAAAATGAGATCATAAGGGCTAAGTTTCCTAGCACTTGTAGCTTGCACAAATGTGTTTTCAATTGAAGCTGAACTTGGAGAGACTGGAAATTCCTTGATAGGTGACATTGTTTTTAGCTTGTTGAGAAAACTAGGCTTAATCGATTGTTTGTCCTTATATTTATTATTAATAGCTGCGACAGCCATAGCAAGTTCATTACAGAGCATTCCAGCATGCACAGTGTAAGATCCTTCTTTCTCTAACACCCTATTAACCTCATTACTGACATCAACTATCTCACTTTCATCACCAAATGTCAAAACACATCTCAGCTAACCCAATATTTTCCATAATATATATACTATGACTTGTTGCATCCTAATACTCTGAGCCTTTGTCATTGCAAAGGATTCCATTATCATACTGTTGAGATTTACAGCTACTTCACTTGTTTCACCACTAACTGGAATCTCCTTGTGTTTCAGTGTGTCTTCACATACAAACATTTCATGCAGTGGTTAACTTCCACTAGTAGCACCAAGCTCAAAATGAGGTGTGAAAGCTTTTGTAAGTAATTCACTAATATGGGAAAATTCCCCTTCCTCATATTTTGTTCCCTTATCTAACCCCATTGTCTCCTCATCACATTCAGCAAGTGTCGAATCCTTGTTTGTGCTCACATCTTAAGCCAAAAATTTACTTTTCTCAAACAAAGATTTAGTTTGAGAATCAAAAGCCACTTTCTTCCTTCTGTAAACTTTCTTCTATGCATTATTATTTCTAAGTTGTGTACCATTTGCGTTTGACACTTTCTCAGTATTCTGCTTTAAGGCATTGGAACAGATTGGTATGTTGTGAACATGAGCAGAAGATCGTTTCAAGCTAGCAGTCTCCTCCACTATCACGGGCGGATCCAGCCCTGGGCTCAGCTGGGCTGAAGCCCACGGTAAAAAAAAAGAATTAGAACCTTATATTGCTCCTACGCCCAACCCAAAACAAAGGAAAACCTGCTATTCTGTTTTCTGGCTTACGTTTGCTTTTATCCTGCTCTCACACGCTCACCCGTCCCTTCCTCAACTCTAATTCATGGATGATTATGCAGTTCAGCTAAGTATCTTAATCAAATTATCAATTCATATGTCTTTTCTATTTACTTTCAATTATTAGACTGGAAACTGATTCTTTTATCGAAGAACCCTAATTTTTTTGGTTGTCTTCTGCATTATTTGTAAACCGTTCTTTAGGATTTAGGTTGTAAACAATTCAGTTTTGGCTTTCGGCCACAGTAAATTTCTTCGTTTATTGATAATATTACTGAAATACAATCAGCCGTTCTCTGTTTATGATCCTTAAACAAATTGGTTTTTACTTCAAGATAAAATGTCAACATAATTTTAAGTTTTGTCAAATCATGCATTTTGTTAAAGCAGTTTTCAAAAAATTAATTTGGAAATGATTGATTTTTTTTTCAAAGAGGAAAATTTACTATTTTTGTTATTGAGTTTGTTTGTCTCAAAATAAAAATAGCCCACCCTTACTTTGATTCCTGGGTCCGCCCTTGTCCACTATACTGCCTTTATACTTAATACAGTCAGCGGTGGTATGACCAAATACCTCAAAGTTCACACAAATGTCAGGATGCCAAAGATTAGTAACATTCACAACTTTCTCTGTTCCATCAGGTAAAATAACACGGAATTCGAAGGGTAGGGTATCCTTAGGAGGAATATCAACTATACATTTTGCAAACTCAAGTCTATCCAGTTTCTCATTAGATAGATCCATACATAGAAAATTTTCCACCCTAGAAGTCAACTAGCTAACACCTATCTTGGACCATGCATAAAGGGGAAGGTTCGTAAGTTTTATCCATACTGGAACTGACCTAATACTTTTACTAAAATCTCCTAACTCAACAATCCAAGGCCTCACAATGAAGAGTTTGTTTTGTATAATAGCAAGGTCAGATCTCATTATTCTATCCCTATCCTCAATACATGAATTAGAAAAAAGAATACTTTACCAGTAGATCTCACTTAGATGCCACCCGATGGATTCCAAAGACACTGAAGCTAGGTTGTTATAGTAGAGAAAGACAGCGGCTAATCGAGAAAGTGACCAACTAAATATCCATTCAATTTCTTCTTTGTAGCTTCGAAGATTTCATCAATTGGAAGTAAGGTTTTCCTGGCGAACTTGAGTTGAAAGCTTTGGCGGGGAGAAGGAACCCGCATTTTTAGGTTTGGAATCGAAGAGATTTGACCATTTCTTGATGGGGGGCTACGGGGAAAGGATTAGGGTTAGCTGAAGAGGATAGAGGAGGAAAGATAAGTACATGGGGGAGGAAGGACCGCATGCGGAGGGAGATCAGGTGGCGGAGGAGCCTGATGGTTGTTTATTAGGGTTGAAGTGATGCGGGAAGAGAGGTTTGGGCGGGAGATGAAAGAAGCTGGAAAAGTGGCCGCCATTGAAATATTGTTTTGTTGATATTTTGCGGGTTTGAGACTTGGATATTTTGACATTATATTTGATGATGCTTTCTGAAATGGTGTTTTGTTAAAATTATTACTTCTGCTGTGCATTATTATTTATGTCATGTGCTGATATCTTAGTCTTTGGAATGAAATTATCTATACTTGACGATCCACATTCTTTGGTATAACCATGATTGGGTATCTTAAGGGGAGTGGGTTGTCACAAATCCATCCGTATATAAACAGAGTCTTACATTACAGTTCTCTGCAGCAAACATCAGATACATCTTATCAAAATATTTTTGTGCTTATGCATCATATGGATGTGCCAAAATTCCATCTTCTTGTGTTCTCGCAACTTCTCAATGCATATGACATATAGTAGAAGAAGATGCATACAACATTTTATGTCTAGAAGTAATGTGCAAATAACGCATTCTCTTGTATGAAACTTCATTTTCTTTCTTTTTTCTTGGTTTTCATTTTTCCTTGTTATATGTTCTACATTTCCTAAGGTTAACTTTTTTCTTTTCCAGTATAATAAGAAATCATTTATACATGTATCTATCCTTTGATACAGCATACCGAAAGCGATAATAAATTTTTTTCACTTTACGGTGACTATTATACATTATACATTGAGTGCATATGTTGTTTTGTAGCTTTTACTATTGTTATATATACAACTTCCGTAAACGTCAACTTTAACTTCATAGTAATATATTATGTAGTAACTTAAAATTTATTTTTGCTTTTACAACCATCTCACAATGTCCACTTGTAGCATCCAATAAATCATAGATTCTTTTAGGTCGTTCTTTGCCAACTTAAATGGTATGGAATAATGATTATGCTGCATACTCCACCATACCTTCCATTGTATTTTTCACATTCACCTTGTCCATCAGAATTATAAGATTAGGTGCAACAAGTTTTTCATAATGATCCCAAAAGTAATAATTTGACACAAAATCAGCTTTACACAAACTATTATTACTAAATCTGACTTCCAATGCTTCAAATGTCTGTACTCGTTACAAAGGCAACAAATATCTACTCTATTATTAGAATTAGTGAATTTAATAAATTTAAGTACACCATTGCAGAAATTTTCCCTACTGAACCTTTCATAACACTTTGGTTTCGTACATCCGAATACGGTCAAGAATTTTTTTAACTTCTTTCTTAATTCAAAAATATATGCTAGAAATTTCGATAACACTTCATTTCTTTGTCTTGTAAGCATAACTTTGCATTCAAGGAATGTGTTGCTTTGTTTTATAAATTAATTAAAGCCTTTTCAGAGTACCATTATTTTTCTATTGTCATTGTATTTGTTGAAATAATATTTAACCATTATTTTTAAATAAATATTATTATTTTTCTTAATTTTTACGAATCAATTTTAATTCATTATTTGTTTCAAAATAAATTTATTATATATAACAAATTTTTATTTTAATAAGTAAAATTAAATTTTAAACCATACTTTATAACTTATTCAAATATTCAACTATTTATTAAGCATATATTAAATTTTTAAATATACTTTACAATTCATTTAACTACTTATATTTTAATTTAACTATTCTACGAACTAAAATTTGCAGATTATTATATAACTAACATTGACATTTATAATTAACACATACTAATTAGTTAGCACAAATTAATTATGTTTAATAATAAATTATGTATTTGACAAATTCACTGTTCAACCATACGTACTAGTGCTAAAATGGATTTAAAATATAATTAACAATCGTTTACACCTATCTGCATACATATTAGTCAGTAATTATAGATTAATTTTCAAATTTTAAGTCGGGTTAAATAATAATCAACCATTTCAAACAATTTCAAACCCATAATCAAGTAATACATTATTATCACTTGCTGACACATAGTATTCAACAGTTTCAAATCCCTAATAGCGTCAATTAACTTTGAATCTAAAATTAGGGTCAGAACAAAAATATGGAGTCATAGTTCAAAGTGATTTTGATGAATTGTGGTGGTTCAAGGTGGGGTTAACGATTAATGGCGCTTAAGTAGTGAAGACGCCTGTTGAGTGTAGTTCTTTTCATTTGGGAAAAGTTGCGGGAAGCCGATGGAATGAAGAACGGGTCATGTATTTCTTTCTTTAAACTTGAAATACCTTGGCTAACGACGTCATATCATTCTATTTTATTTTTATTGTTTTTTATTTGTTCTACGCTTTGAAAAATGTATAAAAACAGTTATTTACTTCCTAAAAAAATAAAGAAGATATTTTCACACACCATTCAACTTAACGACTATTCTGAGAAGTATAATTTGTATTTTCAATGATTTGCCTTCGCATTATTTGAATATTTAATATGGAATTTGATATTTATCACCCACTGCTAATCTACGCGACTTTTAGTACATCTAGTAAGAAACTTCAACAAACTAGGTTTTGTGTGACATTTTTATGTATTACAATATTTTTTAAATCGTTTGATAATTAACTGTACTTAGCATTAAAAATTAGATAAAATAAAATAATTGCTAGAGAATAAAATTTATTGGATCTTATGTTGATCGTAAGTATGTTTGACCTATTTCCACAAGATGATGAAAAAAATTAATAGTTGCATGACGTTGATTGAGAGTGTTAAATTTACAATTGTTCATAAATATTCAGGCCAAAAGTCATAAAGCATGAAAAAATTATAGTCCTTTTCTTAATAATCCAAGCATATTAATTGGACAAACACATTAAGGAGCATACATTGTTAGATTTGGTCTCAATCCAAGGTCATTTAGCTTCCAAATGAAGGGCTTTTAGTCTGAATGTCGACGAATAGCTATAAATTTAAAACTCGCGATTGGCACCGTGCAACTATTTATTTTTTTAATCATCTTTTGAAAATAGGTTAAATACACATTTGATCTACATAAGACCCAATAAGTTTTAAGGATTAATTTATTTTATATAGTTATAAAATGCCAAATACGGTTAAAATTTCAAAATTAATTTTCCAATAGCTTATTTTAACTCGCAAGTGTCACACAAAACCAAGTTTATCAAAGTTGCCTAACAGATTGACTAAAAACTATATAGATCGATCGTTGAAGTCAGATTTCCAGTAACATTAAATATTCAAATTACGTAAAGACAGATCATCAAAAATACAAATTTAACTTGTTGAAACATTATGCATTTAACGGTTGTGCTAGAATATCTTATTCATGTTTTCGGAATTAAACTATAATTTTAAAAAACTTAATAACATAACGGAAAACTATAAAAATTAATTTATTAGTTTGGTAATTAAGAAAATAATAAGCTACTGCTAGCCATAATAAGAAATATTGACTGCCTTTGTCCTTAATTGTCCATGAGGACAGTAATCCTTGGGGTGATATATGCATGCTTGTCAATTTGTCTATTCATTAGTTTTGCAATTTTTGATTTTTTTTTTGCTTGACTCTGCTCATTCACAATTTTTAAATGGAAGAATTATAGATTTAAATGGAGTTTCACTATCATCTCGGATGGACCTTAAATCTTTCTCAGATTGACTAGGTTGACGGACATTTTTCCAAACCTTCAAAAATTGAAACTGTTGCTTTGCAAAATCTGCTAGTAGTCTTTTGGCTGGACCAGGGACGGAACTGTAGGGGGCAAGTAGGGGCCACGCCCCCCCCCCCCTTGGTCCGATATTTTGAAAAAAAAAAATTGGTTAAATCATGTACCGCTATGCAAAAATAACCATTTTAAAGACGTTTGTACGTGTATTTATACACCTTAATGTGTGTTGAAATTTTTTTTGGCCCCCCCTAAATTCGCCCCCCTCTAACCCGAATCCTGGTTCCGTCCCTGGGCTGGACCACAGGTCATTTCACTTGATTTATGACCATAGCTATCTCTCTTGTCTCTACAAATAGTTATGACCATGATTTGTTCTTTCTAATTATTTGGCTAGCCATATAATGAGTAGTGCCACATATGCACTTTGCTTGCTTCATCTTGTAATATCAACCAATGACTTGTGGTTGATCTACAGATCTAACCACAAAGAGGTGTCTTCCCTATGAATCAATATTCTATTCATAATTTTGTAAGCTATGAAGTTTCTCGTTCAATAAGAAATAAGCTTACATCTAATCAATTTTTTTAGCACTGACGATATTAAATGATATATGAGCAGCCAGTACATCACAATAGAAGTACTTGTGATATAAATTAACTCTATAGCCCCAGATACTGTGAGTAATCTCGTTCCAAATGATACTCTAATAAATTCCAAACAGCACATATATACATATTAAATAGTTAAACTAGAATCCAATGTATTTCAACGCATAAGCTATTCAAGCAAGCGAGCACATATGTACATATTTGTAGTTTTTATTATAGTTTGATACCTTCTATAATAATTAAAGTGTGGTTAAGATGCATAAAAACTTAGTTTTACTCTTAATTGGAAAAGATATATAATTAAACCGCGTTAATCTGAAGACAGAAACAATTGGATAAGCTATCCAAGCAAGCAATACAATAAAATAATGATGCGGGATGAAAACAAAAACAATCACAAAAGAACAATAGAGATACATAAAGGACAGAAACAAACACAATACCAGTTCAGTAATACAGTGCAATGCACATATGAAAATTTAGATTTAGAATAGAAAATACAATGCACAGTTAAACAATTAAAATAACGCATATTTTTTTTGTAGAATCTTTTGGCACAACAACCCTGGATATAGAATCAGAATAAACCATTTCAACCAAACAGGTATAGAACAACATAAGGATAAGAAAGCGACCAAGTTGCGACAAACTAAGTATACATAAATTGAAATATAACTTTATATTTGAATGCTAATTGAAAGTTCAAAATCCTAGTTTACACACTACAGACTAGTGTGTCCAATATAGGTAATTTTGAGTCAGTCTTCCACTTGAAAATACAATTTATGTCTCAATTTGAAAATCATCATTTATACGACTGCCAATCAAATTTAACAAGAAAAATCAGCAAGAGAATTAAAATGACTAAAGCAGTTGATATCTAAATTAGAAAAAGAAATTACCATAATTATGCCGAAGAGGAGCAGCAAATCAAGGTTAGGAGCGGTTAAATTTTTCCGATGTGTGATTCGACTAGGGTTTGTAGTCGATTGTGATTAGATCTGTGAGTTGCTATTAGATCTGTGAGTTGAAAAAGACAGAAGAATTTTGAACATGCAGGAGGATTAGGAGACGGGAGAAAATTCGCAGATACTTGAGGAAGTAAAATTTGGAGTTTTGATTTTAGAAAGGAGCATGAAAAGATTCGATGAATCTTGGATATGCAAAAGGAGAAGAAAACGGAAGAAATTTCACTAAAGTAAAATCTGATTTGAAGCTCTAGAGGATGAAAAAAAGAGAAGATCTCGATAGGAGAAGTAAGGAACGAGATGTTCGAAATTTTCACATAAAACGAGGAGTACATTATGGGAAATTGGGAAGAAGACAAAAGTATACGGAGCGATGTTTCAGTCATAGATATTAAAGGCGAAATTCATTGTCACAGACAAATTGATTTAGCTTCTCTTATAGCAGGGAAACCTCCCTAACGGTTGGTTTAAAACAGGGCCGGTTCTAGGACTTTTGGTACCTAAAGCGAAAAGCGGAAAAGAGGCCCTTCTACATATGCTAATATATGCGTCAAAACAATTTATTCTGTTAAAAATAACGAAAAGAAAAAAAAAACAAATAACTTTATTCGTGATAATAATCCAAGTTATATAACAAAAATACATTAATTACTAATGAACATTTTTCTAGCCTTCTGACTTGCAAAATTGCTAACAATGTTATCATATTCAAGTTCATTGACCATATCTTGTTCAATCGATAAAAGTGCCAAGCCATTTACCCTTTCTTATGACATGGTAGAATGAAGATAAGACTTTATCAACTTTAGCTTCGAGAAACTTCTTTCGGCTGAGGCAACTGTAACTGGTATAGTCAGAATTATTCTATATGCAATCCAAGCATTAGGAAAATTGAACTCTCTCGAACAAGAATTTATGAAATTCAACAATTCAATTGCTTTTGTTTTTTCCTTTGGCAAGATAACTTTCAATACTTTTAATTCTGAGAATAGCTCTCTTCCATCAATATCAGAGTGCAAATCATGTCTCAAATATTCCTCAAGTTGTAAACAATTCCCCTTCAATTTCTCATCATCCAAAGAAATGAATTTTTTTTAAATCAAATAAAAAGCCAAATCTATCATCATATTCTTTGAATTGCTCAAACCGGGCCATTAATGAAACACGAGCTTTATCCACAATTTGAAGAAAATAATTGATTCTAAAAGATTCTTCTGGTGCTTGGATCAATTCTTCAGTATTCATATCTTCATCAAATTGTTTTTTTCTATGAATAATTCTTTTCTGAACAAAAACCGGTTCAACATCCAACATTTGGGCTATTTCTTTAGCATCAACCATCGTAGAATTAAAACCCGTGTTTCTGAAATCTTCAAAAAAATCAATAAGCTCTTGTAATCTGGTAATAGCAACATCAATTTGCATATCTTCAGTTTGAAGAATTTTGCTTACGGTGTTTACATTTTTTAAAATTTCATACCAAATGCACAATCCGAATAAGAAATAAAAAAATTTCAATCTCATTTGTTACAAGACTTCTTGCTTCACTCTTCGCCATAGAATCTTTGGTGCTATTTGATAAAGAAATTAGAGCATCTCTTATCTCCGCACTTTGATATCTTATAGATTTTACTGCTTCAATGTGACTTTCCCAACGTGTGTCTGATAATGGTTTAACCGTACAACCCGATACATGATCTTTAAAAACTTGCCATCTCTGTGTTGATGAAGAAAATATATTAAATATTCGTTGGATCACCCCAAAAAAGTTTGATGCTTTTGGACACGATTTAGCCATATCACATAGCACAAGATTAAGACTATGACAACCACAAGGTGTGTAGAAAGCTCTTGGATTAATATCTAATAGTCTTTGCTCCTTTGTGTTTTCCTTTCATGTTTGATCCATTATCATAACCTTGTCCTCTAATATCGTAAATATCAAGCTTAATATCATCTAATACTTCTTTAAGCTTGTTAAAAAGTCCAAGTCCAGTGGTATCATCTACTTTCAAAAATTCAATAAAAAATTCTTCCACCTTTGCAGTGTTAGTTGAAACATCAACACATCTTATTACAAGAGACATTTGTTCAACACGACTAATATCTGGAGTTAAGTCTAATATAACTGAAAAATACTTGGCTTTTTTTATTTTCTTAAGAATTTCGTTTTTAATTTCATTCGCTAAGGTAAGTATTAGCTCATTTTGAATTTTATGCCCAAGGTAATGTATATGAATTTCTTTTTGCTCAACCCGTCGAACATGTTCCTGCGTTACTGGATCAAATTCTGCTATCATTTCAATTAATTTGCAAAAAAGACCATTATTTTTTTCGTAAAGCCTTTCATTTTTTCCACGAAATGCTAAATTATTGGAAGCAAGCATTTTCACAACAGCAATTATTCTTACCAATATTTTCTTCCAACGTTCTCTTTCTTTATTTACTTGATCTAATACACTCTGATCAATGGTTGTTTTGACTTTCAATCTTGTTTCCAACTCAATCCAACTGCTCATATTCAAAAGATGGTCTTTGCTACTTTCATGTTGTTTCAGCTTAGTACTAAGATTGCGCCAATCATTAATTCCTTCAGTAGCAAGATGGTTGGCCGTCATTTGGTTCGTGAATAACTTGCAGCAAAAGCAAAATACTTTATCAAGTGAATTTGAATATACCAGCCATTTTCTATCTTGTTTATCCCCGTTAGGTAAATGTCTGATATATAATGTGGAGGAAAAATGTCTATTGATAGCGTCTTTTGGAAAATCAGAATCATTATTCTTTATTACTCGAAAAGGACCTCTTTCAACTAGCAAGTCTCTCAAATTTTGATCAATTTTTTTCCATGTACCAGGGTCATTTAAAACCACACTAACATTCTCCGTAGGTGCTGACGAATCAATGTTTCCTTCCTCTTTGCTTATATTTTCATTGTCATGTTCGTGCATTAAAATATCATCATTGATATTATCATCATTCTCATCAATAATAGGGGTATTATCCACATTCAAACTCGAACCATCTTCTGGATTACTTTTGGTGAAAAATTTATTAAGTGCACCTCTCTGTGAATTAGTAAGTTCCTCTAACCTTCTTTTCCTAACTCTTTTAGCGTGTCCAGATTCTTGTTTACGCATTTTTAAACACTACAAAATAAACATTGAATAATAACACATTAATGATTATTATATAAAAAAAACATAGTTATTTATCAATTAAATGTATGTTATCCAGCCACTAAAAATTCATAAACTGCTAACAAATTTTAATTAACCATAATTAATTAAATTTGGAAAATTGGAATATGGAAGTCGAAATTTTATAGTACTTCCAAATCCAATGCAAAAACTTCAAAATACTTAGCAAACTTTCACCTTTTAAGTAAGGTATATACACTTAATTTTCAATCAAATAATGAAATCAAATAAAGGAAAACAGTAAAAGTAGCCAACGTTGCAAAATAATATTGTTAATTTGCATTGGTTATAACATTTTTCTTCCAATGATATGCAATCCTAGCTACAAAATTTAATAAGCTTTTTTGGAGAATAAAATTGAAACAATAAATTTTGCTGTACGTAAAATACCTTTGAATGTTATACATTTGAAATTAAGAAAACCAAGAAATTTAAGTTGTAATCTAAGCCTAATTTTACTTGAAATTTAAGCTGAAATTACAAACGATTACAGAAAAAACCCAAAAAAAAAAAAAAAAAAAAAAAAAAAAAGATAAAAGGAAGAAGATGATTTTGTTTTGATATTACAACAACAAGCATGATATGATTTTGTTTTGATATGCATCGTACGTTTATCCATTTGTACTCAACAGTCAGTAGTAGATGCAGCAAAATGATTCCTTTTTAGAGTATTAGATTACAGAAAAAAAAACCAAAAAAAAAAAAGGAAAAAGGAAAAAGAAAAAAAGGAAGAAGATTAGAGAGCATTAGAAAAGAACAGCAGCAGGTTTTAACTCTAATGCCATCATATTGGATTAGTTAACTTCTGAGTCAATCTATTTGAATCTGCAAATAGCAAGTTCTGTACAAAATACCTATCAACACCAATCTCACAATCCAATAACCAGTATAATGAGTATTGAATTTGAGCGCAGAGACTGAGTATACAACTACAGGGCAAACTGAAATTATAAAAGAAAACTGAACAACAAATTATAATTCGATTAGAGGACCAAAATTAGGCAGTAATTTATTTTCTACAACAATTCACGAATTCACCAAATAACAATAACTAATCACTAACTCGGTATTAATAATTCAGACTTCAGAATGTCTGAACAGTGGAACCGCATTACTTATTATACAGTACAAACAAATTTTCATATAGCTGCATAGTTTAGGTTATTGAATAACTGAATTACTAACCCTTTGCCTGAACGAAGAAGAATATGAAGATCGCCGCCGGTACAGCTTTCGATTTGGGTTAAAATCGAATCGCGATTATGAGGCTATCAAGGAATCGCAATTAGGGGGATGGGTTAGGGCTATTCTGAAGATGCGGATCACGATATTTTTTTTTCTCGGTAGAAAGAAGTGGAGACGATGGTGCCCTCAAATTTTGGTGCCCTAAGCAACGGCTTCTGCTGCTTGTGCAAAAGGCCGGCCCTGGTTTAAAAATAGAAAAATTGGTGAGCTTTTAAAGAGCTTCAAATATAAATGGAGTTACATTGTCATCTCAGACAGAGAGAAAAAAAATCTTAATTGCTAAGAGAGAAAGAGATATTTAGAGGATTTCTTGTATGTATTAGACAAGAATTAAATTTGCTTCCCATTAAATCATAAGTAGTGGAGTTCCTTCAAGTGTTTTTCTAACCTTCCTTTTAAAAAAAGTTATCCACATTATATTTCTTTCCCTCGTTGTTTTCATATTTCCCACTTAACAAGTGCTACCAGAGCCGTGCAATCCCCATTGTCCAATAATCTGATTTTTTTTTAGTTACCTTTATGTATGTTCAGGCCCAACCCTAGCGTTAATCTACTAAGACTTCCACTTTATAAGGCAACATCTCTAGAGATGAATAAGAGGGAAACAAAATTATATTAACCGCTTTGAATAATTTATGTATAAAGGAGTAAAAGGGAAAATGTTTTCTAGTTTTGTGATTTTCATCTAGTTTATTTTCTAACAACCTAAGTTCAATGCCTTGTTTTACGGTTTGTTTGTTTAGTTATGCATGGTCTCATATTAGTTTATACATTTCTGCATCTATAGCACCATTGTTGGAAAAATTTGGTTGTGCCTTCAACATTTCAACTCATCTAACTTCCTTTACATAATAACATCACCAATTCCAAGGCCTAAAGTTAGGTGTAATCAACTATAATATTAATTTTCAGTAATTCAAATGGTGTGAGAATTAGTTTTCTCCAGCATCAACGGGGACTAAGTTTATCTTCTCCCCATTGTTTCTTTTCTAAACCCTATTTATCATCTTTTCCCCTTTTGTTTCTTCGATATTACCTCCTTTGACCTATCTTTCTTCGTTGATGCTGGTCCTGCTGCTTCCATCGTACCTTTACTAAACCCAACCCCTCATCATCGCTCCTGTATTGCCTATAGCCTCAATACCATGCCTTTTGCGTTGAGATCTTGTGCATACGCTTGAGACTTTATTACTCCTTTTCTTTTGTGCCTCCTGGCCCTGGGTCTTCGACTGAGTCTAGCTTTCATACTTCTTTCTTCCTCTAAAGCGTGACTATTCCACTTACTCATAGTGTTGCAGTTAGAGTATAGGTGTTGATTATTGATTGATTTTCGATGTGCTTTTGGCGATTTGGAGTTTCGGTTGTTCTCTCTTTATTGTAGTATTTTACAATTAAATGTGTCGTCTGATGATGATGTAATTGGTTAGCTCTTTAGCTCACTTTATCCTAATTTAGAGTCGCACCCTACATGGTGGTTGTCTAGTTTTTTCTAATCTAAATTAGTTATGGCTAAAGCTTTGTAAAATATTTGTAGCAGATATGCATTGTGCCTATCTCCAATGCATGTAGTACTTATTATTTGTTAGTAAAAAGAGGATGATTCACTTTAAAAACCAGTTAGCCTTGCAAAAAAAAAATCAAGCACAACTTCCAAAGCATATATCTTATTTCATCAAACATACATTTTATATTTCTAATATAATTACAAACGCTTCCTCCATTCTGATAAAGTGCAACAAATAAATACTCCAAAAGCGAAATATGAAGATGTCTTCTTGATTGATCATAGTACTAATAACTTACATACGAAAATTATTACAACATTCGATGACAAAACACATCGAACTCCAAAAGATAACTCCTAAATAGCTAGTAATGCCTCCTTTATGTCTTTAGAAACTTTATTCGCAAAAACCTGGAAGTCTGAAACCTTACTCCTAACAACTCAACCGAGCACCCAAGAATTAGAGGGGAAAAAATGAAAACTTTGGGTCAGATAATCATCCTGGTGTGAATAATAACATGCCATCTCAATAAATAGATATCAAGTGACATTATGTCACTAACGAAATGGGTTTTCCCCTTGCTTGTACCCTTAATCATATCCGTAACAACCCGGAAAATCAGAACCAATTTAAAAATTTTATTTTTTTTATTTTGGAAATTTTAATGAATTTTGAATATTTAAAATGAACTATTTTAAATAATAACAACTAGAAATTTATTTTGAATGGAATCAGAATGTATATATTTATTTAAATCGAAATTAGAATATAAATAATTATTTTAATTATAAAAAGAATTGGAAATGGCGTGGTAGTTTGAAAAATCGATTTCTAATGAATGTACAAGATTCAAAATAAACCGGATTTTAGTGAAACCAGAAATATTTGAATCTGTTTGAAAATATCTTTCCAAGGAATCTAGAAAATCCAAATTTCGTAGTGGGAATATAAAGTTATGCCCAGTTGAAAATTCAGAATAGTCCCTATGGAAATATAACCCTTAAAAATAGTCATTTTGGAAACGACCTCGGTTTTCGATGAGACAACTTTTGTTGGATCCGGAATGTCAAATTATTGCTTGATTCCAATTTTGATAACTTTTGGAATCAATATATGAGCGTGGAAAAAGAAAACGTGTTTGGTTAATATCAGTCAAATTGGATCGACCAGAAAATGGCCATTTTTCAAACGGTCTTCAAATTCGACGAAATCAGTTTTGTTGGGACTGTATCGTCAAAACATAGCTAGATTTATTTTTCTGGAATTTTTGGAGTCAGTATATGGCCCCAGTAAATTAAAATGTACATTTAAATTAAATATACATTGATTTATATTTTAATTTTGATAAAAGCTGATCATAACAGTCGAATTGGCTTATGAAACATATCCCATTGTGTCCGGGATGGGGTATTTGGGTAGGGGCGACAGTCGTTGGGTTTGATTTGAAGTTCCTATGCAAAATCTCATTTTTCGTGAATAAAATAATAATTAAATTATTTATATATATATATATATAAATATTTGCCCTAACCCTAATTCATTATATCAGCCCGCCGTTATTAGAAATCAACGATTAAAATCGCTCCAAACTTCCCTCTAAAATTCCTTCCATTCCACTGCAAATTTATTCAAACTCCAAAAGGGAGAATTAAAGAGCGAAGTGAGGGCTTGAAGTTGATCCGGGTTTGATGAATTATCATTTCATGTGTTGCTCAAAATTCAAGTGGGAAGGGCGCCAGTTAGGGTTTCATTTTCTGGCCACTGGGGCCCGCGAGTTCGACGCGCCGCCTGACGTGGGGGGTTCTGGCGATGGCGGTCATGGTGTCGGGGTCCGATCTTGTTCCGGTTGACCAGGGGAGGAGCGGTGACGGGTTTAAGCGTGGGGGTATGGGTTTCTTTGTGTGCAGTTTTCATGATGGAGAAGACACTGTTAAAGGGTGATTAAAAATTATTTAATTATTTAATTAACTTAATAAGGTAAGTAATGCAAATGTTGTCATAACTTCTTCATACGAGGTCGGAATGACGAAAGGTCAGTTGCGTTGGATTCGCAATAGCGAGCACAACATTCCAAAACTGACCGGATAAAAACAGAGTAGACTAGAATTTCAGGCGAATTCAAATCCAAATGGAACCAAAATTCAAAAATAAAACCGATGGAGTGGAAAACCGGGGTAAAAACTTCTCACTGAAATTTTCTATGTACAGTTATTTATTTTATAACTGCATACATGAACTGCTCCCCGTCGTCCCCAGACCATGGACGACTTGTTTGTTTGATTGTATTGCGTTGTGGTAATTGTTTGTGATTATGATATGGAATGAGAATAAAATATTCATGTGTTGAAATAAATAATTTATCATTAAAAATATAATTTTTAACTTGTATATAAATAAAATAAACATTCATTTACAAATCAGACGATTAGTTTATGTACACCCATTTGACTGACATTGATTGGGACAATATATGTTACACATGCCCAACTGCAAAAATAATATTTAGTATTTGTTGGTTGAAACCCCACATGGGCATTGGGATGATATTTGATGAACATTAATCACAATTATTGAGTTGTTTGTCGATCGATTGGTTAACAGGTTGTTGTAAGTGTTAATTATTTATAATTGATGTTTATGCAGTTGTGTAATGCACTCTGGATGATGGTTGGTTATTTATCATTGTTGTGATATACATGTGTTGTATGAAATCCATATAAATAACATTATACGGTAATTGACTGTGTCTGATTCTAATTCAGAAATGATGAATATTTTAAAATAACGAATATTTTAAAATAATATTCAGTAAAGGATAATCTGATTTAGATGTCCGATTTTGGATGGACATGAAAATATTGAAATATATTGAGCCGTCTTGATTAGATATACTCCATTTTGACGTGAACGATATTTATATCGATTTTATTCATTTTTATAATGAATATCGAAAAGGAATTGATTTCAAAATCTGATATTTTGAAAATATTATCATTTATATATTAATGATATAAAATATTCAATTTTGATCTAAATTTAAAAATAAAGTGGAATCGTTTTTAAAACGAATTTAAAACGATTTATAAAATATGTTCTGAATTTAAATCGACGAAATATTTTATATATATATATATATATATATATATATATTTAGCGGCCTGAATAGAACACGCCGCGCAGCGACCAACCATTGACTTCGAATTGATAATACGGGAGATCCGACCATCGGATTCCCCTAAAACTGGAACCGTTGGGTTCGTATCGAAAAGAGCTTCCCAACGAATATAACAGATTTGAAATCTAATGGTTGGATTTGGAATTATGTCCAAATCAAATTTAGAAAATGTTGCTGTAAGTGCAGTTCGATGACCGTTTATGGAAATCGATTGTACGGGCCTTGATAAAATTATTAAAAATATTAATAATTTGTGTAAAATCATAATAATTGATTTGGAAAAAATTGGGATGGAAAAATTCCATATTTGAAAAGAAAAATATTTTTTTATCGAAATGAACTCGTTATGAACTAGGATTATAATCCAATATTTTTAAATAAATAAATTGGATTTGAAATGGTTATAAAAATAACTGTAATTTCCAATATATGAATTGGAATGGATTTGAATCGAAATTATCTTCGGAATATTTCGATATTGGATTCCGTGATTATACGGATATTATGGAGGAATTTGGAAGATATATATATCGTTATTCCGATACGATATTTGTTGGGTTCAGAATTTGATATTGAATATAAGCCGATATATTTTCTATTCAGAGCCTTGTATTTAATACCAATTTAGATTTTGGGTTTTTCGTGAACGGTGTCTTCATTAACATTGTTCTTAAACCCAAATGAGAATAGAATAAATCTTTTTGATAAGATTTAAAGGAGTTTACCAATTAATTAATATTTAATTGGAATTGAACTGAAATTTATTTTTGGGTTTATCGTGAACGATGTTTTAAATAACACTTGTTCTTTAACCCAATTAACAATGAAAATGGGATTTTGGGTTTGTCGTGAACGGTGTCTTCAGTAACACTGTTCTTAAACCCAGTTGAGAAAAGATTAAACCCAGTTGAGAAAAGATTAAATCTTTTTATTTAGATTTAATGAAATTTACCAATTAATTAATATTTAATTGGAAATGAATTGAATTGAATTTTCGGTTTGTCTTGAATGGTATCTTTAAAAATAATGTTATTAAACCCAATGGAGTTAAGAAAATTAGAAACTAACTGGAGATTAGTTAAGTTGAATGGTTTCCTGGGTATTGATCTGATGTTGGTTTCGGCCTTCGGGATTAATACTTAGGGAATTGTTCTCTTACTAATTTACGGTTAGAGACTGATGGAATGGTGTCTTCAGTAACACTGTTCTTAAACTCTGTGGTGTGAAAAGAATAAATCTTTTAATTAAGATTATTATAATTTCCAGTTATATTTAGTAATTGTAACGAAATGGAATGTGATTTTGGGTTTATCGTGAACCGTGTTTTAAATGACATTAGTTCTTTTACCCAGTTAAAGATAAAATTAATTTCTTAGCTTTGAATAATCATTCATATTGATTTTTAGGAAGATTAAAACTAAATGGAGTTTTAATGAATCTTTAATTAGATTGAAAGGTGAATTTGATAACTAAAATTATCAAATTCAAAAAATGGTCAAGAATGGAGTATCACCAGTTTTGCTCTAAGCGATAGTCAAATCTTTAATTATATTTGAACGTGAAATGGTAATTAATATTTACCGATAACACTGTGGTGTTAGATATGGAGTATTACCAATTTTTCTCCATGGGATGAATAGGTTGGGATTGGGAAATAAAACAAACAATTACTTTGGCGTGGTTCGCTAATCGCGACTAGTTTTGGATAAACCTTAATGTGGTTTGAATTGATATCCAAAGGAAGATTAAAGAATAAATTTAAAAGAATTTATCTTTGATAAAATTAATGGGAACTTATTCCCTAATGATATGAATATATGAATAAAAGACTATTTTGAATTGGAATGAGGCGTATGTTGTGTTTGTGTAACACTTGTTTATTATATATGCGAGTTATTCGGAAAGGCCGGGTTTATCCCATTTTGAATAATTGATACGACGATTAGTCGAAGATAAAGACGGTGGTTGAAGACCGGAGGTCTTCACATCATTTGGATGATTACTGATGTCTTGACTGGGTTGTACACCCAAGACGAGGTAATAAGTGGTGATCGTCCAGACGTACTTGGAGATCGACCGGATATGTGAGGACCTCTCTCCTATATTGGACATATGGGACGAGGAATAAGGTGCCTCCGGTTTTGTTCAGAACCAGAACAAACTTGTGAATGGACTGCGTGTTTGACATTGGATTTTATTCTATGTTAATTGATTTCTATTAAATATACATTTGTCTGGTGAAGGAGAATTTATTCTCTTACTTTACCCTTCTCTGAGATGTACGGGCTTAGAGGTTGTATATCGATAGACACCAGTCGCATGGCGTGAATTGCCTGTGTGGCATGCTTGAGTGGCAAATGATCAAGGGTTCTGTTGAAAAGCAGAGACTTGTAGTTGATGATCAAAGCATAGCTTTAATATAGCGTCGCTTTGTGTATAACATTAATTCGCGAGCCACACACCCCGGTATGAACCGGAAACGGAAGAGGATCCAGGGAGAACATGTGTTTCTTTCTAGCTAGAGGTTGTGTCAGGGTTTTGCACGCCCTGACATTTTTATATTTTTACCTATGTCGTTGTTGGAATGCGAGGCGCCTCGGACATATCGGTCGCTGCGGTGCCAATGGATATTGAGTCATCTGGCTCATTTACGCCCCATAGGGCGGGTAAATGCATTGTTCAGGAATTATAATCCACTAACGTAAGTGTGGACCAACCCTGTCGCTCCAATGGGACGATGCGTTCTGTTCCTATGACAGGTAGGCTAGATTGTCTCGAAGCGGTGAGGACGATCCCTTGCCTCAGTTCATAGATGGAAATCCAACTTCCAATACGACATTACAGTTTTAAATTGTAGAGCCTAGTGTGGCGACATGGAGGGATGGGGCACTCATGCCGTCTATGATTGATACATTCATATTTGAAGTTGTTTTGACACTATACACTTATAGTAATAATAAAAATATGAAATTTCACAAACCAAGTATTTTTGGCTATAATAAGATAAAACTCTATACCCCGGCTTGCGTTGCATTGTGTGATGGGACCCGAGTCTTATAATAGCTTCATTGTTCTTTATTTAGCAATGCGTTGTTTGTTTTATGCACTAGTATTCTTTGGAGGAAACACGTTCCGTGTTATACGGCGTGGTCCATTGATTCACCTAAGTTTAAAATAAAGATTAATAACTGTTTTAGTTCTCACACCAGTCACATGACTGACCTGGAGTTTATTGTTTTAACCTAAACTCTGGGTGTCCCTATTTTCCACAGGGGCAACTAGTAGTTGGGTTTTGCAAATATTATATTCATAGGATCCTGGTTTATAGCTGAAGGGATATTCAGAAAGCTCTGTATCCGTGTATTTCTTTCAGTTGTGCTATGTATTATTTTTCAGTTGCTATGTATTTAAATGTAATTTAAATCTCTGATATTTATCAAATGTATTTTATTCATTCATACTCTGTTGTATTCTTGTATTCCGGAATTGTTGTAATAAGCAATGTTCTTCTATTTGTGTTCTGATTTGTCGTGTTCTCAACTCAATCCGGGCTTTCCTTTACGGGGAAGTTTGGGTTGCTTCAATACCAATCCATGTTATTCCTAAAGTCACAATGGTTATTAAAAACAATAATCATTAATCAATCATAAGAAATCATATGCATGCCTGTCGCATGGGTAACCTTTAGTATTTATCCCTACTTCATAGTATTACTAGGTTGATGACAAACTTATATTCCCGAACTGGGCCTGTAACAACCCGGAAAATTAGAACCAATTTAAATATTTTTTATTTTGGCTATTTCAGTGAATTTTAAATAGTTAAAATAATTTATTTTAAATGATAACGATTAAAAAATTATTTTAATCGGAGTTAGAACGAGTATGGTTTTAATTTCAAAAAGGAATTAGTAATAGCACGGTAATTTGAAAAGTCAAACCTAAACTTTGACTGAATATACCAGATTCAAAATTTAACGGATTTTAGTGAAACCAAAGATATCTAAATCTGTTTAAAAATATCTTTCCAACAAATCTGAAAAATCGAAATTTCATAGCGAGAATCAAATGTTATGGCCAGTTGAATATTCAAAACAATCACTATAGTATAATTTATAGCCCGTATAAAAGGCCATTTTGCAAATGATCTCCGTTTTCGATGAAACCACTTTTATCGGATCTGGAATGTCAAATTTTGGCTAATTTTAATTTTCTAGAATTTTTGGAATTAATATGTGAGCGTGGCAAAATAAAATGCATTTTGTCAGTTTCAGTCAAATTTAATCGACTGGAAAATGGTCATTTTTCAAGCGGTCTTGAAATTTGATGAAATTAATTTTTTTAGGACCGTATCGTCAAAACAAAGCCAGAAATAATTTTTCTGGAATTTTTAGAGTCCGTATGTAGCCCCGGTGAATTATATACGACCGAATTAATTTAATAAAGAAATTAAATTTTAAATTGAAGAAATCAGGTTGAAGACAGTCGTTTGGGCTGACGGGACCTAGCCCATTGGATCTGGAACAGGGGCTATTGGGTAGGCTTAACTCCTGTTGGGTTGGAATCGGAGATGTTAAAGAGTTACGGGTTTATTTGCAAAATTGACAATTAAAATATTATAAAAAGCTTTTGTCTTCTTCTTCCAAACCCTAATCTTAGTAGTCGCCGCCCTCTTTAACTCATAGCCAGAAAGCTTCTATCTTCCCTTTTCTAATTCTCTCAATCTGCAATAAATTAGACCTCACTCCTTCAGACATTATCGAAGAGATTTTCTTGCTCTTCGATTCTGTACGGTTGGATCATCCTCAAGTGGCACGAACGCCGAGATCTGCGACCATAAACCCGACGATTTAAAACCGCCGCCGCCCTTATAGTCGCCATCGCGACTGTCGCAGGTGGGACCCCCTGTGCGCCACACCCCCCTTTGTCGTGCCAGTATCTGATCAACCTCCAGCGCCTCGATGAACCCAAACTGAAAAGCTTACGGCCTTTTCTGAATAAAGAGGAAGAAGGGTATTCCTTTATTATTTTATTAATTTAATTTACTTTAAACATTCTCGATCTAAAATAAATCATAACTCATCCATACTGACTCAGAATTTAACAATTTTTGAAGCGTTGCGATCGTAGACACGAGATCTACGTTTCTAGACTAACTGGATCTGATTCTGAGCTGATTGAATTTTGGCCAAAAATTGCAGTTCTGAACCACTCAGTTTCAAACGACAGTGAGAAATCCTATTTTATTTTTATTATTATTTATTTTAAAATAATTAGAATAAATCGTAATTGTATTCTCATTGATTCGCTGTATATTTTGACATGCTATGCTACGTGATTTGATATGTATATGATATGTTAATATAGATCTGTAAATTGGGTGATGTTGTGTTATTATTAAATTTGCTATAAAATAAATCAAAACATTTTTGTTAATATTTTTTTGAATCAAACATATTCAACAAAAATGGAGCATCATCTTTATTTTGTTGATTGAATTAGAATTTTCAATCGATAAAAATATCACCTTGGTTATTTTTTGATTGAATTAGAATTTTCAATCGATAGAAATATCACCTTGTTTATTTGTTGATTGAATTAGAATTTTCAATCGATAAAAATATCACCTTGGTTATTTGTTGATTGAATTAGAATTTTCAGTCGATAAAAATATCACCTTGGTTATTTTTTGATTGAATTAGAATTTTCAATCGATAAAAATATCACCTTGATTATTTGTTGATTGAACTAGAATTCTCAATCAATAAAAATATCACCTTGTTTTTTTGTTGATAGAATTTTCAATCAAAATAAAAATGTCACTCTTGTTATTTTTGATTGAACTAGGATTTTAATCAAAATAAAAATATCACTTTTGTCATTTTTTGATTGAATTAGAATTTTCAATCAAAACAAAATATCACTTTTGTTTGTTATTTGATTAAGTTAAAATTTTCAATCAAAAAAGGAAATATCAGATTTTGTCATTTTGTTGAATTGGAATATTCAACAAAAATAAAACATAAATTTCTATCATTATATGGAACTATTATAGAAATAGAAATGCTCATGTTTTAGATAAAAATAAGGACATTACATTAAAAAGTTTACATTTTTAATGTAATGTTATAAATAAAGAAAGTGTTTATGTTTTTAACCAAAATATGAATTCGTTAAAAATATACATTTTAATGAAATGTTAAGAATAGAGAAAATGTACATGGTTTAGAAATCAAAACATGAATTCATTAAAAATATAAATTTTTAATGAAATGTTAAAATTAGAGAAAATGTACATTTTAGAAATAAAAACATGTAGTCATTAGAAATCATATTTTAATGCCATTCATGAAATTAGAAAAGTGTACATATTTAGAAATAAAAGCATGTAGTCATTAAAAACCATATTTTAATGTCATTAAGAAAATTAGCAAAATGTTCATAGTTTGGACAAAAACATGATTTCATTAAAATATACATTTTTAATATAAGAATATAAGTAGTGAAAAATGTTCATATTTTTAACCAAAACATGAATTTATAAAAAAAACATAAATTTTTAATGTAAAGTTAAAAATAAGAAAAGTGTTTATGTTTTAAAGTCAAAACATTATTAAACTAAAAATATACGTTTTTAATGTACATGCTTTCAATCCAACATGACTCCATGTAAAAGGTTCACATTTTTAATAAAATGTTAAGTAAAATAAAAAGTATACATGTTTTAAAAAGAAAACACGATTTCATTAAAAACTTACAATTTTAATGACAAGAATATAAAAATAGAAATTATACATGTTTTAAAAAGAAAACATAATTTCATTAAAAAAAAAAATCATATTTTAGTGTCAAGAATGAAAGTAGAGAAAAGATTCATGTTTTAAAATTAAGAAACATGATTTCATTAAAAATATACATTTTTAATCTAATGTTAAAATAAAGAAAATGTACATGTTTTAAATGCAAAACATGTTATACATTAAAATTTCACTTTTTAATGTAATTATAAAAATGTAGAAAAGAAACGTGTTTTAAAATGAAAATAGGTTCTACATTAAAAATTCAATTTTTTTATGTAATAATAGAAATGTTAAAAATATGAAAATTGTTCATGTTTTAAATAGGAAACATGATTTCATTAAAAATATGCATTTTTAATGTAAAAAGACAAACATGCAAGTTTTCAAAATAAAACATGTTTACATTAAAAACTTTGTTTTTAATAAAATGGTTAAAATCATTTTTATAATTACATCGCATATATTAGAATTTATATGCGTTGTAAAAATTTCATTTATAATTACATCACATATATTAGAATTTATATGCGTTACTAAAATCACATTTATATTACACCACATATATTAGAATTTATGTGCGTTGTTAGAATCATATTTATAATTACATCGCATATATTAGAATTTACATGCGCTGTTAAAATAACATTTATAATTACATTATATATATTAGAGTTATATGCACTGTCAAAATTACATTTATATTTACATTTGCACATGTTATGATTCATATGCAAAGTAGACTCATCATTGGATAAATTTCCATGTAAATGATCCATATTCTGTTTGACAGTACATAAATATGATTTGCCAATAGAAACATTATTTTATTTGGTATATTAAAAACGATAGTGAATTTGTTGAATGGTTTATATATATATATATATATATATATATATATATATATATATATATAATATAAATATAAATTAAAACTAATGAATCGTGCGCGGTAGCTCGCGTTTCGAATCCGTAACTTTAAATGATCATACCGAAAGATCCATGACACGACCCGAACTTCCCCGGTAAGGAAAGCACGGATTGCGTTGAGAACAAGACAAATCTGAACACAAACAGAAGAACATTTCATTGTTTATTACAACAATTCCATCAGAATACAAGAATATACAGAGTATGAATAAATATTACACAATTGCCAGATATCAGAGATTTGAATAACATTTACATATATCGCAGCGGAAGATAATACAAAACACAACTAGAAGTAATACACGGATACAGAGCTTTCCGAGTATCGTTCCAGCTGTAAATCAGGATCCTATGAATATAAATCTGCAAAACCAAAACTACTAGCTGCCCATGTCGAAAATAGGGGCACCCAGAGTTTAGGTTAAAACAATAAACTCCAGGTCAGTCACGTGACTGGTGTGAGAACTAAAACAGTTATTTAAAACTTTACTTTAAAAGAGAGTAGTCCAAGGGACCACGCCGTATAACATGCAACGGGTTTCCTCCCAAGAACACTAGTGCATATATCAAAACAGCGCAATGATTTTTGGAAAAATGAAGCTATTATAAGACCCAGGTCCCATCACACAATGCAACGCAAGCCGGAGGATAGGGTGTTCCCTTATAATAGCCAAACATGCTTGGTACGTTCAAAACAAATCAATTGATACTATTATAAGTGTATAGTGTCAAAACAATTCAAATTATAAATATCAATCATAGGCGGCATGGGTACCATCTATCATGTCGCCAGACTAGGCTCTACAAATAAAATCGAAACATCTCGTATTGGAAATTGGAATTCCGTCATGAGTCGAGGCAAGGGGCAAGCTCCTCTCCGTTCGAGACACTCTAGCAAATGTCCCAAGACCGCACACAGCAATCCTTGGATCTTCAGGGCCGGTCCTCTCTTACTTTTGAGGATTAATTATTCCTGAACACACGTTTCCCGGTCCTAACAGATCTATATCCGAGGCGCCTCCCATTCCAACAACCACACTGGTGAAAAGTATATAAATGTCAGCCAGTTTAAGCACTGACACCACCACTAGCTAGAAAGAAACGGCGTGCTCTCCCTGCAGTCACTATCCCGTTTTTGACTCATACCGAGGTGTGAGGCTCGTGAATTAACGCCATACACAAAGCTGCTCCACACAGGCCGTGCTTTGATCATCAATCACAAGGCTTTGCTTTTCAACAGAAGCCTTGATCATCTTCCACTTAGGCGTGCCACACAGGCAATTCACTCCATGCGACTGATGTCCATCGATATACAACCTCTGAGCTCGTATGTCTCAGAGAAGGGCGTTAAGCAAAAGAATAAATTCTCTGCCGCCAAACAGATGTATATTTAATAGAGATCAATCAACACAGAATAAAATCCAATGACAGACACACAGTCCATTTACAAGTTCGTTCTGGGTCCGAACGAAACCGGAGGCACTTTCCTCGCATATCCATCGATCTCCAAGTACGCCTGGACGATCACCAACTGATTCCCTCCTCTTGGGTGTACAGCCCAATCAAGATCATCAGTAATCACCCAAATGATGTGAAGACTTCCGGTCTTCAACCACCGTATTCATCTTTGACATATCGTCGAATCGGTTATTCAGAATGGGTGTAAACCCGGCCTTTCCGAATAACCCGCGTATATAATAAACACGTGTTACACTAACACAACATACGCCTCATTCCAATTCAGAATATTCTTTTATTCAAATTTTCACATTCTTAGGGAAAGGTTCCCATTAAATTTATCAATGATAAATTCGTCTAAATTTATTCTTTAATCTTCCTTTGGATATCTTTTCAAATAATATTATGGTTTTCCAAACTAGTCGGGATTAGCGAACCACACCAAAGTAATTATTTATTTTATTTCCCAATCCCAACCTATTCATCCCATGGAGAAAAAATATTATTACCCCATAACTAACACCACGGTGTTATCGATAAATATTAATTACCATTTCACGTTCAAATCTAATTAAAGATTTAACTATCGCTTTGGAGCAAAACTGGTGATACTCCATCCTCGATCACTTTCCAAATTTGATAATTTAAATTATCAATTCACATTTCAATTTAACTACAGATTCATTAAAACTCCACTTCATTTTAATCTTTCCCCCAAATCAATATCTTGTCTTTAACTGGGTTAAAGAACCAATGTCACCTAAAACACGATTCACGATAAACCCATAATCACTTTCAAGTTCAATTCCAACTAAATATTATTTAACTGGTACCCTTCATTAAATCTAAATAGAAAGATTTAATCTTTTTCTCAACTGGGTTTAAGAATAGTGTTAATGAAGACACCATTCACGACAAACCCAAATCACATTTGATATTAAATACAAGACTCTGAATAGAAAATATATCGGCTTATATTCAACATCAAATTCTACGACCAACAAATATCGTATTGGAAATAACGATATAAATATATCTTTCAAATTCCCAAAACAATATATGTATAATCACGAAATCCAACATCAAAATATTCCAAAGACAATTTCGATTCAAAACCATTTCCACTTTATATATTGGAAATTCTGGTTATTTTCAAAACCACTATCAATCCATTTTATTTATTTAAAAACAATTGGATTTTTATTTCTAGTTCAAAACTAGTTCATTTTGATAAAAATATATTCTTATCCTTTCAAATGTAGAAATTTTCACCCCAGTTCTTTCCAATTCATTTCTTATGATTTTACACAAATTATTAATATTTTTAATAATTTTATCAAGGCCCGCACAGTCGATTTCCATCAACGGCCATCGAACTGCACTTACAGCGACCTTTTCCAAATTTGATTTGGACATAATTCCAAATCCAACCGTTAGATTTCAAATTTATTATATTCATTGGAAATCTCTTTTCGATACGAACCCAATGGTTCCGGGTTCAGGAGAATCCGACGGTCGAATCTCCCGTAATGTCCATTCGAAGTCAATGGTCGAAATTCACGAACTGCCGCGGCGCGTTCTATTCAGGCCATTATATAATATATATATATATATATATATATATATATATATTTATATATATATATATTTCGTCGATTTCCTTTTAAAACGTATTTTATAAATCGTTTTAAATTCGTTTTCAAAATCATTTCAACTCTATATTCAGTTTCAAACCAAAATTGAATATTTCATATCATTACTATATAAATGATAACATTTTCAAAATGTTATATTTTGAAATCACTACCTTTTCCATATTCATTATAAAAACGAATATAATCGATATAAATATCGTTCACGTCAAAATAGCGCAACTCTAATCAACAAGGCTTTATATATTTCAATAACTTCGTTATTCTATTCAACAAATGAGTATTTATTCTATTCAACACGTGAATCTATATTTTTTTAGCACTTGAATATTCTCAAAACATGAGCATCGTCAACACATGACTATTTATCCTACTCAATATATTTTATAAAATTATGGTATCTATCGTTTGATTTTTAATCAGACTCCAACTGTAAAGTAGTAAGAGAATGATTCCCTAAGTATCAACCCCGATGGCCGAAACCAACATCAGATCAATACCAAGGAAACCACTCATCTTATCTAGTTTCCAGTTAGTTTCTAATCTTAAATATGATAAAGATGTAAATTTTATTGTTAAAATATTTTACTCAACACATGAATATTTTCAACACATGAATATATATTTGCTTCTATTCAACACATGAATATATATTCCTTCTATTCAACACATGAATATATATTCCTTTTCCAAATTGGAATGAGGCCCAATCAATTACCATATAATGTTAATTATATGGATTCCATACAACACATGTATATAATAGCAACGATAAATAATCAACCATCATCCAAAGTGCACTACACAACTGCATAAGCATCAAATATAAATAATTAACGCTTACACAGTCTGTCGACCAATCGATCGACATACAACTAAATAATTGGGATTAGTGTACGCCAAATATCATCCCAACACCCGTGTGGGGTTTCAAATCAACAAACACTGAATATTATTTGTGCAGTTGGGCGATGTGTAAAATTTATTGTCCCAATCAATATCCTTCAAATTGGTGTACATAAACAAACCATCTGGTTTGTAAATGAATATTTATTTATTCACATTCACGTTTAAAAATTATATTTTTAACGAAAAAATATTTTTAACTATAAAATATTTTATTTTATTTCACATCACACAATCAATTTTCATCACAAAAAACAATCAAACATACAAGCCATCCATGGTCTGTGGACGATGGGTGTCGGGTGCTACTAAACACCGTCTGCATCCTAGTATATATTATAACTAGAAAAGGAAAATTTAAAGTGAGAACTTCTCACAAAGGGTTCCACTCCGCCGTGCTTTACTTTTGAACTGCTGAACCGTCTGGATCTATTTGAAATTCCAATGCAGTCCTTGTCCCACTGTTCAAATATAAAAATTATATTTTTATCACTTCATTTAATAAATAAAAATCATTTTTTTATTTCGCTACATATATAAAGATCATATTTTTATATTCTCTACCTTATAAAAATTATATTTTTATAATCTCTACTATATAAAAATCATATTTTTGCTCATAATAAAAATCCTTTTCTATGATAAAATCATTTCTTTCCTATGTATAAAAATCACTTCTTTACACCGCTTCTTCCATGATAAAAATTATATTTTTATCTTGCTAGTAATATAATAAAAATTATATTTTTACTTTTCTACATAAATAAAAATCAAATCTTTAACACTTCGCTATTTATATAAAAATTGTATCTTTTATATATAAACAAAATTATATCGTTTATATAATCAAAACCATATGTTTTTATATAATCAAAAATAAAAACCGAAGTAAACACACACTTCATTGTTCGTCGAAGACTGGGGAGATCGGGGTGCATGCAACAGCGGCAGCGGGCCCTATAGTCGATGGAGCGTGGCGGTCAGCGGGGTTTTGGGGCTTCAATCGAAAGAAGGAGGCTGATTTGGGTTCCAGCGGGCGCTGAACTTCTGGTGGAAGGCGGGGGAAGGTCTTGACGTCGGAGGTGGGCCCAGCGTGGCTTGGGTGCGGAAGTGGGCGGCTAGGGTTCGGTTTGGGGGTTCAACTGGAGCGCGAGGCTAGGCAGAACGGAGGAGAGAGAAATGAGGGCGAAGGGGGGGTGGCAGCGTATGGCGGAGGCGCGACAGGGGCTGAGGGCGGCGGGGGTTCAGAAAGTGGAGGGCGCGATTTTGGTTAAGAGGGAAGGAGGCGCGATTTTGACCAGGTCAAAGAGGATGTAGGGTTTTGACTTGAAAATTATATATATAGCCTTTATTTTAATTATTTTATTTTCCACCAAAAAGTGACTTTTTATTTCGACCTCCAAACGAGACCCACCGCCTGTCTTCCATAGCTAATTACCCCCATTCCGAACACAATGGGATATGTATCGTAAGCGGATTCGATCGTTTCGATCTGTTTTCGTCAAAATCAAAATATAACTCTATATATTGAATTTGAACGCACATTTCAATTTACTGGGGCCACATACTAACCCTAAAAATTATCGAAAAATATTTTCTAGCTTCGTGTTGACGATACGGTCCTAACAAAATTGATTTCGTCGAATTCTTAGACTGTTTGAAAAATGGCCATTTTCCAGTCGATTAAAATCAACTGAAATGGTCAAAACACGTTTTACTTCGCCATACTCACATATTGATTCGAAAAATTATGAATTTTGGAATCTAGCAATAACTTGACATCACAGATCCAACAAAAGTGGTTTCGTCGAAAACCGAGGTCGTTTGCAAAATGGCTATTTTTAAGGGCCTGAATTCCATAGCGACTATTCTAAATTTTCAACTGGGCGTATCTTTTGATTCCCGCTATGAAATTTCAATTTTTCGGATTCATTAGAAAGATATTCTCAATTAGATTCTAATATTTTTGGTTTCGCTAAAATACGATTTATTTTGCAACTGGTATGTTCAATTGAAATTTGAAATCGAATTATCGAACTACCGCGCCATTTTCAATTACTTTTATAAGTATAAATAAAATATTTATATTCTAATGACGATCTATATAAATATATACGTTCTATTCAAAATAAATTTTCGTCGTTATTATTTAAAAGAAATCATTTTAATTGTTCAAATTTCATTAAAATTGCCAAAATAAAAAAATTTAATTGGCTCGCATTTCCGGGTTATTACAATCCAGCCATCGGAATTTCCCAAAACTGGAACCGTTAGGACCACTTTGGGAAGATCTTTCCATCGATATAAATTTTGTTACAATCCAACGGTTAGATTTCGAGACAAGTGTAAATCAAATTTCAATAAAAATAGCGCCAGGGCCGCCCATTGACCCAAAGCGTCGTTAAATAAATTTAGCTATTTTTAAATAAATAAAAATAGCGATAAATCATTATTAAATACTATTAGCGATATGAAATGATTTTACACTATATATATGCGAGAATCATTTGAAAAGACCAAGTTAAATCTCATTTCAAATGATTGAACGACGGTCTAAATTGAAGTTCTTAAAGGCGGCGATTGAAGACTGACGATCTTTACATCGAAAGGATAGCTACTGATGCCTGGCACTGGCTAGCTAATAGTAAAGGGTTAAAGTGGTAGTTGTTTGGACGTACTTGTTGATTGTCCGGATATGCGAGCACCTCTCTTCCGTATTGGATATACGGTACGAGGAATAAGGTGACAACGGTTTCTTTCAGACCCAGAACGGACTTGTAAATGGATGTGTGTCCGACATTGAATTTCATTCCGTGTAATTAAATTGATTTCTATTTAATATATATCTGTGGTGGCGGAGAATCTATTCTCTTTCTTAATACCCTTCTTTGAGACGTATGAGCTCAAAGGTTATATATTGGTAGTTATCGATCCCATGGCGTGAATTGTCAATGTGACATGCCAAGATGCAATTGATCGAGGCTTTTGTTAAAAAGTAGAGCCTTGTGGATGATGATCAAAGAATATCCTATTTCGGCATAGCTTTGTGTATTACATTACCTCGCAAGCCTCACACCCCTGTAGAGTTGAAAACGGGACAAGGGAACGCAAAGAGTGCACACGTTTCTTTCTAGCTAGAAGTGGTGTTTGGGTTTTTACAAGGCCCGACATTTTACTTATGTGGTTGATGGAATGAGGCGCCTCGGTTTTATTTGGTCGATTGTGACCATTTTATAGGTCCAATAGGATCGTGGAGCGTGTGTTCAGGCATAACTAATCCACTAACGTTATTTGTGGACCGACCTTGCAGTATCCAAGAGTTCACTGTGGGGGAGCCTGAGACATTGCTAGAGTGTCTCGAATCGGTTAGGAGATCGTCCCTAGCCTTGACTTGTAATGGAAATCCAATCTCCAATACGACATTATGGTTTTGATTGTAAACCTATATATGACGACATAGTATATGGTAGCTATGCCGTCTAGGATTGAAACATTTACTTTGAAGTATTTTTGAAACATATAAGACACAATATTAAAAATATTATTTTCTACGTATCAAGCATTTTGATCATTATAAGGTAAAACTCTATCCTCCGGTTTGCATTGCATTGTGTGATGGGACTTGAGTCTTATAATGATTTCATTTTATAAAAAGCATTGCGTTGTTTTAAATAAAATTTATTAAACATATGCACTGGCAATCGAATGGAGTAAACCCGTTCCGCGTTAGTGGCGTGGTCCAGTGATTAGCCATATTGTTAGTTAGGTAAGACTTCCCATACTAGTCCTATGACTAACTCGTAGTTTGTTTCACTTTGCAAACTCGGGTGCCCTCTTTCCACACGGGCAGCCAAATGACAGGTTTTAGGCATGGATATTTTCTAGACTGGGGCTTGATAAGGAAGAAATGAAGACACATTTTCTTTTATCTTTTTATTTGCTTCTTGAGACATTTAGGCATTATTGAGCTTTGATGTATTTGGAGGTGATTGAGACTTTATTTCTTTCCTTGTTTTAGACTTCTATTTTGCTAAGTGTATCCTGTACTGCGTACTCTGATGTATGTGATGTTATGTTGTGATGACATTTCCACTTCCGCTGCAATGATTTATGTGTTATGCTATTATCTAACATATGTTATTGTTGTAATTATTTATGCTCCCATGATTATCCTTACTTTCGTACTACGGAAGTTTGGGGTCATCACATGGCCTATAGCGTTTAACAAAATTATCTAAATAACCATTAGAAACAAACTAAACTATACATCTAAACTTACCCTTTTTTGACTTTTGTATATCTCTTTTTTAGTTCGGATGATCGCTAAGAACCCAACAATATTACGAGCTCATTAATAACATATCTTATTATTTATTCCTTTATGTGTGCACTTACTTTTAGTTTAATCCTAACTCTGCCTCACACTCTAGAATCTTGAATAGTTTCAGCTAGTCGGTTAGATGAAATATAGGTCGCAACCCTACACCAATCATATATGATATTCCAATCTTTTGAGTCAAATCTACCCATATCTTGTATATCCATTGTAATAGTAATGCAAACACATATACTGGTTAATATACCTAACATGTAACATCCAACCCCGAAACCTACCCTAGTAAAGAGTGTTATTGAGCAATACAGTCTATTGGAGCGGAGAATAGGGCTGGTTAGGAGTGACCATTCGTAGTTTTATATTAGACGAGTATTAAATACGTAGATTGGATGTATAAATTTGTTCTTTCTTACTTCAAGTGGAACGACATACTCGCTTCTTCTAATATAAAATTATAATGGCTAAGGATCATATTCAGAACAAATTACAACACATCATATAACAAAATACATATAGGTATAAAAGAATACAACAAATACATGTACTACAAACCCGAATGGTTACATATGACCCATACATAAATACAACATGTCACAAAGAAAATACAACTAGGGAACTATAACAACCCGAATTTTCAGAACCAATTTAAAATTTTTATTTTAGCTATTGTAATGGATTTTGGATATTTTAAATAAGAATGACTAAAAATTTATTTAAATCGAAGTTATAATGAATAAATTTATTTTAATTATAAAACGAGCCTAAAATGGCGCGGTAGTTTGTAAATTTGATTTTAAATTTCAATTGAATATACATAATTCAATATAAGCCAGACTTGGATGAAACAAGAAACGTTGGAATATTTTCAACTATCTTTTTGTAACGAATGTAAGAAATTGAGATTTCAGTTTATAAATTAAAAGTTACGCCCAGTTTAAAACTTGAAATAGTCACTATGGAATTTAAATATATTTTAATATATAAATAGCCCTTAAAAATAGCCATTTTGCAACCGACCTCCATTTTGGACGAAACCTTTTTTGTTGGACCAGAATGTCGAATTATTGCCACATCCAATTTTAATAATTTTTGGAATTAATATGTGAGTTTGGCAAAAGAAAATGTGTTTGGTAATTTCAGTTTGAATTTAATCGACAGGAAAATGACCATTTTTCAAATGGTCTCTAAATTTGACTAAATAGTTTTGTTGAGCCTGTATCATCAAAACATAGCTAGATTTATTTTTCTGGAATTTTGAAAATCAATGCGCGGCCCCAGTAAATTAAAATGTACTTTAAAACTAATTTTGAACGTTATATTAATTTATATTTTAATTTAACGAAAACTGGTCGTAATAGTCGAATTAGCTTATGGGAAATATCCCATTGTGTCCAAAATGGGGGTAATTAGCATGAGATGACAGTCCGTGAGTTCGATTTGGAGTTCAAAATAAAATGTTACTTTTTGGAGAATTAAATTAAATAAATATATTACCTCCCTTTTTCTCTCCATATTTTAGTTTTTTTAAAATTACCCGTTGACCCTCAGCTCCCTCCCTCCCCAAATCAATCATCGCCCCTCCGATTTGCCACGCCACCCGCTGCCCTAGCCGCGCGCCCCACCCAACGGCGCCGCCGCATCACCCTCCACTACCTCCTCCTCCCTCCGCCGCTCCTATTCTCTCTCCCCCTTAATTCCAGCCCAAACCGCCGTGCTCCGACCACAAGAAGGCCGCCGCCGCCACCTGCGACACCCCCCCTTCCAGACCCCACACCGCCGCCTGCAACGCTTTCCCCTTGGCCGTGGACCCCCTCCTCCTCTAAAAATCATATTATCAATATATAGCGTAATAAAAATGTGATTTTTATTTATAAAGATCGTTGTTTAAAAATGTTATTTTTAACATAAACCATGTAAAATAGATTGCGATGAAACTGAGTGAAAGAAGAACGAAATCCAAGTCGTCCATTAAAGAATGATGGAGTGGAAACCAAAGGTGAGAACTCCTTCTCACTCTAAGTATTTTTCAGTTAAATATATTTTAGGATGCAGACAGGGCTTAGAAGCCCCCGACACTATTTATTGTACAAACCCTGATTGCTTGTTTGGGTTATATTACGGAAATTTGATTATATTGTGGTTATTGATTGTATTGTGGATTGAATTGTTTGGAATTGGTTTGTGTATGGCGCGAGCTAGTATTAGGCGAGGGATAAGGCTAAACCTTATTCCGGTTTTAATATCACGTCGTTATGCTGTCGAAATTTTCTAAAATGTGTTTAGGAAAATTAATAGCTAGTTAAAAATATTATTTTTAACATATATATGACATATATAAAATGGCTATGTTATGGAATAAATACTAGTTCGCTAAAAATATTATTTTAGCTTGTAACTGCGATGAATAAAATTATTTAGGCATTGTATAGAATTTTATAAGCAAAGTTATAAAATTCTATATATTTATTCGATAACTAAAAATAAGTTTACACATCCATTTACAAGTCGGATGACTTGTTTATGCTCGCCTATTTTTGTGATATCGATTGGGACGATAATTTTTACACATCGCCCAAGTGCACAAACAATAATAATTATTTGATAGTTGAAACCCCACACGGGTATTGGGATGATATTTGACGTATACTAATCCCATTTGTTTAGTGGTATGTCAATCGATTGGTTGACAGACTGTAGTAAGCGTTAATTATTTATATTTAATGCTTATACAGTGTAGAGCGCACTCTAGATGATGGTTGTTGGTTTGTCATTATTGTTGTGCACATGTGTTGTATGAAATCCATTAAAATAAATTATATGGTAATTGATTGGGTCTGATTCCAATTTAGAGAGGAACGAATATTTTAAAATAATATTCAGTAAAGGATTAAAATATGATTTTGATGTCCGATTTGGGATGGACACGAAAATATTGAAATATATGAAGACGTATTGATTAGATTTACGCCATTTTAGTGCGAATGATATTTATATCGATTTTATTCATTTTATAATGAATATCGAAAAGGAAAAGATTTCAAAATCTGATATTTTGAAAATATTATCATTTAAATATTATAATAATGAAGAGTATTCAATTTTGATTTAAAATTAAAGTGAAAGTGGGAATCGTTTTTAAAACGAATTTATAAAATACGTTTTGAACGAAATATATATTGTATATATTATATATATAATATAATGGCCTGAATAGAATACTTCGGGTCGCAACCTTTCGCGAATATCGACCATTGACATAGAATTGACATTATGGGAAATCCGACCGTCGGATTCTCCTAAAACTGGAACTGTTGGGTTCGTATCGAAAAGAGATTTACAACGAGTATAAGAGATTTGAAATCAAACGGTTGGATTTGGAATTATGTCCAAATCAAATTTGGATAAGGTCGTTGTAAATGCAGTTCGATGACCGTTAATGGAAATCGACTGAAAGGGCCTTGATAAAATTATTAAAAATATTGATAATTTGTGTAAAATCATAATAAATGATTTGGAAAGTTGGGATAAAAAATTCCATATTTGAAAAGATAAAAATATATTTTTATCAAAATGAACTAGTTATTAACTAGATTTGAAATCCAATAGTTTTTAAATAAATCAATTGTATAGGGAAATGGTTTTAATTTAACCAGGACTTTTCCAATGTATGAATTAAGATGGATTTGGAATGGAAATAACCTTCGAAATATTTCGATATTGGATTCCATGGCTATACGGATATTGTTATGGGAATTTGGATGATATAGATATCGTTATATCCAATACGTTATCCGTTAGTTTCAGAATTTGATATTGAATATGAGCCGATATAATTTCTATTCAGAGCCTTGTATTTAATATCAAATTGGATTATGGGTTTGTCGTGAATGGTGTCTTCAATAACACTGTTCTAAAACCCGGCTGAAAAAAGAATAAATCTTTTAATTAAGATTTAGAGAAGTTTACCAATTAATTAACATTTAATTGAAATTGAAATGAAAGTTGATTGTGGGTTTATCATGCACTGTGTTTTAAATAACACTTGTTCTTTAACTCAAATTAACAGTGAAATATGATTTGGAATTTATAAATCTTTTTATTAAGATTTAACGGAAGTTTTCCAAAGTAAAGTTTTCCAATTTAATCTATTGGAATTGAATGGAATTCGACTTGGTAATAATCGAAGTGAGCTTCTGTGGAGGAAGGCTATTAATATACATGGAATTTAAAAGGCTTTGTCGTTTTTCCATTTATATTATTAGTCGGATACGAAAATTGATATCGATTATATATTGATATGTTTTCCGTGAAGATTCCGTAATTAATGGAATGGGATTTTGGGTTTATCGTGAACTGTGTTTTAAATGATATTAGTTCTTTAACCCATTTAAAGACGGAATCACATGTCTAACATTGTATTTCGAACTGTATTGTTGATCTCTGCTAAATATATATATATATATATATATATATATATATATATATATATATGTTTGGTGGTGGAGAATTTATTCTCTTGCTTAACACCCTTCTCTAAGACGTATGAGCTTAGAGGTTATATATCGGCAGAAATCAATGAATGTCGATGCGACATGTTTGGTTTCCCAAAGTTAAATAATCATTAATATTAATTTTTGGGAAGATTAAAACTAAGTGGAGTTTTAATGAATCTTTAGTTAGACTGGAATTTGAATGTCATAATTTAAATTATCAAATATGGAAAATGATCGAGAATGAAGTACCACCAGTTTTACTCCAAGCGATAGTTAAATCTTTAATTAGATTTGAACGTGAAATGGTAATTCAATTTACTGATAACATCGTGGTAATAGATATGGAGTATTACCGGTTTTGCTCTATGGGATGAATAAGAGGATTGGGGAATTAAATAAATGATTACTTCGGTAAGGCTCGATAATCCCGACTAGTTGATAAACCTTAATTTGATTTAGAATTGATATCCAAAGGAAGATTAAAGAATAAATTTAAAAGAATTTACCTCTGATAAAATTAATGGGAACCTATCCCTAAAAGATGTGAATATTTGAATAAAAGAATATTCTGGATTGGAATGAGGCGTATGTTGTGTTTTTATAGCAGTTGATTATAAAATACGTGAATTTTTCGGAAAGGCCGGGTTTGTACCTATTCTGAATAATTGGTTCGATGATAAGTCGACGATGAAGACGGTGGTTGAAGACCGGAATTCTTAACATCGTTTGGATGATTACTGATGTCTTGATTGAGATGTACACCCAAGACAAGGTAACAAGTGGTGATCGTACAGACGTACTTGGAGATCAACTGGATATGTGAGGACTTCTCTCCTGTATTGGACATATGGGATGAGGAATAAGGTGCCTTCGGTTTCGTTCAGACCCAGAATGAACTAGTAAATGGATGTGTGTCTGACATTGGATTTTATTCTGTGTTTTTTGATTTATATTAAATACATATCTGTTTGGCGGAGGAGAATTTATTCTCTTGCTTAACGCCCTTCTCTGGGACGTATGAGCTCGGAGGTAATATATCGATAGACATCAGTCGAATGGTGTGAATTTCCTGTGTGGCATGCTGAGATGCAAATGATCAAGGCTTTTGTTGAAAAGCAGAGTCTTGTGGTTGATGATCAAAACACGGCTTTAAATAGCATAGCTTTGTGCATAGCGTTAATTCGCGAGCTTCTCACCTCGGTATGAGTCAAAAACGGGATAAGGGACAGTAGGGAGTGCACGACGTTTCTTTCTAGCTATGGGTAGTGTCATGGTATGGAGCCTAGACATTTATTTATTTTTACCTATGTGGATGATGGATTGCGAGGCGCCTCAAATATATCGGTTACTATGGAGCCGATGGATTGGTCCTATAGGACTGGGAAACGTGTGTTCACGAATTGCCAATCCACTAACGTAAGTGTGGACCGGCCCTGCAAGATCCGAGGGTTCACTACGGGGGATCCTGAGTCATCTTTCTTGATGTGTCCGAATCAGTAAGGAGTACATCCCTTGCCTTGAATCATGACGGAAATCCAATTTCCAATACGTGACATTTCGGTTTTGATTGTAGATCCTAGTATGGCAACATAGTAGCATGGGATACCATGCCGTCTATGATTGATACATTTATATTTGAAGTGATTTTGACACTATATACTTATAGTAATATCAAAATGATTTGTTTTAAAACATACCGAGCATGTTTGGCTATTATAAGGGAAAATTCTATCCTCCGGCTTGCGTTGCATTGTGTGATGGGACCTGAGTCTTATAATAGCTTCGTTTTTTATAATGCATTGCGTTGTTTGTTTTATGCACTAGTATTCTTGGGAGGAAACCCGTTCCATGTTATATGGCGTGGTCCCTTGATTTACTTTATCTTTAAAGTAAAATTTTAAATAACTGTTTTAGTTCTCACACCAGTCCCATAACTGACCTGGAGTTTATTGTTTTAACCTAAACTCTGGGTGCCCATATTTTCCACATGGGCAGCTAGTAGTTTTGGTTTTGCAGATTTCTATTTTCCCAGAATCTTGGATTACAACTGGAACTATACTCGGAAAGCTCTGTATCCGTATATTTCTTTCAGTTGTGTTATGTGTTATTTTTCCGCTGATATGTATTTAAATGTAATTTAAATCTCTGATATTTTCTGCTGTATATTATTTATTCATACTATGTTATATTATCGTACTCTGATGTAATTGTTGTAACAAGCAATGAAATGTTCTATCGTTTGCATTCTGATTTGTCTTTTCCTCACTACAATCCGGGCTTTCCTTTACAGGGAAGTTTGGGTTGTTACACGTGGTATCAGAGCTCCTATTTACAGGACTCGAGAGCAAGATACATTAGAACCGAATGGAAAAATTCATCAGAGATTGGATTAGTACTATCCAATAAGAATGACTCGTTAGAGATAGGATAGGTAGTATCCTAGAATGAGTTAGAAGAGTATTATTTATTAAAAAAATTGTTTTGAAAATTGAAAATTTATTACATGTATTTGAGTGTATTATTTTATTTTATTTTGGACAATCGAATATATGAAGATTTTGCATATACACCTAGCTAGCGTGTATTCGAAGTCTCAAATATACTGGATAGATATAGAATCACACTCTAGTCGCCCGGAGATGATCCTGATAATCGCTATAGCATCATCAGTATTTATGTTCGAGTTTCGAAAGTGGGATGTTTACATATTTCCAATTGACTGGTGTGAGAACCAAAACATAGTTAGAATTTATTGTAGTGATTTGGCACTAAAAATTTGATTTTTGACAATGTATTAAAGCTATGTGCTTGAAAATCTAATCAACTAATTGATTGCTGGTTGTGATGTTTGATTATTAGTTTAACTAATAAAAATATTGTAATGATAATTAATTTAACCAATATTTGAAGGAATGGTAAATTTAACCAAATTGAATCAAATATTGAACTGATTTAGAAAATGATTGAAATTGCATACATGTACATATATATGTGTGAACATGTCATAGCATGGAAGCTAAGAAGAGGAATAAAATTGCAAATAGGTACATGTTTATTGTATTTCTGGGGGTTTGATGATTTTATGAGTCGATTGGCAAGCCACTTGGCTTTTTCTTTTTGGATGATGAAGGCCATGTGAGGCTAGTTGCGGTTGTAAAGGTCTCCCCGTACAAAGGAGTTTATGGCGAAATTTTTCAAAAATTTATGGTATTAGCCAAAATTTTGAAGAATTAGAAAATTCTTAGAAACTGAAAAGTTGAAGAATGAAAGCTAGAATGAAAGTTGAGTTGATTAGTTAAACAACTTTCAGCTCCGTTCCTTTTCGAGGACGAAAAGATTTTAAGTAGGGGAGATTGTAACAACCCGAATTTTCAGAACCAATTAAATTTTTTTATTTAGCTATTTCAATGGATTTTAGATATTTAAAATGGTTTATTTTAAATAAGAATGACTAAAAATTTATTTAAATCGAAGTTAGAATGAATAAATTTATTTTAATTATAAAACAAGCCTGAAATGGCATGGTAGTTTGAAAATTCGATTTTAAATTTCAATTGAATATATAGAATTCAATATAAGCCAGAATTGGACGAAACAAGAAACGTTGGAATATTTTGAACTATATTTTTGTAACGAATGTAAGAAATTGAAATTTCAGTTTATAAATTAAAAGTTACGTCCAGTTTAAAATTCGAAATAGTCGCTAGGAATTTATATATATTAATATATAAATAGCCCTTAAAAATAGCCATTTTGCAAACGACCCCCGCTTTCGACGAAACCACTTTGTTGGATCTGGAATGGCGAATTATTGCTAGATTCCAATTTTCATAATTTCTGAACTGATATGTGAGTGTGGCAAAAGAAAACGTGTTTGGTAATTTCAATTTGAATTTAACCAACTGGAAAATGACCATTTTCAAACGGTCTCCAAATTTGACGAAATTAGTTTTGTTAGGACCGTATCGTCAAAACATAGCTAGATTTATTTTTCTGGAATTTTGGGAGTCGGTACATGACCTCAGTAAATTAAAATGTACGTTAAAACTAATTTTGAATGTTATATTAATTTATATTTTAATTTTAATGAAAATTGAACATAACAGTCGAGTTAGCTTGCGGAAAATATCCCATTGTGTCCCGAATGGGGGTAATTAGCTAGGGACGACAGTCGGTGAGTTCGATTTGGAGTTTAAAATAAAAAGATACTTTTTGGAGAATTAAATTATATAAATATATAACCCCCTTTTTCTCTCCATCGTTCAGTTTAAAAAAAACCGTTGACCCTCAGCCCCTCTCCCCCTGAATCGATCGTTGCCCCTCTGATCTGCCATGCCACCCGCCGCTTAGCAGTGCGCCCCACCCAGCGGCGACGCCGCATCACCCTCCACCGCCTCCTCATCCCTCCGTCGCTCCTATTCCCTCTCCCCCTCTATTCCAGCCCAAAACCACCACGTTCCGACCACAAGAAGGCCGCCGCCGCCACCTGCGACACCCCCCCTCCAGACCCCACGTTGCCGCCTACAACGCCCTCCCCTTGGCCGTGGACTTCCTCCTCCTCTAAAAATCTGATTTTTATGTTTTCTATATTTACAATTAAACCCTTGTTGAGCCACCGTGAAACACCAGCGTCGGAACAACCACAGTCGACGCCTTCGCGAGCTCTTGCTTGATCGAAACCTAGAAAAAGTGAGTTTTTATTTGATTTTTATTTGTTCATGCAAATAAAAATGTGATCTTTATATGTATAACATTAGGATAAAAATGTGATTTTTATTATCTAGATAGCAATATAAAAATGTGATTTTTTTTATATGGAATAGTATAAAAATATGATTTTTATGGCATAAAGAAAATATTTTTAGTGATGTAAAAATATGATTCTTATGGCATAAAGGAAATATTTTTAGTAAGTTAAAAATATGATTTTAAACTAGTGTATGACATGAAAATATTTTTAAAAAGATTAAAAATATGGTTTTTATGTATATAATTTTAGATTAAAAATAGGATTTTTATGTATATAGTTTTAGATTAAGAATATGATTTTTATAAAAATATTTTTAGAGTAAAAATATAATTTTTAGTTAGAAGAAAATATGATTTTTATAAAAATATTTTTAGAGTAAAAATATAATTTTTAGTTAGAAGAAAATATGATTTTTGTTTATATAAAGTTATGATTTTTATTTATATAAAGTTATGATTTTTATGTATATAGTTTTGAGATAAAAATTTGATTTATATATATATATATAATAACAAGATAAAAATATGATTTTTATATATGTAATAGCTTTATAAAAGTTTGATTTATTTTAGGATATATATAGCGTAATAAAAATGTTATTTTTATTTATAAATATTGTTGTTTAAAAATGTGATTTTTAACATAAACCGCGTAAAAAAGATTGCGATGAAACTGAGTGAATTAAACAGAATCCAAATCGTCCGTTAAAGAATGATGGCATGGAAACCAAAGGTGAGAACTCCTTCTCACTCTATGTATTTTTCAATTAAATATATTCTAGGATGCAGACGGGGCTTAGAAGCTCCCGACATTATTTATTGTACATACCATGATTGCTTGTTTGGGTTATATTGTGGAAATTTGATTATATTGTGGTTATTGATTGTATTGTGAATTGATTTGATTGGAATTAGTTTGTATATGGCGCGAGCCAGTATTAGGCAAGAGATAAGGCTAGACCTTATTCCGGTTTTAATATCGCGCAATTATGCTGCCAAAATTTTCTAAAATGTGCTAGGAAAATTAGTAGCTAGTTAAAAATATTATTTTTAACATATATGAGATATGTAAAATGGCTATGTTATGGAATAAATACTAGTTTGCTAAAAATATTATTTTTAGTTTATAACTGCGATGAATAAAATTATTTAGGCGTTGTATAGAATTTTATTAGCAAAGTTATAAAATTCTATATATTTATTAGATAGTTAAAAATAAGTTTACACATCCATTTACAAGTCAGACGACTTGTTTATGCTCGCCTATTTTTGTGATATCAATTGGTATGATAATTTTTACACATTGCCCAAGTGCACAAATAATAATAATTATTTGATGGTTGAAACCCCACACCGGTATTGGGATGATATTAGACGTACACTAATCCCAATTGTTTAGTGGTATGTCGATCGATTGGTTAACAGACTGTAGTAAGCATTAATTATTTATCTTTAATGCTTATATAGTGTAGAGCGCACTCTGGATGATGGTTGTTGGTTTGTCATTATTGTTATGCACATGTGTTGTATGAAATCCATATAAATAAATTACATGGTGATTGATTGGGTCTGATTCCAATTTAGAAAGGAACGAATATTTTAAAATAAGAAAATATTTTAAAATAACGAATATTTTAAAATAATATTCAGTAAAGGATTAAAATATGATTTTGATGTCCGATTTGGGATGGACACAAAAATATTGAAATATATCAAGCCGTATTGATTGAATTTGCGTCATTTTAGCGCGAACGATATTTATATCGATTTTATTCATTTTATAATGAATACCGAACAGGAAAAGATTTCTCAATCTGATATTTTGAAAATATTGTAATTTAAATATTATAATATTGAAGAGTATTCAATTTTGATTTAAAATTGAAGTGAAAGTGGGAATCGTTTTTAATACGAATTTGTAAAATATGTTTTGAACGAAATATATATTATATATATAATATAATGGCCTGAATAGAATGCGCCGCACTGCGACTGTTCGTGAATTCCGACCATTGATTTAGAATTGACATTACAGGAGATCCTACCGCCAGATTTTTCTAAAACTGGAACCATTGTGTTCGTATCGAAAAGTGCTTTATAAAGAATATAAGAGATTTTAAATCTGACGGTTGGATTTGGAATTATGTCCAAAACAAATTTGGATAAGGTAGTTGTAAATGCAGTTCGATGACCGTTTATGGAAATCAACTGAAAGGGCCTTAATAAAATTATTAAAAATATTGATAATTTGTATAAAATCATAATAAACAATTTGGAAAGTAATGGGATGAAAATGGCCATATTTTAAAAGATAAAAATATTTTTTTATCAAAATGAACTATTTATTAACTAGATTTGAAATCTAATAATTTTTAAATAAATCAATTGGATAGGGAAATGGTTTTAATTTAACCAGGATTTTTCCAATGTATGAATTGGGATGGATTTGGAATGGAAATAATCTTCGGAATATTTCGATATTGGATTCCGTGGCTATACGGATATTGTTATGGGAATTTGGAAGATACAGATATCGTTATTCCCAATACGTTATCCGTTAGTTTCAGAATTTGATATTGAATATGAGCCGATATAATTTCTATTCAGTGCCTTGTATTTAATATCAAATTGGATTTCTGGTTTGTCGTGAATGGTGTCTTCATTAACACTGTTCTTAAACCCAGTTGAGAAAAGAATAAATCTTTTAATCAAGATTTATAGAAGTTTACCAATTAATTAACATTTAATTGAAATTGAAATGAAAGTTGATTGTGGGTTTATCGTGAACTGTGTTTTAAATAACACTTGTTCTTTAACTCAAATTAACAGTGAAATGTGATTTGGAATTTATAAATATTTTTATTAAGATTTAATGGAAGTTTGCCAAAGTATAGTTTTCCAATTTAATCTATTGGAATCGAATGGAATTCGACTTGGTAATAATCGAAGTGAGCTTCTATGGAGGAAGACTGTTAATATATATGGAATTTAAAAGGCTTTGTCGTTGTTCCATTTATATTATCAGTCAGATACGGAAATTGATATCGATATATATTGATATGTTTTCCGTGAAGATTCCATAATTAATGGAACGGGATTTTGGGTTTATCGTGTACTGTGTTTTAAATGACATTAGTTCTTTAACGCAGTTAAAGGCATGATTACATGTCTAACATTGTAATTCGAACTGTATTGTTGATCTCTGCTAAATATATATCTGTTTGGTGGCGGAGAATTTATTCTCTTGCTTAACACCCTTCTCTAAGATGTATGAGCTTAGAGGTTATATATCAGCAGAAATCAATGGTACGGTGTTGATTGTCGATGTTGTATGTTTGATTTCCCAAAGTTAAATAATCGTTAATATTGATTTTAGGGAAGATTATAACTAAGTGGAGTTTTAATGAATCTTTAGTTAGACTGGAATTTGAATGTGATAAATTAAATTATCAAATTTTGAAAATGATCGAGATTGGAGTACCACCAGTTTTACTCCAAGCGATAGTTAAATCTTTAATTAGATTTGAATGTGAAATGGTAATTCAATTTACCGATAACACCGTGGTGTTAGATATGGAGTATTATCAGTTTTGCTCCATGAGATGAATAGGTTGGGATTAGGGAATTAAATAAATGATTACTTCAGTAAGGCTCGATAATCCCGACTAGTTGATAAACCTTAATTTGGTTTAGAATTGATATCCAAAGGAAGATTAAAGAATAAATTTAAAAGAATTTATCTTTGATAAAATTAATGGGAACCTATCCCTAAAAGATGTGAATATTTAAATAAAAGAATATTCTGGATTGGAATGAGGCATATGTTGTGTTTTTATAACACTTCATTATAAAATACGTGAATTAATCGGAAAGGCTGGGTTTACACCCATTCTGAATAATTGATTCGACGATAAGTCGACAATGAAGATGGTGGTTGAAGACCGGAATTCTTCACATCGTTTGGATGATTACTGATGTCTTGATTGGGCTGTACACCCAAGACAAGGTAGTAAGTGGTGATCGTCCAGACGTACTTGGAGATCGAGTGGATATGCGAGGACCTCTCTCCTGTACTGGACATATGGAACGAGGAATAAGGTGCCTCCCGTTTCATTCAGACCCAGAACGAACTAGTAAATGGATGTGTACCTGACATTGGATTTTATTCTATGTTGATTGATTTCTATGAAATATATATCTGTTAGGCGGCGGAGAATTTATTCTCTTGCTTAACGCCCTCCTTTGAGATGTATGAGCTCAGAGGTTATATATTGATCGACATCAGTCGAATGACGGGAATTGCCTGTGTGGCATGCTGAGATGCAAATGATCAAGGCTTCTGTTGAAAACAGAGTCTTGTGGTTAAAGATCAAAGCACGACTTTAAATAGCATAACTTTGTGTATAACGTTAATTCGCGAGCCTCACACCTCGGTATGAGTCCAAAACGGGATAAGGGACAACAGAGGGTGCACGATGTTTCTTTCTAGCTATGGGTGGTGTCATCGTATGGAGCCCAGACATTCATTTATTTTTACCTATGTGGATGATGGATTGCGAGGCGCCTTGGATATATCAGTTACTACGGAGCCGAAGGATAGGTCCTATAGGATCGAGAAAAGTGTGTTCACGAATTGCCAATCCACTAACGTAAGTGTGGACCGACCCTGCAAGATCAAGGGTTCACAGCAGGGGATCCTGGGTCATCTTTCTAGAGGTGATCCTAATCGATAAGGAGTACATCCCTTGCCTTGACTCATGACGAAAATCCAACTTCCAATACGTGACATTTCGGTTTTGATTGTACAGCCTAGTATGGCGACATAGTAGCATGGGATACTATGTCGTCTATGATTAATAAATTTATATTTGAAGTGATTTTGACACTATATACTTATCGTAATATCAAAATGATTTGTTTTAAAATGTACCAAGCATGTTTGGCTATTATAAGGGAAAACTCTATCCTCCGTCTTGCGTTGCATTGTGTGATGGGACCTGAGTCTTATAATAGCTTCATTTTTTTTTTGAAAAGCATTGCCTGTTTGTTTTATGCACTGGTATTCTTGGGAGGAAACCTATTCCATATTATACGGCGTGGTCCCTTGATTTACTTTATCTTTAAAGTAAAGTTTTAAATAACCGTTTTAGTTCTCATACCAGTCCCATGACTGACCTGGAGTTTATTGTTTTAACCTAAACTCTGGATGCCCATATTTTCCACATGGGCAGCTAGTAGTTTTGGTTTTGCAGATTTCTGTTTTCCTAGGATCCTGGATTACAACTGGAACTATATTTGGAAAGCTCTGTATCCGTGTATTTCTTTTAGTTGTGTTATGTATTATTTTTCCGCTGATATGTATTTAAATGTAATTTAAATCTCTGACATTTTCTACTGTATATTATTTATTCATACTCTGTTATATTCTCGTACTCTAATGCAATTGTTGTAACAAGCAATGAAATGTTCTATATTTTGCGTTTTGATTTGTCTTGTCCTCATTACAATCCAGGTTTTCCTTTTCGTGGAAGTTTGGGTCGTTACACGAATCACTCGAGAGTACAGTCTAAGGTAGATCCACCGACCATGAATAAATAGCGAGCCTTGACCTAAAATAACTCGGTCTGTCCCGAGTATTACATACACGGATTAGTCTAGTTTACACATATCAATAATATTGGTTAATGAAATAAAATCTCAAAAAGGCATAAATTCCTTTTTATAAGAATAGGAACATCATGATCACAGGTTCACACGAAACATTGATGTAATAATTCCTTTCTATCAGAATGGAATACCATACACATAAGATTCAAAATTCTCCATATAAGTCCACATAAGCAATATGCAACTACTTAGGAGAACACAACACTGACTCAAATATTTTCCTCAACACGACTTACCTAGACTCTTTGATTAAGGTAATCGACACTTGGAATCAAAAAACACTAGACGTAAGGCTTAGAAATCACTTAAACCATAAGAACCACTAAATCACAAGAACAACTGAAATCAATAAAATTAAAGAAGTCGCAAGAATCACTGGAAACACGAGAATCACTGAGATCGGGGACCCATATAAGAGTTCAAACCATAGAAATGAAATCACCATATACATACACAGAGGTCTTCAAATAACTCGAAGCCATATATAAATATAAACGATAATAATCATCACGAAATGGTTAAATCGTTAATAAAACGAAAACATAGAAACAACCAAATTTTGGATCCAACAACATGATTGGCAAGTCAAAGTTGTGCCTACACGTGCTAACAACATGATTGCTCGAAGCCATAGCTAGTACTACTATCAACATAAGAGGTACCTTATGTAACATGATTGACCCGAAGGCTGGCATATAACATGATTGACCTGAAGAACAATAAAATTCACACAGGGGTGAGTTGAAGGTCTACTACTGACTAAACAACATGAATGTGTCATAACTCTTATCCAATAACCCAGATAGTGGTAATTATGCGTCAGATACCACATGTTCTCACTAATAGTTTATTTCCCGCTAGTCTATTCTATACCTGAAATCACATAAAAACATAAGAAAAATCAAGAGAACACATGGAGCCCCAGCTTAAATTAGACAAGTCTGTGATTAACCAATCTCGTATACCTTTTGAAAGTCTATATGAGTGGATCATGCATAGGCAAGTATGAATGATTATGTTAGAGTAACATATTAAAGTAATTGCTAGTAAGAAAATGCACACCAACATTTTTATTCTGGTTCAAACCTCTCGTCCTACGTCCAGTCCCGAAGCTTCCTTTCTATATTCTACTATAATAAACCCTCGCTTCGCCCGTAGGAATAAGCTTAATTACAACAGAGTTTCTTGTCAAACATGTGTTTTTGTATAACCCGAATGTTGACTGATCAATATATGATCTTCCAAAATATTCTTGATTAATAATTTCTTTGAAGTGCAGATATATATGGAAGAGTAATAGATGGTTGTGAGTGATTTGAATTACTTGAGCGTTGATAGAGTATATAAGTAATAAAATGCAGAGAGTGTAAAAAGATGGTGTTCTTCTTGAGTATTGATGCTTTAAATAACGTTGAGGAGTGTTAATCGAAGAGTAGTAGCCATTAGTCTTTATTCAATAGTTGCCTTGATTGGTATTGAAGACTTGTGATGAAGAGGAGTGAAAGTGGCTATTCAAAATATGACGGTTGCTTATTATTATTTTTCGGTTGAACTTCAGGTCAGACGTCTGGTTTTTATTCTAGACGTCTGAATGCTTCTTCAAACATATTTTTTTTTTAACTCAGGAGAAAATCCAGATGTCTAGATAAAATATCAGACGTCTGATCAATATGCAGATAGATACCTAATTTTGAAATCAGACGTCTGGTATATATCGAGATGTCTCACACAATTATGTCAACTGTGCATGTCTTGACTTCTTTTTCTCCTTTCTTTGTGCATACTCTTCTTTCTTCTTATATCTTTTCCTTATTGTCGAACTATGTTTTATGCTTTATGTTGAGTCGATCTTGGGCATTTTCCTGCATAAATTAATTATATATATGATTTCCATTTGTAATTGTCGACATTGGAATCAAAGAATGGATTTACTAACATTCTCCCCCTTTTCATTGATGACAACAACACAATGTACTTAAGAATAAATTTTGTAGCTTCTCCTTAATATGTGATCTCCCCAGAAAGTATTCTCCTCCATTGTCATTGTTGAAAAGGAATATAATATACCATTATTTTGGATAGCATGTACACATTCACTACAACAAATCTTACTATTCACTGCATCATTTCTCAACGTTTTCCCCTGATTGTGGTCAATACCTGCTTTGTAAACTGAATTTTTATAGAGAAACACTGACAATTTGTTAGGGTTACAGATGAAATTTAGTGTGGGAAGCGAAAGTTCTTTTTGGCCACCTTTCCTTCCTCCTCCCATATTTCATAGTTTCATGTCAAAAAAAATTCAATTCAGTTCTTTATTCGTGCCAAAAAATTGCTTTCCCTCTTCTTTTGTCCGCTCAGTTTCATTTCCCTCTTTTTTTCGATTTCATCGTCCCCTAAACAGTATCCCCCCGTTTTATCTTCCACTATTCCCTCGTTTTCCAGTTTTGGTGATGCCCAGTTTTGTCTAATTTAAGTACGTCGACCGATTCAGTTCTATTTTTTTACGTTTGCATACGACCACTGTATATTACTTTAGTATTGGTGTAACAACCCGAATTTTGATAGATCGATTTTTTTTCAAAAATCCCAATCTGTCGAAACCCGAGTTGGCTTGTCTGGTATCCTACAGAAAAGACAGAGATATAAAATATATCAGAGATCAGAAAACATCTCACAACGGAATTGAATAAAATATAATATAATGAAATATAGCCTTACCGAATTAATAATACTCCCTAGCCAGTATCCAAAGCTATCATATCTCTCCTAAATGCCTATCATGCGGATATGTTATGAGGAGGGGGTCAGAACACAAGTTTTGGTGATATGACTTAAAATACACATTCTGAAATAACCATACATATACCGTTAAGTTATAATTTCTTATTTACTAGGTTATTTTGGGTTAATAGCACTCAAGGCTTACACGCACGTCGTACCCATCTACCTCCCAATGGATTAACCTAATATAGTATATGTAGCTACCCCCAATATCAAGTTACTTCCCATGGTACCCTCCTCGCATGGTCTCCACCGTCACACCACAGAAGCATCTGCAACTCTCATCCTACGCCGAAGCGACGTACGGATCTTCATAAAACTACGTCGCGTTATGCACAGAACTACCATCGCTATGCTGCGTTAGTGTACAGACTGCCATATCCAATCTCCTTGGTCAAATTTAGAATCGATACGGAGTAATGCCTTAGCGTCTTCGATACACCACCCGAAGCGGCGTGCATGTATCCGGATCCTCACACGTACATACTATCTATTGTACCTCGAGTCCCATAATAGGGCTGCTTCTGAATGCATGGAACTTGGTTCGGAGCTTTTCCATATCCGTATAGGTCTGCCAAAGAGGCTGAAAGTACACTATCTAAACTATGATCTACATTTTTGCGGTGGCTATAGTCCCACCTCGACCCCTCTCTCAAGTAGTGAAATACTACATCAAGAGCTAAGTGACGTGTCCCTAGCAAACATTCTTCATCCAAATTGGCGTATCCCACAATCAAAGTCTCAATAGTGAAAGATCGATGGTCTATAGGTTTAGCTCTAGTCTTTCTGCGTTACACTGACTGTCGAAGATCGGTACCGGACGATTACTATCCTATGTTGGTCGTGACCCAGCCTATCTATATGCAAAATCGTCGAATCACCTTCGTCACCGTACAGCCTTTTGACTACCAACTACCATTGTAGACTTGTAGTCAAGGTATACTCACTCGGTGGTTTCACGCCGAACCAACTTCTGCGAGTACAACCTGAGCGCTGCCACCGCATAGAGGACCACCACGGAGTACCCTCTCACGTCCCTCGGAAGTCGCGTGCTTCCTTCCAGTCCCACAGAGCCAGCAAGCAGAATAATCAGATGGACGTGCTCCCCTTATGCCTCTAGACACCATTATGATCTATCTCGTTGAGTTCTTTACCTTCAGATATGCAGACTGGTCCAAGCGCATCACGCGTGTTATTAGACCCTTTGTCTAAACGTTTAATTACGCGCTTGCTCTACCTCATTAGGTTCCCAATTAACTTGGTTATTCCCAATCATATTAACTTTCTATTTAAGTTACCAAGTTCTCTCCGAGCCTCTTGTATCTCTGAGAATGGACCCCTCTCGCTTATTAATTCAGTTATATAACTTAACCCATTAAAGTTCATTAATAAGCCCCTAACATGTTATTTTCTATATTGTAATTCAAGGTCTATAATCGACAATCCTCTTAAATTATTACCATATAATTCATCGTCCAATTTCAGGTCTCAACAACATATTCTAGTTAATGTGTCATTAAGTAAATCTTATCACAATTCAGCAGTGTTCCATTTAAAATATTACTTATTTATAATTAAGTATAACTCATTTCATTCATAAGTCTTCCTGCTTCATACAGTCTTATGCTACCTGAGCGGGCTTGTGCTTATCATTAATTTCTTTTGTTAGACTTCATAATTCTCTTTTATAAGTCTACTAATAATAAGTCTACCTCATTCTTTTTCATTAACTAAGACTTAGTTTAATACAACCTCTTATTGTTATTTACTGATTCACTTAGTTTTCTTAACTACGATTTATCAATAAGCTTATTTCCATTTATTATAACCTACGTTATAATTTCCACTTGTCCCTAGGACAAGCTTACCTAATATCTTCCATTCTTTCATTCATGCTTAAACATAATAGGTTATTTTCATTCCCCGTTCATCACATTTTCCTTGGTTCTTTAACATTAACCAAACATTTACTGTTGTATCCATTTATTACAATTAATGCCATTTATTTATTCCCTATTATATACATATATTTGTATATGTATGTTTATGCACCAGACCTCTCACATTAAGCTGACCACTTGCGAATGCTGGATTTGTCGGGTGGTTCCAGGCAAACTTCTACCATAAATTGAACTTAACCTCGTGTCTTAGTGCAGTTATTTACAATTTCTCAATTACTGTAAATTTTCCATATAATTATGGCATGATTATTCTTTAATTACTATCATGTACATTTCCTTTATTTTAGGAAAAACTTTCACGCACCTCATTCGTTTTTTTATAAAAAGATATAATGATTTATTTCCATAACGCACACTGACTTAGATCCAAAGTTGTAAGCCATTTTCTTTATTTTAAGTGTGGATATATACATGAACTTTATTTGATTATTATGCAATATGGTAAAAGAATACCTACTTCACACTAATCTCCTTTTCTTTTCCTTTTTTTGCAACTATGTCCTCAGTAATTTGTCGTTATAGAAATATATCTTTCCCCAAATCCAACTAACTCAGTCCACTGCCAATTTTTTTCCTATTTATTTTTGAGTTAGATATTGAATTTTTATTCCATATACTATTCATAATTACTGTAAATTTTCTTTTCCAATTAGTCAAATCAATTCTCAAGAATATACTCATGATTAATTCAAGTTCCACAATTTCAATGTTTATAGTAATTGCGAAATCATATAAAATATCTAATGGAAATAGGTTTTATACAACAGTAAAAATTTCAACATATTCTAAACAGGTTTAATAGCCAATTTCAACAATTATCAATTGTCCAGCATATTCAATATAACGGAGAATGCAAACGATATATATATCGTTATTTAAAAAGGTATAGTTTAACTGACATACCTAACTGGTTTCCAATCCATGAATCTGATCTATATTTGCTATTCCATGGTCTTACTAACTTAATCTAATATTGAAACAACCACAAATTCATAAATTTGATACTAAAAGAAGAGGGAGAAAAAAGAAGAAACCTAAACGGATCAGATTCGAGAACTTACCTCATGTTGATGAGAATTCTAGACACCTATGTTGTAGATCTGTATCTCTTATCTTCAAACCTTGAATCAGAATCCCTAATAATTAATATTTTATTTTTCTGAAAAGGTTTGAAGAGTAAATAGAATGGCAGAGCCTATGTAGCACCACAGAAAATATGAGAATAAAGCTAGGTCCTGCTTGTCTATTTGTAGGCGTACTTGAAGAATCTGGTCCATCAGATTTAATTTATAAAAATCTGAATCGCACACATCAGCAATACCACGTCAAAAAGGCATCTGGATCCTGCTTGGGTCGACCCCTCGATTGACACGTCCTACCTGGGTCGACCCATAGGTTGACCCAGGCAGTAAGTGGGTCGACCCATATGGGTCCAGACAAGCGTTTTTGTGACGCTGAGATTGCTGAGTTTAAATGTTTAATTAAAAATGTTAATTACTTGCTATACATTCTTATCTTGATTTATTTTATTACTTTTATAGACTATAATCAAGTTCGAATTCCACTTATACATACATACATACATATATATATAGAGAGAGAGGAAGATTTGGCTCCTCCACTAATTTTACATGTGAGATTCCCCCTGAATCACAACCGCACATCCACATTTTGTTTTATATTATGTAGTGGAAAGAGAGAGAAAGAATTATATTGTGTAGTGGAAAGAGAGAGAAAGAAAGGTGGATGTGCGGTTGTGGTTCAGGGGGAATCTCACGTGTAAAATAAGAGGAGGAGCCGAATCTTCCATATATCTATACTAATATATTAAAGCAGGGTTTTACTTCAAGGGCGCACAAGCCTCCTTAGAATTTGGCAACTCAAACGTCCCATATGTCCCTCCGTACGCAGCTTCCTTCCTTCCCACGATCCATCCACGCTTTTCTTCTAAACCTAAATTTCATCTAGCAATCAGTAGTGTTTAAATCAGTTTTCCTCTAACCTAGAACTTGCTCCCCAAATTTACAACTACAGCTACTCCATCGCGTTCCCAAACTTTTCGTCTTCGACGGCTACTCTTGGCGTCTGCTTCGGTTGCTTCTTCTAGGGCCTTCCACCTTCCACGAATCGCTTCATCTATCCTCGGTGATTGTTCTAAAATTACGTGTTTTTTATGCTTTCCTCCTGAATTGAAAGGCTAGGGCTTCCGATGAATCTTATGTAAGTTGATTTGTACGCTAAGTAGGGCTTTTTGCTGGATTTTCTTTAAGTTTGCTAGAATTGGGAGAAAATACCACTAATTTCTAAAATTAAGAGTACATGCTACCTATTTATGTGTTTATTTACTTTTGATTTTAGTATTGTATACAACTGATTTTTAAAATTGAGAGAAAATACGTTCTTCCCTTCTATGATTCACCCGATATGTTCTATTCGTTCATTGGGAATATTTTTGATTAGATATGTCTATTATATGATCTAGAAATTTTAAGCTCAACAGTTTGAGTTCTTCCATACTTTGTTACCTAGACAATACTTTTCTTCATTTTTCATTGAACCGGAGAAATTTTTGCATGTTGAATATCTTATTTCCTACGGTGTAATCATTAGTTTGTCCTTGAAATCAATGTCTTTTTTAAATGATTATTTTCCAACTGTGTCTACTACTTTTATGCGGAAGATAAGTTCAATGATTTTTTAAGCAAAAGGCATGGTTCATGCACATTACCAATATTTCAATTATTGTTTTCATCAAGTTCAAAATTGATTTCTAATATAACTTTGAATATATGAGATAGTTGAATCTCATACTGTAAAAAGGTTTCTAGATATTTTATCCAATTATAGATCATCAAAGGTGGAGTAAAATGTATTATTAAAAAAATAGTTTAATCAGTAAGTTAATAAAAATTTACACGGAAATGCTATATTAACTCAATGTGTAAAGTTTGGTAGAAAATTAATTTAACATCATATTAAGTTAACACAATTATTAATATATAGCACTATTAAATCTATAATTTAGATTTAAATGTATAAAGTTTGGTAGATGATTAATTTAACATCATATTAGTATGATCATGAAAGATTTTTAGATATTTATAAGTATAAAAAGGTTTTCAACAATGCCTTTGGGCTGGAAAATAGCTTTACATTTCCCTTTTGATTTAATTTAAATAACAAAAACAAAAAAAATACTTTTTATCGAACTCATTACAGTTATTATACATTTGTTGTATTCAATAGTCCAGTGGTTTATAAAAAGGACAAGTGCCTCTTTCTCTTCTATGATGTCAGATTTGTGCAAACTTGGTGTAAGCAAGCATACACCATGTAACTAAATGAACAAGGTATTAATACAACATAATACCTTTTGGATGGCCAATTGGATTGGATGACCTCTACATGGATTCACTGCTGCTAGGGCCGCTAAAAGCGCATAAAACCGTTCTCTTTTGTTTCTACTACTGTGTTTGCAGGATAATGATGAATGCAAACAGTGGTAGTTGGATCTACTTTTATAAAGGGAGAGTCTTATAATGTGAAAAGCAGCATTTGTCAAATTTGAAGAATCTTTAACATTCGAGGTAATGCTGATTTTTTTTTCTTTTTTTTTTAATTTCCGTTTTCATGTTTAATTCAGTAACTTCAGAATGCTCTATTCTGTGATTATTATAAACTGGTAATTTTCATTTTGCTATGTTGTTTGCCATATGCTTTAAGGCCTTGGTCCATGAAAATTAAAGTACATTTCAACCATAGTATCTAACTGCAATTGTTTAATAATGAGAACCAGAAAACTGAATAAGTTTTCATAAATAAATAAGGTTTGCTTATAATGTCAACTTTCCAGTATAAACTAACTTCAATCATTTTTACAACCACCACATATTTCCATTTTTGGTTATTCACTTTTGTCGAATATGGTTAGATACATAAATGAAAATTTATACCTGTGTGTTTTATTATACATATTGGATACCTTATATGCATACTCTGTTTTCACGCGCTCAAGGCTTTGTGCAAATTTTCTTTTGCGAACTTGCCATAAATACGCTTGAACCTGCTGGACTTAAAATTGAATATATATGTGAAAGCTCTGCATGTCCGAACCTGTACCCAAGATCAAATACTCATACTAAATTCTCTAGCCTAGAACAACATCTTTTCTACTTCCAATATGTTAGATATGTATACATATTTGAGGCTGATATTTTTTTGGGCTTTAATATGCACAATTATGCCACCTTCATATGCACATACGTTTCAAAATAGGAACGCTTATTTACACTTCAACTTTGTGAAATGGTCTTGATATGTACATGGAAGTTATGTTTATTCAAAAAAGTTAATTATTCAAGATAGTGATATATGTGCAATCACATGTGGTCAAAATTTATTTACATAACGGTTTAAATAACAATCTAAAGATGATCATTATTAAGAGAATGATGTGATGGAAAGGTACCGTCAATAAGGCACCGCTGTCTTCATTTGTCGTATATACAACCTTTTATTTGTTATAGGACATTGGCCTGGAAACATTTATGCTATTTTATGAATAACGATACTTAAGATTATTTAGTTTATTAAGAGTAATATCATATATTTCTAACCTCACGAACACTGAATAACTCTCAAGCTTCTACCCTTGATATTGTAATAAATAAGTCTGTGTTTCAACATGGAATATCCCTGAGTTCCTACCCTGTATATGGCAATTAAAGATGTTTGTGCTTGATATAATATGTATCCTAGATCCTATTTTATGTATTTATAATCTTACTTTTTTGGAGCCAAATCTTATACATAATTATCCTTTTTTTCCTTGAAACTTAATTTTTCTCCATGCATTGTACTTTCCCTTTGTTACACATGATTTTAAACAATCAAAATCTATTACTCAAAAATGGGGACTTGCTTTACCTTCCCATTATGGTAAGGAATTTTCTTGCACTTATGTCAATAACAAAAGCTTGGTACTCAGGTCTCCATCTATAAAATTATGACATAAAAGGGTCATAAATACATCAGTTTCTAACTAAATTATAGGTGTTGAATTGGCAAGATGATGGAAGCACTTTATCACAAAATGGCTGCTTATTATTGTTACTTTACTCCTCTGTTTTATATTTTTTGTACCATGCAAAAAATTAATTTATTTAGAACATTCGATACCTTTTTTCTCATCTAATATACATGGGGAACATTGTATAATTCATTACTAATTTTGTACAGACTGGTTTGACCCAGAAATTGAGCTATTGTTTAGCATTTGCGCTATAGTGGAGTGGATTCTCACTCAGGTAATTATATGTGAATTACTATTATTATTCTTATGAAGGAGGAATGCATAGGTTTCGTGTGAATTAATTACTGATACATTTAATAGCTGCATCAGATAGGTGTTGCATTTGTAAAACCGAAGAACAAATAATAGGCTTCGAGCCCCCAAAAAAAAAGAAAAAAAAAAGAAGAAAACAATGGCGATATTAAATTGTGTGCACTGTAGTATTCTGGATATGAATTTTGTGATGAATAAATATGTTATAATCATGTTCAATTAGTATAAAATAAGGTATGACTGTACCTATTTTTTTTCCTCATTTGAATTTTTTTCCATGTTGTAAACGAGATACAGATATGTTTGGTGATACAGTTTTTATACTGGGCTTTATTTTTTTATTTTTTTGACATGATATTCAATAATTATGGACAAATATTATGGTAGATTGATCAATGTTAATGAAAATACAAACATGATTGTTACAATTTTTGTATCAGCGAAGGTTATATCCAATTTGATTGAATTATACATTTTTTAGACAACGAAATGTTGATTCATTCATTTCCGTCATTTTAACTGAAATTTAGTGGTTACTGTTTATTTTATTTTTCTAGGCTAGGACCAGCATATTAAGCACCACTTTAAGAATGCAGGAAGAATGAATATTAAATGACGAAATTATTAATCTTGAAATGAATTCATGTTTAGAGCCACACCACAAGCAGTGGAAAACTTGAAATGCGTGGAAGTACCATAATGCATGTGCAAATTTTTTGGATTATATAAGTGAAATGCAACATGCGCTGCTTGCAAAAACATTGATATTTTAAAAAAATATACCAAGCTGTAATGTGTTATTTCTGCAAAAGTATGATAAATAGCCAAACATGCCTATTAGAAAAACTAAGAGGCTATAAGAATTGGTTGCAAGAGAATATGCTCATAAGCAGGCTTGCTGAGAAAACAAAGTGTAATTTAAATAAATTCCTCCAAACTTATTAGCTCATTTTATTTGACAAAAGAAACATGGGAAGTTCTCTAATTAATTCAAAAAAAAAATCAGTGTTTTCAGCGTTATCTGAATTTCAACAATATGATCTCAACGTTATTTATGTAAGTTTTCTTTGCTTTGCATGTCATTTATGCCAATGTACTTTTCTGATTTCCATGGTGAAAGTTTCAACACTCACCATTTAGCTTTAGACAACAATTTCTTTCCTTATTTTCTACCACATTTAATTCGTTACATGCACTTTTATTATAGCTTAAATGCTTACATATGAATTAGGGACTCACTTGAGCCCATTTTTATAATTATATCCGCGTATATAATATATACTTTCATAAAATGAACAACTACTTACTAACAATAAGAGAACAAAAAAAAAAAGATTAATTGCTTATTTCAGTGGATAATTGAGTTGCTAGATTTGCAAATACTTTAGATGTTACATACTTCTAATGGTAATAAATTTATATGCATCAAGCTTTCCAGTTTGATGTATTTCTGTAAAAACTTCCGACACCCTTTCTGTTATTTCCTCATTTGCTTTCAGGCAGTGTGGTCAAGTAGTTTTATGACAAGCTTCTAACATTTTATATATGAATGCAATCTTAAGTTCCAGTTCAACATAAAAACTTCATATGTTAATGTTAGGTAAATTGTTATATAACTCTTAGTTTCATCTGCAGTTTTTCCTATTCAGCCTAACGGCTTAAGTGGGTCCGTGTTATTTTATCAATTTTGATAAATATGTTATAACAATATGTATAAGATATTCTGGGTTGTAAAAGCGCTAGGTGGATGCTAGGTGGTGAATATGTACTATTAATTAATCGCTTCGGCAGATGTAGTTTGCCCAATTGTTAATGCCTATTCCACAACATAGAATTGTTAGCTTGATACTTTGATCAATATACATGCAAATTTTGATCCATTTTAATTAGTATAGGCAAGTAGGAATTAAATTTTATCTACTCAATGTTCGATCTGTCATGTGGATTTTGGATCTAGATCTAAATTAGGTTGATTAAACTGGTCTGGCCATTAGCAGATCCTAATGAAAAAGTTTAAACCATCTAGTCATGCATTTTATTAAAAAAATAAAATATATTTGTTGTGCATGTCAAAAGTCGTTGATAGTAATAATAATATGAAAGATCTCCAACACATGCAAGATCTAAGTTGGATGATGTTTTTTTTATACAAAGGGAAATGGAAATAAAAAAATAAAAAAGATTTAAGCTTTGATTTTATTGGTCATTGTTGTAGTTTTTCTTACACGTAGTTGTGTATATTTTCTACAAATATCGTGTTTCTCACTGACTGTTCTTTTCATCGTACTCTAAAGTCTGTATATTTATATTTGATTATATTTTCTTGAACATTTTCTCATCATTTATTTGTGACTAGCAGGTCTAATTGATAGTGGGAGAACGTTGGTAAAGAAAGTTATGCTGTAGTTTGTACATAAAAGTAGCCGATGTTGATCTTATAACCTATGCATGAATGGCAGGGCTACAGATATGATCTTACAACCGTTATCATGTAATTAACAGTTTTGACAAGTAATTTGATGTAAAACTATTTGAATGTTCATAATAACTGTGTAGTGTTTCCTTTTACAATGCCTGGTAGTAGTCATTTGATCATTCCTTTAGAATCTTACTCATATAACCGAGCACAAAATTGTAGTCATGAGAGTTTGCTGATACATGAAATCCGTTCCTCCCTATGGATGCAAAATAAAATTAATTTAGTCAAATTTAGTATTTGATTAATATCAGTAATTTATACAGAAGTATTGCAATGTAGCTGGGGTAAGGTAAATTGGCAACCGGAATTTTGTCAAATTCATTCATGATCTAGCATTCTCTATGAAGCAGGTGTTTTAACATTATTATAGATACAAATGTTTATTGATGTACAATTGTAAATGAACCCGTTTTACTATTTCATTTATGGAGTCAAAAGCGCAGTTGATACAGATGAAAATGACTTTTGGCTGTAATTCTCTATTGTTTACATCACCTTTTTACCATGCGTTTGTTCCATTTAGGTTCGTTTCTTCTGTTTTAATCCCGAAGGGAAAAGGTGTATTTCTATTGTGGTAACAATGAGCAAACTTCAAGTTGGCTTATGTTCTGCCATTTAATGTGCACATGAAGTGAATGATCCTAGACATTAGAAAAAGAAATGAAAGTTGAATATTGAACTCATAAGCGGTCTTCCCATGAATCCGCGCCCAGCAGCACAATTGAAAGAGGGCAGGGAACAAGAAAGAAAAAAATATACAATATACAATTACAATCTACATAAATTTTAAATAGTAAAGCAGAATGTCATGCATAAACAAACAATTATTTCATTTACGCTACCTTCGTCCGGTTTGTTTAATAGTTTGGTTTTCAGCCTACTTGGATTTGAACCCTAAAAGGACTACTTTGTTAAACATGAACTCCACACGTCTGACATAAATTACAGACTATGTAGCATGCATCTACGAATCTTTCAGATAATTTTGTTTATATCAATACAAGTTTAAACCAACACAAGATAAAAGTAGGTTGCTTAGAATTAAACTTTATTAATATCTACACAATGAAAATATAAAACGTTAACAAATAGAGTTTAAATTATCTCCAGAACCCATTAAATGTTCTTAGACCACTATTGCCAACATCATAAAAATCTTTCTAAATCAATAATGGTTATACTATGGCATCTTGAACCAAAAAATATTCATGTTGTAATTGAGAATAAATATTTTAAAATAAAAATATGCTTTTTATAAATGCTATTTGGAACAAGACCCATGTGCATAGCACGGGGTCACTCTATATGAACATAATTATAAAACATAATTATATTGAACATAATTACCTGGCGTGGATGCGAATTGGTGCATTTTTACTGTTATTTAATTCGGTTTCTATACTTTACTATGTACTTATGACATATATTGACACAATTTCAGTTTATTTTAGTACAATTTCATGGTGCCATGCTGCGTTTTTGGCCTGCTTTAGTTATTGTGTTTTGTATTTTGATGTTGTTTTGCTTGGCTTCTCTCTACGTGGTTTTCTTATTCTCATTTTTCCACTGTGTGAATCATTAATTTTTCTTAAAACATTTTTCATTTTCGTATTTATAAAAACATTATCATGTATTGATTATGTTATTTATATTATTAAGATTTATCATGTACACCTTATTTCTCTTTTTGAGTAAATTAGTTTCCTAATTACCTACTTAAGCGTATGGTACAGCAGTTCACAAACTGTTATGTGTCTGGATTAAAGTTTTTATTTCACATAGTTCTCATGTTTCTAACGTTTTCCGAAATACCCTTTACAATGATATTTTTAAATATATATCTTATTCTGTTTTCCCTAGATTTGAAAATAAATTGTTTATCAGGTACATTTACGAATAACTTACAATAATGTTTTGATAGCCCGTGTGCAACGCACGGGTACGCACTTGTGTATATATATATATATATATATATATATATATATATATACATACATACAATCTTCTGATTCAAATGTTAATTAATAACATTAATTCTCTTCTAAATATAGCTTGGCTGTTTTATAATCTTATTTTTTGATTCCTCTTTTTACATGCATTGATTCAGTTCTCTTTTTAATACATTCCATTTATTTATGCATTCTAATTACTTTTCATGCATTAATCCTTTTTTCTTCTTTTAAACTTTTTAATGCATGCGTTGATTCCTTTTAATGCATTACTTGATTGCATGCATTCATTCATTTCTTTTATTTTATTTTAGCATTAACATTCATGCATATATACATATATGCACAATTACTCAATTAATACTTAATAAAATGCGGGGTGTTACAATTGGCCAGGAGGTTGATTCCAGAAGTCCGTTTTGGCCAGAAGGTTTCCGGAAATTTTGTCTTCATATGTGGATTAAGTTTTGGTTCTGAATTTTTTGGTAAGGTAAGTTGACTTTTTTCTTCTTATGCATTTTTTTAAGTTGCTATACTATTCATTGAATGAAGCATGGTATTAAAATTCATACTTCAAGAATTAGAGGTTGCTGGGGATGGTGTTGCACAGGGCCTGTAATACTTAGACTTTGTTTGATTTTGTTAAATTTAAGAAAATAGAGAAATACGAAGGTGCATATACAAACTATTTTGAAAAATAATAATAAATTTGTTAAATGCTTACTGCCTGAAAAAGGAAACATGTAGTTCCCTTCCCAAGTTTCTAGAAAACAGCAGTTCACTTCTCAATTTCAATCTTGAAAATAAATGATGTTAAAAGTAAAACTATATTTATGGTCATTGTTGACACTGATAAGTAAAAAATATGAAGAGCAAAAGTCTAGCACCTATAAAAATATGCTGATAATGTTCGAGATACTAAGAAAGAAGTAGGTTGTATGGCTGTAATTCATAGTCTTGAACCGCTTATCGTTTTCTTAGATAATTGAGAATATATTTTCGTTGCCATTTCTTGTGAAAGATGGTAGAGTTGAAATCACATTGGATGAATCTGCGCACCACATAGTCTGTAAGAATTTATGTGTGCATTTGTGTAAACTTCACGATCAAATTCATTTCATCATGTAATAATAATAAGTATGATTACAGTGACAAGAAATGCTCCTTCTACATGTGTAATCAGCTTAGGGAAATCTAATTTCAGCCATTTTATTTTTTAGATTTGATTATAGTGACTGGAAGGTATGTCAAATTAAGTTCTCTTATAGTCATTAATAATGAAAACATCATTATCTATGTCACTGCAGATCACACAATAAATATCAACTTTTAAACGTTCTTCTATGTTGATTGGTTAAGTAGTATTGTCTGCATGATCGTTGCTTGTTTTTCCATATTTATATTCCTTACTAACTTGATGTAATCAACCAAAGTCTACAATCCACTTCTAATTCTAGTCCATAGGTTGACTTACGTTGGATTGCAATTCAAGTCCTACATTATTATACTTCTTAATTACTTTAATTTAGTAGAAACATTTCTATTTCACATGACCTCCCTTTTGGTTTCATAACTATATCGATCAACTTACTTCGTTTGCAATGCTGCTACAAAACAGCTTGACCTAACATTTTTTTTAATGATAAAATCACACATTTTGCTTCATTTATTGGATCCATGAGTTCTAATTTTGAAATATCAGCATATAATTTGAAATTTAGTTTTGAGAAGGTGTCGGGTTTGTGGTGGTAAGTATTGGTTGTGGCAATTGTCTGAGAGCTTGCTGTTCCAAAATAGCAATCCCAAGAACTTGCTATTTTGGAACAACGAGCTCTGGCTTGCTGTTGGGTACAACAAGCATAGGCTAGCTTGTTGTTTCGGACAGCAAGTGTCGGCTATGATATCCAAAAATATTTTAATGCTTTTGCATGTATTGATTATAGTTTAATTATTAGAGAGTCTGTGATGGCCCGCCCCGCACCAACCGACATTCCTCTCGAAATGCACTGTCCCAATGCCCGACCAGCACGGGATGGTCGTCAAGAGAAAAGGGTTTTGAACTATGAACTACCAAAGAATCTGTAGTATTATATCTCACAGCGCATGCAGTAAAGTATAATAATAACATAGCTTGATATAAAACAGGTGAGACAATGAATAAGCTGAAAACTAAACCATAATCATCAGAGTAGCGGAATCCAAAATATAGCTTATGATCCAGACCATTATTACAACTTCAAAATACTGTCTCTAAAAAAGAAATAAAAGAGGTGCACTACTAATGCCCAAAGCAGTGACCAGCAACAACACAGGGATAATATATATATAGAGTACGTGGAAGCCTCCTACTCATCTCCCGATAGCTACTCATGCATAACCATTTAACCTGTCTCTAGTCTGCTCATTTAGGAGCATCTAGAGTAATAAGAAGAGACATAAAACTCTGGGTCATATGAAAGTCTGGTATGAGCGATAGCAGCAAAATAAAACAATAACATGTATAAATAAATCATACATGAACCTGGACCTGCAACCAAAGAGTTAGCACAACAAGGTGTACAATACTCTTTGGTAACACTAACATATAGTGTAAAATGGAAGTGTGCCTGTCATGGTGACAGCAAACATCAAAGATAGCAATCATGCTCACATATCTCACTTAGTGTGCAAAGCGTACGATATCCACCGCTTTGATCACCAAAACCATTGAGGCCATGACGGAGTCCTACTTTATACAACTATCACTACGACTACTCTGCACTTTGGAGCCCTGATGGAGTTCAACTTCATAAACCTCTGACCCCACCGCACTGGTCCATAGTCAATACCCCCTCTCTCAATAGTGAACTAAATTTATAGATATCGATAACCCCTTTGTACACGTCCCACAGCAAAGCCCAATTCTAGAATTTAACCCGTCGATCCCCAATTGGATCTTGAGTCATCGCTTCTCATCTGGACTTCCTTTACATCTCGGGTTTAGTCGGATTGGAATTGATCTTCAGAAGAGTTTACGGTGGTCGTTCATCCTCCATGGGTTGGTCGGTCGAGCACCATCAACAGGGTCGGTCGAACATCATTACTCCACCATTAGGTCGGTCGGTCGAACATCATTACACCACTATTGGGTCGGGTCGGTCGAACATCATTACACCACCATTGGGTCGGGTCGGTCGAACATCATTACACCACCATTGGATCGGGTCGGTCGAACATATATATAGGGTCAAACATTGCATATATAGTCAGTCGAACATCATTACTATAGGGTCGCGTCGGTCGTGCAAGCACCATCAGGTCGGGTCAGGTCGTGCCCCTCCGCTGGTCGGTCGCTCGACCCAAAACTTGCACCACTTTCGTACAAACCATTTTTCCCCTCTCGACGTCGTTTTCGTCCATTCTACATTCTTATGCAATCATAGATCATACCAAACAGTAGTAACAACATATAGATTCAATCAAAAACATCAATCACATATGTTATATAGGATCAAACATACCCAAATCCATGGTTTTCCCCTTAGTCCCCTAAATTCCGGGATTAGCAAACTTAATCCAAATTAACCCAAATTCATATATGTGACATAAAACATGATTCTAAGATTTATGCATAATTTTCCATATTTTTCCGAGTCATAATTTCGCTAATTATCACTAATCACCCCTAAATAGCCATAATTAGTGAATATACAATGCAAATCACTCACCTTAGCCACAAATAAATGATAGATATGAAACTCTAACTGATTTGGCTCAGATTCCTATGTAGTGTAGCAGATCTATCTTAATTTTGATGCTAATCCAACTTTTTGATGTAGATTTGGCTAATATGTGATTAGAAAGCGATTAAAGAGAGGTTTGGAAGATGAAGGCCATTACTAGGGTTAGAGAAATGTTTGTGGAGGCTAGAGAAATGAAAGAAGATGATTCTCCAACCCCTTTCAGCCCTCCTATAACCCTAATCCCGAAATGGGTTATGGGCCTAGCCACTAATCATCTAATTAAGCCTAATTAGGCTGTTTTTCTATCTTCAAATCTTATTTCAGCCATACCTCCCAAACGGTAAGTCTGTTTGATTAATGTGACAACTCTACGGAAAGATAAACCATCATCCGAGTCCAATGGAGGTGGGTTTAGGTCAAAACTCCGTAGCAATCAAAAGTTATAGGTGAAACAAGATTCATCAAGGGCAAAACGGTCATTTAAATTTCAGCAAAAATCATGGATGTGGGAAATAACCCCAATAGTCTTTTCCTAAAGTTACACGACCATATAACTTCATATGAAAATATAACAACCCAACTTTTTAACCCTCGAATGTCGATACTAATACATCCACGGTATTCACGTGCCCAACACTCAAGTACTGAAAAGTCCAAAAGTTAGGGTGAAATAATATAAAAAGAAAATACATTAAGGAAGAAGAAGACACAATATAAGAATCTCACAACGAAACGATAACACATAATATAAAGAATGACCTTTACAAAATAAAACTGTATGATTACAACTACCAGAGAAGACTAACCTATCATCCACTTGGATAGTTATAACAACCTGTCCTCATAAATGTTGATGTACAACATAGGATGCAACGGATATAAAAAGTACGATAACTAAACTCCAACTCTCTTCCAGAAGCTCCAAAGCATCCAAAGTAAAACCTGCCATACTCAGCCTACTCGAAGGAGTACGTGAGGATTTTAGGGAAAACAAAAACCAAGCATCAGACATCAGTCTGGTATGAGAAACTCAAGATACTAATTGCATATAACTACACTGAGGGGACTGTGCAGATTACTACTTCGGTTTTTCCCCTCAAAAGAAACCAACCATTTATTAGGAGGAGTATAGTTGTATATTAGATAATGTCTAGGGTGTGGGATATAAATAAATTCACATAGAAGGAATGGTTACATTGGTTACACTCGACAACTATTATGTATATAAACAAAACCGATAAGGCACGTTCGCATATTGGATTTTCCATCGGAGATCTCTAAATACAGATCTGAACTCCATGCACAAGGATCAGAAACCACCTTCCGAGCGTCATATATCTCTGGATAAAATATAGCGTAAGGTAAACATGATTGGCCCACGCACGAGAACACCGGTGTGCACCACGTGGAACCAAATATACCCAACTCCCGCGCGCAACTTCGAGGAGCTCCCGCACAATTCGATAATAAGCATACACTAGATATGGAGTCAATATATCCTGCCGCGGGTCAGCGAAACCCCAGATCACGCAGCCTACTCTGTCTTTAGCTATATCCGAAGTCGAGGTTTCATTCAGCATATTTCACACGAGTCTTCATCACTCGAACAAAACACGAATTCTCAGATGGAATCCCACAGCTAAATAGATCTTGGAATCACACCTCTATTCCTTCACAGATCTCGGAATCACACATGGATTCCAATACATCAACAGATCTTGGAATCACATATAGATTCTTTCACAGATCTTAGAATCACTATATGTGTTCGAGGATCTCAAAAGATCTCGAATCCCCATATAGCCTTCACTTTACAACCGCTTCCAAAACATAGAACCCGTATACTAGTTTTGAAGTGGTTTTCAATAAGTAGAAGACTTACCAATCCCGGTCTGCTCAAAACCAGTCGCTAGATTCAAGGTCAAGTTCCATAGTCGAAACCGACTGTAATTTATACAATAGGCGGTTGTATATGGAAAACAGCCTCGCTTAATTTTCATAACAAACGAATAAACATTCAAGGCACTATCAAGATCACGAAGCATGATAAACAGTCAAAGCACAGTTAACTTATACAAACGGCTTCTAATCCCATTCCCATTTAATTAATCTTTCATTAATTAAAACTCTTTTATTAGTAAAACTCCTTTTTACTGATAAAACTCATTTGTCAAATACTACTTCACTTATCTAATAAGACTTCACTTATTAGTTAATGACTCATACTCGATTAATATTCCTTTATTAGTAAAACTTCTTTTAACTAATACAACTCAATTGTCAAATAAGACTTCGCTTATTAATCAATAACTCATACTCGATTTATATTCCTTTATATATATATATATATATACTAGAGTACATATTCAACTTATACATATAAAAGACATATGTATATATTCTATGAATTCCTTATTCCTTTATAGCCTTAATACCTAAAAAGTATTAATATACTTATCCCTCCGGTATAAGTATAAACACAATTCATTTTCAAAATTTCGTTTCTAACTTTAGTACATCACAATGTATTTATATACTTATCCCTCTGGTATAAGTATAACTATAATTCATTTCTAAGATTTCTTAAAATATAATCAAAGAGGTTAAACCATTGTTTAACAAACAACCTCTTCTCTTTTATAAGTTAAACATCTTATTCCATATCTTTATCCTGAAAGATTTCTATACTTGTTTATATCTTTAAAATCCATTATTAAAGATCTAAGTAAATTCAAACTCGTTAAACAATATATTTCCAGTTTAACTATATTCCAAGGGTTTGAAAATAAGTGTTGCTAAAACACCATTTACAACAAACCCAAAACTATTCTTTTAATATAATTATCTTTAAACGCCTGTTTAAAGAATCAATTATATTAACTTCAATGATATATCCGAGTGGGTTAAAGACGAATGTAAATAACACATTGTCATGACAAACCCAAAACCATTTATATATTTATCCACATCTTTAAAATAGTCCTCTAAAGATGTAAATATCGATAAATATTCAATACGGTGAAATACTATGATTTCAAAATCATTGATTATAACAAATGTATTATAATCCAAAATCATTCCCAAATCTTATAAAACCATTCACTTCCAGTTTCCCAATTCCCGTTCCTATTCGTATAATTTCCCAATTCAGTCCCGTTATGCCAAACACACCAATTTGTGTGAAATAGACAACTCAATATATTATATAAAATAATATATTTACTTCACAATAATTTCACATATAACAACGTTATATAATCAATGGGGGTCCACAGTCAGGTTTAGCACACAATCAATTCATAATACAACATATGAATATAAATACGGTAACAATAATATTGAGGAATCCTATTGGATTCCTCCAACCTGTCCCCCTGCATCATAATTCATATATCAACACATATATATATATATATATATATAATACACTTCAATAAGAGTCAATACTATTATATGGTACAATAGTATAGCAAAACGTGAGTTAAACTCAATTCCGGTTCTTTCATGAGTAAGTGAAAGCTAGAGATGTTTCATACCAACACTCCTCCCTGGGGGTTCTCATTGGTATGGAATCGTGAAGCTTTCCCGATACTTCTTATGTTATAATGGTATAGTTCGATAGTCGACTAATCGACTATCTAGTCAAAACAATAGCTTATAGAAACCATGGTTCATGCACTTAACTCGTTTCCGACATTATCAAATTAACTATCCCTCGGTCAAGAGTGAGGCCAGGTAAGTTAGAGCACCAGTTGCATATCACCCCTTGCCTAGACACCCCATTCTTGACACTCATAGATAGATAAGCCTACTCGTCGACTTATTAAAATTAAGCACAATATTCATGATATTCAATAAACAGGTAAGAAATCAATATAATTAACTCATTTCCAACATTCCCAACCTATCTATTCCTCAGCCAAGAGGGAAGCCAGTAGGTTAGAGATCTATTGCTCCATCCCTACTCGACATCAATCTTAACTCTCACAAATTGATAAGCCTACTTCGTTGGCTTATTAGTGTTAAGCATTATCAGATACCTTTTTAATCTAGTGACTTAATCATGACAAGGTTTAGCAATTCATAACTCTTTTCTAACCTTTGTTTTATTTGGGAAGATATTTTATAAGAAGATATTTTGAAAAGAAGATATTTAGAAAGAAGATATTTTAGAAGATATTTATAAGATATTTAGAAAGAAGATATTTTGGAAGATATTTAGAAAGAAGATATTTTAGAAGATATTTTGAAAAGAAGATATTTTAGAAGATATTTTGAAAAGAAGATATTTTAGAAGATATTTTGAAAAGAATATATTTAGAAGATATTTTGAAAAGAAGATATTTTATAAGATATTTAGAAAGAAGATAAGACTGTTTACATAAACTTAAAGAACATTTACAATACTTTGAAATCCAAAAATCAAGGTTAAACAGGTGGTTTTGCATTCGGAAGTTTTGGTCATTTACAAGGGGTTACTTTGCATTTTACTAACCAATGACTTCAAGGTAGTAAACATACAAGTAATACAAGATTCAAAATGATAAGAAATCACTAAAGATGTCATCACAAAGTTCCATACAAAGTGTTATAAACACAACAATTCAAACTGCATCTATAGCGACTATCGCTATAAGTGTACTTTCAAGTTCAAGTCCACAGTATGTTAATTCCCTACTAATCCTTATGTGCTTTGTTTCAAGTCCATTCCACTTGTTATACAAGCCAATTCAAGTCCAAATCCAAGTCCACTCAAGTCCATTCCAATACATTAACATGGATCACATATGTAGATTACTTTTAAAGTAAGAATCAAGTTAACATTTTTAACATATGTTACTAACATTCAAGAAACTTTAAGCATAGTTATGGACATCAAAATGGTTTATATTTTCTGTCCTAAATAGTGAGTAAACTCACTTTAATCCTTAGCAAATCCAAGATCCAAGAACACGAGCCAAGATCCAAGATAGCAACCTCCTTTCCTTCCTTTCCTTGCTTTTTCCTCCTTCCCCCTTCAAAGTAGCTCACGGCCTCAAGATGATTTTGGAGAGAGGCTTGGATTTTGAACTTCTAACTTGTTAGAAGGTCTTATAATGTTGTAGGAAGGCTTCACTCAAAGTTTGAGTTGATTTGGAGTTGGTTTGAGTATGTTTTTAGAAAGTTAGTGAGTAAGAGAGGAAGATGAAGAAGACATTGCTTTTATCCTTAAATCTTAGGAATTTTTGTAAATGAAAAGAGAAGGTATGCCCCTTCTTTTATAGGAAAAGCAAGGTGAATGGGAAAAGACCTAAAAACCGTTAAAACCCTAATCTGACATATGAAGTATTACTACTTTTGCTCACTTTCCTTATTTGCTCATTTCCTAAATATCTTGCTTATGTCATGCATGACATCATCTAGATATTTAGTTAACCATATATACTAAAAATATTTTTATTTGCTAATCACTTTCCTAGTGATTAGTTAGACACCCATTTAAATTTTCAACAACTTTTGTTGAAAAAATAGCTATATATCGATAAAACGGTTTTCTGTCATATTTTCGACATTTTTCTAAAAAATATATTTTCGGAAGCACTTTTCCAAAATGAGTATAGGATCATAAATTACTAATTAAATGATGTTTAACAAGGTTATAAAATCATTTATAACACTTAACAATATTACAAATTGTTATGATATTCGAAGATTAAGTGTTCGAATTTCCGGGTCTTTACAGAAAATAAAATAAATATTCTACGATCCTCCGATACGTAGAAAGCGGGTCGTTACAATCTCCCCCCTTAAGAAATTTTTCCCCTGAAATTCTTTAACCAAGAACAAACAATGATGCCACACATGCCAATCAGCCATTTACAAGCAATCAAACATACATAACATAACAAGTCTATCCTAGCATGCGGTTTACTAACAAGGGAATAACTATATTGCGATAAAGTCTTACCAAGCAAAGAGCCCTGGATGCGACTTCCTTATGCTCTCTTCGGTCTCTCAAGTATAGTCATTCTCATTATCACCCCACTGGACCTTAACCAGTTTCACCGCCTTCCTCCGAAGTTGCTTCGTATCGTGCTCTACAATACGAATCCATCTGCGGTTTCCAACAGCCTCGGGTTCTATCTCGATATCAACTAACTGATCTAGTGAAATAGTTGTATCAGAATCGTGCAAAAATTTCCTTAACTGAGAAACATGAAATACGTTGTGCACTTTCGCCATCTTTCAGGTAAACTAACTTTATAGCCAAATTCCCAACTTGTTCGAGAACTGGAAATGGACCAACAGACCTTGGTGCCAGCTTACCTCTCTTACCAAATCGAATCACACTCTTTAACAGAGAAATCTTGACGAATACCAAGTCGCCAATGGAGAATTTCAAATCTCTTTGTCTTTTATTGGCATAACTCTTCTGCCTATCTTGGGCAGCCTTCATTCGTTGTTGGATAACCTTGATCTTGTCGGAAGTTTCTCTTATTACATCTGACCCAAGCACAAATTTCTCACCAGTTTCTAATCAACATGATGGTGAATTGCACGGTTTTCCATATAAAATTTCAAATGGTGCAATACCAATAGTGGATTGATAACTGTTATTATACGTGAACTCAACCAGATGCAAATGGTCATCCTATGACCGACCAAAATCCAATATACAAGCTCTCAAGAGATCCTCTAATACACGATTCATCCTATTTGTTTGACCATCGGTTTGCGGAAGTATGCGGTACTGATATGTAATTCTGACCCTGAAGCTTCTTGTATGCTTTTCCAAACCCCACTAGTAAATAATGGATCTCGGTCACTCACAATACCTTTTGGTACACCATGAAATCTCACTACCCACTTCATATATAGTTTGGCTAACTTAGCTGTCGTTCTATTCGACTTGACTGGTATGAACCTTTCACTTTTGGTCAGTCGATCCACAATCATCCAAATACTATTGTTAACCGGTTTTTTGGTCCGGCTCCCAAAAGTACACAAAACATGCTCGACTCAACACATTGCGTAGATCTAAGGCCGAAAGGGATGCTCAGGAGCGAAGGAGACAGGGTTGAAGAGGGACCGCGCCGCCAAGGACCTCGCGCCTCCACCGGCACGTTTCCAAACCAAGGCCTCGAAACCCCAGGACTTATAAGCCAGGATCTCGAGCCCCCAAACATCCATTCAAACGGACCTTGCGCCCCTTGAAACGGGAATTTCGTACCCCTGGGGGTGTGAATTTCGCACCTCTAAGAGGTGCAAAATTCGCACCCAGCAGGGTGCGAAATTCGCACCCCACGAGGTGCGAAATTCGCACCCATCAAGATGCGAAATTCGTACCTCAGGGTGCAAATTTCGCACCCCAGGAGGTACGAAATCTGTACCCTTCAGGGTTAGAAATTCGAACCCTTCGGGATATGAATTTCGTACCCCCGAAGGGTACGAGACTCGCACCCTACGGGGTGCGAAATTCATACCCTATGTGGTACGAATTTTGCACCCCCAAGAGGTATGAATTTCGCACCCCACGAGGTGCGAAATTCGCTCCCCCTGGGGCAGGGTGTGAAAAAAGCGGGGCCTGCAGTCTCCAAGCGTGAAATTCTGGGTATGGTCCCCAATTTCTACCTACTCCCACCTACTCCTACCTACTCTTTTTCCTATAAATACCCCATGGCTTCACACTTCAAAAGGGTTGGAATTTGTGACCTTGAGACCTTTAGAGAACTCCTTTAATGGCATCTCCTCTTTGAGGAAGAAGAAGGACTAAATTATGTTTTTCCTAATATATGCAATATATGATAATAATGATCATATAGCTTGGAAAGTGAATGTAATGAGATAGTCTCAACCGTGTAATCCTTGGTCATTAATAATATTCCAACAACTCTTCAAAGTGGACGTAGGCCTAAACCGAGGCCGAACCACTATAAATCTCTCTTTTTATTTACCTTTTCCTCTCTTGTCTACATGACATAATTAATTATTCCTAATAATTGGAATCTTTGGTGTTTATGACATTTTTTGCCGTCAACAACTATCATGATCCGATCTAGTCCTTGGTAAACCATCAATGAAATCCACTGAGACTTGTTCCCATTTCCATTTGGGAATTTAATGGTTGTAACAAACCATTAGGCTTCTCTTGCTCAGCTTTATCTAACCGGCAATTCATGCACTTGGATATAAACTTGCCAACGTCTCTTTTCATCCCTTCCCTGTAGTAGGTCTGCTTCATATCTCGATACATTTTGCTACCACCGGGATGTATCGTCAGTCTCGAGTGATGACACTCTCTAAGCACTTCATCCCTCAATCCATTAACATTGGGTACAACCAGTCTCCCATTCTCTTGAAGCCATCCCTCTCGATCAAGCCCATACTTGTTCATCTCCTCAGCGTCGATACCCATCTCTAACTTGGAGATGATTCCCAATAGATTAGGATCGTCCCTCTGTCTGGAACCGATCCGCTCAATCAAAGTCGGTCTGATCATCAAACTTGCCAACATTTATGGATCCAATTCACATTTAGGTCTGAAATCATATCCCGCAATATACTCCGGTTGCTTCCATTCAAGAAACATAGCACCCAAACCAGCATGTCTCCTACTCAATGCATCAGCTACAGCATTGCCCTTCCCAGGTGTGTATGCAATATTGAAATCATATGAAGCCAAGAACTCTAACCATCTTTGATGCCGAAGATTTAAATCCTTTTGAGAGTAAAGATACATTAATGACTTATGATCGGTAAAAAACTCGAATCTTTCTCCCAAGAGATAGTGTCTCCACATCTTCAATGCAAACACGATCGCTGCCAATTCCAAACCATGGGTAGGATATCTTTTCTCATGTGGTTTCAGTTGTCGACTAGCTAAGCTACAACTCTACCTCTTTGCATTAGTACAACACCTAGTCCAGTACCACAGGCATCCGTGTACACCGTTATCTCTTTGTTCCCTTTAGGAATAACTAATACTGGTGCACTTGTTATTTTCCTTTATACTTCTAAATACATACTCGCGCCTTTCGTCCCAGACGAAAGCTTAATTCTTCTTGGTCAACTAGGTTAACGACGTCGTTATCTTGGAGAAGTCTTAGATAAACTTATGATAATATCCAGCTAACCCTAAGAAACTTCTCACGTCCACTGCATTCTTAAGCGTAGGCCAATCTTGCACTGTATCCACCTTTGTAGGATCCACAACAACACCATCCTCTGAAACAACATGGCCCAAAAATCTCACTTCCGTCCTCTAGAAGTGACACTTAAATTTTTTTGCTTTCAATTGGTGTTTCCTCAACACCTCCATCACTACCCTTAAATGTTCCTTGTGTTCCTCCTCTGTCCTCGAGTAAACCAAGATATTGTCCATGAACACAACAATAAATTTATTTAATTGATCCCTGAATACCCTATACATAAGATCCACAAAATATGCAGTGCATTTGTCAACCCGAATGGCATAACCAACCACTCATAGACTCCAAATGGCGTCCGATATGTCGTTTTAGGAATACTCTCAGCTGCTACTCGGAGCTGATAAAATCCTGTCGCGAGGTCCAACTGGGAGAACACTCTTGCTCCATTCAGTTGATCAAACAAATCATCTATCCATGGAAGAGGATACTTATTCTTCCTAGTTACCTTATTCAACTCGCGGTAGTCCACACATAAGCGAAGGGAACCATCGGCCTTAGTAGCAAATACAACTGGTGCTCCCCACTTGGAAACACTTCTTTGGATAAATCCCTTCTTCAAAAGATTGCCTACTTGCATCTCGATCTCTCGCTGCTCCTTTGGCGCTATATGAAGAAGTGGCATCACTATAGGTCTTGCATCTTTCACTAAATCAATTCGAAACTCGATCTCTCGGTGTGATGGAAGTCCGGTCACTTCATCGAAGATGTGCGGATATTCACCAACAATGGGAACCTCTGATAAGTCATAATGCGAGATGCGAGGGAATTTAGAAAACTAGCCATCATCCCTCACTAGTTAGGCAACCCAATACCACCCTCCACCCATCATCCACTCTAATAGTCACCGAAAACCCCTCACAGTCTACCACCACCCTATACCTTTGAAGCCAATCGACTCCAAAAATAATGCCAAACCCATTAAAGCCCAAAACAAAGCAATCACAAGCAAACATAAATCCATGACTCGATACGACCAAATTACGACAAATCATGCAAAGGTTGGTCGAACCACCGATCAGGTTCGTTACAGCTAAAGGTCTATCGACTATCTCGGGTTCCAGTTCCAACCAATCTACCAGGTCACTAGATACGAAAGAATGGCAAGCCCCGGTATCAAACAATACTTGAACAGAAACATCATAAATAGAAAGCATACCTTAAATAACGACACCCTTTCCCTTCTTCACCTCAGTTGGGGCATTCGACGAAGAAGGAACAATGTTGATAGCATATGCTTTCACGATCTGCTTCTCCTTAGGAGGTTGTGGACATTTATCCTTGTGATGCCCCAATTGGCCATAGTTGAAGCACTTCCTGTCCTCTGGCTTCGCTCGACAATCTCTGGCATAGTAGCCTTTCTTGTCGTAGCTAAAGCACTCAACATCTTTCTTATCCTTCTTTTTCTGACCATCCTTGGTCTGATTCTGCTTCCTCTTATTCTGGGAATTCTTCTTGCCTTCACTGCTTGCCTGCGGTTTTGGCTCCCCTGCAGATGTAATAGCTACCTTGGTCTTCAACTTAGGGTAAAGGATCTCTGACTTAATGCCTTTCCTATAATAGATTCGAAAGTCTCATCGATATGGTTTATTAGTCTTTCCCCCAAGTACTCATCTAAGCCAGTTATGAACTTCTCGTTCTTCTTCTCGGCGGTATCAATAAGAGATAATCCAAATTTCGATAAGGTATCATATTCAGCAATATATTCCGAGACCGTCCTACCATTTTGCTTAAGTTCCAAAAACTTACTGAACAATTCTGATTTTTGAGCAGCTGGAATAAACTTTCACTGAAGCGAGCCTTAAACTGATTCCTAGTAACTTAATCCTCAAGAGTACCGCTTTAATAGCATTCCACCAATTCATAGCCCGTCCTTGGAGTTGACGCGATGCTAACTTTCTTTTCATTGCATTATCGATATCCAAATCCTCGAAGATGTGCTCACAACTATTAGGCCAATCTTGAACCTCCGTAGCTGATTCCATTTTGTGGAATGGCTTTCCACCAAGATTAATATAATCCTTGCTAAGTTTGGCAAAATCGGCTCTAGGCGCCTGCACCACCACCGTTAGCAGCATTAGGAACTGCTCCCTGAGCATCCCCAAGCATCTCTCACATGAAGGAAGTAAACATCATCCTCATATCAGGGATATTCTTATTGTTGGCCCCTGAACCCGTACTCCTAGTATTTCGGCTCATCGTTCAATCTGTAAAGAGAAAATGATTAGCCTTCTTCTTAGGGGTGCCAGTGCAGTGCGACTTCATCGTTAGATATACTAATGGTATATATATAGCTTTTGAAAACCAAAATATCACAAATATGCGCTCTCATATACGTGTACGATCTCACCCTGATGTATTCCTCTATATTAAGCTATGCAACCTAGGCTCTGATATCAAGTGTGACGGCCCGCCCCGCACCAGCCGAGATTCCTCTCGAAATGTGATGTGCCAATGCCCGAATAGCGCGGGACGGTCATCAAGGGAAAAGGGTTTTGAACTATGAAATACTAAAGAACCTGTAGTATATCTCATAGCGCATGGAATAAAATATAATAATAACATAGCTTGATATAAAACAGGTGAGATAGTGCATAAGCCGAAAACTAAACCATAACGATCAGAGTAACGGAATCCAAAATACAGCTTATGATCCAGACCATTATTACAACTTCAAAATACTGTCTCTAAAAGGAAATAAAAGAGGTACACTACTAATGCCCAAAGCAGTGACCAGCAACAACATAAGGAGAATATATGTATAAAGTACGTGGAAGTCTCCTACTCATCTCCGGACAGCTACTTGTGACTAACCATTTAACCTATCTCTAGTCTGCTCATTTAGGAGCACCCAGAGTAATAAGAAGAGACAAAAAACTCTGGGTCATACGAAAGTCTGGTATGAGCGATAGTAGCAAAATAAAACAATAACAGGTATAAATAAATCATACCCGAACCTGGACCTGCAACCAAAGAGTTAACACAACAAGATGTGCAATACTCTATTGTAACACTAACATATAGTGTAAAATGGAAGTGTGTGTGTCATGGTGATATCAAACATAGCAATCATCCTCACATCTCTCACTCAGTGCGTAAAGCATCCGATATCCACCACTTTGATCACCAGAACCATTAGGGACATAATGGAGTCTCACTCCGTACAACTATCACTATAACCACTCTGCTCTTTGGAGCCCTGATGGAGTTCAACTCCATAAAACCTCTGACCCCACCGCACTGGTCCATAGTCAATACCCCCTCTCTCAATAGTGAACTAAAGTTATAAATATCGATAACTGCTTTGCACACGTCCTGCAGTAAAGCCCAACTCTATAAGTTAACCCGTCGATCCCCATTTGGATCTTGAGTCGTCACTTCTCATCTGGACTTCCTTTGCATCTCGGGTTTAGTCGGATTGGAATTGTTCTTCGAAAGAGTTTACGGTCATCGTCGGTCATCCATCCTCCATGGGTCGGTCGGTCGAGCACCATCAACAGGGTCGGTCGAACATCATTACACCACCATTCGGTCGGGTCGGTCGAACATCATTACACCACCATTGGGTCAGGTCGGTCGAACATCATTACACCACCATTGGGTCGGGTCGGACGAACATCATTACACCACCATTGGGTCGGGTCGGTCGAACATATATATAGGGTCGAACATTGCATATAGGGTCGGTCGAACATCTTTACTATAAGGTCGGTTCAGTCGTGCAAGCACCATCAGGGTCGGATCGGTCGTACCCTTCCCCTGGTCGGTCGCTCGACCCAAAACCTACACCACTTTCCTACAAACCATTTTTCACCTCTCGTCAGCGTTGTCAACCATTCTAACTTTCCTACGCAATCATAGATCATACCAAACAGTAATAACAACATATATGTTTAATCAAAAACATTAAAATATCAATTACATGTGTTATATAGGTTCATACATACCCAAATCCATGATTTTCCCCTTAATCCCCTAAATTATGGGATTAGCAAACTTAATCCAAATTAATCCAAATTCATATATGTGACATAAAACATGATTCTAAGATTTATGCATAATTTTCCATATTTTTCTGTGTCATAATTTCACTAATTATCACTAATCACCCCTAATTAGCCAAAATTAGTGAATAAACAATGCAAATCACTCACCTTAGCCACAAATAAATGATAAATCTGAAACTCTAACTGATTTGACTCGGATTCCTATGTAGTGCAGCAGTTCCATCTCAATCTTGATGCAAATCCAACTTGATTTGATGTAGATTTGGCTAATATGTGATTAGAAAGTGATTAAGGAGGGGTTTGTAAAATGGAGGCCATTGCTAGGGTTAGAGAAATGTTTGTGGAGGCTAAAGAAATTAAAGTAGATGATTCTCCAACCCCTTTCATCCCTTCTATGACCCTAATCCCGAAACGGGTTATGGAGCTAGCAACTAATCATCTAATTAAGCCCAATTAGGCTGTTTTTCTAACTTCAAATCTTATTTCAGCCATATCTTCCAGACGTTAAATCCGTTTGATTAATGTGACCACTCTACGGAAAGGTAAACCATCATCCGAGTTCAATAGAAGTGGTTTTAGGTCAAAACTCCTTACTAATCAAAAGTTATAAGGAAATAAGATTCTCCAATGGCAAAACGGTCATTTAAAATTCGGCAAAAATCGTGGATGTGGGAAATGACCCCAGTAGTCGTTTCCCAAAGTTACACGACCATATGACTTCGTATAAAAATGAAATAAATATTCTACGATCCTCCGATACGTAGAAAGCGGGTCGTTACAGAGTCGGATAATGAAAAGAAATAACTGATGTATAATTGTAATATGATGTGTTTTACAATAATTAATGGTCCTAGGTATTACTACATGTTTCTTTCTATGTATTACGTTTGGTCGCATTGCATGGATCGTTTACAAAGGAACTACCCATAAGTCAAAGTTGTTGATTCTATAAATATGATTTTACTGCAGAGATACAATAAGTGGAGTATTTGATGATATCTGTTTGTCGAAAATAGCATGTGAAGTGAGCGCCGCGCTGTATGCGATAATATGCTATCTCACTAGATGTCATTGGATGTTTTCTTGCTTCAACCGGGCAAAAATGAGGCAGGCCTTCTTACTGGAGGATGGCCCATGTCTGGACTGTCTGATCCACTTCTGCTGTGACAGTTGCGCTTTGTGTCAAGAAGAAGAAGAAATGCAAGGTATTCTTTAGCTTTTGTCTGCTCAATTTTTTCTAGAATTTGTATCTTAGTTTTCAGTTCTTTGATTTATTTTTTAAATTTTAATTTGCAATTGACAAGTGTGCATATCCTTCTGTTTAGTTAAGCTTTTATTTAATGGCTTCTCTAATACGAAGATAGAGCCTGAGATTTTAATTTGATTCTCTGTCTTGCTTCGTGTTGTGTGTTTGAAAATCCGTGCCCTCTTATCTAAAGAAGAAGAAAATAAATGTAAGGTTGCAAAAATGCAGCAATAAACTGAGAAAAAAATAGCATGGCTACTGTTGTACCAATACCAATTAGTGGAAAACCTGTTAGTGAAAAATACAGCCCAATCTGTTATGTTAATAACCTATTTTTATGTGTACAATTTCTTTGACAAAGTAAGAACTTGTTAATGAAAGAATTAACCATTATACTGTTTTCATATTTCTTTACTGATTAGTTGAGGTTTGATGCTTTACCAATATGATATGAGGGAATAACGTTAAGGGAAATTTTTGTAGACAATTCCTTAAGTCCAATACTTGATGTACTATTATTGGATTTTTAACCTTATGTTACTAGTAGCTAATGGAAAGTTTAAAATAACCTATGGAAAAACTACTGAAGATTATTCCCCCTAGATTTTCTGAAGTGGTTTCGTTAAAAAAACTCAATAAATATTAGCTCTTTCCAAGAACTGACAACAAAATGCCACACTGGTGAGAAGCATAGATAGGTAAAGAGGAAGATTTTAATTGCGTTTGGTATAGGAGAACGCGACATTATGGAGAAATATGAAGTTTTATTTGATAATGAAACTGATCCCACTACAAGGAAAACATCAAATAGCAGCGGAAAAAACTGCTTCAAATCCGTTGCAAAACAGGCCTTGGCGACGGATTTCCTACGTATATTGGTGGTCGGTAAAAACCATGACGGTATCTGTGTCAGATTTTGTGACGGAAATTTGCAAGAGGCTTCAGACATTTTGCCGACATTTTACTAATTTTATAATAAAAATAAAATTTATTTATAATTTAATTTTAATTTAATTTAAATTTATATGCTAACTTTTTACCGATGGATAATTAAATTATAATAAAATATTTATTATGCAAGTAGTTGGTAAACCCTTGCTAATTACCAAGGGATTAGCAACAAAAAAATTTCACAAAGACAATCAGGTTTTTAGTTTTGTCGGTAAACCCTTTCAATTCAGCAAAGGATCAGCGACGGAAATTATATTGGAGTATATTGCATTTTTATTGTTTTTGTTGGTAATTGGACGGTAAAATCTTTCAAATTAGCCTCGGAATACCGATTCAAATTCAGCAAAGGTTCCCTTTCTATTCCATTGGTAAATGTTACTACAATAAAATACTAATTTACATCTGACGAACGCCAATGTTAATTAAAATACCTAGTTAATATAAACTCAAAAATAACACCATTCATAATCAAATAACGACATAGAATATCAATTAACATACAAACAAAATATATAAATTTAGTTGCTAAATTCAATACATAACCAATACTTCTATAACAATTATGGAATAACAAAAGACAATGTATATTTCATACAATAAAAGAATTTTAAGCAGTAACCCTTAGTAGCTCAGCGCCTCTCAGATGCCATGGATTCATTTGAAAACGAGTACTTAACTCGAGAAAGCACAAAGTCGTATGTCGGATCATATGGATGATCTTTCGACGGTATCTCCAATATTGCTGGAATTGGCTTGTTGTAGCTATCAACAAGAAACCTTATCATGTTTCCACCTGCAAAGATTTCCGTATACCAAACATGACTAGTTACATTTCCAACTAATCGGTTAAGTACATTGTACACAAGCACTAATAACATACCACAAGAAACATGCATTAGACCATTCTGCATTGACATCATACTCATAGTTCAGCATTTGACCATATTTAATTCTCACTGACCAAATCGACCCAGACTAGTTGCCTACATTGGCAACTATTGAAACCTGCATACAAGGATTACTGTATGTCATATTGAAGTTGCTATGTAAAAATCAAACATTATGTTATATGAAATGAAAAGGACTAGCTAGACATAAGTACTGCTAAAATAGTTTTTAGATAACTCTATTTTTTTTTGTAATCTTATTCACTCTATCAACAGTTTTTCTAATTTTGTTCAATGGAAACTACATACACAGTAATAGCTTTGTGAAATTTATCCTACCATATATATAAACATAGTACTAGCCATTTCATTCATATATCATTCTTATGACTTGTAGCATTGACTAGTTGATAGGTTGAGTCATACACGGTTGTTTTGTCACCTTACAATAGCTACTTAAAATCAAGAAATCAAAAATTAATCTTAAGCTGAAAGCAACAGAATGAAGAGGATACCTAAGCTTATCATAGATTTATTTTGGATGGGTCATATCTGGCAACGTCAACAAAATCTTTCCGTTCACAGTCCCAAGACTTCCCTGTTTTGCTACAACAACAAAATTTAATATATAATAAATTTTCTTAAAAAAATAGAAAACTGAAAAGTAAAAAAGTAATAAATTTTTTTGACATTATAGTTTGGATAAATTTAGGAGCAAGTTGGATCAATGTTTCGGAGATTTATACATAGAATACATTTCAGTAACAAGTAGAATAAGCTTCACTCTTGTTAACAATTATAGACTATACCAATATATCACTAATTTATTCGCCTTCAGCTCGTATGTTCTAAAGAGGAAAATTAGTTTTATATTAAAACTGCCTAAAAAATCCTAACTTGAACAATATTAAGTTTCTATAATCGGCCATTACCAGAAGTTTTTAGTTGTGTGCAGTATGCACTCAGATCATATATGAGGATGATGACTTTGACATAGTTTTACCAAATGTTCAATTTACCACACAAACTAAAGCTAACCTTATTCTGACGATAGCATGTTAGTATTTGCCTGCAGCTCCTAAGTTCTAAAGGGGAAAATTAGTCTTAAATTAGAAATGGCTAAAAATTTGAAACTTGAACAATATTACATTTCTATAATCAGCTATTACCAAAGGTATATTTTATTAAATTTAAAAACCAAATATCAACAATGTGTTATAAGGATAACGATACATAGAGCGAACAGGTTTCCATCATAATGATGATCAACCAAAATGAGAAACAAGAGCATAATACGCAATACCTGCCTTAGCACAATAACTAAATAACGATGCTATTACTTCTATATACTGTAAATATGTTAACATGCTATTACGTCTATATACTGTAAATATGTTAACATGCTATTCAGTTGTGCTGATACATCATCTTATGGATGAACTGAACATAGCATGAGCTAGGATATCGGAGACACAAATGCAAGGAAATGTGACTAAAAGTGGCACTGTGTGGCGGTATGAGAAAACATCTGGGTAGGTGGCAAGAGGTTATGGTTCATCAGCATAATAAGGCTCTGAATGAAAGGCGTGGCAAGAAGGATTTTGCATGAGAATATCTTTAGACATGACAGTATAACAGCAAGACATAAAGAAGCAAAAGTGTATATCATCGGAATAAACAGTACAACAATATGCTAAGTGGGACTAAGAAAAGTGACATTTTGTACCTAAGGATTCTCACTGACTGAAAAATGAAGCATCGACGCTGAACACAAGATAAACATCGTAGAAGACCTGGAAAATTGAAAGAAAAAAAATATTATCAACAAAAGTTATTACTATTATTATTATTTATTGAACTAGCACTTTACTATTTAAAAAACTCGACTGAAATATAAATAATTAACCATTAAATAACAATCTCTGCTTTATTGAAATAAAAAATTGTATTACAAGTTTATAGAATAAGTTAGGAATTTTTTCCTGTGATCTAAGAAGAAAATTTTAAAGTTATGGTGCTTGAACTTGAGTTATAGAGAAGAAGAATTTTTTTATCTCCAGCAATATTAAAAATGAAGAGACATTATAATGAACCAAGATCTGAAGTAATATTCATTGAATACATATGAAAAATAATAACTTACCAATAAATTAACATTTGTATATAGTCACAATGCATAGCTAGCCATAATAAATATTTCTATAATTACACACACACACACACACATATTAAGTTAAATCACCAAATTAATGTGAGCAAGTATACAAACAATTCAAGCCAATAAACATGTTACAGTGTTAACTTATTATTGCAGTCATAACTGAGATGCATATTACATTTTGTTTATATTTGGAAAGTAAATGTAAGTTTTTCCGCTATATTAAGATGCCAATATTTAATATGGCAGAAACTATTTGTAAGATGAAATCATAGCTTGGATTTACTTTTGGATTCTTACCTGAAATAATAAAAATTAAAAGTAATACTCTGGTTATCTCCTATATGCTTGGATTTTAACTTGAAACAAAAAAAATTGATAGTAACAAAAATGACGATAGTGATGCCATTAAACCAAAATATAACGGTACTATAGGTAATTATAACTTAACAGGTGGACCAAAATATATTTACTTTGATTGATTACATAACAAATATAGTGAAACAAACTATTCACTGATAATTTTTACCTATAAACAAATGTTTACAAATGGAAGCAATTGTCATTGATAACTTACTTAAAAACCTCAATGTTTTTATTTCACTATGTCAAAATGTTTGTGCCATATTTGGCATAAAAATTTACCATAATACATGTTCGAAGTTTTCAATATTTATTATCATTAAACAAATCCAATTATCCTGCAAATTGCATTAACCTTTTAAAACAAACAACTATTATCAATCACCAAACTTTTAGTATTCAATATCTCTTGTACTTGCGCCCATTCCTAAAATGAGAGCTTCAAATGAATAGCACGAAGATGCTAATAAGGCGGGTTTTTCATTTCAGATTTTAAATATATCTTATTTACAGAAAAGCATTATTTTTCTTTTTACATATTATCATTGTACAACCATAGATGGAAGCGTCTACTTATTATAAGAAAGCACAATGTTACTTTTAGGTGATTAAAACTTATTCACAACTAAAACAATTGGAAAAAAAAGGTTTACCAAGCTTGTAAAACATTTAAAAACTCATCGATGAATTGGCAGACAAAAAAATACAGAGAAAACAATAGAAAGATCCCACTATAACTGTCAAACTGGACAAATTAAAGGCAGTATGACTTATTCTCAATTAGAAAGCAGATAATGCAATAATTAAGCCTTATTTTTATGCATCAAAATTGAAGAGAAGAGGTCATCTATATTCCAATGGACATATGGTATGCCGTAATTATAGAAATGTCTATCACGAAAACCTCTAAATAAATGATTTTTTTTTCATCTAAGAATCTCAGCTGGTCAACTTCTTATGGTAGCATAGCTTAGTTCATAACCATTATCATATTCTCCTTTTTTATGGCCCATTATGTGAAAAATCAACCAATGGATATTGTTTAAAAGTATAGTTTGGGAAAATATACTTGGTAATAAGTTTGTGTCTAAGTATATATTTAGAAGCAGTAATTGAATGACATCTAATATCACAGATTAATTATTAACTATAACAAACTACCAGGAAAGCATGATCGTGGCTCTGTGGTGTGTTTAAGCTTAAGATGGATGTTGATTTGGAAAGTCAGCTAACAATTTGGAAAAAAATATATGAGAATGGAGTTGAATATTACACCACTAACATATTACAAACCGAAGAGTTGAAATATGGACGATGCAACCGTCGATCATTGGCAAATAAACTAAATGGTATAGGAGTTCAAATGATCAGTTATCTCACAGTAACAGAAACTCGAACAAAAAACGTTCTAAGAGTAACATCATATTATTTGAATTCCACAAAGAAACATATTGAATTAAAGTAGAACTGAATGAGGTGTATTTTTCCAACTACCAATTGTCGTTTAAAATTGCATCATGAAAGCAGCAAACAAACCAAAATTTATTGTTTTCTTTTTTTATTTATTTCTTGTATTCAAGTCTAGCGACTCATCAATTGGACTATGGCCATCAAAAGAGTATTGCTACACACAGAACATTAATTTTAATCCATCCTAATTTTCATTACGTGGACCTTCGAAGCAAAATAAATTCATTTTAGTAACTAATTTTAGTAAGTAATCAGGAAAAAATAGTTGGTGGAAAAGAAAATAACTAGAGCATGTGGAAATAAAATAGAGAGATCACCTATAGGCGATGACCTTTTGACGCCGTTGGGACAAATGGATGGGGGTTTGGGAAACAGCCGAAGCCCTAAGCCGCCGTTGATAGGGTGGGGAAAAAGATACCACAACAGCGGAGCAAGGGTTCGTTAGGAGAAAATCTGGTGGCCTTCGATTTAAGGTTAGGCTGCAGATTGGGGACAGATGGAAGAAAGAAATGAACGAAAGCTGAAGAAAAAGACAGATGATTTTGATTATTTAGCAGGAGGAGGGTAGAGACGTAGATTTATCAAAGGAATGATTTTTTTGCATTTTACTAGGAGACGATTGAGTTTTAATTTGTGAAAATGGCTGAGAGCGCTTATTTCCAAACTCAGTAATTATAATATAGTATAGATATGTTGAACAACCATGTAAACTACATCAAAATGAGGATAACATGATTGTATATGTTTGCGATCATAGTAATGTGTTGCTGCTGCACCACAATTTAGCATGTTAGAAGTATGAATTGGTGTATAAACTCAAAATCTTAAGTAGGACGAATCAACCAAAATCAAAAATGAAAAGTTCAAGAAAAATCATTGGCGGAAGCTAGCTGCAACTATCTTAGGCATGAGGTAAATTGTATTGGATTTTTTTATGTGCTTTAATTGTTTCCCTTTAGCTCTGCCAAATCCAGTCTTCTTTTGTGATGTTTTTTAAATTTATACTAGAATCATTTACTTGTAATATTAAAACAATAGTAGTTCTTAATTCATAACATTTATGAAATCTAATATTAAAAGGTCTGTCTGTAAAGTATCATGATCGAAGTTATATATTTTCATGGTTAGTTGTACAAAAAATACAGCTTGCAAAACATTGTGTAGTGTCCAGAAATATCAATGTAAGTATTTTATATGGGTAAATATAACACAATTGGAGTATGTTTAGAATCTACATATTTTTGCTGGATATATAAGTTGATTACAGCCAAAGAAGATATTCTTAAGATTTCAATAGAAGATTTTTTTTCCACTTTTTTTGATTGCATTTCATTTAGGTTGATAGGCAACCGGCCTTCTATCTTTTATTTTCAAGCACTTCATAACCTACATAAACTAACTTACGTACTGGGAGCATCATGTCATAAGAAACATAGGAAGAAAACACCAGCTCTTTTTTTAAAGCCATTATGAGAACCGAAGTCTTTGAACCTTAGAAAATACTTAAGCACAATGTCACTAACACATATACATGGAAATAATATTATATAGTACTTGCTTTGTACTCTTTGCATTGAACTTGCTCATTTAAAATGTGATTCGCCTTATGCGATAGTAGCTGTTCTCTCAGAGAATAATAGTTTTTTTTTCATTTACCTTCTGATTACTGAATGAATAGATACCTAAATCACGCAAAGTACTTAATAATGATCTAAAATACCTTGCTGAACACTTCTCCAAGCCAATAATGAAAACGGACCTTTCTACTACTACCCAACAGCGACCTGATTCCGATCAGCACATCAACATCGATGACACAAAATCCTCGGATTCACCCAATAATTTTTGTTGTGAAATTTTGAGAAGACGACGAGCAAATTTCCCAATCTATTTCCTCCCTTTAACGACCACATATCAAACATGAACAAGTTACACGCAATAATCTAACATTCAAATCAAATAATAAATTTAAAACGAAATAGATCACAAGAAATACCTTTCAGATACCAAACATGATGACATGATCTGTAAAAGAGAAAATAAGTCCAATTAATTAGAAAAGCGAATAACAAAGCCCTAATTTGAGATTGAAATTACAAAAATAAATATTCTGAAAATCAAATACTGAAAGAAAATAAAAAGATAATACCAGAAAGTGATAAAACGGAAGAAATCAAATCTTCATCCGCAACCAAATTGACGAGATCTGAACAACTTTTTTCTGTATGCAGAAAAAAAAAGGGGTTGAGGAGATCTGAGCGAATTTTCTTTAGCGTGAGGAGAAATGAGAACCGGAGATGGCAATAAGCCTATAACGCTAGATTGAAATCTGAACCGACGGATTAATATCTTATCCAACGGTTGAGGACATGAGGCATTGAAGATGCGGATTGCCAGATTGGTAATGGATACCTGGGCTGTTATTTTGCATTAAAACCGTTTTAATACATTAAGATATTAACGTATTAGGTAAATAAATAATAAAATGTGATTGATTGGGAACAAACCTACGCTATTTGTAAATAATTTCGCAGCCGTAGTTTCAGAAAAAGAAAAAATCTTGTTAATACAATAAAAACTATAAATACCTATTTATTGTTTCATAAATAATGTGAATATAATAAACTTATAACACCAAAAAGTTTCCAAGGTTTAAAATTTAACTGCATCATGTAAGTGTATTATTAACATTAATTATGTAAAATTTAACGACATCATGTAAGTGTATTATTAACATTAATTATTAAAATGAATTTTTTAAATTTCGAAATTCTTTAATATTTATTTAACTTATTATTTTTAAACTTTGACCATTTTGTTTTTCTTAATTACTAATTATTTATCAAATAATATGTACCAATCAAATTCTTAAAAGCAAATATGTATTAATAATTTCTTGATATTAATTTAATTAATCGTATTAAAGACTATTAAATAATCATTGATTATCAAAACAAATTTATAAACATCGAACAACAATGTATGTTATTAATTACTATTACCTCTTATTTATATTATATAGTAATTAATAATTAATCAGCATTAATTTTCAAAAAAAAATTAATCAACATTAATTGTTGAATTTTATTTACTTCTAATAGTTATTATTTATTGTTAATTACTAATGTATTATTAACATTAATTATTTAAAATTTAAATTTACTAATTAATTGCTAAGTAATAACACAAATTTAAAACATTTAATAAATAAAAAATATAAAAGTTCGTTTCAAATCTCATGGAAAACTATAGGAAACTAGCTTAAAAAATTTGTCGGCGTTAATCCGACTCTATTAGCAACGGAATTTAGCGTCAAATATTATATGACGGTAAAGAGCTGCAATTTCCATTGATTTAGCGACAGAATTAGTATTCGACGGTAATAATTTATATTAAGATGACATATAAAATCCAAAATATTTTCTCTTACAAAGCCCATGGAAATCCGCCGCTAACTAGCGACGAAATTTTCCGCTGCTAAAAATCTGTCGCTAATCTCGGTTTTTCTTGTAGTGTCCATATGCATATGAATATTATGATTCACTCAAAGAATGGTAAGGTGAAACCTAGTGCACAATAGTTCCTATGGATGGGCATGCTACAGATGTTGCACATAGGCTTGGGAAAACCATGTTCAAGTTCGTTTTGTCTCAAAGGTAAAAAAATTCTCCATCGCATACCACACTGTTGGAAATAAACTTGGTTTTTAGGAAACAGTTGTCGCATTAACGGAAATGGTTATTAGTGAGATAATGTTTGTATTTGTGGAAAGGGAAAAATCTAGACTAAATAAATATGTAATATTAAGAAAAATTTAGAAAGTATAAAATTCAGGAAGAATCTAGAAAATAATAGTCTAGACATTTTCCCTAATATAAATTGAGATGTACTCATTCATTTGTAATTAAGTATGAAGCAAATATAAAGCAAATGATGTAATCAAGTTATATCAAGCAATAAAAGTTTTTCCTTCTCCTCAAAAAGGAATTATTCCTCTTTCTTGTAATTCATCTTCCTCCTCTAAAATTTCCAAAGAATTGGTATCAAAGCTATAAAATTTTCCAAAAAAGTGGTATCAGAGCCTGGTTAAATTATGGCATTTCTATTTCTTTCGTCATTTGTTCAAACAAAAGAGAATTTTGAGGAATGGAGCAGTAATAAAAGAGCTAATCTTCAAAGGTTTATGGGATATTGTTGAAAATGGCTATGAATGGCGTAAAGACCTCGAAAGCATGTCACAAATGGACAAGAAAGCCTTTGCGAAATTAAAACAGAATGATTACCGTGCCCTTTCTGTGATTGCTGAGAACGTCGATGAGAAAGCTTCGGATCTCATTTTTAGAGGAAGGTGTACAAAAGATTCATGGAATCTCTTGAAAAAGGTGTATGGAAAAGATGATGCAAAGATAATGAATGAAGATAAGTTGATTGATGAGAAAGATGAAAAGAAGGATAACGAGAGTGTGAACGAGGAGTAAGAGAAGAAGAAAGAAGAGACTGTGCTAGAGCCTATGGAAGAAGAGAAGTTGGATGAAGAGAAACTTTTAGAGAATAAAAAAGAAAAAGACGAAATTGCTGAAGAAAAAATCAAAGAAGACAAAAGGAAGGGTAATGAAAACAATCTGAAATGCGAGTGTGCTGTAGACATGGCAGAAGAAGAAAAAACAAACATTGAAGAAGTAATTGGTACCGACGATGCAAAAAATGCTAACAAGACAGAGGAGGAAAGAAGTGGGAAAGAATAAAAAAATGTTGTTGATGAAAGAAGAATGAAAGCAAAAAGAAATAAGAAAACAAAGATAAAGTAAAGAAAGTCAACAAAGGTGATAGCAAAAGAGATGGAGATAAAGAAGTCAAAGAAATTCAATATAGTATTGGAGATTTTAAGCACACGCAAAATTTGGAAGGAAAAGAATGAGAGAATAAAAGTATAAAAAGAGAAATGATGGAAAAGAAAGTGAAAGAGTCCAGTTGTGAATTTTATGAAGATAAGAACAAAACGGTGAGCAAAGATTATTGCATTTCTATTTCAGAGAACTTTATTTTCCAACCAATATTTTCTAAAATGTCATGCAAAAGTTATATTTGGGAAGTATGCAAACTAGTTGGATGGATAAAAACTGTAAGAGTGAAATTATGAAAGAATGGAAAGATGACGTATATGACTTATTCAAAATTTATGACACCGGAATAAGATGGAAGCTAGAGCACATGCTTTTTGTAACGTCTTATGTGAATGAAGGAAGACAATGAGCACCGTTGAAGAAATTGCACTGAAGATCTTCATATTGGGAAAGAGGAAGAAACAAAAAAGAAAAATTTGGATGATTTCTTTGTTTTTTCCAAAGCACGTAAAATACAAAAACTAAAACTTTTGGTACGAGTTGAAAAACCAAGTTTACGGGGGGATGTTGGAAATAAACTTGATTTTAAGGAAACATTTATTGCATTAATAGAAATGGTTATTATTGAGATAATGTTTGCATTTGTGGAAAGGGAAAAAATCTAGACTAAATAAATATGTAATATGAAGAAATATTTAGGAAGTATAAAATTCAAGAAGAAACTAGAGAAGAATAGTCTAGAGATTTTCCCTAATATAAATTGAGATGTACTCAATCATTTGTAATTAAGTATGAATCAAATATAAAGCAAATTATGTAATCAAGTTATATCAAGCAATAAAAGTTATTCCTTCTCCTCAAAAAGAAATTATTCCACTTTCTAATAATTAATCTTCCTCCTCTAAAATTTCCAACAAAGTGGTATCAGAGCTATAAAATTTTCCAATACACATAACTCAAAATTTTTATTTGTGTTTATAGCTAGGCCTTTTTTATATAATATAGTCCATGATGATTTTTACTTTTTCATGGACCAGATCTTATACCTGAAGAAATAGTTATCACCATAGATTGCTTTGTTAAAATGTCACAATGAAATTAATATGCATCTACTTTCTTGAATTGTGTCAAGACTTTACTTAATTGCTTACAAGCATTTTTTTTTCCAGAAACTGGGTTTCCTAGATTGTTCCAATTTGTTTGAAAATAAGACAGTTTGGGATGAGCTATTTTTTGTTTTTTTAATAAAAAAAACTTCCCTTCAAGTAGTATACTGAAGTACCCTCTTTGTCAATCTTAGAGTTCTTTCCCTGCATTAAAACAGTCATATTAAAATGGAGGTTCATGGGTATCTTGAATAATCATCAACTGCATTAAAACAATGATTCTTGTATTCTAACAATAATATGTATATATTTCAGTGTTGCAAAGAAGCAAAAAGTGCTCCAGTGATCAATTTTGTAACAAACGGAGATTTTGTATGATTTTTTCCCTTTTTCAGTTGACTATTTAACGCTTTACTAGCTTATTTTTGGTATTTGCATGGAAAATCAGGTCAATGTATTAATGACAAAAGAGATTAACGCTGAATTTATGTCTTCTACACGAATAGCAGACACCAAAGAAAGGGTATGTTCTAATGTATGTTCTACTTATCGTCAAGTTCACTGCGGCAAAATAAATAATATTTATTTTGATCAAAGAACTCACAAAGAGTAATGAATCCTTTCAGGTCCTGCATTGAATAAAATTGGTGTAATAGCTTTGGAAGCACAAGCATACAAAAATGTTAAAAGGTTTTCTTTTTATCCGAGAAATATCTTTTATAGAACGAGGTATTATAGCCATGTGACAGGAACCTGTTCTTTAGACTATGATGATTTCAGTGCTGCTAAATCACGCTTGATCGAGCGGGGTGAAAAATTTGGAGAGATATCTTCCAAGGCTTGCAAAACAATTGCTACGCTTAATCAAGATTTTAATTTTGATGGCTACACGATACTGGTTCATGGTTTCTCAGAGTTATCTTGGATGGTTTCTTCAAATGGAAAACTATTTAAAGTTCTCTGCACAATTGGTTACACAATTGATGAAGTCAATATGGTTTTTGTTGAGGCTGATGGTGTAGTTGGGAGTGGTGGAATCTTAAATATGATGGGAACATATCAAATTGCATTGGTTGCTCATTACATGGATAAACCTATTTATGTAGCTGTTGAAAGTTAGAAGTTTGCATGGTTATACCCACTTGATCAAAAAGACCTTGCATTGGCCATCCTCCAATTAGCAAAAAGCAAAGAAATGAAAAGGTAACTATTTCAATATTTGTTTTAGTTATAAAATCTATTTATAGAGATGTATATGATATTTATATGGCTGTCATGCACCTCCCTTTGTTACCATCAGATTTATCCGTAATAAGTTGCCATCTTTAACAAAATAATTAGTTGTTTAATGTTTCTAATTTAAATAACATACCTAGATTTGGATTTTTAAGCTTTTATGCTTGTGACGGCCCGCCCCGCACCAACCGACGTTTCCATGCGTTGTGCCAATGTCCAACCAGCGCGGGACGGTCGTCAAAGAAAGGAAATAAGGGAATTTGAACTAACAAGGAACCTGTAGAATGTCTCACAATGCATGTAATACAATATAATAATAACATACTTGACATAAAACAGATGAGACAGTGCATAAGCTGAGAACTAAACCATAATCATCATAGCAGCGGAAATTCAAATTATAGCTTATGTTCCACATCATCATTATTACAACTTTTAAAACTGTCTCTAAAGAAAAATAAGAAAGCTACACTACTAGTACCCGAAGTAGTGACCAACAGCGACATAGGGAGAATATATATATATATATATATATATATATATATATATATATATATATCATACATGGGAGCCTCCTGCTCGTCTCCGGATCAGCTACTCGTGCATAACCAGCTAACCTGTCTCTAGTCTGCCCGTTTAAGAGCGCCAATAGTAATAAGAAGAGATATAAAACTCTAGGTCAGACAAAAGTCTGGTATGAGCGATAAGCAACAAAACAGAACAATAACAGGTATACTAAACCATACCTGAACCTGGACCTGCAACCAAAGAGTTAGCACAACAAGATGTACAATACTCTAAGGTGACACTAACATATGGTGTAAAGAAACGAGGAAGGGTGTACATGTCATTATGATGGAAAACAATCAAGCATAGCATCCATCCTCAAATCTTTCACTCAGTGCGTAAAGCATACGATATCCACTGCTTTGATCACCCAAATCCTTGCTATGATCACTCTGCCCCATGGAGTCATGGCGACTCCACTGCACAGGTCCGTAGCCACTAGTCCTTGCTATGTCCACTCTGCCCCCATGAAGCCACAACGACTCCACTGCACTGGCTCATAGCCATACTACGATCACTCTGCCCCATGGAGTAATAACTACCCCCACTGCACTAATCCGTAGCCTAACAATCGTCTCTTGGTGGTGAATTAAAGCTATGGACGTCGACAACTCCTTAGCACATGTCCCGCAACAAATTCCAATCATGAAGTTAACTCGTTGGTTCCCATCTGGATCCTCAGTTCTACTTCCCATTTGGAATACCTTTACATCTCGGATTTTGGTCTCCTCCGGATCGGTTCGGATGTTCAGCTCAGGCCACGCTCCTTGGTTTGGTTCATGATCTTCCAGGGGGCTCTTGGTGCTTCTAGTCGGGTCGGTTTGGAAGAGACAACCGGTTCGTGCTCCCTCCTCTTGGTTATCGGTTCGCAGGTCGTGCCATGGCCCTCGGTTCAGATCGTGAGCACCCGTTGGTTTCGGGTCGTAGTGCCTCCTTTGGCTCGTGGGGTTCGAGCATGAGTGGGTTCGTGGCCAACATGTGGAATAGCGGCGGTTCATGAGGAGGATCTGATGCGAACAGTTCAGTTCGGTGCCATCATCCATGAGCGGGTCGGGGTCGGTCGTGGGATGCCCCACGAGAGGGTTCGGAGGGTCCGATCCGGTTCCTGCATAGTTTTTTGCAACTTTTCCGGCAAATGTTTTACGCCATATGACGGCGTTTTCGATCATTCTAACTATTCTAATTAATCACAAAGCATACCATACAGTCATAGCAATATATATAATTGACCACAAACACCAAAACAACAATTTGATATGTCAAAACGGATCAAACATACCCAAAACCCATATTTCCCCTTAAGCATGTTTAAGCAAATCTAATGATAGGATTAGCAAAACTTAACCAAACTAACCCAAACTTCCAACAGAGGTCTAAAACAGTGTTTAAGAATTTCTAAACATTTTTCTAGAATTTAATCATGTATAATTTTGTTAATTAACACTAATCACCCTTAATTAGCCGCAATTAGTGTAGAAACAATGCTAATCACGCACCTTAGCTACAAATAAATCTCAGATCTGAAAATATCTCTGATTTGTGTTGAATCTCTATGCAACACAACAGCTCTATTCCCAATTTGACGCTGATTTGCCTTGATTAGATGTAGATTAGGCTAAAACTTGATTAAATGGTGATTAGAAGGTGATTTGGGTGTTGGAGGCCATTGTTAGGGTTAGGGAAATGTTTTAGGTGGCTGAGAAAATGAGAATAGATCATTTCCTAACTGATTTCAGCCTCCCCATAACCCTAATCCCGAAATGGGTTATGGGCCCTCTTGCTAATCACCCTAATTAGGCCCGGTCAAGTTGTTTTTCACCTTCTGAACCTTGTTTCAGCCATACCTCCCAAACGGTAAGTCCGTTTGGCTAATATGACCACTCTAGGGAAAGGTAAACCATCACTCGGATCAAATGGTAGTGGTTTTAGGTCAAAACTCCTTACCAATCAAAAGTTATGACCGAAACAAGATCAGCTAGGGGCAAAACGGTCATTTAAAAATCGGCAAAAATCACGAACATGGGAAATGACCCCAGTAGTCGTCTCCCAAAGTTACATGGCTATATGACTTCGCATGAGAAAGAAAGAAATATTCTACGATCCCCTGATGCGTAGAATGTGGGTCGTTACATTCTTCCCTCCTTAAGAAATTTCGCACCCGAAATTCCTTAACTAAGAAATAAGTAAAGGATCCCGCATGCCTACCAACCATTCACAACAACCAAACATACAAAACAACAAAAAAGTCTATCCAAGCATGCAGAAAACTAAATTACAATTATAATCCTACCAGGCAAAGAGTTCTGGATACGTCTTCCTAGTGCTCTCCTCTGCCTCCCAAGTACAGTCATTCTCATTCTCGCCCCACTAAACTTTGGCTAGATTCACCGCTTTCCTTCGAAGTTGCTTTGTATCGTGCTCGACAATACGAATCGGCTTGCGGTTCCCAACCGCCTCGGGTTCTACTTTGATATCATCCAACTGATCAGGTGAAATAGTCATATCGGGGTCGTGCACGAATTTCCTTAACTGGGAAACATGAAATACGTTATGAACTCCTGCCATCATCTCTTGTAATTCAACTTTATATGCCAAATTCCCAACTTGCTCGAGGATTGGGAATGGACCAATAAATCTTGGTGCCAGCTTTCCTCTCCTTTCAAATCGAGTAACATTCTTTAATGGAGAGATATTGACAAATACTTGGTCGCCGATGGAAATTTTCAAATCCTTTCGCCTCTTATCAGCATAACTCTTCTGCCCATCTTGGGCGGCCTTCATTCGTTGTTGAAAGATCTTAATCTTGTCTAAAGTTTCTCTTATCACATTTGGTCCAAGCACAAACTTCTCACCAGTTTCTAACCAACATGATAGTGAGTTGCATAGTCTTCCGTACAAAGCTTCAAATGGAGCCATACCAATACTGGATTGATAACTATTATTATATGCAAACTCTACCAGATGCAAATGGTCATCCTATGATCCACCAAAATCCAATACGCAAGCACTCAAGAGATCTTGTAATATACGATTTACCCTCTCTGTTTGACCATCAGTTTGAGGATGATACACGGTACTGAGATATAATTCTGACCCTAGAGCCTCTTGTAAGCTCTTCCAAAACCCACTACTAAAAAGGGGTCTCGGTCACTCACAATGCTTTTAGGTACTCCATGAAATCTCACTAGCCACTTCATATATAATCTTGCTAACTTAGTTGTCGTTCTATTCGACTTGATAGGTATAAACCTTGCACTCTTGGTCAATCGGTCCACAATCACCCAAATGCTATCATGGCCCGATCTAGTCCTTGGTAACCCATCAATGAAGTCCATTGAGACTTGTTCCCATTTCCATTCTGGAATTTCTAATGTTTGGAACAAACCACTAAGTTTCTTTTGCTCAGCTTTAACTAACTGGCAGTTCATGCATTTAGATATAATCTTCCCAATGTCCCTTTTCATTCCTTCCCGACAGTAGGTCTGCTTCATGTCTCGATACGTTTCATTACCACCGGGGTGTATTGTCATTTTTGAGTGATGGCATTCTCTAAGCACTTCATCTCTCAATCCATTGACATTGGGTACAACCAGTCTACCATTCTTTCTAAGCCATCCATCTTGATCAAGCCCATACTTGTTCATCTCTTCGTCGATTCCCATCTCTAACTTAGAGATGATTTCCAATAGGCTAGGATCGTCCCTCTGACTGGAACCAATCCGTTCAATCAAAGTGGGTCTGATCGTCAAACTGGCTAGCGTATCTGGATCCAATTCGCACTTTGGTCTGAAATCGTACCCTGCGATATACTCCAGTTGCTTCCATTCTAGAAACATAGCTCCTCAATTGGCACGTCTCCTACTCAATGCATCAGCTACCGCATTGCCCTTTCCTGGTGTATACGCAATATCGAAATCATAGGAAGCCAAGAATTCTAACCATCTCTGCTGTCGGAGATTTAGATCCTTCTGGGAGAAAAGGTACTTTAACGATTTATGATCAGTAAACAACTCAAATCTTTCTCCCAAGAGATAATGTCTCCACATCTTCAACGCGAACACGATCGCTGCCAATTCCAACTCATGGGTAGGATATCTTTTCTCATGCGGTTTTAGTTGCCGACTCGCATAAGCTACAACCCAACTTCCTTGCATTAATACAGCACCCAGTCCAATACCACATGCATCTGTATATACTGTCATCTCTTCATTCCCCTTAGGAATGACTAACACTAGTGCACACGTCAACTTTTCCTTTAGACACTTGAATACATTCTCGCACTTTTCATCCCAGACGAAAGCTTGATTCTTCTTGGTCAACTGAGTCAACGGTGCTGCTATCTTGGGGAAGTCTTGGATAAACTTACGATAATATCCAACCAATCCCAAGAAACTTCTTATGTCTGTTGCACTCTTAGGCGTAAATCAATCTTGTACCGTAGTCACCTTCGCAGGGTCCATGGCAATACCATTCTCTGAAACAACATGGTCCAAGAATCTCACTTCCCTCCTCTAGAAGTGACACTTAGAAAACTTTGCTTTCAATTGGTGTTTTATCAACACCTCCATAAATATTCTTAGATGTTCCTTGTGTTCTTCCTCTATTCTCGAATAAACCAAGATATTGTCTACGAACAAAAGAACAAACTTATTCAATTGATCTCGGAATACTCTATTCATAAGATCCACAAAATATGTTGGTGCATTGGTCAACCCGAATGGCGTGACCAACCACTCGTAGAATCCAAACGGCGTCCGAAAGGCTGTTTTAGCTATACTCTCATCCTCCACCCTAAGCTGATGAAAACTTGTCGCGGGATCCAACTGGGAGAACACTCTTGTGCCACTCGAATGATCAAACAAATCATTTATCCATGGTAGAGGATACTTATTCTTCCTTGTCACCTTATTCAACTCGCGTTAGTCCACACATAATCGAAGGGAACCGTCTGCCTCGGTAGCAAACACAACTGGCGCTCCCCACTCGGAGACACATCTTTTGATAAATCTCTTCTTCAAAATATCGCTTACTTGCACCCCGAGCTCTCGTTGCTCCCTTAGCGCCATACGACGAAGTGGCAGCACTATAGGTCTGGCATCTTTCACTAAATCAATATGGAACTCAATCTCTCGGTGTGGTGGAAGTCCGGTCACTTCCTCGAAGACGTCCGAATATTGGACAGCTACACGCACATCTGACAACTCATCATGCGGTATGTCGAGGGAATTTAGAAAACTAGCCATTACCCCATCACTAGGTAGACCACCAAACACTACCCTCCGCCCATCATCCGCTATAACTATCACCAAAAAGCCCTTACAGCCTACCACCACCCCATATGCCAATCGACCCCTAAAATAATGCCAAACCCAGTAAAGCCCAAAACAAAGCAATCACAAACAAACATACATCCATGACTCGATAAGACCACATTACAACAAATCATACTAAGGCTAGTCAAACCGCCAATCTGGTTTGTCACTGCTAAAGGTCTATCGACTATCTCGGGTTCCAATCCCAACCTATCTACCAGGTCACTAGATATGAAGGAACGGGAAGCCCTAGTGTCAAACAATACTCGAACAGGAACATCATAAACAGAAAGCATACCTTGAATGATGACATTCTTTCCTTTCTTTGCCGTAGTTGGGGCATTCGACGAAGAAGGAACAGCGTTGACAACATATGCTTTCACAATCTGCTTTTCTTTAGGGGGTTGCAGACACTAATCCTTGTGATGTCCCACTTGGCCGTAGTTGAAGCACTTCCTGTCCGTCGGCTTTGCTCGACATTCTTTAGCATAATGGCCCTTCTTGCCACAACTAAAGCACTCAACATCTTTCTTACTCTTTTTCTGACCATCCTTAGTTTGGTTCTGCTTCCTCTTATTCTGAGAATTATTCTTGCCTCCACCGCTTGCTTGCGGCTTTGGCCCCTCTGTAGATACAACAGCGACTTCAGTCTTGGGCTTAGGATAAAGGCTCTTTGATCTTAATGCTTTCCCAACAATTGATTCAAAAGTCTCATCGATATGGTTTATAAGCCTTTCCCCCAAGTACTAATCTAAGCCTGTTATGAACTTCTCATTCTTCTTCTCGGGAGTGTCAATAAGAGATAAACCATACTTCGATAAAGTATCAAACTCAGCAATATACTCCGAGACCGGCTTACCATTCTGCTTAAGCTCCAAAAATTTCCTAAACAATTCTGACTTCTGAGCAGCTGGGACAAACTTTTCACTAAATCGGCCCTTAAATTGATCCCATGTAACTTGATCCTCTAGAGTAGCTGCCTTAATTGCATTCTACCAATTCATCGCCCGTCCTTGCAGCTGACGGGATGCTAGCTTTCTCTTCGTCGCATCCTCGATACCCAAGTCTTCGAAGATACGCTCATAGTTATCCAACCAATCCTGAACTTCTGTAGCCGATTCCGTTCCGTGGAACGGCTTCTCACCAAGACTAGTGTAATCCTTGCAAAGCTTGGCGAAATCGGCTCTAGGCGTCTGCACTGCTACACCACCACCATTTGCAGCATTGGGAACTTCTCCTTGCACATTTTTAAGCATCTCTATCGTGAAGCCAGTGAACATCGTCCTCATATCAGGAGCATTCCCATTATTAGCTCCTCTACCAGTACCCCTAGCATTTCGGCTCATCGTTCAATATGTAAGGAGAAAATGATCAACCATCTCTTCAGTGGTGCCAGTGCAGTGCGACTTCATCCTTAAATATACTAATAGTACATATATATAGCTTTTGAAAACCAAAATATCACAAATGCGCGCTCTCACATACGTCCTATCTCTCCCTGGTGTCTTCCCTAGGTTAACTACGCAACCTAGAGCTCTGATATCAAATGTGACGGCTCGCCCCGCACCAGCCGACATTTCCAATGAAAGTGCACTGTGCCAATGTCCAACCAGCACGGGACGGTCATCAAAGATAGGAAAGAAGGGAATTTGAACAAGCAAGGAACCTGTCGAATGTCTCACAGCGCATGGAATAAAATATAATAATAACATGCCTGACATAAAACAGACGAGACAGTGCATAAGCTGAGAACTAAACCACAATCATCATAGCAGCGGAAATTCAAAATACAGCTTATGTTCCACATCATCATTATTACAACTTTTAAAATCGTCTCTAAAGCACAATAAGAATGGTACACTACTAATACCCAAAGTAGTGACTAGCAGTGACACAGGGAGAATATATATATATCATACGTGGGAGCCTCCTGCTTGTCTCCGGATCAGCTACTCGTGCATAACCAGCTAACCTGTCTCTAGTCTTCCCGTTTAAGAGCACCCAGAGTAATAAGAAGAGACACAAAACTCTGGGTCAGACTAAAGTATGGTATGAGCGATAAGCAATAAAACAGAACAATAACAGGTATACTAAACCATACCTGAACCTGGACCTGCAACCAAAGAGTTAGCACAACAAGATGTACAATACTCTAAGGTGACACTAACATATGGTATAAAGATACGGGGAGGGGTGTGCATGTCATTATGATGGCAAACAATCAAGTATAACAACCATCCTCACATCTTTCACTCAGTGCGTAAAGTAAACGATATCCACCGCTTTGATCACCCAAATTCTTGCTATGATCACTCTGCCCCATGGAGTCATGATGGCTCCACTGCACTGATCCATAGCCACTATTCCTTGCTATGTCCACCCTGCCCCATGAAGTCACGACGACTCCACTACACTGCCTCATAGCCATGCTACGATCACTCTGCCCCATGGAGTAATAACTACCCCACTGCACTGATCTGTAGCCTAACAATCGTCTCTCGGTGGTGAATCAAAGCTATGGACATCGACAACCCCTTAGCAACGTCCAGCAGCAAAGTCCAATCATGAAGTTAATTCGTTGGTTCCCATCTGGATCCTGAGTTCTACTTCCCATTTGGAGTATCTTTGCATCTCGGGTTTTGGTCTCCTCCGGATCGGTTCGGATGTTCAGCTCATGCCAAGCTCCTTGGTTCAGTTCGTGATCTTCCAGGGGAGCTCGTGGTGCTTCTGGTCGGGTCGGTTTGGAAGAGGCAACTGGTTCATGCTCCCTCCTCTTGCTTATCGGTTCGCGGGTCGTGCCATGGCCCTCGGTTCAGATCGTGAGCACACGTTAGGTTCGGGTCGTAGTGCCTCCTTTGGCTCGTGGGGTTCGAGCATGAGTGGGCTCGTGGCCAACATGTGGAGCAGCGGTGGCTCGTGAGGAGGATCTGATGCGAGCGGTTCGGTTCGGTGCCATCACTCACGAGCGGGTCGGGGTCGGTCATGGGATGCTCCGCGAGTGGGTTCAGAGGGTCCGATCCAATCCGGTTCCTACATAGTTTTCTACAACTTTGCCAGCAACTGTTTTATGCCATACGACAACGTTTTCGACCATTCTAACTGTTCTAATTAATCACAAAGCATACTATACAATCATATCAACATGTAGAATTGACCACAAACACCAAAACAACAATTTGATATGTCAAAACGGATCAAACATACCCAAAACCCATATTTTCCCCTTAAGAATGTTTAAGCAAATCTAATGATAGGATTAGCAAAACTCAACCAAACTAACCCAAACTTCCAACAGAGATCTAAAACAGTGTTTAAGAATTTCTAAACATTTTTCCAGAATTTAATCATGTATAATTTTGTTAATTAACACTAATCACCCCTAATTAGCCGTAATTAGTGTAGAAACAATGCTAATCACTCACCTTAGCCACAAACAAGTCTAAGATATGAAAATAACTCTGATTGGGTTGAATCTCTATGCAACACAGTAGCTCTATTCCCAATTTGATGCTAATTTTCCTTGATTAGATGTAGATTAGGCTAAAACTTGATTAAATGGTGATTAGAAGTCCATTTGGGTGTTGGAGGCCATTGTTAGGGTTAGGGAAATGTTTTAGGCGGCTAAGAAAATGAAAATAGATTGTTTCCTAACTGATTTCAGCCTCCCATAACCCTAATCCCGAAATGGGTTATGGTCCCTCTTGCTAATCACCCTAATTAGGCCCGGTCAAGCTGTTTTTCACCTTCTAAACATTGTTTCAGCCATACCTCCCAAATAGTGAGTCTGTTTGGCTAATGTGACCACTCTACGGAAAGGTAAACCATCATCCAGATCTAATGGAAGTGGTTTCAGGTCAAAACTCCTTACCAATCAAAAGTTATGGCCGAAACAAGATCAGCTAGGGGCAAAACAGTCATTTAAAAATCGGCAAAAGTTATGAACTTGGGAAATGACCCCAATAGTCGTCTCCCAAAGTTACATGGCTATACGACTTCGCATGAGAAAGAAATAAATATTCTACGATCCCCTGATGAGTAGAATGCGGGTCGTTACAATGCTATTTGCGCACGTATTATAAATGACTACATAGTAATACTTCTCAATTTACTACTATTATCAACGGTTATTTTTCTTGAACCATTATCTTATATAAGCCATAATAAATGTATAAATAGGCACATTGATGCATGTTCATGTGTTCAAATGGGCATTCAGTTTAGAACTTTATAACATTATTTTGGCATCCCTTACGAGAGCATGTTCCAGTCACACTTACTAATTGGAGACACCTTGGTAATGATTTGAAAGCCAATTTATGGGATTGCATTAAGGTATATTTTGTAATTTTTATCCAGTTGTGTCTATTTAGTTCATATGCATACATGCACCTGCACTTAAATAACTTATTGTATACTATGATCCAGTAGTAAATCAGAATGTGTAATATGCACCTGCACTTGCACCGTATAAATAGACATATATATTTTTTGAGCCGAGATCAACATCAGACGTCTGAAAATTTATTCATACATCTAAATGTTTTTTCATACTTCATCTTTCAGTTCGAGGAAATATTCATATTTTTGGGATGTAATATCAGACGTCTGGATGCACTTCAGATATTTTCCCGGGTCTTATTTCAAATGTCTGATATAATTTTCAGGCGTTTGACACACCTGTGTCAGGTGTGCATGCCTTTGACCTATCTTTCTTCAATCTTGTGCATATCCTATGTTGTTATCTTTGATTTGCTCCTTCTTGTATTCTTTTTTCTTGTTGTCGAGCATTGTTTTCTTATTAATGTGTAAGCATGACCAAATGCTAACATGAACACAATGTGTATAGGTATTGGAGTTGGGCATCATTGTGCATTCAGCTATAATCGAAATATCGTTAGGCGTTTCTGAAGATCCCTCAACAATAAGTTTGCTTGTGGAAGCTTTAACTTTCCACCAATTATTTGAAGGAACTGCTCTTGGTGGCTGCATTGTCTGGTAATATTTTTCATACTTCCGCCGATCTAATACAAATATGGTACACTAACACTTTATGAATATGATGCATAGTTGAGACTGGAAGTTAGAAAATCCTTAGAATACAGTTGAACATATAATGTCTTTGAAGTTTAAACTTAAAATGCATCAAAAAGTTTTTTTAATTCTTTATTTTTTTCAAAATACGTTATTGTTGTATAAATTTATAATTTGTTGTTTTTTCAATTATATGCCCATAAAGGTGGATACATCAAATGATAGCGCTGGTGTCCAAGGGAGGCATAATCGTTGATCTATTCAACTTGATGCTTTATTTCCAGTTTTTATGTAATTGAGGGGATTACTACAGGATAGTAATTGGCTTGATCATAACAGGTTAGTCTATTATGAGTAGTTTTAAGTTGTATTTATCAATTTTGAGTTAGATATTAATAAGTAGGTGAATTACACTCTGATATAATTACACTTAATCTTAAAACCGATATCCCTTCCTGATTGTGCTCTTCATGATCTACATGAATTACATTCTAATGTAACATAATATCATATTAGTTGTATTAAACAAACTTTTGTTCAAGAAACTAAAATACGATTGAATCATAGGTAATATTTGGTCAATCTTTGGAAATAATGGAAGACATCGAAATTAACAACAATGTAGGTCACTTAATTTGAACACTACAGTTATTCTTCAACAGTATATGTACCTTGACCGTGTGTCAAATTTAATGCACATGCATAATAGCAGTTTTGTAGTAATGATGTATACAATTGTAAAGATTATAGAAGGATTGCAGTTGTACCTTAGGCACAGACAGATTTCAGTGACAACTAATTAGGGAGAAAGCGGTAACTTTTAGTTTTTCATTTTGTTGGTATTCGACGCAAACTTGCTTTATGGATATTTTGTTTTATTTATGAATATTGTAACTTTGTTCAATGAATATTGTGTAAATTTAGTTTATGGTGTTATTTTTGTTTATGGAAATTATGTAAACTTGGCTTATTGATGATGTCCTTGTGTATGAATATTGTGTTATATAATTTATGTAAATGATTAAGTTATATGTTTATACGATATTTTTCGTATTTGATTAGAATATGTTATTGATATTAGTTGGTTGATATATATTTACATGTTGGTGATATGTATATACATGAATAGTTTGATACTATAATATGTAAATGCTATGATAGATGTATAAAAAAACGTTGTAATATGTGGCAAAACGCTATAGAATATAGAACATGTAAACTTCCAGAAATGCTGTGATATGTGGCAAAACACTGTAGAATAAAGAACATGTAAACTTTCAGAAACGCTGTGGTATGTAGCAAAACGCTGTAGAAAAGGGAAGACAACAACATTTTTGAAAGGATTTAAAACATTGTATAAACATAAAAACAACACAATTTGAAATGCTGTAGTATGTCAATTTTCTACAGCGTTTAGGTATGTATTGTGGTATTTCTGAGACCTATAACAACTTGTCGGTAAACAGCGTACACCATAATGTTGTTAAAGGTTTTCACAGCGTTTCTACAACGCTGTTAAAGGGAAAATTTGTTGTAGTGGTTATTTTTCAAGGATAGTAAAACATATCCATGCTTTAGATAGCATGTACACACCGGTATAAGAGAATATAGCCGTGCACATAAAGGAGATGCAACAAATATAAATAAGACTAAAGCATCATATTCACAATACATACCAAAAATAATATCACCAAGTGTTTCACAACCTACCACATATCAAGTCACAAGCACGTTACAAAAAAATACTACACCACGTCAAAAAATAGAAGTTTTAATATTTACATTTTTTTTTTTCAAAATATGTAAATTAAGTGTTGCCATCTCTAGGGTTGATTTCTGCTTCTTTAGGTCTTCTTTCCACCTCCTTATCTTCCACTTTCTATTCTTTATCACCAGATTCTTTAGAGTGATCTTGTTTAGAAGCCTTTTCTAGTGAGGAGAATGACAATGGTGGAGATAATGTTAGAGGTCGAGTGCGTCGTAAGAGTTCCTTTAAAGAAAGCGCAAACGTACTCATTGTTTTCTCTACTGTTTCTAGATGAGATGCTAGGCCAAATTCCATATTCGCAATTTGATTTGGCAAAGCAATTTGATTTTGATATAACATTTGTTGATTATGGATAACAACTTCACGTAATGATTCATTTGGAAGTATTTGCGTCTTGGGAGAAGTCATATCATCGAATGTTTGATGTTGGTGTTATGAGGATTCCAACATATCCTGAATATGTTCTTCTTGATGATGATCTTGCAGTGGAACTTGTTATCCTTGATGCCTTTCTCTTCATTCATTGAGAGTGCAAAAAGTAGGTGGTCCTTATGGAAGTTGCATCAAGGAAAAGAACTTTTTAGCCGCCTCCTTACCCGGAATTTCCTCAAATGTCGATAGATAAGTAGGAACCACTTTTTCCTTTGACAATCGCATAATAAAAGGAGCTTATATGATCAATTGTCAAGAACGATTCCAAATATCTTTTAGCTCATCAAAGATAAATTGAGCCCAATTAACTTGAATACTGACGAATATAGCATATAGGGCTCTATGTTCTGTCAAGACATTTCTCATGACTACCAAGACGTGGAAAAACTGTATTGGTAAGGACTCGAGTAAGAAGTCTTGCTTTCGTTCTTATGTACTTAGTAGAAAATTGAGACGTATGATCTTCCCAAATTTGGCGCATAATATTATCTCTTGGCTTTTATCGCATATCAAGGATATCATTGATGTTGGTACCGATACTAGAACATTGCAATATATCTCCTATATCCTTAGTAGGGAATCTCACCATAACTCCACAAACACTTGACCAAATCCAATCTTTTTCTACATGTGGATTCCAAAACCTAGTACTACCTAGATTCGCATAAAATAAAAATATGGATAGTTGGTTTATGTGTAAATTATTAGAAGAGAATGAGACAAGTGACACAAGACCTGCATCTTGTCATAAGCTATTCAATTCATATAAAGGAAAGTGAAGGAGAATGTAGAATGGGCCAATATGTAGAATCTTTTTTTTTTTGGATTAATCCATATCTCTTAATTGCTAAGGGTGCTTTGTTCATCCACTTGTTGATTCTTGATTGTGAAACCACCCGAGGTGTTTCTTTAGCAATCAGAGGAGGATTTTATGATTCTCCTTCTTCCCTCTTTCGATTAGATGAAGATTTTGATTTGGGGGCAATGATTTGGACCAAGTTTTATTTTTTAGTGTTAGGAAATTTTAACTTTGAATGGTGAAATGAAGAAGCGAAGAAGAGAAAGTAACGGTTATGCATATATAAAAACTGATGTCTCGAATTTCAGATGTCTGGATCTAAAATCAGACGTCTGGTCGATAATTCAGACACATGTTATGGATACTGAGTGAATTCCTGAATTCTTTTCTGACGTCTGGCGTAAGTTTTAGACATCTGTTTTAGAATTCTTTTAAACTCGAAAGTATTTTCAGACATCTGCTCTATTTTTCAGATGTCTGGTTTTAGTTTTTATTATTTTTATTTTGACAGAGCCAATTTTCGGACGCCTCCGTTACGAATTCAGACGTTTAGTTTTGAAGTTTGTTGTTGTTTTAATGGTGGAAATAATTGTGTAACAACCCGAATTTTAATAACATGTTAAAACAAGAAATCAAGGTATAATTAATTTTTAAAATGAGAATCAAAGGAAACGGGTTGCGCCATTGCATTCGTCTTGGAATTCTACGTGAAATAGAGTCCGAGTTTTCGAAAATCGGAGTCGGATGAAGAAGTTATGACCTGTAGAAGATTCAGCAAATTTTAGGCAGCACAGGACCAGGCAGGTCGACCCGGGGGTTGACCTGGGGGCCAGGTCGACCATGTAGTCGACCTACCCCCCCAGGTCGACCATATGGTCGACCTCCCCCCTTACAGGTCGACCTGGTCGGCCTGTTTTGATCCAGAACCCATTTTTGAAGCCTGAGACATGTTTTGATGGTCCGGATTGATTCTAGGGTTAATCTAAGGGCATAAACTAGTTGATGCCCCTATAAATACACCCTAAGGCCTAACCTAATTCATAAGAAATTATTCTTACATCAAAATGATATTTAAATCCCTCTTGATCATGGCCGCCGCCTCTAATAAATTTCCTAAGATTTCATACACAATCCAATTCAAAGATTAAGACTTCTACAACGATTCAAGACAGTAAATCAACAACGCTGCAACATTTCTACAACAAATTCAGTTCTTAATTCGCTAGCCATGCTCTATAAGTGCTAGTTACTTTTAGATTTAAATATTTAATTATAATATGGACATGAAATAAAGTGGATATGGATCTAAGTATGTTTATCGATTCAGATCTATTTCTGTTGCTTATTGAATCTTGAGCTTTGAGACTTGTCTATCTTTATTCTCATGTTAAGTTTATGATCTATTCAGCAGTTTTCTTTATTCATAATAATGTTATCATCAAGTTGTAATCTTTATGCCTATCATGATGATTTATGTTGTTTTCTTTCTGTTCTTGTTCTTATTGCAACTTCTACCTCCCCCTATTTATTTTCTTTTGATGAACCTTGGTCAATTTCGGACCTAGGCCTAAACTACGATATACATGCGATTGAATACGAGGAAATATTGGGATATATGTGTTTGGTGTAATTGATGGCATAACATAATTTTTTTTTTGGATATTTGGGTATTACTATCATTAACATGAAACTTGATATTTGAGTATTGTCATTATAATGGTAATTGCAAGAATGGGGATTGGCATATATAATTTGACATGGATCTTGATATATATAATTTGATATGGATCTTGATATATATATAATTTGACATGGATCTTGATATATGTAATTTGGCTAGAACTTATTATGGGTAAATTGGTGTAAACGTAGTATACATGTAGTTTTGGGTATAAAACTTAATCAATGTAAATTGGGCATAGCTTTGTAAACATGTAAATCATAAATCTTGACATATGTAAAGCGGCATGAAACTTGGTATATGTGTAAATTGGCATAAAATTGGCATACATGTAAAACGGCATGAATTGAACATATGTAAATTTGGTATGGATTGGGCGTATGTAAAACTAACATGTAATCTAGAACTTGGGCATATGTTAATTATGTAAAATTTGGAGTAGAAACATATATGATAATTTATGACTTGGAGAAAGTTTAATATGAACGCGCCTAAGTTGGGTTTTGGGTAGTTGGCTTGTATTGTAAATAAAAGGCTATAACTTGGCATAACTTCATAGTGAATTATGATAATAATTTGGGAATACGTTTTGGGGGCAAAAACGTGAATTATGAACTTGGAAAATGGGCCATAACATTAAATTGTTAGCACACTTACATATAAAGAGCAAATATGTAAATTTAGAAAATACGAAATGCTTAACCCGAGGTTGGATTGAGTTGTGATGTAAACCTGCCCGGACCCGCCCGGCTGTCCAGTAATCACAACAATACCTATCCAATGTGGGAGGTTAAGGCATTGAGCCCAATAAGGACCCGAGGTTAGACTGAGTTGCGGTGTAAACCTGCCCGGAACCGACCGGCTGTCCAGTAACCGCAACAATACCTGTCTAATGTGAGCGGTTGGTGCTTTAATGAGTAAGTTAAAGCTAAGTCAGGATTGATAGGGTTAAGTAAACTAAGAACGCTTAACCAGCATAACATGTTAACCATGGGGTCGGTTAAGTAATATGGCTAGGTTAATGATATTTAACCGATATGACATGAATGGGTGGGATAAGTAATATGGCTAGGCTAATGATATTTAACCGATATGACATGAATGGGTGGGTTAAGTAATATGGCTAGGCTAATGATATTTAACCGATATGACATGAATGGGTGGGTTAAGTAATATGGCTAGGCTAATTATATTTAACCGATATGACATGAATGGGTGGGTTAAGTAATATGGCTAGGCTAATGACACTTAACCGTTATAACATGACTAGCGGATGAGTTGGTTTAACTTGAATGGGTTGATAACACCCAATCGGTATAATCTGATGCGTGGTAGGGTTAAGTAAACACACGAGGGTAACACTTAGCCATTATAATATGACTAGTGGATGGGGTTAAGTTAACACACACTTAACCAATATAACGTGATGCGTGGTAAGGTTAAGTAACAACCGAGGGTAACACTCAACCGTCACAACATGATAAGCAGGTGGGCTAAGTCAATGTATACTTAACAAATTTGACACGATAATTTGTTAGGGTTAAGTCATGAACCGCTTGAATATACTTAACCAATTTGACATGATGATTTGGTAGGGTTAAGTCATGAACCGTTTGAATATACTTAACCACTTTGACACGATGATTTGTTAGGGTTAAGTCATTAACCGCTTGAATATACTTGACCAACTTGACACATGATTCGTAGGGCTAAGTCATGAACTTGAACGACAACACTTAGCCAATTTGACTTGACATGTAAGCGGGTTATGTCACGAACTTGAATGACAACACTTAACCAATTTGACATGCTGGACTGATAAGGGTTAAGTCACGAATTTAAATGACAACACTTAACCTATTAGACGGAAACCCTAGCTACGCGGTCCATTTCAGCAGTAACCCACTTAGAAGTATCACGATACCCTGGGACTAGGCAGGGTGGGGCACGATTACTGGGCTGATTGTAAGCGACCAGAACGGCAGCTGAGTTGGTGCGCCATTGTAGGTTCAGGCGGACTATGGTCGTGCACGTAGTCCGGAGTTGAAAAAGCAGGCATTGGGCACCAGTAGTTTTACACTGTGCGTGCTTGATTCGTGTCGATGGTTGGCACCCTAGGGCTTGATACACCCTATGGTGGACCTAGCACAGGTGACTACATTTCGTGATAGGGCCGTATGACACAGACACATGAACGAGATAGGACTTGTAGGGAGCCGATCGATTAATAGATCGTTTCGTGGAACCAAATAATGGGTCATTTCATGACATTGGGCAAGGGATCATTTTATAGTCAACACATGACACGGTTTGGGATACTAGTACGGGTGGTGCAGAGCAAATAGATAACATAGAAATATTTTAATGGTGAAGTAGAGAATTCTTGCGATCTTGCAAAAATTATACTTGGTTCATCTTGAATGGGAACCTCGCAATGTTATACATGATAAAAGTCATATGATGTTATTCTTAGTTATCGTGCCTGTAGCTTATCTTGTCATCATGCTTATGTTTATTTTCAGTTTATTCATGCCATGTTATCTTTACCTATTTTTATGCTGAAAGGCACTAGGACTTACTTAGTCTTTATGACTGACCCGTTTTGTTTCGCCTCTTTTTCTTCCGTTTCCCCCCCCCCCCCCCCCCCCCGGTTCGCAGGGTGGGAATATAGCTTAGTTCAGATCTTACCAAGCTCCAAGTCTCTTTCTTGTACGGCTTGGATTTCCGTTGGCTATGGCTTGCTTTGCTTTATTGGGGAATATCACAATTTATTTTTATGCTTCTTTGTTTTTGAGCAAGACAGATATTTTAGCTATGTAATTGCGTATTAGAAGTTGATGGGCTTTTATTGTAAACAATTATATTTAATAAATGATTTGAAGTACTTCCACTTTACTTTCCACTGTTTTATATATGTCTGTCTTGTAATATTTCTGTTCTAGTACCCATAATGCTCCACTTAAGTTAAGGTATTCCCTTTGTGAGTGACCTTAACGGATGTGGGGTGTTACATTTGGTATCAGAGCAGAAGGTTACCAGACTGGGCAAAAGCTTTTAAAAACCTTCTGAAATTATTTTCAAAACGTTTACAAAGAAGCATTTTTCTAAAGAAAAGTTTTGTTTTACGAAAGGCATATTCCCCAAAGCCATATGCACTATCTTTTGATTCTATCTTTGAATCTCTTCTTTCTCTCTTTTCACCATAGTTTTGTAGGCGTGTGTCGGAGGGCAAAGGAGTGCCCAACCTCCATCTGTGGCCGCAGTAGTTTTACTTGCGGCTAATCTTATTTCAAGCTTTGTAGGGTTGCCGTGCGATGGAAGTAGCTTTCGAGAAACTTTTCAACAAGCTATACAAGGATAGTAGGAACGAGGATAAAGAACACAAGTCTAAGGATGAGAAACTTGTTGATATGGCTTAATCCATGAAGAGGGAAAAGGTGAAAGGAAAGAGGCCAAGTAAAAGAATAATAAAAACCCATGACAAGAGAGAATATCTTTAGTATGGTAAAAAGGGACATGTAATTAAGTATTATAGGACAAGGACAAGGGCAAAGAACAAGATCGTCGAGAGGGCAATTGTATGCTCTCACTACTAGCGTACCTAAGAGAGGTGGTAACGTTTCCGTTAAAGGCTTAGCTTTTCTTTTCTATCATCCCGTTAGAACTTTGTTTTTGTACATCGCATCCTTTTAATTCTGCTTCGATAGTTGAGTCTCTGCACCTTAGTACTAGCGTAGTAGAGGATCCCATTTTATTCTCAAATCCTGTTAGGGAATCGACTCATTTATTCATGACTTGTTTGGATTTGGGAATGTCTATGCTAAGTGTTGAGTTTAGAAGTAATGCTTATGTTTTTTTGGGGCTATGGGTTGATTCTAGGGATGGAGTGGTTATCCAGTAATGGTGCCATTCTTGAGTATGAAAAGAGGGTAGTTAGATTCTTGACATGCCTTGGTAATGCCCTCGAAGTCTAGTGTAACCCTTAGGGTTCTGCCATGCTTAGTTACCTAGAATTTCTTGATACATTTATTGATCCGCTTGAGTAGTGTTCTCCACTAAGGCGAATGGTTCATTTCCCTTATGCATGAGTCATAGAAAATCACCTTAGTAAGTACATTTGGCAACATGGTTGGCATTTGTTTGTTTTCAAGAGATAGTTCTTCTACGTGGAATACCTTATAATAAGTAAACGAGATCTAGGATTCACTAGTGAATTTTGGAGAGCTTGCATGAAACCATGAGTACGCAGTTATGTTTGAACCGAGTATACTAGAAAAAGAATAAATGAAAGTGGAATGAGAGGCGACAGTGAAATGAGCTCCAACTCATATTTTGGAAATAAGAATTAAGAAGCTACGAAATTGTGAAGTTAAAAACGGCCAAAGCACAATGGAGTTAAGCTCAAGGAAATGCGGCTTAGAAGATTGAAGGCTAGATACGCACATTATATCTCTTTATAAGAGTATATCCTTGATCCCTATTTTCCTGTAGAGCTTACTTGCATGCTATCTTTTAAGTATATCCTCTCGGTCCTATTCTCAATCCTATTTCTGTTGCAAACCCCATAGGGAGTATGACTTATCTGTTAGTAATACATGTTGGGGCTTGAGGGTGTCCGTTGGGTTGGCGAAACTTTTTGGGTTTTATAGGATACGAGTTGGTTTTAGGAAGGGATTTACTTGTGACCTAAAAGGAGTCCATCATGCTTAGTTTCCTAGAATCATATATATTGGTTGGGATGATTAATTATTTGAGTGTCAGCCTGATGTTGATTTCGGTCTTCGGGGCTGGTGCTTAGGGAGTTCTTCTCCTAATCAGTATATATGTGACGTAGATTTCCAGCTTTGACATTGCCTAATGGGCACAAAGTTTTTACTTGCTTCTATCATTCGACTATATCTTTAGGTAGGAACAATTGGGTGTAAACATGTGTTTGAGACATGTTATGATTGATGGTTGCAAGTGGTTGCTAGTGGTTGCTCGTGGATGCATATACACGCACATTAGACACTAGATCGGCTCCGTCACCTTTCATACTGCATATGCGTGAGTGTTTATACTTGTTGATGGATAAAATTGAATGTGTTATCATGTGGATGTTGCATATGGATGGATGTTTGTGCACACATATAGTGTTTATGTGATTAGGGCTATTTGCATACATGTTGGACTCATGGCACTAAACATATTTTGCATTAAGAAGATCAATCAGGCCTGATCATTTGCATTAGATAAGGAACATATACACACGCTTTCTGCATATGTTCATACATCATTAGAAATCTCTTAAGGACAATGGATACCTGTGACTGATGATTGAGTAGATGGATGATTGGATGGTAGGACACATTCTTCTTAACTTGAAGATTTCGGGGACGAAATCCTTTAAGGAGGGGAGAATGCAACAACCCGAATTTTAATAACATGTTAAAAGAAGAAATCAAGGTATAATTAATTTTTAAAATGAGAATTAAGGGAAACGGGTTGCGCCATTGCGTTCATCACGAAATTCTACATGAAATAGAGTCTGAGTTTTCGAAAATCGGAGTCCGGATGAAGAAGTTATGGCCTGTAGAAGATTCAGCAAATTTTAGGCAGCACAGGACCAGGCATGTCGACCTGGGGGTCGACCTGGGGGCCAGGTCGACCACGTGGTCGACCTACCCCTACCAGGTCGACCATATGGTCGACCTCCCCCCTTACAGGTCGACCTGGTCGGCCTGTTTTGACCCAGAACCCATTTTTGAAGCCTGAGACGTGTTTTGATAGTCCGGATTGATTCTAGGGTTAATCTAAGGGTCTAAACTAGTTGCTACCCCTATAAATACACCCTAAGGCCTAACCTAATTCATAACAAATCATTCTTACATCAAAATGCTGTTTAAATCCCTCTTGATCATGGCCGCCGCCTCTAATAAATTTCCTAAGCTTTCATACACAATCCAATTCAAAGATTAAGACTTCTACAACGATTCAAGACAGTAAATCAACAACGCCGCAACATTTCTACAACAAATTCAGTTCTTAATTCGCTAGCCATGCTCTGTAAGTGCTAGTTACTTTTAGATTTAAATATTTAATTATAATATGGACATGAAATAAAGTGGAATTGGATCTAAGTATGTTTATCGATTCAGATCTATTTCTGTTGCTTCTTGAATCTTGAGCTTTGAGACTTGTCTATCTTTATTCTCATGCCAAGTTTATGATATATTCAGCAGTTTTCTTGATTCATAATAATGTTATCATCAAGTTGTAATCTTTATGCCTATCATGATGATTTATGCTATTTTCTTTCTGATCTTGTTCTTATTGCAACTTCTACCTCCCCCTATTTATTTTCTTTTGATGAACCTTGGTCAATTTCGGACCTAGGCCTAAACTACGATATACGTGCGATTGAATACATGGAAATATTGGGATATATGTGTTTAGTGTAATTGATGGCATAACATATTTTTTTTTTTGGATATTTGGGTATTACTATCATTAACATGAAATTTGATATTTGAGTATTGTCATTATAATGGTAATTGCAAGAATGGGGATTGGCATATATAATTTGACATGGATCTTGATATATATAATTTGATATGGATCTTGATATATATATATATATATATATATATAATTTGACATGGATCTTGATATATGTAATTTGGCTAGAACTTGTTATGGGTAAATTGGTGTAAACGTAGTATACATGTAATTTTGGGTATAAAACTTGATCTATGTAAATTGGGCATAGCTTTGTAAACATGTAAATCATGAATCTTGACATATGTAAAGCGACATGAAACTTGGTATATATGTAAATTGGCATAAAATTGGCATACTTGTAAAACGTCATGAATTGAACTTATGTAAATTTGGTATGGATTGGGCGTATGTAAAACTGACATAATCTAGAACTTGAGCATATGCTAATTATGTAAAATTTGGAGTAGAAACATATATGATAATTTATGACTTGGAGAAAGTTTAATATGAACGCACCTAAGTTGGGTTTTGGGTAGTTGGCTTGTATTGTAAATAAAAGGCTATAACTTGGCATAACTTCATAGTGAATTATGATAATAATTTGGGAATACGTTTTGGGGCAAAAACGTGAATTATGAACTTGGAAAATGGGCCATAACATTAAATTGTTAGCACACTTACATATAAAGAGCAAATATGTAAATTTAGAAAATACGAAATGCTTAACTCGAGGTTGGATTGAGTTATGATGTAAACCTGCCCGGACCCGCCTGGCTGTCCAGTAATTACAACAATACCTATCTAATGTGGGAGGTTAAGGCATTGAGCCCAATAAGGACCCGAGGTTAGACTGAGTTGCGGTGTAAACCTGCCCGGAACCGACTGGCTGTCCAGTAACCGCATCAATACCTGTCTAATGTGAGCGGTTGGTGCTTTAATGAATAAGTTAAAGCTAAGTCAGGATTGATAGGGTTAAATAAACTAAGAACGCTTAACCAGCATAACATGTTAACTAGGGGGTGGGTTAAGTAATATGGCTAGGCTAATGATATTTAACCGATATGACATGAATGGGTGGGTTAAGTAATATGGCTAGGCTAATGATATTTAACCGATATGACATGAATGAGTGGGTTAAGTAATATGGCTAGGGTAATGATATTTAACCGATATGACATGAATGGGTGGGTTAAGTAATATGGCTAGGCTAATGACACTTAACCGTTACAACATGACTAGCGGATGGGTTGGTTTAATTTGAATGGGTTGATAACACCCAATCGGTATAATCTGATGCGTGGTAGGTTTAAGTAAACACACGAGGGTAACACTTAACCATTATAATATGACTAGTGGATGGGGTTATGTTAACACACACTTAACCAATATAACGTGATGCGTGGTAAGGTTAAGTAACAACCGAGGGTAACACTCAACCGTCACAACATGATAAGCAGGTGGGCTAAGTCAATGTATACTTAACAAATTTGACACGATGATTTGTTAGGGTTAAGTCATGAACCGCTTGAATATACTTAACCAATTTGACACGATGATTTGGTAGGGTTAAGTCATGAATCGCTTGAATATGCTTAACCAATTTGACACGATGATTTGTTAGGGTTAAGTCATGAACCGCTTGAATATACTAGACCAACTTGACACATGATTCGCAGGGCTTAAGTCATGAACTTGAACGACAACACTTAGCCAATTTGACATGACACGTAGGCGGGTTAAGTCACGAACTTGAATGACAACACTTAACCAACTTGACATGTTGGACTGATAAGGGTTAAGTCATGAATTTAAATGACAACACTTAACCTATTAGACGGAAACCCTAGTTACGCGGTTCATTTCAGCAGTAACCCACTTAGATGTATCACGATACCCTGAGACTAGGCAGGGTGGGGCACGATTACTAGGCTGATTGTAAGCGACCAGAACGACGGCTGAGTTGGTGTGCCATTGTAGGTTCAGGCGGATTATGGTCGTGCACATAGTCCGGAGTTGAAAAAGCAGGCATTGGGCACCAGTAGGTTTACACTGTGCGTGCTTGATTCGTGTCGATGGTTGGCACCCTAGGGCTTGATACACCCTATGGTGGACCTAGCACAGGTGACTACATTTCGTGATAGGCCACAGACACATGAACGAGATAGGACTTGTAGGGAGCCGATCGATTAATAGATCGTTTCGTGGGACCAAGTAATGGGTCATTTCATGACATTGGGCAAGGGATCATTTTATAGTCAACACATGACACGGGTTGGGATACTAGTACGAGTGGTGCAGAGCAAATAGATATCATAGAAATATTTTAACGCTGAAGCAGAGAAATCTTGCAAAAATTATACTTATTTCATCTTGAATGGGAACCTCGCAATGTTATACATGATAAAAGTCATATGATGTTATTCTTAGTTATCGTGCCTGTAGCTTATCTTGTCATCATGCTTATGTTTATTAGCAGTTTATTCATGCCATGTTGTCTTTATCTATTTTTATGTTGAAAGCCATTAGGACTTACTCAGTCTTTATGACTGACCCGTTTCGTTTCGCCTCTTTTCTTCCGTCCCCTCCCCCCCCCCCCCCCAGGTTCGTAGGGTGGGGATACAGCTTAGTTCGGATCTTACCAAACTCCAATACTCTTTCATGTACGGCTTGGATTTCCCTTGGCTATGGCTTGCTTTGCTTTATTGGGGAATATCACAATTTATTTTTATGCTTCTTTGTTTTTGAGCAAGACAGATATTTTAGCTATGTAATTGGGTATTTGAAGTTGATGGGCTTTTATTGTAAACAATTATATTTAATAAATGATTTGAAGTACTTCCACTTTACTTTCCACTGTTTTATATATGTCTGTCTTGTAATATTTCTGTTCCAGTACCCATAATGCTCCACTGAAGTTAAAGCATTCCCTTTGTGAGTGACCTTAACGGATGTGGGCTGTTACAAATTGTTTCTATTTTAAGAATTCTATAACTCATATATTTGTTATTTGTATATATAAACACAAACATATTCATGATATCACTTATTTATTGAAACGTACAATAATCATTAAAATTCTTAATTTATTGGCCACCACGATGGTTGTTTGGAGAAGTAGATGATGGTCCGTCTTCCTACAATTTCATGTACTACAACAAAAATACCCTATTATAATGTCCATTTTACAACGGGCGCTGGCTGCCCATTGTAATAGAATGCTATTACAACGGGCACTTCCTGAGTCGTTGTAATATATGCCTATACAACACTCTTTTACAATGGGCATATGATGGCGATTGTAATAGAATGCTACTACAACCGTCTTTTTGGACAGTTGTAATAGATATCATTTACAACCCTCTTTTTACAACAGGTAAAAACTGACGGTTGTAATAGAGTGCTATTACAATGGTCATTTCAGGCCCGTTGTAATAGATGTCAATTTTACAATGTTCACAAAATGTCTACTGTAATATATGTCAATTGTAATATTATTACTAACTATTAACTATAATATTACGTTACTAATCATTAATAATATAATATTATTTATTAATATTTTATCATTAATAATAATTATTAACAGTAATATTATATTATTTATATCATCATTGTAAAGGTAATAATATCTGCAATGTCTACCCAAATAGCTGTAAAAACGTTTTAAATAATGTTTTCTATATATTATTATATACATATTAGATTTCATTCAACGATGTTATATTACATATATTATTGCCTGTAACTATAATATTGCATTAATAATACTATATATTTATTAATATTTAATAATAATCATTAATAACATTACATTAATCATTTATAACTTGTAATAATTAATGATTATTACAACGTGCTAAAAACGTTCGTTGTAATAGGTGACAATCGATAATTGATAATTACAATGCATTCATAAAAATAATACTTGTTATTTATTAATATTTCATAATTAATCTTTAATAATATTATATTAATCATATGTTAATAATTACTAATTATAATATACTATCATTAATTACTAAATAAAATATTATATGACACTAATCATTAATAATATTATATTGCTTATTAAAATTTAATAATTAATAATATTATATTAATCATTTATAATTTATAATAATTAATGATCATAAATAAATGGGAGCGGCTATTGAGACACAAAATTAAACACAGAATTAGAAACACAAAATCTGGACCATAGGATTTGTTTGTCTTGAAGTGTGATGTGGAATTCAGGAGGAGAAATTGTGGTTGAGATTGCTTGTGTCTAAATTTGTGTCAACATTTTGTGTCTAAATAGACTTTCCCTAAATAAATAATCACTAATTACTAATTATTATATACAATTAGTGTTCCAACATGTTTAATTTTACTTTTTAGTTATTAGCAAGTAATATCGAGTAATAAATATTAAACATATACTAATTTATAATTTAAAATAAATATCATTAATAATTATTTATGATTAATAACTAACATTAAAAGTTAAAATAATATATACATATTAATTATTAACAGTTAATAATTAAAATTAATAAATATGAAGTAACATTTGATAATTAATTTAACTAATTAGTAAATACTATTAAATAATTAATAAAAACAAATAAATAATAATATACACTTAATATTAAATAATTTATAATCAATAATAACTATTAATATCACTACTAGAAAAGCGGCTAGTTTCTGACGTCATATAGTGACGCCGTAAAGACTTTGCGATGACACGACGTCGTAAAATTTATAGTCATCACTAAATTGTCATAAATATGTCACGATTGTGTTTGTAATTAAGTATGCCTTAGCGATGCTACGAATGTTTATATGTTTTAACGAAGACATCGTAAATGCATAGAGAAATCTTTATGTTTTTGTGACGCCATCAAAATTTAACAATGTGTTGATGTATATGTATGAGAACGGTTTATAGTACTGTTGAATTGTTACTACAAATATTCATGTTTTTAATTTTTATTGTCTGAAAATTTGAGCAAAATTGAGAAGATAAGCTCGACTTGAGTTAATCTAACGGATTAAAATTGGCTCGGTCTGAACGTTCTTTTTCCCTAGCTTGTTTTAACGTTCGATCAAACCTTCTTTTTCGTTGGAAAGTATTAACCGTTAGATGACAGTGTAAACGAATGCATTGAAAAGCATTAATCGTTAAGTAAATAGCAGGGACGAAAATCATTCATCATCTAAAATTCTTTTTCGCTAATCAACACCCAAAACCGCACTGAAAACCCTAATCACATAGCATCTTCAATACAATCAAACGATCAATTTCGCAAATCCGCTCTCAAAACCTTAACTTGATAGCCCAAAATCGTTGTGTAACTAACCAACTGCAAGCAATCGATCGATCATATCTCCAAATTCGCATCGATCGGGTGTTATTCAATTTCTTGTCCAAGATTAATGATATGCAGTCTGTGTTTTTAGTTGCGATACATGTTTTTAGTCTGGAGATAAAGGCTGACATACGAGACCTGAGCCTTATTTGATCCACATGTAGTCAGATCAGGGGTTGCAGCTTAGAGTAGTAGGTGATAGGGTTATGGTGAAGACGAGCAGGTAGTTGCTTGGCTCTGATGGTTGGGTCGGGTAGATTGTTGTGATTATTTGAGGTTTAGTAACATGTTATCTTGAGAGGCATGTAGATTTTCTAGCTTAAAGTCGGTTGCTACTTGCGGTGGTTGTAATGTGAACGAGTGAAGGGATACGAGTGGGGTGTTGGATTGAGGGCCATGCATTTTTGGATAGGTGATAGTTGGCTGGAGGCTGAAAAAGTGATTGATGGTACCAGTGCGTTCGAATATGGTGATGGATGCGAGCGGTTATAGCTATGAGGTAGTATTTTTTCTATTCTGGTTTTCGTATATTTAATACCTGTAGATTGTATGTATGTATCAATATATAACACCCCCCCCCCCCCCCCCAAGCTGCATATATTCATCAAATCAGTCAGTTTACATGTAACATACATCAAATCGGTTTACATGTAATATACATCAACCAGTTTACATGTAATAAGATCTTTCACTATATTAATGTGATATTTACCGCCATTGATAGTGATTTGTAACATAATTCCTTGTTGGTACAGATTTTTTGATCTCCAAAAGGACTTCCTTCATCACTGCAGAGTTCTGGGATGATTATTAGTAACATGTATCCAAGATTATCTAGGGAATCATCTGATTTGCGGTATCATGTGGTGCTTATTATGTCATTTAGGCAGTCACTTGCCAAATTATGAATCCCTTTATGCTGCCAGTTTCTTCTCTTCTAGTGTATGGAATGGCTAGTGATAAAAAAAATCCACTATGGTTTGGTACTGTTATTTGCTCTTTGATTCATTAGTGTTGGTTGTAATACTTATGAGAATATGCTTCTCTGTTATGTTAGGCAGAACATGTATCCTTCTTTAGAGATTCAGGCAATATGTTTTGATTTTGATTATGATGCTGTTAAGGTGGTTGGCGTTAGGTTTTTGTTTCACCTTTTGGCCTTGATTTTTGAAGTATATAAACATGTCCTTGTCGCTGGCTCTTCATTTTATACGAAGGCATCAAACATATAAGCATACTATTGGATATTTCTAAGTTATTACGGATAATTTGTCCGAAGAAGAAATAAAAGGGCTTAAACATATGTTTTCATTATGGACACAGACAATAGTGGCACTATCACATACAAAGAGCTCAAAATTGGTTTGGCTCGGTTGGACAGGTTAAGCTGAAACTTGATGGTAGAGACATACAACATAATGGGTGTGTTTTTGCAATAATGTGATGTCATTTGTACTAATTGGCAGTATTGTTGTAACCTTTAATTATTTGCTACAAGATGCATTTGTTTTACAATGCTGCAGCTCAATGAATATGTCGGAGCAAGTTGATCATCTGAGCATTGATAATTTATGTAACATGTGTGAGGGTTGGACTCCTTGGATATGATTCACATTCAGTGATTTTGATCTATCAGGTATGTTACTGCTTTGTTTGTGGCATCACTGAATCTTGCATGTAGTGTCATTTTTGGTTTTTTGCTCATCTCTAATTGTGTCAGCTTTTAGGTTCATTTTATTTTAATTACAATACTGGTTTATTGCAGGTTCTCTTGTGATTTAACAAACAATGGCTTTAGTTTCCATTGATGTAAAGGGAGGACATGACATGCTTGGCAAGGAAAACTCTCAAAAGGATGCAATTATGTAAATCCAGCGTTTATCAGCATTATGTAAAGCCATTGTTTGTTAACCATCAAATTATGAATACTTAGCACTCCCCTCAAAGTAAAATTGTCTCTAATCGACCAAATGATTTCCTATTGGCTGCTGAAAAGTATATCAAAGAGCATGGATCTAAAGGCATTTCAGAAGCTTATAAATAAGGTAATTTTGATAATTATGAAATTCACATGACTACATGTTTGACTTGATGTGCCAAACTCTTACAGCATTGCTATCACATTCATCATGAGTAAGGATACATACAATTTTGTGTTGTGACTACCATTGGAAAAGTTCATTTACTTGCTAAACCTTACATCGGAAGGCTTGCCTAGCTTGCTGAACTTCAAAACCAATGAGCGTAGTTTCAGTTTCATAATTTCACATTATATCTTTTATGATGGTACTAAGTGTTATTTGCTGTTTTCACTAAAATTTGCTTCATAATTCAACATTGATTCACGGTAATATATATTGAATCAATTTTTTGATCAGTGCTTGAGGAATAAAATCACCTTTTTGACTAATAAAATAGGATGTGAAAGTGGATTATGTGGTTTTGGATTTTCCTCATCAAATAAATTAATCTTTTGACATGGTCCAAATCAATCAAGAATGGAACATTGAAACACGAGTTCAACCAAGTTCATTGCAATAGTTTATGCGTGGTTGCGTGGTTGCGAATCGAAATCCGACCAGTCAATAGCAGTTGTAAATGGTGTTGTTCTTGCTTTAGTGTCATCTGTTCCATATGACATGCCAGGGTATGGTGTTTATGTTTATCTTAGCTGCATAGTAGTCAAGGCGCTAAGGCGCAAAAAGGCGCAAGCATTGAGCCTGGGGCTTTTTGTGTGTCTTTTATATGAGTTTGATCTGCTATTTTACCAACTACAAAATAAATTTTTAAACCATATTTTATAATTTATTCAATTATCTACATATTTTATTAATAAGATTCAAATTTTAAGCCATATTTTATAATTTATTGAACAATTAAATTTTTTATTGAACTATTTATAAACAAAATTTTGAATTTAGTCAAAAAAGCGTCTCAAACTGCAAAAAAGCGCACTCAAACTGCAAAAAGGCGCAAGTCTGGAGCCTTGGGCTTTTTTGCGCTTAGGCGCGTCTAAGCGCGCGTCTTGATAACTATGCTTAGCTGTACATAAAAAACGTAAAAAAGAAGAAGTCAACCTACATGTTATTTACTAATAATGTAATGTCATTATTTCTCCCCAGCTGTAGTTAAAATAATCATAACTTAACACGTACCTGATGAAAAATGATATTCTTGAATGAATGAATCTCAAATCAATTTTTGACCAACGATTGCAGTTGGCTCCCAGATCATGTAACTTTGTTAGCACGGTTCATTAGTGAGTCATCTCCAGTCAGATCTACAGTTACTAAAGCGGTTGCAGAGTTCAGGCGTACTCATGCTGATACTTGGAATATACAGAAGGATTTTTTCTCAGAGGAGCAACTTGAGGCAAGTGTTCAGTGCTCTTTTAATTGTTTTAGTTTATGATATGTATGCTATGTTGTTTTAACCTTGTATAACAGAAAAGCCATTTGCAGAGTAGGATCTAAGTCATTTGTATGGAAACAAATTTAAGGGACAAAAAGATGACTGTACTTTTGAAATTTGACAGCCTTTTTTGTTTGATGACTTTCTATCAAATCACTCTCGAATGAAATTTCTGGATTCAAACTTTGAATGCACCATTTGCTGAAAATAAGCAGGCTTTATATAGAATGAAATTTACGAGGCCTTGAAGCAAGAAGCCGAAGACTAAAACTATAGTGAGAGTGTGAGTGACGGTGTACGTGTATATGAGTGAATAAGTGTGTAGTGAGAAGTCAATGTATACGAGTGAAATGTAGTGAGGAAGTGTATGTACAAGTGATTGTGTAAATAGAGGGGAAACACTATGTGTACTATTTGAAAGTGTAATAAATATTTATTTGAATAAATATTTGTTTAAAAATAATTTTTGAATTAAATATTCAATTCTTGTAAATATTATTAATATTATGTGTAATATTCAAATCCATTGCAACTTTCAGCATTTTACAGTAGACATTAATTGTTGTTATAAAAGATATTACAACGGTCAATACCTGTTGCAAAAACTATTACAACGGGTTGCTATTCTATTGAAGGAACATACAACAATAACATAAGACTGTTGTAAAAAGTCTATTACAACCGCTTGTTACTACGTTCATTGCTCATTGTAAAAGGGGACATTACAACATGGTCTAATACAGCGGGCGGGCTGACCGCTGTAAAATCCCTATTATAATGGGCATAGCCCGTTGTAATAGATCTATTTTGTTGTAGTGATGAAAGTATGTCCCTTCTTGGGAGTTTCACAAAGATGAGGATAGTTCTTATGCAAACATCTTTTTATTGAATAATGATTGCACATAGCGTAAAGAGCTCTTTCAAGGAAATTTAGATAACGCATAATTCCTTCTTGCTTGTAGTACACTTCTCTTTGGATATCCATCATTTCGTGTTGATAGTGGGATATTTCATCTAGCTTCTCATTGATCGTTGGTTTATCATTTCTTTTTAATCGTTTGAGTAGTGGAGACAAACCCCATTTTTGTTTTTGAAATTCTGAAGTCAGAAGAAATCGTGGAGGAGATGGAGTGTAACACCCCACCTCCGTTAAGGTCACTCTCACAAGGAATGCATTAACTTCAGTGGAGCATCATAAGTGTATAGAACAGATAAATTACAAAATAAACAAAATTTATACAACGGGAAATAAATTAAAATTTGCTTTATTGATAAAACAACAATTTGGTAAAACAGCTTGTACAAAGATTGTTTTTCAACACCAAAACACCAATACCCATTACAACAAAGCATCTGTCTTGTTTGACAAAATAAAGAAGCATAAAATGACCATGATATTCCCCAATAAAGCATGAGTCATCCATAGCAGTGGAAAAGGAGAGTTCAAAGCTATACATCGACTATCTTCGAGGTTGGGAAGAAAACTGAGCTAAGTGGTAATATTCCCTCCCTGTGAACCTGGAGGGGGAGGGGAAACAGAAGAAAAGAGGCGAAACAAACTAGGTCAGAATTAAGTCTGGTAAGTCTAGTGATTTTCAACATGTAGATAGGTAAAAGCATCATGACATGAATAAACTGGATACAAGACATAACCATGATAATAAGCATAGCAAGACAACAAATGATGAGCGCTAGATATGATAAGGTACACAAGATAAACATGATATGATGGCTGCGCTTCAAATTATTAAGATATTTCCTACACCGCACTGTTCGATATGACAAGGTAAAATACATTGAATGTGCTTCAGTTCTTTCTCCGATTTCCTATTTTCTCTGCACCACCCAACTAGCATCCTAACTAGGGTCTTTTATACAATGATTTGTATTCCCTACTAGTGTCCCAACTAGTATCCTATGTTAAATAATAAGGTGATCCCAACCCCGCAATTGTGGTAGCCTTTAGGTGTACATCTAGTATGAGGATCTTACCTCAATCAGCCTAATTGCCATGGATATGTTAGATGTACCCTTACTACCCTATCGATCGGCTCCCTAACTCGTATGTATTCATTACTTGTGTCATTCGGCCCCGCTTGTATGTAGATACCTGTGCTGGTCCCACCATGGGGTGTTTCAATTCCTATGGTGGCAACCTGACACAAATTCAAGATGCACAGTGTATACTACTGATACACAGTGTCTGCTTTTCCCGCTCTGGAGCACGTGCACGCCTGTACTCCGTCGAGACCTACACTGCTGCACCACTTGCCGCTATTTTGACTGCTTATAATCAGCCCAGTAATCGTGCCCCAACCTGCCTAGTTCAGGGTACCATGATACAGCTATGTTGGTTACTGCTGAAATGGGTCCCGTTACTAGGGTTTCCTAATCAACATGTTATAATGGTTATGTGTTTCCAATTTAACTTAACCCCACCCATTTGCTTAATTAACATTTGTACTGGTTAAATGTTGCCTATTCATATGTTACTTAACCTTCCCACTGATTCACACACATTTATTTAACGGTTAAGTTTGTGGGTCTATATATATTAATATTTCCCACTTACCCAAGATTTACTTAACCCTTCCCCTTATCAAATCCATACGTATTATTGGTTAAGCTTGCCTTAACCCTATCCACTTTGAAATATTGGTTAAGTGTCATCAATAAATTCAAGTTAACTTAACCCACCCATTCATCATGTTGTATTGGTCAAGTGTCGTCAATCCAGTCGAGTTAACTTAACCCACCCACTTGTCGTGTTACCTTGGTTAAGTGTTGTCTTCATGTGTTACTTAACCCTACCACACATCATGTTATATTGGTTAAGTGTTGCCCTCTTGTGTTAACTTAATCCTACCACACATCATGTTGTATTGGTTAAGTGTTTCCTATTAACTTAACCATGTCCATTCATCATGTTATATTGGTTAACTTAACCCTGCTCACTTGTCTAATTAACATGTTATAACGGTTTAGTGTTCTAAATTTACTTAACCCCACCTTCTTGTCTAGTAAACATGTTATAACGGTTAAGTGCTCTAAATTTACATAATCCCACCCACTTGTCTAGTTAACATGTTATAACAGTTAAATGTCGCTAATTCATATGTTACTTAAACTTACCATTCTTAGCATGTCTATTTATTAGCTTTAATTTATTCATTAATGCCTTAACCTCTCACATTAGAACTGTTGTTTGCGGTTGCTGGATGTGCCGGGCGGTTCCGGGCAGACTTCTACCATAAACTCATTCTAACCTCGGGTTTTTGGGCTAAATATGCTAATCTCTCACATTAGATCTGTGTTGTTGCGGTTACTGGATGTGCCGGGCGGTTCCGGTCAGTTTTACACTGTAACTCAATCTAACCTCGGGTTAGGCATGTTCATCTTTTAGCCAGTTTACATATTTACCATACATGTCCAAGTCTAGATTTTATACGCTAATTATCCCAATTTCACAAAACTAGTCATGTTTCAATTCTCAAGTTATGCCCAACAAATTCGATTACAAGTTATTGATCAAAATAGGCTACATCCAATCTTCCTAAATTTGCAATAATAGTCATGCCCCAAAATCAGAATATACATTATGTTTGGCGTCCCACACTACACCAAAACAGGTGATTGCTAACGAGTATAACCGTCGCAAACAATTTCAACAACGCTTATAAGTGTTGCTACGGGGGCATGGCAATGCAGTACCAACGCTTATAAGCGTTGGTAGATTTTATCTTCCAACGCTTATAAGCGTTGGTATATTTTCATTCGCAACGCTTATAAGCGTTGGTAGTTTTTTGTTTGCAACGCTTATACATGTTGCAATATTTTTGTTTGCAATGCTTATACATGTTGTAAGATTTTCATTCACAATAACTAACATGATTATAATATAGACGATATTTAATATGAATCCAAAATAGATATTATTCTCAATTTAAAAAGTATAATTCAATGAATACCAATAGACAACATTCATAATTAAGTAAGGATATAGAATTAATATCAATTAACAATATACACGTATAATACATAACTAAGTTGCTAAATTCGATACATAATTAAGTCGCAAAATTCAATAGATAAATGAAATTCTACAAATACCGAATACAAAACATGTAGTACTTCTCTCGAATTTCTTTTATGTCCAGCCTTCCAAATCGTCGTTCGTTAAATATTTTCTTTTGGATTTGCTAAGGCCTACAAGAAAGATCAAAGTTGACAACAATAATTAATATAACATTCTATAAATAATTTACAAAAGATAATTTTAATACCAATTATTTGGCTTGGCATTTATTTGTGTTTTTGTTGGGTAAGTTAACTAAATTCTTTTAAGGCATTGAACTATAATGCATCTATCAATGTGACCACATCAAAACTGAGTTTGCAAACTCAGTTCGGAAATTGAGTTTGCAAACTCAGTTTTGATGTGATTACCAAAAGCATTTTCACTACCATGTACATACCAAAAGCATTTTCACTACCATGTACACAAACTGCACATGTTTCTAATTTTCTGTAAATGTATTCAAAATAATTGCAATCCATCCTGGTATAAGGTCGTGTATTTACACATGACAAAGTTGAAATGTTGAACGATACAAAAAACCCCAAAAAAATCAGTGTTACTTCGTTTCTTTTACAGTTATAGGTCTGATTAGTTCTGACAAATCAAAACATCAAAATGGACTATAATTAGTTCTGACAAATCAAAACTCTCAATCAAGTCATCATAATTCATGGACTATAATTAGTTCTGACAAATCAAAACATCAAAATGGGGTAGCAGGCACAGCAGCTTCTAGCTGTTGTTGCACAACAGCTACAAGCTGCTGTGGCACAGCAGCTTGTAGCTGCTGTGCAAACAACAGCTACAAGCTGCTGTGCAAACAGCAGCTTCTAGCTTGAGTTTCATAAGCAGAATATAGAATAATGGGCATAAACATGGGTTTCATGGGCATAAACATAGGTTTCATAAGCAGAATATAGAATAAGAGAGTGACGTTGTTGCTTAGTAACATATATATAATTCAGGCAGACTTACGAATAATATTTGGATCCTCCGAAGGAAAACAAACTTGAGTAATGTTTCCACAAATTCGTAAAAAAATTGTTAGGTGGATACTGAAGGGCAAGTATAGACCACTGATCAATTAATTCATTAGGCGAAGATTAATCGGAGCTAGATGTTTTTGAAACATTAAAGTTAAATATGATATATGTATTGTTTACCAAGTCATTCATTCATAGATGTGCTAGTTGAAAACAAAATTATAACAAAAGTAACAGGACCACCACAAAATGCAATCGACATATAATCCAAAACATAATCCAAAACATAATCCAAAGTAACTTATGAAACCAAAAACAAAAGAAGGAAACAAAGACTTTAATAAGTACCTGGATTCAATTTTGGGTCATTGGTAAGAATTCTAGAGAACACTTCAAATTTCCCCATAAATTTAGTGGAATCTTGCCTTGTTTTAGACCTCATCAAGCAAGAAATCACATCTCCATTCCACTCTCCACCCTGTGTACCATTAGAAAGTTTTATATTTTGATCATGATAATAAGTCGACTATTCGGGTATATTATCTATCTTTAACATGCATAGCGTAGACAGTTTAAAGAAGTTTGATCGTATCTAAGTTTATTGATTTATGTAAGTATTAAAAGGGCAAATACTGTGTGCATAGGTGCATACCTTTGTCACCGAAACTTGTTGATCAACAAAATAAACAATTTCGTGTATTAATTTATGATGGTATTTATATAGTTTTTTTCTTGAACACACTTATTTTTATACGAGCAAAAGGAGAAATAAGAAAGAATTGTTTGTACTTGCCTCAAATTGCAAAATCCAGTTGTGTAGGCCAAAGCCAACACCTTTGTGGAAATGATAAGCTGGGGGGCTTCCTTCCAAACACACTGCATATTTTATACCAAAGCATAGGTCTGTATAGATCTATATACCAAACTAACATATGCCGTGTCTGTCAAGTACTTCACAGCAAGTAATCCATGTTTTAAATCAAAATGGAATGCACATAAACAAGAAATCCATGTTTTCACAAAAACTTCTTTAATTTGCGGAAGAGAGGCAAAGGCCGAGGCGGCGGTAGAACAAGGGCGACAACCTTCGAGAAAGTAAAAAAATCAGAAGCCATCCAGATCTTGTTTAGATGGTAAGCATGTTGCTTCCTGATAAAAAGTTGCCTCAACCAGCCCAGCTTGACATGCTCTTGAAGATTCTGCATCCGAGGAACGCACCAGCTTGTAGCTACCCCCATTTCCAGGAATGAACAGAACAGGCACAACACTAACTAAAACATTGGTTTGATAGTATCAGACATATTCAGATGTGATTAGGCAAACTTGTGAACTAGTTAGGAAATTATTCAGGTCAGGTAAAACGTAATACATATGTATATTGTTAACTAAGTTATACAGATTAGGCTAATTAACACTAATAATATGTTTAATCTGATGTCATACCAAGCCACGTCACTGTTTTCTTCTTGCGTCCAACAGCAGATCCCTTCTTCCATCTCCTCTGTTCCCATTCCCATGCTTTAACCATAAACGCTTCTGACTTGTTCCCACGCCTGCTTCCATTTTAATACCACTGCCTTCATTAAAACACTCCCTGCAGACTTCAGCACGCCACGTACGTCCTCCTGCCTGCTGTAGCCATTCAAAACCAAGAATCCCCTCCCTACAATAATAAGAGTTTCACCCCTATAGTTTTGATTTTTGGATCCTCCAATTAGTTTCATATCAATCACATAAAAAAGAACGGATAATCCAAACTTTTCAACAATATAGATAATATAAATGAACAAAAATAAGCACAAACCTGAAAAAGGAGCTGTTGAACTCGAATCTGACCTTGACCTCCTTGCCTCGAAATCGAAATCCTTGTTCCTGCTTTGTAATCAAAATCGAAATCCTGGTTAACGCTGCGAAATCGAAATCGAAACCGAAATATTTCCCTAAATCGAAATCGAAATTTTCCCTAAATCGAAATCGAAATAATTCCCGCTTTGTAATTCATGTTAAGCTGCCGAAATAGTGAAAAGCGTATGGGATGGAAGAGTATAGGGTTACCGAAGAAAACTGATGGGTGTTTACCTTTTTGCCCCCGCGAACCAAGCCTACCAACCCATATAAGCGTTGCCAATAAAAAAAATATAAATTTGTATTTTTGGTAACACTTTTTTAGCATAGCAACGCTTATTATTGTTATTACCCGGCAACACAAATAATTGTTGGCGATTGACAAAAAAAAGGGTTGCCAAATGGCCATTATTGTGTAGTGCCAACCAATAGTTATGCCCAATCTAGATTTAATATTTCAATTTACCCCAAGTTCGCAACAATAACAATTATGCCCCAAAACTTGATTTACATGCCAATTAACCCAAACTTGCGGTTATAATGATGATGCCCCAATATCATTTACCAGTTATACCAACAATTTCAACGAATATGTTATGCCCAATTATTTCACCAAAATAGATTATACCTAAATATCCCCCGTATTCCAATCGTTCGTATTTCGCGATTTCAGCCTAGGTTCGAAGGTAACCCAGGTTCATAAAAGAAAAAGGAAATAGGGGAAGAGAGAGAAGGAGCATAAAATAAGAATAGGCATAAAAATAGGCATGTAACAATAGACCTAATACAGGAAATTTAGATCCAACAAAGATAGATTCTTGACTAAACTGATACAATCATTATCGTAGGAATAAGAATAACATCATGAACCCAAAATGATTATAAACTTGATGTACAACAAAGATAGGCCTGATTTAATCAACAAAATAACCTCTAGGTATGCAAAGACATAGATTCAATAGAAGGACAGGGATAAATCTGAAAAGATTATCTTAAAATCAGGTATAGATCTTGATTCATTTTATTACATGTCAAGATTACAATCAGGTATTCACATCTGAAAATAACGTGAACTTACAGAAAAGAATGGATCTTGTATTCTGGGATCTGATTTCTGAATTTGTAAAGCTAATCCTTTGATGTAGACGTTTGATTCTCTAATTTGTATTTGGTTTGGAGCTTTCTAACTTGATTTCTAGTTTGGGGAAGAATGGTGGCTATTCTAATTTGGAGACGGACGACATGACGGCTTCATGGAATGAAATTATGAGGACTAGTTTTGAGGTTTGAGGTGATTATATAGAAGTTTAGATTAATATGAGCCATTAGATCAACCCAGGAGTAATCAGGCCCATTCAGATCAAAGAGTGCCAACCAGAAATCGCCACATATGCCCTAATGACTCAGAAATCGTCACTAGAACAGGATCAAAAAGGGGTCGACTCCCTACGGGGGGGAGGGGGGAGGGGTCGACAGCTATGTCGACTCCCCAATAGGGGGGTCGACACCGATGTCGACTCCCCCAGGGGGGTCGACACTCCTGAGCGGGAATTCCCGCTCAGGCCGCTGTGACTGAATTTTCGAATTTTGAACCGTTTTGACTCTTAATTATTATTTTAATTTAATTTCTGTTTAAACTTGAAATTTTCTGAACTCCATAACTTCTTTATACGGAGTCCGATTTACGCAAATTCGAGCTCTATCTCAAGCAGAATTTCGAGACGAACGCAATCACGTAACCCTTTCCCTTAATTCTTCTTTTACAATTAAGTATTCTTTAATTCGTTACTTTAATATTCACGGAAAATACGGGGTGTTACATTCTCCCCTCCTTCAAAGGATTTCGTCCCCGAAATCTCTAAGTTAAGAAGAATGTTTATCCTGCCATCCAACATCCATCTACTCAATCATTCAATCACAGGCATCCATTGTCCTTAAAAGGTCTCTAATGCTGTTCATGAACATATGCATAGTGTGTGTATATGTCCTTATCTAATGCAAAATTAGGCGGTCTACTGATTCAGTTGACATCCTTAATGCGAATTATGTTAGTGCCATGAGTCCATCATGTATGCAGTTACTCCTAATCGTATTTTATAACTTCTACATGAGTGCTCAATCATTCATACAAATGCAACATCCATATGATAACACCTCAAGTTTCAATCCATATACAAATACATATATGCATATGCAATATGAAAGTGACTGAGCCGATCTAGTGCCTAATGTGTGTGTAATGCATCTACGAGCAACCACTAGCAACCTCTTGCAACCACTTGCAACCATCAATCATAACATGTTTCAAACACATGCTTACATACATTGGCTTCTACCCAAGGATCGAAGATATGACCTAGAGGATATACCTAAAAAGATAGAAACAAGTATGCATAAAATTCCTAGAAAAAGAGATTAAGGATATACCCTCAAGAAAACGGGTACGATGCACATATCTAGTCTTTAGTCTTCGAAGTCGCATCTTCTTGAGCTTCACTCTATCGTGCTCTAACTATCTTAACTTCATGATTGCGTAGCTTCTTAATTTCTGTTTCCCAAATATAAGTTGGGACTCATCTCACTGTCGCCTTTCGTTCCACCTCTTCTCCTTCTAGTTTACTCGGCACTACAACTTCTGATGTGTCATGCTAACATTCCAAGAACTATCTCTTGAAAATAAACAGATGCTAACCATGTTACCAAGTGTATTTATTAAGGTGACTGGGGGTCTCTTCTCTACTTAACTTATCCATTGCGTCAACTATCTGAGTCTTTTGTGAAGTCCCTATTTGATCCAAAAGCGTAGGTCTTACTCCTAGCGATGCCAACTACTAACTTAACCGAAGGTTTTAAAATCTGAGGCTGATATGTATTCTCAACTTTTCCTTTTCACATAAAGAGGACGTGAAGTCAAGCTTTTTCTTCTTAAGGCATCCGCTACGACCTTACCTTTCCTTCTTACACAAATTGGCGCCTAGTCCCGTGCCGCATGCATCCGTGTATACCGTAAACCTTTTACTACCATAAGGTAAAAGTCAAAACTGGGGCTGTTGAAAGAGCCCTCTTCGATCATTGGAAAGCGACATCACAATCAGTATCCCGAGTAAAGGTTAGATTCTTCCTCGTTAATCCAGTAAGTGGGGCTAATACCTTCGCAAAGTTCTTAATGAACTTCCTATATTAGCCCGTTGGTCCAAGAAAACCTCTTACTTCCATTGCTTTTCTTGGAACTTTCCAATCTTGGATTGTCACTACCTTTTCAGGATCCACCGCTATCCCTTCCTTAGAGACTATGTGTCCTAAAAACCTCACTTCTTTCCTCCAAAAATGGCATTTGGAGGACTTAGCCTTAAGCTGATGCGCTTGGAGGGTATTCGAGACTTCCCTTAGATACAAAGCATGTTATTCCCCACTCTTAGAGAAAACCAAAATATCATTTATGCACAGCGAAGTGAACCATCCGTTTTTCCCTTGGAGTCATGTGTTGTACAGGTAATGCAACTAGCTTTGCATTGTCAACTAAATATATGCGGAAGTCTATCTCGCGTTTTAGGGGACAAATACCTAACTTAATCAAAAACGTCTGCGTACTCATGGACTATTCTAACGGATCGCAAATCGTCGATATATGCATCAAGTGATTCTAGGTAGTTAAGCCAATCTGATCCCTTAGGATCGCACGAAATCTCGAGGGTGTTCCCGAGGCAAGTCAAAAATCTAACTACCCTCCTTTCACAATTTCTAGCTAGCCAATCCATGCCTAGAATCAACCCATAGCCCATGAAACCAAAAACATAAGCATAACACTTAAACTTATTACTTAATATAGCTATTCTCAAATCCTTACAAACCAAAAATGAGCCAAATCACCAATAGGATTTGAGACAATAATGGGATCCTCTACCCTACTAGTACTAAGGTGCAGAGACTCAACTGTGGAAGCAGATAGAAAAGAATATGAAGCGCCAGAGTCAAACAAAGTTCAAAAAAAAAGAAAATCAAACTTTCAACAAAAACATTTCTATCTCTCTCCTGTCCTGGTGCCATGAGAGCACGAACCAGTCCTCCAGAAGTAGGTCCTGTCCACTGCCCTTGCCCTTGTCCTTTGGGCAATCCTTGATAAGATGCCCTGCTTCACCACTTGTCTTCTTCTTCCTACAATTAAATAACCCGCTTTACCACAGAAAAGACACTTCCTCTTGTCGCGAGATCTATTATTTCTTCCACCCTCCTTATATTCCAATCCCTCGTTTGTAATTCTTCCACTTTGGCCTCTTTCTTTTCACCTTTCTCCTTCTGCGTGGATTAAGCCATATCACCAGCTTCTTATCCTTGGGCTTGTGCTCCTTGGCCCAAACTCCCTTATTCTCATCCTTACTATCCTTGTGTATCTTGTTGACAAGTGCTTCGAAACTACCTCCATCGAACGACAACCTATAAAGCTTGAAAGAAGATTAGCCGCAGGTGAAGCTACTGCGGCTACAGATGGAGGTTGGGCACTACTTCGCCCTCGACATTTCGTATGCCTACGATACTATGGCGGAAAGAAAGGAAGAACAGATTCAAATAGAAAACTGAAAGATAGCGCTCAGTCGGAGACGCTTTTATGGCTTTAGGGAATATTCCTATCAAAAACAATACTTTTCTTTAAAAAAACGCTTCTTTAAAACATGTTTTTGTAAACATTTCTTTATAAAAATACTTTTGGAAACAGTTTTCAAAATCCTTTTTATCTGTTCTGGTAACCTTCAGCTCTGATACCACATGTAATACCCCACCTCAATTAAGGTCACTCTCACAGGGAATGCGTTAACTTCAGTGGAGCATCATATGTGTATAGAACAGATAAATTTCAAAACAGACAAAATTTATACAACGGAAAATAAATTAAACTTTTCTTTATTGATAAAATAGCTTGAACAAAGATTGTTTTTCAACACCAAAACACCAATACCCATTACAACAAATCATTTATCTTGTTTGACAAAATAAAGAAGCATAAAATGACCATGGTATTCCCCAATAAAGCATGAGCCAACCATAGCTGTGGAAAAGGAGAGTTCAGAGCTATACATCAACTATCTTCGAGGTTGGGAAGAAAACTGAGCTAAGTGGTAATATTCCCTCCCTGTGAACATGAGGGGGAGGGGAAACATAAGAAAAGAGGCGAAACAAACTAGGTCAGACCTAAGTCTGGTAAGTCCAATGATTTTCAACATGTAGATAGGTAAAAGCATCATGACATGAATAAAATGGATACAAGACATAACCATGATTATAAACATAGCAAGAAAACAAATGATGAGCTCTAGATATGACAAGGTACACAAGATAAACAGGATATGATGGTTGCGCTTCTAATTATTAAGATATTTCCTACACCGCACAGTTCGATATGACAAGGCAAGATACACTGATTGTGCTTCGGTTCTTTCTCTGATTTCATATTTTCTCTGCACCACCCAACTAGCATCCTAACTAGTGTCTTTTGTAGAATTATTTGTATTCCCTACTAGTGTCCCAACTAGTATCCTGTGTTAAATAATAAGGTGATCCCAACCTCACAATTGTGGTAGCCTTCAGGTGTACATCTAGCATGAGGATCTTACCACAGTCAGCCTAATTGCCATGGATATGTTAGATATAGCCTTACTACCCTATCGATCAGGTCCCTAACTCGTATGTATTCATTACTTGTGTCATTCGGCCCCGCTTGTATGTAGATACCTGTGCTGGTCCCACCATGAGGTGTATCAATTCCTATGGTGGCAACCCGACACAAATTTAAGATGCACAGTGTATATAACTGATGCCCAGTGCCTGCTTTTCCCGCTTCGGAACACGTGCACGCCCATACTCCGTCGAGACCTACACTGCTGCACCACCCGCCGCAATTTTGACCGCTTATAACCAGTCCAGTAATCGTGCCCCACCCTGCCTAGTTCAAGGTACCATGATACATCTATGTGGGTTACTGCTGAAATGAGTCCCCGTTACTAGGGTTTCCTAATCAACATGTTATAATGGTTAAATGTTACCAATTTAACTTAACCCCACCCATTTGCTTAATTAACATGTTGTACTGGTTAAGTGTTGCCTATTCATATGTTACTTAACCTTCCCACTGATTCACGCACGTTTATATAATGGTTAAGTTTGTGGGCCTATATATATTAATACTGCCCACTTACCCAAGACTTACTTAACCGTTCCCCTTATCAAGTCCATACGTATTATTGGTTAAGCTTGCCTTAACCCTATCCACTTTGAAATATTGGTTAAGTGTCATCAATAAATTCAAGTTAACTTAACCCACCCATTCATCATGTTGTATTGGTTAAGTGTCGTCAATCCAGTCGAGTTAACTTAACCCACCCACTTGTCATGTTACCTTGGTTAAGTGTTGCCTTCTTGTGTTACTTAACCCTACCACATATCATGTTATATTGGTTAAGTGTTGCCCTCTTGTGTTAACTTAACCCTACCACACATCATGTTGTATTGGTTAAGTGTTTCCTATTAACTTAACCATGTTCATTCATCATGTTATATTGGTTAACTTAACCCTGCTCACTTGTCTAATTAACATGTTATAACGGTTAAATGTTCTTAATTAACTTAACCCCACCTTCTTGTCTAATTAACATGTTATAACAGTTAAGTGTTCTAAATTTACTCAACCCCACCCACTTGTCTAATTAACATGTTATAACGGTTAAGTGTCTCTTATTCATATGTTGCTTAAACTTACCATTCTTAGCATGTCTGTTTATTAGCATTAATTTATTCATTAATGCCTTAACCTCTCACATTAGAACTGTTGTTTGCGGTTGCTTGATGTGCCGGGCGGTTCCGGGCAGACTTCTACCACAAACTCTTTCTAACCTCAGGTTGGGCTAAATACGTTAACCTCTCACATTAGATCTATGTTGTTGCGGTTACTGGATGTGCCAGGCGGTTCCGGCCAGTTTTACACCACAACTCAATCTAACCTCGGGTTATGCATGTTCATCTTTTAGCCAGTTTACATATTTACCATACATGTCCAAGTCTAGATTTTATATGCTAATTATCCCAATTTTACAAAACTAGTCATGTTTCAATTCTCAAGTTATGCCCAACAAATTGGATTACAAGTTATTGATCAAAATAGGCTACACCCAATCTTTCCAAATTTGCAATAATAGTCATGCCCCAAAATCAGAATATACATTATGTTTGGCATCCCAACCAATAGTTATGCCCACTCTAGATTTAATATTTCAATTTACCCCAAGTTCGCAACAATAACAATTACGCCCCAAAACTTGATTTACATGCCAATTAACCCAAACTTGCAGTTATAATGATAATGCCCCAATATCATTTACAAGTTATACCAACAATTTCACCGAATATGTTATACCCAATTATTTCACCAAAATAGGTTATATCCAAATATCCATTGTATTCCAATCGTTCATATTTCACAATTTCAGCCTAGGTTCGAAGGTAACCCAGGTTCATAAAAGAAAAAGGAAATAGGGGAAGAGAGAGAGAGAGAAGGAGCATAAAATAAGAATAGGCATAAAAATAGGCATGTAACAACGGACCTAATACAGGAAATTTAGATCCAACAAAGATAGATTCTTAACTAAACTGATACAATCATTATCATAGGAATAAGAATAACATCATGAACCTAAAAGGAATATAAACCTGATGTACAACAAAGATAAGCCTGATTTAATCAACAAAATTACCTCTAAGGCATGCAAAGACATAGATTCAATAAAAGGATAGGGATAATTCTGAAAAGATTATCTTAAAATCAGGCATAGATCTTGATTCATTTTATTACATGTCAAGATTACAATCAGGTATTCACATCTGAAAATAACGTGAACTTACAGAAAAGAATGGATCTTTTATTCTGGGATCTGATTTCTGAATTTGTAAAGCTAATCCTTTGATGTAGAAGTTTGATTCTCTAATTTGGATTTGGTTTGGAGCTTTCTAACTTGATTTCTATTTTGGAGAAGAATGGTGGCTATGCTAGTTTGGAGATGGACGGCATGACAGCTTCATGGAATGAAATTATGAGGTCTAGGGTTGAGGTTTGAGGTGATTATATAGAAGTTTAGATTAATATGAGCCATTAGATCAACCTAGGAGTAATCAGGCCCATTCAGATCAAAGAGAGCCAACCAAAAATCGCTACATATGCCCTAATGACTCAGAAATCGTCATTGGAACAGGATCAAAAAGGGGTCAACTCCCTACATGGGGGGTCGGCACCTATGTCGACTCCCCTTGGGGGGGTCAACACCCCTGAGCGGGAAATTTCCCGCTCAGGCAGCTCTGATTGAATTTTCGAATTTTGAACTGTTTTGACTCTTAATTATTATTTTAATTTAATTTCTGTTTAAACTTAAAATTTTCTGAACTCCATAACTTCATATGGAGTCCCATTTACGCAAACTCGGGCCTATCTCAAGCAGAATTCCGAGACGAACGCAGTGGCGTAACCCGTTTCCCTTAATTCTTCTTTTACAATTAAGTATTCTTTAATTCGTTATTTTAATATTCACGAAAAATACGGGGTGTTACATGGAGTTCTTATTGGACTATAGTCATGTGTTATAATTTGCTTAGTATTCATGATGTACATAAGGATTAGTTACTTTGTATTTTTTTTGCTATTTATAGCATATAAATTTGTTAGAATTTTGTGGAGTAAATTTTTTTTGGAACATTGAATGGTAATTAGAATTTTTTATCCATGAGATAATGGTTTTCTTATTTTTAGGTAGTTAATTTTTATTATGTCATTTCAGAGTAGGAACAAATTCCTAGGTCACGACATAATTTAATAAGTGTTTGTTCATTTAAAGGTTTAGTAAATATATCTGTTATTTGATTCTCGATATTTACATATTATAGAGTTATAGTCCCTTTTTCTACATTGTCACGTAAAAAATGGTGTCATATGTCTATGTGTTTAGTTCTAGAATGGTTAACCGGATTCAAGTTTGTGGAACTTGTATTGTTACAATAAATTGGTGATTTATCAATGATCTTTCCGTAATTGTTTGTTGCATATACATTACCTGTGCACATGTTAGGGCAGCTGAAATATATCCGGCTTCGCATGTTTGATAATGATACGCAATTTTGTTTTTTTACTAAATCGTGAAATTAAGGATTGTCCTATAATATGACACATACCACTGGTGCTTTTACGATATTTTTACATCCACCGAAATCAGCATCGCTATAGGATACTAATTCGAGAGATAAACCTTTAGGATAAAACATAGCATAGTCTCTTGTATTAGATAAATATCGTAGAATTCTTTTAACCACATGTCGATGAGATTCCTTTGGTCTTGCTTGAAATCTAGCACATAAACATACGCCTCAACATAATATCGGGTCTACTAGCCGCTAAGTATAATAAAGAACCTATCATACTTTGATATATTTTTTCGTCAAAATCTTTTCCATTTTCATCCTTTTCTAAATGAACACTAGTACTCATAGGTGTTGGTTTACTTAATGTTTTCTCCATACCAAAACGTTGTAATAAATTGCTACAATATTTTTCTTGATGAATAAAAATTCCATTTTCAAGTTATTTTATTTCTAAGCTTAAGAAAAATTTTAATTCACCCATATGTGACAATTTAAATTTGTTTTTCATTATATTTGAAAATTCGATACATAGATCTTCATTATTAGAGCCAAAAATAATGTCGTCAACATACATTTGTACAACCAAAATATTGTTACTTTCTCTTTTAATAAAGGGAGTGGTGTCTGTCTTTCCAATTTGAAAACAGGATGATATTAAATGATTCTTATGTTTTTCATACCAAGCTCGAGGAGCTTGTTTTAAGCCATAAAGAGCTTTATTAAGTTTGAAAACATGATTATGGTATTTTTCATAAACAAAAAGCGTTGGTTGTTTTACATATACATTTTCTTTAGTAAAACCATTTAAAAAATCGCTTTTAACATCCATTTGACATAATTTAAATTCATGATGGCACGCAAAAGCTAATTAAGTTCATATAGCTTCTAATCTAGATACAGGTGCAAATGTTTCATCATAATCAATCCCTTCTTCTTGATTATACCCCTGAGTTACTAAGCGTGCTTTATTTCAAACTATATTTCCATTTTCATCTGATTTATTTTTATATATCCATTTTGTTCCAATAACGGATTGATTATCCGGTCGTGGAACTAATTCCCATACGTTATTACGTTCAAATTGATTTAATTATTCTTGCATTGTTAATATCCAAAAATCATCATTTGCGGCTTCTTTACAGTTTTTGAGTTCAAAAGTTGAAATAAAAGCAATATGACTCATTTGGTTTAACTGATGTCGTGTTGATACTTTGTATTTAAATCTCCAACAATATTATTTGAAGGATGGTCTTTTAAAATACGAGGAGGTGGTCTCAACAAATTTGATTCATTATTTGAAATTGTATTATTTTCAGTAGATTGCATCATAACTTCTTCTTCATCATTATTTTTATTAGTTAATAAGTTTTCATCAAAAATTAGTTCTTTTAATAAAAATTCTATATGATTTACTACGATCCAAATACCCAATAAATATTCCTTCATCGGGCTTAGGATCAAATTTTCCTAGATTATATTTAGTGTTTAATATAAAAAATTTAGATCCAAAGGTTCTAAACTATGAAACTTTGGGTTTTATTCCAAAAAATAGTTCATAAGATGTATTTTTAGTCATAGGTCGTATTGTTATTCGGTTCAAAAGATAGCAAGCTATTGCAATGGCTTTATCCCAAATATATTTTGTTAAGTTGCTGCCACTTAAAAGTGTATGCGAAAATTCTTGTATTGTATTAGTTTTCCTTTCTACTAAGCCATTTTGTTGTGGTGTAGGAAGAGAAGAAAATTTGTGACTTATTCCTTTCTTTTCAAAAAAATTAGTGAGTAAATCATTTTCAAATTCGTCGTCGTGATCACTCCTAATATTTTTTTATTTTTAAATCCATTTGAGTTTTAATTCATTTGCGAAAGATTTTAAACATACTAAAAGTATCACTTTTATGTTTTAAGAATAATGTCCATGTATATCTAGAAAAGTCATCAACTATTACAAAAACTACTTACTATGATTTATTGATCTTACTTGAATCGGACTAAATAAATCTAAATGTAAAAGCTCTAACTTTTGTTTTGAAGAAAAAAAAATTTCTTGGATTTAAACGAACTTTTCTTTAATTTGCCAAATTGACAAGCATCGCATAAATTATTAACTTTATAATTTATTTTAGGTAATCCTTTAACTAATTCATATTTTGCTAATTTATCATTTATTAATATATTTGAAATTAACATGACAAAATCATTTGTGTCATAACCAAGGGTCATCATGATTTACAGTTAAGCACAAGTCAGAATTTTGTTTAGTGTTGACACCAAAAATTGGCACAACACCCAAAGAATGAATTTGTAGGGATATAAATGATGACAAATAAATTAAAAATGTAGAAAAGAGCAATCACACACAGATTCATAGTGGTTCGACGTTAACGAGCCTACGTCCATTTTATAATTCTTCTTATATTAAATAATAATCAACTACGGTCGAATAGTTGATATAATCAGAGAAAAATGCCAATAGACCAAAAGTTCATTCTTCTGTGTCCAGAAAGTGTATATATAGGTGATTCAGTGCTTGAGTTGGCAGGGATACGTGCCACTTGATCCTAGTTAATCGGGGGGGGCATGAAGAAGTGTTCTAGTCCCCAAGAATCGACATGATTTGAACAGATATCGATGGGTGGGAATCAACCCAATCTATTCGGACGGCTTGTATTGATTCATGCAGAATGTGAGCTACTCTTTAGGTAGATATGTTGCGTTGGATTGGGTCTGTTCTGAATCGGTCGGTCTGGCCAGTGTTAATTCCGGCTAAGGTCTCTTTAAGACAGGTCCGTGACTCCCATGGACCTTGATGGTCTTGCCAAAAGGGCCATCAACACTTTGCCCCACAAAGTATGCCACGTTGGAAACGAGGCATGCTTTGTGATTACTTGCTCAGCTACTTGTCCACATGGACCAAAATTTCACCTATAGGTCGGCTTGAAATATCCTATCATGAGTCTCATAAACCAAAGTTGACTTATCGAATGCCTTGGAAATCCACACTGGATCAGGTAATAATGAAGCTCTACGTCACACGTCTATTCGGTTAAACTTGGCGTGTTATTGGATTGACACATCGGCTGATTCTGAAGCAGGGGTCATGTCATCTGCATACGAAGAGTCTTCCTGTCATATTATAAAATGACGACTCACTTTTATTTTTTTACTTTTTACCACAACTCAGTTTACTGCTCTTTAAGCAAAAGATTGAGGAGTCTTCTTCATCTGCGATCAATATTACATCTTCTGTTACTTCTTCAAGTATGAATAGATTTCTCCTTATTATCCATCAAATACAATTTAATGTAATTTCGCATACAAACATTCTGTTTTTTAATCATAATTTGTGCTCCATATAGTCCATGATCGGAATCGCCAGCACCGAGTTGTCGGAGTCAGCAGCGAGCTGTTGTTGGTGGTGATTCTGATACCATCATGGCAAATTTTAAATGTATCATAACTATTATCTTGAAATGCTACGAAGAAGGAGACGCATCCTGCCTTTTCAAAATGTCATGTGTTTCAAGGCATCATTATTCCCTTGGACATATGGAAATGTTTAAAAGGGCAGCAATAAGGGTATGTGCAGGTAATGATGGCTATTTTCGTAAAGCCCGATACATAAGGACAAAAATGATCTTATGATTTGTTGTCTATCGGAATAGCACTGTAGGATAGAATTAATTGCTTCTAAAATAATTTCTGATTCTAGCGTGATAAGATATATGGTCAATTTTATTTTTCTTCCTTTTTTAGTGGTTATTTATTTTTTATTCAAGCATGCCTTTTACTGATGGTTGTCTTGCGTACAGGTCATTTACAATGGTAGAGGCACGAGGTATTGGCAAACGAGGATCCGGTAAAGGCAACGAATCATCCACCCCAATTACAGTGGGTAGCACTCCTTAGTCTTTAGCCAGTTCTAAATCTTATTCGGACGCTGAAACCCAAGGTGGGTCGACACAATCGTCCCCTATCCCCGAGACAATAGTAGAGTCAAGCGGAACAACGGCTGTACCAGCAGCTCCCGACACACTTCCAAATGCGCCGATCCTGAAAATTCCCCCAGACACTCATGAAAGCGCAATGACTCTTAAGCAATTGCAGAATATATCCGCTAAGCACAACATCCCTTGGGGAAATGTCCATCTTCCTATGGAACATAATCGACCTCACAATCCCTTAGAAGGTTATATGGCGTTGTCTCGTCCCATGTGTACCGTTGGAGTCATCCCCTCTTTCCTCTGTTTATTGTTGACTTCCTAGGACGAATGAACTTGGCTCCAATACAATTTCATCCGATCGCTTATGGCCACCTGCTATTGTTACGTTATCTAAACATGAGGTATCTGGGTCACCCTCGGACCTTCGATGACACACTCTTCTTTTTCAGTTTCAAGCATAACGGAAAGAACTCCCCCTCCTATCTTTATTTTGAGGCTACCCATGATTGGAAAATTATTGAGAAAATTTTGAGCAAGGTGGTGGATATAAAGCATAATTAGTTTTACATTAATAAGTAGCAGGGGTGTGCTTGTCATTAGCTTCGATGCAGTAAGTTTTCCACTTTACTCGTCATGTTTGTAATGAAAATTCTTATGTCGACTGTTTCTTTTGCAAGAGAAAAGATGAAAAGGCCTAAGGGGGGAGTATTTGAAGAACGCTACAATAAACTGTCCAAGTTGTCACTTAAGCCACGAAAGTTTTGGAATTGTCTGACCGGCGCTCATCTACATTGATACGACCATCTTATTAAGAATAGAACACTGGGGCCTCGGAAAAAGGGATCTTCTTCGATGACACCTAGCCGGAAAGGAACATCCGAGGATACACATGCAGCGCCCCTAGTCGGGGAATCTTCTGTCCATCCCTCGTCCGAAGGAAAAAAGATATCTCGCCCACCGGGAAAGGTCTATCCTCAAAAGGTTGATCTGAGAGGCTGACCGCCTAAAGAGGCAAAAGAGTTCTTCTATGAAAATTATGGAGGTTCAAGAGAGGTTAGTTGAGGGAGACCCTGGAGAACGTGGTTCAATGGGATATGAGGCTAGGAAAGATCCTTCTCCCATTCGTGGCCCATAGAAGGAGGAGGTGACATCCCCTTTTTATGGAATAAAGGATCTGAAGATGCCCGACACCATTTTTTCTTCACAAAATTTGGATCCTGATAAATTTCTTCGCCGCCAAGTCCAGGAAAGTTTCTGCCTCTGTCGAGCCTACAAACACTAGAGGTATAAGTCAAACTCCATTATAGGGTCGACCTAAGTACATTTTCACACAGCATCAGCATTGCACGCCACATCACCATTTTCTTTTCTGTAAATTTAGTATTGAGTACATTTATTTCAATTATTTTTCTCAGTGTAATGAACACCAAGTTTTATCATGATCTTTTCGTCTTCCTATCTATGGATGAAGGGTCTGTCAAATTGGCGTTGCAACAAGTCGGCAGGGTGACGAAGAGGGAGACGGCGATCCCAAGAAGAAAAAGAAAGTAGAGAAAGAAAAATAGAAAAAGAGTCGAGAGAGAGAACAACAAAGGAAAGGAGACCAGGGGAAGAATAGGCGGATACACGAGGAGGAAGAGGAAGATGGGAGTAAGTCCAAAAGAAGAAAGGAACACGGTTCTCATGAGCATCGATTTTTTTCCCGCACTTAGGGTAAAATCCCTAGGGAAAGTAGTCGAGCCAAACATTCTCGGTCCATCCTAAGTCGTTCCAGGCTCCCAGTCGACCCCGAAAAGCGTCCTCAAAAGTCGTCCTCTCTGGTTAAGGAAAGGGCATTTGCCGACCGAATCAAAGAGCTAGAAGAAGCCTTTCCTGACCTCGTTTTTACTAGAATTGAGCCTGCCCCGAGCTTCAGCTATTCTCACCAAGTTTCCGCCATCATATCTGAACTAACATTGATTATGCCATATCCCAGTATGACGAAATGCACGCATATACCAAACAAGTATGCGAGGCAGTAAAGAGCAAGTCGATAGAGATTGCCAGTCTAAGGAGGGAACTTGAAAGCGACAAGGGGACTTCCGTGTTCCTAGAAAAATGATTGGGAGAAAGTGAAAAGGCCTCTAAGGATCTAAAGACTCGGCTCCAATCAAAGAGCCACAAATGTGATTCTTTGAAGATCGAGGTTGACCAATTGAAGAGTGAGAAAGGTAGACTAGACCTATAAGTGCAAAACCTCAAGGACCGTCTTGACTTGGCTGAGTTAGACAAGAATCGGGCCGAAGAAAACACTGCTCCTGTAATCGAGTCATCCAATAACCTTCGGATTCAACATGAAATTAATGTTCAGTCGATCAAGGCCAAACATACTATGGAGATGACCAATGCAAAGAAAAATTTTGTTGGCTAAGTTCTTATATACATTGCGAGGGTCCTTCATTACAGGAACCTGGCATGGATTAGAGATTATCAGAAGATATTAACTGATACACGGAAAGTTTTTGTGAAGGCAAAGATGGACGCAGCTGGGCTACAACCAGTAAACGAAGAGGCTTTAATAACCCGATTTTTGTGTGAGGACGAACGTGCGGTGTTGGCTGAAGGGAAGAAAAAGGAGAAAAAAGAAAAAGATGTCAAGCAATACAAAGCAAAGGGGACGTCAGTCCCCGAAGAAGATGTTGGTACCAGACGGGTTAAGACACCCCTTCGTTCTTCCAAAAACATGGAAGCTGGTTCGACTTCTGTCTTCCCTCCAAACCCATTTAGGGTTATGGAGGAAGACCCGACCAGATCCAATACCAGAGGTAAGCATGTTGTAACACCCCGAATTTTTAACAACACTAAATGAGGATAAATTAAATAATAATTAATTTAACATTTAGAACTAAGGTAAACGGACTATGCCATTGCTTCCGTCTCGAAATTCTTGTCAAGATAGACATTTGGTTTGCGTAAAACGGACACCGTATGAAGAAGTTATGAGGGCTTTAAGTTTGTATACACGTAGAAAAATTATATATATGTATATATATATATATATATATATATATATATATACGCATGAGTCAGAGATAGGTCAGAATTTTATCCAGAACAGTTCGAATTTGAAAAATTCGATAAGGTGGCAAAAATCCCGCTCTAGGGGGTCGGCCCCCTAGGGGTGTCGACCTAGGGGTCTACCCCCCTTAAGGAGTGTTAACCCACCCCCAGGGGTGTCGACACCCCTAGGGCTGACTTGGCACTTGGTTTCAGCGGGTCTGGAAGCTACATATATGTGTCCAATTCTCCTATTTTCTTTATTGGAAATCATGGAGGCCATATGCTGCCGGGATGCGAACTGAGACGAAACTGTTTTCTACAACAACGTACTTTGCAAGTCAAATTCAGAAATTCAAGATCCATTCTTTTTCAATTCTCTAAACCTAACGCTGTGCGAATCTAGTTGCTTTTAGGTTTGAATGGATAAAAATAGATTGTGATAGACTATGAATTGGATATGATGTAAACCATGAATCTATGCTATTGTTAAACCCTATGCTATGTCGTGATAGATCTATTTCTCTAGATATAATGCAATTGTGGTTATTTTATTATGTCACATATGTGGATCTTGTCTTGCAACTATATTGCGGTGAATGTAAATTTGTTAATTTGGACAGTTGTAACATTGATTAGATCTAGTTCTTTATGTAAAGTACCTTTCACCTGTCATATTATGGTCAATTTAGATATGTTGTAAACTTGACATGTGAATCCATCTTTAGATCTAAACATGCTACTATGTCACCCTAGTTATGCTAAGATCTAAATAGTTGGACATCTAAATAATTAAGATCTCATTATGCTTGCTTTGACATCATAGTAATTGCAACAAGTTCATCAGTTTTATGCTTATATGTCCACCCTATCACCATGCTAGTTTATGTTTATGCCAAGTTATGTTGAAACTATCATCTTTGTCATATTCCCTTTTCATTGTTATGTCTAGGCTACTTTATAACTTAGGTGCCGCCAAAATACGTGCGAATACGTTAGTTAGGAAATAAGGAAAAGGGATTAGAATTGGCATAATTTATATGATATTTATGTGAATTGGACATATATTTCAAATGGGGAAAAATAAAAATAATCACCTATAATGACATAGGTAGATTTGGATTAAAAAAATGGAATGTCTAGTAATTACAATTAGGAACTGTAATTTAACTTATGACATGAGGTTAGGTTGCATTAATGGTGGAAGTCTGCCGGGATCCGACCGACATATCCAGCAGCCACTAATGTTGAACCTAATGTGAGAGGTCTAAGTGCACAAATGTGGATCGGGCTAAGACACGAGGTTAGACCCAACTGTGGAATAAGACTGCCCGGACCCGACCGGCATATCCAGCATCCACAAGTTGTAGGCCTAATGTGGGAGGTCTAGCCCATTATAACAATAATTGGACATGGTAATGAATTGGACTACTTAACCTAATTTAACCATAAGGATTGTATGATTATGAACTTAAGTTAGGGTTAAGTAAAACTGGATGGATAGTGGGCGGGTTAAGTAAATTAGAGGGGGTGGTTGAAATATATATATATATATTTATATATGTATTTGTATATATATAGGCCCACGAACTTAACCCAATAAGGTTATGTAATTAAAGACTCCTAGTGGTATACATAACCGGTGGAAAATATAATAAAGTTATGTAAGCAAAGACACCCTTTAGGGTAAGCATAACCGGTATAGGGCTATGTAATTAAAGACACCTAGGGGTATACATAGTCAGTGAAAAACCTAGTGGAGATACAAGACAAAGGGGATAGCTTGTATCATGTTGTTTGGGACCCATTTCAGTTAGTAACCCGGATAGGGGTGTAAATCGGTCGGACCGGACCGGAGTGAGGTATGTTCAGTTTCTGTCCTAAAAAAAATCGAACCGAGCACGGACCGGACCAAATTTTTTCTCGGACAAATTTCGTTGTCCTAATTCGTGTCCTAAATAAAATCGGTCGGACACGGACACGGACACGATCGGACTAGTCGGACTCGGTCGGACATGGCTATTTATATCACATTTTGTACATTTTACTAGATTTTCTCTCTACTATACGACGAATTTCAAATAATTCGGACGAATTCGGACGAGCCCGGACCGGACATGATTTTTTCTCGTACAAATCTTGTTGTCCTAACTCGTGTCCTAAATGAAAATCGGACGGACTCGGACGGACGTATTTCGGTCACGGACACGAACGGACGTCGGACATTCGAACAAAATTTACAGCCCTAAACCCGGAGTAGGAATCAAATAATGTACCCTGTACTAAGCGGAGAAGGGGCACACTTACTGGCTGATTATAAGAGATCCAAACGAGACGAACGGTGTGGATGGCGCAAACCGACTGTGACGACCCCAAACTTCCACGAGTGAAAGCCGGAGAAATCATTTTTGGAATACAACATAAATACAATAAAACAGAACACAGATACAATATAGCAAAGGAGATTCATAGAGTAATAACATTATAGCAGCGGAAAAATATAATGTCATCAATCACAGAAATTCCACAGTCACAGAACTAAGATTATTACAACAAGTTTGCAGAAAAGAAATAAGTTTGATGTCTAAAAAGAAGAGAAAAGATGCCAACAGAAACAAAAAGTCTTCAAGCTCCAAGCCATCACCTCTTCTCCCACGCAGAATCCAAGAGAGAGAAAATAAGCAGCTTCAAAGAAAACTCCAAGCAAAGAATGAACCTGTCTACTTGGCTGCCCGTGTAGAAGAGAGGGCACCCAAGTTTGCAAAAAGGTGAAACAAACTATGGGTCAGTCGTGGGACTGGTGTGAGAATTCTTAAATAGATTTACTCGTACTAATAAGGCAAATCCAAAGACCACGCCGCTAGCGCGGAACGGGTTGTACCAATGGATTGCCGTGCATAACTACAGTGTCATAATAAATGATTAAATAAGTCGTCAACAACGCAATGTCTTTTGAAAAATGGAACCACCATAAGACTCAGGTCCCATCACACAATGCAACGCACACCAAGAGGATAGAGTTTTACCTTATGGTGGTTAAACATGCTAAATACGCCAAATACGTAACTAATACTATTATTAGTGTATATGTTTTAAAACAATTCAAAGCAATGTATTAATCCTAGGAAGCATAGGTACCATATATTATGCCTCCAATACTAGTAATACAATCAAATCCGTCGGGGTCGTATTGGAAATTTGGGTTTCCATCATGAGTCCAGGCTAGGGAGGACTCCTTACCGATTCGAGACGCTCTAGTTAACGTCTCAGGATTACCCGCAGTTAACCCTTGGATCCTGCAGGGCCGGTCCTCACATACAGCTTAGAGGATTGGCAATTCCTAAGCACACGTTTCCCGGTCCTATAGGACCTATCCGAGGCGCCTCATTTCATCATCCTCCAAAAGTAAAATGACTACTAACTAGAAAGAAACGTGCTACTTTCCCTGCGTTCCCTTCCCCCTTTTTAGACTCTACCGGTTTGTGAGGCTCGTGAAGTCATGTTCTTCATACCACAAGGTTCTGCTTTTCAACAAGAAACCCTGATCATTGCATCTTAGTATGCCACACCGTCACTCCATACCGTACTATTGATCGCCCGTCACTATATAAACGGGTGTTAAGTAGAGAATAAATTCTCTACCACCAATCGTTTATATATTAACTGAAAATCAACAACATAATATTTTGTGGGGTACGATGTCAGACACACTATCCATTTATACCCATGCTCTAGGTCTGAACTAGGGTCAAACCCGTGAAATCAACACGTACGTTTGGGCAATTACCCCGACCCTTGAATTGGGAGCAAACCAATTCAGAGTCTTGATCGTTGTCCATTCGAGGGGAGATTTACGGTCTTCATGCGCCGTCTTCATACTTGAATTCTTGGAATCGTACGATCATTTGGAATGGGATTGACCCGGACTTTCCAAATAATCTCGCATTCATATATTTTGAGAAAAACATATTTCATATCGTTATTTTATTTTATAACGAGTAATTCTTGCCTTAATTATTTTAATATAATTAATTTCCTTATTTAACGACGCTTCAGGTCAAGGGCGACCTTGGCGCTGTTTTCAATCAATTTTGTTATTCACTTTCCTCAAAATCTAACCGTTGGATTTTAGCGTAGCATATATCGTTGGAAAGATATTTCCAAGACGGTCCTAACGGTTTCAGTTTTGGGAAAATCCGACGGTCGGATCTTCCGGTATATTCGTTTAAAAGTTCGATTTCAAAACGCGAACTACTGCGTTCGATTCGTTATATTTTAACTATATATATATATAAATATATATAAATACATTAGCTCGTTTAACTCATCGTCCTTACTTACATCTGCCTTTTCTTTATCCTTTAACTTCTTTAACTTACATGAAAATGTATTTCATAATTAGGCGGTGAATTGTTCTTTTTATTTTATTTTCATTTTATACTTTATAATTCACATTTAAAAATGTAAATTATAAAACTTCATTCCCATTATTTCTTTTCCTATTTCATTATGAACAATGAACATTTTTCCATGGTGTAAACTCTCTTTATACATTATAAATAATGTAAATCCTTTCCTCCATTTCATTTCTTTTTATTTAACATTAAAAATAATGTTAATTCTTACATACAGTTTCATTTTTTTATTTCAACATTAAAATAATGTTAATTCCTGCACAAAGTTTCATCTCTCTTATTTAACATAAAATAAATGTTAATTCTTCCTACGGGGTGAATTCTCTTTTTTATTTACATTATAAATAATGCTTATTATCTTACAATACAAATTCTCTTTTAATAAACATTATAAATAATGTATATTTACATGACATGCATTTTCTATATTGTTGACATGACAAAATATTATTTTCCATACAATGCATGTCTTATTTTAACATAACAAAAATATTCTTTTACCTACAATGCATTTATTATTTTCTAACGTAACAAAATAATAGTTTCATACAATGCATTTCTATTTCTCTAACATGACAAAATAATATGTTATGCAATGCATTTCTATTTCTAACATGACAAAATATTATATTCATACAATGCACTTCTATATAACGTTCTAACTTGACAAAATATTATTTGCATACAATGCATTTTTTCTTCTATTTTGACAAAAATAATATGCTATGCATACAATGCATTTTTTCTATTTTGACAAAAATAATATGCTATGCATACAATGCACTTTTTCTATTTTGAATAAAATAATATGCTATGCATACAATGCACTTTTTCTATTTTGACAAAAATAATATGCTATGCATACAATGCACTTTTTCTATTTTGACAAAAATAATATGCTATGCATACAATGCACTTTTTCTATTTTGACAAAAATATAGTTCATTAACATACTATGCTATTTTTAATAATGAACAAAATATAGTTCATTAACATACGATGCTTTCTTATTTTGATAATGAACAAAATATATTCATTACATATAGCGACTAACTCTATTTTTATTAACGAAAAAAAAAAAATGGTTCGTTTCACATAGCGACAAATTTTATTTTGAATAATGACACAAAATATAATTCTTTAACATAGCGACAAATTCTATTTTGTTAATGACACAAAATATAATTCTTTAACATAGCGACAAATTCTATTTTGTTAATGACACAAAATATAATTCTTTAACATAGCGACAAATTCTATTTTGTTAATGACACAAAATATAATTCTTTAACATAGCGACAAATTCTATTTTGTTAATGACACAAAATATAATTCTTTAACATAGCGACAAATTCTATTTTGTTAATGACACAAAATATAATTCTTTAACATAGCGACAAATTCTATTTTGTTAATGACACAAAATATAATTCTTTAACATATAGCGCTTTCTTATTTTATAAATACACAAATTTGTTCATTCAACATACGGTGCTTGTATTCTATTATAACACAAATTTGTTCATTCAACATACGGTGCTCATTTTCTTATTTAGATATTGACAAAAGTGTCAATTTACATACGGTGTTCATTTTCTTATTTTGATATTGACAAAAGTGTCAATTTACATACGGTGTTCATTTTCTTATTTTGATATTGACAAAAGTGTCAATTTACATACGGTGTTCATTTTCTTATTTTGATATTGACAAAAGTGTCAATTTACATACGGTGTTCATTTTCTTATTTTGATATTGACAAAAATGTCATTTTACATACGGTGTTCGTTTTCTTATTTTGATATTGACAAAAGTGTCAATTTACATACGGTGTTCATTTTCTTATTTTGATATTGACAAAAATGTCATTTTACATACGGTGTTCATTTTCTTATTTTGATATTGACAAAAATGTCAATTTACATACGGTGTTCATTTTCTTTTTTTGATATTGACAAAAGTGTCAATTTACATACGGTGTTAATTTTCTTATTTTGATATTGACAAAAATGTCAATTTACATACGGTGTTCATTTTCTTTTTTTGATATTGACAAAAGTGTCAATTTACATACGGTGTTCATTTTCTTATTTTGATATTGACAAAAGTGTCAATTTACATACGGTGTTCATTTTCTTTTTTTGATATTGACAAAAGTGTCAATTTACATACGGTGTTCATTTTCTTATTTTGATATTGACAAAAGTGTCAATTTACATACGGTGTTCATTTTCTTATTTTGATATTGACAAAAGTGTCAATTTACATACGGTGTTCATTTTCTTTTTTTATATTGACAAAAATGTCACTTTTATCCTACGATGAACATTTCCAACATTTTCCATTTTTAATATATAAAAATGTTAATATAATATACAATGAACAATTTTGATATATTAAATTTTAACATATAAACATGTCACACAACATACATGAACGATTTTAATATATTTAATTTTTACATATCAACATGTCACACAACATACATGAACGATTTTAATATATTTAATTTTATATTGTAACATCTCAACATACAGTGGGTTTTGTCCTAGCATACGCATACAGATTAAGTCATAGCAGATTCACATACAGTTTATATCATAGCAGATTCACATACATATATGATTATGAATGCGAACATCCATAATTAAAACATAATTACTTAAATAAAATAAATAGGATTCTCACCTCAATTAGATTAGAGTTTGTTCCCAATTGCTCTGTATTAAAGTTGTATTCGAAGTCACGGTTCCATCGGATCTGAAATTTTCAGAATCGGTGTTCATATGCATAAGTTATTGATGTTTTAAATCAAACAGACTTTTAACAACTGCTTCTGCCACGCTTAAAAGCGTGACAAAATCTGAAGCATACCTCAATTTCAGAATTTGTTCAAAACTTCAAATCGCGATAACTTTTGATTTACTGAACGGTTTTGGGTGCGGTTTTTTGGAGAATGACCGCCTTGGAGAGATCTTTGCACGGCCAGAAGGGGGTGGAGCTCGGTCGAACGTGGTGGGCCCGGCGTGGCTGCGACCGGCGGACCTTCTCGGGCTCGGGGCGGGCGGCACAGGCGACGGAAAGGGACGGGACTTGTCGGAGATCGAAGAGCTCGGCGAGAGCTTCGAAACGTGTACTCACACGCTAATTTTCGTTGAGAAATGAAGGAGTTATGAAGGTTTGAAGTTTTCAGCCATGATGGGTTTGTGCGGCTCAGCAAAGAGGAAGAAGATGGACGTGAATAGTGTTTTTATATTAAAATATTAGGTTAAACTAATCATTATTTAATTGGCCCGCTTAAGCCCGTTTTGGTCCGAACTCCGATTCAAGCCTGCTTACTGTCGTTCATACCATTTAGCCCCCGTTCCGAACTCATCTGGATATGTTTCATCAGCCCACGAGATCGTCTTGGCCTTCGTTTTTCAGTTTTAAATATAAATCATTATTTTAAATTCAAACGTACGTAGAAATTCACCCAGGTCACCAATTAACTTCAAAAATCCTCGAAAAATATATTTAGCTATGTTTTGCTGCTGTGGACCTATGAAAATTAATTTCGTTCAATTCTGGGCCCGTTTGAATTTTTTAATGAATTTTAAAGTCAAAAATTTGCCCGTTTACACTGAAAAATCAATTATAATTATATATTAATTCTAAAAATTACCAAAAAATCATTTTTAGCTTTGTTTTGATGATACGAACCCAACAAAATTTATTTCGTTCGATTCTGAGACTTTTTGAAAAATGGCTATTTTCAAAGCGAATATTTTTAATATTAAAAATACATTTTTAAACAAATATTTTCTGAAACTCGAAACATATAAGTGTTTACTGTTTTTCAATGCAGAAACATCATTCTGAAACCAATGGAAGTGGTTTCGAGTTCAAATTCCTACATATGTGAAAAGTAGCATTTTTGTCCTATGCAAATTACCCACCGACCTTTCTAAAAATTGAATTAGCCATAACTTTTGATTTCCGCTATGAAATTTCGATTTTTCGGATTCGTTGGAAAGATATTTTTAAATAGATTCTAACATTTTTGGTTTTTCTAAAATCCGTTAAATTTTGCATCCTGTATGGTTAGTCAAAGTTCAAGTTTGACTTTTCAAACTACCGCGCCATTTCTAGCTCTTTTTATATTTAAAATTAATTTATTCATTCTAACTTCGATTTGAACCAAATTTGTGATCCTTATTATTTAAAATAGATTATTTTAAATATCAAAACTCATTTAAAATCACTCAAAATAAATTTTAACTTGGCCCCAAAATTCAGGGTCGTTACAGTCTCCCCCACTTAAAAACTTTTCGTCCCCGAAAAGGAAAAAGAAAAATCGAAGAGGAAAAGAGGAAGAATAAACACGGAGAATGTTTTTAACAGAGATGGTACCGTCTATAACATCAGGCTTTCTACCGAAGAAGTTGGTCCTTTCGCTCCTTCGTAAACATGTGCCAATTGAGCATCGCCACTTCTCTTAGTCTTCTTCGAACGCACGATCAAGGGAAGAGTCAAAACAACTGAAATGGTGATTCTAAGAGATAGAAAAGATCGAAGGATGAATGAAAAGATGACGATAAAATGACTGGCTATTATGTATCTCATGAACTGTTCGCCATAGAATATAGTGATTCTATGTAAACGAATTATTATAGATATGTTGTACTCCGCTTTGTAAACCAAAGCTCTGATACCAACTGTGACGGCCCCAAACTTCCACGAGTGAAAGCCGGAGAAATCATTTTTGGAATACAACATAAATACAATAAAACAGAACACAGATACAATATAGCAAAGGAGATTCATAGAGTAATAACATTATAGCAGCGGAAAAATATAATGTCATCAATCACAGAAATTCCACAGTCACAGAACTAAGATTATTACAACAAGTTTGCAGAAAAGAAATAAGTTTGATGTCTAAAAAGAAGAGAAAAGATGCCAACAGAAACAAAAAGTCTTCAAGCTCCAAGCCATCACCTCTTCTCCCACGCAGAATCCAAGAGAGAGAAAATAAGCAGCTTCAAAGAAAACTCCAAGCAAAGAATGAACCTGTCTACTTGGCTGCCCGTGTAGAAGAGAGGGCACCCAAGTTTGCAAAAAGGTGAAACAAACTATGGGTCAGTCGTGGGACTGGTGTGAGAATTCTTAAATAGATTTACTCGTACTAATAAGGCAAATCCAAAGACCACGCCGCTAGCGCGGAACGGGTTGTACCAATGGATTGTCGTGCATAACTACAGTGTCATAATAAATGATTAAATAAGTCGTCAACAACGCAATGTCTTTTGAAAAATGGAACCACCATAAGACTCAGGTCCCATCACACAATGCAACGCACACCAAGAGGATAGAGTTTTACCTTATGGTGGTTAAACATGCTAAATACGCCAAATACGTAACTAATACTATTATTAGTGTATATGTTTTAAAACAATTCAAAGCAATGTATTAATCCTAGGAAGCATAGGTACCATATATTATGCCTCCAATACTAGTAATACAATCAAATCCGTCGGGGTCGTATTGGAAATTTGGGTTTCCATCATGAGTCCAGGCTAGGGAGGACTCCTTACCGATTCGAGACGCTCTAGTTAACGTCTCAGGATTACCCGCAGTTAACCCTTGGATCCTGCAGGGCCGGTCCTCACATACAGCTTAGAGGATTGGCAATTCCTAAGCACACGTTTCCCGGTCCTATAGGACCTATCCGAGGCGCCTCATTTCATCATCCTCCAAAAGTAAAATGACTACTAACTAGAAAGAAACGTGCTACTTTCCCTGCGTTCCCTTCCCCCTTTTTAGACTCTACCGGTTTGTGAGGCTCGTGAAGTCATGTTCTTCATACCACAAGGTTCTGCTTTTCAACAAGAAACCCTGATCATTGCATCTTAGTATGCCACACCGTCACTCCATACCGTACTATTGATCGCCCGTCACTATATAAACGGGTGTTAAGTAGAGAATAAATTCTCTACCACCAATCGTTTATATATTAACTGAAAATCAACAACATAATATTTTGTGGGGTACGATGTCAGACACACTATCCATTTATACCCATGCTCTAGGTCTGAACTAGGGTCAAACCCGTGAAATCAACACGTACGTTTGGGCAATTACCCCGACCCTTGAATTGGGAGCAAACCAATTCAGAGTCTTGATCGTTGTCCATTCGAGGGGAGATTTACGGTCTTCATGCGCCGTCTTCATACTTGAATTCTTGGAATCGTACGATCATTTGGAATGGGATTGACCCGGACTTTCCAAATAATCTCGCATTCATATATTTTGAGAAAAACATATTTCATATCGTTATTTTATTTTATAACGAGTAATTCTTGCCTTAATTATTTTAATATAATTAATTTCCTTATTTAACGACGCTTCAGGTCAAGGGCGACCTTGGCGCTGTTTTCAATCAATTTTGTTATTCACTTTCCTCAAAATCTAACCGTTGGATTTTAGCGTAGCATATATCGTTGGAAAGATATTTCCAAGACGGTCCTAACGGTTTCAGTTTTGGGAAAATCCGACGGTCGGATCTTCCGGTATATTCGTTTAAAAGTTCGATTTCAAAACGCGAACTACTGCGTTCGATTCGTTATATTTTAACTATATATATATATAAATATATATAAATACATTAGCTCGTTTAACTCATCGTCCTTACTTACATCTGCCTTTTCTTTATCCTTTAACTTCTTTAACTTACATGAAAATGTATTTCATAATTAGGCGGTGAATTGTTCTTTTTATTTTATTTTCATTTTATACTTTATAATTCACATTTAAAAATGTAAATTATAAAACTTCATTCCCATTATTTCTTTTCCTATTTCATTATGAACAATGAACATTTTTCCATGGTGTAAACTCTCTTTATACATTATAAATAATGTAAATCCTTTCCTCCATTTCATTTCTTTTTATTTAACATTAAAAATAATGTTAATTCTTACATACAGTTTCATTTTTTTATTTCAACATTAAAATAATGTTAATTCCTGCACAAAGTTTCATCTCTCTTATTTAACATAAAATAAATGTTAATTCTTCCTACGGGGTGAATTCTCTTTTTTATTTACATTATAAATAATGCTTATTATCTTACAATACAAATTCTCTTTTAATAAACATTATAAATAATGTATATTTACATGACATGCATTTTCTATATTGTTGACATGACAAAATATTATTTTCCATACAATGCATGTCTTATTTTAACATAACAAAAATATTCTTTTACCTACAATGCATTTATTATTTTCTAACGTAACAAAATAATAGTTTCATACAATGCATTTCTATTTCTCTAACATGACAAAATAATATGTTATGCAATGCATTTCTATTTCTAACATGACAAAATATTATATTCATACAATGCACTTCTATATAACGTTCTAACTTGACAAAATATTATTTGCATACAATGCATTTTTTCTTCTATTTTGACAAAAATAATATGCTATGCATACAATGCATTTTTTCTATTTTGACAAAAATAATATGCTATGCATACAATGCACTTTTTCTATTTTGACAAAAATAATATGCTATGCATACAATGCACTTTTTCTATTTTGACAAAAATAATATGCTATGCATACAATGCACTTTTTCTATTTTGACAAAAATAATATGCTATGCATACAATGCACTTTTTCTATTTTGACAAAAATATAGTTCATTAACATACTATGCTATTTTTAATAATGAACAAAATATAGTTCATTAACATACGATGCTTTCTTATTTTGATAATGAACAAAATATATTCATTACATATAGCGACTAACTCTATTTTTATTAACGAAAAAAAAAAAATGGTTCGTTTCACATAGCGACAAATTTTATTTTGAATAATGACACAAAATATAATTCTTTAACATAGCGACAAATTCTATTTTGTTAATGACACAAAATATAATTCTTTAACATAGCGACAAATTCTATTTTGTTAATGACACAAAATATAATTCTTTAACATAGCGACAAATTCTATTTTGTTAATGACACAAAATATAATTCTTTAACATAGCGACAAATTCTATTTTGTTAATGACACAAAATATAATTCTTTAACATAGCGACAAATTCTATTTTGTTAATGACACAAAATATAATTCTTTAACATATAGCGCTTTCTTATTTTATAAATACACAAATTTGTTCATTCAACATACGGTGCTTGTATTCTATTATAACACAAATTTGTTCATTCAACATACGGTGCTCATTTTCTTATTTAGATATTGACAAAAGTGTCAATTTACATACGGTGTTCATTTTCTTATTTTGATATTGACAAAAGTGTCAATTTACATACGGTGTTCATTTTCTTATTTTGATATTGACAAAAGTGTCAATTTACATACGGTGTTCATTTTCTTATTTTGATATTGACAAAAGTGTCAATTTACATACGGTGTTCGTTTTCTTATTTTGATATTGACAAAAATGTCATTTTACATACGGTGTTCGTTTTCTTATTTTGATATTGACAAAAGTGTCAATTTACATACGGTGTTCATTTTCTTATTTTGATATTGACAAAAATGTCATTTTACATACGGTGTTCATTTTCTTATTTTGATATTGACAAAAGTGTCAATTTACATACGGTGTTCATTTTCTTTTTTTGATATTGACAAAAATGTCAATTTACATACGGTGTTCATTTTCTTTTTTTGATATTGACAAAAGCGTCAATTTACATACGGTGTTCATTTTCTTATTTTGATATTGACAAAAGTGTCAATTTACATACGGTGTTCATTTTCTTTTTTTGATATTGACAAAAGTGTCAATTTACATACGGTGTTCATTTTCTTATTTTGATATTGACAAAAGTGTCAATTTACATACGGTGTTCATTTTCTTATTTTGATATTGACAAAAGTGTCAATTTACATACGGTGTTCATTTTCTTTTTTTATATTGACAAAAATGTCACTTTTATCCTATGATGAACATTTCCAACATTTTCCATTTTTAATATATAAAAATGTTAATATAATATACAATGAACAATTTTGATATATTAAATTTTAACATATAAACATGTCACACAACATACATGAACGATTTTAATATATTTAATTTTTACATATCAACATGTCACACAACATACATGAACGATTTTAATATATTTAATTTTATATTGTAACATCTCAACATACAGTGGGTTTTGTCCTAGCATACGCATACAGATTAAGTCATAGCAGATTCACATACAGTTTATATCATAGCAGATTCACATACATATATGATTATGAATGCGAACATCCATAATTAAAACATAATTACTTAAATAAAATAAATAGGATTCTCACCTCAATTAGATTAGAGTTTGTTCCCAATTGCTCTGTATTAAAGTTGTATTCGAAGTCACGGTTCCATCGGATCTGAAATTTTCAGAATCGGTGTTCATATGCATAAGTTATTGATGTTTTAAATCAAACAGACTTTTAACAACTGCTTCTGCCACGCTTAAAAGCGTGACAAAATCTGAAGCATACCTCAATTTCAGAATTTGTTCAAAACTTCAAATCGCGATAACTTTTGATTTACTGAACGGTTTTGGGTGCGGTTTTTTGGAGAATGACCGCCTTGGAGAGATCTTTGCACGGCCAGAAGGGGGTGGAGCTCGGTCGAACGTGGTGGGCCCGGCGTGGCTGCGACCGGCGGACCTTCTCGGGCTCGGGGCGGGCGGCACAGGCGACGGAAAGGGACGGGACTTGTCGGAGATCGAAGAGCTCGGCGAGAGCTTCGAAACGTGTACTCACACGCTAATTTTCGTTGAGAAATGAAGGAGTTATGAAGGTTTGAAGTTTTCAGCCATGATGGGTTTGTGCGGCTCAGCAAAGAGGAAGAAGATGGACGTGAATAGTGTTTTTATATTAAAATATTAGGTTAAACTAATCATTATTTAATTGGCCCGCTTAAGCCCGTTTTGGTCCGAACTCCGATTCAAGCCTGCTTACTGTCGTTCATACCATTTAGCCCCCGTTCCGAACTCATCTGGATATGTTTCATCAGCCCACGAGATCGTCTTGGCCTTCGTTTTTCAGTTTTAAATATAAATCATTATTTTAAATTCAAACGTACGTAGAAATTCACCCAGGTCACCAATTAACTTCAAAAATCCTCGAAAAATATATTTAGCTATGTTTTGCTGCTGTGGACCTATGAAAATTAATTTCGTTCAATTCTGGGCCCGTTTGAATTTTTTAATGAATTTTAAAGTCAAAAATTTGCCCGTTTACACTGAAAAATCAATTATAATTATATATTAATTCTAAAAATTACCAAAAAATCATTTTTAGCTTTGTTTTGATGATACGAACCCAACAAAATTTATTTCGTTCGATTCTGAGACTTTTTGAAAAATGGCTATTTTCAAAGCGAATATTTTTAATATTAAAAATACATTTTTAAACAAATATTTTCTGAAACTCGAAACATATAAGTGTTTACTGTTTTTCAATGCAGAAACATCATTCTGAAACCAATGGAAGTGGTTTCGAGTTCAAATTCCTACATATGTGAAAAGTAGCATTTTTGTCCTATGCAAATTACCCACCGACCTTTCTAAAAATTGAATTAGCCATAACTTTTGATTTCCGCTATGAAATTTCGATTTTTCGGATTCGTTGGAAAGATATTTTTAAATAGATTCTAACATTTTTGGTTTTTCTAAAATCCGTTAAATTTTGCATCCTGTATGGTTAGTCAAAGTTCAAGTTTGACTTTTCAAACTACCGCGCCATTTCTAGCTCTTTTTATATTTAAAATTAATTTATTCATTCTAACTTCGATTTGAACCAAATTTGTGATCCTTATTATTTAAAATAGATTATTTTAAATATCAAAACTCATTTAAAATCACTCAAAATAAATTTTAACTTGGCCCCAAAATTCAGGGTCGTTACACCGACCGGGCCATGTGCGTGCATGAGACGGGCAAAAGGGGATAAGACGACCGTGACACCAGTAGATATGGTTGTTCACATCTTGGGTAATAATGGTTGCCACTTTAGGAAGTGATACCTCCTACTGTGGGGCCAGCACAGGGTATCTACGAAAAAGAGAGCCGATCGATTAGGGTAGTACTTAGGATACATTTGGACGTATGCCTGAGCCTACCATCATATAGTGGAAGGGATCATCTCATTTTAGTTATACTAGTAATAGTGCAGAGTAATTATTAGTGAAGCGTATACACCTTACCCTGTTTGCCTTGTCACACCTACCATTTATGTAGTGATTTCCCTTATCCACTTTATATGCCTATCATGTTACCTTTATTTATTTACTTGCTAAAAGTAACTAGACTTGCCAGACTTTATGTATGACCCTTTTGTTTCCTCTTATGTCTTCCGTTTCCCTCCCCTCAGGTTCTTAGGGCGGGAATACTTAGACTTAGTCAAGACTCAGTATCATCTTGCTAGGAGCTACTTCTGAAGTAGGGCTCAAGTTCTTATCTCTACTATGGCTTAACTCTTTTATTTGGGGAATTATGTTTTCTTTTAAGTATTTATGTACTGTGATGGTACAAGGCAGAAGTTATGTTATTGTAATGGTTTTTGTGACTTATGGTTTTTTGGACTACGATGTTATGTTTTTATGTTGAAATAAAAATTTGAATTTCCGCTGCTATCTTATTATTATCTATCTTGTAATTATTCTGTATCTGTTTACCTATAACGCTTCACATAACTTAATGCATTCCCTTAGTGAGTGACATTAACGGACGTGGGGTGCCACACATGTTCTCTTCTTCTTAAATTCGTGTTCACCTCCTCAACAACAACTTATATTTTTCTCATTGTAGATTCTTCATTGGCAAAGGAGAATATTGAGGTAAAAACGTCAACGTTGGAGAAAGTTTGCACTAGGGGGGAGGACTGATGTCCCAAAGGAGAAAGTGGACGACAAAGAGCCACTGGAGGACAATGATGTTAAGTTTGTAGATGAAGTCAAGGGAGGAAATCATCCTTCCATTGCCAACATGAAGGCCGGAGACGAGAGGGATATTTTACCTTTGAAGCCCAAGCAGCTTGATGAACCTTTGAATATCCCTCCCCTCAAAGCTGTATCTCAGAGCATTATTTCATCAGTCAACATTCCTCCCTTTACAGATTCTACTAGCCCAAGAAAAAGAAAACAAGACCTAGCATCAGCTCCTGGTCATTATACTTCTTTTGGCAGGACACTCAAGGGATCAAAGTCTAGGTTGACCACCAAGGAAGCATTGAAGATGGTTGGCAAAAGGAGTTGGAAGATTTGATCGAGCGTGGGTATATACCACCCCCATCTTAGAGTCCTTTCGTTGAAATTTTACTTTAGGCCCTTTAGAAGTTTCATGCGAGTGTGTCCCTCACGTTTTTGTCATTGTCTAGTCTTGTACTTTTGTGGGCGATGTTTAATTGTACCTTTAGGCAACAATATTTTGTAAGCACATTATGTTAATATTAACTGAAGTTTGTGTGCTTTTCAGGTATTTGTTACAAGTAGGTTGAAATGGGAGTAATGTTAGTGTTCCCAATTTTTTCCAACCTTCGAGGGTTATTTGTCGACCCTCTTGCCTCTAGTGTAGTGGGGAGTTGGTATGGTCATCAAGTTCTCCAGTCGTACTTAAGATCGATTCATCCTGGTCTAGGAGTCAAGTGTACCTAAGTGGGAGTATCGTTAGTCTTTTATACTCTTCCTCTAGTCATTGAGGGTTAGAGTTTTAAGGATCGAGCGGTCTTTTGTCGGGCTGCACCTTTCACACTCGTCCAAAATTTTATACTCTTTCCCGGATCGAGAGAATTAGAGTTATTTTTAAACAATTAGTCATGTTGTTTGCATCGATGTCATCCTCACTTGTAGTCAACAAACGAGGACCCAAAATTTTGTCAATCTGTCTAAGTTTAGGATCGATTTCTCTGGATTTTTATCGTCTTCCCGTCAAGGCTTGCCCATTTCATCATAGGTCGGTATATCAGGGTGTCAATGTTTGACTTAATGTCGGTCGAATCACAACATTTAGTCATTATAATAACAAGTTAGAGCAGGAAAGGAGCCTTTTATTCATAAACTATTGCAAGCGATAAGTCACTTCTTATTACAATACAAAAACAAATAAAATAATGGAGAATCTAAAAATTCTAAGAAAGATAAGGTCGTAAATGCTCTACTTTCCATGATCTCTGAAAAGGCTCGTCGTTAACATTCGATAGCCTGAAGGTTCCATTGTAAAATTTATGTTGAATGACATAGGGTCCTTCCCACTTGGGTCCCATATGTACGGGAGTCGGGAAAATCTGCTTTAGGACAAGATCACTGACATCATAGGGCTTATACCGAACCTTCTTGTTGTAATATTGAGCGACCCTCCGTCGGTGAGCTTCAGCATGGAGGTTCGCCTCTTCTCTTTTTTCATCAATCATATCCAGCGAGTGCAAGAGAAGGGCTTTGTTCGACAACGGATCATAATATGTAGTCCTGTGGGAAGGAACTTTTAGTTCGATGGGAATGACAGCTTCAGACCCGTAGGATAAGGCGAACGGAGTGTGTCCGGTGGTAGTCTTATGGGTTGTCCAATATGCCTAAAGAGCTAGAGGAAGCTCATCGACCCATTTTCCTTTAGCTAGTTCCAATCATTTTTCAGGATGGATTTGATTATTTTATTGACCGCGTCGACTTGTCTGTTAGATTACGGATGTGCAACCACGGTACATTTCTTCTCGATGCAGTAACTTTCACAAAAGTCTCTAAATTCCGAGCTATCGAACTGAGTCCCATTATCCATAATAATGGTTTGAGGTATCCCATATCGACATATAAGTCTATGAACCGCTTTGTTGTGGTCATTTGTTCGGCTTCTGCCCACTTTGAAAAATACTGCCACGATCGCATACTTTGTACATTCTTTCGAAATGGGCAGGCTTCCAATGATGTTTATGTCCCAAACAGCGAATGGCCAAGGGCTGACCATTTGGGTGATCACTGTTGGCAAGGATCGTGGAATCTGCGCAAACCTCTAGTATTTATTACATCGTTTGGAATAATTTGTTGTATCCTTACTGATAGTCGGCTAAAAATACCCATATTGCAGAACTTTCTTGGCTGGAGTTTACCCCCTATGTGTGCACCACACTCTCCTTCATGAGCTTCTCTCGGTATTCTTTTGATATCATTGTTGGCTACACACTGAAACATGGGCACAGAGAAACCCCTTTTGTAGAGTTGATCTTGCTGAATGACGTACCTAAAAGACTGCCACACGATAGCCTGTCTTTCATTTATTTTTTCGGGAAGCGTGCCGTGTTGGAGGAAATTCTTAATGGGAGTCATCCAAGAATCTCTTTCAGGCTCGGTTTCAGATTGGTCGACTTCCATATGGTCAATGCTCGGAATTCCCAGAGTCTCTATGGGAACTAGCTCTGTTTCACTTCGATTGTCTGAGTCAGCGAGCTTTGCCTACCTATCTTCCTTTTGATCTTCTTCTCTGGGGATGTTGGAGATGCTATATCGGTCGAAGCTGTAACAACCCGTATTTTTAATAACATGTTATAACATAAATCGAGGCAGAATTAAATGATAAAATCTGAATCAAGGGAAACGGGCTGTGCCATTGCGTTCGTCTCGGAAAAATACGCGAAATAGAGTCCGAGTTTTCGAAAATCGGAGTCCGTATGACCAAGAAAAAGCCCGACGAAGTTTTCAGAAAATTACAAGTTCAAAAACAGTTTGGATTTGAATTTAGAATTCAAATTCAGCCAAAACAGACTGGGCGGGAAAACTCCCGCCCAGACAGGTCGACAGGGGGGTCGACACTAGGGTCGACCTCCCCCAACCAGGTCGACACTAGAGTCGACCTGGGGGTCGACCTCCCTGGTCGGCCAGGTCGGCCTGGTGCACCTATTTTGGCTGTTTGGACCTGTTTTGGAGGCTTGTGACGTGATTTGATGGCTAGGATTGGATCTAGGGTTAATCCTATGGCTAATACTATCCTAATCTTCTATAAAAGGACCCCTAAGCCTAGCCTAAATCATCATTATTCAACTCTACAACTAAACTATGCCAAATTTGTTCCTCTCATGGCCTCCACTCTCATGCTAAAATTTCTAAGTTTATTTATATGAGAGATTTTGAGTTCATACAAGTGTTTTCGAGCTTGTATGAGTGTTCTTAGTTTGCATTCAAGACAAGTTGCAACATTTCTATTGCAAAGCAAGGGTTTTTATTGATTTGGCTCAAGGGTTTTTCAATTGGAGCTTTCATATTTGGGTGATTGCATAAGGGCTTCGTCTCAATCTTTATAATAAATATTCATTTGTGTCTTCATAGCATTGTAAGCCCTTTTCTACTTTCTTTTTGAACTATAAAGTTAAATGAATGATGCAAGTTTGGGTTGATCATTATGATATGCAAGTTTGGTTGATCATTATGTTATGCAAGTTGGTTCAATCATTATGTATGACACATGTTGCTATGCTATGCAAGTTTGGGTTGATCATTATACACATGTTATCATGTTATGCAAGTTAAACTTGAGTTTGTGAGCTTAAAGCTTCAAGCTTTATATTAAAGGTTGCATTTTGGCAACATGGAAGTTATCATATCCCTTATGATAACTTGCATGTGAGGCTAAATGCGAACTTCTAGTAACTTCTACATGTCATTTATCACCATGTATCACTTATATGCTAAGTTTGGTTTTATGCATACTTTTGAAGCCTAATAATGCAATATGCAAGTATATGAACATATGTACATTTCATATGCCACCATGTTAACTTGTGGCTTCAACACCTTTTTGTCATGATTATGCCAAGTTCCCTATTTTATCCTTTATGCGTTGTTGCGATTATATAAACGATGAGATTACGTTGGGGTTGGGTAACATTATGACATAAACATGGTTTTTATAACATGACGTGATATGTTAGCTTGTAATTATGTTTTGGAAACATAATGGACATGACACTTAGAAAATATGAGTGTGGCCAACTCGAGGTTGGGTTGAGTTTGTAGCATAAATCTACCTGGACCCACCCGGCTTAACTAGTGGCTACAAACAATAGGACCCAATGTGAGAAGTTGGTCATGTTGTGCTCGAACCCGAGGTTAGACCAAGTTGTGGTGTAAAGCTACCCGGACCCGCCCGGCTTAACTAGTAACCACAACAAGGTCTAATGTGAGAGGTTAAAGCACATTAAGTTAATTAATGCCTCCTAATTAGGGTTAACTCATGGTCCACTTAATACTTAACCAATTTGGGCTTGATGGGTTAATCGGGGTTAAGTCATGAACCTTGGGTACACTTAACCAATTTAATCCACGTTTGGATCGGGTTAACCACATTTAACCCGTTAAGAAACCCTAGTGGCGTGGTCCTTTTCAGCAGTAACCCTCTTGATAGTATCATAAGACCCTAGGGACTAGGCTAGGGTGGGGCACGATTACTGGGCTGACATGTAAGCGACCAAAATGACGGCTGAGTAGGTACGCCGGTGTAGGTCCAGGCGGACTATGGTCGTGCACATAGTCCGGAGTTGGAAAATCAGGCACGGGTACCAGTAGATCTAGACTGTGCGTACTTGATTGGTGTCCGAGGTTGACACCCTAGGACTTGATACACCCTAGGGTGGACCTAGCGCCGTTTAACTACATTTCATGTTTGGGCCGTATGACACCGACACTTGACGAGTTAGGCTTATAGGGAGCCGATCAACTAGACCGTGTAGTTGGACCTTGATTTAGGTCACCTCATGATGTTGGGCCAAGCTTGGGCCAAGGGATCAATTCTTGTTTTTACTTGACATGTTAGAATGCTAGTAGACCCGTGGTGCAAAACTTAACCTTGATTATGCGATGACACCTTTATCTATCTTGTTAGTTAATCATCATGTCAGTATGTTGTTATCCTTATGTTCATCTCAGCTTCTCATGCCAGTTAACTTTACTAGTTCATGAACTGATAGTAGTTAGGGCTTACCAGTCTTTTTGACTGACTTGTTTTCTTTCGCCTCTTTTCTTCCGTTTCCCCCCCCCCTCAGGTCCTCAGGGTGGGAACATTGGAGCTTAGCTTGGATCTTTATAGCTTGCTTACTGGATTTGCTCATGTACGGTTTTGGACATTGAGCTAGCTATGGTTTATCACTTCACTTTGGGGATAGTACTTTATGTATTTCAGTTTTTCAGTTTATGCTTTTCTCTAGACTTTATTTGTTGGAAAATAATGACCAAGTACTTTGTTGTAACTTAACTATGGTTTTGAAATGCTAGTTTTATCCGCTGCTTTACTACTCTGTTTTACTTATATGTTCTGTCTTGTGATATCTGCATGCATGTTTACCTTGTTTAACGCCCCTCCAAAGCTAGTGTGCTTGCAAGAGTTACCCTGGCGGAGGTGGGGTGTTACATTTGGTATCAGAGCATAAGGTTTACAAGATTTGAGCAAAAGTGTTTTTGAAACTTACCTTTTGAAAAACTATTTTCAGAACCAATTAAGTATTTTCCAAGAAAAGTCTAGTTATTTTTAAAAAGGCTATTCCCCAAAAGCAATAGCACTATCCTTCGTTTCTTCGTTCTGAATCTATCCTTTTCCTTTTTCAGTATGGCCGATCTTAACCTTCCCGAGGGAATGACCATTCCCGGATGGTTCCGGAGGTACTTGGAAGCTAGGGCCAATGATGTAGGCCCAGCAAATACCCCCAATATAACTGAGGTTCCTCCTCCTCCTCCTCAGAATCCGCAAGCAGATTTCGCTAAAATTTGCAAAGACTTTAAGGCGATGGGTGGCAAGAACTTTATTGGGATGGAGACTTTTGTGGAGGCAAGAAATTGGTTGAAAGAAACTGAAGATCTCTTCGCCATCTTTGATGTGGAAGATCATAGAAAGGTTTTATTGGCAGCATGGTTATTAAAAGAAGAAGCTGCTTATTGGTGGGAGGTCACCAATGCTACGAGGCCTATAGAGACTTGGGCCGACTTTAGGACAAGATTTGGGCTTAAGTTTCCATCATCAGCTGAGGCGAATCTGCAATTGGAGAAGTTTATATCTTTGAAGCAAGGGGACATGACAGTGAGGGAGTATGTGAATGAGTTTAACAAGCTCGCCCGATTCGGTTTGGACATGGTTAATACTGCCCAGAAGAAGGCTTTACGCTTTGCACGAGGGTTGAACGAGCCATTACAAGGTTTAGCCCTATCTCATATACCCATGGGAGCCACTTTTGAAGGCCTAGTGGACATGGCATTGCTTCAAGGAGACAATAAGAATAGCAAGAAGGAAGACAAGACTAATGAGACTCAAACCAAGAAGACAGACTCCAAGTGGGGAGGAAATCAGAGCAATCAAAACAACAAGAACAACAAGGGCAACAAGGCCAAGGCAAAGGACCCAAGAAAATGCAACTACTGTGGGATTGTTGGGCACATAGCTAAAGACTGTAGGAAGAATAAGAGGAAGTTGGGCTTGTGGAGAGACCAGACATTTTAGCAAGGATTGCCCCAAGAAGCAAGGGCAGAATCAGCGTGCAGGACCTTCTGGAGGGCAAGTGCATGCTCTCAACACTGCTCCCGTTCAGGACCGAGGTAGTATTTCTGTAGAGAGTCTTGTTTATATTTCTGATTACCCTGTTCGCACCTTATTTGATTCTGGCGCATCGCATAGTTTTATTTCTTCTGACATTGTTGAAAGTTTGCACCTAAGTACTAGCCTAGTTGAGGATCCCGTTTGTGTTTCAAATCCAATTGGGGGTTCCGCCCATCTATCTATGATTTGTGTGGATTTGAAGATTTCTATCTTGACCGTAGAATTCACGTGTAATGCTTATGTTCTCGGGTTCACGGGATACAGGTTGATCTTGGGCATGGATTGGTTGTCCAGTTATGGAGCCATTCTCGATTGTGAGTATAGGGTGGTGAGGCTCATGACTCGCCTCGGTAATACCCTAGAAATCTCTTGTAACCCTAGAGGTCCCGTCATGTTATGTTATCTTGAATCTCTCGACTCGCCCATCGATGATCTGCAATCTGTAAGGGTAGTCCGAGACTATCCTGATGTCTTTGAAGAAGTTAAGGGGTTACCCCCTAAACGAGAGATAGACTTCCGCATTTATCTTGTCGATAATGCCAAGCCAGTATCTTTGCCCGTGAGGCACATGGCCCCACGTGAAAGAAGGGAGCTCAGTAAGCAAATCAAGGAGTTGCTTGAAAAGAATTTTATTAGGCGAAGCATTTCTGAATGGGGTGCTTCGGTGGTATTCGCTACTAAGGCGGATGGTTCGCTTCGTCTATGTGTTGATTATCGAGAGTTGAACAAGCTGACAAAGAAGAATAGGCACCCGTTACCGAGGATTGATGATCTCTTTGACCAGCTTGTAGGTGCTTCTGTTTTCTCTCAACTTGATTTAGCCACTGGATTCCATCAGCTTAGAGTGGCTGAGGATAGTATTGATAAGACTGTGTTTAGGACTCCAGATGGATTCTTTGAATGGCTTGTCATGCCATTCGGTTTGACTAATGCACCCGCATACTTCGTGGACTTGATGAGTAGGGTGTTCAGGGAGTTCCTTAACAAGTTTATTGTTGTCTTCGTGGATGATATTCTGATCTTCTCAAAGGATGAGGAAGAACATGCTAGGCATCTCAAGGAAGTGATGGATACGCTTAGAGTGCATCAGTTGAAAGCCAAGTTCTCCAAATGTCATTTCTAGAGAAAGGAAGTTCGGTTTCTTGGACATATAGTCTCTAAGCAAGGCATAGCAGTGGATCCCGCGAAAGTGGTTGCAGTTCAAGACTGGAAGACTCCTAGGAATGCAATCGAAGTAAGAAGCTTTCTCGGTCTGGCGGGCTACTATAGGAAGTTCATCAGGGACTTCGCTAAGATTTCGGCCCCTCTTACTAAGTTGACGAAGAAGAACTTAGTCTTTGCATGGGACTTGGAGTGTGAGCTTGCTTTTCAAAAGCTCAAAAGAGCCCTTACCTCAGCTCCAGTTTTGGCATTACCCGATAGTGGTAAGATGTTTACCGTGTACACAGATGCATGTGGCACGGGGTTAGGTGCTGTTCTGATGCAAGAGGGAAGAGTGATATGTTATGGGGGTAGGCAACTTAAAGTTCATGAGAAGAACTATCCCACTCATGATTTGGAGTTAGCGGCGATCGTTTTTGCACTCAAATCCTGGCGCCACTATCTTCTAGGCGAAAGGTTTGAGTTGTATACTGATCACAAGTCACTCAAGTACCTCTTCTCGCAGAAAGATCTGAATCTGAGGCAGCAGAGGTGGATGGAATTCTTGGCATCTTATGACTTCGAGATATCTTATACCCCTGGCAAGGGTACTGTTGTGGTAGATGAACTAAGCAGAAGGAGGTTGACTTTGAGCCCCTTGTTCATTGAGATAAAGAACTTAGAATTCTTGGCAACCTTTGATTTCACGACGGCTGTTGAGTCGATGACGGGTTCATTAGCATCCCTTGAGCTTAGACCCACACTTCTTGATCAAGTTGGGGCTTCGCAGAAGGAAGATCCACAGATAGTCGAGGTCATGGACAAGTTGATTCGTGGTAAGACGTCTAGTCACCTTGCTAGATATACTATTGATGATAGAGGTTGGCTAAGGCGTGATGGAAGGCTATGCGTTCCACAAGTAGAAGACTTGGTGCATAAAGTTCTCGAAGAAGCACATCACTCGAAGATGACTATACATCCTGGTGGAGATAAGATGTATCGGGATAAGAAGCGCATTTTCTTTTGGGATGGAATGAAGAAGGATGTGGCAGAGTATGTTTCAAAGTGCATGGTGTGCCAACAAGTGAAAGCCGAGTCAAAGAAACCCGGTGGGCTATTACATCCATTGGAGGTCCCGCAATGGAAGTGGGAGAGTATTTCTATGGATTTTGTGGATGGATTGCCTAGGTCAAGAAAAGGGAACACGAGCATATGGATCATAGTTGATAGACTTACGAAGAGTGCTCACTTCATTCCAGTAAAAAGCAAGAGGACCGCATCATGGCTGGCATCTATTTATCTCCGAGAGATAGTGCGGTTGCATGGAGTTCCTTCTAGCATAGTTAGCGATCGTGACCCAATTTTCACTAGCCAGTTCTGGAACAGTTTGCAAGAAGCGATGGGTACGCGATTGAATCTGAGTACAGCCTATCACCCCCAGACGGATGGCCAAACCGAAAGGGTGAATAGAGTGCTAGAAGATCTCTTGAGGCTTTATGTTCTCGACTTCGGTGGTACTTGGGAAGACCACCTTCCTCTTGTAGAGTTTGCTTATAATAATAGCTATCAAGCCAGCATAGGGATGGCACCATTTGAAGCTTTGTATGGGAGGCCGTGTAGGTCACCATCTTGTTGGTGGGAGACAACAGATAGGCTTATACTTGGGCCCGATATGATACGGGATACATCCGAGAAAGTTGAATTGGTGAGAAGAAGGAAGAAAGCGGCCCAAGATAGACAGAAATCCTATGCTGACAAGCGAAGGGCAGAGTTGGAATTCGAAGCGGGAGACATGGTTTTCGTGAAGGTTTCTCCTTTGCGTAATGTGGTACGTTTTGGAGCAGTAGGGAAGCTGGCACCAAGGTTCGTAGGACCCTTCCCTATCATAGAGAGAATTGGAAAGATGGCCTATAAGGTGGAATTGCCCGAGAAGCTAGCCGGAGTGCATAATGTCTTTCATGTCTCACATCTCCGAAAGTGCCTGCATGAGTCCGCTGAGGTGGTTGAACCAAGCATTCTGGAAGACGTGGAGGTAGAGAAAGAGGCAACCTTGAGGAGAGCTCCGATTCGTATCTTGGGGACAGAAATCAAGAAGTTAAGGAATCGAGAAGTCAAATTGGTGAAAGTTCAGTGGAGTGAAGCCGATGAAGATGCAACTTGGGAAACCGAGGAGAAGATGCATGGGCTTTATCCATTCCTTTTTGAGGGTACATTCTCAATATCCTTTCCTAATTAGCATATCTTCCTTTTTGCTATCCATGTTTATCCTGTTTATCTTGTTATCTCGTTAATCGTGTCATGAGAACCTTAGGTAGAAACCCTTTGGATGAAACATGTATTTGAAACATGTTATGCTTGATGTTTGCAAGTGGTTGCAAGTGTTTGCAAGTGGATACTCGTGGATGCATGATACACATTAGGCACTAAGATCGGCTCACACACTTTCATACCGCATATGCATGAGTGTCTATGCTTATTCATGGATGAAACTTGTATGCTATCACGTGGATGTTGCATATGGATGAATGTTATGTGCACTCATATAGATATTATGAATTATGTTAGGAAATTGCATACATATGGATTCATTTCACTAACATACATATGCATTAAGGAGGTTTACTGAATCAGTAACCGCCTGATTTTCGCATTAGATAAGTACATATACACACACCTTTGCATATGTTCATACATCATTAGAAATCTTTTAAGGACAATGATTACTTGTGGATGATGTTTTGAGTAGATGGATGATGGATGGTAGGATACGTTCTTCCTAACTTAGAGATTTCGGGGACGAAATCCTTTAAGGAGGGGAGAATGTAACAACCCGTATTTTTAATAACATGTTATAACATAAATCGAGGAAGAATTAAATGATAAAATCCGAATCAAGGGAAAGGGGCTGTGCCATTGCGTCCGTCTCGGAAAAATACGCGAAATAGAGTCCGAGTTTTCGAAAATCGGAGTCCGTATGACCAAGAAAAAGCCCGACGAAGTTTTCAGAAAATTACAAGTTCAAAAACAGTTCGGATTTGAATTTAGAATTCAAATTCAGCCAAAACAGACTGGGCGGGAAAACTCCCGCCCAGACAGGTCGACAGGGGGGTCGACACTAGGGTCGACCTCCCCCCAACCAGGTCGACACTAGAGTCGACCTGGGGATCGACCTGGGGGTCGACCTCCCTGGTCGGCCAAGTCGGCCTGGTGCACCTATTTTGGCTGTTTGGACCTGTTTTGGAGGCTTATGACGTGATTTGATGGCTCGGATTGGATCTAGGGTTAATCCTATGGCTAATACTATCCTAATCTTCTATAAAAGGACCCCTAAGCCTAGCCTAAATCATCATTATTCAACTCTACAACTAAACTATGCCAAATTTGTTCCTCTCATGGCCTCCACTCTCATGCTAAAATTTATAAGTTTATTTATATGAGAGATTTTGAGTTCATACAAGTGTTTTCAAGCTTGTATGAGTGTTCTTAGTTTGCATTCAAGACAAGTTGCAACATTTCTATTGCAAAGCAAGGGTTTTTATTGATTTGGCTCAAGGGTTTTTCATTTGGAGCTTTCATATTTGGGTGATTGCATAAGGGCTTCGTCTCAATCTTTATAATAAATATTCATTTGTGTCTTCATAGCATTGTAAGCCCTTTTCTACTTTCTTTTTGAACTATAAAGTTAAATGAATGATGCAAGTTTGGGTTGATCATTATGATATGCAAGTTTGGTTGATCATTATGTTATGCAAGTTGGTTCAATCATTATGTATGACACATGTTGCTATGCTATGCAAGTTTGGGTTGATCATTATACACATGTTATCATGTTATGCAAGTTAAACTTGAGTTTGTGAGCTTAAAGCTTCAAGCTTTATATTAAAGGTTGCATTTTGGCAACATGGAAGTTATCATATCCCTTATGGTAACTTGCATGTGAGGCTAAATGCGAACTTCTAGTAACTTCTACATGTCATTTATCACCATGTATCACTTATATGCTAAGTTTGGTTTTATGCATACTTTTGAAGCCTAATAATGCAATATGCAAGTATATGAACATATGTACATTTCATATGCCACCATGTTAACTTGTGGCTTCAACACCTTTTTGTCATGATTATGCCAAGTTCCCTATTTTATCCTTTATGCGTTGTTGCGATTATGTAAACGATGGGATTACGTTGGGGTTGGGTAACATTATGACATAAACATGGTTTTTATAACATGACGTGATATGTTAGCTTGTAATTATGTTTTGGAAACATAATGGACATGACACTTAGAAAATATGAGTGTGGCCAACTCGAGGTTGGGTTGAGTTTGTATCATAAATCTACCCGGACCCGCCCGGCTTAACTAGTGGCTACAAACAATAGGACCCAATGTGAGAAGTTGGTCATGTTGTGCTCGAACCCGAGGTTAGACCAAGTTGTGGTGTAAAGCTACCCGGACCCGCCCGGCTTAACTAGTAACCACAACAAGGTCTAATGTGAGAGGTTAAAGCACATTAAGTTAATTAATGCCTCCTGATTAGGGTTAAGTCATGGTCCACTTAATACTTAACCAATTTGGGCTTGATGGGTTAATCGGGGTTAAGTCATGAACCTTGGGTACACTTAACCAATTTAATCCACGTTTGGATCGGGTTAACCACATTTAACCCGTTAAGAAACCCTAGTGGCGTGGTCCTTTTCAGCAGTAACCCTCTTGATAGTATCATAAGACCCTAGGGACTAGGCTAGGGTGGGGCACGATTACTGGGCTGACATGTAAGCGACCAAAACGACGGCTGAGTAGGTACGCCGGTGTAGGTCCAGGCGGACTATGGTCGTGCACATAGTCCGGAGTTGGAAAATCAGGCACGGGTACCAGTAGATCTAGACTGTGCGTACTTGATTGGTGTCCGAGGTTGACACCCTAGGACTTGATACACCCTAGGGTGGACCTAGCGCAGTTTAACTACATTTCATGTTTGGGCCGTATGACACCGACACTTGACGAGTTAGGCTTATAGGGAGCCGATCAACTAGACCGTGTAGTTGGACCTTGATTTAGGTCACCTCATGATGTTGGGCCAAGCTTGGGCCAAGGGATCAATTCTTGTTTTTACTTGACATGTTAGAATGCTAGTACACCCGTGGTGCAAAACTTAACCTTGATTATGCGATGACACCTTTATCTATCTTGTTAGTTAATCATCATGTCAGTATGTTGTTATCCTTATGTTCATCTCAGCTTCTCATGCCAGTTAACTTTACTAGTTCATGAACTGATAGTAGTTAGGGCTTACCAGTCATTTTGACTGACCTGTTTTCTTTCGCCTCTTTTCTTCCGTTTCCCCCCCCCTCAGGTCCTCAGGGTGGGAACATTGGAGCTTAGCTTAGATCTTTATAGCTTGCTTACTGGATTTGCTCATGTACGGTTTTGGACATTGAGCTAGCTATGGTTTATCACTTCACTTTGGGGATAGTACTTTATGTATTTCAGTTTTTCAGTTTATGCTTTTCTCTAGACTTTGTTTGTTGGAAAATAATGACCAAGTACTTTGTTGTAACTTAACTATGGTTTTGAAATGCTAGTTTTATCCGCTGCTTTACTACTCTGTTTTACTTATATGTTCTGTCTTGTGATATCTGCATGCATGTTTACCTTGTTTAACGCCCCTCCAAAGCTAGTGTGCTTGCAAGAGTTACCCTGGCGGAGGTGGGGTGTTACAGAAGCCATGCAACAATTTCTCGACCTGCTTAAGATAGGCTGAAAGTCAAGCTCCTTTGGTTTAAAATTATTTCCGAACCTGAAACACAATAAGTTGTGAATTACAGAAAATTTTGAGCGATGGTATTCTTAAGTCCCTGGCGAGTTTGAGCCCAAAAATTAGTGCTTCATACTTGGAGTCATTATTTGTTGCCAAAAGTCTAATCTTAGGGTATAATAGATCGACCGTCTCTCGAGGGATAACAATACTATGCATGCACCCTAGCGTTGATCATTACAAGCTCCATCTATGTATAGTTTCCATGTATTCGATCTTGACTCTATACCAGGACCTCCGGTACTATCTTCTAAGTTTTCATCCTCTGGAGTTTTAAATTCGGCTATGAAGTTAGCCAATACTTGCTCTCGGATGGACTTCTACGGGATAAAAGTCAAGTCGAACCGACTTTATTCAATGTTCCACTTAAGCAGTCGTCCACTTGCCATGGGTCGCTATAAAACTTGTCGAAGGGGTTGGTTGGTGAATATTTTAATAGGGTGAGCCTGGAAGTAGTGTCGAAGCTTTCATGGCGCAATCAACAAGCTATAGGCGAGCTTCTCAATCTTCGGATAATTGCGTTCTGCCCTCGTTAATTTTTGCTCACATAATAAACTAGTCATTGTACCCAGTCTTCTTCACGAAATAGGACCGAGATGATTGCATGTGTGGATACTGCCAAATACACAAATAAATCTTCATGATCGATTGGTTTGGACAAGATGGGAGGTTTCTCCAAATGGTCGAGCAAGTTTTGGAAGGATTTGAGTTAGGTGTCCAAGCGAAGTTCCGTTTTCCTCTTTTAATCAACTCAAAGAAGGGCAGGCACTTATCAGTTGCTTTGAAAACGAATCGACCCATCGCTGCAACCATGCCTACCAAGCTCTGTACGTCCTTGATTCTACTATGTTCCCGAATTCTTTTAATGGCCAAAATCTGGTCGGGATTGATTTCGATCCCTCGAGATCTAACTATGATACCCAGAAACTTGCCTGATGCTACTCCAAAAGAACACTTCAAGGGATTTAATATCATTCCATACCTTCGGAGAATGTCAAACATTTTTTACAAATCTTTTACATGGTCGGACGATTGTCTCGACTTTACCAGCATATCGTGCACGTATAACTCCATCATCTTCCCTATTTGATCATGAAACATCTGGTTGATCAAATGCTGGTATGTGGCCCCAACATTCTTCAAGCCGAACGACATGACTACATAACAGTATAATCCGAGATATGTTATGAAACAAGTATGCTCCTGGTCTGGAATGTGCATGGCAATTTTGTTGTACCCCGAGTAAGCATCCACAAAGGAAAGGAGTTCATGGACTGTGGTTGAGTCGAACAACTGATCAATCCTAGGAAATGGAAAGATGTCCTTAGGGCAGGCTTGATTCAAGTCGGAGAAGTCGATGCAAGTCTGCCACTTCCCGTTAGTATTTTTCACTAGTACTGAGTTGGCTATCCAGTCGGGATAGATCGAGTCTCGAACAAACCCATTGTCTTGTAACTTTCCAACTTTCTCCTACTGGGCCGCAGATCTTTTGGGACCTATCTTCCACCACTTCTGCTGTATAGGGATGTACTTTGGATCAATACTTAGGGAGTGAGTTATGATGGAGGGTGAAATTCCACACATGTCAGCGTGGGTCCATGAAAACACATCATGGTTTGCACAGAGAAATTCAGTCAATTCCCTCGTCCGAAGGGGATCAAGATGAGACCCGATCTTTAAAACCTTGGTGGGGTTGTCCTTGTCGATCAAAATCTCTATGATAGCCTCATTTGGGGCTGCCTTCCTACATCCTGGTTCTTCGTCCTCTCTTGGGTCGATAACCTCGATTTCACAGGCGGACGGTCCTGGCCGGGATGTTTTCTGAAGTTGCTATGCTTTTTTCCCCTACACGGGGGGATGATTCTTCAGATTCTTTGAATTTCAAAATCAAACACCAGGGAGCAATACAAGCTCTGAATTCAGCCAGAGCTGGTTGCCCTAAAATTGCGTTATATTAGGAGTTTATGTTCACCACGACAAATGGTAGAATTCTAACTCTCCTGTGATCTTCGTCTCCTAATTCTACAGACAATCTGATTTGGCCGACTGGTTCAGTGGACGCTCCGTTGAAACCAAGTATCTGGCCGGTACATGGTTTCAAGTCTTTCAATTCCAGCTTCATCTGATCATAAACTTGTTTAAATAATTTATTCACTGAGATTCCATAGTCGACGAGGACCTTTCGCACAATAGCTGGAACTATAATGATTGTTAATACCAATGGGTCGACGGTTGGGACCTCTATGCCAATCGACTCCCGATCGCGGAAGATAATGTCTCCGGTCATCGTCCTTTCTTTGCTTGATGGGACTTGCAGCCTCAGGGGTGCTTGTTTCTACAACATTTAAATGCTTTACGAAATTTACATAACGCTCCATGGACTAAATGTTATGTCTTGCGGGATGTGGTCCTCTAACAATGGCATTAATTACTATCCATTTCCCCTTCTCTTGGGCTGTGGGTCGGGCGTTGACTGACTCTGTTTGGGTACCGAAGTCCCTTTCCCCTGTCTCTTGGGGCTACTTTATATTCATCAATTTTCCCTTCCCGAATTAACTTCTCGACGATATACTAAAGATGTCAGCATTCGTTGGTCGTATGCCCGTAAATTTCATGAAATAAACAAAACTTTTCAGTCGCCCGCTCCTTCTCGGTAGGTTCACGCAAGGGCGGCTTTTTGTATTGGACTGTGCTGCAAGTATGGAGATAAATATTCTCCAGCATGTCATTCAACGCTGCATAAATTTCGAAAACCTAGAACCGAGGTCGCTTTCTGGATTTCCCTCTTTGCCCACGGTTTCCATTGGCTTCCTTCGGTCCATCACCGTTTCTCTTGCCACGGTTTCCAATGTTCACTTCTACCTTCCCTGAATTATCCCCGGATTGCTTGACTGCGACATTGCTTTGGATTGGTTTGGTAGATGCATCTTTTGGTTCATCCTCCTCATCTAGTTGCGCATCCTCATGCCTTACCCAGATGTTAGCCTTTTCATAGAACATTTCAATCGATGTGGGCGACTTCCCGATTAAATATTTTCCGAACTCCATCCACTTATCATTTCCATTGGCCATGGCCATCAAGACGGTCTCATGATTAGGGTTGCTTCCTTCGGTGGCGGCCCAGTTGAACCAATTGTGGTAGTTCATCAGGGACTCGCCTTTTCCCTGTTTGACTGCCGATAGAGCCAGACATGCTTTGATTTAGAGGTGTAGAGACGGAACTGATTCAAGAATTTCTCACTCAAGTCTTTGAAGCTCAGAACCGACCTCGGGGGTAAATGGATGAACCATATGAGTGACACCCCGCTCATGAAAATTGGGAAAGCTTTGCATTTGATGGTGTCTGTAGCTACTGCCACCTCCATATGTCACGAGTATCTCATCAAATGCTGTTGTGGGTTGGTGTTTCCATCGTAATGGTTAATCTGGGGCATATTGAACCTTCTGGCGAATTCAGCCTGTAAGATGTCATCAGTGAATGGCGTATGGCTTCGGTTGAATCCCAATCTTCATTCTTGCACCCTCTACTGTTATTCATGATCTTCCATACCATGGCAGTTTGATTCGGAGGAATAACTGTGTCTCGATCCGCTTCCTTAACTGACCGACCTCTCCTGGCTCTTTCCACAGGCAACGTCGTTTAACTTACCGTCCAGGCAGTCTTTCCTCCTCCTCGGGCATCTCGGTCAATCACAAGATTCAGAGGGGGAGAGATAAATGTGGGCCCGATCTGCCTGAGCAGTATTTTGATGAGCAGTGGAGAGGTACCTCGGTTTTGCTGGGCCACGGGGTCGACGATTTCTATCTTGGCTAGGTTGGCCTGGGTCTGTCCCCCTGCCCACAACTGGTCTGAATGTCCTTCCAGATGCAACTGACAAATATTTTTTGCTCTTTCTAATAGTCGTCGAGGTTGACGCCGGTCTCTACTCCACCGGCTAATGATAATCTCTCTGAGTTTTGGTCTAGACGATGAGGGGGAACTTGGTTATCCCTAGGCTTCTGAGCTTGATGATTCCTGAATTCCTCCCGTTGCCTCGACATTGTGTTCATATCCTACCGCATTGTAGCATTCTCCCGAACATGAGATTTTAGGGCATCTGTTGTTTCCCGAAGCTGATTCAACATGACCACGAACTCATCACGGGTGGCGAATGCTGAGGAAGAAGTTGTGTGACACCCCACGTCCGTTAATGTCACTTGTTAAGAGAATGCATTAAGTTTCGTGAAGCGTTATAGGTAAACGGAAACAGAAATATTACAAAACAGATATAAAATAGCAGCGGAATTTAAACTTTTATTAAGCAGATAACATCGTGGTTCAAAACATGGTTACATCATAAGTCTGAAATGCATGAAACCCAGTACATCATTAAAACTTCTGTCTTGTACTAAAATCATCAGAGTACAATAATAATGAAAAGAGCATAATTCCCCAATAACATAGCCATAGTAAAGAACATAAGAACCCGAGCAATACATCTAAGCAGCTCCAAGTAGAATGAAAGCAGAATTCTAATCAAGCTTGAGTATTCCCACTCTGAGAACCTTTGGGGGGGGGGGGGTGGAAAAGAAAGAAGAGGAAACAAAATAGGTCAAACATAAAGTCTGGAGAGTCCAGTTACTTTTAGCATATAAATAAGTAAAAGTAACATGACAGGCATATAAACTGGAGCGATAGATAACAGCACAATAAGTCAGGTACGACAAGGTAAACATGATAAACATGATAGAATATATTGCACTTCTCTAGTACTTTCTTTCTCTACACCATTGCTAGTGTCGTAAGAACAAGATGATCACTAACAACTATAAGATGGTAGACTTAGGCGTACTTCTAGTGAGAGGTTTTACCCCCGTACAATAACAGGCAGCCCAACTAAACATGCCGGAGTTACCCCTAAGGATAATAACGGGCTCCTAAACACACCAGAGTCTAAATGTACCCTAATTACTACCCCAATCAATCAGCTCCTTACTCCGTAGATACCCTGTGATGGCCCCACATTAGGATGTATCACTTCCTAAAGTGGCAACACTTCATTTTTAGGATGTCCACAACCATATCTACAAGTGTCACGACGTCTTAGCCTCCTCTGTCGGACCCATTCACGCACATGACTCCGTCAGTATGCGCCGCCCACACCCCCTTTTGTCTAGATCTCTTACAATCATCCCAGCAAGCACTCCCCGGGAGTACTCGATTGATACATAAATATGGGTTACTGACTGAAACGGGTCCCACCCAAAAGATGATACATGCTCCCCTAGGCTTGTATCCCCACTACTAGGTTTTCCATAGGTTACGCTATACCAAGTAAAAAGATTGCATAATGGTGAACATCAAATTATGTAAAATTTTCATTTCTTAATTATATATTTTACTGCTCTTAAAGTAGAACTACTAGGTCTTTTAGTTTTGTTTGTTACAGGTTTATGATTTTCAAGAAATGAAGAAACTGTTGCAGAATTGGCTTTAGAATAACAGTTCAGTTCAAGGATCTATTGAAAAGAAGTTGAAAACCAAGTTAAACACAAAAGCAGTCATAGCTCAGTTGGTTTGAAGTGGTGCAATCTATTAGGAGGTGATGGGTTCAAATCCTAGCACACACCCTAATTATTTTTTACCAACCTCCAAGGGAAATTCTTTTAGAGCAAGACAACACAAGAAGAATGTAGAAAACATGGGAGATCGAAGCCTCTAGAGTAATTTGGAACACACTAAATCAACAAATGAAGATCAAGTCAAGGACTAGGATTTGTGAATCAAGAAGTTTCCAGAGAATGTAGAGAAGGAAATTCTAGAATGATAAAGGATAAGATTAAGAGGAAAACTAGGCCAAAATTCTAGAGAATTCTATTCTTTTAGATCTAGATCTTGTGAATACTATAAATACCCTTACCCAGTGCCACTTTAGATTATCTTGGCAATTGTTCTCTTTCTTTTCTTCTTAAGATTAAGGTTTTTCTTGTAATTCATGACCTTCTTATTTCATTAATAAAATTGTTAAGTTCTTTACTGTTTTCTGTCAGTATTCTCTTCTCTTTTATTCTAATTTCTAATTTCTAGTTTATATCTGTGTACTTCTGTGCATATTTTAATTTCTTTTGCATTGGATTTTCTACTTTTTTGTTCTTGAGATCTATTGATTTGCCAAGAGGTTAATAGATCTCATCCCTAATTTACAGTTCTAACATATTCTCTGTAGTGTATTTCAGTTCTATTCTAGCAATTTCTTATTCTAAACTAATCAAACCAATTACTCAATTTCATCTAACTCGTCTAGAATTTAAGTAAACATTAGTAATTATACAACTCCCTGCGGATTCGACCCATATTCACACGAATACTACAACAGACGTCGTGCGCTTGCGATAAAATAAAATCGTGGTTTCTGTTAATAACTAAAATCGTCGATTAAGTTTTTGGCGCCGTTGCCGGGGAAGTTCTAATAGTTTCTAACTTTTTTTAATATTCGATTCGTGTTAGTTTTTCTTTTTGTTTTGCTTGTTTCTATTTTACATTTAGTTTCGTAGTTTCAATTTTTTTTTTCGTACTTAACCAAAAAAGAAACACTTCATTTCCTGTTTTCAGTTTACATACTTACAAAAAAAAGTTCATGGTTACATTTCTTCTTTCTTTTTTGCGTTCTGTCTGCATTTTTTTTCATACTAGTTTCTGTTTTCCTTTCATCTATTTTCGAATACAAAAGAAAAGAAGAAAATAAAATAAATAAATAAAAAACACAACAATTTTTTTCATTGTTTTTATGTTCTGTTCTCCAATCCGCTACGTAGGTCTTGAACTTCATCACCGATCCGGCAACCTCGTCTGCTTCACACATCCACAACAATCTCATACCCGAACTCATTGAACCCCACATCAGTTCAAAACAACAAAGCCGTAAGCCAAACTTTAGCTACTATCTTCTACCAACCTAAATTAAATCACCAATACTCCAATTCACATCTGCATCTTCTTCAACCAATCAAAAACCAATCGAAACCAAAAACCATATCACAACCCTCGCCATTGACAGAAAACCTAACACCATCACTGTAACCACTACCATCCACCGTTCCCTAACCAATAATACACATCACGACACCGAACACTACAAGCACATCCTTAAAAAGCATCACCAGCATAATGTTCAAATTTCACCATCAGTCTGAATCCACTTCACCGAACACTGCATTCACTCCCAACCCATACCTTACCTGTGCCTCGCAAAAACACCCACTGCTACCTTCCTCCACAAACATAATCGAGACCAACGCTCTCCACCAAATCCTTGCTTTCCCTAATTGCAAAACTACTTGTCCGGATCCCTGCGCCTTAAAGGAATCGAAAAAAAAGGAAGAAAGATTGCATAGATTACAAAGAAAGAAGGGAGATCAAGGAAGCTCACTGAAGAATTTTGAAGAGGACTGATCTAGTTTAAAGGAGAAGGGGAGCCTCTGCTCAAGAATAGGCATGCGTTAATAAGCCTCAGATCCGAATAAATAGGCAAAATCGGTTTTCAGAAAAGTCATAGAGGGATTAATTTGAAGGGTAACCGTGTAAAAGATGAAAGGAAAGTAAGAGGAGCAAAACGAAAAATTCAAAAGATTTAAGATTGGAAATATCTAGAGTTAAACATGGAAAGAAATCATAGGAGCAAAGCAGCAACCATGGTAAGTTTTTTGAATTTCCAATTGTTATTGATTTTGTTGAGACAATAATTTGTTGTTGACAATAAAAATAATAATAGGAATGTTTATCTATGCAAACGTCGTTTCGAAACGACCGTATAAACGTTTAGAAAGACGCAACACCACTTCTTTTGAACATTTTATATCAATGAGTAATCACGGTTCCGCATCACAATCACCTAGGCAAAACGAAAAGAATAATAATAATCAAAATATCCAGAATCAAGTTTTTCCTTTTCAACAAAATTTTCAACAACCACCACCTCGAGGTTTATTGTTAAGGAAACAATGCTACCCAGTTAGAACTGCACAACTGCCAGTTATAAGGTATCCACCAAACGAAGGAAATAATTTTGAATTAAAAAGTTCTTTTATTCAAGGAGTTCCTAAATTTACTGGCTTTGAAAATGCATATAAATTTCATAATGATATAAAATTATATACATCATCAATTAAAATTCAAAAACTTTCGCATGAGTCCGTCAAGCTTAGATTAATTCCATTTGCTCTAGTAGGCAGTGCTAGAAGGTGGTTCAATTCCCTTCCACGACCATCAATTTATTATTAGAATGATTTTGAAATAATTTTCTTAAAAAATTCTTTTCTTTTCACAAGGCCCTTAAAATTAGAAATGAAATTCACCAATTCACCCAAAATGAAGAGGAAACTTTCTGTTAATATTTTAAACGATTTAATCAATTATTGCAAAATTGTCCTCACCATGGAATTCCACTGCAAATGTCATGTCAAATATTGTACGAAGTGATTAATTATCCAACTCGAACTTAACTCGAAACTATGTGTTGTGGAGAATTTATGGATAAATCAAGTGAAGAAGCTTGGGCATTTTTTGAGGAATATGCTGATAAAGATCAACAATGGAAATCTATCTATAGCCCAGCTCGTACAAATCCACTAGGAGTTCATGCTGTAGATCCTTCTTTCTTTTCTACTGAGGAGGCCCACGCTGAAGAAGGGATACTTCCGTATCCTAAAGAACAAGTGAATGTCTTCGCTCCAACTAATTCTACCTACAATTATAACTGGTGGAAGCATCCAAATTTATCATGGCCAAATCCAAATAACTTCGCAACCCTTCACATTTTTATCCCACAAATCAAAACACTCAGACTTCTCAAATGTCAAATCAACATTTTGTTCCTCAAAATAAAAATCCTTCTAATCAAACTTACAAGCCTCCACATCTTAGAGACGCACCTCAGTCTTCTCAACAATCACATGATTATGTTCGTCTTGAAAAGGAAATTAAGGAAACGTGCAAGGAGACAGAAAATAAATACGAATAACTTATTTACATGATAAAGAATTTATCAGTAAATAACGAGAGAGGGAAATTACCAAGTCAAACCGAAGCAAACCCTAAATATAAAAATTCTCGTAGAGTGAATTCTTGTGAGGATAAGGAATCAAATTCAGTAAATTCGATCATCACCTTAAGATCAGGCAAGAAAATTGATAATCACATCAATAAGTCTAACGCTTCCAAGAATACAACATCTTCGAACATCAACTTATCATCTTCTAAATCATTATCAAAAGGTGGTAATCCTAGTACTCTTCCATCTTCTACAAGCAACCCTCAAACTGGCTCAACTCAAAATGATGAGAAACTCAATGAAAAGGTCTATAAACCTGTAGCTCCTTTTCCTAGTAGGCTTAAGAATAAGGAAAAACCTACTCAATTTTATAAAATCTTAGATATTCTTAGACAAGTTCATATTAACATTCTACTTTTAGATACCATTGAAAAATCCCGCAATATGCAAAATGTCTTAAAGAACTTTGTACTCTAAAGCTAGCAACCAATGTGCCTAAAACTGCCTTTTTGACTGCAAACAGCAGTTCAATTATTTCTAACCACATGCCTGTCAAGTTTGAGGACCCCGGTTGTACAACAATTGGCTGTAAAATTGGAAATACGTTCATTAACCATGCATTCCTTGATCTTGGTGCGAGCGTTAACCTGCTTCCTTATCACGTATATTGCCAATTGGGAATAGAAGAATTAAAACCTACAAATATCACGATTCAACTAGCTAATCGATCCACTAAAAAGGCCGTAGACCTAGTTGTAGTTGTTTTGATTCAAGCAGAAATTTTTTACTTCTCTGTTGACTTCCTGGTGCTTGAAACCGCTCATGTCCCTAATCCTCAAGCTCAAATCTCTGTTATCTTAGGTCATCCCCTTCTTGGCAACCTCAAATGCTATTATAAACTGTAGAAACAGAAATCTTAAACTTTCCTTTAGGGGCCTAACGCTGAATTAAACATCTTTAATGTTAATAAACAACCCCGAGATTTTGAGATAGAAGAAACTGATGCTATTAAGACAATCGTGGAAGAAACCCTCAACGATTTTTCAGATGCTCTAAACATGTGTCTCGAGCATTTTAATTCAGACATAGATGAATATGAGTATATATCTAATTTGAATGAAATGTTTGACTCACACTCTTCAACAATTGATGAAAATATTTCCACATAATTAACCGCTTGTGATAAACTAAAAAAGATCTTAAACCGCTTCCAGAAAATCTCAAGTATGCTTACCTAGGCGTCGATCAAACTTTCCTAGTAATTATAGCCTCAGATTTAATTACAGATCAAGAAGAAAAAATTTAAATGTTTTAGAAGAAAATAAGGAAGCAATAGGTTGGGCAATTTCTGATATCAAGGGGTTATGTCCTTCCATCTGTGAGCATCATATGCATTTAATTGATGAGGCTAAACCCTCTCGCGAAGATCAAAGACGATTAAATCCTAATATGAGGGAAGTTGTAAAAGAAGAAAAATCAAATGTTTGGACAACAATATAATTTATCAAATTTCTGGTAGCATTTGGATAAGTCCAATTCAAGTAGTACCAAAAAAATCAGGAGTCACTGTAATAAGAAATGATAACAATGAGCTTGTTCCAACAAAAGTAAACACCAAATGGCGTGTATGCATCGATTATAGGAATTAAACGCAACAACTAGGAGGGACCATTTTCCCTTACCATTCATCGATCAAATGCTCGAACGCTTACCTGGACATGAGTATTATTGCTTTCTTGATGGATATTCGAGATATAATCAAATTCCCATTGCTTTAGAAGACAACCACAAAACCACATTCATACGTCCTTTTGGAACTTTTGCTTGTCGTCGAATGCCCTTCGGATTATGTAATGCACCTGCCACATTTCAAAGTTGCATGATGAGCATATTCTATTGTATAGCTGAAGATTTCTTGGAAATTTTCATGGATGATTTTTCTATTTTATGGATCCTCCTTTGATCAACGTCTCTTTCGTTTAAAATGCGTTCTTAAAAGATGTAAAGAAAAATCGCTTGTTTTAAATTGGGAAAAATGTCATTTCATGGTTAAAAGAGGCATCATGCTAGGTCATATAGTATCAAAGGATGGTTTAAAAGTTGATAAATCAAAAGTCTCCCTCCACCCAAATTAGTCAAGCACATTCACTCATTCCTAGGACATGCAGGATTTTATAGGAGATTTATCAAAGATTTCTCAAAAATTGCAAAGCCACTTTCGAATTTACTGACCAAAGATACTAAATTTGAATTCAACTAGGAATGTAAAATTGCTTTTGAAAAAATAAAATCCATTTTGACTTCAACTCCAGTAATTCAACCTCCCGATTGGACACAACCATTTGAGATAATGTGCGATGCTTCAGATTTTTCCATAGGTGCTATTCTAGGTCAAAGAATTAATAATCAACATCGAGTAATTTATTACACAAGTAAGATGCTTGATGACGCACAACTTTTCAACCACTGAAAAAGAGTTTCTTGCTATCGTCTTTGCTCTCAAAAAATTTAGATCATATCTTGTATGCTCAAAGGTCATTATTTTCACTGATCTTATGGTCTTGAAGTATTTATTATCAAAGAAAGATGCTAAGGCCTGCTTAATTCTTTGGGTACTCCTTCTCCAAGGATTTGATTTGGAAATACGTGATAAGAAATGTTCCGAGAACGTTGTGGAGACCACCTCTCTCGAATTGTGCACGATAAAATAGATGACATTCCGATCAAAGAATGTTTTACCGATGAGCACCTATTATCCATAAATAATGTTCCATGTTATGCCAACATAGTAGATTACTTAGTGACTAATAAAGTACCTTCACACTGGTCAGCACAAGACAAGTGAAATTTTTTCTCTGGAATTAAAGATTATTTTTGGGATGACCCTTATCTTTTCAAATATTGCCCCAATCAAATCATTCATCGTTGTGTTCCAGATGAAGAGTTTATAGTGTTTTATCCTTTTCACATAGTCATGCTTGTGGTGGACATTTTGGAGCAAGAAAAACAACTGCTAAAATATTACAATGCGGTTTCTATAGGCTCACTTTATTTCGTGATGCATACGAGTTTTACATTAAATGCCCATAGTGCCAACAAACGGGATGAATTACAAAAAGAAATGAAATGCCTTTAAATCCAATTCTAGTCATAGAATTATTTGAGGTTTGCGGTATTGACTTCATGGGTCCATCTTTTAACTCGTATGGTAATTTATACATTTTCGTTGCAGTTGATTATGTTTCAAAGTGGGTCGAGGCAGTCCCTACAAAAAATAATGACAGTAAAGTGGTCATTAAATTCCTTAAAGAAAATATATTTTCTATATTTGGTGTTCCTAGGGCCATAATAAGTGATAATGATACTCATTTTTTAATCGAGCTTTTGAATCATTACTTAAGAAATATTCGATTACCCACAAGGTAGCCAATCCATATCATCCTCAAACAAGTGGAAAAGGTTAAATTTCAAATCGACAAGTAAAGCAAATTCTTGAGAAGACTGTAAACACTAATAGAAAAGATTGGTCATTAAAATTAATAGATGCACAATGGGCCTTTCGTACGGCATACAAAACGAATCTAGGAATGTCACCATATCATCTTGTCTGTGGTATGGCTTGTCACCTACCAGTTGAATAAGAACATCATGCATTATGGGAAATTAAAATTTAAATTTTGACATCAAAGAAGTAGGTTCATACATGAAGTTACAATTACCAGAACTAGAGGAACTTAGAAATGAGGCCTATGAAAATGAAAAAATTTATAAAGAGAAAACAAAATTATACCTTGATAGAAACATACTTCGAAAACATTTTGAAATTGGTCAAAAGGTTCTCTTATATAATTCAAGCCTTCATTTATTTTTGGGAAAGCTAAAAACATGTTGGACTGGGCCATATATTGTGAAAACTATATATCCTAACGGTGCCATTGAAATTGAAAATTCAAAAACTGGTGAACATTTCAAGGTAAATGGGCAACGACTGAAACCATTTTTACAATTTGAGGAAAACAAAAATGGCGAGATCGTGGATCTCCACGATCCCATATATGCTTATAAAAAGTAATTTAGGATACGAGGACGTAGCCTAATTTTAGTGTGGGGGGGGGGGGGGGAGGGAGAGATGGTTGTCTTCATCTTTTGCATTTAGTTTGTCTTCATCGATTATTTTAAATAAGTACAGTCGAGTAGATATATTGTACTAGTTATTTGGTGGATTTTTTTGTGAATCATTAGCTTCTAATGGAAAATAAGATGAAAAGTGTAAATCACACATGATAATAGTAAGCTAATATGTTGGTTGATTCATAGGTGATAATTATGGAGTTGGTTATTTATTATCGTTGTTTAAAAAGTGTTATCTCTAGAATACACAAGTTAATATTTTTTTTTCAAATCTATATAATGAAGTGGTGCTAAGATGAATTTACACTATCCTCTCTTGGCTAATAATTATAACGATAATGGTAGTGATAATTAATAAACCAAGGGTATCCAACATTGCTAGTACATCTAGCGTTGGTGTGCACACCCGCCAAGCTCTGTTCCACTCTCACGTAAGCCCGAAAGGCAGTGCATGAGAGGTATATCTTGGTCTCATTATGAGTTGGGCACCTAAGGATCACCGACCTATACTGACATTGTCATAGTCAGTTTGCACAATCCGCCAAGCTCTATTCCATTCTCACGTAAGCCCGAAAGGCAGTGCATGGATGGTGTACCTTGGTTTATGAGTTAGGTGTATGCATTAAAAGAAAAAAATTTATCATAAGTAAACATATAAACAATAAAGAGAGGGTAGGTGAATGAAATCAAAGCATGCTCTTTAGTTTTATTAATTTGAAATTGTTATACAAGAGAAAATAGAATTATCACTTTGCAGACTTTGAGAACCACGTCAAATCAAACTTCCGAATTCACTATGTTTCAAATTAAAATATTAGCAAACTAGAGTCTGATGTGAAGGAAACTTGACTTTTGTTTGAAGTTTGTTGCTAAGTGATAAACATAAATTTCTCAATTTTGACTAGAACACTTATACACAATAGTATTGTAACTACTTAAAATAAACCGACTCATCAAATTTTCATATAATTCGCATTCACATAGTTGCATTAATAGCCTATCATGTTGCATTGGGATTTTGTGGGTAGTATCCATTGAAAACCCTCACGAGACACAACTCGTCCTACTAGGGACATCTAGGGGTTAAAAGGCTTGTTGATACGCTAAATGCAATCGTGATTCCCTACGAAAGTGTGGATAATAAATTTAATTAGGTTTTATCCGAGGACGAATAAAAATTCTAGTGTGGGGGTATTTGATGAACATCAAATTATGCAAAAGTTTCATTGCTTAATTATATATTTTACTACTCTTAAAGTAGAACTACTGGATCTTTCAGTTTTTTTGTTACAGGTTTATGATTTTCCAGAAATGAAGAAACTATTGCAGAATTGGCTTTAGAGTAACAGTTCAGTTCAAGGATCTATTGAAAAGAAGTTGAAAATCAAGTTAAACACAAAAGCAGTCATAACTCAGTTGATTTGAAGTAGTGCAATCTATTAGGAGGTCATGGGTTCAAATCCTAGCACACACCTTATTTACTTTTTGCCAACCTTCAAGGGAAATTATTTTAGAGCAAGACAACAAAAGAAGATTCTAGAAAATACGGGAGATAGAAGCCTCTAGAGTAATACGGAACACATTAGATCAACAAATGAAGATCAATCAAGGACTAGGATTTGTGAATTAAGAAGTTTCCAGAGAACATAGAGAAGGAAATTCTAGAATGATAAAGGATAAGATTCAAGAGGAAGACTGGGCCAAAATTCTAGAGAATTCTATTCTTTTAGATCTAGATCTTGTGAATACTATAAATACCCCTACCTAGTGCCACTTTAGATTATCTTGGCAATTGTTCTCTTTCTTTTCTTCTTAAGATTAAGTTTTCTCTTGTAATCCATGAACTTCTTGTATCATTAATAAAATTGTTAAGTTCTTCATTATGATTTTCTGTCAGTGTTCTCTTCTCTTTTATTCTAACTTCTAATTTCTGTCTGTGTACTTTTGTGTGTATTTTAATTTCTGTTGCATTGGATTTTCTGTTCTTGATATCTATTAATTTGCCAAGAGGTTAATAGGTCTCATCCCTAATTCACAGTTCTTACAAATTCTCTACAGTCTATTTCTCTCCTATTCTAGCAATTTATTATTCTAAACTAATCAATCCAATTACTCAATTTTGTCTAACTCGCCTAGAATTTAAATAAACATTAGTAATTATACAACTCCCTGTAGATTCGACCCGTATTCGCATGAATACTGCAGCAGACGTCGTGCGTTTACGGTAAAATAAAATCGTGGTTTTTGTTAACACCTAAAACCGTCGATCACATAACCCTACAGGTTAAGTTTTTGGGCCTATATGTATGAATATTACCCACCACCCCAAGATATACTTAACCCACTCACTGATTCATACTGGTTTCCTTAAACCCTACTCAACTTAACATGTTCATACAATCCCTTACGGATTCTACTAGGTTAAGCATTCAAGTTCATTACCATATACATTTATGGTTATAATGTGTTATACTTCCCACATTAAGCCCATAACTTGTGGATGCTGGATATGTCGGTCGGTTCCAGGCAGACTTCTTCCACAAGCCAGACTTAACTCGTATCTTAGCCCGTTACGTGTTTATGCACTTAGAGCCCTCACATTAGATTCACCACTTGTGGTCGCTTGATATGTCGGTAGGTTCCAGGCAGACTTCCACAACATGTGTAATCTAACCTCGTGTCTAAGCGTGGTTACAGTTTCTAATTATTGTATTTCTAGGCATTTCCATTATTAACCAATTATTCCTATGTCATTATAGGTTTTCATGCCCCATTTCCAAGTCATACTCATCATGTACCGTATGCCCCAAATTAAGATATAAATCACAATTTGTTTTACGCCCCAAATACATATTCATATTTTTAATTCAAGTCATACCCAAATTTCCCAATCCAAGTTATGTCCCAATTTTAATGTTTTCCCCTCATTCCCAATTTCACGCGTTCGCATATTTCAGCGGCATGCCTAGGCTCGAAAGTGGCCTGGCTATAAAATAAAAAAGGAAAAGAAGAAGGGAAGAGAACAAAAATGATCATAATAACAAGATTGGCATATGATGGCAAAAATAGGCATAGAAATTAATAAGCATAGTAACAAAATTGGACATAGTGACAAGATAGGCATATAGGAATAGATTTGATGTACATGTGATAATAGAAATGATTAGGCATAGTTCCATGATCATAAACATGCATGATGAGATCTAGATAGTGAATTAGATATACAAATAATGGCAGATCTGACATAATTCAATAGTCACAGGCTTAGATCTAATTCATAGTTATGTCAGAATAACTTAGATACACGGGTTATGGCAGGTCTGATGTGATTCAAATAGTCATAGACTTAGATCCAATTTATAGTCATGTCAAGAATAACTTTTAAGTATTTAGGTATGATAATAATATAGACTCACTGTGATTGGATCTAAGAAATAGAAGAGTAATTGCAGATGTTGAATCACAGATCTTTGGACTTGAATGACTTGTTTGTTAAAGAAAAAAAGGCTTGATTTAATCTGGGCAGAGGCAGCATCTAGTTTTCCATTGTTTTTGGTGTGTAAAAACAAGAGAAATGGGGTCTTATTTATATCCATCAGCCAATGAATCTTTCACAGAAATCAGTCCAGTACGAAACCAAAAATCTGCCCAGATCTACGTGGGGGTCGACCCCTCCCCCCGGTGTGTCGACCCAGTGGTCAACACCCCCTTGATCGGGTCGACACCCATAGGCGGGATTTTTCCTGCTCCCTCCTACCACTCGATTTTGAACTATTTTGAATTCTAGAACTTATTTTATTCATATATATTTCTCTTATGCATATACAAATTACAAACCTTAATATCTTCTTGATACAATGTCCGTTTTACGCAAACCAGGTGTCTATTTTGATCAGAATTCCGAGACAAATGCAATGGAGCAGTCTGTTTCACTTAATTATAAATATTTAATTAAGTATTCTTTAATTTATCATCTTTAATGTTATTAAAATTACGGGGTGTTACATTCTCCCCTACTTAAAGGATTTCGTCCCCGAAATCCCCAAGTTAAGAAGAATGTATATCCTAACATCCATCAGCCATCTATTCATCCACTAATCACAGGTATCCATTGTCTTTAAATATTTATAATGCTTATGAACGTATGCAAAGGTGTGTGTATATGACCCTACACTAATGCGAAAGATCAGGCGGTTTACTGATTCAGTCAACCTCCTTAATGCAATGTAGGTTAGTGTCATGAATCCAACATGTATGCAAATAAAGTAAGTTCTATATGTGTGCACAATCATTCATCCAAATGCGACATCCATATGATGATACACCCACTTTCATCAATTAAAAGAAGAAAAATGCACACACATCCATATGCAGTATGAGAGTGATTGTGTCGATCTAGTGCCTAATGTGTGTGTATATACATCCACTAGCAAACACTTGCATCTATCAAACATAACATGTCTCAAATACATGTTTACATCCATGGGATTCCTACCTAAAGGTCGAAGATCTGATCGATAGGATATACTTTAAATGATAGAAACAAGCATGAATAAAAGCTTTGGAAAAGAAGTTAAGAACATACCCTTGAAAAGAAGAGGGTATGATACACGAATCTTGTCTTCGGTCTCCCAAGTTGCATCTTTTTGGTTATCTCCCAACTGAACTTTCATCAACTTGACCTTTTGATTGCGTAGCTTCTTAACTTCTAATCCAAGAATACGGGTAGGAACTCGCCTACCTATCGCCTCCCGTTTCACCTCTACTTCCTCAAGCATACTCGGCTCAACTACTTCTGCGGAATCATGCAAACACTTCCGCAAATGAGAAACGTGGAAAACATCATGAACGCTGGATAGTCTCTTTGGTAGCTTTACTCTATAGGCCATTTGGCCAATCCTTTCTGTTATGGGAAATGGCCCTACAAATCTTGGTGCCAATTTCCCTACAGATCCAAAGCGAACCACATCCCTCAAAGGTGATCCTTGATGAAAACCATGTCTCCCACCTCAAACTCAATATCAGTCCTTCTCTTGTCTGCGTATGACTTCTGCCTACCCTGAGCTATCTTCATGCATCTGCGGATAAGGTCAACCTTTTTTGAAGTTTCTCTAAATATATTCGGTCCAAGTAGAAGTCTTTCTGTAGATTCCCACCAACAAGACGGTGATCTACTGGGTCGTCCGTACAATGCTTCGATGGGTGCCATGCCAATACTAGCTTGATAATTGATGTTGTAGGCGAACTCTACTAAAGGAGGATGCTCTTCACAAGTCCCTCCGAAGTCTAGGATACACAGTATTAAAAGATCCCTAAGGACTCTATTCACCCTTTCCGTCTGTCCATCAGTCGAGGGTGATAAGTGGTGCTCAAACACAACTGTGTACCTAATGCTTCCTTCAAGCACCTCCAAAATTTACTGGTGAAAATTGGGTCATGATCACTAATAATACTGGAAGGTACTCCATGATGACTGACTATCTCACGAATGTAAATTGCTGCTAACCAAGCTGTCGTCCTCTTACTCTTAACTGGAACGAGATAAGCGCACTTCGTAAGCATGTCTACTACAACCCAAATGCTGGTGTTGCCCTTCCTTGATCTAGGCAAACTATTGATGAAATCCATAGAGACGCTCTCCTACTTCCACTTTGGAACCTCCAAGGGATGGAGTAAACCATCGGGTTTCTTTTGCTCAGCCTTGACTTGCCAGTAAATCAAACATTGAAATACAAACTCTGCCACAGCTTTCTTCATCCCAGCCCAAAAGAAAACCCTCTTCATATCTCTATACATCTAATCACTGCCTGGATGAATAGTCATCTTAGAATGATGGGCTTCCTCTAGGAGTATCTTCAACAAACTCCCAACTTGGGGAACACAAAGCCTTCCATCTCGCCGCAACCACCGTATATCATCTAAGAAATATCTATTGAGGTGACTAGAAGTCTTCCCTTTATTGAGTCTATAAAAGATATCAACTATTTGTGGGTCCTTTCGCTATAAACTCCCTATCTGATCCAAAAGAATAGTTCACACCTCTAGTGATGCTAATAAACAAGGTATAAGCTCGGTAGAGGGTCTAAAATTAAAAGTCGATATAAACCCCAAGTTTTTACTCTCTACAAATAGATGACTTAAGGCCATCCTCTGCCCACTCAGTGCATCTGCCACCACATTACCCTTGGGTATAAGCAATCTCAAAGTCATAAGATGCTAGGAACTCCATCCATCTTTGTTGCCTCAAATTGAGATCCTTTAGCGAGAACAAGTACTTCAGAGATTTATGATCGGTGTACAACTCGAACTTCTCTCCAAGTAAATAATGGTGCCAAGTCTTAAGCGCAAATACTATGGCAGCTAGCTATAAGTCATGGGCAGGGTAGTTCTTCTCATGAACCCTTAGTTGTCTTCCTCTATAACATACTACCCTTCTTTCCTACATCAGAACCACACCAACCCTTGTACCACATGCATCGGTGTATACTGTAAACGTTTTGTTTCCATCGGGCAAGGTCAAGACTGGGACTGTTGTCAGAGCCCTGTTCAATCGCTGGAAAGCAATGTCACAATCTATATCCCTTGAAAATGTAAGTTTCTTCTTCATCGGCCTGGTGAGTGGGGCTAATATCTTTGCAAAGTCCTTAATGAACTTCCTATAAGAGCCCGCCAATCCAAGAAAACTTCTCACCTTTGTTGCATTGTTTGGGATCTGCTAATCTTGAACTGCAACTACCTTCGCTGGATCTATTTCTATCCCATCTTTAGAAACCACATGCCCTAGAAATTTCACCTCTTTTCTCCAAAAATGATATTTGGAGAACTTTGCCTTAAGCTGGTGCGTACAGAGAGTTTTCAAAGTCTTCCTTATATGTAAGGCTTGCTTTTCCTTGCTCCTTGAGAAAGTCAAGATGTCATCAACAAAGACCCCAACGAACTTATTTAGAAACTCCCGAAACACCCTACTCATCAGATCAACAAAATAGGCGGGTGCATTCATCAACCCAAAAGGCATAACGAGCCACTCGAAGAAACCATCTGGAGTTCTAAAAGCAGTCTTGTCTATACTATCCTCGGCCACCCTTAACTGATGAAACCCCATGGCCAAGTCTAACTAAGATAAAACAGATGCACCAACAAGTTGGTCAAACAGATCATCTTTCCTCGGAAGTGGGTGCCTGTTCTTTTTGGTGAGCTTATTCAACTCTCTATAATCCACACATAAGCGAAGCAGACCATCCGCCTTAGTTGCGAATACCACCGAAGCACCCCATTCATATATGCTTCACCCAATAAACCCTTTCTCAAGTAGCTCCCCTATTTTATTGCTGAGCTTCCTCCTCTCTCTTTGAGCCGTATGGCACACATGCAATGTAACTGGCTTTCCATTGTTCATCAAGTATATATGAAAATCAATCTCGCGCCTCGGAGGTAATTCCCGAACCTCCTAAAAAGCATCAGGATACTCACAGGCTATAGGTACAGATCGTAGATCATCGATAGATGCATCAAGTGACTCTAGGAAACTAAGCATGACAGACCCCTTAGGGTCACAAGAAATCTTGAGGGTCCTACCATGGCAAGTCAAAAGTCTAACGACCCTACTCTCACAATCCAGAATGGCACCGTACATGGCTAGCCAATCCATCCCTAGAATCAAACCATAACCCATGAAACGAGCACATATGCATCACACTCAAATTTGACGCCTAACATAGATATTCTCAAACCCCGACAAATCATAGACAAATGAGCTGTACCCCCAATGGGGTTGAGACAACAATGGGATCCAAAACTGTACTAGTACTAAGGTGCAATGACTCAACCACAGAATCAGATATAAAAGAATGTGAAGTGCCAAAATAAAGAATGTTCTAATCGGATGATTGGAAAGAGAAATCAAACCTTCAACGAAAACTTTCCTACCTCTATCTGGCGCACTGGCTACGAGAGCTTGCACCTGCCCTCTCGAAGATCTTGCCCTTTGACCTTGTCCTTGCTTCTTCGGGCACTACTTGGAAAAGTGTCAAACATTCTTCCTTCTTTTCAGTCTTTAATCAAGTGACCCTCGCGTCCGCAATTATGACAATTCCTCTTATCTTTAGCCTTGTCGTTCTTTTCGCCTTTCGTTTGTTGTTGTTGTTCTTTCTTGGGCCATACTTTCTTGTTTTGTGTTTCTTCCACCTTAGCTTCTTTCTTTTCAGATTTATCTTCCTCATGCATCAATGTCATATCAACGAGCCTTTCAAAAGTTTCTCCCATCGGAATATGAGACATAGCTAACCCATAGAGGGGTTCATTCAGTACTTTAGCAAACCACAAAGCTTTCTTATGTAGGGTATCCACTAGCTCCAATCCAAACCTTGCTAGTTGATTGAATTTGTAAACATATTCTTTGACAGTCATGCCTCCTTGCTTGAGTGCCAAAAACCTTTCCATTTGCATACTTTTCTCAGCTTAAGAAAGAAACTTCATTTCAAACCTTTGCCAAAAATAATCCCAAGTCTCCACTGGACGCCCTGCTTGCGTCACTTCCCACCAGAGTGAAGCCTTATCTTTCAGCAGCCAAGCGGCCAACTGAATCTTTCTACGATCATCAACTTTGAAAATTACAAACAAATCCTCCGTCTCTTTAAGCCAGTTCCTTTCCTCTACGAAAATTTCGGTTCCTCGGAATGGCTTTCCACCCATAGCACAGAAATCTTTGCAGAGCTTAAAGAAATTATCTGCTCGCGGAGGAGGAGGAACAGCGGGTGCGGCCGGGGAGGAACATTTGCCTGGCCACCAGCGGGCACCGTAGCCTCTAGATACCTACGGAACCAGCCTGGTATCGTAACGCCCTCAGGAATATTAGATTCCCCAGACATGCTGAAAGAAAAGAAATTCAAACAGAGAATCGAAAGATATTACATATGGCTTTGGGGAATATGTTTTTCAAAACAGACTTTTCTTTTGAAAATGCTTTCTTTTAAAACCCGTTTTCAAACAGTTTTCAAAATCTTTTATCCGATCTGGTAACCTTCAGCTCTGATACCAAATGTGTTACCCCACATCCGTTAATGTCACTCTTTAAGGGAATGCATTAAGTTTCCTGAAGCGTTATAGGTAAATAGAAACAAAAATATTACAATACAGATATAAAATAGCAGCGGAATTTAAAACTTTCATTAAGTAGATAACATTCGTGGTTCAAAACATGGTTACATCATAAGTCTGAAATGCATAAAACCCAGTACATCATTAAAACTTCTGTCTTGTACTAAAATCATAAGAGTACAATAATAATGAAAAGAGAATAATTCCCCAAAAATATAGCCATAGTAAAGAAGATAAGAAATCGAGCAATACATCTAAGCAGCTCCAAGCAGAATCCTGATCAAGCTTGGGTACCACTCTGAGAACCATGGAGGGAGAATGAAAGAGAAAGAAGAGGAAATAAAATAGGTTAGACATAAAGTCTGGCAAGTCCGGTTACTTTTAGCATATAATTAAGTAAAAATATCATTATAGGCATATAAACTAGAGAGATAGATAACAGTACAATAAGTCAGGTATGACAAGGTAAACAGGATAAAATATATTGCGCTTCTCTAGTACTTTCTTTCTCTGCACCAATATTAGTGTCGTAAGAACAAGATGATCCCCAATAAGTATAAGATGGTAGACTTAGGCGTACATCTAGTGAGAAATTTTACCCCCATACAATAACAGGAAGCCTAACTAAACATACCAGAGTTACCGATAAGGATAATAACGGGCTACTAAACATACCAGAGACTAGATGTACCCTAATTACTACCTCAATCGATCGACTCCCTACTTCATACATACCCTGTGCTGGCCTCATAGTAGGACATATCACTTCCTAAAGTGGCAATCTTCGTTTTTAGGATGTGCACAACCATATCTATAGGTGTCACAACATCTAAGCCTCCTCTGCCGGACCCATGCACGCACATGACTCCATCGGTATGCAACTCCCACCCCCCCCGTTTGTTTGGATATCTTACAATCAGCACAGTAAGCGTGCCCTGACTCCGACCTAGTTCGGAGTACTCGTTTGATACCTAAATATAGGTTACTGACTGAAATGGGTCCCACACACAAGATGATATAAGCTCCCCTAGGCTTGTATCCCTACTACTAGATTTTTCACAAGTTATGCCATACCAGAGTAAAAAAGATTGCATAACCCCATAGGTTAATTTATGGGCCTATATATATAAATATTACCCACCACCCCAAGATATACTTAACCCTCCCATTGATTCATACATGTTTACTTAACCCCTACTCAAGTTAACATGTTCATACAATCCCTTATGGATTCAACTAGGTTAAGCATTCAAGCTCGTTAGCATATTCATTTATGGTTATAATGTGCTAGACCTCCAACATTAAGCCCACAAATTGTGGATTTTGGATATGTTGGTCGGTTTTGGGCAGACTTCTTCCATAAGACGGACTTAACCTCGTGTCTCAGCTCGTTACGTATTTATGCACTTAGAAGCCTCACATTAGATTCACCACTTGTGGTCGTAGGATATGCCGGTCGGTTATGTGCAGACTTCCATCACAAGTGTAATCTAACCGCGTGTCTAAGTGCGGTTACAGTTTCTAATTATTGCATTTCTAGGCATTTCCATTATTAACCAATTATTCCTATGTCATTATAGGTTTTCATTCCCCCTTTTCCAAGTCATTTTCATCATGTACCGTATGCCCCAAATTAAGATATAAATCACAATTTGATTTATGCCCCAAATCCATATTCATATTTTTAATTCAAGTTATGTCCAAATTTCTGAATCCAAGTTATGCCCCATTTTTAACGTTTTCCCCTCATTCCAACTTCACGTGTTCGCATATTTCAATGGCATGCCTAAGCTCGAAATTAGTCTGGCTTTAAAATAAAAAGGGAAAAGAAGAAGGGAAGAGAACACAAAATGATCATAATAATAAGACTGGCATATGAAGGCAAAAATAGGCATAGTAACTAATAAGCACATAGTGACAAAATTGGGCATAGTGACAAGATAGGCATATAAGAACAAATCTGATGAACATGTGATAATAGAACTGATTAGGCATAGTGCCATGATCATAAAACAGGCATGATGAGATCTAATTAGTGAATTAGATATACAAATAATGGAAGATCTAACATGATTCAATAGTCACAGGCTTAGATCTAATTCATAGTTATGTCAGAATAACTTAGATACACAGGTTATGGCAGATCTGATGTGATTCAAATAGTCATAGGCTTAGACCCAATTTACAGTCATGTCAAGAATAACTTTTAAGTATTTAGATATAAAAATAACATAGACTCAATGTGATTGGATCTAAGAAATAGAAGAGTAATTGTAGATGTTGAATCACAGATCTCTAAACCTGAATGACTTGTTTATTGAAGAAGAAAATGCTTGATTTAATATGGGAAGAGGCAGCATCTAGTTCTCCATTGTTCTTGGTGTGTAAAAATAAGAGAAATGGGGTCTTATTTATATCCATCAACCAACGAATCTGACACAGAAATCAGTTCACGTACGAAACCAAAAAATTTCCCAGATCAACGTGGGGGTCGACACCCCCTTAATGGGGTCGACCCATGGGTCAACACCCCCTTAATGGGATCGACACCCATGGGCTGGATTTTTCCCGCTCCCTCCTACCGCTCGATTTTGAGCTGTTCTGAATTCTAGAACTTATTTTATTCATATATATTTCTCTTATGTGTATACAAACTTTAAGCCTTAATATCTTCTTTATATGTTGTCCGTTTTACGTAAACCAGGTGTCTATTTTGACTAGAATTCCGAGATGAACGTAGTGGCATAGTTCGTTTCACTTAATTCTGAATATTTAATTAAGTATTCTTAAATTTATCATCTTTAGTGTTATTAAAATTACAGGGTGTTACAAGCTGGATCTGCTACGGAGGGTTGCACTGGAGGGGCTAATGTAGGTTGACTCGAAGTGGAGCTGTTCTGAATTCTAGAACTTATTTTATTCATATATATTTCTCTTATGCGTATACAAACTTTAAGCCTTAATATCTTCTTCATATGATGTCCGTTTTACGTAAACCAGGTGTCTATTTTGACTAGAATTCTAAGATGAACGCAGTGGCATAGTCCGTTTCACTTAATTCTGAATATTTAATTAAGTATTCTTTAATTTATCATCTTTAGTGTTATTAAAATTACAGGGTGTTACAAGCTGGATCTGCTAAGGAGGGTTGCACTGGAGGGGCTAATGTAGGTTGACTCGAAGTGGGTCCAGGAGCATTCGATCCGCCAACTGCATCCGCAGATGTCCTGGCTTCCGGTTGCTTCCCGGTATTGCGCGCTGATGACTTAGCTACCATGGCTTAGCGATCTTTGAGAAGTCATGGGATCTTGTCTTGGACTTGTCCGAAAGTAGAGAAAAATCCTTCAAATGCTGAGAATATCAGTTCTCAGTGAAAGCACCAAAGTGTTGACACCAAAAATTAGCGCAACACCCAAAGAATGAATTTGTAGGGGTATAAATGAAGACAAATAAATAAAAAATGTTGAAAAGAGCGATCACACACATATTTATAGTGGTTTAGCGTTAATGAGCCTTCGACCACTTTATAATTCTTCTTATATTAAATAGTCTATTACAGTCGAATAGTTACGATGATGATATAATCAGAGAAAAATGCCAATACTCAAAAAGTCCTTTCTTCTAAGTCCAGAAAGTGTATTTATGGATGATTCAGTGATTGAGTTGGCAGGGATACGTGCCACTTGATCCTAGTTAATCGGGGTGCATGAAGAAGCTTTCTAGTCCCCAAGAATCGACATGATTTAAACAAATATCGATGGGTGGCAATCAACCCAATTTATTTGGACGGCTTAAAATGATTCGTGTTGAGTGCGGGTTACTCTTTAGGTAGATATGTTGCATTGGATCAGGTCTGTTTTGACTTGGTCGGTCTGGCCAGTGCGGTTTCTAGCTACGGTCTCTTTAATACAGGTCTGTGACTCTCATGGACCTTGATGGTCTTGCCAAAAAGGCCCATCAACATTTTGCTTTTATGTTAAGTATATTTATTTATTTATTTCTAAATCCTTCGAAAATTAAATTTTTATTATCAAGTATATTGAATTTATCTTTTTCAAAATTAATTTGAAACCCTTTATCACATAATTGAATAATACTTAAAAGATTATGCTTTAAGTTTTTAACTAATAAAACATTAGAATAATGGGAGAATTAGATATACCGATATTGTTGACTTCACCAATGCCAATGACGTATCCTTTTGAGTTATCGCCAAGTGTTATCGTGCCACCATCCCTATATGTGATATTTGATAACATGCTTTTATTTCCCGTCATGTGCTTGGAACATCCACTATATAATATATATTTCTCTATTTTTGTCTTGGGTACCTACAAGATAATAGAATTTAAATGATACCTACTTCCTCCGTTAGGGTCCTATATGTTAGGCGGAGAAGGCATCTATAAGTGGGTTTGGGGCCTTTAAAAACATAATTTTCATTATAAACTACATCTTGTAGAAAGTTTTTGACATATTTTGTCTAATAAGTTTGTCATTGGATTTTGGAATCCATATTTTTACTTCTTTAGGTTTTAACATAATTTTATTGACAGTTTTCTTTTTAACCTTGTTATTAAGAAAACTATGGTTTTAAATTTCAAATCCTTTTTAACCTAATCCATTTCTATTCCCGATGGTTTGGAACTTTTGATAATATTTTCCAAAAAAATTTCCTTTGTTAAATCTTTAAGTTTTGAAATTTTAGAAAGTGAAACTTCTAGATTACTACTCAAGGTTATGTTTTTACTAAAACTGTCTTTATTTTCTAGTTTAACGTTTCATAATTCTTTTGATAATGAATCTTTTACAAAAACCAAATTTTCATGATCATTTTGAGCATTTTCTATTTCTTCTTCTAAAATGATCTTTTTATCTTTTAATAATTATATCTCAATTTCTAATCTATTTATTCTAGCGATATGATCTTTTTTTTAAGGGGATTGTTAAAGGGACTCCATATTTGGTTAAGGGGAGGATAATTTTAAAGGGACTCCAACTTTTTATTTTTTTGTTAAGGGAGGGTCTAGTTTATTTTAAAAGAAAAAGAAAATGAGACCTAATTACCCTTGGCTCATCATTTATGTTAAACCCCAACTTACTAAATTCAACACAATGACGAACGCGCGAATTACTAAAAATCTCAATTACACAAATTCGATACAACATATTAGATCAAAATTTCCATTTTTGCATTTATTTCAAATTAACCATACCAATTCCAATATAAAATTACAATTAATTACCTAATCTGATGTCTTTTGATCACCCACGGAACTTTCTAATGTCTCCATTACATTAGCTACCCACTTTTTATTTGGAAAATTTTATTCATACACCGAAAATTACTTTATGTACACCAATATTTTGCTAAAAATATATATTACTAAATTACCCTTCTTCTTTATTGCAATTTTACCTTTTTTAATTATAACTCATCAAACTAAAACATTGTAACTAACGGTATTTAATTAAATCTATGTAAAATAATTTGAAGAACATAATGTATTTTTAAACATGAAACATAAATTTTGAATTACGTGAACTTTTACAAGTAACTATTTAAATTTAGAGTCATTTGATTCAAAAGCAGAGCTACTTTTGCAAAAATTAAGAATTTTTTGTAGCATAATAAATTGTTACCGTACATTCAAAAAATTAAAATACATTTTACTAAATTTATACTTTATTTAGTGCATAGATTTCCTATTTTCTATAAATAAATTTGAAGTTTTAAAGAGAGAAGATGAAGAAAAAATACGGCTAGTGTTGTAAAAAATACGGTGTATATAAAGTAATTTTTTGGTGTATGATAGCTTATTTTATTTTATGGTGTATGTTTAGATATTATTGATGCATGAATAGAATTGACCTTTTTATTTTTATGTGAAACATTAAATTGTAAGCATTAATTATGGTTTAGGTATTAATGAGGATTTTAGGGGGTTAATATCGAAATTCTAATTTTTATGTTTAAGGGGAGGCTAATTTATTTTGTCCTCCCCATAACAAATATACAATAAATAAAATATGGTCCTCCCCTTAACCAAATGTGGAGTCCTTTTAACAATTCCCTTTTTTAATCATCTAATTCCATATTTGTAACAACCCGTATTTTCAATAACCTGTTATAACATAAATCGAGGCAGAATTTAATTCAAAAATCTGAATCAAAGGAAACGAGCTATGCCATTGCGTTCGTCTCGGAAAAATACGCGAAATAGAGTCCGAGTTTTCGAAAATCGGAGTCCGTATGACTCGATTAAGGCCCAACGAAGTTTTCAGAAAATTTCTAAGTAAAAACAGATTTCAAATTCAAGTTTGAAATTGGAAATTTGGGCCAGTTTGGGCCAGGCGGGAAAATTCCCGCCAGAGCACCCAAGTCGACAGCCCTGTCGACTTGGGAGTCGACTTGGTTGGACCCAAGTCGACAGCCCTGTCGACTTGGCTGTCGACTTGGTCCAGCCGGGCTGTTTAGCCTGGTGCACCATTTTGAGATTGTGTTGAGTTTGGGGGCCAGATTCGGTTTTAAGGGCTGAGATTGCAACTAGGGTTTAATCCTATGGCCTAAAACACTTGCCTAATCTATAACTAAGACCCTAACCTACCCTAAATCATCATTATTCATTCTAGCAACTAAACTATGGCAAAATCAATCCTCTCATGGCCTCCACTCTCTTCATAAAATTCCTAAATCAATTTCTAAGTGATTTTCCATGCATACAAGTGTTTTCAAACTTGTATGACCATCATTAGCTTGCATTCAAGTCAAGTTTCTATATTTGCATCATAAAGGAAGGGTTTTGATCATTTTAGCTTGCATTTTGGGTTTAATTTGGTTGCATAAGGGCTTTGTCATATTTCCTAAGCATAGTAAGCCCTATTCTACTTTCATACTTAAACTCTAAAGTTAAATGTATGATATGCAAGTTTTCTATGATGTAATATGCAAGTTTATCATGTTATGCAAGTTTTCTATGATGTAATATGCAAGTTTATCATGTTATGCAAGTATGCTATGATATGCAAGTTTATCATGGTGTGATATGCATGTTTATATGCAAGTTTATCACGTTGTGATATGCAAGTTTATATGCAAGTTTATCATGTTGTGATATGCAAGTTTATATGCAAGTATGCCAAGTTATGTTATGCAAGGTTGGGTTGAACACTTTGTTCATACTATCATGTTATGCAAGCTTATCTTGGGTTTATGAACATAAAGCTTCAAGCTTTATGCCAAAGGTTGCATTTTGGCAACATGTAAGTTATCATATCTCTTATGATAACTTGCATGTGAGGCTAAATGCGAACTTATGGCCATTTCTACATGTCATTTATCACCATGTATCACCAATATGCTAAGTTTGGTTTTATGCATGCTTTTGAGGCCTAAAAATGTAATATGCAAGTGTATGAACATATGAACATTTCATATGCCACCATGTTAAACTTGTGGCTTCAATACCTTTATGTCATGATTATGCCAAGTTCCCTCTTTCTATCCTTTATGCGCTATTGCGATATGTAAGCGATGGGATTGCGTTTGGGGTTGGGTAAACTTAAAAGACATAAAACATAAGCTTGGGAATTTACCTATTAAGTTAGGTCTACCCATTGGGAATTTACCTATTAAGTTAGGTCTACCCAATTGCTTGAAAACTTGTAACATGTTTTGGAAACATGATGGACATGACACTTAGAAAAGATAAGTGTGGCCAACTCGAGGTTGGGTTGAGTTTGTAGCGTAAACCTACCCGGAACCGTCCGGCTTAACTAGTTGCTACAAACAATAGGACCCAATGTGAGAAGTTGGTCATATTGTACCTTGAACCCGAGGTTAGACCAAGTTGTGGTGTAAAGCTACCCGGACCCGCCTGGCTTAACTAGTAACCACAACAAGGTCTAATGTGAGAGGTTAAGGCGCATTAAATTAATTAATTCCTCGTGATTAGGGTTAAATCATGGTCCACTTAATACTTAACCAACTTGGGCTTGGTAGATTAATCGGGGTTAAGTCGTGAACTCATCGTTACACTTAACCAAGTTAATCCATGATTAGCAAGAGGGTTAATCCGTACTTAACCCACTAGAAAATCCTAGCAATGGGGGGCCCACTCCGCAGTAAATCCCCAAAAATTGGTATCATTAAGGCCCTAGGGGCTAGGCTAGGGAGGGGGCATTATTACTGGGCTGGAGGTAAGCGACCCAATAAACGACGGCCGTGTTGTACGCCGATGTAGTTCCGGACGGACTATGGTCGTGCACGTAGTCCGTATTTGGAGAAGTCACCCATGGGTACCAGTAGATCGAGACTGTGCACTCATGTTTATGGTGTCCAGGGGTTGGCACCCTAGGGCTTGATACACCCGAAGGGTGGACCCGGCACAGTTCGACTACAATTATGTTTGGGCCGTATTGACACCAACACGTGACGAGTTAGGCTTAGGGAGCCGATCGACTAGACCGTTTGGTTGGACCTTGCATTAGGGTCATTTCATGTTATTTGGCCAAAGCTTGGGCCAAGGGATCAATACTTGTTTATTCAAGTCATGTTAGTTTGCTAGTACACCTGTGGTGCAAAACCTTAATCCTGATTATGCGATGACACATTTATCTACCTTGTTAGTAAATCATCATGCTAGTATCCTTATGATCATACCTGCTGCTCATGCCAGTTAACTTTATCAGTTTACATTGATTGTAGTAGGGCTTACTCAGTCTTTTTGACTGACCTGTTTTCTTTCGCCTCTTTTCTTCCGTTCCCCCCCCCCCAGGTTCTCAGGGAGGGAATATTGGAGCTTAGCTTGGATTTCTGACCGCTTGCTGAGGGATTTAGCTCATGTACGGTTTGACATGAAGCTAGCTATGGCTATCACTTCTTTTGGGGATTAGTACTTATGTATTTCAGTTTTTCAGTTGATGTTGTTTTATCTAGACTTGTTTATTTGGAAAATTGACATTATGTTGAACCAGACTAGTTTTGAAATGGTTTGAAATCTTCCGCGGTTTTATCTATGTTATTTACTCTGTTTACATATATACATATGTTCTTGTTCTGCCTTGATTTATCATTATGCATGTTTACCTGATTCAAACGCCCCTCCAAAGTCAGAGTGCTTGCAAGAGCCACCCTGGCGGAGGTGGGGTGTTACATTTGGTATCAGAGCATATGGTTTATGAGAAGGAAAAAAAAAGGGTTTTTAGAAAACTTTTGGAAAACTATTTTCAAAACTAAGTATAAAGTATTTTCCAAAGAAAAGTCTAGTTTATTTTAATGGCTATTCCCCAAAAAGCCATTAGCAAAATTCCTTCGTTTTTTCGCCATTCTGAATCTGTCTTTTTCTTCGTTTTCAGTATGGCCGATAACTTTGCTATTCCGGAGGGAGTGCACGTACCTGTTTGGTATAGGAGACTTTTGGAGGCTAGGGCGACCGAAGCCGGCCCCGCAGATGTCCCTCCTCCAGTAATTAATGTTCCTCCTCCTCCTCCTCCGGTGGTTAATGTTCCTCCTCCTCCTGTCGCTGAGGTTCCTCTTCCTCCTCCCCCTCAGCATCATCAAGCTGACTTCGCAAAGACTTGCAAAGATTTCAAAGCAATGGGTGGCAAGAACTTTCAAGGTACTGAGACTTTTGTAGAGGCAAGAAATTGGTTGAAAGAGACCGAGGATTTATTTGCTATCTTTGGCATAGACGATCAGAGGAAGATCTTGTTGGCGGTTTGGCTTATGAAGGATGAAGCCGCTTATTGGTGGGAAGTCACCAATGGTACTAGGCCTGTTGAGACTTGGGCCGATTTCAGGGCAAGGTTCATGCTTAAGTTTCTATCTTCTGCTGAGGAGAATCTGCAAATGGAGAGGTTCATAACTTTGAAACAAGGAGATATGTCTGTCAAAGAATATGTGAACAAGTTCAACCAGTTAGCTCGTTTTGGCTTGGATATGGTGAATACTCCTCAGAAGAAGGCTCTTCGTTTTGCTAGAGGATTGAATGAGCCGTTGCAGGGATTGGCTATGTCACATATTCCCCATGGGGCCACGTTTGAGAGTTTGGTTGATATGGCGTTACTTCAGGGAGATGTCAAGAAAGAAACCAAGATGAATGATACTCAAGCCAAGAGGACTGATTCCCAGGGAAAAGGAAATCAGGGTAATCCAAGTGGTCAAAGCAGTCAAGGCAATCAGAACAAGAACAAGAGTCAAGGCAACAAGGGCAATAACAACAAGGGCAAGAACAACAAGGGGAAGTGCCATTATTGTGGTTCAGTTGGGCATCTTATTAAGGATTGTAAGAAGAGGAAAAGGAAGAATGGTGAATGCTTTTTCTGCGGTAAGACTGGGCATTTCAGTAGGGATTGCCCGAAGAAGCAAGGGCAAGGCCAGGGTCAGACTCAGCGTGCTGGACCTTCAGGAGGGCAAGTTCATACTCTCAATGTCGCTCCAGTTCCCGATCGAGGTAGTATTTCTGTTGAGAGCCTTGTATATATTTCTGATTTTCCAGTTCGTACCTTGTTTGATTCTGGTGCATCGCATAGCTTTATCTCATCTGATCTTGTTGATAGTTTGCACCTTAGTACTAGCTTGGTAGATGATCCCGTCTGTGTCTCAAATCCTATTGGGGGTTCCGCCCATTTGTCTATGATATGTGGGGATTTGAGGATCTCTATACTGAGTGTAGAGTTCTTGTGCAGTGCTTATGTTCTTGGTTTTAGGGGATACGGATTGATATTGGGCATGGATTGGCTGTCCAGATATTGAGCCATTCTTGATTGTGAGCATAGGGTTGTGAGGCTCGTGACTCGCCTCGGAAACACCCTAGAGATTTCTTGTGATCCGAGAGGTCCCGTCATGTTGTGCTATCTTGAATCACTCGACTCGTCAATGGAAACTCTTCAGTCTGTGAGAGTGGTTCGAGAGTATCCGGATGTTTTTGATGAAGTTAGGGGGTTGCCCCCTAAGCGAGAGATTGATTTCCGCATTTATCTGGTGGATAATGCAAAGCCGGTTTCTTTGCCCGTACGGCACATGGCTCCGCGTGAAAGGCGGGAGCTAAGTAAGCAAGTGAAAGAGTTGCTTGAGAAGAACTTCATTTGACGAAGTATATCTGAATGGGGAGCGCCTGTGGTGTTTGCTACCAAGGCAGATGGTTCTCTCCGACTTTGTGTTGATTATCGAGAGTTGAATAAGCTGACTAAGAAGAACAGACACCCGTTACCGAGGATCGATGATCTCTTTGACCAGCTTGTCGGTGCTTCTGTTTTCTCTCAGCTTGATCTTGCTACGGGATTCCATCGCTCAGAGTAGCTGAAGATAGTATAGACAAGACTGCGTTCAGAACTCCAGATGGATTCTTCGAATGGCTTGTCATGCCGTTCGGCTTGACTAATGCACCCGCATATTTCGTGGACTTGATGAGTAGGGTGTTCAGGGAGTTCTTGAACAAGTTTGTCGTGGTCTTCGTAGATGATATTCTGATCTTCTCTAAGGATGAGGAAGAGCACGCAAGGCATCTCATGGAGGTGATGGATACGCTTAGAGCGCATCAGTTGAAGGCCAAGTTCTCCAAGTGTCACTTTTGGAGAAGGGAAGTTAGATTCCTTGGGCATATAGTATCTAAGCAAGGCTTAGCGGTGGATCCCGCTAAGGTAGTTGCAGTTCAGGATTGGAAGACTCCAAGGAATGCAACCGAAGTGAGAAGTTTTCTAGGTCTTGCGGGTTTTTACCGGAAGTTCATCAAGGACTTCGCGAAGATTTCCGCTCCTCTCACTAAATTGACGAAGAAGAATTTATTTTTTGCTTGGAGCATAGAATGCGAGCTTGCTTTTCAGAAGCTCAAGAGAGCTCTCACATCAGCACCTGTTCTAGCTTTGCCCGATGGAGGGAAGTTATTTACAGTATACACCGATGCATGTGGCACGGGGTTAGGAGTTGTTCTTATGCAAGAAGGAAGGGTGATATGCTTTGGCGGTAGACAACTCAAAGTGCATGAGAAGAATTATCCCACTCATGACTTAGAGTTGGCAGCAATAGTATATGCACTCAAGGCTTGGCGCCATTATCTTCTGGGAGAAAGATTTGAGCTTTATACCGATCACAAGTCATTGAAGTGTTTCTTTTCTCAGAAGGATCTGAATCTGAGGCAACAAAGATGGATGGAATTCTTGGCATCCTATGATTTTGAGATAGCTTATACCCCTGGCAAGGGGAATGTGGTAGCAGATGCATTGAGTAGAAGAAGGTTGACCCTAAGTCCTCTATTCGTTGAGATGAAAAATTTAGAGTATGTGGCAACCTTTGATTTCTCTTTGGCGGTTGAGTCGATGACCGGTTCTTTAGCATCTCTGGAACTCAGACCTACCCTTCTTGATCAAGTTGGGGCTTCGCAGAGAGAAGACCCTCAGATAGTTGAGATTATGGATAAGCTGATTCAAGGAGAGACGTCTAGTCATCTCGCCCGATATTCTATTGATGACAAGGGTTGGCTGAGGAGAGATGGAAGGTTATGTGTTCCAATGGTAGAAGATTTAGTAAGAAAAGTTCTGGAGGAAGCGCATCGCTCTAAGTTGACTATACATCCGGGCGGAGATAAGATGTATAAAGATATGAAGCGCATTTTCTTTTGGCCTGGGATGAAGAAGGATGTGGCAGAATTTGTCTCTAGATGTATCATTTGCCAGCAAGTTAAGGCCGAGTCGAAGAAGCCCGGTGGGCTATTGCATCCTCTAGACGTTCCACTATGGAAGTGGGAGAGTATTTCCAAGGATTTTATCGATGGGCTACCAAGGTCAAGGAAAGGGAATACGAGCATTTGGGTTATTGTGGATAGACTCACGAAGAGTGCTCATTTCATTCCGGTAAAGAGCAAGAGGACCGCATCTTGGCTAGCGTCTGTATATCTTCATGAGATTGTGAGACTACATGGAGTCCCTTCTAGTATAGTCAGTGACCGTGACCCAATCTTTACAAGTCAATTCTGGAATAGCTTGCAAGAAGCTATGGGCACAAGGTTGAATCTAAGTACGGCTTATCACCCACAGACGGACGGTCAAACCGAAAGGGTGAATCGGGTACTCGAGGATCTGTTGAGGCTTTGTATTCTGGATTTTGGTGGTACTTGGGAAGACCATCTTCCTCTTGTTGAGTTTGCATATAATAACAGTTATCAGGCAAGCATAGGGATGGCACCATTTGAAGCTTTATATGGGAGGCCGTGCAAGTCGCCTACATGTTGGTGGGAGACTACAGATGAGCTTATACTTGGGCCTGATATGATCAGAGATACATCCGAGAAGATCGAGTTGATTCGGAGACGGATGAAAGCGGCCCAAGACCGACAGAAATCCTATGCTGATAAGCGAAGAACTGATTTGGAGTTTGATGTAGGGGATATGGTTTTCGTGAAGGTTTCTCCTTTGCGGAATGTGGTCCGATTTGGAGCCGTTTGGAAGTTAGCACCGAGGTTTGTTGGACCATTCCCTATTGTAGAGAGGATCGGGCAGATGGCTTATAGAGTGGAGTTGCCCGAGAAGCTTGCCGGGGTACACGATGTTTTTCATGTCTCGCATCTCCGGAAGTGTTTGCATGAATCAGCAGAGGTTGTTGAGCCAAGTGTTCTAAAAGATGTAGAAGTGGAGAAAGAAGCTACCTTGAGGAGAGCTCCGATTCGTATCTTGGGGACAGAGACCAAGAAGCTAAGGAATCGAGAGGTCAAGTTGGTGAAGGTTCAATGGGGAGAAGCCGAAGAAGACGCAACTTGGGAAACCGAGGAGAGGATGCGTGGGCTTTATCCATTCCTTTTTGAGGGTACACTCTCAATCTCTTTTCTTTGTTAGCATATCTTTCTCTTTGCTATCCATGTTTATCTAGTTTATCGTGTTAATCTTGTCATGAGAACCTTAGGTAGAAACCCTTTGGATGAAACATGTGTTTGAAACATGTTATGCTTGATGGTTGCAAGTGGTTGCAAGTGTTTACAAGTGGTTACTCGTGGATGCATGATACACGTTAGGCACTAGATCGGCTCACACACTCCTCATATTGCATATGCATGAGTGTTTATGCTTATTCATGGATGAAAATTTTTGTGTTATCACATGGATGTTGCATATGGATGTATGTTATGTGCACACACATAGATGTTATACATTATGTTAGGAATTGCATACATATGGATTCATTTCACTAACATAATTTGCATTGATGATATTTGCATTAGATAAGGGCATATACACACACCTTTGCATATGTTCATACAACATTTAGAATCTTGTAAGGACAATGATTGCTCGTGGATGATGTTTTGAGTAGATGGATGTTGGATGGTAGGATACGTTCTTCCTAACTTGAAGATTTCGGGGACGAAATCCTTTAAGGAGGGGAGAATGTAACAACCCATATTTTCAATAACCTGTTATAACATAAATCGAGGCAGAATTTAATTCAATAATCTGAATCAAGGGAAACGGGCTATGCCATTGCGTTCGTCTCGGAAAAATACGCGAAATAGAGTCCGAGTTTTCGAAAATCGGAGTCCGTATGACCCGATTAAGGCCCAACGAAGTTTTCAGAAAATTTCTAAGTAAAAACAGATTTCAAATTCAAGTTTGAAATTGGAAATTTAGGCCAGTTTGGGCCAGGCGGGAAAATTCCCGCCAAAGCACCCAAGTCGACAGCCCTGTCGACTTGGGAGTCGACTTGGTTGGACCCAAGTCGACAGCCCTGTCGACTTGGCTGTCGACTTGGTCCAGCCGGGCTATTTAGCCTGGTGCACCATTTTGAGATTGTGTTGAGTTTGGGGGCCAGATTCGGTTTTAGGGCTGAGATTGCAACTAGGGTTTAATCCTATGGCCTAAAACACTTGCCTAATCTATAAATAAGACCCTAACCTACCCTAAATCATCATTATTCATTCTAGCAACTAAACTATGGCAAAATCAATCCTCTCATGGCCTCCACTCTCTTCATAAAATTCCTAAATCAATTTCTAAGTGATTTTCCATTCATACAAGTGTTTTCAAACTTGTATGACCATCATTAGCTTGCATTCAAGTCAAGTTTCTATATTTGCATCATAAAGGAAGGGTTTTGATCATTTTAGCTTGCATTTTGGGTTTAATTTGGTTGCATAAGGGCTTTGTCATATTTCCTAAGCATAGTAAGCCCTATTCTACTTTCATACTTAAACTCTAAAGTTAAATGTATGATATGCAAGTTTTCTATGATGTAATATGCAAGTTTATCATGTTATGCAAGTTTTCTATGATGTAATATGCAAGTTTATCATGTTATGCAAGTATGCTATGATATGCAAGTTTATCATGTTGTGATATGCAAGTTTATATGCAAGTTTATCACGTTGTGATATGCAAGTTTATATGCAAGTTTATCATGTTGTGATATGCAAGTTTATATGCAAGTATGCCAAGTTATGTTATGCAAGGTTGGGTTGAACACTTTGTTCATACTATCATGTTATGCAAGCTTATCTTGGGTTTATGAACATAAAGCTTCAAGCTTTATGCCAAAGGTTGCATTTTGGCAACATGTAAGTTATCATATCTCTTATGATAACTTGCATGTGAGGCTAGATGCGAACTTATGGCCATTTCTACATGTCATTTATCACCATGTATCACCAATATGCTAAGTTTGGTTTTATGCATGCTTTTGAGGCCTAAAAATGTAATATGCAAGTGTATGAACATATGAACATTTCATATGCCACCATGTTAAACTTGTGGCTTCAATACCTTTATGTCATGATTATGCCAAGTTCCCTCTTTCTATCCTTTATGCGCTATTGCGATATGTAAGCGATGGGATTGCGTTTGGGGTTGGGTAAACTTAAAAGACATAAAACATAAGCTTGGGAATTTACCTATTAAGTTAGGTCTACCCATTGGGAATTTACCTATTAAGTTAGGTCTACCCAATTGCTTGAAAACTTGTAACATGTTTTGGAAACATGATGGACATGACACTTAGAAAAGATAAGTGTGGCCAACTCGAGGTTGGGTTGAGTTTGTAGCGTAAACCTACCCGGAACCGACCGGCTTAACTAGTTGCTACAAACAATAGGACCCAATGTGAGAAGTTGGTCATATTGTACCTTGAACCCGAGGTTAGACCAGTTGTGGTGTAAAGCTACCCGGACCCGCCCGGCTTAACTAGTAACCACAACAAGGTCTAATGTGAGAGGTTAAGGCGCATTAAATTAATTAATGCCTCGTGATTAGGGTTAAGTCATGGTCCACTTAATACTTAACCAACTTGGGCTTGGTAGATTAATCGGGGTTAAGTCGTGAACTCATCGTTACACTTAACCAAGTTAATCCATGATTAGCAAGAGGGTTAATCCTTACTTAACCCACTAGAAAATCCTAGCAATGAGGGGCCCACTCCGCAGTAAATCCCCAAAAATTGGTATCATTAAGGCCCTAGGGACTAGGCTAGGGAGGGGGCACGATTACTGGGCTGGAGGTAAGCGACCCAATAAACGACGGTCGTGTGGTACGCCGATGTAGTTCCGGACGGACTATGGTCGTGCACGTAGTCCGTATTTGGAGAAGTCACCCATGGGTACCAGTAGATCGAGACTGTGCACTCATGTTTATGGTGTCCAGGGGTTGGCACCCTAGGGCTTGATACACCCGAAGGGTGGACCCAGCACAGTTCGACTACAATTATGTTTGGGCCGTATTGACACCAACACGCGACGAGTTAGGCTTAGGGAGCCGATCGACTAGACCGTTTGGTTGGACCTTGCATTAGGGTCATTTCATGTTATTGGGCCAAAGCTTGGGCCAAGGGATCAATACTTGTTTATTCAAGTCATGTTAGTTTGCTAGTACACCTGTGGTGCAAAACCTTAATCCTGATTATGCGATGACACCTTTATCTACCTTGTTAGTAAATCATCATGCTAGTATCCTTATGATCATACCTGCTGCTCATGCCAGTTAACTTTATCAGTTTACATTGATTGTAGTAGGGCTTACTCAGTCTTTTTGACTGACCTGTTTTCTTTCGCCTCTTTTCTTCCGTTCCCCCCCCCCCAGGTTCTCAGGGAGGGAATATTGGAGCTTAGCTTGGATTTCTGACCGCTTGCTGAGGGATTTAGCTCATGTACGGTTTGACATGAAGCTAGCTATGGCTATCACTTCTTTTGGGGATTAGTACTTATGTATTTCAATTTTTCAGTTGATGTTGTTTTATCTAGACTTGTTTATTTGGAAAATTGACATTATGTTGAACCAGACTAGTTTTGAAATGGTTTGAAATCTTCCGCGGTTTTATCTATGTTATTTACTCTGTTTACATATATACATATGTTCTTTTTCTGCCTTGATATATCATTATGCATGTTTACCTGATTCAAACGCCCCTCCAAAGTCAGAGTGCTTGCAAGAGCCACCCTGGCGGAGGTGGGGTGTTACAATACTAGTTTCTAGAATTTCATTACAAGTAAGTTTGGGGCATACCTCATCTGTATCTTCCATAAAGCATATATTTGCTTGTTCCATATCACTACCGCTCTCACTTTATGATGAGGAAGAATCGGAAGCATCCCAAGTGACTTGAAAAGCTCTTCTTTTCTTTTTGAATTTTTCATTTTTATTTTTCTTGTTTTCATTGAGAATCCTAGGATAATCTTTCTTCATATGACCAAATTCTTCACATTCAGAGCATTTGATAGATGTTTGATTTGCTAAACTTGATTTCCGATCCTTTTGAAACATTGCCATTTTCCTGAACTTCTTGAATTTGTTATAATTTTTTCCAATGAATACAATTTCATCTTCATCTAAGTCAGAGTCCTCTTTGTTTGCTCGAAATGCTATATTTTTCTTTTTAGTATTTTGTTCCTTTCTAGCCTGCAAGTTAGCTTTGTCGGATAGAAAACTTCTAATTAATTCTTTAACTTCGAGTTGAGAAAGGTCGTTTGCCTTTTCTATGGCCAACACTTTCCTTTCCCAATCATACTCAAAGAATTAAGATTCGTATAACTAAATTAAAATCAGTGAACTTGACTCCGAGTGCCCTAAGATCATGTTGTATAGTTTGGAATCTAGTGTACATATCACTAATGGACTTATTTGGTTTCGTTTTAAAAGACGAAAATTGATTTTGTGAAATTGAGATTTTTGTTTGCTTAAATTTTGTGGCACCTTCGTGAGTGATTTGTAAGGTTCGCCATATATCATAGGCAGTAGTGCACATCTTAACACGTGAAAATTCATTTTTATCTAATTGCACAAAATAAAACGTTAATAGCTTTTGAATCGTTAGAAGCTCCAGTTTTTTTAACATCGTTCATGCATTCAATTCAATAGTAGGTGCTTTATATTTATTTTGAGTGGCGGACCAAATTTCCGAACCGTTTACATCCATAAAAATCCTCATACGAGTAGACCAATATGTATAATTTGACCCATTGAAAAGTGGAGGACGTTGTGTGGACTAACCTTCTCGAAATATACTTATACTTGTCATATTGAGTGATGCAAATACAAGTTACTGTAATTTGATCAAAACTTTCTCCAATACCAATTGATAGTCTATATGAGCGGATCGTGTGTAGGCAAGTACGAATGTGTATGCTAGAGTAATATAGTAAAGTAAATGCTAGTAAGGAAAATGCACACCAGAGTTTTTAAACTGGTTCAGACCTCCCATCCTAAATCCTATCCCGACGCTCCCCTTCAGTATTCTACTATCACAAACCCTCGCTTTGCCCGGAGGAATAGGCTTGATTACAATAGAGTTTCTTGTCAAATGTGCTCTATTGTATAACACAAATGTTGACTAATCAATACACGATCTTCCAAAATATTCTTGATTAATAATTGCTTTGAAGTGCAAATATATATGGAAGGCAGTATATGGTTGTGAGTGATTTGAATTGCTTGAGCATTGATAGAGTATAAAAGTAATAGAATGTACAGAGTTTAGAAAGGTGGTGTTCTTCTTGAGTGTTGATGCTTTAAATAATGTTGAGGAGTGGTAATTGAAGAGCAGTATCCACTAGTCTTCATCGAAGAGTTGGCTTGATTGACACTGAAGAGTTATGATGAATAGGTGTGAAAGCGGCTATTCAAAATATGACAGTTGCTTATTATTTTTTCCGCTGAACTCCAAGTCAAACGTCGTCTGGTTTGTATTACAGACGTATGAATGCTTCTTCAGACATATATTTTTTAGCCTAGGAGAAAATCCAGACATTTAGATAAAATATCATATGTATGATCGTTATGCAAATGGTTTTCTGATTCTGAAATAAGACGTTTGGTAATATATCCAGACGTCTGACACATCTTTGTCAGTTGTGCATGTCTTGACTTCAATTTATCCTTTCTTTATGCATACTCTTCTTTCTTGTTATATCTTTTCTTGTTAGATCTTTTTCTTGTTGTTGAGCTATGTTTTATAGTTGATCTTGGGTATTTTCCTACATAAATTAATTATATATATATATATGGTTTCCATTGTGTAGTTGTCATCGGATTCAAAGAATGGATTTCCTAACACCTTCATGTCCCATACCGCGAGGTTTAAAATATTGTTTAACCATAATCACGCCTTGCCTAGGGGTCCAGATGTGTAGTTTTTATATATATGTATATAATACTTGTCTTGAGAAAGTGAGTTTACAAAATGATCTCGATAACTTTTGGATTATTTCTTTAATTCTTTATAACTCAATAATTTTTTTTTGAAAATTAGCTCAATATATATATATATATATAATTATATGAGGGGCATTTATATGGACACAAACTGGTGACACAAATTCTAGACCAAAAGATTTGTTTGTCTTTATGTGGAAGGTGGAATTCAGGGGGAGATCTTGTCATCCACAATTTGTGCACAAATTTTTTTGTCACCAGTTTGTATCCATTTAGACTTTCCCTATATATATATTGCCTTAAGACAATTTGTTTATAAAAAAAACTATGGATAACTTTTCATCTAAAAGTGATACAAATCTCTCTCTATCTCTCTTTGTGTGTGTGTGTGTATATATATATATATATAGTTGCTTGAAAACTGTTTTATTAATATGTACACGTGTCACAAATACACAAAAATTCAGCATCGAAATCTAGTCCAAAATCAGCACAAACTAAGGAAATCGAAGTATTGATTCGATTGTAAGATAGGCTTTCATAATTAGATTGAGGCCATGGAAAAACATCACCAAAACCACTTAAAAATTCATCCAAACATTACAAGATACAACAAAATTGTAGCTATGAATTAAGCCTTGATATAACATTGAAATACACTTCAATTGGCACTTGGTATTGGACCAAAACTTGAAACAAAAATATGCTTCAAAGAACAAGAATGCCATAAGGACATGCTCGAGCAACCATTGGACATTACGTCCATCAATCGTCACCAGGTCAACTGACCTATCGACCTGCGGTCGACCAAGCAGGATGCCATGTCCAAAGTGGTGTTTGCCACCTCCGATCTTAACTTCAGACGTATTTTTCCCCACGCAATCATGTTCATATCAAGCTGGAAAATTGCAGACATGCACTCCAATACACAGACTATGAACTGAAAAAGAAGTAAAGCTATTTCGACGAGGAACAGAGAAGATACAGGTTCACAACCATGAACCCAGAATATGTTTGCACAACCTCAACAACTTGTCACATACAGTAACAACCTGCATAGGAAAATTCAACGAATTTAACATATTTAAAATACGTACACTATAATGTAGAATGTTTGATTTTGAAAAACTCACCTTGCTGGCATATTGACTGGATTCCAATGATTTTAGCCTATAAGTGATGGATTTGAGTTTTAGAGCCTGAAAACTAAGGAATACTGGCATGCAACTTGAATAACCACTACTGTAACTTCACTCACCCCACTTCTATAATTTGACTGAGAAAAATTGCTTGCATGAATTGATTTGTTAATAGACTATGCCCTTTCTCTTTAATACTTGATTTACAAAGAGAATTTTTGATTATGGATTTGGAGGGGAATAGACCATAGATTTTCCAGTTTGTATTCTCGAACAAAAAAAATAATAAGGATGGGAGGGAGAGTAGTGTACGTACATTCTCTTTTCACACATTCCAGACATTTCCATTGGCTTGGGTTTGGATTCAATCCTGCCCAATAACCCATTAGTGAAATTGTTGCTAAAACAAAGTGTTACGAATTTTTTAATGACACAACATATAACAACACTAATTTTCTCCTTTCTAACATCAAATACAATAGTTATCTCTACTAAAAATTATATGCAACACTTATAAGACATTTTTAATGAGCATAAATTAAAATGTTGGCATAAGATTTATCTTTTTCAACCAAACTTCACAATTTATCACTATTATGCACAAATCTTATATTTTAAATTCTAGAATTGTACAAACCCCATTACATGACACTAATTAGTTTGTACAATCCTATTAGAATTATTTTAGCACATAAGCATTGATTTCACATCAATATTTGCATTCTCCGATTTATGCACAAATCAACAAATGCAACTTTTATTTTATTCCATAATTCCAATAACTCACATTTCCAAACAAAATTTCATAACAAGAAAATACCCAGAAGGACAAAATGAACAAAAAATTGTTCCATAAGGAAAAGAGGAAAAAATTTATCCTAAAGGACAAGTGTTAGTGTAAAGGGAGGAATTATGGTGAGCCAATGTGAATTCCTCCCTTTAAGCTAAATTTTGTCCTTGAGGATAAATTTTTACCCCTTTCCCTTATGGAATAACTTTTTGTTTCTTTTGTCCTTGAGGGTAAAAACCCAATTCATAATTTGTTAATCCTCTTGTTAAAGACAAATCAACACTTCATGTTGAAAACATATTTTACACTTTAATATTTATTGCAAATCAACATATTATACTTTCGTTATTTACTTAATCATCAAAATATAATTTACAAAAAAGGATTGGAATAAATACAATATTATACCTAAGGCATTTGATTTTCTCCAATATAATCAATTCTGAAAATCATAAGTTCTTTATTTTCTGATTTTAAAATATTATATAAGTTAGGCTCATGAACTCGTATTTTATTCTTCTTTGTTTTAAAATCATAAAACACATTATAATCTGTCTACCCCGATTACCCAAAAATCCGCATTGTTACAGACTCCCCCTTAAATAAATTGCATCCTCGCAATTTACTTAAGATAACACATACATATACCATTTATTTTAATAACTTGTCTTGGATTTTATTCAGTACGAAATATTTGGTTTAAATCATTAAACATGTAACTCGCATGATTTCAATCTCTCTAGCCAATGTATTACACATATTACAACAAAGGCTGAAATTCAAATTGCTTATTTTAGAAAGATTTTAATTTTCATCTCCATAAAATACACGAAAGATTTAAATTATTATAACTTATCCTTCATAAGGCATATTTTTAAGATACACACTCACCTTTCATTGGATCCCAATTAATAATTTATGTTGCCATGATATCAAATTTGTCTTAACTTCCCAAACAATGGCTGCTATTTTGATTTCAAAATCGAATAGCCTCCTTATTTTACCGTTTGTTATCACTAACTTGATGGTTTCTATAGTCTTTTACCTCACATATGAGAGTGTATTTCAAAAATATTGCGCATGTTCAAGATAGTTTCTCCCTTTAAGGTAACTTTATATACTCAAAACACTTCATTTTATTCTATAATTTTTTATTAAAACACAAATTTTTACTTAACAACTTGTTTTGAATAATATTGAACCACCAAATTTATAACGGTCTATCCCATCCTTTGGCTCCAAAGTCGATAAAATATCGCTATTGCGTCCCTGATTTATCTATAACTCTCATCTCATCTGTTGTTTAACATTACTATTACAAGAGTACATCCCACTATATTTTCACAAAATACATTTTACTCATAGAATACTATGCTCGATCGTCTCATTTTGAGTATTCAAGAAATCCTTATTGATATTGTTGACCAGACGTATCAATCAGAACCCCTATACATACCTAACGGACAACTTGACACGAAAGATAATCACTAAGTTTTCAATTCACACATGGTTATTTTCATTTCTATTATCACAAATACTCTTGCTTTTCTTTAAATAAGAACAACCTAACACTAGCTTTCACAAATTATCCACTTGATTTATAATCAATACCCAGTTATCTCCTAACAACATTTGATCATCAATATTTACCTTCCAAAAATCCCACTTATAGACTTATTATATTTATCACAACCAAAACATTTCATTTACTTCTGTTGTGCAACTCTAATTTAGTTCACCTTGGAACTCTTTCATTCTAACATGAATTTTACTTCTACTGACTTAGATTTAACTCATTTACCCATACTAAAAAAAATCCATTCAACAATCACTTAAACCCAAAAAGGATGAGATTTAAATTTCCTTACAACGTTTAAAGCACAGAAAGGATTAGGGGATAGAAATACTCCATTATGGTATGTTATAGATGATAGGACACCACACATGGAATATCGCGGAATGAAATACATTCCTAAACGTATTTAGAAAGCTTGGATTTACAAATAGATCGATCGATAAGGATCATGAGAAATGGATAACGATAAAAGTGATAAAGTAGACACAAGTGTAATCCTTTCGCACTATAACACATGTATTATTCTTGTTTTGTTCTGTGTTCGCTGTATTTTATTCTGAATTCTACCCTGATACCAAATGTAAACCACATCCTGAGACGTACCCAAATAAAGATTGTTACCGAGAGATACTGCCTGTTAGAGCATAGAACAAGGTTGGTTAGGGAAGGCCATTTGTAATATCATATTGACGAGTATCAAAAACATCGATTGGGTGTATAAATTTTTTCTTTCTTACTTCAAGTGGATTGACATACTGATTTCACCTAATATAAAACTACGATGGCTAAGGATCGTATTTAGAATAAATTACAACACATCACAGAATATGATACATATAGGTACAATCATAGAGATACATGCGCTAGAAACCCGAATGGTCACATATGAAGCATACACAAATACAACATGTCACAAAGAATAAGTATACAAATGACATGAATACAACTAGGGAATAGTCTCGGGAGATATAGTCTAAGTTTAGATTCACCAACCATGGATCAATATCGAGCTGTGACCTGAAATAACTCGGTTTGACCCGAGTATTACATACACAGAGTAATCTAGTTTACACATATTAGTAATAAGAATCAGTCTAGTTTACACATATTAGTAATATTGGTAGATAAGATAAAATATCAAGAATACATAAATTCCTTTTTAGAAGAAGGAACATCATGACCACAAGTTCTCATGAAACACCGACGTAATTATTCCTTTTTATCATACAGGAATACCATACACATAGGATAAAAATTCTCCACGTAAGCCCACATAAGAAATATGAGACTACTTAGGAGAATACATCACTGACTCAGGTATTTCCCTCCGCATGACTTATCCAGACTCTACAATTAAGGTAATCGACACTTAGAATCACAAAACATGAGGGGGAAGACTCAGAAATCACTTAAACTACAAGAATCATTAAAATCACAAGAATCACTAAAATAATAGAAATCACAAGAATCACTTGAAACATGAGAATCACTAAGATCGAGGGCCCATCTAAGAATACAAAACCACAAAAATGAAATCATCATATATAAAGGTCTTCGAGTAACTCGAAGTCATATATACATATAAATTATAATAATCATCATGAAATAATGAAATCATTAATAGCACGAAAACACAGAAACTACATGAATGGAAAGCCGAAATTGTGCTTGCACGTGCTAGCAACCTAATGGCTCGAAGCCATAGGCAACACTAATATCAACATGAGAGGTACCTCATACAACTTGATTGACCCGAAGGTCGTAATATAACATGGTTGACCTAATGGTTAATACAACATGATTGAACTGAAGATCCTCAAGATCGACACAGGGGTGATTCGAAGGTCTAGTACTAGCTGAAAAACATGAATATGTCACAATTCTCAGTTAGTAACTTGAATAGTGGTACTTGTACGCCTCATACCACACGTTCTCACTTTTGGTTTACTACCTACTAGTCAGTTCCACAATATAAATCAGAAAGAACAAGAGAACAGAAGGAACAACTTCAATTAGACGAGTCTGTGATTAACCAATCTCATATACCTTTGTGTCCCATACCACGAGGTCTACAATATTGTTTAATCTTAATCAATTGCAAATGTGCAGTTTTTATATATATAATACTCGTCTTGAGAAAGTGAGTTTATAAAACGATCTCGAAAACATTTGGATTTTTTTTAATCTTTATAATTCAGAATATATATAATATTGCCTTGAGATGATTTTTGACTGTAAACAAAACTACGAATTTTTTTCCTCAGAGCGATACAAAAATTTATTTATTTATATAGTTACCAGAAATATGTTTTATTAAATTGTGCTCGTATCAGAAATACAAAAAAAATTAGCAACGAAATCTTGTCCAAAAATCAACATGAATTAATGATTCTGAAGTACTGATTCAATTGTAATATTAGTTGTCATTATTAGATTGAAGCCACAGAAATACATCACCAAAACAACTCAGAAATTCATCCAAACGTTACTAGATACAACGAGATTATGGATATTAATTAAGACTTGATATTAAATTGAAATAAACTTTAACTTGCACTCAGAATTAGACCAAAACTTGAACAAAAACTATGCTTTAAGGACATAGGAATTCCATAAGTAGGGGCTCAACCAACCAATAGACATTATGTCTGGCGGTCGACATCTGGTCGACTGGGCGGTTGAAACCAAGTCGAGCAGCTTGTCGACCTAGCGGTAGACCTACCTAGATGCAATTTCTAGGTGGTGTTTGCCACCTCTGATCTCAACTTTAGACATAGTTTTCCTCGTGCGAACATGTTCAGGTCACAGTGGAAACTTGCAAACATGCACTCCAATACACAGACTATGAAAAGAAAAGAAATCAAGCTATTTTGATAAGGAATAGAGAAGATATGGGCTCACAAACAAGAACCGTAACATGTTTACACAACCTCATCAATTTGTCATTTATAGTAACAAATATCACAGGAAAATTCAACACACATAAATAATTAGAACATTGTAAAATAGAATGTGCAAGTTTTACAAACTCACCTTGGCTGGCATATTGGGTGGATTCTAGTGATTTTAGCCTATAAGAGATGGATTTGAGCTTCTAGAGCCTGAAAACTAAGAAATAATAACATACAACATGAAGAACAACTACTGTAACTTCACTCTCCCCACTTCTATAATTTGACCGAGAAAATTTGCTTGCACGTGTTGCTTTGTTGATAGACCATGCCCCTTCTCTTCCCTTTAATATTTAATTTACAAGAGGATTTTGATTTATGAATTTTAAGTAGAAAAGGACATAGAATTTTCACTGTGTTTTCTTAGATAGAAAGAAAAAGAAGAATAAGTATGGGAGGGAGAGTAGTGTACATACATTCTCTTTTCACCCATCTCAAACATACCCATAGGCTTGGGTTTGGATTCAATCCTACCCAATAACCCATTAGTGAAAGTATTGCTAAAACAAAGCGTTACAAATTTTATTTAACAACACAAAACATCATAGAACTAATTTTCTCCTTTCTAACATCAATCACACTAGTTAGTTATACTAAAAATTATATGCAACACTTCTAAGACATTTTTAACGAATTGAAATTAAAACATCGGCACAAGATTTATATTTTACAACCAAATTTCAAGTTTTACAATATTATGCACAAACGTTATATTTTAAATTCTATAATTATTCAAACACCATTACATGACACTAATTAATTCGTAAAATCCTATTAAAATTATTTTAGCACATTAATATTGATTTTACATCAATATTTATATTCTCCAATTTATGTACAACTCAACAAACACAAATTTTATTTTATTCCATTAACTCACATTTCCAAATACAAATTAACAATTTGTTAATTATTTTGTTAAAGACAAATCAACACTTCATATTGAAAATATATTTTACACTTTAATTCGCTAATCAACATATCGTAATTTCGTTTCAATTTAATCATCAAAATATAATTTACAAACATGGATTAGAATAAATTCCATATTATACCCAAAGTATTTAATGTGTTCCAATATACTCAATTCTGAAAATCTCAAGTTCTTTATTTTCTCATTTTATAAGATTATACGAGTTAGGTTCATGTACTCATATTTTATTCTCCTTTGTTTTAAAATCACAAAACACATTATAATCTGTTTACCCCAGTTATCCAAAAACCCGTGTCGTTGCATAATATTTCCTTGACAACACTTGCTATTAAATATTTAAATTATTTGAAATCTCTCTATAAAATAAGAAATTTTCATAACCATTTACCATGTAAATCCTTATATCAAAACATATGCTTTATATTTTTTATTGATGATAATCATTATTTCTTAGAAGTGAACATACTTCAAAACATAAGCCTATAGAGCCAAAACCATTCAGATAGGCTTATAAGGCCAAAAACATAAGCCAAAACTTCCTTAATAATAGGATGTAGGGTTGAAACAAAGGGAAAACTAGGGACGTAAAAGCTTAATCGTGAAGTAAATAGGTCTACCCCCGAATGCGACATTGGCAATAAAACAAAAAGGTATTGAAATAAATAGGGTAGCATACACAAATTCTTGGAAACACAATACCTTGGCTTTACAAATCAGCCACACGAATCCTATAAATTCGATTCAATACCAATTTTATTAAAAGTGGAGATACATGATCTACATCGACACCAAAAATAAACAAAGAGAGTTGGATTTTTGAAAGGTGGCTTCTCCACCTCAAAGTAATGCATCCCTTCAAAACACTTCCTACGCATTATCCCTGGTAGAAGGACTCCATACTAAATTTTTTAGTATCATGCACTTCTCCAAGAAATGACACAGTGAAGAGAAACAAAGCAAGGTGAAGCGAAGCTTGAAGACAAAGCGAAGAAATGCTTCAGCGAATGGTAGAGTTGTTATTTTCATAAAAAATGCATTTTATCTACTTTACTTAGTACTTTTCACCAACATCTTAATTATCTTTAATAAATAAATTATTTTCTTAAGCTTTTTAAGTTTAAAAAGTTCGTATTAAATCATAAAAATATGGGAAATTTCCTCTAAAGTTATATCTAATTCCATTTATATATGCGTCTCATCATATTCAGAATCAAAAACATTATTTAATTATTTTAAGTAATTAAAATCTAGAATAATGAATCTTTATATCTTAGAAAGTTCACCAACTATTCATATTTGCTTAAAAATTATGAAATTACAAATATATCTCCAAAATATTGTTTCCTACACTATATCATAATTTCAAGCCAATCAGGTGTTATATGATGAGATTTTCAGTCTAAACCTATGTGATAATTTCTTAATTTAAATCCTGTAATCATCATTAAGCATATATATCATCATTTTGACATCTAAACAAGGCATAAGCAACAACAAAACATAATTTAATCTAGATCTAAACCTTAAGGACAAATCAATATAACATAAATTAAGAGGATATCATTTTTCACCTCAGTTGGATTTGATAAAGGATGAGATTTGAGTTAATCTGATTATGTAAGCCTTAATTCCTATCTTTTAGCTTTTCTTCCTTCCCTAGTATGGTCAACATTGATTATGTTTTACTTAATTGTAAAATTGAAGTGAATCCAGAACTATTGTATTTTTGTTTTAATCTTGCATTGAATACGTCAAACGAGTTTAAATTTTGGTGTTTTTAATACGCGATTAAGAAAAAATTATGAATAGTCGCCCCTAACAAGCTGTATTCTCCATTCTATTAGACAATATTCCTCATGAATATTCTTTAATAGCACGGGTATAGGGATGAGGATGTTACATTGTGGTATCAAAGGAGGTGGTTAGGGTTTAAAGATATGAGAGGTGGTGGGGGTTCAAGTGTTAGAAAGTAATTTTTTCTTATTTTACCCTTCTCATAATCCGCTTTATTATTACTTCTTCTAATATGTTCCATTAGTTTTTTTGTCAAGGCATGGCCTTGCTATTTATCGAAACTCATTCTTTCCATAATTACACATTATTTTATTTTACTTACTTGATTAAATATGTCAATGAAATTACAATAAAATCAGCATGTTACAACCACCCCTTCTTAATGAATTTTGTCCTTGAATTTATGATAAGGTGCATGCAATAACAACCAAGCATAGAGGTAAAACATACCATTAATAAGATCTGGGTAAGTATGAAACATCCCACCTTCCATTAAGGTCACTCACAAGGGACTGCCTTAACTTTGGTGGAGGTTTGTAAGTAAAAGTCACAGATAAAACACAAGACAGATATAAACACACATATATAAGCAGCGGAAAACAAACAGATTTTTATTTCATAAAATACTTGTTCATACAAAACATTTCCATAATTGTCTCATAACAACTTCCAAAACATTACAACATCATTTCTGTCTTGGTTATTAAATAAAGAAGCATAAAACATGTTCCCATGATTGTGTCCAACCGCCATAGCCAAGGAGAGAGAGTCCAAACCGTACATCTACTATCTTGAAGCTTGCAAAGAGTCTGACTAAGCTGAGTTGCTTCCTCCCTGTGGACCGGGGGGGAACAGAAGAAAAGTTGATGAAAGAAAATAGGGTCAGACATAAATCCTGGTAAGTCTAGTGACTCTTCAGTATGAGAATAAGATTAAGGGCATGATAAGTATAAACTGGAAATAGGAGAGTATCATAAACTAAGACAAAGCAGTTTGAATCGAATATACTATCGCACCCCATACTATATCTCTGCACCTACTTGTATTGTCTTAACTGGCACCCCATGCTGGAGGTAAAGTGATCCCCTTTTTCTAAAGACCGGTTCCTACTCGCATAATCATCTGTGTCTTACGGCCCCCAAAGATTGTAGATACCTATGCTGGCCCCACCATGGGGTGTATCAAGTCCCATGGTGGCGACCCGACACATCCTTAGAATGCATAGGTTATACTACTGGTGCCCCCAGTGCCCTGTTTGTCTGCTCCGAAGTGTGTGCACGCCCGCACTCCATTAGAACCCACACTGTTGCACCCATCGCCGTCGCTTTTGACTGCTTACAATCAGCCTAGTAATCGTGCCCCACCCTGCCTAGTTTCAGGGTACCATGATACCTAATTGGGTTACTGCTAAAAAGGGTCCCCGTTACTAGGGTTTTTTTAGTCAAACATGTTAAGTGGTTAAGTGTCTGTATTTACCTAACCCCACCCATCAATTTAATTAACATGTTGAATTGGTTAAGTGTTTTAGTTAACTTAACCCTACCATCCTGACTTGTCTGTCCTTAGCTTTTTAAAGTACCGACCACTCACATTAGATAGATGTTGTTACGGTTACTGGATGTGCCGGTCGGTTCCGAGCAGATTTACACCGTAACTCAGTATAACCTTGGGTCTTTATTGGACTTCATGCTTAACCACCCACATTGGATAGGTATTGTTGTGACTACTAGACAGCCTGGCGGGTCCGGGAAGGTTTACATCACAACTCAATCCAACCTCGTGTTAAGCATACTCGTATTTTCTAAATTTACATATTTGTCTTTATTACTTAATATATGTAAATTTAATGTTATGGCCCACTTTCCAAGTTCATCCTTTTTTTTAAGAATTTATACCGTTTAAAATGCCACCAATTTTGGCATGTGACAAACATGCCAATTTCATATATTTTTATGTCAAGTTTTCCTAATATTCCCAACGTTACCCCGTTTAGATATTAGGCTAACAATATTAGCCTAATTCTCTTTCGCATGGTTCTTAACATATAATATTAGGCTAAAAACATAGCCTAATTTAGCGCACACAAATTGGCATAAGGGAATTCATAAACATAAACATGGCATAGGTATAAACTTGGCATTTTTGGCATAGTCATTATAAACATCATAGGTGTGAACTTGCAAAATAGTCAACATGAATGTGAACTTGCAACATAGCCTAAATCAACATATATGTGAACTTGCATTGAAATAGGTATCTAACCAAATAGGTGTCACATAAATTAGCATATGATTCAGATAACATAAGCCTAAACTTGTTTTTGGATCTAGGCATAAAATCGAGCATAACTAGCATATGACAAGAATATGATAATTTCATAAAGTATGTATAATTTTATGACAAGGGAGTGAACTAGATCCAATCATATATCTAATTACAACATGAAACATGTATTAGAGTGGATCTTGGCATGGATCCAATTTTGGAACTTGCAACTTTCTTACAAACATACTAGCATGTATGTGAACATAATCGTTTAGGCATAAAGGTTCTAACAAATATATACATGAAATCTTAATCACATACAACGTATATGATCACATAAACATATAGGTGTCGATTACAATATGAACTATACAACTTGCATGTGATTCTACTTGTACAATAGGATCAACATAAACTCAATTATATCACAAACATCACAATACCACAATTATTACATCGCATATGAATCAACATCGTTGTTATACAATAACACAATTTCATTCCCAATTTACATCGAATCAAGTCTTAATTTTATTCACATCGGAAGAATCACTATACTTACAACAAACGACGGTCTTGTTTTCTAATTTCTGAATTCTGAATTTGAATTGATTTCCTTTGGTTAGACTAACGTTGATTTGATTATTGTTTTAACTTTAATTTGGCTCGTCTCTAAGCTTTTCTACAAGTGGAGGCTCCTCCTAGTTTTCACCCGACAACATGGCGGCTCCATCTCTAATTTCTTATGTGAATTTAGGTTAGGGTGTTGAGTTATATTTATAGAATTTCAGATTGATTTGAGCCGTCAGATGATCACAGACGAATCTAGACCATTCACTTCGAGAGGAGCCAACTAGAATGCGACATGTCAACCCTAGTGACACAGCCAAGCCTCAGAAATCGACCAGAACCCTACCAGGCCAGCCAGGACCAAACCAGGTCGACTGGGCAGGTCGACCCTAGGTCGACCCTATGGTCGACCTGGTCACCCAGGTTGACCCCAGGTCGACCTCCAGGTCGACCCCAGGTCGACCTCCAGGTCGACCCCAGGTCGACCCCCAGGTCGACTTGGGTCCTAGGCGGGAATTTTCCCGCCCAGCCCAGTTTGGCTCTGAATTTGAAATTTGAACTGATTTTTGAACTGTTTGAATTTTAATTTGAATTCTGAAACTTCCGGAGGTCATAACTCCTTCATACGGAGTTCGATTCACACAAACTCGAACTCTATCTGAGGTAGAATTCCAAGACGAACGCAGTAGCATAATCTATTTCCCTTAATTCTTTCATCTAGAATTAATTATACTTTAATTTGTTAATTTACAGTTAACAGAAAATTCGGGGTGTTACATTCTCCCCTCCTTAAAGGATTTCGTCCCAGAAATCTTCAAGTCTAGGAGAACGTAAGTCCTAACATCCAATCGTCCATCTACTCAACCATCAAACACAGGCGTCAATTGTCCTTAAAAGACTTCTAATGCTTTATGATCATATGCATAGTGTGTATACTTGTTCTTATCTAATGCAAAAATTAGGCGGTCTACTGATTCAGTTGACCTCCTTAATGCAAATCATGTAAGTGCCATGAATCCATATGTATGCAAAATTTTCCCTATTCATAATTCTACATGAGTGCGCAACCATTCATATAAATGCGACATCTATATGAAAACATATAAATTTTTTACCACATACAAATATGAATACATATATGCATATGCAGTATGAAGTGACTGAGCCGATCTAAAACCTAGGTTGTGTGTGTATATGCATCCACGAGCAACCACTAGCAACCACTTGCAACTACTTGCAACCATCAATCATAACATGTTTCAAATACATGTTTACATCCAAAGGGTTTCTACCTAAGGATAAAGGATAATATCGAGGGGATTATACCTAAAAGGATAGATTCAAGCACAACTTAAGGAAAAAGAGAAAGATCAAAGATGTACCCTAAAAAAGAAAAGGGTAAGCCGCGCGTATTCTGTCCTTAGTTTCCCAAGTCACGTCTTCCTCGGCGTCACTCCACTGAACTTTGACGAGCTTGACTTCGCGGTTGCGTTGCTTTTTCACTTCAGTTCCTATGATTCGAGTTGGAACTCTCCTTACAGTTGCTTCGCGTTCTACTTCGGCTTCTTCTAGAATGTTTGGCTCCACCACTTCCGTGGATTCATGTAGACATTTCCGGAGATGAGAAACGTGAAAGACGTTGTGAATTCCAGCCAACCTTTCGGGCAGCTCTACTTTATAAGCCATTTTCCCAATCTTCTCGATGATAGGGATCGGTCCTACAAATCTTGGTGCTAGCTTTTGTAACACCCCACACCCGCTAAGGTCACTCATAAGGGAATGCCTTAACTTCGGTGGAGCATTTTAAGTGAGTATAGAACAGAAAAATTACAACAAGACAGATATAAATACTCGAAAATCTAAAACATCATTTCATAGCAGCAGAAGGTAAACATGTTTAGTTACAACACCATAAAGAGTCAAGTACTAAATATCCATCTTGATAAAAACATAAGTACATAATCCCACTACATAAACAATAGCCATAAAAGAAAGGATAAACTGGGCTTTACATCACGGTCCAAGCTCCAAGAGATAGATAAAGAAGTCTGATCAAAGCCCACTAGTGCTAGGCCCAACCTGAGGACCTGAGGGGGAAAAAAAGATAAAAACAATGGGCTCAGACATAAGTCTGAGTGAGCCCTATAACTTTAACAACACAATCATTAAAGTAATTAGGGTATGATATAAACTTGGTACGGGATGACTGGGGATAAATGACTACACTAAGTAGCCAACTAGACATAAGGTGAACTAAGATAACGATAACGACGCATCTACCCACCCAAGGATAATTACTAACTGCACCACACCAGTCATTCCTACTTAAAGGTTGATCCCACCCAAGGACTTAGAAAATTTACCCAGTAGTTCCGTGTACCCCTAGCTGTCTACATAGGTGCCGTCTGCCCCTATCTCCACTAGGTGTACCCACTACTCCCAAGCGATCGGCTCCCTACCGTAGATACCCGTGCTGGCCCCACAATGGGGTGTATCACTCCCCAAAGTGGCAACCCGATACAACAAATGGTGCACGGCTTATATCTACACGATGCAACAACGTCTTACCAACCAGCCCGGGTCCACACACGCATATGAAACCCGTTGGACTCGCGTTGCCACCGCTACCCCGTTTTGGCCTCTTATAATCAAGCCCAGTACGCGTGTCCCGTCCTCGACATGGGTCGAGCCCAATAAGATACGTATGGGTTACTGGTTGAAATGGGCCCCCACAAGCTACCACCTAAGCTTGTCAATTTATCTAGTGCATCCCACTTAACCCTTTAATCATGTTTAATTACATGTTTCCACTTGGTTAAGTCATCTAATCATATTTTCTATTGCCACCCAAGGCAACCCACTAGATTTCCTCATGCCACCCAAGGCACTTACTTGATTTCCACATGCCACCCAAGGCACCCACTTAACCCCTCATGCCCACTACATGCTTATCTGGTTAAGTGTTTCTTAATTAATTAAGAACGTAACCGTTGTAAAGACCTCTCACATTAGACTATCTTTTATGGCAGCTGGATTTGCCGGTTGGTTCCGGGAAGCCTTACGCCATAACCGAGTCTAACCTCGTGTCTATACACTTGTCACGTATTTGGTTTGTGCCTAAGACCTCTCACATTGGACCAATCATTTGTAGCCGCTGGATTTGCCGGTCGGTTCTGGGCAGTCTTACGCTACAAAAGGGTCCAACCTCGTGTCTTAGTCGATTAATTACACCTAATTAATCACCCCCGAATTAATTTTCCCTAATTAATTCCAATTTACCGATGTACATAATTGACTCAATTATGTCCATCCACTTTATGGTATGCTTAAACATACCAACTTCACACAATTTCATTAACATGTTTATTAACCCCATCGTTCCCCACGTAATTCGCTAACATGACATAAAAGGGAAGATTCATCACAAATACAATGGGTTCAACTTGCATAACACATTAGCATCAACATGGGTTTAAAGGTGTCAACATGCATATAGCATCAAACCCAACTAGCATAAATAATCGACCCAAACTTGCATGAATCACATATGTCATAAAGAGGTTAACTTGCATAAGTTTCTTATGTCATACAAAGGGGTAAACTTGCTTATGTATGTATGACATATAAAGGGGTTAACTTGCATGTGTATGCATATCATACTAAGGTGTAAACTTGCACATGTCACTTGCATATAATCAAACACCAAACTTGCATAACATGTCATATGTGAACTTGCATATGATCATACACCAAACTTGCATAATCATGGTGTCATAATGGATCAATGTTTATCATAGCAATTTGCATAACTAGCATCATGAACACATAGCCTAACACTTGCATAACTTGCATAACATCATGATCATGTAGCATACAACTTGCATAACTTGCATAACATCATGAACATGTAGCATATGACTTGCATAACTTGCATAACATCATGAACATGTAGCATATGACTTGCATATCTTGCATAACATCACAAACACATAGCATATAACTTGCATAACATGCATAACATCATTAATACATAGCATATAACTTGCATAACATGCATAACATCATTAACACATAGCATATAACTTGCATAACATGCATAACATCATTAACACATAGCATATAACTTGCATAACTTGCATTGATCCACATTCATAGCCATAACCTCATTATATCCTATCATAATCATTTCAATAATTGGTCATTAAGGCTATAGAAAACTCACAACTTGTTGATTAGTACTCCTAAGAAGAAGATTAAGTTGCTAAAGTTGATTAGAGATTGATTTGAGATGTTATCTTCTTCTACAAATTGATGGAGGCTCCTTCAAGTTGCATTTTGACGGCATGATGGCATTGTTTCTATTTTTAGTATGAATTAGGGTAGTCTTAGGGTGTATTTATAGAGTAGTTAGGTGTTTTAGGCCATTAGATTAACCCTAAATCAGATTAGAGCCGTCAGATCACGTCCTAGCCACTAAAACACAGCCCAAAAGACAAGCTGGTGCACCCAGGTCACCTGGGCTCGACCAGGGAGGTCGACTCCCAGGTCGACCCTAGGGTCGACTCCCCAGTCGACCTGGGGAGGGAGGTCGACTCCCCAGTCGACCCCCAGGTCGACCCCCTGGGTCTGGCGGGATTTTTCCCGCCACTTCTGAAACTTGAAATTTTTGTTTTTAAATCTGTTTTTAAATTTCTGAAAATTTCTTTGGGCCTTATCTGGGTCATACGGACTCCGATTTTCGAAAACTCGGACTCTATTTCACGTATTTTTCCGAGACGAACGCAATGGCATAGCCCGTTTCCCCTGATTCAGATTTTAAAATTTAATTCTGCCCTGTTTTATATTATAACAAGTTATTCAACATACGGGGTGTTACAGCTTTCCTGCGGATCCAAAGCGAACGACATTCCTTAAAGGGGATACCTTAAGGAAAACCCTGTCCCCAACCTCAAACTCAAGGTCGGTCCTTCATTTGTCGGCGTAGGATTTCTGTCTGTCTTGGGCTGTCTTCATTCTCCTTCGTATCAAATCCACTTTCTATGAAGTCTTTCGAATCATGTCCGGCCCAAGTATAAGTTTGTCAGTAGACTCCCACCAACAAGTTGGTGATCGGCACGGTCTTCCATACAAAGCTTCGAAGGGCGCCATACCGATAATGGCTTGGTAGCTATTGTTGTAGGCGAATTCCACTAGAGGAAGGTGATCCTCCCAAGTCCCTCCAAAGTCAAGAACGCATAGTCTCGAAAGATCTTCTAATACTCTATTCACCCATTCTGTCTGACCATCAGTTTGGGGGTGATAGGTCGTGCTCAAGTATAACTGTGTGCCTACAGCTTCTTGCAGACTCCGCCAAAATTCGCTCGTAAAGATGGGATCTCTGTCACTCACTATACTAGAGGGTATTCCATGGAGTCGAACTATTTCCTTGAGATAAAGAGAAGCTAAAGACGAAGCATTCCTTCAACTCTTAATAGGTAAAAAGTGGTCGCTTTTAGTAAGCCTGTCCACTTTTACCCAAATGCTAGTATTGCCTCTTATTGACCTAGGCAACCCGTCAATGAAGTTCATTGAAATGCTATCCCACTTCCATTGCGAGACTTCTAGAGGATGAAGCAGTCCTCCAGGCTTCTTCTGTTCCGCCTTGACCTGTTGGCATATCATGCACTTAGAAACGAAATCTGCTACGTCCTTCTTCATGACGTCCCAAAAGAAAACTCTCTTTATATCCTTGTACATCTTGTCCCCGCCTTGATGTATTGTCATCTTGGAATGATGTGCTTCCTCAAGAACTTTCTTTAGCAAATCCCTTGCTTGAGGGACGCATAGTCTTCCATCTCGCCTCAGCCAACCCTTATCATCGATGGAGTACCTATTGAGGTGACTGGAAGTTTCACCCCTAATTAGCTTATCAATCACATCCACAAGCTGAGGGTCTTCATGTTGTGCGGCCCCTATTGAGTCTAAAAGAGTGAGCCATACTTCTAGAGATGCCAATAAACCAGGTATAAAATCTGAGGAGGGCCTAAAGTCGAAACTGGCTATATACTCCAAGCTTTGCCTTTCCACAAAGAGAGGGCCTAGGGTCAGCCTCTTTCTGCTAACCGCGTCTGCTACTACGTTGCCTTTGCCGGGAGTATAGGAAATCTCAAAATCATATGAGGCAAGGAATTCCATCCACTTTTTCTGCCTCAAGTTAATATCTTTCTGCGAGAAAAGATACTTCAATGATTTATGGTCAGTATATAATTCGAATTTCTCACCTAGGAGATAATGGCGCCAAGACTTAAGCACAAAGACAATGGCGGCCAACTCAAGATCGTGGGTTGGGTAGTTCTTTTCATGAACTTTCAATTGTTTTCCACCTTAAGCTACTACCCTCCCTTCTTGCATCAGAATGGCGCCTAGTCCCGTACTACAAGCATCCGTGTATACTGTGAACATCTTGCTTCCATCTGGCAAGGTTAGAACTGGGTCTGTTGTGAGAGCCCTTTTTAGGCGTTGGAAAGCAATATCACAGTCTAAATCCCAAGCGAATGACAGATTCTTCTTTGTTAGCCTTGTGAGTGGAGCTGAGATTTTCGCAAAATCCCAAATGAACTTTCGGTAAAAACCGGCTAGCCCAAGAAAGCTTCGGACTTCGGTTGCATTTCTTGGTGTCTTCCAAACTTGCACTGCCACCACTTTCGCGGGGTCCACAGCTAACCCTTCTTTGGACACTATATGTCCAAGAAATCTTACTTCTTCTCTCCAAAAGTGGCATTTGGAGAATTTGGCTTTTAACTGATGTGCACGGAGAGTATCCATGATCTCTTTCAGATGCTGAGCATGTTCCTCCTCATTCTTTGAGAAGATCAAAATATCATCTACGAAGACAACAACAAACTTGTTAAGGAATTCTCTGAACACTCTGCTCATTAGGTCCACGAAATAAGTGGGTGCGTTTGTCAAACCGAAAGGCATGACAAGCCACTCATAGAAACTGTCTGGGGTTCTAAACGCTGTTTTATCAATGCTATCTTCAGCTACCCTTAGATGATGGAACCCAGTAGCTAGATCAAGTTGGGAGAAGATCGACGCACCTACAAGCTGATCAAACAAATCGTCTATTCTGGGAAGTGGGTGTCTATTCTTTTTAGTCAGCTTGTTTAGCTCCCTATAGTCCACACAAAGACGTAGTGAACCATCTGCTTTGGTGGAGAACACCACTGGAGCACCGCATTCCGAGATACTTCTCCTTATAAACCCCTTCTGGAGAAGCTCCTTAACTTGCTTACTGAGCTCCTTTCTCTACTTTGGAGCCATGTGTCTAACAGGCAGAGCTACTGGCTTTGCATTATCAAAAAGATATATGCGGAAGTCTATTTCCCACTTCGGGGGTAAGCCTTTCACCTCTTTAAATACATCCAGATATTCGCGGACCACTCTAACCGACTGCAAACTCTCAACAGAAGCGTCAAGCGACTCAAGATAACTAAGCATAACAACATTCAAGGGATTACAAGAAAATTTTAGAGTGTTACCGAGCCGAGTCAAGAGCCTAACTACTCTTTTCTCACAATCAAGAACGACACCATTACTGGATAGCCAGTCCATGCCTAAGATCAATCCATATCCTGAGAAGCCCAAAACAAAGGCACTACATCTAAATTCAACATTTAGAATAGAGATTTTCAAATCCAAGCAAACCATTGACAAATAAGCCGAGCCCCCAATTGGATTCAAAACAACCAAGGGATCTTCTACCATACTAGTGTCTAGGTGCAGAGATTGTACTAAAGCAGTTGAAATAAAGGAGTGCGATGCATCAGAATCAAAGAGAGTGCGAACTGGATGATCATAAAGATAAACTAAGCTTTCTACGGAAATATTTCTACCTCGTTCCTGTGGAGGTGCCGTCAGCACGTGAACCTGTCCTCCTGAGGTGGATCCAGTCCTCTGTCCCTGCCCCCGCTTCTTTAGGCAGTCCTTAGCCAAGTGTCCGGTCTCTCCATAATGGAAACAACCACCATTCATCTTTGCCTTCTTCTTCCTGCAGTCTTTTGTTATATGTCCTACAATGCCACAGAAATTGCACTTTCTCTTTTCACGGAGTTTGTTGTACTTCCCGCCTTTCTTGAAGTCTGTCTTCTTAGCATGTAAACCTTCTTTCTTCTCCTGAGGCACTTCCACCTTTGCCTCCTTCTTGCCTTTATCTTCCTCGTGTAGTAGCGCCATGTCCACCAAGCTTTCATAATTTGCTCCCATGGGTATATGGGTCATTGCAAGGCTGTGTAGAGGCTCATTCAGGCCTTTGACGAAGCGAAGGGCCTTCTTGTGTTGGGTGTTTACCAAATCCAGCCCAAATCTGGCTAGCTGATTAAATTGATTGACGTACTCCTTGATCATCATACTTCCTTGTTTAAGGGTTAGGAACTTCTCCATTTGCAGGCTTCTTTCAGCTTGGGAGAGGAATTTCATCTCAAACCGCATCCTAAAATCTTCCCAAGTTTCCACTGGCCTCTCAGTATGAGTAACTTCCCTCCAATAGGAAGCTTCATCCTTAAGCAACCACACTGCTAGCTGTATCTTTTGCCTATCATCAATTTCGAAGATGACAAACAAGTCCTCGGTCTCCTTCAACTTGTTCCTTGCTGCCACATATGATTCAGTTCCATAAAAGTCCTTTCCTCCCATAGCCTTGAAGTCTCTACATGTCTTAGCGGAAGTATTTCCACAGGTGGAGGAGGTGGAGGAACCGCTGTCACTATTGGAGGAGGAATGTCTGCTGGGCCCGCACCATTGGCCCTAGCCTCTAGGTACCTTCGGAACCAATCAGGTATCGGTACTCCTTCCGGAAGGTTAAGATCTCCAGACATGCTGGAAAAAAAGGAAAGTATTCAAAACAAAGGATAGAGAGAGATAGTGCGTATGGCTTTGGGGAATTTATGCCTTTTAAAAATAACTCTTTTTCTTGAAAAAGAATGCTTCTTTAAACTTCTTTTTGAAAATAGTTTCAAAAACTTTTATCTAGTCTGGTAAAACTGTGCTCTGATACCAACTGAAACACCCCACCCTCCATTAAGGTCACTCACAAGGGACTGCCTTAACTTTGGTGGAGGTTTGTAAGTAAAAGTCACAGATAAAACACAAGACATATATAAACGCACATATATAAGCAGTGGAAAACAAACAGATTTTTATTTCATAAAATACTTGTTCATACAAAACATTTCCATAATTGTCTCAAAACAACTTCCAAAACATTACAACATCATTTCAGTCTTGGTTATTAAATAAAGAAGCATAAAACATGATTAAAACTGCATAAATTCCCATGATTGTGTCCAATCGCCATAGCCAAGGAGAGAGAGTCGAAACCGTACATCTACTATCTTGAAGCTTGCAAAGAGTCTGACTAAGCTGAGTTGTTTCCTTCCTGTGGACCTGGGGGGGGGGGGGGGGACAGAAGAAAAGAAGACGAAAGAAAATAGGGTCAGACATAAAGCCTGGTAAGTCTAGTGACTCTTCAGTATGAGAACAAAATTAAGGGCATGATAAGTATAAACTGGAAATAGGAGAGTGTCATAAACTAAACAAAGCAGTTTGAATCGAATATACTATCGCACCTCATACTATATCACTGCACCTACTTGTATTGTCTTAACTAGCACCCCATGTTGGAGGTAAAGTGATCCCCTTTTTCTAAAGATCTGCTCCTAGTCGCATATTCATCTGTGTCTTACGCCCCCCCAAAGATTGTAGATACCTATGCTGGCCCCACCATGGGGTGTATCAAGTCCCATGGTGGCGACCCGACACAATCCTTAGAATGCATAGGTTATACTAATGGTGCCTCCAGTGCCCTGTTTGTCTGCTTTGAAGTGTGTGCACGCCCGCACTCCGTTAGAACCCACACTGTTGCACTCACCGCCGTCTCCTTTGACCGCTTACAATCAGCCCAGTAATCGTGCCCCACCCTGCCTAGTTTCAGGGTACCATGATACCTAATTGGGTTACTGCTGAAAAGGGTCCCCGTTACTAGGGTTTTCTAGTCAAACATGTTAAGTGGTTAAGTGTCTGTATTTACCTAACCCCACCCATCACTTTAATTAACATGTTGAATTGGTTAAGTGTTTTAGTTAACTTAACCCTACCATCCTGAATTATCTGTCTTAGCTTTTTAAAGCACCGACCACTCACATTAGACAGATATTGTTACGGTTACTGGATGTGCCGGTCGGTTCCGGGCAGATTTACACCGTAACTCAGTCTAACCTCGGGTCCTTATTGGGTTTCATGCTTAACCACCCACATTGGAAAGGTATAGTTGTGACTACTGGATAGCCGGGCGGGTCCGAGCAGGTTTACATCACAACTCAATCCAACCTCGTGTTAAGCATACTCGTATTTTCTAAATTTACATATTTTTCTTTATTACTTAATATATGTAAATTTAATGTTATGGCCCACTTTCCAAGTTCATCCTTTTTGGTATAAGAATTTATACCGTTTAAAATGCCACCAATTTTGGCATGTGACAAACATGCCAATTTCATATATTTTTATGTCAAGTTTTCCTAATATTTTCAACTTTACCCCGTTTAGATATTTGGCTAACAATCTTAGCCAAATTCTTGTTCGCATGGTTCTTAACATATAATATTAGGCTAAAAACTTAGCCTAATTTAGCGCACACAAATTGGCATAAGGGAATTTATAAACATAAACATGACATAGGTGTAAACTTGGCATTTTGGCATAGTCAATATGAACATCATAGGTGTGAACTTGCAAAATAGTCAACATGAATGTGAACTTGCAACATAGCCTAAATCAACATATATGTGAACTTGCATTGAAATAGGTATCTAACCAAATAGGTGTCACATAAATTAGCATATGATTCAGATAACATAAGCCTAAACTTTTTTTTGGATCTAGGCATAACATCGAGCATAACTAGCATATGACAAGAATGTAACACCCCACCTCTGCTAGGGTCACTCACAAAGGGAATGCACTAGCTTTGGTGGAACATTATCTAGGTAAACATACACAGAAATATTACAAGACAGAACATATAAAACAGCGGAAGAAGAACCAAATTTCATTTCTTTAAAATCTAGAAGGTCTAAAGCCTTTTACATCAAAAAGTTATTAAACCCATTACATCAAAATCTGTCTTGCAATAGTAAAGAAGCATAAAACCATAGTCATAAATCACTCCCCAATAAAGCAGCAAAGCAAGCCATAGCCAAGAGAAATCCAAGCAGTACATGAAAGAGCCTTAGAGCTTGGTAAGATCTGAACTAAGCTGTATTCTCACCCTGCGAACCTGGGGGGGAGAAGCGGAAGAAAAAGAGGCGAAACAAAACGGGTCAGTCATAAAGACTGAGTAAGTCCTAGTGACTTTCAGCATAGAAACAAGTAAAAATAACATGACATGTATAAACTGGAAGTAAACATAAGGATGATGACGAGATAGGCAAGTTAAACTAAGATAACAAGATAGACTACGGTAACAAGATAAACTAAGGTCACAAGAAAATTAAGGTAACAAGATAAGCTACGTATAGCATCGCATGTTTAACATTCTCTGCACCAACTGTACTAGTATCCCAACCCATAACACCCTTTCGATGTATATGTACAGTCCCTTGCCGTATATCGTACGGGTTTCATCACGTATTTCTATACTACTTCAACGTAGTGCCACCATTCTTGAAATCGTTGGGACCGCCATCCTTGTTCTGGCTAGGTTTCCTTATCATGAGCTATCGCGTGTTCAACCAGGATTTATGCCACCTAGGGCCACTAGGGATTATGCTACCTGTTGAACGTTTCCTGGATTTGATTAGGGTTTATGCCACCTAGGACCACTAGGGATTATGCTACCTAACAAATTCCACGTAGTGATCTATTAATTGATCGGCTCCCTACAAGTCCTAGCTCGTTCATGTGTCTGTGTCATACGGCCCAATCACGAAATGTAGTCACCTGTTCTAGGTCCACCATAGGGTGTATCAAGCCCTATGGTGCCAACCATCCACACGAATCAAGCACGCACAGAAAAACCTACTGATGCCCAATGCCCGCTTTTTCTGCTCTGGAGTGTGTGCACGCCCGCACTCCGTTAGAACCTACACTGGCGCACCCACACAGCCGTCGTTCTAGTCGATTATAATCAGCCCAGTAATCGTGCCCCACCCTGCCTAGTTCCAGGGTATCATGATACATCTAGTGGGTTACTGCTGAAACGGACCGCGTAACTAGGGTTTCCATCTAGTAGGTTAAGTATTGTCATTTAAATTCGAGACTTAACCCCATCGGTCTAGCATGTCAAGTTGGTTAAGTGTTGTCATTCAAGTTCGTGGCTTAACCCGTCTACGTGTCATGTCAAATTGGCTAAGTGTTGTCGTTTAAGTTCATGACTTAGCCCTACGAATCATGTGTCAAGTTGGTTAAGTATATTCAAGCGGTTCATGACTTAACCCTATCAAGTCATCGTGTCAAATTGGTTAAGTATATTCAAGCGGTTCATGACTTAACCCTATCAAATCATCGTGTTAAATTGGTTAAGTATATTCAAGCGGTTCAGGACTTAACCCTATCAAGTCGTCATGTTAAATTGGTTAAGTATATTCAAGCGGTTCATGACTTAATCCTATCAAATCGTCAAGTTAAATTGGTTAACTATATTCAAGCGGTTCATGACTTAACCCTATCAAGTCATCTTGTTAAATTGGTTAAGTATATTCAAGCGGTTCCGGGCAGATTTACACTGCAAACTCAACCCAACCTCGAGTTGAACATTATCAAGTTTATCTAATTGTCATGTCGACATTCAAGTTTTCATGTCAAAACTCATGTCGATTTTTCATGTCATGTTTCATGTCAAATCGTGTCAAGTTTTCAAGGCAAGTTTCATATCAAGTCGATGTCAGGTTCATGTCCATATCCAGGTTCAAGTTATAACATCGTTCATGTTTCAAGTTTTGCCTATTATCGAGTTCATAATTCATGTTCATAACCAATTCATGTTTTGCCTAATCTACCCAAATCGTATTCCCTTCGCATGTGAACGTGAGTCGATCTCTACTACAAATAAATCCAAATCTCGAAATAGAGGGAATAGCATCAAAACTATGATAGGCAAAAGGGACTAGCATAAAGCAATAAAAGGGGTTACAAGACTAGCATGACATAACTTGAGATAATTGGTTACAACATCACTGGCATATAGGATTTCAAATCTAGCAAGATAAGGTGATAGTCATGGTAAACGCTGACATAAAAGAATAGGCATGCAAAGGCAAGCCAAATACAAAAAAATGGATCCAATGGTTTTGGTGTATGTAATAGTGAATAAACTAAGCAAGTCACACCCTTGGTATGAGATCCAACAAACTGCGAATTCGGTATACAACATGGGTTTCAATCAACTATAATAGTTCCAGGTAATTAACCCAATAGTCATGGTCATAGGTAGAAATCTCATAATTAAGAATCCTAAGTGATTAATCACAGTAGTCATGGTTAATTATCCAAAATAATTCTAGGCAATGGTCATAAACAATCAACAATACTAGTTTCAAAGTCGTGGTCATAGATAATGGCCTTATGTTCCTAATCATAGTTAATAATTCTCATAGTCAAGGGTCATAGTTGATTAGCCACAACTGTCCTTGTCATAGTCATAGGCAACAGTCTTACGTTCACCATCATGGGCATAGGCATAGTCTTATTAGTCATAGGCAGTCTTATGTTCACCGTCATAGTCATAGGCATAGTCATATTAGTCATAGGCAGTCTTATGTTCTCAGTCATAGTCCTTGTCCATTAACAATAGATTTAACGTCATAGGCATGCTAAGGTTGTAGACACGAGAGAGTTTGATTTACAACATGAATAGGTCAAAAGCAATATTCACGAGAGTCAAGATCCAAGACGAACAAGAATAGATACGAATCAATTACCATACATAGATCCAATTCCAATTTACAACATGGATATTAAATTTACAGCTTTTATCTAAAAGTAAGTTGAAATTACAGTGTGTGGATCGAGAATTAGAAAGCAGAATTTGATTGTTGAACCTCTATTTGATCAATCGTGTTCTAATTGAAATCCCCCAATTTGCAAATCCCTAAGCGTAGTCTTGATGGAGAAGGAGCAGTCCTTTATCTTCCTTTTTATTTGATTATCTTAGAAGCAGCATAAGGACAGAAAGAAATGGTGTGGAGAGAATGAGGCAAGGGGTGAGTTTATATAGGGTTAGGCAGACGAATCTAGTCACGAAAGAAGTCTAAATACATCAGAATGCATCTGGTGCAGGAAACAGGTTTAGGAGGCAGGTCGACCCCCAGGTCGACACTATGGTCGACCTGGTCCCTGAGAGGTCGACACTATAGTCGATCCCTAGGTCGACCAGGTCCATGGGCGGGAATTTTCCCGCCCAATCTGATCTGGGGTTTGAATTCGAATTTCGAATTCGAATTTCGAGCTGTTTTTTATTCTAAAAATTCCTGAAACTTCAGAGGGTCATATCTCCCTCATACGGACTCCGATTTTCGAAAACTCGGACTCTTTTTCATGTAAAATTTCGAGATGAACGCAATGGCGAAGCCAGTTTCCCTTGATTCTTATTTTAAAATTTAATTCTGCCTTGATTTCTAGTTTCAACATGTTATAAAATACGGGTTGTTACATTCTCCCCTCCTTAAAGGATTTCGTCCCCGAAATCTTCAAGTTAAGAAGAATGTGTCCTACCATCCAATCATCCATCTACTCAGTCATCAATCACAGGCATCCATTGTCCTTAAGAGATTTCTAATGTTGTATGAATATATGCAGAAAGTGTTTGTATATGTTCCTTATCTAATGCAAATGATCAGGCCTGATTGATCTTCTTAATGCAAAATATGTTTAGTGCAATGAGTCCAACATATATGCAAATAGCCCTAGTCACATAAACACTATATGTGTGAAAAAACATCCATCCATATGCATCATCCATATGATAACACATCCAATTTCATCCATAAACAAGTATATACACTCATGCATATGCAATATGAAAATGTGTCTGAGCCGATCTAGTGACTAATGTGTGTTATGCAACCACGAGCAACCACTTGCAACCATCAACCATAACATGTCTCAAACACATGTTTCACCCAATTGTTCCTACCTAAAGATATAGACGAATGATAGAAGCAAGTAAAAACTTTGTGCCCATTAGGCAATGTCAAAGCTGGAAATCTACGTCACATATATACTGGATAGGAGAAGAACTCCCTAATCAACAGCCCATATCCTATAAAACCCAAAAAGTTTAGTCAACCCAACGGACACCCTCAAGCCCCAACATATATTACTAACAGATAAGTCATACCCCCTATGGGGTTTGCAACAGAAATAGGATTGAGAATAGGACCGAGAGGATATACATAAAAGATAGCATGCAAGTAAGCTCTACAGGAAAAGAGGGATCAAGGATATACTCTTATAAATAGATATAATGTGCGTATCTTGCATTTAATCTTCTAAGCCGCATTTCCTTGAGCTTAACTCCATTGTGCTTTCACCGTCTTTAACTTCACAATTCTCGTAGCTTCTTAATTCTTGTTTCCAAAATATGAGTTGGAACTCATTCCACTATTGCCTCTCGTTCCACTTTTACTTATTCTTCTTTCTAGTATACTCGGCTTAAACATAACTGCGTACTCATGGTTTCATGCAAGCTCTCCAAAATTCACTAGTGAATCCTGGATCTCATTCACTTACTAGAAGGTATTCCACATAAATGAATTATCTCTTGAAAATAAACAAATGCCAACCATGTTGCCAAGTGTACTTACAAAGGTAATTTTCTATAACTCATGCATAAGCGAAATGAACCATCTGCCTTAGTGGCGAACACTACTCAAGCGGATCGATAAGTGTATCAAGAGATTCTAGGTAACTAAACATGGAAGAACCCTAACGGTTACAATAGACTGCTAGGGCATTACCAAGGCAAGTCAAGCGTCTAACTACCCTCTTTTCATACTCGATAATGGCACCATTACTGGACAACCACTCCATCCGTAGAATCAACCCATAGCCCAAAAACATAAGCTTTACTTCTAAACTCAACACTTTGCATAAACATTCTCAAATCCAAACAAGTCATAAATAAATGAGCCATTCCCCAACAGGATTTGAGACAAAAATGGGATCCTCTACTATGCTAGTACTAAGGTGCAGAGACTCAACTATCGAGGCAGAATCAAAAGGATGCGATGTATAAAAACAAAGTTCCCACGGTATGATAGAAAAGAGAAGCTAAACCTTTAACAGAAACGTTACCACCTCTCTTAGGTATGCTAGTAGTGAGAGCATACAATTTGCCCTCTTGACGATCTTGTTCTTTTCCCTTGTCCTTGTCCTATGATACTTAACTACATGTCCCTTTTTACCATACCAACGATGTCCTTTCTTGTCATGAGTTTTATTATTCTTTTACTTTGACCTCTTCCCTTTCACTTTTTCCTCCTTCGTGGATTACGCCTTATTAACAAGTTACTCATTCTTAGGCTTGTGTTCTTTATCCTCGTTCTTACTATCCTTGTAAAGTTTCTCGAAAGCTACTTCCATCGCACGACAATCCTACATAGCTTGAGATAAGATTAGTCGCAGGTAAAACTACTGCGGCTACAGATGGAGGTTGGACACTACTTTGCCCTCCGACATGCGTCGCATGCCTACAAACAATGGCTGAAAAAGAAAGGAAAAAGAGACTCAAGGAGAGAATCAAAAGATAGTGCATATGGCTTTGGGGAATAGCCTTTTAAATAAAACAAGATTTTTCTTGAAAAATGCTTCTTTGTAAACGGTTTTGAAAATACTTTCAAAAGGTTTCAAAAAAACTTTTGCCCAGTCTGGTAACCTTCTGCTCTGATACCAAATGTAACACCCACCCTCTGCTAGGGTCACTCACAAAGGGAATGCACTAGCTTTGGTGGAACATTTTCTAGGTAAACATACACAGAAATATTACTAGACAGAACATATAAAACGTGGAAGAAGAACCAAATTTCATTTCTTTAAAATTTAGAAGGTCTACAGCCTTTTACATCAAAAAGTTATTAAACCCATTTCATCAAAATCTGTCTTGCAATAGTAAAGAAGCATAAAACCATAGTCATAAATCATTCCCCAATAAAGCAGCAAAGCAAGCCATAGCCAAGAGAAATCCAAGCAGTACATGAAAGAGCCTTAGAGCTTGGTAAGATCTGAACTAAGCTGTATTCTCACCCTGCGAACCTGGGGGGGGAGAAGCGGAAGAAAAAGAGGCAAAACAAAACGGGTCAGTCAGCATAGAAACAAGTAAAAGTAACATGACATGTATAAACTGAAAGTAAACATAAGGATGATGACAAGATAGGCAAGTTAAACTAAGATAACAAGATAAACTACGATAACAAGATAAAATAAGGTCACAAGAAAACTAAGGTAACAAGATAAGCTACGTATAGCATCACATGTTTAACATTCTCTGCACCAACTGTACTAGTATCCCAACCCGTAACACCCTTTCCATGTATATGTACAGTCCCTTGCCGTATATCGTACGGATTTCATCACGTATTTCTATACTACTTCAACGTAGTGCCACCATTCTTGAAATCGTTGGGACCGCCACCCTTGTTCTGGCTAGGTTTCCTTATCACGAGCTATCGCGTGTTCAACTAGGATTTATGCCACCTAGGGCCACTAGGGATTATGCTACCTGTTGAACATTTCCTGGATTCGATTAGAGTTTATGCCACCTAGGACCACTAGGGATTATGCTACCTAACGAATTCCACGCAGCGATCTATTAATTGATCGGCTCCCTACAAGTCCTAGCTCGTTCATGTGTCTGTGTCATACGGCCCAATCACGAAATGTAGTCACCTGTGCTAGGTCCACCATAGGGTGTATCAAGCCCAATTGTGCCAACCATCGACACGAATCAAGCACGCACAGATAAACCTACTGATGCCCAATGCCTGCTTTTTCTACTCCGGAGTGTGTGCACGCCCGCACTCCGTTAGAACCTACACTGGCGCACCCACACAGCCGTCGTTCTGGTCGCTTACAATCAGCCCAGTAATCATGCCCCACCCTGCCTAGTTCCAGGGTACCATGATACATCTAGTGGGTTACTGCTGAAACGGACCGCGTAACTAGGGTTTCCGTCTAGTAGGTTAAGTATTGTCATTTAAATTTGAGACTTAACCCCATCGGTCTAGCATGTCAAGTTGGTTAAGTGTTGTCATTCAAGTTCGTGATTTAACCCGTCTACGTGTCATGTCAAATTGGCTAAGTGTTGTTGTTTAAGTTCATGACTTAGCCCTACGAATCATGTGTCAAGTTGGTTAAGTATATTCAAGCGGTTCATGAATTAACCCTATCAAGTCATCGTGTCAAATTGGTTAAGTATATTCAAGTGGTTCATGACTTAACCCTATCAAATCATCGTGTTAAATTAGTTAAGCATATTCAAGCGGTTCAGGACTTAACCCTATTAAGTCATCGTGTTAAATTGGTTAAGTATATTCAAGAGGTTCATGACTTAACCCTATCAAATCATCGTGTTAAATTGGTTAAGTATATTCGAGCGGTTCATGACTTATGTAACACCCCGAATTTTAGTTAATACTAAAATTCACTAATTACAGGATAAATAATCTCAGATGTGGGAATTGGGGGTAACGGGCTGAGTCATTGCGTTCGTCTCGGAAAAATACGCGAAATAGAGTCCGAGTTTTCGAGAATCGGAGTCCGTATGGCCCGGTTATGGCCCAAAGAAGTTTTCCGAAAATTCAAAGTTAAAAACAGATTTAGAAATGAAAAATCAGATTTCGAAATTGGAGCCAGCAGGGGGCCAGGCGGGAAGTTTCCCGCCCTACCCATGTCGACAGGGCTGTCGACAGGCCTGTCGACTGGGGAGTCGACTTGCCTGTCGACTTGCCTGTCGACCTGGGCGCGGCGTCCAGAGAACCTGGGTGCACCAGGTTGGGTTTTAGGCTGGCTTGGAGGGCTGGGTTCTAGAGATTTCCTAAATCTAACGGACCTAATCTAACCTAGGGTTAATCTAAGGGCCTAAAACACTCACCTAATCTATAAATACACCCTAAACCTACCCTAATCCATACTAAAAATAGTAATGATGGCCTCATGCCGCCAAAATCAAACTTGAGAGAGCCTCCACTAGTTTATGAAGGAAGTGGCAAGCTAATCACTCTCTAATCAATCTCTAATCATCACCATCTTCATATTTAGCAACTAATTCCACTTCATAAGTTTGCTAATCTTGGGTTTGGTGAGTTTCTATCACTTTAACATCAATTGCTAAAGTAAGTAGATTGGGTGTAATGAGACTTATGGTCTTAAATGCGGATTAGTGAGTTTGAATCATTTGTAATGATATGCTACTCTATGTTTTCCTATGTTTATGCATGTTTAACAAGTGGGTTTATGCATAAGTTGGTTTATGCATGTTTAATAAGTGGGTTTATGCATGTTTAATAAGTGGGTTTATGCATGCTTATGCAAGTATATGGATGCTTATGCAAGTTATGTATATGCCTAAATGCAAGTTTAACATGATATGCAAGTTATGCATGCTTATGCAAGTATATGAATGCTTATGCAAGTTATGTATATGCTTAAATGCAAGTTTAACATGATATGCAAGTTATGCATGCTTATGCAAGTATGTGAACGCTTATGCGAGAATGTGAATGCTTATGCAAGTTATGTGTATGCTTAAATGCATGTTTAACATGTTATGCAAGTTATGAGAATGCTTATATGCAAGTTCAACATGTTATGCAAGATATGTGTATGATAATATGCAAGTTTGGGTTAAATGTAGTTGGGTTAATATATGCTCATATATGCAAGTTGACATCCTCTTAACCCATGATAAAGTTATATGCTAAGATGTGGTTAAACCCATGATACTTGTGATGGATCTTCCCTTTATTATGTCATGAAAGGAGAACGATTTACGTGGGGAACGATGGGGTTAATAAATATGTTAATAAAAGTATGATTGGTATGATTAAGCATACCATAAAAATAAATTAACATAAGTGGGAATTTACCTATTGAGTTAGGTCTACCCCATGGGAATTTACCTATTGAGTTAGGTCTACCCATGTTATGAAAAACTTGATATTAATTAGGGATAATTAATATGGGGGTGATTAATTAGGTGTAATTAATCAACTAAGACACGAGGTTGGACCCTTTTGTAGCGGAAGTCTGCCCGGAACCGACCGGCCATCCAGCGGCTACAAATGATTGGCCCAATGTGAGAGGTCTTAGTCATAAATTAAATACGTGATTAAAGTAAAGACACGAGGTTAGACCCTTTTGATGACAGAAGTCTGCCCGGAACCAACCGGCATATCCAGCAGTCATAAAAGACGGTCTAATGTGAGAGGTCTTTATGGGGTCATGATCTTAATTAATTAATTAAGAACACTTAACCATATTAGCATGTAGAGGGACATGAGGGGTTAAGTGGGTGCCTTGGGTGGCATGTGGAAATCTAGCGGTTGCCTTGGGTGGCAATAGAAAATACGATTAGAATACTTAACCAAGTGGAAACATGTAATTAAACATGATTAAAGGGTTAAGTGGGATACACTAGATAAGTGACAAGCTTAGGTGGGTAGCTTGTGGGGGCCCATTTCAACCAATATCCCAAACGTATCTTTGTGGGCTCGACTCTAGTCGAGTGACAGGACACGCATATTGGGCTTGACTATAAGAGGCCAAAACGGGTTAGCGGTGGCAACGCAAGTCCAACGGGTTTCATATGCGTGTGTGGGCCCGGGCTGGTAGATAAGCCATTGTTGCATCGTGTAGATATAAAGCCGTGCACCGTTGATATTATCAGGTGGCCACTTTGGGGGAATGATACACCCCATTGTGGGACCAGCACGGGTATCTACGGTAGGGAGCCGATCATTTGGGAGTAGTGGTTACACCTAGTGGAGGTAGGGGCAGACGGCACCTATGTAGTCAGCTAGGGGTATACGAGACTACTGGGGAAATTTTCTAAGTCCTTGGGAGGGATCAACCTTTAAGTAGGAATGACTGGTGTGGTGCAGTTAGTAATTATCCTTGGGTGGGAAGATGCGTCTTTACAGTTATCTTAGTCTATCCTAAGTCTACCAAGCTGCTTAGTGTAGCCATTCATCCCCAGACATTACCGTGGGTCAAGTTTATATCTTCTCTGGTTACTTTAATGATTGTATTGTTAAAGTTATATGACTCGCTCAGACTTATGTCTGATCCCGTTGTTTTTATCTTTTTCCCAACCCTCAGGTCCTACGGTGGATCCTAGCAGTAGTGGAGCTTGATCGGATTGCTGTTCCAGTCTTTAGGAGCTTGGATAGATGTAAAGCTCCGGTTACCCAGTTATCTTTTTTTTTGTCCTGGCTATTGTATGAGAGAGTGGGATTATGTACTTCTTTATTTTGATGGATATTGTACTTGACTTTTATTGTGGTTTTATGATGTAACCAGACATGTTTACTTCCGCTGTTATGAAATGATGTTTTAAATTTCAAGTACTATTTATATCAGTCTTGTTGTAATTTTTCTGTTCTATATTCACTAAAATACTCCACCGATGCTATGGTATTCCCTTAGTGAGTGACCATAGCGGGCGTGGGGTGTTACACTTGGTATCAGAGCAAAGGTTACCGGAACAGATAAAATTTTTAGAAAACTATTTTTATAAAAACATTTTTGGAAGAGATATTTTCAAAAACATGTCTTTAAAGAGAAAAGTTTTTGAAAGAAAAGCATAATCCCCAATAGCCATATCTTTATCCTTCGAATTCTCCGTTTTGAATCTTTCCTTTTTCGTTTCAGCATGGCTGAGGATCTTAACTTTCCGGAGGGTGTGACGGTACCAGTATGGTATAGGAGATTGATGGAGGCTAGGGCCACCACTGCAGGTCCAGCAAATATTCCTCCACCAACCGTGGCACCCGATCTTCCTCCTCCCCCTCCTCCTCGCACGGATACTTTTGCTAAGACTTGCAAGGAATTTAAAGCTATGGGAGGGAAATCTTTTCAAGGATCTGAAACTTTTGTGGAGGCTAGGGATTGGCTTAAAGAGGTGGAAGAATTGATAGATATCTTTGAGATGGAAGAAGGAAAGAAAGTCAAGTTAGCTGCTTGGTTAATGAAAGGAGAGGCCTCATTCTGGTGGGAGGTCACTAATAGAGAACGCCCCGTTGACTCTTGGGCGGATTTTAGGCAAAGATTTGTGGCAAAGTTTCTCTCAAGGGCGGAGGAAAACTTGTATATGGAAAGATTCTTGACTCTAAAGCAAGGAAATCTCTCAGTGAAGGAATATGTCAACAAGTTTAATCAATTGGCAAGGTTTGGCCTAGACATGGTTAATACACCGGAGAAGAAGGCTTTGAGGTTCGTGAAAGGCTTGAATGAACCGATGCATGGGTTGGCTATGACTCATATCCCTATGGGGGCCACCTTTGAGAAGTTAGTTGACATGGCACTCATGCATGAAGAAGAGAAGGGTCCCAATGCTAATAGGGCACCCGAGAAGAAGGGAGATCAAAAGAGACCTCAGCAACAACAACAAAACAAAGGTGGGAAAGGCAACGGTGGCAAGGGCAAGAAGAAGAAGTGTTTCAATTGTGGGACACCTGGCCACCTAAGAAAGGATTGTCGCAAGAAGAAGAAGACTGGCTGCTTCCACTGTGGCGAAGCAGGGCATCTAGTGAAAGACTGTCCTAAGAAAGGGCAAAGGACGGGGTCTACCTCAGGAGGACAGGTGCAAGCTCTTATGGCACCAGGTCAGGCTAGGGGGCAAGTACAGGCTCTCGCAGTCCCACCGATTCAGGAGAGAGGTAGAACTATTTCCGTTGAAAGTCTGGTTTTTCTATTTGATCATCCTGTCCGTACATTGTTTGATTCAGGCGCATCGCATTCGTTTATCTCATCATCATTAGTTGAGTCACTGCACTTAGACACCAGTCTGGTAGATGATCCCTTGGTTGTTTCAAACCCAATTGGGGGCTCCACTTATTTGTCCATGATATGTTTGGGTTTGAAGATTTCTATACTTAGCATTGAGTTTAGATGTGATGCTTTTGTGTTGGGCTTCACGGGCTATGGGTTAATTTTGGGCATGGACTGGTTATCCAGTAATGGTGCCGTTCTTGATTGCGAAAGGAGAGTTGTTAGGCTCATGACCCGCTTGGGTAACACTCTCGAGATTTCTTGTAATCCCATGGACTCTGTTATGCTAAGTTATCTTGAATCGCTTGACGCTTCGGTCGAAAGTTTGCAATCTGTTAGAGTGGTCCGGGAATATCCGGATGTGTTTGAGGAGGTGAAGGGTTTACCTCCGAAGCGGGAGATTGACTTCCGAATATATCTGGTGGATAATGCTAAACCTGTATCTTTACCAGTGCGCCACATGGCTCCTCGTGAGAGGAGGGAACTCCATAAGCAAGTAGGGGAGTTGCTTGAGAAGGGGTTCATAAGACGAAGTATATCGGAGTGGTGTGCTCCAGTAGTATTTGCTACAAAGGCGGATGGGTCCCTCAGACTTTGTGTAGACTATAGAGAACTCAACAAGCTCACAAAGAAGAATAGACACCCATTGCCGAGGATTGATGATCTTTTCGATCAGTTGGTTGGCGCTTCAGTATTTTCTCAGTTGGACTTAGCCACGGGGTTTCATCAGTTGAGGGTGGCTGAGGATAGCATAGACAAGACTGCCTTTAGAACTCCGGATGGTTTCTATGAGTGGCTGGTGATGCCATTTGGGTTGACGAACGCCCCTGCATACTTTGTTGATTTGATGAGTAGGGTGTTCAGGGAGTTCCTTAATAAATTCGTGGTGGTCTTTGTGGATGATATCTTAGTATTTTCTAAGAGTGAAGAAGAGCATGCCCTACATCTTGGGAAGGTATTGAAGACTCTTCGAGCACATAGCCTTAAGGCTAAATTCTCTAAATGTCACTTCTGGAGGAAGGAGGTACGGTTCTTGGGGCACGTGGTCTCCAAGGAAGGGATAGTTATGGATCCCGCGAAGGTAGTATCAATTCAGGATTGGAAGGTTCCGAAGAATGCTACCGAAGTAAGAAGTTTCTTGGGGTTGGCGGGTTATTATAGGAAGTTTATTAAAGACTTCGCGAAGATATCAGCCCCATTAACCCGCTTAACGAAGAAGAATCTTGTTTTCGCATGGGACGTAGATTGTGATGATGCGTTCCGACGGTTAAAGAGAGCTTTAACCACTGCTCCAGTTTTAGTGTTGCCAGATGGGAGTAAGCCATTTGTTGTTTATACCGATGCTTGTGGGACAGGACTAGGCGCAGTCTTAATGCAAGAGGGAAGGGTGATAGCCTATGGTGGAAGGCAGTTGAGAGTGCATGAGAAAAATTACCCTACCCATGATTTAGAGTTGGCCGCTATTGTTTTTGCGCTTAAGATTTTGCGCCATTATCTTCTTGGTGAGAGATTCGAATTGTTCACTGACCACAAATCACTGAAGTACTTGTTTTCTCAGAAGGATTTGAATCTGAGACAGCAAAGGTGGATGGAATTCTTAGCATCCTATGATTTCGAGATAGCGTATACCCCTGGCAAGGGTAACGTGGTGGCGGACGCCTTGAGAAGAAAGAGGTTGTCCTTGAGTCCATTGTTCGTGGAACAACGAAGCTTGGAATTTATCTCGATGTTTGATTTCAGACCTTCCGTTGATTATGTACCCGGTTTGCTAGCTTCCTTGGAGGTTAGACCTACTCTTTTGGGGCGGATTGGGGAAGCACAGAGGGATGACCCACAGTTGGTTGAGTTGGTGGAGAAGCTCATAAGGGGGGAGTCATCCAGCCATTTGAGTAGGTACACCCTAGACGACAGAGGGTGCTTGCGTAGAGACGGTAGACTGTGTGTACCGCAAGACGAGGGTTTGAGGAAGGTTATTCTTGATGATGCACACCGTTCTAGGATGACCATTCATCCCGGTGGGGACAAGATGTACCAAGACATGAAGAGGGTTTTCTTCTGGGCCGGTATGAAGAAAGATGTGGCCGAGTATGTCGCTCGATGCTTGGTATGCCAACAAGTGAAGGCGGAGCAAAAGAAACCAGGTGGGTTGCTTCACCCATTGGAAGTTCCGCAATGGAAGTGGGATAGCGTCTCGATGGATTTTATTGACGGGTTACCCAGATCAAGAAAGGGTAATACGGGAATTTGGGTGGTGGTAGACAGACTTACTAAGAGCACCCATTTCATACCTGTGAAGAGCAAGAGGACCGCTCCATGGCTAGCTTCTGTATATCTTCGAGAGATAGTTCGATTACATGGGGTACCCTCTAGCATAGTGAGTGATCGAGATCCTATCTTCACTAGCGAGTTCTGGAGAAGTTTGCAAGAAGCAGTGGGGACTCAATTGTGTCTGAGCACCGCATATCATCCTCAGACGGACGGCCAGACTGAGAGGGTGAATCGTGTTCTAGAAGACCTTTTGAGGCTTTGTATCTTAGATTTTGGGGGTACATGGGAAGAGCATCTTCCATTGGTGGAGTTCGCATATAATAACAGCTTTCAGTCCAGTATTGGTATGGCTCCTTTCGAAGCTCTCTATGGAAGGCCTTGTCGATCACCTACATGTTGGTGGGAATCTACGGATAAGATCTTGCTTGGGCTTGATATGATTAGGGAGACTTCTGAGAAGATTGACTTGATTCGAAGGAGGATGAAAGCAGCGCAGGATAGGCAAAAATCTTATGCGGACAAGAGAAGGACGGATCTTGAGTTTGAAGTCGGGGACATGGTCTTTGTCAAAGTGTCTCCGTTACGAAATGTGGTTCGCTTTGGATCTGTTGGGAAGTTAGCACCAAGGTTCGTAGGGCCATTTCCCATCAAGGAAAGAATTGGACGGATGGCATATAGAGTGGAGTTGCCTGACAGACTTAGTGGTGTACATGATGTATTCCATGTGTCTCATTTGAGGAAGTGCTTACATGAGACCGCAGAGGTGGTAGAGCCGAGCTTGCTTAAAGAAGTGGAAGTAGAGCGTGATGCGACTATTCGACGAGCTCCTACTCGCATCCTTGGGTCAGAGACTAGGAAATTGAGGAATCGAGAGGTTCAACTAGTTAAAGTGCAATGGGGAGATGACGAAAGCAATGCTACTTGGGAGACGGAAGCGAAGATGCGTTCATTGTACCCATTTCTTTTTGAGGGTATGTCTTTACTTTCTCCTCTATCGTTGTCTAGTACTTATCTTATCTTTAGTATATCTTCTCGTTAGTACTGATTGACCTTTAGATAGGGTAAACCTATGGTTGAAACATGTGTTTGAGACATGTTATAGTTGATGGATGCAAGTGAATGCAAGTGTTTGCTAGTGGTTGCTCGTGGATGCATATACACACACTCTAGGCACTAGATCGGCTCAGTCACTTCATATTGCATATTGCATAAAATTGTGTGTAGGAAGCTATATTTATGGATGTATAATGATTGTGTTATCATATGGATGATGCATTTTGGTGAATGATTGTGCACTCATGTAGATATTGTATGTGTCGATAGGGTTCTCTCGCATACATAATGGATGCATGGCACTATCATGGTTTGCATATGTTCATACATTAGTTAGGGAACATATACACACACTTTTTGCATATGCTCATACATCATTAGAAATTGTTTTAAGGACAATGGATGCCCGTGTTTGATGGATTGAGTAGATGGTTGTTTGGATGGTAGGATATGCATTCTCCTTAGCTTAGAGATTTCGGGGACGAAATCCTTTAAGGAGGGGAGAATGTAACACCCCGAATTTTAGTTAATACTAAAATTCACTAATTACAGGATAAATAATCTCAGATGTGGGAATTGGGGGTAACGGGCTGCTTCATTGCATTCGTCTCGGAAAAATACGCGAAATAGAGTCCGAGTTTTCGAGAATCGGAGTCCGTATGGCCCGGTTATGGCCCAAAGAAGTTTTCCGAAAATTCAAAGTTAAAAACAGATTTAGAAATGAAAAATCAGATTCCGAAATTGGAGCCAGCAGGGGGCCAGGCGGGAAGTTTCCCGCCCTACCCATGTCGACAGGGCTGTCGACAGGCCTGTCGACTGGGGAGTCGACTTGCCTGTCGACCTGGGCGCGGCGTTCAGAGAACCTGGGTGCACCAGGTTGGGTTTTAGGCTGGCTTGGAGGGCTGGGTTCTAGAGATTTCCTAAATCTAACGGACCTAATCTAACCTAGGGTTAATCTAAGGGCCTAAAACACTCACCTAATCTATAAATACACCCTAAACCTACCCTAATCCATACTAAAAATAGTAATGATGGCCTCATGCCGCCAAAATCAAACTTGAGAGAGCCTCCACTAGTTTATGAAGGAAGTGGCAAGCTAATCACTCTCTAATCAATCTCTAATCATCACCATCTTCATATTTAGCAACTAATTCCACTTCATAAGTTTGCTAATCTTGGGTTTGGTGAGTTTCTATCACTTTAACATCAATTGCTAAAGTAAGTAGATTGGGTGTAATGAGACTTATGGTCTTAAATGCGGATTAGTGAGTTTGAATCATTTGTAATGATATGCTACTCTATGTTTTCCTATGTTTATGCATGTTTAACAAGTGGGTTTATGCATAAGTTGGTTTATGCATGTTTAATAAGTGGGTTTATGCATGTTTAATAAGTGGGTTTATGCATGCTTATGCAAGTATATGGATGCTTATGCAAGTTATGTATATGCTTAAATGCAAGTTTAACATGATATGCAAGTTATGCATGCTTATGCAAGTATATGGATGCTTATGCAAGTTATGTATATGCCTAAATGCAAGTTTAACATGATATGCAAGTTATGCATGCTTATGCAAGTATATGAATGCTTATGCAAGTTATGTATATGCTTAAATGCAAGTTTAACATGATATGCAAGTTATGCATGCTTATGCAAGTATGTGAACGCTTATGCGAGAATGTGAATGCTTATGCAAGTTATGTGTATGCTTAAATGCATGTTTAACATGTTATGCAAGTTATGAGAATGCTTATATGCAAGTTCAACATGTTATGCAAGATATGTGTATGATAATATGCAAGTTTGGGTTAAATGTAGTTGGGTTAATATATGCTCATATATGCAAGTTGACATCCTCTTAACCCATGATAAAGTTATATGCTAAGATGTGGTTAAACCCATGATACTTGTGATGGATCTTCCCTTTATTATGTCATGAAAGGAGAACGATTTACGTGGGGAACGATGGGGTTAATAAATATGTTAATAAAAGTATGATTGGGTATGATTAAGCATACCATAAAAATAAATTAACATAAGTGGGAATTTACCTATTGAGTTAGGTCTACCCCATGGGAATTTACCTATTGAGTTAGGTCTACCCATGTTATGAAAAACTTGATATTAATTAGGGATAATTAATATGGGGGTGATTAATTAGGTGTAATTAATCAACTAAGACACGAGGTTGGACCCTTTTGTAGCGGAAGTCTGCCCGGAACCGACCGGCCATCCAGCGGCTACAAATGATTGGCCCAATGTGAGAGGTCTTAGTCATAAATTAAATACGTGATTAAAGTAAAGACACGAGGTTAGACCCTTTTGATGACAGAAGTCTGCCCGGAACCAACCGGCATATCCAGCAGTCATAAAAGACGGTCTAATGTGAGAGGTCTTTATGGGGTCATGATCTTAATTAATTAATTAAGAACACTTAACCATATTAGCATGTAGAGGGACATGAGGGGTTAAGTGGGCGCCTTGGGTGGCATGTGGAAATCTAGTGGTTGCCTTGGGTGGCAATAGAAAATACGATTAGAATACTTAACCAAGTGGAAACATGTAATTAAACATGATTAAAGGGTTAAGTGGGATACACTAGATAAGTGACAAGCTTAGGTGGGTAGCTTGTGGGGGCCCATTTCAACCAATATCCCAAACGTATCTTTGTGGGCTCGACTCTAGTCGAGTGACGGGACACGCATATTGGGCTTGACTATAAGAGGCCAAAACGGGTTAGCGGTGGCAACGCAAGTCCAACGGGTTTCATATGCGTGTGTGGGCCCGGGCTGGTAGATAAGCCGTTGTTGCATCGTGTAGATATAAAGCCGTGCACCGTTGATATTATCAGGTTGTCACTTTGGGGGAATGATACACCCCATTGTGGGACCAGCACGGGTATCTACGGTAGGGAGTCGATCATTTGGGAGTAGTGGTTACACCTAGTGGAGGTAGGGGCAGACGGCACCTATGTAGTCAGCTAGGGGTATACGAGACTACTGGGGAAATTTTCTAAGTCCTTGGGAGGGATCAACCTTTAAGTAGGAATGACTGGTGTGGTGCAGTTAGTAATTATCCTTGGGTGGGAAGATGCGTCTTTACAGTCATCTTAGTCTATCCTAAGTCTACCAAGCTGCTTAGTGTAGCCATTCATCCCCAGACATTACCGTGGGTCAAGTTTATATCTTCTCTGGTTACTTTAATGATTGTATTGTTAAAGTTATAGGACTCGCTCAGACTTATGTCTGACCCCGTTGTTTTTATCTTTTTCCCAACCCTCAGGTCCTACGGTGGATCCTAGCAGTAGTGGAGCTTGATCGGATTGCTGTTCCAGTCTTTAGGAGCTTGGATAGATGTAAAGCTCCGGTTACCTAGTTATCTTTTCTTTTGTCCTGGCTATTGTATGAGAGAGTGGGATTATGTACTTCTTTATTTTGATGGATATTGTACTTGACTTTTATTGTGGTTTTATGATGTAACCAGACATGTTTACTTCCGCTGTTATGAGATGATGTTTTAAATTTCAAGTACTATTTATATCTGTCTTGTTGTAATTTTTCTGTTCTATATTCACTAAAATACTCCACCGATGCTATGGCATTCCCTTAGTGAGTGACCATAGCGGGCGTGGGGTGTTACAACTTAACCCTATCAAGTCATCGTGTTAAATTGGTTAAGTATATTCAAGCGGTTCCGGGCAGATTTACACTGCAAACTCAACCCAACCTCGAGTTGGCCATTTTCAAGTTTATCTAATTTTCATGCCCACATTCAAGTTTTCATATCAAAATTCATGTCGAGTTTTCATGTCATGTTTCATGTCAAATCGTGTCAAGTTTTCAAGGCAAGTTTCATATCAAGTCGATGTCAGGTTCGTGTCCATATCCAGGTTCAAGTTATAACAGCGTTCATGTTTCAAGTTTTGCCTATCATCGAGTTCATAATTCATGTTCGTAACCAATTCATATTTTGCCTAATCTACCCAAATCGTATTCCCTTCCCACGTGAACGTGAGTCGATCTCTACTACAAATAAATCCAAATCTCGAAATAGAGGGAATAGAATCAAAACTATGATAGGAAAAAGGGACTAGCATAAAGCAATAAAAGGGGTTACAAGACTAGCATGACATAACTTGAGATAATTGGTTACAACATCACTGGCATATAGGATTTCAAATCTAGCAAGATAAGGTGATAGTCATGGTAAACGTTGACATAAAAGAATATGCATGCAAAGGCGAGCCAAATACAAAAAAATGGATCCAATGGTTTTGGTGTACATAATAGTGAATAAACTAAGCAAGTCACACCCTTGGTATGAGATCCAACAAACTGCGAATTCGGTATACAACATGGGTTTCAATCAACTATAATAGTTCTAGGTAATTAACCCCAATAGTCATGGTCATAGGTAGAAATCTCGTAATTAAGAATCCTAAGTGATTAATCACAGTAGTCGTGGTTAATTATCCAAAATAGTTCTAGGCAATGGTCATAAACAATCAACAGTAATAGTTTCAAAGTCGTGGTCGTAGATAATGGCCTTATGTTCCTAATCATAGTTAATAATTCTCATAGTCAAGGGTCATAGTTGATTAGCCACAATTGTCCTTGTCATAGTCATAGGCATAGTCTTATTAGTCATAGGCGGTCTTATGTTCACCGTCATAGTCATAGGCATAGTCATATTATTCATAGGCAGTCTTATGTTCTCAGTCATAGTCCTTGTCCATTAACAATAGATTCAACGTCATAGGCATGTTAAGGTTGAAGACACGAGAGAGTTTGATTTACAACATGAATAGGTCCAAAGCAATATTCACGAGAGTCAAGATCCACGACGAACAAGAATAGATACGAATCAATTATCATACATAGATCCAATTCCAATTTACAACATGGATATTAAATTTACAGCTTTTATCTAAAAGTAACTCTAACTTAAAGTGCGTGGATCGAGAATTAGAAAGCAGAATTTGATTGTTGAACCTCTATTTGATTGATCGTGTTCTAATTGAAATCCCCCAATTTGCAAATCCCTAAGCGTAGTCTTGATGGAGAAGGAGCAGTCCTTTATCTTCCTTTTTATTTGATTATCTTAGAAGCAGCATAAAGACAGAAATAAATGGTGTGGAGAGAATGAGGCAAGGGGTGAGTTTATATAGGGTTAGGCAGACGAATCTAGTCACGAAAGAAGTCTAAATACATCAGAATGCATCTGGTGCAGGAAACAGGTTCGGGAGGCAGGTCGTCCCCCAGGTTGACACTATGGTCGACCTGGTCCCTGGGAGGTCGACACTATAGTCGACCCCCAGGTCGACCTGGTCCATGGGCGGGAATTTTCCCGCCCAGTCTGATCTGGGGTTTGAATTCGAATTCGAATTTCGAGCTGTTTTTGATTCTGAAAATTCCTGAAACTTCGGAGGGTCATATCTCCCTCATACGGACTCCGATTTTCGAAAACTCAGACTCTATTTCATGTAAAATTTCAAAACGAACGCAATGGCGCAGCCCGTTTCCCAAGATTCTTATTTTCAAATTTAATTCTGCATTGATTTCTAGTTTCAACATGTTATAAAAATACGGGTTGTTACAAAGAATATGATAATTTCATAAAGTATGTGTAATTTTATGACAAGAGTGTGAACTAGATCCAATCATATATCTAATTACAACATGAAACATGTATTAAAGTGGATCTTGGCATGGATCCAATTTTGGAACTTGCAACTTTCTTACAAATACACTAGCATGTATGTGAACATAATCGTTTAGGCATAAAGGTTCTAGCATATATATACATGAAATCTTAATCACATACGACCTATATAATCACATAAACATATAGATGTCGATTACAATATGAACTATACAACTTGCATGTGATTCTACATGTACAATAGGATCAACATAAACTCAATTATATCACAAACATCACAATACCACAATCATTACATCGCATATGAATCAACATCGTTGTTATACAATAACACAATTTCATTCCCAATTTACATCGAATCAAGTCTTAATTTTATTCACATCGGAAGAATCACTATACTTACAACAAACGACAGTATTGTTTTCTGATTTCTGATTTTTGAATTCTAAATTTGAATTGCTTTCCTTTAGGTAGACTAATGTTGATTTGATTATTGTTTTAACTTTAATTTGGCTCGTTTCTAAGCTTTTCAACAAGTGGAGGCTCCTCCTAGTTTTCACCCGACAGCATGGCGGCTCCGTCTCTAATTTCTTGTGTGAATTTAGGTTAGGATGTTGAGTTATATTTATAGAATTTCAGATTGATTTGAGCCGTCATATGATCACAGACAAATCTAGACCATTCACTTCGAGAGGAGCGAACGAAAATGCGACATGTCAGCCCTAGTGACACAGCCAAGCCTCAGAAATCGACCAGAACCCGACCAGGCCAACCAGGGCCAAACCAGGTCGACTGGGCAAGTCGACTCCCAGGTCGACCCTATGGTCGACCTTGTTGCCCAGGTCGACCCTTGGGTCGACCTGGGTCCTAGGCGGGAATTTTCCCGCCCAGCCCAGTTTGGCTCTGAATTCGAAATTTGAACCGATTTTTGAACTGTTTGAATTTTAATTTGAATTCTGAAACTTCCGGAGGTCATAACTCCTTCATACGGAGTCCGATTCATGCAAACTCGGACTCTATCTTTGGCAGAATTCCAAGACAAACGTAGTGGCATAACCCGTTTCCCTAAATTCTTTAATCTATAATTAATTATACTTTAATTTGTTAATTTAGAGTTAACAGAAAATTCGGGGTGTTACAAAGTAGCTCTAATCTTGGCCTTAGCTTTCCGAGTATAACCTCATTTCATCACTCTATTAACTTTCACTAATCAGACTATCTTATTTATCTTCTTCTCATATCTTATCACAATGCCAGCTAGTTGTCTAATTATGGTGATATATGGTTCCACTACTAAATTTTTAATGTCGTCAAATCTATTATAATTTCTGGATTTTAAACACGTCTCCTAAGATGAGAAACATGAAATACATAATGATCCCCAACTAATATGCCTGATAATTCTGATCGATATGAGCTTGGTTCTCTCAAAAATAGGCAATGGTCCAACAAACCTTGGTGCTAACTTGCTAACTTTCCAAATCGGACAACACCTTTCATTGGTGTTTCTTTGACGAAAACCTTGTCTCCAACTGAGAATTTTGAGTCTATCCATCGTTTATCTGCAAAATTTTCTTCTTATATTAAGCTTCTTTCACCCTAGCTCAAATCAATTTAATCCTTCCTGTAGCCGCTCTTACCATCTCTAGTCCAAAAACTAATGCAACGGCCCGTATTTTACGTATTAGAAGATCGTAAAATATTTTTATTTTATTCCATGCGGGTTGGATCATTCTCATATTTTAATATGTTGCTTATGCAGATGTGAGTCATGTCCATAATTTTTACCAATTTTGTTTGTGACCATTTTCCCCCTATCAGTCTTGTACAGGGCATAACTTTTGACTTAGGTCGTATCAGGTGTTGAGGCCTATGCCATTGGAAAGGAAATGATGTTTCCCTTTCCGTAGAGTGGTCACATTAAAGATTTGGCTCAGCAGTTTGGGTGGAATCGTTGTTTTAATGTTTTACAGTTGGTTGGCTGTTCAAGTTTATAAAGCCACAATGGGCTGATTTGGGGAGGCCCATTAATAGGCTGGTGGAGGCTATAAATAGGGGGTAGGAGGCATGGAGAATAGTTTACTTTGTCCATTCTATCATTTTGGAAGAGCTAGAGTTCCTCCATTCTCTTCACCATTCCACCATTAAAGCTTAAAGAATTGAAGATCTATACCATTTGAGGCTAGATCTACGCAAATCAAAGAGAGAGACCATCGAATCAAAGAGTTTGGATCAAGTTCTTCGCTGTACAGAATCATATTTCAATCATATTGGGTTGTTTTTGAGAATCGGTGAGTGATATGCATCTCTTATACGGATTAAATCAATTATATGAGTGTTTGATCTTTTTTTCCATCAAATTCAAGTCATCTTCCTTAGATCTACATCATGGTAAGCTTATTTTCATAAGAATCGCCATAGGATCTAATTTATCAACTTAAAACTAGTAATTTCTATGTTATTTCATATGTTCATACAAGTTAGATCCATATTTTAGCTCATATGTTCATTTATCATGATTTCGGTGGAATTTGAATTATTTTAGTGATAATCGTCATATTCATGTAGTTAGTGATTTCATAACATGCTTATGGTTGCATTGAATGAATTAGATGAGTGTATTTTGTCGATTGTGTCGATTGGAAAAGTTTTGATCGAAATTGGGCTTGCATTGGGGATGTGCAGGTTTCTGATCGGTCTGGTTTCTAACCGGTTGGGTTGGAGCTGGTCAGTCATTCGAAAATGAGTCTAGGGGAGCAAGAAATTATGGCCGGCTGGTATGGAGCTGGTCGGTCGGTTTGAAGCTGGTCGGTCTCCAGTTGGTTGGAAGCTGGTCGGTCGAGCACAGGGGAAAGGGTCGGTCAGGAAGTGATCGGGTCGGTCAAGATAAAGGTGGTCGGGTCGGTCACCTGTCTGGTCGGTCAGTCAGGGGACCAAGGAGCATGGATGTTGGGTCAGTCAAGATAAAGGTGGTCGGTTCGGTCCGAATTGGTCGGATAAGCATGGATTCGGTCGGTCCAAGATTGGTTCGGTCGGTCGTACTTGTGATGAAGGTTTGAGTGATGTTGTGACTTCGAGGGGAATTCATGTGGGAATATTCGAAGTGTTGAATGTGTTTGTTGATCGGTGTGGAACAACGAATGAGATGACAACTCAAAGGTTGTGAGTTGATGGATAATGGTTGCTCGAGAAGGTTGCTTGAGCTATGAAAAGTCATCGGGTGAGATGACTAGATATGCAAAGGCCGAGAAGTTATCGTTGTCGTAAGTTCTAGCAGGCTCGAAGCGGTGGTACAATAGGGGCACCTAAAAGACCAGTTGTAGGTCGAGTACCCTGGGTATCGTTGAAAGGCCAAGTTGTCAAAGTTGGACAAACATACGTATCGTTGAAAGGCGTATGGAGTTTATGCTAGAACTGGGGTTATCATTAGCCCTTGACATATGGCAAGGTTGGTCGTCATACGATTAACGATGGTTTCGAAGCAGGATTGGCAGTGATAGCCAGAGTCTGTCATGGTTGATTAGTTGCCTTGTTTGAACCATCTCATATAGATTGTCGAACGTCGAATGAGATGTTCCTTGAGTGCCTTTCTGATATTGGTTTAGGACTCTGGGGCTGATGCTTAATGAATGTTGAATTCGATTAGGATGGTTCACATATGATATATAATTTGGATGTCATAAGTGTTTTACCATGATTGAATGGGTGTTCTAGTTTCCACGGATGTACGGTTGAAATGTTGTTGTAGAGGCTATCATTATCCGATGTGGGGAAGACAGGGTTGAGTTTGTCTCTGGTATTGTGGGTAGATTAGTATGTTTATCTATCCATTCTCATATACTTTATTGTTCATGTTTGTTAGCTGTTTTATCGCTCATTAAAACTGTTGTCTGACTCAAGGTTTTATGTTTTCCTCTTATTACCTTGGGCTATTCATCCAGTTGTGGATGTGCAGACTAGGTGGCAGTTGATAGGTGATAGCTTAATGAGGACAATGTTGCAGTTCGGAGGCGAGCTGGAGGCTTACGTACCAATTTTTTTAGTATCTAGTATTTCTGTTTCCATTGTTTGAGTTTCCTTTTGAGTGTTGTAGTGAGGCTTTATGTACAGACATTGATATTTCCTATGATGTTTGGATAATCTTTCACGATGTTGTGGAAGTTTCAAAAGTTTTTATACGATTCTTCACTATTATTACATGTTGTATATTTTATACTATATTTTATCCTTGCGCTGTGAGTTCTACGACATGTTCCGATGTTGTTATTTAGTTATGATGATCATCCATAGCTGCCTGACACACCTTTCAGTGCATTATTCCCCTTGTTTAGTGCAGGGGTTGTGGGTGTTTGTCACATTTGGTATCATAGCTCTGGTTAACGATTTTAGCCATAGTTCGAAGATGTAATTACGTATGAGAGATGTATTTGTAGATTTCAGTTGGGTGTATACTATATAGTACTATATAGTATAGTAGCGTTTGTACTTCTTTAGTAGCTTTTTTTGCAAAGGGAAAACCATTCTAATTTGCAGATTTAGAATGAGTCGACATGCTTCAAGGCATACTGCTAGGGAAGGGATTGTTCCTGTAGGAGGTAATGGCGGTGCACCGTATTACCCAACCATGTTTGTAGCCATAATGGGGACATTCATGCGAAGAGTGGCCACTCCAGTGGCAGCCATGGTAGATGTACGTGTTCAGTTGCCTAGGGTTATAGATTTTGCGAAGTTGTGCAAAGATTATACATCTCTAGGAGGGAAACCATTCAAACGAACTGAGCCAGCTGAAGAGGTTCAGAGGCGGAAAGATTCTTGTGTCCATATTTTTAGAGACTTGGGGTTGGAGGATACAACTAAGAGAAAGCTTGTGCTAAGGCAGTTGCAGGGCAGGGCCATGGAGTGGTGAAATTCTGTTACATTTGAGACTCCAGAAGAGGAGATTTCATGGGAGCAATTCCATGCTAAGTTTGAAGCAAAATTTATCTCCACTGCTCAGAAGTCAGCTTTGTTCAAGAAGTTTGTAGAACTGAAATAGCATGGTTGTTCTTTGCTTGATTATGTTTCTGATTTCGACGCCTTGTCCAGATATGCTCGTTCATATGTTGACACATCTTATTAAAAGAACAAGAAGTTTTTTATGGGTCTGGATACCTACATAGGAAGACCATTGGTGGAACATCTTGATGATTCATTTGAGAAGCTTGTGAAAAATGTTGTTCATCATGAAAGCTCGTTTCCTAGGGAAGCAAATGTTGTCATGCAGCCAAAGAAGTTCAGAAACCACAACAAGGTAGTAATAATAAGAAGAGGAAGAAACAACAACAGAAAGGGAAGGATGGCCAGAAGAAGCCTAAGAGTGTGGTGGTTTGCTTTAACTGGCAACAGAAGGGTCATTACTCGAATGAGTGCAAGAATCTCAAAGCTGAGAAGAAGTGCTTCATGTATGGAAATCCTGGGCATGAGAAGAAGGATTGTCTAGAATCAGCTAAGGGCAAGCAAGTTGTTAAGGCATATGCTTTGGAAGCCACGCCATCTTCTTCAAGATCTCCTACTGCATAGGAGATGGGAAAGGGTGTCGTTATTCGAGGTACTTTTTCAGTTAATGGTGTTTCAGGTCGTGTGTTATTCAATACTGGAGCATCGCATTCATTCATTTGCAATGAGCTTGTGTGCCACTTGGGTTTGGAACCCGAGATTTGTGATAGACCATTGATTGTGACTAATCCAGTTAGGGGTTCGTCTAGTTTGTGCATGTTGTGTAGTGGTCTAGTGTTGTCGAGTCATGGTTGCTCCTTTGTGTGTGATTGCTTTGTTCTTAACTTCGTTGGATTTGGGATCATCTTGGGCATGGATTGGCTCAAGAGATATGCGACATGGGTGAATTGCAAGAAGCTAGATGTGAGGATCAGGAATGTGCAAGGACAAATGGTGTTGATTAGATGTAAGGTCGAACACGAGGTCTTTGTAAGCTATCTATTTTCTCTTGTGATTCCACAGGAAGACTTGTCATTAGTGCTAAATGCGAATGAGTATAAGGATGTATTTATCAAGGACAAAGATCAGCCGCCGCATCATGAGATCGATTTTAGGATCGATTTTGTTGAGGGTGCTAAACCGATCGTTATGCCTCTTAGGCGAATGGCGCCTAAGGAGGAGTTGGAGGTGCAAGTTCGTGACCTTTTGGTAAAAGGGTTCATTCGGAGAAGTGTTTCCAAATGGGGTGCACCTGTCGTGTTTGCAACCAAGGCGGATGGCTCGTGGAGATTGTGTGGACTATCGTGAGCTGAATAAGGTGACCAAGAAGAATAAGTATATGTTGCCAAGGATTGATGACTTGTTTGATCAGCTTTATGGGGCCAAAATGTTTTCTCAGATTGATTTGGCAATGGGATTTCACCAGTTGAGAATGGAAAATGATAGTGTGCTAAAGACTGCTTTTAGGACACCATCCGGTTTCTTCGAATGGTTAGTGATGCCATTCGGGTTGGCTAATGCGCCATCATATTTTGTGGATCTTATGAATAGAGTTTTCATAGATCAGTTGAACAAGTTCAGGCTTATGTTCATGGATGATATTCTGGTTTACTCCCGGAACAAGGAAGAACACAAGATGCATTTGAGAGTTGTGTTGGAAATCTTGCGAAAGCATCACCTGAGAGCTAGGTTTTCAAAATGTCACTTATGGGAGAGCGAAGTGAGGTTCTTAGGCCATTTAGTTTCTGGAAATGAAATAGCGATTGACCCCGCTAAGGTGGCAACAATCCAGGACTGGGATCGACTTAAGAATGCGACGGATGTACGGAGTTTCCTTGGGTTGGCTGGTTATTACCGACGGTTTATCAAGGATTTCTCCAACATAGATGCACTGTTGATAGGATTGATGAAGAAGAACCAAGTGTTCACATGGGATGCAAAGCATGAGCAAGCGTTTGGAATTCTGAAGGAGAGACTGAAGAGTGCTCCTGTTCTGACCATTCCAAGTGGGAATAAAGAGATGGTTTTGTATACCGCTGCATGTGGTACTGGACTTGAGGCAGTACTGATGCAGAAAGATAAAGTTGTGGCCTATGTGAGTCGATAGCTAAAGTCGCATGAAAGGAATTATCCAAGTCATTACTTGGAGTTGGCAGCGATTGTGTTTGCTCTGAAGATGTGGAGACTTTACCTGTTGGGAGTTCGATTCAAGTTGTTTATGTATCACAAATCATTGAAGTATCTTTTCTCCCAAAAGGATTTGAATCTTCGACAGCAAAGATTGTTGGAGTTTCTAGCATCATATGTTTTTGGTATAGCCTATACTCCTGACAGGGGTAACGAGGTTGTAGATGAGTTGAGTCGAAGACACGCAAGTTTGGGAGCGATGTTTTGAAAATGGAAGAGCCTCGAGTATTTGGCAGGATTTGATTTCAGGCCAAGGTGTGATTTGGCAAGCTTATAGATAAGACCTACTCTTATCGAAAGGATTGGCGAAAGCCAAAAGCGAGATACAAAGCTTGTCGAGTTTATCCAGAAGCTGGAACCCGAGAACAAAGAGTTCGAAGTCGATCGAGAAGGTTGGCTTCGAAAGGAAGGGTGATTAGTTGATCCTGATATCAGCGGATTGAGAGATGAGGTTCTGAGAGAATGTCATCACTCGAAGTTGACGATTCATCCCAGTGGTAATAAGATGCATCAGGACATGAAGCGAATCTACTACTGGAAGGGGATGAAACGAGATATTGGAAAGTTCATTTCCAAGTGCATGAACTATTAATTGGTGAAAGCTGAACAAAAAAAGCCGAGTGGTTTGCTTTATCCATTGGAAGTTCCTACATGGATGTGGGAGTAGATATCGATGGACTACCTAGAACTAGGGCACGAAACGAAGGAATCTGGGTCATTGTGGATCACTTGACCAAAATTGCAAGGTTCATTCCTGTCAAGTCAACTAGGACAACATCGAAATTAGCTAAGCTTTATGTGAAATGGATAGTTCGATTCCATGTTATCCCAAAGAGCATAGTGAGTGACCGAGATCCATTGTTCACGAGTGGGTTTTGGAAGAGTTTGAAGGAAGATTTGGAAATCGAGTTGTGTTTAAGCATGGCTTATCATCCCCAAACTGATAGTCAAACCGAGAGGGTTAACCGAGTTTCGGAAGATCTCCTAAGGGCTTGTGTGTTAGACTTCGGAGGATTGTGGGAAGATCATCTACATCTAGTTGAGTTTGCATATAATAATAGCTACCAGTCTAGAATTGGGATGGCACTATATGAGGCGTTGTATGGGAGGCCGTGCAATTCTCCTGCATGTTGGTCAGAAAATGGAGATAAATTGATACTTGGGCCAAAGATGATCTGGGAGACCTCGGATTGTATCGAGATCGTTCGGCAATGAATGAAGGCAGCCCAAGATCGTCAGAAGAGTTATTCTGATAAGTGTCGAAAAGATTCAAAATTCGAAGATGGAGATATGGTTTTCGTGAAGATTTTTCCGTTGAAGCATGTGGTTCGATTTGGAAGTAAAGGAAAGTTAGCTCATAGGTTCGTTGGACCGTTTCTGATAATAAACCGAATTGGGGAGCTCGCATATAGATTGGAGTTCCCGGAGAAGATGTCGAGTGTGCATTATGTTTTCCATGTGTCGTTTCTACAGAAGTTCGTGTATGATTCAAATGTGGAGGTATCTCCAGAGTAGTACAAAGACTTAGAAGGAGAGACCGTAGTTGCGAAACCTTGTAAGCCACTTAATGTTGTGCGGAATGATATGAAACAACTTAGGAGGAAGATGATAAAGCTAGTCAAGGTACAATGGAGTGAGGATGGCAACGATTATACATGGGAGATGGAAGAGAGCATGAAGGCGACCCATCCAGAACTCTTCATTGGTATGACCCGTTAGTATCGTACCGCCTTATGTCATTGTAACTTGTGTTATGGTTGTTTTAGAATTCCGCATGCTAGGATGAGGCTATGGATGCATGGTCTGATGACTGCTAGTCTGGTTGATAGAATTGGCTGCTCATGAGTTATAAGCATGTGGGATTGTTGCGGTTGCTTATATTTATTGGGATTTCGGGGGAGAAATTCCTTAAGAGGGAGAATGCAACATCCCACATTTTACGAATCGGAAGATCGTAAAATATTTTTATTTTGTTCCATGAGGGTTAGATCATTCTCATATTTTCATATGTTGCTTATGGGGATGTGAGACATGCCCATAATTTTTTCAAATTTTGTTTATGACCATTTTTCCCCTGTCAGTCTTGTACAGGGCATAACTTTTGACTCAGGTAGAATCAGGTGTTGAGACTTTTGCCATTGGAAAGGAAATGATGTTTCCCTTTCCTTAGAGTGGTCACACTAAAGATTTGGCTTAGCGGTTTGAGAGGAATCGTTGTTTTAAGGTTTTACAGTTGGATGTTTAGATTTATAAAGCCATAATAGGCTTATTTGGGGAAGCCCATTAGTGGGCTGGTGGAGGCTATAAATAGTGGGTAGGAAGCATGGAGAATAGTTTACTTCATTCCCTCATTTTGGAAGAGTTAGAGTTCCTCCATTCTCTCCACTATTCCACCATTAAAGTTTGAAGTATCGAAGATTTACAACATTTGAGGCTAGATCTATGCAAATCAAAGAGAGAGACCATCGAATCGAAGAGTTTGGATAAAATTCTTTGCTGTCCGGAATCATATTTCAATCATTTTGATTTGTTTTGGAGAATAGGTGAGTTATATGCATCTCTCACACGGATTCAATCAAGTATATGAGTGTTTGATCTTGTTTTTCATCAAATTCAAGTCGTTTTCCTTAGATTTACATCATGGTAAACTTATTTTCATATGATTCTCCATAGGATCTAATTTAGCAACTTAAAATCGGTAATTTCTATGTTATTTCATATGTTCATGCAAGTTAGATCCATATTTTAGCTCATATGTTCATCTATCATGATTTTGGTGGAATTTGCATAATTTTAGTGATAATCGTTATGTTCATGTTTTTAGTGATTTCATAACATGCTTATGGTTATGTTGAATGAATTAGATGAGTATATTTCGCCGATTGTGTCAATTGGCAAAGTTTTAGTCGAAATTGGACTTGCAATGGGGACTGTGCAGGTTTCTGGTCGGTCCGCTTTCTGGTCGGTCGGGTTGGAGCTAGTCGGCCGGTTGAAAGTGAGTCTAGGGGAGCAAGAAATGATGGTCGGTCGATTTGGAGCTGGTCGGTCGATTTGGAGCTAGTTGGTTGGTTTGAAGCTGGTCGGTCGGTTCGAAGCTGGTCGGTCTCTGATTGGTTGGAAGCTGGTCGGTCGAGCACAGGGGACTGGGCTGGTCTGGAAGTGATCGGGTCGGTCAAGATAAAGGTGGTCGGGTCGGTCACCTGTCTGGTCGGTCGGTCAGGGGACCAAGAAGCATGGATGTTGGGTTGGTCTGGTCGGTCTCCTGTCTGGTCGGTCAGTTAGGGGACCAAGGAGCATGGATGTTGGGTCGGTCAAGATAAAGGTGGTCGGGTCGGTCCAAAGTGGTCGGATAAGCATGGATTCGATCGATCCTAGATTGGATCGGTCGGTCGTACTTCTGATGAAGGTTTGAGTGATGTTGTGACTTCGAGGGGAATTCAATTGCAAATATTCAAAGTGTTGAATGTGCTCGTTGATCGGTGTGGAACAACGAATGAGATGACAACTCAATGGTCGTGAGTTGGTGGATAACGGTTGCTTGAGCTATGAAAAGTCGTCGAGTGAGATGACTAGAGATGCGAAGGTCGAGAAGTTGTCATTGTCATAAGTTCTAGCAGGCTCGAAGCCAGGGTACAATAGGGGCACCTAAAAGACCAGTTATAGCTCGAGTACCCTGGGTATCATTGAAAGGCCTAGTTATCAAGGTTGGACAAACATATGTATCGTTGAAAGGCGTATGGAGTTTATGATAGAACTGGGGTTACCATTAGCCCTTAACATATGGCAAGATTGGTCGTCATACGATTAACGATGGTTTCGAAGCAGGATTGGCGGTGATAGCTAGAGTTTGTCATGGTTGATTTGTTGCCTTGTTTGAACTGTCTCATGTGGATTGTCCAACGTCAAATGGGACGTTCCCTGGGTGCTTGTTTGATATTGGTTTAGGCCTCTAGGGCTGGTGGTTAAGGAATGTTGAGTTTGATTAGGATGGTTCACATAAGATATATAATTTGGTGTCATAAGTGCTTTACCATGATTGAATGGGTGTTATGGTTTCCATGGATGTATGGTTGAAATGTTGTAGTAAAGGCTATCACTATCCGATGTGGGGAAGACAGGGTTGAGTTCTTCTCTGGTCTTGTTGGTAAATTAGAATATTTATCTATCCATTCTCATATACTTTATTGTTGAGGTTTATTAGTTGTTTTATCACTCACTTAGACTATTTTCTGACTCAAGGTTTTATGTTTCCCTCCTATTACCTTGGGCTGTTTATCCGGTTGTGGATGGGCAGGCTAGGTGGCAGGTGATAGCTTAGTAAAGACGAAGTTGCAGTTCAGAGGCAAGCTAGAGGCTTACGTACTAGTTTTATTACTATCTAGTATTTTTGTTTTTGTTGTTTGAGTTGCTCTTTGAGTGTTGTAGTGAGGCTTTATGTACATATTTTGATATTTCCTATGATGTTTGGATAATCTTTCAGGATGTTGTGAAAGTTTCAAAAGTTTGTTATGTGATGCTTCACTATTATTACCTATTGTATATTTTCTACTATATTTTATCCTTGCGCTGTGAGTTCTATGATAGGTTCCGATGTTGTTATCTACATACGATGATCATTCACAGCTGCCTTGCACACCTTTCAGTGCATTATTCCTTTTGTTTAATGTTGGGGTTATGGGTGGTCGCCACAGCTACTTTATGCCCAGTCTTTATCCAACAAACTGTTGACTTACATGGTCTTTTATATAAATCATCAAACGGTGTAACCCATATTCTAATATGATAACCTCTTTCATAGAAAAACTCAACTGAGTGCAAATAGTTCTCCTATAAGCCACTATAATTAGCACATAGGTTCTCAACGTATCTTCCAAGATTTTTTTAACTATTTCCATTTGCCCATCGGCCTGTGGGTGATAAGCAGTAATTATCCTGAGCTTGGTGCCTAAAACTCTACGCAAACTATTCCAAAACTTGCCAGTGAATAAAGGTTCTCTATCACTAATTATACTACTTGTAATCCTATATAGCCTGACAATGCCTCTATGAACAAGTTAGCTAAAATATACGATGCTCTTGTTGACTTAACGGGAATGAAATTGGCACTCTTATTCATTCCATCGACTATGACCCAAATTCTATCATTTCCTCTATTTGACCATAGAAACCCATCAAGAAATTCCATGGAAATTGAACTGCATTTCCAAATTGGAATTTCCAATTGTTTAAGTAACAAAGCTGACTTTTGATGTGCAACTTTCACTCATTGGTAAATTAAACACTGTTTTACTCATATTCCAACATCTTTTATCGTACTTTCCTAGAAGAAACGTGTCTTCATATCCCGGTACATCTTGCTTCCTCTTGGACAAATTCTAAAGTTTAATTTATGGCATTTCCTTGGAACTTCCTTTATAATATCTCCAATATTTGGAAAGCATAATCGACCTTCCTTTTGTGGCATCCATTTTTGTCTAAGTTAAAATCCTTTAACTTGTCCATCTCATTTCCATTTTTCGACCTTTTGATTAATATGGCTAGTAACGTATCATACTCCTTCTTAGATGATATTCTATTAAATCATTATCGGTTGGACTTATAAGCATGATAAAATAGTTAAATCTTAACCAGAACTAGCCTTAGGCCTTACTTGAACACTGGAAGTGGTCAATGCTTCTAGGTCCTTTCATTCTTTAACCATAATTAACGCTATATTTTGGTGTTTTTGACAAATTTCACCTGCAACTTTATTCCTTTTCCTTAACGTATACTCAATACCAAAATCATAAGACTCTAGGAACTCTAGACATTTTTGCTATCTCATATTCAATTCCTTCTAAGAGAATAAGTTCTTCAAATATTTATGATCCACAATCAATTTCAATCTCTCTCCCAAGAGGCAATTTCTTTAAATCTTTAGGGAAAAGATAACGGCAACTAACTCCAAATCATGAGTTGGATATCTAACCTCATGCGGTCTGAGCCATGAGAAGAAAATGCAGTTACTTTACCACTTTACATACATAAGAACAACTCATTATCTGGTTCCACATGCATCTACATAAACAACAAATCTTTATCTCATTTAGGTACAACTAACATAGGTATATTGGTCAACAAATGTCTTAATTTCTAGAATGCTTCCTCATATTTATCGGTCCAAACAAATTACACATCTTTTATGGTACACTTATTCAATGGTACTGCTATACGGAGAAACTTTAATTAATCTCCTATAATAGCCAGCTGACCCTTAACAATTCTTGATCTCAGTAACTATTTCAAGTCTCTTTCAGTTATTAGAAACTTTGAACTTGACTGGATCTACAACTAGGTATCTTTCTGAAACTACTAACGAGAAACATCACTTCTAAATCCTAAAAATGACACTTTGAGAACTTAGCCTTTAACTAGTGTCGTCTCAAGGTCTCAAGAACTATTCTAAGGTGAGTCTTGTGATCTTGCTTATTCTTAGAATAAATCAAAATATTATCTACGAATACTAAATGAGTCTATCCAAATGCTCTTAGAAGATTTGATTAATAATGCTCATAAATAAAGCAGGTGCACTGATCAGTTGAATGTTACAATTAACCATCTATATGACCATATTTAATTCTAAATGTTATTGGCGGAATACTTTCAAATAATGCCCATAAATAAAGCATGTTTACTGATCAGATGAATAGCATAATTAACCATCTATATGACCATATTTAGTTCTAAATGTTATTGGTGGAATACTTTCTTCAGACGGTCTACCGAGTACAACAGAGAAAACACTTTGCCTTCAGTCAACTAATTGAATAAGTTATAAATTCTATATAAAGGATATCTTTTCTTCACCGTTTCCTTATTCAACTTCATATAGTTGATGCATAACCAAAATGATCCATCAGGCTTCTTCACGAACATACGGTGGATTCCTAAGGCGAACTATCTGGTCTAATAAAGCTCTTTCCCGCCAAGTCCACTAGCTAAGCACTTTAAATCCTTGATCTCCATTGATATCATCCTGTAGTATGGTTTACTCATTAGTTAAAAAATATCATTTCTAAACACTGGCTCACTTTGATGTTAATCTTACACCTAGTTCAAAAATATTTGCAAACCCCTTCATAATTGGAACTTGTCTTATCCCGAAATCCAATTTTGATATGCCCAACATTGCATAAACCTCTGAATTTGCATTTTCAACAGAGTATTCATAAGTATGGCATGTTAATGATATTTTCCTATCCTTAAAAAATAATCCAAGATCATAATGATTTAACCAATTCTTATCCAAAATGATCCCAAAACCCATTATATCAAGCACATATAAACTGCAAGTGTAAACATGACTTCATAACTCAAAATATAGATGGTCGCATCTTATTCCTAGAGTCGCACAACCTCCTATATGACTAGTCACCCTAAAGGAGGTAACATCATATGATGGTTCTAAAGATAACTTATCTACCAAACAATGAGAGATGAATGAATATGATGCATCAGTATCTAACAATACTCTAACTAGTATGTATGAATCAAAAATATACCTTCCATCATAAACTTTCTCTCATCTAGAATAGTTGGTTCAGAAGATGACTACTTTAAAGAAAACACCTCCCTTTTAAATTCCTGTACTACTTTTAAACACTTATTCTTGTAATACCTGACCTGGTTACAATTAAAAAACTTAATGTTCTTTTTCCAATGACTACTTTCCTATCGCCTAAGAGATATTCATTAGTATAATATCCTTCCTTATCACACATTTCGTAAACTATACCAACTTTTTTGACTTAACGACTCCATCCTTTCGAGTTCCCTTCTTAGTATAAAACTACCTTTTTTAGTATGCCCATTTGTAGTCTCGACGGACCTATTATAAATGAAAACAAGTATCTTCTCATTCTCTAACACCATCTCTACCACCACATCACACGAATCTCTGATGTGTAGTAAAGTTTCTTTTGCAAGCACTGGTTTTCATCCACAAATGAACTTCTCGGTCCTCTTAAACATTGTACCCATAACTATGCAGTTAATACCCCTCTATTACCCCATTATATCTCTTCAATATCATATAGCAAATTTATACTACTACGATATTTCCAAATCACCTTTGATATATCCTTTCCTCTTTAAGCCCCATTATATTCTGATATTCCTGATATATTCCATTATTTCAGTTATATCTCGTTGTTCCTGTTATATCTTCTATAAAAGAAATGAACTAAAAATTGATATTTATATATTATAAAAACTATAACTAGTTTTTTAATTGAATTCTTTAACATATATTTTTCATAATAAAATTACTATAATATTATATTAAATTTAATTAAGCTAAATAAAAGTTTACATATGTTATCATTTACAATTAAGAATACACTAACTGTAATTAAATTGAATGTTATTTTTTCATGTATTTATCGTTTACATATTTGTAAAAGCATTAAGTAAAAGTTTTACATGTTATTTCAGACTCATCTGCGATATCCCTCAATTTCCTCGCTTTATCCCCGCAATAAATTTTGCAACTCCACTACATCAAATCCGCTGAGCGCTTTACCTACATAGGCCGATAGTTGCATATTCATAACGAGATAAATCCTCAAACCTCGTTGCATACTCAGGCACTGTAATATCTCCTTGCTCCTACTTCCCAAGCTTCCGAAGGAAAATTGACTTAGAAATCTCTGGCAAGAACCTCTCATTAAACCTTCTGCGGAATTCAATTGAAGTCATGTTATCTTCTACTACTCCTACAATAATGCTATTCCACCAATATAGTGCATCTCCTTGTGATTGCATGGATGCTGATCTCTTCTTCTTATCATCATTCAGCCTTAGATCAGCAAAGATTCTTTCATAGCGAAGTAACCAATTCTCTACTTTTATAACATCTTCTGTTCTAATAAATGGATTTCCTCCAACTCACCGTACTCCTGACTCAAAGTAGCATTATCCTTGATGGTAACTTTAGGATTTTCTCCTCCCGCATTTCCTCCACCAATTAGGCTGTATCTCCAACTTGGGTCAAGTTAACAATGAACTAATACATAGCTCCCCTATCCACTAGCAATACTTCTGTGGTCACATTACATAATCCAAAACAATTCCTAAGTTCAGATAAAATATGATAACATAAATACTCCAAAGGAAACATATAAAGATGATTCTTGATCGATTAGAGTAATAATAATTGACATACAACAATTATTACTACATTTGATAAAAAACATGGTGGATTTTAAAAGGTAACTTTTAAATAACTAGTGATGCTTCATGCACATCTTTAAAAGATTTATTCGTAAAAACCTAGAAACCTAAATCCTTACTCCCGAGCTACACAACCAAGCACTTGGGAGTTAGAGGTTAAAAAACAAAACTTTGTATCAGACAATAAGTCTGTTGTGAAAACTAATATGCCATCTCAATAAATATATATCAACTGATATCATGCTGCTAAGCAGAGCGGGAATTCCTATCATTGGTTCCCTTAAGCATATCTGTTAAATTTGCACCTGCAATCACAATGGTTATTAAAAATAATAATCATTAATCTACCATATGCAGCATGTCTCGTAGGTGATTCTGGCCCTCCGTCTCTACTTCATAGATTCATCTGGTTGACTATAAACTTATATGACTTACTTTAACTAGCCAGATTTAACCAAATTATCTAATTAATACTTAGAAACAAATTGGATTGTCCATCAAGCCTTCTCTTTTTATGACTTCTTATCTATCCTGTGCAGTTTATGCACCGCTATTACCCCGCAATATCCCCGATATATTGTGTAGCGGGTTTCTATCGCTATGCTATTTACAAATAGCCTCTAAAATAGCCTCTCCGCTTTAATCCCCGGTATATTCCGATATTCCCAATATATCCCATTATTTCGGCTGTATTCCGCTATTTCTGTTATATCTTGTATAAAAAAAATGAATTTAAAAATGACATCTATACGTCATAAAATTTATAAATTTAGCTTTTTAATATAACTTTGTAACATATATTTTTTAGAATATAAAATACTACAATATTCCATTAAACGTAATCAAGCTAAACAAAAGTTTACATTTATTTACATATATTTTCTTATACTTTTATTTAAAATAAAGAATCACTAATTATAATTAAGTTAAATGTTAATTTTCCATTTATTTATCATTCGTACATCTGTAAAAGCATCAAATACGAGTTTTATATGTTATATTACACTCATCCGCTATATCGTGCTATTTCCTCGATTTATCGCCACTACAACTTTTTGTACCTCCGCCGCAATGGATCCGCTAAGCGCTTTAACTGCATAGTATCTATCTCTTATTATTTTTTCTTGGTTGAAAAAGAATCTACTGGTTTAGCGGGCTTACCAATAACCATTATCGTTCTTTGCTCCTTTTTGTGCATATCTAATTTTACTTTTATCCTAATCTGCCCAATGCATTAGAACCTTAGACAATTTCAGTTAGCGGCTGTAACTAAAGTATAAGGCAAGACCTGCACCTGTCTCATTCGGTATTCCAATCTTCAAAGTCAAATCTATCCATATCTCATTGAACCGACAGCGATAGGAATGCAAACTCTTATATTAAAAACGTTGGGTTAATATACTTAATATTTTACTAAAATATTGGTCATTGATTATTTTAATCCTTTGAAATCTATTTTTTGAAAAGTAAATTTTGTAACCCTTTATTATATCAATCTTTATACCAAAGATATGTTTTCTATTCTTTGTTGATGAAAACCTATATTTTTTGGAAGTGAACATACTTTAAAGTACAAGCTAAGAAGCCAAAACCATTTAAAACAAGTTTTAAATGATGCGATACAACCTATATTGCTTCAATGGCTTCTCCTACCCTTAATAAAGGATATAGGATCAAAATGAAGGGAAAACTAGGGATTTAAAAGCTTAAATGTGAACAAATAGAGCTTCACACTAAATTAGTATTGACAATGAAACAAAAAGACAGGATTTCATTGTTTTTAAATGAATAGGATAACACAAACAAGTGGATCAATACAAAATACTTTGGTTTTTCAAAATAATGATGCAAATCCTATAAATTTGATTCAAAACTAATTTAATAAAAGCCAGAGTGACACAATCTACATTCAAAGGAAAACAAAATAAAAGGGTTGTATTTTAAACAGGCTGCTTCCCCACCTTAAAGCAATGTGTCGCTTTGAAGCACTTCTTTCACATCGTCCGTAGTCGAAGCACTCTATACTAAGTTTACTAGTATTGTGCATTTCTCTAAGGAATGACACTACAAAGCAAGATGAAGAGTAATGAAGCGAAGCAATACTTTGGTAAATATAAGAACCATTATTTTCATAAAACTCCAATTTATCTATTTTAAGCAAAACTTTCCAGCAATCCCTAAATTGTCTTTAATTAACTTATTATTTTCTTAAGCTTTTCTGGCTTAGAAAAATCATAAAATATGGGAAGGGGATTTTTCCCACAAGGACAAACTCACCCAAAAACTTGCCCAAAAGGACAAGAGCCCAAAAACTTGCCCAAAAGGACAAGTTTTAGTGCAAATGGTGGAATTCAGGGGGTCCCATGTTTTTTCCACTTTGCACTAAAACTTGTCCTTTTGAGCAAGTTTTTTTACCCCTTGTCCTTTTGGGCAATTTTTTTGGTCTTTTTGTCCTTCACAATTTTTTCCTGATATGGGAAAATCACCAAGTATCGTATTAGATCCCTTTTCATATATATATTTCGTCATATATTAATTTCAAAACTAAAATAATTTTTTAACTATTTTAAACAATCAAAATCCGAAGTAATGCATATTGTTATCTTAGAATATCGACTACTTACTAAAAAATTATGAATTTGAAAACCCACTTTGGAAATGATGTTTCTCACACTATATCAATATTTCAAGCTAAGTAAGATTCATGTGATGAGGTTTTCAATCTATACCTACATGATAATTTTGTAGTTTAGCTCATATAATCATCAACAGGCAAATGTATCATTGTTTATCCACTAAATATGGCATAAGAAATCATAAAATGCATTTTAATACAGATCTAAACCTTAGGGCCGAATCAACATAGAAAACAATAAAGAGCATCATTTTTCACCTTAATTAAATAAAAGGATGAGATTTGAGTTGATTTGGTTTCTCTAAGGCTTGATTCCTATCCTCTAACTTTTTCTTCCTTCCTTAATGTGGTCAACCTTAGTTATGTTTTTCTTAGTTGTAAAATGAAAGCCAAGAAATATATGAGAGGCGGTATTCGTATTTACACACTAATAATCCTTCTTTTTATTACTTTTCCTAATGTATTACATTTTCTTATATACTAAGGCATGACTTGATTACTAATTAAATCTCATTCTTTCCATCATGGCACGTAATTTTATTTTACTACCTAACTGAATATCCTGCTTATGTGAAAATAAAATTAAGGACGTTGCACTATGGTCATGTTTCTCAAGTGTAGCATCTGTTATTGAGTTTCCACATTAATTTTCTTATTTCATTCTTATTCCTTTTTAATAACAGATATCTACTTTACGCACATTGTTTCAATATCCATGTTAGCACAACTGTTACTTTAATTCTATTTCCCACACGCAAAATAAAAGGATTAGATTGGTCGTAAATAAACTAACATATATAGATCTAGGCATGTTTGGGAACAAATGAAAAATAAGTACAGAAATTGTAAAATAATTGACAGGCATATATATTGAAATATGGGAAGACTAAAAGACTATCTTACATAACTTGAATAAAAAAGAAGCTACAAGAAGAGATTGGAAAATACTTATAGGAAAGAACTTACAGAAACACCAACTGAAGACTATTTAAAAAATATAAGAAAACTACAAGAAAAACTACAGAAAAATCTAGATCTATTACAAACTCTATTTTCCAAAATTGTGAAAAATTACACACTCACCCGTGGTCCTAAGTTTTCCTTTATGGCCTCTGTAGATCCCATTTGTAGTAGGATCATATAAATGTTTTGTTTTTGAAACCCTCTCCCTGGAAAAATTTAGGTCAGGTCGTCACAAAAAAGAGAACCAAGAGGGAAAAAGATTATGTTGTGAGGAATTAACTTGGTCTAGGGATCGATTTATAGTCTGGTATAGGGATATATTTATATTGTAGTCTAGGGATCTCAAACCCTTGGATTTTTAAGATAAATCCAGGATAGCCACATTACTAAACCAGTTAGAATATGGTGTATCAGCTTAAACTATATAAACAACCAACAAAATCTAGCTACAACAGCCCCTTTAATAAAAAATTACATGTTCCTATTACTTGGATGCAAGTTGCACCCAGACAACTATGTAGTCGATCCAACCCATATGTCGATCGACCCATTGGTCAACACAATGGTCGACCACTCTTATATTTTCCTTTTTAAATTTTGATTTATTTGCTTAATTGTTTCACTCGTATCTTTTCCATATGAACTCAAATTCTGAAGAGGTATATATGAAAATTGACTAGAAAACTGCAAGGGGCACAAAGGAAAAGTTTCCGTAACCAAATTGGGGTATCTGCAAAAATTCTGTTTTTAACTTCTTTTTATATTTACAATTAATCCTTTTAAGTAAATTCATAATCGTCCCCTTTATTAATATTATTTAACTTCTAATAAATTTCATCAATACCTGACTTAATTCCAATTTTAATATGTGCGTTACCCTTTCTAATTTAAATGCGCATGCTAACATTTATAAATTAATTTTTTATTAGCTTTTAGTTTTATGGTTATAACATTAGTATTGAATTCCTTCATTTACTCTTTTATAATATTATTATGGTTGTTTCCATTAATTTTACTTAACGACCCGAAAATCGCCGCCTTTCGAATCAACCATAAACCGTACAGGTCTAATCTAAAAGACAGAAATCCTCGAACCGTTACGGGAATACGACACATCAGAACAGAACACAAAAGAACATTTCATTTCTATTACAACTGTTTGCATTAGAGTACAAGAATATAACAGAGTACATCGTAAATAATACAACTAAAGATAAATTACAATAAATACAATACGCAGCGGAAAACAAAAAACACATTCAACAGAAAACTCTAAAAATGCTCTGGACACAACTTTGAGCTTCAATCCAGGATCTTGCTAAATTGAATATCGGAAAAACCTAAACTACTAGCTACCCGTGTGAAAATTATGGGAACCCGGAGTTTAGTTGGAAAACAATAAGCTCCAGGTCAGTCATGGGACTGGTTTGAGAACTAAAAACGGTTATTAAATTTTAATTTAAAGCTAAGTAAATCACGTGACCACGCCGTATGACACTGAACGGGTTTTCTCCACATGAATACCATAAAAAAATCGTAATGCTGAAAAAAGTAATAATGAAGCTATTATAAGACTTAGGTCCCATTACACAATGGAAGCGCAAGCCAAAGATAAAGTTTTAACTTATAATAGCCAAACATACTTGATACGCGAGAATCTATATTTTATTACTATAAGTGCATAGTGTAGAAATCAATTTTGAAAATAAATGTATCAATCATAGAGGCATAATACCGCATCCTATTATGTTGCCATAAAGGTTTACAAATAAAACTACAAGCTCATATTTGAAAGTTGGATTTCCATCATGATGGCTCCTGACCCGAAAGATCGATCATGAAGTGTATTTTCATGGTTAAGTCCAAAGCTTTGGAAAGCACCATAACAGTATATCCAGGATTCTGAATATTACACCACGGCTTAAGTCAAGGGCTTTGGAAAACACTGTTATACTCTATCCTTTTGGGAATCAGGTATATGCCCTATCCCTCTAGGTGTGGAGCGACCACAACCCAACTCTCCTTGGTCAATCGAATCCATGAAAACTCTAAAAGTTGTCTACTCTCAACCCGAAGGTTGTCCATCCTCATCTCGAAAGTATACTGATCTAACCATCAGTTCACCATCATGCCGGTGTGTGAGGCTCACGAATTAACGCCATAATAAAGAAAAGTTGTATCAAGCTTGCTTTGATCATCTACCAAGCTCTGCTTTTCAACAAAAGCTTGGATCTATCTGCTCGCAGCACTCAACATGATACATTGTCAATCAATACCACACCATTGATGTCTACCAATATATAACCTCTAAGCTCGTATGTCACAGAGAAAGGTGTTAAGCTAAGAGAATAAATTCTCTGCCATTAAACAGATATATATATTTAGTATAGATCAACGAATATAGCTTAAAATACAATGTTAGACATGCAATCCATTTGCAAGTCCGTTATGGGTCCGAACGAAACTGGAGACACCTTATTCCTTATCCCATATGTCCAATACACGAGAGAGGTCCTCACACATCCGGTCGATCTCCAAGTACGTCTGGACGACAATGACCTATAACCTCGTCTTGGGTTGTACACCCCAATCGAGACATCAACAATAATCAAAAATGATATAAAGATCTCCAGTCTTCAACCACCGTCTTCAATATCTTCACTTTTAATCATCGTATCAGTTATTCAAAATGGGTTAAACTCGGTCTTTCTGAATAACTATCGCATCTTTCAAATCAGATGATCTATAAACATATCATACATCTCATTTCAATACAGACTATTCCTTTATTCAAATATTCTTTACATTGAGAATTATTCCCTTAAATCTTATCAAAGAATCACTTCATTTAAACTTCTTGTTTAAATCATTCTTTGGAAATCATTGTAAAAGATTTTATAACAACTTTTCATAGACTTAAACCAAATTAAGATTTATAAGTTTTACCGGGATCAACGAGCCTTATGCAAAAGATAATATTTCATATCGTTATCTCATTCTCAACCTATTCATCCCATGAAGCAAAACTGGTGGTACTCCATATCTAACACCCATTGTGTTATGGTAAATTTAATTGCCAATTTTCATTCCAAATCTAATTAAAGATTCAATTATCGCATGGAGTAAAACTGGTGGTACTCCATATTTAACGCCCATCACGTCTTGGTAAATTAAATTACCTCGTTACATTTCGAATCTGATTAAATATTTATTAAAATTCCACTTAATTTTAATCTCCAAAAATCATTATTTAATGATTATTCAACTATAGGAAATTCAACCTGTCTTCAATTTGGTTAAAGAACAACTGTTATTTAAAGAATTGTTTCCAATAAACCTAAAATCAAATTTCCATTCACTTCCAATTATTTTCATAAAATTGGAAAACTTCACTTTGGAAGGCTTCATTAAATTTAAGTTAAAAGATTTATTTTACAAACTTCATTTTCAACTAGATTTAAGAACAGTGTTATTGAAGACACCATTCACGACAAACCCAAAATCCAATTTGATATCAAATTTAAGGTTTTGAATAAAAATCATATCGACTTATATTCAATATAAAATTCTGAAACTAACAGATACCGTATAGGGAATAACGATATCTATATCTTCCAAAATTCCTCAAGACAGTATCCATATAATAACGGAATCCAATATCAAAATATTCGAAGATAATTTCCATTCTAATCCAAACCAAATTATATAATTGAAAGCTCTAGTTATATCAAAACCATTACAGTTCCTTTCAGTTCTTTATTCTAGTTGATAAATAACTCTCCCAAATAAAAAATATCTTTTATCTTTCCAAACCTCGAATATTTCATCCGAAAATCTTTTTAAATCATTTGTTATGATTTAATTTAATTTAATTTATTCATATTTTTAATAATTTTATCAAGGGTCTTATAGTCGGTTTCAAATATCGGTTATCGAACTGCATCCATAGCAACCTTCTTCCAAAACAGATTTGGACTCATATTAAAATCAAACTATTGGATTTTAAAACTTCTTGTTTCATTTGAAACATCTTTTCATTACGAACCCAATGATTCTAGTTTCAGGAGAATCCGACATTTGGATCTCCTATTACGTCTATTTAAAGTTAATGGTTTAAATTCGCGAACGGTTGTTGTGCGACTCGTCTTGTTCAAACCATTTTATTATTTATAATAAAATTCGCCAATTCCGTTGAAATGTATTTTATAAAACGTTTAAAATCTCATTTAAAAATGATTTCTAACTCCCATTTAATTTTGAATCAAAATCGAATAATCTATCTTATTATAATATGATTTTTTTTTTCAAAATGTAATATTTAGAAATCCAAATCTTTTTGATAATCATTATAAAAAATAAATAAGAACAAAAAAAATCCGTTCGAGTTTAAAACATCGTTTCTATACTTAATTCGATTTCACATTTTGAAATTACTATTCAAAATCTCATTTGAATTAAAATAAGTCGCTTTTAATCCAAATTTCTTTTAGTTTTATTTCAATCATTTCAATACTTATTTGAAATTATAACAACTTCATTTTTAAATCAGTTTGGATTTAAAAATCCCATTTCCAATTTTTTGTCAAATTTTACTTGAATGAATATAAAATTCTTTTAAAAATCCAAAAGATTGAAACTGATTAAATTTCTAATTTCCATATTCATGGTATAAATTTATGTTGAAAATATGAATACATACATATCAACTACCATCCACCAATCAATAATTATAATGTAAGCGTTTTTATTGACAACATTTATGTTCACGGTTCAATAATATTAATAATAAAACTGTAAAATAAATCATCCATCAACCATGAAGCATACATTGCAAACACAAGCAATCAATACAAATCCAAATAATAACACAATCAATTTGTCATCCATCTGGTTTTCAAATAACTTGTGAGGTGAGATACCGTATAACACTTTGTGATAATTAATTAAATAAAATCCAGTTTTCTCACATAAGCTACCATTAACAAATTAGCAATATTTTAACTTACTAATTTACTCAGTTTTACTTTTCTAATCATATTATAAATTCATATTAACTTAACCACATAACAACTAGCCATTTAACTGTGTAATTATAATTAAACTACACAAATAAAATATTTTGAGTGAGAAGCTCTTACTGGCAATCAATATATATACATATATGAATTTAATAACATAACAATGTAGTTGAGTGAGAGAGTTTTCACTTCGATTGGTTCGAAAGTCGTTATTAAACGATTGTTTCAATTAAATTAAACCACTCGTTTAATTTAATCACACTCTGCAGCTGCCCCCCAAATCTTACCCACGTTTGTTCCACTGCGAAGCCCTCATCATCACGGTTCCATCGGAACCAGTTTCGTCGAATTCTATTGGTGTGTGAACAAGTTAGAGGCGTTTAAACTTTAATTATATAAATTAATTTAATTAAATATTAATTAAATATTAACCCTAAGATAATCACTTAATTAATCACCGTTAGTTCTTCGTTTATCTTCCCAGGTCTCGAATAAGACCTCGTAACCCACGCTGCCACCCATCTTCACGCCACCCGCCCTCACAGCTCGACCTGGGCACAATTGCCACCAACCACCGTGAAGCGCGGACCACCCTCCATCAATACCAGGCATGACGTCGCACTCGCATGCCCCAGGACCGATGATTTCTCGTTCGAACATGGTCTGTTTTATGGCTGACTTCTCGTGATTTACATCACTAAATCCTATCATCTTCATATGGATTGAGAGAGTTCAAGTAACTCTATAAATTTCGTATTGGAACCCTGCTTTAATTCGAAATGATTTTGGAGAGATTAACGAAAATAAAATCGAACGATATAGGCCATTGAATATATGGTGGCGGTGGCCTTGAAGTTAGCTAGGGTTAGGGTTTATTTTAGGTTATATATAATATATATTTTAATAATATTTAATTTAATTTAATTATTACTTCGTTTTGAAGTATAACGCTCCAAACTTCAAACGAATCCCAACGACTGGCGTCCCTAGCCCAATACCTCTATTTCAACACAATGGAATAGGTATTGTAAGTCGATTCGATTGTTTTAATAAGTTTTTCTCAAAACTAAAATATATGTCAAGATAACGTTGAACATTTTGAACGTACGTTTTAATTTTCCACGACTACATGCTAATTCCAAAAATTACGAAATTTGAAATCTTTCTAAGTTTTACAAATACGGTTCTAATAAACCTGGTTCCATCGAATTTGGAGACCAAATGAAAAATGGCCATATAACTAGTTTATTGAATTATAACTGAAACTCAACACACATTTAAATTTATTATGCTTACATACGAATTCCAATTGACTTGAAATTTTAAAAATGACAATAATTTGACGTTCTGGATCCGATAAAATTCGTTTCGTCAAAAAATGGAAGTCATTTGCAAAATGGCTATTTTTTAAGGCCTATGTAATATTATTATAATATTATTAAATTCCAAAATTATTCAAATTAATAATAAACTAATTATTATTTTCATATATATCCAAATAAAATATCATATAGCTGTAAAATAATCATACTTGAGTTTATAACTCGATATTACAATTTTCAAATCAAATGGTATTCCTTTTATATGAAAATCCTTCTATTTAATTTATTAAATCGTTATATTTTATAAACGATTTCATAACGACTATTTGGAATTTTAATATGAACATAACTTATAGTATACAATATGATATCTCAATTTATTACATTCATTAGAAAGATATAATTAAATAGATCCTAACGTTTCTTGTTTAAGAAATCCGACTTATATCGAATTATGTATATTCATTCAAAATTTAAAACGTAATATTACGAACTACCGCGCCATTATGAGCTCGTCAAATTTCATTTTTAAACGGACTCTAAGCCATTTATTCTCAAGATAAATCATTTAAAATATTAAATTTCCATTAAAATAGGTTAAAAATAAATTCTAATTGGTTCCAAAATTCAGGATTGTTACAATCTCCCCCACATAAAAACTTTTTGTCCTCGATAAGGAAGGAAGAATCGAATGTCATTTACTTAACCAACTCAACCTTCATCTTAACTGAAGCTCTTCAAACTTTCAGTTTCTAAGAACTTTCCAATTTCTCAAAATTCGGCAAACGCATTAAATTTGTGAAAATTTTCGCCATAACCTCCTTTGTTTGGGTTAATCGGTATAACTACAACTCGCCTTTCTAGGCCCTCGTCGGTCAAAAAAGAAAATCAAAAAGGCAAGAGGCTTGCCAATTGGCTCATAAAATAATCATACCCAATAAATACAGTAAATATGTACTTATTGTCGAGCATCAATTTTATTCCTCTTCTTAGCTTCCATAACCTGCCCAACACACACATATATATATAATTATGTTTATGTATGTATATGTATATGTATATCCAATTCCCACTAATTTTCAAATTAGTTCAACATTAAATTTGATTTAGCTCAATTTATCTTCTATTCTCATATTGGTTTTATTATTCCAGTTTTATTTAACTTCACTTGAATTAAATTTCAATTCATTTTATTTACTTTTACCTTTTCAATATGTTTAACAAATTTTAGTTAAATTTAAATATCAAATCATTTCCAAATACTTACTTAAAATAGTTTAATTATATTTCGACGTTTCAATTGGAATTATATAGTCATCCCACTTTCGAGAGAAAATAAACAATGATGATGCTTGGACTATCACCAGAATCATACCAAAGCGACTAGAATGTGATTCTATATCAATCCAGTATATTTGTGACTTCGGGTATATGCAAATTACATGCGTATATTCAAAATCTTCTTATACTCGATAGTCCAAACTCGACGTCAAAATAAACACTCAAACTCTTATGAAAATAATCAGGCAGGTTATCCATATATTCTCAAAACATATTTTTTTTGTATTCGAAATATAATCTTTCAAAATCAAGTTCACTTTTATGAATACTCACTTTTGTTTTCTTGTATATATATAATACTCTTCCAACTCATTCTAGGGCATTACTAACCCCATCCCTAACGAGTCACTCTTATAAGATATTACTAATCAGATCTTTGATGAATTATTTCGTGTTGTTCTAATGCGTTGTAATCCCAAAGCTTTGTAAACCAAAGCTCTGATACCACCTGTAGAGACCCAAAATCTACCGCCTTTAGAATCGACAGTAAACCGCACAGGTCTGATCCAAAAGACAGAAATCCTTGAACCGTTATGGGAATACAACACATCAAAACAGAACAAAAAAGAACATTTCATTGCTATTACAACAGCTTACATCAGTGTACAGGAATATATCAGAGTGCATCGTAAATAATACAGCTGAAGATAAATTATAATAAATACAATACGTAGCGGAAAACAAAAAACACAATCAACGGAAGACTCTAAAAATGCTCCGGACACAACTTTAAGCTTTAATCTAGGATCTTTCTAAATAGAATATATGCAAAACCTAAACTACTAGCTTCCTATGTGAAAATTATGGGCACCTAGAGTATTAAGTGAAGAACAATGAACTCTAGGTCAATCATAGGACTTGTGTGAGAACTAAAAATGATTATTAAACTTTATTTTAAAGCTAGATAAATCACGTGACCACGCCATATGACACATAACATGTTTTCTCCACATGTATACCATAAACAAAACTCGTAATGCTAAAAAAAGAACAATGAAGCTATTATAAGACCCAGGTCACATCACACAATGCAAACGCAAGCCGGAGTATAGAGTTTTACCTTATAATAGCCAAACATGCTTGATACATGGAAATCTATCTTTTATTTCTATAAGTGCATAGTGTAGAAATTAATTTCGAAAATAAATGTATCAAACTTAGACAACATAATACGCCATCCTATTATGTCGCCATATAGGTTCACAACTAAAACCGTAAAGCTCGTATTTGAAAGTTGGATTTCCATCCCGATGGCTCCTGATCTGAAATATCGATCACGAAGTGTATTTTCAATATTAAGTCCAGAGCTTTGGAAAGCACCGGAATACACGTCCGCATTATATCCAGGATTCCGAGTATTACACCGCGGCTTAAGTCCAGGGTTTGGAAAATACCGCTATACTCTATCCTTCTGGGAATCAGGTATATGCCCTATACCTCTAGGTGTGGAGCGACCACAACCCATCTCTCCTCGGTCCACCGAATCCATGACAACCCTAAAAGTCATCTACTCTCAACCCGAAGGTTGTTTATCCTCATCTCGAAAGTATACTGATCTAACCATCAGTTCACCATCATATTGGTGTGTGAGGCTCGCGAAATAACGCCATACACAAAGCTAAGTTGTATCAGCCATGCTTTGATCATCATCCACCAAGCTCTGCTTTTCAACAAAAACTTGGATCTATCTGCCCGCAACACTCAGCATGCCACATTTTCAATCAATACCACACCAATGATGTCTACCAATATATAACCTCTAAGATCGTACGTCTCAGAGAAGGGTGTTAAGCTAAGAGAATAAATTCTCCACCACCAAACAGATATATATTTAGTAAAGATAAACAAATACAACATAAAATACAATGTCAGACATACGATCCATTTCCAGGTCCGTTCTGGGTCTGAATGAAACCGGAGGCACCTTATTCCTCGTCCCATTTGTCCAATATAGAAGAGAGGTCCTTGCACATCTGGTCGATCTCCAAGTACGTCTGGACGACCACCACTTATTACCTTGTCGTGGGTTGTACACCCCAATCGAGACATCACAATAATCCAAACGGTGTGAAGATCTCCTGTCTTCAACTACCGTCTTTAATATATTCGACTTTTAATCGTCGTATTAGTTATTCAGAATAGGTCAAATCCAGTCTTTCCGAATAACCTCGCATCAAGTGATATATAAACATATCGTACATCTTACTTCAATCCAGAATATTCTTTTATTCAAGATTCTTTACATTGGGAATTATTTCATTAAATATTATCTAAGATTTACTTCATTTAAACTTCTTATTTAACTCATTCTTCGGAAATCATTGCAAAGGATTTTATAATATATTTTCATAGACTTAAAATCAAATTAAGGTTTCTAAGTTTTACCAGGATCAACGAGCCTTACGCAAAAGATAGTATTTCATATCATTATCCCATTCCTAACCTGTTCATCCTTTGAAGCGAAAATGGTGGTACTCCATATCTAACACCCATCATGTTACAATAGATTTAATTACCACTTTTCATTCCAAGTCTAATTAAAGATTCAATTATCGCATGGAGTAAAACTGGTGATACTCCATATCAAACACCCATCGCATCTTGGTAAATTTAATTACCTCATTACATTTCGAATCTAATTAATGATTTATTAAAACTTCACTTAGTTGTAATCTCCAAAAATCATTATTTAATGATTATTCAACTTTAGGAAATTAATTCTGTCTTTAGCTAGGTTAAAGAACCAATGTTATTTAAAAAGTTGTTTACGATAAACCCAAAATCAAATTTCCATTCACTTCCAATTATGTTCATTAAATTGGAAAACTTCACTTTGGAAGGCTTCATTAAATCTTATTAAAAGATTTATTTCACAAACTTCATTTTCAACTGGGTTTAAGAACAGTGTTATTGAAGACACCATTCACGACAAACCCAAAATCCAATTTGATATCAAATATAATATTTTGAATAGAAATCGTATCGACTTATATTCAATATAATATTATGAAACTAGCAGATACCGTATAAGGAATAATCATATTTATATCTTCCAAATTCCTCAAAATAGTATCCGTATAATTATGAAATCCAATATCGGAATATCCGGAGATAATTTCCATGCATTCAGATCCAATCCAATTTATATATTTGAAAGCTCTACTTATATCAAAACTATTATAGTTACTTTAAGTTCTTTCCTCTAGATGATAAATCACTTTCCCAAATAAAAAAATATCTTTTATCTTTCCAAACTTGGAATATTTCATCCAAAAATCTTTTAAAATCATTTATTATGATTTAATATATTTTATTCATATTTCAAATAATTTTACTAAGGGCCTTACAGTTGGTTTTCAACATCGATCATCGAACTGCATCCATAGCGACGAACCCAATGGTTCCAGTTTCAGGAGAATCCGACGGTCGAATCTCCCGTTATGTCTGTATGAAGTTAATGGTTGAAATTCTCGAACAGTCGCTGTGTGACTCGTCCTATTCAAACCATTTTATTATTTGTAATAAAATTCATCAATTCCGTTGACACGTATTTCATAAAATGTTTAAAATATCATTTAAGAACGATTTCCAACTCCCATTCACTTTTAAATCAAAATTGTATCATCTATATTATTATAATGTTAAAATAATAATATTTTTCAAAATATAATATTTTGAAATCCAAATATAATATTTTGAAATCCAAATATTTCTGACAATCGTTATAAAAATAAATAAGAAAAAAAAATCGTTCGAGTTTAAAATGTCGTTTCTATACTTAACTCGATTTCACATTTTGAAATTACTATTCAAAACTCATTTGAATTAAAACAAGTAGCATTTAATCCAAATTTATTTCAATTCTGTTTCAATCATTTCAATAGTTATTTGAGATTATTAAAACTTCATTTTTAAATCAGTTTGGATTTAAAAATCGCATTTCCAATTTTTTATCAAATTTCACTTGAATGAATATGAAACTCATATAAAAATCCAAAAGATTGAAATTCAATAAATTATCAATTTCCATATTCGTGGTATAAATTTTATGCCAACAATATGAATACATCCATATCAGCTACCATCCATCAATCAATAATTATAATATAAGCATTTCTATTGACAACACTTATATTTGTAGTTTAATAATATTAGTAATAAAACTGTAAAATAAATCTTCCATCAACCACGAAGCATACATTGCAAACATAAGCAATCAATACATATTCAAATAATAACACACTCAATCAGTCATACATCTGGTTTTCAAACAACTTGTAAGTTAAGCTACTGTATATTGTATAACAATTTGTGATAACTAATTAAATAAAATTCAGTTTTCTCACATAAGCTACCATTAACATATTAGCAATATTTTAACTTACTAATTTACTCGGTTTCACTTTTCTAATCATATCACAAATTCATATTAACTTAACCACATAACAACTAGCCATTTAACTGTGTAATTATAATTAAACTACACAAATGAAATATTTTGAGTGGGAAGCTCTTACTGGAAATCAGTATACATACATATATATATATATATATATATATATATATATGAATTTAATAACATAATAAAGAAGTTAAGTGAGAGAGTTCTCACTTTGATCGGCTTGAAAATCGTTATTAAACGATTATTTCAATTACATCAACAACACGTTTAATTTAATCAAAATTTGTAGCTACTCCAAATCTTGTCCACATCTATTCCACTGTTAAGCAATTGTCGTGACGGTTCCATCGGAACCAGTTTCGTCGAATTCTGTTGGTGTATGAATAAGTTACGAATGTTTAAACTTTAGTTATATAAATTAATTTAATTATTAATTAAATATTAACCCTAAGATAATTACCGTTAGTTCTTTGTTTATCTTCCTAGATCTCGAATAAGACCCCGTAACCTACGTTGTCTCCCATCTTCACGCCACCACGCCCTTCGTACTCGACCTGGACACAATCGCCATCCACCATCATAAAGCGTCAACCACCCTCCATCAACGCCAGGCGCGGTGTCGCACTCGCACGCTCCAGGATCCACGATTTCTCATTCGAACGTAGCCTGTTTGAGGGATGACTTCTCATGATTTACATAATTAAATCCTATCATCTTCGTATGGATTGAAACAACTCAAGTAGCTTTACAAATTTCGTATTGGAACCCTGCTTTAATTCAGAACAATTTTAGAGAGATTAACGAAAATAAAATTGAACGATATAGGTCACTGAATATATGTGGCAGCAAGTTAGCTGGGGTTAGGGTTTGGCTTAGGTTATATAAAATATACTTTAATAATATTTATTACAATGATTACTTCATTATGAAATTTAATGCTTCGAACTCCAAATGAATCCCAACGACAAGCGTCCCTAGCCTAATACCTCTATTCCGAACACAATGGAATAGGTTTCGTAAGCTGATTCGATCGTTTAATTGGTTTTTCTCAAAATTAAAATATACGTCAATATAACGTTAAATATTGAATTTGAACGTATATTTTAATTTGACACGACTACATACTAACTCCAAAAATTACAAAATTTGAGATCATGCTATGTTTTACAAATACAGTTCTAATGAATTTAGTTTTGTGGAACCTGGAGACCATTTGAAAATAGCCTTATAACTAGCTTTATTGAATTAAAACTGAAATTTAACACGTGTCTAAATTTATTACACTTACGTAATAATTCCAATTGACTTGAAATTTTAAACCTGACAATAATTTGACGTTTCAGATCTAATAAAATTGGTTTCATCGAAAACAGAGGTTGTTTTCAAAATGGCTACTTTTTATGGTCTATGTAATATTATTATTAAATTCCAAATTCATTCAAATTAATAATAAACTATTTATTATTATCATATATATATTCAAATAAAATATCATATAGCTGAAAAATAATCATACTTGAGTTTATAACTTGATATTTCAATTTTCTAATCAAACGATATTCATTTTATATGCAAATCCTTCTATTTAATTTATTGAATCGTTATATTTTATAAACGATTTCACAGCACTATTTGGAACTTTAATCTAAACATAATTTACAATATACAACATGAAATTTCAATGTCTTACATTCATTAGAAAGATATTATTAAACAGATCCTAGTGTTTCTTGTTTTACAGAAATCCGACCTATATCGAATTATGTATATTCACAAAGTTTAAAGCATAAAATTACAAACTGCCATGCCGTTACGAGCTCATTTTAATTAAATTTTAATTTATACGTTCAAACTTTGTTTTTAAACAGACTTTATGTCGTTTATTCTCAAAATAAATCATCTAAAAAATATTTAATTTCTACTGAAATCAATAAAAAATAAATTTTAAATTGTTCCCAAAATTCATGGTTCTTACAATTTATTTATTACCTTATACGTTATATTTTTATAACATTAATTTTAAATATTCAAACTTCTTAAGTAGTTATTCTTAAATTTTCAGTTATTGGATTCTCCTCTTCTTAAAGGATTTCGTTCCCAAAATCTCCGAGGACAGAAGAATGAAATATGTAATTATAATAAAAAATACATACATCTACTAAATCATTAACCACTTCATTTGTTGTTCTTAAGCTTTACAATGCAATTTATGTTATTATGCAATAGTGTAGTGTACACTAACTAAAACAAAAGATTAGGCAATCTGCCTTACCAAAAAAAGGCAATCTACTGATTTAATCGACCTCCTTTTCATGCAAAAATGCTTATGTCATGCATCCAAATATATGAAAATATCCTGATGATAACAGATGGATCTATATGCATGTTACATCATTATCTATATGTGGCAAGCGTATGATAACATCCAATTGTTACAACCATAGAAATAAAGTAAAAATATATATGCATCTATATGCATATGTTTGGTGTCCTGGTTAGCTGATCTCTAATAGTGCCTACTGTGTGTTATGCGTCCATTGCATCCACTAGTAAACATACTTGCGTACAACATACATAACATGTTCTAGTAACATGTTCACAATCTATCCTACCAACCATAGACTTAATCCTAAGATCTATCCTTCTCAAAGATACTAAGAAGAAAGATTATAATCAATGGAAAAAACTAATAATATAATATCTAGAGAATGTTTGTCAAAAGAACATGGATAATAAGTTGAGATTCTCCTAAGACACCTAAGTTGCTATATATAAAATTTCTCCCTATGAGATGAAAGATTTTATGGCTGAATTAATGCCTCATCACATGATGACTCACTTGTGACTCAAACTTTTCTCCAAACTAACAACTCGAATATTTTTCTTATAACTGTTGAATCATTCTAACCAATTCCACTTGAGGGCTTTACCATCTTACCCATCCTAAATACTTTAAAATCCTAGGGCCTATTCTACCCTTCAAGGAGTGTCTTCAAGGACTCATTAATTTTACCGTCTCTAGTTTCCAAGTTTAAGTCTTACCTTTATGGTCTTGTATTTCTCTGCTTGTTCCACTTATATTGTCCACCCCATTAGGATGTACTTATTTTAAAATATTCTATTTTTATTTTCTTCAAAACTTTATTTTAATCCTTTAAAATCTCTTTTGAAAAAATCTCAATAAGAAAATTTATAATTCATAGAGCTAAAAACAAATTTCCTCTTGAAATATATATATACATATATAGTTATTTTATGAAATTTTCAAAATTACTAATTTCATACAAAAGTATACTAGCTTTTAAAGAAGTTTCTATTTTTAAGATCATATAAATAGATTTGCGGTGTTAGACCCAAAGTGGATCCACAAATTTCGTTTTTCCTCAAAATACTTTTCTTCAAAACTATTTTCTTAGAACAAAATTATTCACCTATCATTAATCCATTTGAAATATTTATATCCTTTCATGTAAACATTTAATCATATATATACTAATCAAACATATTGCTTACTTCAATTTGGTAGTCGTATAAAGATCTACTCTATTAATCCGATTCTTATAGTTAGGTACAAACTTATCCATGTACGTTATTTTTCTTCAAATAGAATTTCTAGGATTCTCATCTCATGCCCAAATGGCATAACCTTGATGAACACTAGACTCTCAATCATTGAACATAACTAATAAACTACTCATCCTCATATCCTATCAAAATTTCAAGGTATACTTCCATGTTAAATCTTTTAAGGTTCTAATCGCTATGTTTGGATTTAGTCTTCGTTCTTCCTCGTTCTATGAGATTTCCCTACAATACAGTACAAAGCATTTGTATACAAGCTAAATACATTTCCAATGATTTTATCTCAAGAATTCCTATATCAAAAACCAAGAATTTAACGTCCATTACATTCTTACTTTCACACATAATACAAGAAAAAAAACATTGGACACTCAAACTCAATTAATCTTCAATGTCTTAATCTCTAAATTCTTCTAGGCGACAACAAACCAACAATTTATATTAAAGTCTCAAACCTTTTACCTAATAGATAACGCCTCCATAGTCTAACTGAACAACGAATTGTAGTTATTCTAAGGTAGCTACTCTCGTGGGTCCTCTTACTAATGCTACTAAGTAGAACTATTACTAAAGTATTAATATAACACTATAAAAATAACTTCCAAATTTGTGTTTACAAAAGCTAAAATCCTCTCTCTGAGGTAGTCACGAAAATATGTATCATGGAAAAAACTTCAGTAACCTTTTTATAATGATCCACTAATCCAAGAAAATCCCTTAACTACCAAAAGTGATCCTTAAAGAACTTGATCTGGGTTCCATGTGCCTATAAGGTACTAATACCAAGTTTCTCCCTTATTATCCTTTGATTAGACCAACATGTCATCTACACAGACCCCTACCAACTTACTCAGAAATCATAGGAAGCACCCTGCCATACAAGTCAATAATTAGGCTTAGGCACAGACTAGTCTAAAAGGTACGGCAACAAATTTTAAAATTCACTGGGTGTTCTATAAGTGGCTTCGCCATTAATCCTTTCCACTATGAAAAACTAGTGGAAATCGCTAACGAAGAAATTTAACTGTGGGAAGACCTTGGCTACTACTAAATAACCAAAAAGATCATTCGCATGAGGCAAAAAATAACATTTCTTCTAAAACAACTTCTTATGATTACTTGCAGAGCCAAAGGAACTATCTGCCCTTGTAGTAAAGATGATTGATGCCCTTCATCCAAAGATGTCTTATCTTACAAATCTTTTCCAAAATTTCCTTAATTTGTTTATCTTAAAATCTTTCTGTTGTGGTTGAAGTCCAATGACTTCCTCAAAGTACATGTTGAAAGATTCTACATAGGTACAAGACTTAATCCACCAAAAGATAGGTCTATGGAGTAAAATAATCCATTTTAACTGATCCTACACAGGCCAATCCGAGGGAGTTACCTCTATGTGCACCTACAAGTAATTATCCTTCCTTCAACATTTGAGATGGCACATCATATAGATAACTTATCTAAACTCTAAATCAATCTATACATAGTAATTCTTTAAGCATCACTCTATATCTAGAAAAGCTTCTAGCCATAAGTATGAAACTCAACTCTCTTCTTTTCCTTAGAACTATGTGATTTACTGGTATGTTAGCATGGTCATAAATATGAATATGAAAATTAATCTATCTTCTAGGAGGTATCTGTTTCACCTTTTCCAATATTCAGAAAATCTAGAACAACGAGAACCGAATTAATACTACCTAAAGATGCACTAAAGGAAATTGGAAACTCAGCATGACTAATCCTTCAGTTGCAAGAAATCTCAATAGTTCGTTTGCTGCATATCCTAATGTAACGAACCAGGATTTTCGACTCAGAAAATCATCATAAAAGCCCATGTCAATTATTCTGGCATCGAACATTCTAGATCATTAATAGAAAGAAGTTAGAGGATGAGAATAGATAAGATAGAAAATTAGAATAGAAGAAGGAGAGGAACAACAATAGAATCAAAGTAGCATGAACCTCACAGCAGAATGAATAAAATATACTATATAACATACCTCTGAAATACAAATATGTACTTGAATATACATATCATTATCAAAGTACAACACTTACAACGCAGCGGAAATAGACAATTGCTATAAAATCCTGAAGCCTCCTGCTCCAAGCACTCAATACATCTATAAAATCCCGACTACTTGACTGCCCGTACAAATTTGGGCACCCAAGAGTTTAGGAAAAAAAAACAAAATAAAATCCGGGTCAGTCATGGGACTTGTATGAGTAAACAATTTAAAACAGTTTGAGAAAATAAACGATATCTCATAAGACCACGCCGTATAACATGGAATCGGTTTTTCCCTTATGAGAATCCAAAACACTTGATTTAACATTCAAAATCCTTTTTGAAAGAAACGATTATCTTTATATCAAAACTCTTTAGATATTATAATAGTGTCTATCAACCACAACTAAATAATCATCTAGTAGAACGCTTTCATCTCACGTTCCACATATATAATATATAACTAAAATCCGCGGGCACTTATTGGGTAATGGATTCCAACTAGCAAGGTATGGGACCACCTTCCGACAGTGTATCTCTAGAGAGGAATACACCGGGTTCAATAAGAACATCTTGTAACCCAGACTAAACATGACCGGTCACTTATTTCACTTGAGTGTACCAAATGTATTATCACCAACGGGTGGGATCAGCAACCGTTTCCCGGAAGGGACAACATCGAAATAGGTTAAAGAAGTAAATGAAATTTCTCTAGTTCAGGTGACAATAAACCCTAATTGGAAGCAAACCACTTAGCCATGCGACCTAACCGATTTTACACCATTTTCCGGTTGTGAGGCTAGAGGCCATAAAGTACATATCACATCTTTGTTTACTTACATCGTCATACCCGCCAAATAAAAAATTGATTTCCCCAAAAATACCATGGGTATACAGCTAAGAGAAACAAATTCCTTTGCTACCAAATGTAAATATGTTTGAAGAGATCAACTTACACGATCAATTAAATATACTCTGTCAGACATTCTTCCATACAAGTCGTTCTGGGACTGGACAAACCGAAGGCACTATTCTGTAATCCCATCTTAGGCAATTTCTACCTAGGATTTGCCAGAATAGCCCTAGCATGAACTCCGTCTTCAATTATCTTGATCGTATTTGATTCGCAACGCTAATGCCCATAAGGAGTGGTTTTCAGATAATAAATCTGATCCTAGTCTCTCCATATTGGCGATAGAAAAATGGTCAAGATTTTGATAGTCGGTTATTTATCTATCAAAGGAAACATCCACATACACAATGATCTTATTCCCAAATGGAAATTCTATCGATCAATCATCAATCAACATTTTTCCCTTTAAATCATTTTATCATCAGTTTATTCATTTACCCATTTCCCGTTTCCATATATTCATAAATCCTTATTTTCTAGTTTTAGAAAATATCCGTTATTAACTTCGGAAAACGTTTCCAATTCTTATTCACACATTACTATATTCCCATATCTATTAGTCTCTAACTGTAAATTAGTAAGAGAGCAACTTCCTAAGCATAAACCCCGAAGGCGCCGAAACCAACATCAGATCGATGCTCAGGAAATCATTCACCTTAACTAATCCCCAGTTAGTTTCTAATTTCCTTAACTCTGTTTCTTAACTTCTTATCAAATCATTGCTTATGCAACTCTCGGATTCAGTTTAAAAATCCAATTCTTTTGTGAAGACATTTGTTACAACGATAACGTTATAATCCCTACTTTCGAGATATCTAACATCAAAATATAACTTTTATTCATTAATTTGAATAAATAATAATTAATTAATTTATTAAATAAATAAATCTTGATTTAAAAATCAGAAAGTAAATAGTACTTTCCTACATTCTATATAGTCGAATCCCTGTGTATAATTCTCTTTTGAATCATCTCTATTCGATAACTCTCTTTCGAATAAACTATATACGATAACTCTCCTTCGAATAAACTAGATTCAATAACACTCCTTCGAATAAACTATATTCGATAAGTCTCCTTTTGAATAAACTATATTCGATTTATGTTACGAACTCCAGCATATTTTACCCTGTCAGGTCAACTCAATTTCAAATTCATTTTTGAATTTAGTACTTCCCAACAATTACCAATTTCCATTTATGACTGTTTTAATTCTGCAAAACGTTTTATTTTAATTGTTTTTCACTTTAAAACGTGAATATTATTCCTTTACAGAAAACTGGACTCGTTTTATCAAATCAAAACTTGATTTCATAGTTTAAATACTAAAACAGGTTTAAACTCCAATTATTGAGTCATTTTATAACTTCTTATTCACATTCCATTTTATTTATCAAATCTCGTTTACATGTCAACTACAGAGTAATAAGTCTATAATTCTCTATCGACTTTATATTCGACTATAAAATATTGGGTTCAAGCCGAATATTAATTATTTTGTCAAATCCTAATTTATTCAACATATAATTTATTTAAAATAAATTATTTTATAACATTTGGCCTAGTCGAATTCTAATTACAAATCTTTATGCATTCTATTTAATCCTATTCACATTTCGAATCATTGAAACAAATTCCATCATTTCCTTTTTTAGACAACTCCAAATTTCCCATTTTAAATTCACAGCTAAATTCACAATCCAAATTATCCACTGATAATTATATTTATTTCATTTATAAACCTCGTTTATAAATCACAATATTTTTTTTATTACTAAACAAGTTATTTATTTCTAGCCCATTTGTAATTCCATTTCTATTTTTAAAATAGATTTTCCCTTTTCAAATTCATATTCCATCCTTTATAATTCCCTTTATAAATGTTAGGTTTACCTTCCATTTTCAAATATCGGTGTTAAAACCAATTTTCACTTCTCTATATAAATTCAGACTTATATATTCAATTTATCAAATGATAAATATTTCCTTAATTTATAAACATCGTTTATAAAGTATTCTTCTCAATTTATCTGTTAAAAACAGATTTCTATTAAATATTTACTTTAAATCAGTTTCCTATAATTCTTTTATACCTCGCCAATTCCCGTTATAAATATTCTACAAATTTCCAAAACTAAATATATTCCAAAAAGTTCATTATTTACTTCTTATTATTTCCATTAAGTATTTCAACCAAAAATGGTCTTTTACACTTCCATATAACTGTTAATAATTTTATACAGAAGTTCCTTATTTAATTTTCAAATATCTCATTTTATAAAATCCATTTGATTTCATAAAATTCTTTAAATTTAAAATCCACTTCACAATTTCCTTTATTATAAAAACCTTTGATTCTATATAAATGTTTTTATTTCAATATACACTTTGAAAATTCCCTTTTTACATTCCAGTATTACTTATGGTATTTAAAATACCAAACAACAAGACCAATGTCATCATAATCAATCATAAATTATATATCACATCATATATCACAATATATGAAAATAAATAGTATTATAATTATTGATGAATCCTATTGGATCCCTCCAACCTGTTTCCCTGCATCACGGATGTTAAACAATATAAATAACATCAATTTCATTTCAATATGAAATATTTTGATAAACAGAATCAATATTTGATTAACGATATATATATATATATATATATATATATGTATGTATGTATGTATGTATATTATTAGATCTATAGTTTCAACCAATCAATTAGTAGTTCATCCAAACAATCAACACACAGCAATCAACCATCATTTATCAATTCTAAAAGTACGTTATAAAAATATAAACTGATCAGAGTTAGTGAGATTTACTCATATTGGACGTTCATCGTTGAATAACAATAAATGTTCAATAGCTCCGTTTGGGCATTTTTTTTGCCATAAATTCAAATGAGCTCCAATCCACTCCAAACCAGTTCCATTGTGTAGCCGCCTTCCATACGATCCCAATGGATCTTATTTCGTTAAAAACTAATATCGTATGATAAAGTTATTCAATTTCGAAGTTTATATACATTTAAATTAAATAAAACTTGGATTTTATTTTCAAATGGGCCTTAACCTTTTATATTGGGCCATAACCACAAATGCCCACCCACCTTCAATACGTACTGCATCTTCTTCCTCCCATTATACGCCACGACTCACTCCAGTCATTCACCATTTCGTTGGTTTTTCCACCTTAAACCATGCTTCCATTTCTCCATGAAATACCAAATTCACTTCGCCAACATTCTTCTTTTCCCCACACCTTCCTCCCCATACCCTTCACTGCGAGCTCACGTTCTTCCTCCTTGTCGCGGTTCCAGGAATCCACAACCTCCCCCCATGAAAAGTCATGACATTTATTTATGCAGAAATTCCTCAAAAAATCAAAATTGAAACTGGCAGCTACTGCAAACTCTAATATCAACCTGAATTCAACAAACATTGCCTCAAATTTCCAAATTCCTCACACCTAAATTGATTAACATAAGTTGTTCGAAAATACAGCGAAAATAAATCTCTCGAAACCCAACTTAGGTGACACCATATTGTAGATAATCATAAGAGGAATCTATGTATATATTTCATAATTTATAGGATTTCTTTTGGGTTTGTTTGGATTTTTGAAATGATTTTCTTTTTCACATTTTACTAAAGAATGATGCGGTAGAAAATTTGTTGACCGTTGAAGAATTGTCTTAGGGTAAGGGACGTTAAGGTAGTGGTATTTATAGGATATGATTTGGTTGTGATAGGAGGTTCCTTCATTTTATTTATTTATTGTATTGTTACCACTACATGTATTTGTATTCTAAAAATCTGTATGATCACATACGATATCCAAAAATCTTGAAAATAGGCATGCAGCCACAGCTTTACATTAAGGACCCAACGAAACTTTTTTCTTGAATTCTAAATCTGTTTGCTCACACATCATATTTTTAAAGTCAAATTATCGACTATATTCACATTAAAATCCCATATGGCCACATACTGACTCCAAAAATCACGAAAATTGAAATGTAACAGTAATTTAATATTTCGGATCCAACAAAATTAACTTTTTCGAAATAAGAGGTCGTATGCAAAAATGGCTATTTTCTAAGGATCTAAATAAACCAATTAAATATAAATATATTTAAAAACAATTTAATTTAATATTAATAAATTAATATTATTGTATATATTCACATAGAATATTATCTAGCTTTAAAATAAACATACCGAGATCATATAACTCGATATTTCAAATCTAGGTTATATCGATATTCGATTTATATAAAAATCCCTTTTTATTATATAAATAAATCATTATAAATTATAAACAAATTCCATAACGACTTTCTAGAAATTTGATTTGGACATAACTCAAAAAACTACACGACGGAATCTCGATTTTTCTCTTCTATTAGAAAAATGTAGTTCACCATATCCGAACGTTTATTGTTTTACAGAAATTTGACTTAAAAACAGATTCCGTATATTCAACTGAAGTTCAAATCGCCAAATTACGAACTGCAGCGCTATTTCGAGCTTGATTATAATTATATTATAATTATACATTCAAACTTCATTTAAATAATAAATTTGCTAATATAATTCAATTCTAAACTGAATTAAATCTTATAAAAATTATTCAATTCACACAATATTGTGAATTCCACTATTTCCGACTATTTCGGAAATAAATATTGTAACAACCCGCATTTTACGCATAGGAAGATCGCAGAATATTTATTTCTTTCTTATATGAAGGCCTATGGTCATGTAACTTTGGGAAACGACTATTGGGGTCATTCCCCATGTTCATGATTTTTGCCGATTTTTAAATGACCGTTTTGCCCCTAGCTGATATTGTTTTGGCCATAACTTTTGACTGGAAAGGGATTTTGACCTAAAACCACTTCCATTAGATTCGTTTGATGGTTTACCTTTCCGTAGAGTGGTCATAATAGCTAAACGGACTTACCATTTTGGAGATATGGCTGAAATAAGGTTTGGAAGGTGAAAAACTGCTTAACCGGGCCAAATAGGGTGATTAGTGAATGGGTCCATAACCCATTTCGGGATTAGGGTTATGGGGAGGCTGAAAAGAGTTAGAGATTCATTCCATTTCAATTTTCTAGCCTCCACTTACCTCTTAGAAACCCTAAAAATGGCCTCCAACCTCTAAATCACCCCAAATCACTTTCTAATCAAGGATTAAGCTTAGCAGCATCAAATCAAGGGAGATCATCATCAAATCAAGATTAGATCTGCTGGTTTGCATTGTTATTCACGTCCAAACAGAGATTTATTTCAGATCTAAGGTTTATTTGTGGCTAAGGTGAGTGATTTGCATAGTTCCTCACTAATTATGGTCAATTAAGGGTAATTAGTGTTAATTAGCGAATTTAAACATGATAAAATTCTGGAAAAATATTTATAAATTCTTAAATGATGTTTTAGACCTCTGATATGAACTTGAGTTAATTTGGCTAAGTTTTGCTAATCCTATCATTAATTCTGCTTGAATGTGTTTAAGGGAAAATATGGGGTTTTGGCTATGTTTGATCCATTTTAACCTATCATATTGATGATTTGGTGTTTGAGGTCACTTCTACTTGTTGCTATGACTTTATGGTATGCTTTGTGATTGTTTAGAATACTTAGAATGGTCGAAAACGCCGTTGAGAGGCGTATAAAAGTCGCTGGAAAGATGCAAGAAAATACAGGATATTGGACCGGATCGGATCGGCTATGGAGACCCGAACCGAACCATGTTAGACCCTTCCCCACGATTTGCCATCAGCTCCGACCCGATCCGTTCAGAGATGGTGAGAATGAACCGTTGTACTTGGCCTGGAGGAGAGTACCCCGACCCGAATCGCCAGAAGGACCCCGATCCGAACCCATATATGGAAATGGAAATGGACTTGGAGACCCAACCCGACCTGATGCGGGTGATGACGATCCGAACCGTGGCGTGCTGAATATCCCGTTCCGATCCAGTGAAGGATGTTGAAGGCCGAACTGAACTGTGTTGATGATGGAGAGCTGAAGGCCGAACCGAACCGATTGTTAAGAGGGAATCCAAACCGATCCGGTGATGACCAATAACCCGAGATGCAAAGGTAGTCCAAATGGAAGTTAGAGCTCAGGATCCAGTTGGGAACCAATGAGTTCACTTCATGGTTGGGCTTTGCTGCGGGACGTGTGCTAAGGAGTTGTCGACGTTCATAACTTCGATTCACCATGAATGATAGGACTACGTTATCAATGCAGTAGAGTCACTATGACTCGAGGGGCAAAGTGATCGTAGTAAGGCTATGAGCCAGCGCAGATAGGGTGAACAACTCCATGGGGCAAAGTGGACATAACGAAGGATTAGTGGCTATGTATCAGTGCAGTGAAGCCATTTATGACTTCATGGGGCAAGGTGATCATAGCAAGGTATTGAGGTGATCGAAGTGGTGGATATCGTATACTTTACGCACTGAGTAAGAGATGTGAGGATGGTTGCTATGCTTGATTGTTTTCCATCATTATGACATGCACACCCCCACGCCGTACTCTTTACACCGTATGTAGTGGCACCTTGGAGTATTGTACAGTATATAGTGGTAACTCTTTGGTTGCAGGTCCAGGTTCAGGTATGGGTCAGTATACCTGTTATTGTTCTGTTTAGCTGCTTATCGCTCATACCAGACTTTTTGTCTGACCCAGAGTTTTATGTCTCTTCTTATTACTCTGGGTGCTCACACAAGCAGACTAGAGATAGGTTAGCTGGTGATGCGCGAGTAGCTGATTCGGAGGCGAGCATAAGGCTTCCACGTATGATATATAGATATTCTCCATGTGTCGCTGCTGGTCACTACTTTGGGCATTAGTAGTGTACCTTTCTTGTTTAGCCTTTGAGACAGTTTTTAAAAGTTGTAATAATGTTGGCTTTGGATCATAAGTTGTACTTTGGATTTTCCGCTCCTATGATAGTTTGTTTTCAGCTTATGCACTGTCTCACCTATTTTATGTCAAGTATGTTGTTATTATATTTTGTTCTATACGCTGTGAGACATTCTACAGGTTCCTTGTTGATTCTTCGTCTTCTTTCCTTCTGACGACCGTCCCGTGCTAACTGGACATGTGTACAGCGCAATTGTGGGGTAAATGTCGGTTGGTGCGGGGCGGGTTGTCACAAATATATTATTCGATTATTTATATTAATTAAATATTCAATATAATTTAATTAAACAACCATTTGAATCTCTAAATCACTATTTAAATATTTAAATTAATTAATTATTATACGGTAAAAATACGGGATGTTACATTCTTCCCCCCCTTAAAATAATTTCGTCCTCGAATTCGCTAAGGTAGAAAACAAACCCTATTAACTGGGTTGAAAATTATTTGTTTACTTCTTAAATTTTAGTTTGACCATACCAGTTTGTTTCAATTAAATATTAGTTCATTCTGATCAACTAAGATTTCCAAAAATTATGAAAACTTTCTAACACTTTAAATTTTCGAAAAATTCCGCCAGCTTCTCCTTTGTACGACTCAATCGGTACAACTAGAACTCGCCTCTCTGGGCCTTCTCCAATCTAAAAGAAAATCAAACAGCCAAGCGGCTTGCCAAATAGGCTCATAAATCACCAAACTCATATAAAATAAACTTGTACCTTTTTGTACGGCATATCATTATATCTTTTCTATCTGCTACCAATTCAGCATATACAAATGCCATCCCAATCAATCTTCAATCGATTCATTCTCAAACTCAAATCATCCGCTTATACCCAAACCGGATCCATTTGAAACTCATGTTCCATTTTCCAGTCCAAACTTTTAAATTATCAATCCAACTTACTTAACCTAGTTAAATTCCCTTACGATATTCCATTATTAACTAATTCACAAATTAGTTATCTCTATCTCATAACTCAAATCTGGTTTTTATTTCAAAAATCAATCCATTTCAATTCACATGGGTCCAATTATATTCAAGGATCCAATTTTTCTTGGTACCATTCTATTCCGATTCAATTTCCACTTAGCTGGTTTCAATTCAATTCCTATTTGCTTCCATAAACTTCTTATTCAATTTGGTTTTAATTCAAACAATCTCTCCTTGGGAATTTTAAATAGTTTACCATATCAAAAATCAAACTTTCCTTTTCAGGATCCACAACAACTCGTCTTCTCAGAACATTTCCAAAAACAATATCGTTAGTAGTAATCTGTCACTTAGAACTCGAAAATGAACACTGTTGATGTGGCAAGCATCACCATGGTTATTTCCCAGCGATAAAAGTGAGTTCAATACTATATCATTTCAAAACTCTATTTTAAACACTTCCATTTTGAAATCTATTTCAAAATACCATTCACAATGTTTGTAAAACAATTTAAAATTTCCGAGGATTTTAAATTTCTCATATATTTAATCCAAGTCCATTTACAAACACTTTTTCACATTTCTAGAGTTTTAATTCCAATTCTGATTTAAATTTCAGATTTAGTTCATCTGATTTCATATATTACACTCATATGAATTCCGATTGGCTATTTGCATAACCAATTTACTTTTATAATCTCATTTGATTATAATAACAACCAATATAACTAATACATTATAATAATTGCAATATAAATCCTTAATATCAAAATATAATTGGGGCAAAATTATTTCGTTTACCCTCTTTTCAAACATACTGTGTCGGTTCATCATATTCAAGTGTTTAGAAACTCCTACTGATACAGTGGATCAAACTGATCGACCAAAATTCATAATCCACTCAACCAATAAATCTCCACAATATAAAACCATTTTTATAAAATCTACAAATATTCTCTCATATATTTACACTACTCTCAATCTAGGGTATTTCTAACCTCATCTCTATTGAGTCATGCCATAGAGCCAAGGTAATCACTTAAACTTTAGCTCTGATACCATTGTAACGAACCGCGATTTTCAACCCAGAAAATCATCATAAAAGCAATGTCAATTATTCTGGCATCGAACATTCTAGATCATTAATAGAAAGAAGTTAGAGGATGAGAATATATAAGATAGAAAATTAGAATAGAGGAAGGAGAGGAACAGCAACAGAATCAAAGTAACACGAACCTCACAGCAGAACGAATAAAATATACTATATAACATAACTTTGAAATACAAATCTGTACTTGAATATACATATCATTATCAAAGTACAGCACTTACAACACAGTGGAAACAAATAATTGCTATAAAATCCTGAAGACTCCTGCTCCAAGCTCTCAGTATATCTGTAAAATCCCAACTACTTGACTGCCCGTACAAATTTGGGAACCCAAGAGTTTAGGGAAAACAAAACAAAATAAATTCCGGGTCAGTCATGGGACTGGTATGAGTAAACAATTCAAAACAATTTGAGAAAATAAACGATATCTCATAAGACTACGCCGTATTACACGGAACAGGTTTTTCCTTTATGAGAAACCAAAACACTTGATTTAACATTCAAAATCCTTTTTGAAAGAAACGATAATCTTTATATCAAAACTCTTTTGATATTATAATAGTGTCTATCAACCATAACTAAATAATCATCTAGCAGAACGCTTTCATCTCACGTTCCACACACATAATATATAACTGAAATCCGCAGGCACTTATTGGGTAATGGATTCCAACTGGCAAGGTACGGGACCACCTTCTGACAGTGTATCTCTAGAGAGGAATACACTGGTTTCAACAAGAACATCTTGAAACCCAGGCTAAACATGACCGATCACTCATTTCGCTTTAGTGTACCAAATGTATTATCACCAACGATGGGATCAGCAACCGTTTCCCGTAAGGGACAGCATCGAAATAGGTTAAAGAAGTAAATGAAATTTCTCTAGATCAGGTGACAATACACCCTAATTGGCAGCTAACCACTTAGCCATGCGACCTACCTGATTTTATACCATTTCCTGGTTGTGAGGCTAGAGGCCATAAAGTACATATCACATCCTTGTCTACTTTGAATGTCACATCGTTATACCCACCAAATCACAAATTAATTTCTCTAAAAATACTACTGGTATACAGCTAAGAGAAACGGATTCCTCCGCCACCAAACGTAAATACGTTTGATGAGATCAACTTATGTGATCTATTATACACTCTGTCAGACATTCTTCCATACAGGTCGTCCTGGGACTGGACAAACCGAAGGCACTATTCTGTAAACCCATCTTAGGCAATTTCTACCTAGGATTTGCCATAACGGCCCTTGCGTAAACTTTGTCTTCAATTATCTTGATCATATTTGATTCGCAACACTAATGCCCATACGGAGTGGTTTTCAGATAATAAATCTAATTCTGGTCTCTCCGTATTGACGATGGAAAAATGGACAAGACTTTAATAGTCAGTTATTTAACTATCAAAGGAAACATCCATAAACACAACGATCTTATTCCCAAATGGAAATTCTATCAATCAATCATCAATCAGCACTCTTCCCTTTAAATTAATTTATCATCAATTTATTCATTTACCCATTTCCCGTTTCCATATATACTCATAAATCCTTATTTTCTAATTTTAGAAAATATACGTTATTAATTTTGGAAAATGTTTCCAATTCTTATTCACACATCACTATCTTCCCATATCTATCAGTCCCTAACTATAAACTAGTAAGAGAACAACTTCCAAAGTATAAACCCTAAAGGCCGAAACCAACATTAGATCGATACTTAGGAAATCATTCACCTTAACTAATCTCCAATCAATTTCTAATTTCATTAACTCTGTTTCTTAACTTCTAATCAAATCATTGTTTATGCAACTCTCGGATTCAGTTTACAAATCCAATTCTTTTGTGAAAACATTTTTTATAACCATAACGTTATAATCCCTACTTTCTAAAAATCTAACTTCAAAATATAACTTTTATTCATTAATTTGAATAAATAATAATTAATTAATTTATTAAATAAATAAATCTTGATTTAAAAACTTGAAAGTAAATAGTACTTTCCTACATTCGATATAGTCGAATCCCAATTTATAATTCTCTCTCGAATAATCTCTATTCGATAACTCTCCTTCGAATAAGCTATATTCGATAACTCTCCTTCAAATAAACTATATTCGATAACTATCCTTCGAATAAACTATATTCGATAACTCTCCTTTCGAATAAACAATGTTCGATTTACGTTACGAACTCCAGCATATTTTACCCTTTCAGGTCAATTCAATTTCAAAATTCATTTTTGAATTTAGTACTTCCCAACAATTACCAATTTCCTTTTATAACTGTTCTAATTCTGCAAAACGTTTTCTTTTAAAAAAAATCACTTTAAAATGTGAATATTATTCCTTTATAGAAAACTGGACTCATTTTATCAAATCAAAACTTGATTTCATGGTTTAAATATTAAAACTGGTTAAAACACCAATTATCGAGTCATTTTATAACTTCTTACTCACATTACATTTTATTTTCAAATCTCGTTTACATGTCAACTTCATAATAATAAGTCTGTAATTCTCTATCACCTTTATATTCAATTATAAAATATTTGTTTCAAGCCGAATATTAATTATCTTGTTAAATCCTGATTTATTCAATATATAATTTATTTAAAATAAATTATTTTATAACATTTGGCCTAGTTGAATCCTAATTACAAATCCTTATGTATTCTATTTAATCCTATTCACATTTCGAATCATCAAAACAAATTCCATCATTTCCTTTTTAAAACAACTCCAAATTTCCCGTTTTAAATTCACTGCTGAATTCACAGTCCAAATTATCCACTGATAGTTATAATTTTTTTTCATTTATAAACCTTGTTTATAAATCACACAATTTGTTATTATTATTAAATAAGTTATTTATTTCTAACCCATTCGTAATTCCATTTCTATTTTTAAAATAGATTTTCCCTTTTCAAAATCATATTCCATTCTTTATAATTCCCTTTATAAATGTTAAGTTTACCTTCCATTTTCAAATATCGGTGTTAAAACCAATTTTCACTTCTCTATATAAATTCAGACTTATATATTCAATTTATCAAATGATAAATATTTCCTTAATTTATAAACATCGTTTATAAATTATTCTTCTCAATTTATCTGTTAAAAACACATTTCTATCAAATATTTACTTTAAACAAATTCCTATAATTCTTTTATATCTCGCCAATTCTTTTTATAAATATTCTATAAATTTCCAAAACTATATTTATTCCCAAAAGTTCATTATTTACTTCTTATTATTTCCATTAAGTATTTTAACCAAAAACGGTCTTTTACACTTCCATATAACTGTTAATAATTTTATACGGTAGTTCCTTATTTAATTTTCAAATATCTCATTTTATAAAATCCATTTGATTTCATAAAATTCTTTAAATTCAAAATCCACTTCACAATTTCTGTTATTATAAAAACCTTTGATTTTATATAAATGTTTTTATTTCAATATACACTTTGACATTTCTCTTTTTACATTTCAGTATTACTTATGGTATCTAAAATACCAAATAACAAGACATATGTCATCATAATCAATCATAGATTATATATCACATCATATATCACAATATATGAAAACAAACAGTATTATAATTATTGAGGAATCCAGGTGGATCATTCTAACCTGTTTCCCTGCATCATAGATTTTAAACAATATAAATAACATAAATTTCATTTCAATATGAAATATTATGATAAATAGAATCAATATTTGATTAACGATATATATATTACTAGATCTATAATTTCAACCAATCAATTAGCAGTTCATCAAACAATCAACACACAGCAATCAACCATCATTTATCAATTCTAAAAATACGTTATAAAAATATAAACTAATCAAAGTTAGTGGAATTTAATCACATTGGACGTTCATCATTGAATAACAATAAATGTTCATCTGCTCCATTCGGGCATTTTATTTTGCCATAAATTCAAACGAGCTCCAATCCACTCCAAACTAGCTCCATTGTGTAGTCGTCGTCCATATGATCCTAATGGATCTTGTTTCGCAGAAAACCGATATCGTATGATAAATTTATTCAATTTCGAACTTTATATACATTTAAATTAAATAAAACTTGGATTTTATTTTCAAATGGGCTTTAACCTTTTATATTGGGCCAACACCACAAGTGCCAACCCGCCTTCAATATGTGCTGCGTCTTCTTCCTCCCAGTATACGCTGCAACCCACTCCATTCATTCGCCATTTCGCTGATTCTTCCACCTTAAACTGCGCTTCCATTTCTCCATGAAATACCAAAATCATTTCACCAACGTTCTTCATTTCCCCACACCTTCCTCTCCATACCTTTCACTATGAACTAGCGTCCTTCCTCCTTGTTGCGGTTCCAGGAATCCGCAGCCTCCCCCATGAAAAGTCACGTTGTTTTATGCATAAATTCCTCAAAAATTCAAAATCGAAATTAGACGCTACTACAAACTCGAATATCAACCTAAATTCAACCAACCATGCCTCAAATTTCCAAACTCCTCAAACCTAAATTGATTAACATAAGCTGTTCGAAAATACAGTGAAAATAAATCTCTCGAAACCCAACTTAGGTGACACCATATTGTAGAGAATCATCAGAGGAATCTATGTATATATATTTCATAATTTATAGGATTTCTTTTGGGTTTGTTTGGATTTTCGAAACAATTTCCTTTCTCACGTTTTACTGAAGAATGATGCGGCAGGAAAATTGTTGACCGCTGAAGAATTGTCTTAGGATTAGGGATGTTAAGGTAGTGGTATTTATAGGATATGATTTGGCTTGTAATAGAAGCTTCCTTCATTTTATTTATTTATTATATTGTTACCGCTACATGTATTTGTATTCTAAAAATCTGTATGATCACGTACGATACCCAAAAATAATGAAAATGGGCATGGAGCAACAGTTTGACATTACAGACCAAATGAAACTTGTTTCGTTGAATTCCAAACCCGTTTGCTCACAAAGCTTATTTTTAAAGTCAAATTATCAGATGTTTTCACATTAAAATCCCGTACGGCCACATACTGACTCCAAAAATCATAAAAATTGAAATTATACAATAATTTAATATTCCAGATCTAACAAAATTAACTTCATCGAAATCGGAGGTCGTTTGCAAAAAATGGCTATTTTCTAAGGCTCTAAGTAAACTAATTAAATACAAATATATTTAAAAACAATTTAATTTAATATTAATATTATCGTATATGTTCACATAGAATATTATCTATCTCTAAAATAAACATACCGGGATTATATAACTCGATATTTCAAATATAGGTTATATCGATATTCGATTTATATAAAAATCCATTTTTATTATATAAATAAATCATTATAAATTATAAACGAATTCCATTGCGACTTTCTAGAAATTTAATTTGGACATAACTCAAAAAATACACGATGAAATCTCGAATTTTCTCTTCCATTAGAAAAATGTAGTTCACCAGATCTGAACGTTTCTTGTTTCACAGAAATCCCACTTAAAACAGATTCTTTATATTCAACTATAGTTCAAATCACCAAATTACGAACTACCGCCCTTAATCGAGCTCGATTATAATTATATTATAATTATACGTTCAGACTTCGTTTAAATAATAAATTCGTTAGTATAATTCAATTATAAACTGAATTAAATCTTATAAATAATACAATTCACACAATATTGCGAATTCCACTATTTCCGACTATTTCGGAAATAAATATATTACTTGATTATTTATATTAATTAAATATTCAATATAGTTTAATTAAACAACCATTTAAATCTCTAAATCACTATTTAAATAATCAAATAAATTAATTATTATACCGTTAAAATATGGGACCTTACACCAAGCCCAATAACTGTCCTCTTGAAGTTAAAATGAACCCATATGTGACTAACTGATGTATCCTCAAAATTTTCCTATCTCAAAATTCTCAGAACATAAGAATCTTAGTCAAACTCTACATTAGTGCCAAAATATGAGATAACCAGCTATATGGATAACCTATCTACACCAAAATTCATCCCATACCTGGAAAATTTCCAAGCATCCCTCTATGTAGATTCTTTGGTCTCAAACCCTAACTCATCATAAATAACCATGTCGATCCTCTTTTGTAGTTAAGAAACTACTACTAGATGGAGAACAGTGTCTATGTGCAAACAATCAACTACTGCCACTAATGCACACATATGGAATGGCGATTTATTATTTCTCTAAAGAATAACTTTGTTAGGTCTACAATTGTAACACCCCGTAATTTTGTCAAGATTAAAGTGGATAAATTAAATAATAATTAATTTAATAATTAGAATTAAGGGAAACAGACTATGCCATTGCGTCCGTTCTCGAAATTCTGGTCAAGATAGACATTTGGTTTGCGTAAAACGGACACCGTATGAAGAAGTTATGAAGGTTTGAAGTTTGTATACACATAAGATAATCATATATATATATATATATAGGGTGCAGAAATCCAAATTTCAATTCAAACTCGAAAATTATGTTGGCGGCAATATTCCCACCCCAGGGGTGTCGACCTCTAAGCAGGGGTGTCGACCCCCCTAGGCCTGAGGTGGCAGTCGGTTTCAGAGGGCTGGCAGCTATATATAGAGGTACATTTCTCTTGTTTTCTTCATTGGAAATCAGTGGAGGCAAAATGATGCCGGTGCCTGAACAGAGATGAATCCTTTTCTTCAACAATGATCAAATAAAGCTAATCAATTAGAGATTCAAGTGTAGATCTACAACCCAACAAGCTTCTTTTTCTAGTTGTATCTTGTTATCCAAACACTGTGAGTTCTAGATTACTTTTAGATTTAAGTGATTAAAAGTAAAACGTGATAGTACTATGATTTGGATCTATCTTATAACAAACTGGGATTTTCGACTCCGAAAATCAACACAAAACTACCATGTTGACTATTCAGACATCGGAAATACCTGATCATTTAGAGAAAGAAGTTAGAGGGTGAGAATAGATAAGATAGAAAATTAGAATAGAAGAAAAAGAAGATCAACATAGAACAGAATCAGAGTACTACGTATCTCACTGCGGAACGAATAAAATATAATACATAACATAACTTTACAAGAAAACAGTATATATGTATAGAATAACATTATCAGAGTGCAACACTTACACACAACGGAAATAACAATAGCTATATAATCCTGAAGCCACCTGCTTCAAGCTCCTCCAAGTATATCTGTAAAGACCTGAACTACTTGACTGCCCATACAAATTTGGGCACCCAAGAGTTTAGGGAAAACAAAACAAAATAAACTCTGGGTCAGTCATGGGGCTGGTGTGAGTAAACTCAAATCATTCGTTTTAACTTTTCAAATCATTTTCAAAGAAACGGTAATTGTAAGACCGATCCACACATAAACACGGACGGTTTTTACCTTACGATAACCCAAAACAGCTTTGGAAATCAATACTTCTCTGATATTATAATAATGTCCAATCACAAGTAATTAACAATCTAGTAGAACACTAGCATCTCACATTCCACATATATAGTATACAAACAAAACTGCGGGCGCTTATTGGAGATTTGATTCCAACTATGACAAGGTATAGGACCACCTACCGATAGTGTATCTCTAGAGACGAATACACTGGGTTTGTAACAACCCGGAATTTTGGGGCCAATTTAAAATTTATTTTAAGTGATTTTAATAAGTTTGATATTTAAATAATCTATTTTAAATAATAATGATCACAAATTTGATTTAAATCGAAGTTAGAATGAATGATTTAATTTTAATTAACAAAAGAGTTAGAAATAGCGCGGTAGTTTGAAAAGTCAAACTTGAACTCTGACTGACCGTACAGGATGCAAAATTTAACGGATTTTAGTGAAACCAAAAATATTAGAATCTATTTAAAAATATCTTTCTAACGAATCTGAAAAATTGAAATTTCATAGCGGAAATCAAAAGTTATGGCCAATTCAATTTTTAGAAAGGTCGCTATAGAATATATAGGGCCCGAAAGGCTACTTTTCACATATGTAGGAATTTCGACTCGAAACCACTTCCATTGAGTTCGGAATGACGTTTCTGCATTGAAAAACAGTAAACACTTATATATTTCGAGTTTCGGGAATTATTTGTTTAAAAATGCATTTTTAATATTAAATATATTGGCCTTGAAAATAGTTATTTTTCAAACGACCTCTGTTTTCGACGAAACCACTTTTGTTGGAACCGGAATGTCAAATTATAACTAAGTTTCAATTTTCAGAATTTTTCGAATTAATATGTGAGCGTGGCAGAGGAAAATGTGTTTTGACTATTTTCAGTTAAATTTGAACGCCTTAAAAATAGCCATTTTTCAAACAGTTTCAGAATTCGACGAAAATAATTTTGTTGGATTCGTATCGTCTTAAGAAAGCTAAAAATATTTTTTTTAGAATTTTCTGAGGTCGTATGTGGCCCCGGCATATTTAATTGTACGGTAAATATTTAATTAATTAATTTTTAATGGAATTTTAAATAAAATATGTACAAATTTCGGAATTGGGCCCCGAGACCCATTCCATTGCATTCAGAAGGTGTCAAAACCTTAAGAACGACAGTCGTTGGGCTGAAATTGGACAAAGTTGCAAAACGGGCCTTTAATGGATAATAAATTAATAAAATATTATAAAAGTACACGCAAACCGAGGCATCTCTTCTTCCCGATCAGAAACTCACGCACCTGAACCCGTAGCCGCCATGTCTTCTTCTCCTTCTCTCCTCCTTATCTCCTAATCCACTCACTTTTAGATCCCCATCCTTTGGAAGTTTTTCAAGCTCTTCTCCTCCTCTTTCTTCTCCGACCAATTCCACATCAAACCGTTGCCCGTAGCTCTGATACCAACTGTAAAGACCCTACCATATTATTGATCATCTACCGATTATATATTTCTGTTGGTGGTGAAGAATTTATTCTTTACTTATCACCCTTCTCTAAGTCGTATGAGCTTAGAGGTTATATATATATTGGTAGATGATCAATAATATGGTAGGGTCTTTACAGGGTTCAACAAGAACGTCTTGCAACCCGGCCCACACATGACCGACCACTCATTTTGCTTGAGTGTATCGAATGTATACCACCAACGGTTGGGAGCTACCCACCGTCTCCCGAAAAGGGACAGCATCGAACATAGATAAAAGAATGAAATGGATTTTCTCTAGATATGTGATATACACCCTAATGGGAGCGACCCAACCTAGCCATGCCGCCTGCCCGATTTTTGTCATTTCCCGGTTGATGAGGCTTAAGGTCAAAACGTATCTTTTGGAAAATCTGACCACAATTCACTTTAAATGCCACATCGTCATACCCATCAAATCACAAATTGATTTCCCCAAAAATACCACGGGTATAAAGCTAAGAGAAACGAATTCCTCTGCCACATAACGTAAGTACATTTGAAGAGATCAACTTATGCGATCCGTTAGATATACTTTGTCCGACATTCGTCCATTCATGTTTGTCCTGGGACTGAACAAACCGAAGGCACTATTCTATAAACAGGTTAGCCCTTGCATAACTCCACCTTCAATGATTTTCATCATATTTGATCGCAACGCTAACGTCCATACAGAGTGGTTTTCAGATAATGAATCTAATCCCGGTCTCTCCGTATTGACGACGGAAAAATGGTCAAAACTTCGATAGTTGGTGATTTAACTATCAAAGAAAAATGGTTGTACAACTAACGATCTTATTTCCAGATAGAAATTCGACCGATCAATCATCAATCAACATTTATCCATTTTTTAAATTTAATTTATCATTCATTTATTCATTTCCCATTTCTCTATGCTCAACATTTCTTCTTTTCTAAATTTAGGAAATATACATCATCAATCATTGGAAAACATTTCCAACTCTGTTTCACGTATCACTGTCATTCCAATATTCTTTCTCATCAACATTTCATTTTCTATGATTAGAAAATATCTCTGATTTTATTTGGAAAATGTTTCCAAAATTTATTCATTTGATTTAAACAGATGTTTAAATAAAACACCACTAAGCCAGTTTAAACCATTACACTCATTAACTAAATTCACTTAATCAACCTTCACCATCGAACTTTAACCATTTCTTAGTTAAAAACGAAGTCAATCAAGTTGGGGTATAAATACCTCACAGACCTTAACTGAATAACATTTCTAACTTCGAAATAGACAAAGTTCACCTTTCAAATCTTTAACAAACTACGTAACTATCGGATTCTATTTACGAATCCACTTCTTTATTTTAAAACATTGATTATAACTATAGCGTTATAATCCCTTCTTCCTAAATATCTACTTTCAAAATATAACCTTTATTCCTTAATTTAACTAAATAACTAAACCACTAATTTATTAATAAATAATTAAACCTTGATTGAAAACGGAGAGTAATTATTACTTTCCCGAATTCGATAATAATCAAATTCAATGTATAATTCTCTTTTTTGAATAATCTCTATTCGATAACTCCTTTTCGAATAAACTATATTCGATAACTCTTTCTTCGAATAATTTACATTTGATTAACTTTCTACGAATGATTTACATTCGATAAATCTCTTTCAAACAAACTGTATTCGATTAACTCCTTTAATTCTATTCGAATAAACTATTTCGAATAACTCCTTTAATTCTATTCGAATAAAGTATTTCGAATAACTCCTTTGGATTAACTCATTTGGATTAACTCGGTTTGATTAACTCAACTCAATTAACTCAAATTGATTAATTTACTTGATTAATTCAACTTTTTAACTCAACTTATTTAACTCCTATCGAATAACTAATATTCGATTAACTTATATTCGAATAACTATATCTATTTTAACTTAATTTCGAATGGCTAATATTCGATTTAACTCCATTCACTTGACTCTAGATCGCAGCGATCACAATGGTTACGCCTGATTTCCTCAGGAAACATCTGAAATAACTATGTTTGACTAACTCTATCTCAAATAACTACATTCGATCAACTCTAATTGAATAACTAATATTTAGTTCATTCTAATTCGATTAACTCTATCTAATTAACTCTGACCAATTAACTCTAACTGATTAACTTTAACTGATTAACTCTCAGTGATTAACTCTACGTTCCTATTCAGTTTCAATTATTGATGTTGAAATCGATTCTTACTTCTCTATATAAGTCCCGACTTATATATTCTATTTATCCAATGATAAACATTTTATTTAATTTATGAAATATTATTTATAAATTTATCTTCTCAATCTATTGGTCAGAATAGATTCTATTTAAAATCTTTGCTTTAAATCCATATCATGTTGTACCCGTGTGCAAAGCACGGGTCTAAACCTTTCAAATGTAAAATTCTCCTTTTATACTATTTTATTCACTTTTCAAGTATTTCCTTTTATAATCTATTTATTTACCAAATAAACCCTTTTTGATAATTTTATTTATTTTATAAAATATTTCTTTTATATAAAATTCATTGATTTTATAAGTAATTCCTTTTATAATCTAACTATTCCCTTTCCATTCATTTTACACGTATTTCCTCTTTCTATTCTATTTATTTTCAAATAAATATCCCTTTTCAATTCTATTTGTAAATAGTTTACAAATACTTCTTTTTCAATTCTGTCTATTTGATTAACAAATAAATATTCCTTTAAAATCTATTTATTTTATAAATAAATATTTTCTTTTTATAAAAGCTTTTGATTTTATAAATATTTCTTTTTCCATATGACATTGAAAATTTCCTTTTTAACACTCCAGTATTCCTTATGGTATTTAACGTACCATACAACAATGATCAGTATCATTCAAATGTACAAAATCAACAACAGATTTCATATCACATCATATAACACAATATATGAAAAACAGTCAAATAAATGTTGAGGAACACAGTTGGGTCCCTCCGACCTGTTTCCCTGCAACCACAGATGTTAATCAACATAAATAACACGGATGTGGAGTATTCTGATAAACAGAATTTATATTCGATTAATGATTTATATCTATATCATTATCTATATTTTCAATCAACTGACTAGTAGTTCAACCAAACAGCCAACACACAGCAAACAACCATTATTTATAAATTCTAAAAATATTTTATAAAAATATAAACTGGGCAGAGTTAGTGAAATTACCCACCTTGGTCGATTATTGTTAATAACGATAACCATCGCTTGATTCAGACGGACAATTTATTTCACTATAAATTGTAACGAGCTTTGATGGACTTCCAGTCAGTTTCATCGTGTAGTGTTCGTCCATTTGATCCCATCGGATCTGACCGTTCGAAATTCTAATGTCGTATGATTAAGATATTAACGTTACAAGTTTGTACACTATGGAATTTAAATAAAATTTAAACATTTATTCACTAAACGGGCCCTTACTCATTTCAGAAACTATGGCCCATCCCCAAAAGCCATCACACGCTACTCCTTCTTCTCCAGTAACGAAACTGCACAGCTCAATCCCTCCATTACTTCACCGTCGATCAACCTATGCTCCATCATTTCATCATGATTTCCAAAACAGAACACGCCGTTGAATCCCTCTTCAAAATCTCGTTCTCCTCCACATCCTTTGAAACAGCTCGCACCCAACATCCACTTCGTGTTCTTCGACTAGGTGCTTCATGCACAGTAAGAAGATCGAATATTTTACTCATCGTGTACTCCAATCTTTTGCAAACACACACGGTTTTCCTTCGTTATTCCAAAAATAAAATTGAAACAAGCCCGAACTTCATAAATTACAAGCAATTCAGAACCCTTGGTTTCACGGTATTTTTTTCCCAACCTCAGGATCATCATCGCACGCTGTACGAAGGGTACAAAATTGAAGAGAATCTCCTAGGGATCACAGAGATGTTTGTATTGTGATTTGTAGAAATTTGTGGGATTTTATTTTTATTTTACTTTGAATTTTAAAAGAGGATTTTTCAACGTAATGGTGAAAACGATGGCGGCTCAAGAAATTGATCGGAGGAAAAATGAGGGTAGGTTTTAGAAAGTTTAGGGTATTATAAAGGAGAGGTATAATAATTTTTTATTTGATTATTTTATTTGTTTATATTGAATCGTTGCTTTCTTTATCATTTAAAAATCCCTATGATCACACACAATACCCAAAAATTATGAAAATGAACATGCAGCTACAGTTTGACATTGCGGACCCAACGAAACTGGTTTCGTCAAATTCCGACTTCGTTTGCTCACACAGCGTATTCTTAACCATCAAAATATCGACTGTTTTTCACTTTAAAAATCGGTACGGCCACATACTGACTTCAAAAATCATGGAAATTGAAATCTAGCAATAATTTAATATTGCGGATCCAACAAAATTAGTTTCCTCGAATTCTGAGGTCGTTTGCAAAACTGGCTATTTATAAAGCTCTAAAAAACCCTTTTAAATATATAAATATATTTAAAAACACTTAAATTTAATATTTAAAAATAAATATTATCGTATATATTCACAACAGAATATCATACTGCTACACTGGGATTTATAACTCGATATTTCAAATCCAGTGTTACATTGATATTCGATTTATATTTAAAAATCCATTTTAAAATATAAATAAATCATTATAAATTATAAAGGAATTCCATAGCGACTTTTCTGAAATTTGATTTGGACATAACTCAAAATCTACACAATGAAATCCCGATTTTTCTCTTCCACTAGAAAAATATACTTCACCAGCTCCAAACGTTTCTTATTTCATAGAAATCCGATTTAAATCGAATCCTGTACATTCAGTTGAAGTTCAAATCGCCAAATAGCGAACTACCGCGCCATTTCGAGCTCGATTTTAATTATAATATAATTATACGTTCAAACTGTCGTTCAAATAATATATTCGTTATTCTAATTCAATTCTAAACTGAATTAAATATCACCGATAATCCAATTCACACCATTTTATGAATTCCACTATTTCTGACTATTTCAGAAATTAAATATATTATTACGTTATTTATTTTAATTAAATATTCAATATTATTAAATCCTGGTCATTTTAAGTAATCAAACCATTCTTTAAATAATTAAATAGATCATTTATATACCGTAAAAATACGGGTCGTTACATATCTTGAATCATGAATCTATGTTATTCTTGGATCTCAAACTTTATTACCCACGATCTATTTTTATAGATCTAATTCACTTGTGGTTAGTTTATCATATCACCTTTGTGGATCTGAACCTTTATCAAGGATTGTGGTTAATTTAGAACTATCATTATTTGGACAGATAAATCTTTGTATGGATCTATATTATCTTGTTGTGGTTAATTAAAATCTGTCATTAATTGGAATATGAATTTATTCATGCTTCTTATGACACCCTTGTTATGTTAGATCTAGTTTAATTATCACAAGTTCATGGACCAACTCTTATATGTCCAACTTATCACCATGTCGGTATATATACATTTGTTTATGCCAGTTATGTTGGAATAATCACTATTGTCATCTTCCTACCACCTTTCCCTTTTATTTTTTATGGGTAGGCTAATTTTTAGCCTAGGCATGTCACCAAAATTATGTGAATGCGTTAGTTAGGGAACGGGGGAAAATATTAGAATTGGCATAACTTGGTTAATGAAATTGAATATGGACATATAATTTACTTTGTACAAAATTGGGTAAAAAGGGGCATGGAACCTATAACTTACAATGACATAGGTGAGAATTGGATAATAATGAAATACATAGGATTACGATTAGAAATTGTAATTGCACTTATGACACGAGGTTAGTTTGCATTAGTGGTGGAAGTCTGCCCGACCGGCATATCCAGCAACCACTAAGGTTGAACCAAATGTGAGAGGTCTAAGTGCACAAATACGAATCGGCCTAAGACACGAGGTTAGGCCCTACTTGTGGAAGAAGTCTTCCTGGACCCAACCGACATATCCAGCATCCACAAGTTGTACGTCTAATGTAGAAGGTCTGGTCCATTATAACCATAAATGGACGTGGTCATGAATTGAAATACTTAACCTAGTTGAATCATAAACATGAATAGGGGTTAAGTAAACTGGGTTGGACAGTGGGAGGGTTAAGTTAAGTCTATTTGAGTTGGGTGGGTAATATTTTGATATAGGCCCATAAAACTTAACCAATTGGGGGTTATGTATTAAAGACACCTATAGGTAAGCATAACCGGTAGAAAGATTGGGGTTATATAATTAAAGACACCTTTTAGGGTAAATATAACATGTGGAAAACCAAGTGGGGGATACAAGACAAAGGGGAGAGCTTGTATAATATTGTGTGGGACCTGTTTCAGTCAGTAACCAGGGGTAGGTATCAAGCAGAGTACTCCGAACTAGGTCAGAGAAGGGATATGCTTACTGAATTGATTGTAAGAGATCCAAACGTGGAGTTCGGTGTGGGCGGCGCAAACCGACCAGGCCATGTGCGTGCATGGGACGGGCAGATGGGGATATGTCGACCGTGACACCTGTAGATATGGGACAGTGCATATCAGCGGAGGGTTGCCACTTTAGGACGTGGTACATCCCACGGTGGGGCTGACACAGAGTATCTACGCGGATTAGGGAGCCGATCTATTAGGGTAGTAGTTAGGGTACACCTGGACGTATGCTTAAGTCTACCACCTTATAGTGGAAGGGATCATCTCATTCTAGATATACTAGTAGTAGTGCAGATTAATCATTAAGGAAGCGTATACACACTATCCTGTTTATCTTGTCATACCTGCCTTTTATGTAGCTACCTCTCTCTTATCCACTTTATATGCCTGTCATGCTACTTTGATTTATTTACTTACTAAGAGTAACTAGACTCGCTAGACTTTATGTCTGACCCTTTTGTTTCCTCTTCTTTCTTCCGTTCTCCTACCCCCCTCCCCCCGGTTCTCAAGGCAAGAACACTCAGGATTAACCGTGATTATGCTTATATTTGCTAGAGCTGCTTAGATGTAAGGTTCAGGCTCTTATCCTTGTTGCTATGGCTATATTTTGTTTTGGGGAATTTTATTTCTTTTATGTACTCTGATATTTTTGAAGTATAAGATAGTGGCTTTTATGTTGTAGTGGGCTTTTGTATTTCAGACATGTGATGTTTTTGGACCACAGTATTTTATGATGAATAAAGTTTTTATACCTCTGTTATTTTATATGTCTGTTTTGTAATATTTCTGTTCTGTTTACTTATAATGCTTCACGAAACTTAATGATTTCCCTTTGTGAGTGACATTAATGGACGTGGGGTGTCACACTTGGTATCAGAGCTGAAGGTTACCAGATTAGATAAAAGTTTTTGAAAATAATTTTCAAAATGGGTTTTAAAAAAATCATTTTCAGAAAGGAAAGTCTGTATTGAAAAACATTCCCCAAAAAGCTATAAGTGATATCTTTCGATCCTTGTATGAATCTCTTTCCTTTTTTTTCCTTTTTTAGCATGTCTGGGAACCTAATATTCTCGAGTGTGTTACGATACTAGGCTAGTTCTGTAGGTATCTGGAGGCCACGACACATGCCAAAGGCTAAGGAAACGTTCCTTACCCAGCTGCACCCAATGTTCCTCCTCCTCCTCGGCGTGCAAACGACTTCTCTAAGATCTGCAAACACTCCCGTGCTATGGGAGGAAAGCCATTCCATGGAATCGAGACATTCATAGAGGCAAGGAATTGGCTCAAGGAGACCGAGGATTTGTTTGTAATCTTTGAGGTGGAAGATAAAAGGAAAGTTCAGTTGGATACTTGGCTATTGAAGGATAAAGCTTTGTTTTGGTGGGAAGTAACCCAAGCAGGACGTCCAGTGGAAACTTGGGAAAATCATGTAAATGGAGAGGTTCTTAGCGCTCAAACAAGGAAACTTGACTGTTAAAGAGTATGTGAACAAATTCAACCAGTTGGCAAGATTTGGAATGGAATTGGTGGATACTCCATACAAGAAAGCTTTGCGGTTTGTTAAAGGGTTGAATGAACCCCTTCATGGTTTAGCTATGTCCCATATTCCAATGGGGGCAACTTTTGAAAGGCTTGTTGATATGGCCTTGATGCATGAGGAAGATAAGAGAGAAAAGAAGGAGGTTAAAGCTGTGGAAACAACAAAAATAAGAAGACATGACCCAAGAAAGGATAGCAACAATAGCAATAGAAGAAGGGTGGAAAGAATGACAAGGCTAAGGATAAGAGGAAGTTTCACGGTTGTGGAAATGAGGGTCACCTTTTGAAGGACTGCAAAACAAGGAAAAATTCTTGCTTCAATTGCAGAGAGGTCGAACACTTTTCTAGGGAGTTTCCGAAGAAGCAAGGACAAGATCAGACGGCAGGAACTTCTGGAGGGCAGGTGCATGCTTTCGCGATTAGTTCTCCTGACAGAGGTAGAAAAATTTCTATAGAAGGTTCAATTTCTCTTTCCAATCATCTTATTAGAACACTTCTTGATTCTGGCGCTTCACATTCATTTATATCTAGTTCCATGGTTGAATCTCTGCAATTAATTACTAGTATGTTAGTGGATCCCGTAGTTGTCTCAAACCCCATTGGTGGTTCGGCCCATTTATCTATGATTTGTTGGGGTTCGAGAATATCTGTGTTAGGCGTCGAGTTTGAATGCAACGCATATGTGCTCGGTTTTATGGGCTATGATTTGATTCTAGGGATGGATTGGTTAACCACGTATGGTGTTATTCTAGATTTTGAGAAGAGGGTCGTTAGACTTTTGACTTTCCATGGGAGGACCCTCGAGATTTCTTGTGACCCCCAAGGGTCTGTTATGCTTAGTTTCCTAGGGTCTCTAGATGCATCTATAGATGATTTGCAATCTATTCCAGTAGTCCAAGATTACTCTGATGTTTACAAGGAGGTCTGGGATTTATCTCTGTGACGCGAAATCGATTTTTGTATATATTTGGTGGACAATGCAAAGCCAGTTGCATTGCCTGTGCGCCATATAGATCCTAGGGAAAGGAGGGAGCTTAGAAAACAAGTAGGGGAGCTATTTGAAAAAGGGTTTATTAGGCGAATCATATCTTAATGGGGTGCTCTAGTAGTGTTCGCAACTAAGGCGGATGATTCGCTTTGCTTATGTGTGGACTATATAGAATTAAATGAACTCACCAAGAAGAATAGACACCCACATCCGAGGATAGATGACTTGTTTGACCAGCTTGTTGGTGCCTCGGTATTCTCTCAGTTAGACATGGCCACGGGGTTTCATTGATTGAGGGTGGCTGAGGACAGTATAGACAAGACTGCTTTTAGAACTCCAGATGGTTTCTTTGAATGGCTGGTTATGCCTTTTAGGTTGACGAATGCACCCGCCTATTTTATTGATCTTATAGGTAGGGTGTTTCGGGGGTTTCTAAATAAATTTTTCGTAGTCTTTGTTGATGATATTTTGATCTTCTCCAAAAGCGAATAAGAGCATGCCCAGCATTTAAGAGAGGTTTTGAAAACTCTACGTGTGCATTAGCTTAAGGCAAAGTTCTCCAAATGCCATTTTTGGAGAAAAGAGGTGATATTCTTAGGGCATGTAGTCTCCAAAGAAGGGATAGTAGTAGAGCCCACAAAAGTGGTTGTAGTGCAAGATTGGCAAATTCCAAAAAGTGCAACAGAGGTAAGAACTTTCTTGGATTGATAGGTTATTGTAGGAAGTTCATTAAGGACTTCGCAATGATATCAGCTCCTCTCACTAGGCTAACAAAGAAGAACATGACATTTTCATGGGATACAGATTGTGATGTTTCTTTCCAACGTTTGAAGAAGGCTCTGACAATAGCCCCAGTCTTGACCCTGCCTGATGAGAACAAAGTATTTACGGTTTACACTAATGCATGTGGTACAAGGTTTGGTGCGGTTTTGATGCAAGAAGGAAAAGTAGTGTGTTATGGGGGTAGACAGTTGAGAGTTCGTGAAAAGAACTGCCCCACCGATGATTTAGAGTTATCCGCCATAGTATTCGCGTTTAAGACGTGATGTCATTACTTACTTGAGGAGAAGTTCGAATTATATACTGATCATAAATCTCTCAAGTACCTATTCTCGCAGAAGGATCTAAATTTAAGGCAACAAAGATGGATGGAATTCCTAGCTTCTTATGATTTTGAAATTGCTTATACCCCTGGAAAGGGGAATGTGGTGGCCGACGCACTAAGTAGGTAGAAATTGGCCTTAAGTCCTCTGTTTGTGGAAAGGAAGAGCTTGGAGTTTGTATCAACTTTTGACTTTAGACCCTCCATCGAGATTTTGCCTGATTTATTTGCATCGCTAGAAATACAACCAACTCTTATGGATCAGATAGGAGCTTCACAACAAAGTGTCCCACAGATTTTAGACATTATGGATAACCTCAAAAAAGGGGAGACTTCTAATCACCTCAGTAGATATTCCATAGATGAAAAGAAGTGGTTGCGGCGAGATGGAAAGCTTTGTGTTCCTTAAACTGGAAGCTTGATAAAGACAGTCCTAGAGGAAGCCCACCATTCTAAGATGACTATTCATCCAGGCGGTGACAAGATGTCAAGAGACATGAAGCGGGTTTTCTTTTGGGCTGGGATGAAGAGGGACGTGGTGGAGTTTGTTTCTCAATGTTTGGTTTGTCAGTAATTCAAAGCTGAGAAAAAGAATCCCGGTGGCCTATTTCATCCTTTGGAGGTTCCACAGTGGAAGTGGGAGAGCATCTCTATGGATTTCATAGATGGTTTGCCTAGATCGAAGAAAGGCAACACTAGTATTTGGGTTGTGGAGGATCGACCCACTAAGAGCACTCATTTCATTACAGTTAAGAGTAAAAGGACGACATCATGGTTGGCAGTAATTTATGTTCGTGAGATAGTCCATCTTCATGGAGTACCTTCCAGCATCGTAAGCGATCATGACCCCATCTTCACCAATGAATATGGGAGGAGCTTGCAAGAAGCATTAGGTACACAGTTGTGCTTGATAACCTCTTATCATCCTCAGAACGATGGGAAGACAGAGAGGGTAAACAGAGTTCTAGAGGATCTTTTAAGGCTATGTATCCTTGACTTCGGAGGGACTTGGGAAGAGCATCTTCCTTTTAGTAGAGTTCGCCTACAACAACAGTTACAAAGCTAACATCGGCATGGCACCCTTCGAAGCATTGTACCGGCAACCCTGTAGATCACCAACTCGTTGGTGGGAATCTATATAAAGATTATTACTTGGACCAGATATGGTTAGAGATACGTCTGAGAAGGTTGACCTTATTCGACGGTGGATGAAGACAACTCAAGATAGGCAGAAGTCCTATGCGGACAAGAGGAGGACTGACATCGAATTTGAAGTGGGAGACTTAGTTTTTATTAAAGTATCTCCTCTGAGGAATGTAGTTCGCCTCGGATCGGTAGGAAAGTTGGCACCCAGATTTGTAGGACTATTTCCCATAACCGAAAGGATTGGACAAATGTCCTATAGAGTAAAGCTCCCAAAAAATCTATTTGGCGTTCATGATGTTTTCCACGTTTCTCATCTGCGGAAGTGTTTGCATGACATCGCGGAAGTTGTTGAGCTAAGTATATTGGAAGAAGTAGAAGTGAAACGGGAGGCGACAGTCAGACGAGTCCCTACCCGTATTCTTGGATCAGAAGTTAAGAAGTTACGCAATAAAGAGATCAAGCTAATAAAGTTCAATGGGGAGATAGCTCATAGAATGCGACTTGGAGACCGAAGACAAGATTCATGCTTCGTACCCTTTCCTTTTCGAGGGTATGTTCTCAACTCCTTTTTCCAAATTTTTATCTATGCTTCTTTCTATCAATTGAGTATGTCCGATCGATAGTATTCCCGACCTTTAGATAGGAATCCTATGGGTGTAAACATATGTTTAAGACGTGCTATGTTTGATGGATGCAAGTGTTTCCAGTGGTTTCCTGTGGATGCATATACACACACTTAGGCACTAGATCGGCTCAATCACTCTCATACTGCATATGGATGTGTGTGCATCGTTCTTTTCTTTTAACGAGTGAAAATGGATGTGTTAGCATATGGATATTGCATTTGGACGAATGAGAGCGCACACATATAGAACTTACAAGTTATAATAAGATTGTTTGCATACATATTGGATTTATGGAACTAACGTACATTGCGTTGAGGAGGTCGACTGAATCAGTAGACCGCCTGATCTTTGTATTAGTATAGGGACATATAAACACACCTTAGCATATGTTCACATAAGCATTAGAAATCTTTTAGGACATTGGATGCCTGTGATTGATGGATTAGTAGATGGGTGATGGATGGTAGGATATACATTCTTCTCAACTTGGAGATTTCCGAAACGAAATTCTTTAAGTAGGGGGAATGTAACACCCTGTAATAATGTCTAAATCAAGTACATATCAATCTAGTAGAATGCTTTCATCTCACGCTCTACATATATTATATACAATCAAACACCGCGGGCGCTTATTGGGTAATGGATTTCCAACTATGACAAGGTATGGAACCACCTTCCGATCAGTGTACTCTAGAAGCGATACACTGGAGTTTAACAAGAACATCTTGTAACTCGGCCAAACATGACCGGCCATTCATTTCGCTTAAATGTTCCGAATATATTACCACCTTATGGTTAGTATACCAACATAACCATTCCCGAGAGATATAGAAGTGAAAGGAGCCCATGGGTGCGACCCACTTAGCCATGCAGCCTGCCCGATTTCTGTCATTTCCCAGTTGATGAGGCTTGAGGTCATAATGTATCTTTTTAAAGATCACTCTTTTAATTACTTTGAATGCCACATCGTCATACCCATCAAATCACAAATTGATTTCCCTAAAAATACCATGGGTATAAGCTAAGAGAAACGAATTCCTCCGCCACCAACGTAAATACGTTTGAAACGATCAACTTATGCGATCTACCAGATATACTCTGTCAGACATTCGTCCATTCAAGTTGTCCAGGGACTGGATGACCCGAAGGCACTATTCTGTAAATCCATCATAGGCAATTTCTACCTAGGATTTACTGAACAGCCCTTGCATAACTCCGTCTTCAATTATCTTCATCATATTTGATTCGCAACGCTAATGCCATACGGAGTGGTTTTTAGATAATATATCTAATCCCGGTCTCTCCGTATTGACAACGGAAATGGTCAAAATCTTTGATAGTCGACGATTTAACTATCAAAGGAAAACATGTGTACAAACAACAGTCGTATTCCCAAATGGAAATATAAACGAATAATCATCATTTCATTTCCCAATTTCCCATTTATCATTTCCATATATTCATAAATTCCTTATTTTCTAAAATTAGATAATATACGTTATTAACTTGGGAAAATGTTTCCATTTCTGATTCACGCATCAATATCTTCCCACCTCTTTAAGTCTCTAACTATAAACTAGTAAGAGAACAACTTACCAAGCATAAACCTCGAAGGCCGAAACCAAAATCAGATCGATACCCAGAAAGCCATTCAACTCAACTAATTTCCAGTTAGTCTCTAATTTCAGTAATTCCATTTAAATTCCTAATTCAACCCCAAATTCCTTTATAATATTTTATTTGCAAAATATTTACTTTAAATCAATATCAAGTTACACCCATATGTGAAGCACGGGTCTAAACTTTCCTAATGTAAAATTCTCTTTTATATAATTCTATTCATTTTATATAAATATTTCATATAATTCTATTCATTCTATATAAATTTTTTATATAATTTTATTCATTTTATATAAGTCCTTTATATAATTTGATTCATTTTATATAAATATTTCATTTTCAATATTCACTTTGAAAATTTCCTTTTCACATTCCAGTATTTCATATGGTATTTAAAATACCAAATAACATGAGCAACGTCATCATAATCAATCACAGATTATATATCACATCACATATCACAATATATGAAAATAAACAGTATTATAAATATTGAGGAATCCAGTTGGATCCCTCCAACCTATTTTCCTGCATCCACAGATGTTAAACACATAAATAACATTGATTTCATTTCAATATGGAATATTCTGATCAACATAATCAATATTTGATTAACGATATATATATATTTGTATATATATATATATATATATATATATATATCACTAGATCTATAATTTCGACCAATAAATTAACAAATCATCCAAACCATCAACACATAGTAATCAACCATAATTTATCAGTTATAAAAATACGTTATAAAAATATAACCGTTCAGAGCTAGTGAGTTTCACTCACATTTGATGATCATCGTTAAATAACGATGATTGTCGGTTGATTCAGACAGACAATTTATTTCGCCTTAAATTGAGACGAGCTCCAATTCACTCTCAGTCCATTCCATGTTGTAGTATATGTCCCTACGATCCTAACGGATCTTTTTTCGCTGATTTCCGATCACGTATGAAAAAGATATTACTTAGATAAGTTAACACCTTTCTAAATAAAAATAAAACTTAAATCTATTTTCAAATTTGGGCTTTACACCTTGATACGGCCCATATCCCATCCAACCCGCTTTAAATCCTTCTTCCCGAAAACCACTTCCTCCAGTAAACACCACAACGCAATAAAACATGGCCATTTCCGATTTTAACTTCCCACTTATCTCTATCTTCGATTATCCCTTCCAAAATCTGAAATCACCATTGAACTCCTCCTTCCTGCCCCTCCCTCTTCCACCTACACTCAACACACTCACATGCCCCTTTTCGAACGCGACTTCAACGCCAGGCACCACCGTGCACAGTAGACATCGAAAATTATTGACCCCACATCGAACCAAAAACTCACACGATGTTCAAAATAACCTCACGAGTTTGAATATGCTAATGAAAAATCGAATCAATCCTTGGAAACTCCAAGAATCTTAACCCTAAACTCACGGTGCAAAAACCAATCGACGGAAAATTGATGTTGAGTTCCACAAAATAACTACTGCTTTGAAGAGCATCTCATTAGGAATCCAAAAATGTATATATATTGATTTTAGGATTTTTATTCGGTTTTATTTGAATTTTTGAGGACCCAACTATTTTACTAGAACAAAGAAAATAACGGCGGATTATTTGGTTGACCAGAGAAGGAACAAAATTAGGTTTAAGGGTAAAGGATAGTGAGGGTATTTATAGAGAAATTTAAATATTTTTATATTTATTATTATATTGATTTTTATTATAACGCTGATTGTAATTGTCCTTTAAAATTCCTATGATCACACATGATATTCAAAAATCACAAAAATGGACATGCACCATCTGTTCGACAATACGGACCTAACGAAACCGGTTTCGTCGAATTCCAACTTCGTTTGCACACACAGCGTATTTTTAACCATCAAAATACTGACTATTTTTCACATTAAAAATCCATACGGCCACACGTTTACTCCAAAAATCATGAAAATTGAAATTAACAATAATTTAATATTCCGGATCCAACAAAATTAGTTTCATCGAAAACGGAGATCGTTTGCAAAACTGGTTATTTTTAAAGCTCTAAATAAACCCTTTTAAATATTAATATATTTAAAAATAATTAAATTTAATATTTGTAAATAAATATTATCGTATATATTCACAATAGAATATCATACAGCTCCAGTTGGATTTATAACTCGATATTCAATTTATATTGAAAAATTCATTTATAATATAAATAAATCGTTATTAATTTATAAAGGAATTCCATAGCGACTTTTTGAAAATTTGATTTGGACATAAATCAAAATCTACATGACGTAATCCCAATCTTTCTCTTCCATTAGAAAATTATACTTCACCAGCTCTGAACGTTTCTTGTTTCACAGAAATCCGGTTTAAAACGAATTATGCATATTCGTTTAAAGTTCGAATCGCCAAATTACGAACTGCTGCGTCATTTCAAGCTCGATTATAATTATAATATAATTATACATTCAAACTTAGTTTAAATAATATATTTGTTATTCAAATTCAATTCCAAACTGAATTATAAATTTTAAATTTTAAATTGCCCAATTCACACAATACTGTGAATTCTGTTATTTCCGATTATTTTGGAATTAAATATGTTACTCAATTATTTATTTTAATTAAATAAATTTAATTATTTAAATTCTACTCGTTTTAAATTACCAAACCAATATTCAAGTAATTAAATAAATTAATTATTATACCGTAAAAATACGGGACATTACATTCTTCCCCCTTAAAATAATTTCGTCCTCGAAATTGCTAAGGTAGAAAACAAACCCTATTAACTGGGTTAAAAATTATCTGTTTACTTCTAAATTTCATTTTCAACTGAACGAATAAATTTCAATTAAATATTTATTCATTCCTACTAACGAAAATTTTCAAAAATCTTGAAAAAAATTTAACAACTTAACTTTTCGAAAAATTTCGCCAGCACCTCCTTTGTACTGGTCAATAGCTCAAACTCCAACTCGCCTCTGTAGGCCTTCTTCAACCCAAAAGAAAATCAAACAGCCAAGCAGCTTGCCAATTCGGCTCATCAAAATTTCAAACCCATATATAATATAAACCGGTACCTTTTTATCGGGCATATCAATATATCCTTTCCATGTGTTACCAATTCTGCATATACCAATGTCATTCCAATCATTCGGTTATACCCAAGCCAAATTCTGTTCTTAACTCAGATTCCATTTTGCTATTTGAACTCTTAACTTACCAGTCAAATTACATTTCAGATTGTCTCTAATCCAATCTAATTCGATATTTTCTATCTCAATTCATTTTCCACTTAACTGATTTCAATTTCTATTTGCTTTTACAAACTCTAATTTAATTTGTTTTTAATTCAAACAATCTTCCCGAGGGAATTTCAAACAGTTTAGCTTTTCTAAAACCAGATATTCCTTTTTAGGATTTGAAACAACTTTCTTTCCACAAAACAATTCAAAAACAATCTGTCTGGTAGTAATCTCTCACTTACAACTCGAAAATGAACACTAATGATGTGGCCAGCATCATCAGGGTTATTTTCCAGCTATCGAAGTGAGTTCAATACTATAATAATTTCAAAACTCATATTTCAACATTTCCATTTTGAAATCATTTTAAAAATATCATTCACAATGCTTGTAAACAATTTAAAATCCCCCAGGATTTTAAAATTCTCATATATTTAATCCAATTCCATTTACAAACATTTTTCATGTTTTTGGAATTTTAATTCCAATTCTGATTTAATTTCAGATTTAATTCATCTGATTTAATATATTACACTTATATGAATTCTAATTGGTTATTTATATAATAGTCTCAATTATCATCTTATCTGATTATAACAACAACCAATATATCCAATATATTATAATAATTCCAATATAAATCCTTTATATCAAAATATACTTTGAGTAAAATTATTTCATTTACCCTCTTTTCAAAACATACCATGTCGGTTCATCGTATTGGAGTGTTTATAAACCCCTACCGATACAGTGGATCAAACTGATCGACCAGATCTCATAAACAACTTAGTCAATAAATCTCCACAATATAAATTATTTTTATATAAAATAACAAGTACGCTCACTCGTATACATACACTCAACTCAATCTAGGGCATTACTAACCCTATATCTATAGAGTTATGCCACAGAGCCAATGTAAATCACTTAACCTTCAGCTACTATACCACTGTAATGACCCAGGGTTTTCGCGATCCTGGTTATCAACATAAACTCGATGTCGACTACCCAAACATCCGAAAAACACCGGATAGTCCATGAAAGAATTTAGAGGGTGAGAATAGATAAGATAGAAAATTAGAATAAAAGAAGAAGGAGAACATACAACATCAGAGTAAACACGAATCTCACAGTGGAACGAACAATATATAATAGATACATAATTTTGAAATAAAACTAGTATATGTATACAGTAACATTATCAGAGTACAAAACTTACAACACAGCGGAAATAACAATAGCTATATAATCCTGAAGCCTCCTGCTCCAAGCTCTCCAAGTATATCTGTAACATCCCAACTACTTGACTGCCCGTACAAAATTGGGCACCCAAGAGTTTAGGGAAAACAAAACAAAATAAACTCTAGGTCAGTCATGTGACTAGTGCGAGTAAACTCCAATCATTTGTTTAACTTTTAAAATCCTTTCTAAACAAATGATAATCGTAAGACCGATCCACACATAAACACGGATGGTTTTTACCTTACGATAACCCAAAACATTTCTTTTAAAATGCATACTCTTCTGATATTATAATAATGTCTATATCAAGTACATATCAATCTAGTAGAACGCTTTCATCTCACGCTCTTCATATATTATATACAATCTAACACAGCAGGCGCTTATTGGGTAATGGATTTCCAACTATGACAAGGTATGGAACCACCTTCCGATTAGTGTACTCTAGAAGCGATACACTGGAGTTCAACAAGAACATCTTGTAACTCGGCCACACCTGACCGGCCATTCATTTCGCTTAAATGTTCCGAATATATTATCACCTTATGGTTGGTATACCAACATAAACGTTCGCGGCAGATACCAAAGCGAAAGGAGTAACAAATATTAATATTCTCTAGATGGTGACAATATACCCTACTTGGGTGCGACCCACTTAGCCATGCTGCCTGCTCGATTTCTGTCATTTCCTAGTTGATGAGGCTTGAGGTCATAACGTATCTTTTTAAAGATCACTCTTTTAATTACTTTGAATGCCACATTGTCATACCGTAAAATCACAAATTGATTTCCACAAAAATACCATAGGTATAAGCTAAGAGAAACGAATTCCCCGCCACCAACGTAAATAAGTTTGAAACGATCAACTTATACGATCTACCAAATATACTATGTCGGACATTCGTCCATTCAAGTTGTCCTGGGACTGGACGACCAGAAGGCACTATTCTTTACTCCATCTTAGGCAATTTCTACCTAGGATTTACTGAACAGCCCTTGCATAACTCTGTCTTCAATTATCTTCATCATATTTGATTCGCAATGCCAATGCCATATGGAGTGGTTTTCAGATAATATATCTAATCTCGGTCTCTCCGTATTGACAACTGAAATGGTCAAAATCTCTGATAGTCAGTGATTAAACTATCAAAGGAAAACATATGTATAAACAACGGTTGTATTCCCAAATGGAAATCTTACCTAGCAATCATCATTTCATTTCCCAATTTCCCATTTATCGTTTCCATATATTCATAAATTCCTTATTTTCAAAAATTAGAAAATATATGTTATTAACTTTGGAAAACGTTTCCATTTCTTATTCACGCATTGATATCTTCCCACCTCTATCAGTCTCTAACTGTAAACTAGTAAGAGAACAACTTCTTAAGCATAAATCCCGAAGGCTGAAACCAACATCAGATCGATACCCAGAAAGCCATTCAACTCAACTAATTTCCAGTCAATTCCTAATTTTAGTAATTCCATTTAAATTCCTAATTCAACCTCAAATTCCTTTATAATATTTTATTTGCAGAATATTTACTTTAAATCAATATCATGTTACACCCATGTGCGAAGCACGGGTCTAAACCTTCCTGATGTAAATTTCTCTTTTATATAATTCTATTCATTTTATATAAATATTTCTATATAATTCTATTCATTCTATATAAATCCTTTTATATAATTTTATTCATTTTATATAAATCCTTTATATAATTCTATTCATTTTATATAAATATTTCATTTTCAGTATTCACTTTGAAAATTTCCTTTTTACATTCCAGTATTTCATATGGTATTTAAAATACCAAATAATATGACCAGCGTCATCATAATCAATGACAGATTATATATCACATCACATATCACAATATATGAAAACAAATAGTTCTATAAATATTGAGGAATCCAGTTGGATCCCTCCAACCTGTTTTCCCTACATCCACAGAAGTTAAACACATAAATAACATCAATTTCATTTCAATATGAAATATTATAATCAACAGAATCAATATTTGATTAACGATATATATATTTGTATATATATCACTAAATCTATAATTTCGACCAATCAATTAACAAATCATCCAGACCATCAACACACAGTAATAAACCATCATTTATCAGTTCTAAAAATAAGTTACAAAAATATAACTGTTCAGAGTTAGTGAGTTTTGGACGATCATCGTTAAATAACGATAATTGTCAGTTGATTCAGACAGATAATTTATTTCGCCTTAAATTGAGACGAGCTCCAATTCACTCCCAGTCTATTTCATGTTGTAGTGTCCGTCCCTACGATCCTAACGGATCTTGTTTCGCTGAATTCCAATCATGTATGACAAAGATATTACTTATAAAAGTTAACACCTTTTTAAATAAAAACAAAACTTAATTCTATTTTCAAATTTGGGCTTTACCCCTTGATCCGGCCCACATCCCATCCAACCCGCTTAACATCCTTCTTCGCGAAAACCACTTCCTCCAGTAAATACCACAATGCAATAAAACATGGCCATTTCTGATTTTAACTTCCCACTTATCTCCATCTTCGATTAGTCGTTCCAACATCTGAAATCACCATTGAACTCCTCCTTCCGGCCTCTCCCTCCTCCACCTACACTCAACCCACTCGCATGCTCCTCTTCGAATGTGACTTCAACGCCAGGCGACACCGTGTATAGTAGACATTGAACATTATTGACCCCACATTGAACCAAAAACTCACACGATGTTCAAAATAACCTCGCGAGTTCGAATATGCTAACGAACTCGAATCAATCCTTGGAAACTCCAAGAATCCTAACCCTGAACTCACTGTGCAAAACCCAATCAACGGAATATTGATGTCGAGTTCCATAAAATAAATACTGCTTTGAAGAGCATCTCATTGTGAATCCAAAATTGTATATATATTGATTTTAGGATTTTTATTCGGTTCTATTTGAATTTTTGAGGACCCAACTATTTTACTTGAACAAAGAAAATAATGGCGGATTATTTGGTTGACCAAAGAAAGAACAAAATTAGGTTTAAGGGTAAAGGATAGTGAGGGTATTTATAGAGAAATTTAAATATTTTTATATTTATTATTATACTGATTTTTATTATAACGCTGATTGTAATTGTCCTTTAAAATTCCTATGATCACACATGATATTAAAAAATCACAAAAATGGACATGCACCATCTGCTCGACAATACGGATCCAGCGAAACTGGTTTCGTCGAATTGCGACTTCGTTTGCTCACACAGCGTATTTTTAACCGTCAAAATACTGATTGTTTTTCACATTAAAAATCCGTACGGCCACACACTGACTCCAAAAATCATGAAAATTTAAATCTAACAATAATTTAATATTCCGGATCCAACAAAATTAGTTTCATCGAAAACGGAGATTGCTTGCAAAACTGGCTATTTTTAAAGCCTTAAATAAACCCTTTTAAATATTAATATATTTAAAAATAATTAAATTTAATATTTATAAATAAATATTATTGTATATATTCACAATAGAATATCATACAACTCCAACTGGATTTATAACTCGATATTCAAATCCCGGTTGAATCGATATTCAATTTATATTGAAAAATTCATTTATAATATAAATAAATCATTATAAATTTATAAAGGAATTCCATAGCGACTTTTCGAAAATTTGATTTGGACATAAATCAAAATCTACACGATGAAATACTGATCTTTCTCTTCCATTAGAAAAGTATACTTCACCAGCTCCGAACGTTTCTTGTTTCACAGAAATCTGGTTTAAAACGGATTCTGTATATTCATTTAAAGTTCAAATCGCCAAATTACGAACTGCCGCACCATTTCAAGCTCGATTATATTTATAGTATAATTATACGTCCAAACTTCGTTTAAATAATATATTCGTTATTCAAATTCAATTCCAAACTGAATTATATATTTTAAATTGCCCAATTCACACAATATTGTGAATTCTGTTATTTCCGATTATTTTGGAAATAAATATATTACTCAATTATTTATTTTAATTAGATAAATCTAATTATTTAAATTCTATTCATTTTAAATTACCATACCAATATTCAAATAATTAAATAAATTAATTATTATACCGTAAAAATATGGCACATTATAGATAAGTTGTTCTATAAATAGCTCAATGAAGAAAGGTGAGCAGGACAAGGAAAGGAGGTGAACTTGGTAGGATTTTTGTAAGAAAAAATATCTTCAAAAATTCTTTTTGCTTTGAAAATCTATTTTTTTCTTTGGAAAAGTACATTGATTAAAAAAATTGGTAATCCTATAGCCTAGCTCTAATACCAAATGAAGCACCCCGCACCCTTTAGTATTTTCTAAACAGGTCATAGCAAGGAATGTGGAGTGTTGTAGGTACAAAGAAAGTAATCGTAGAGACTAAGATTCAAAAGACTTAAAACAAAAACAACGGAAACATTAAATTTTCAATAACTTATTATCCCAAACCTTATGTTACAATATAGTTTTTGATATAAAACATGTATCTTAAATAATCCCTGCTCAAATCAGAATATTAAATAAAAACAGCTCCCCTCTCAAGTACGAATTCGAACCATGACAAATAAGTCATCGTAAAATGGAATTTAGTACACCTAGTTGAAACAAAATAAGATCTATGACATTAATCCTCCCAAGCTACTAATACAAATCAATCTCTAATACAAATCAATCTCTGCCCTGTGAGCCTATTGGGGAAAAGAAAGAGGAGTGGATCAGAAATAAAGTCTAGTGGATGATGTAATTACTAGCATGATTGAGTAATGTAGAAAAATATGCTTGATAACGGTTCTAGTGTTAGATAGGGTAAGTGTTCGTGCACACTATGGTGAGTAAACATACTATAAAGACATACAAGGAAATATACTTGAACTATACAAGTAAAGATTTATTTGATTGTTTACACCTTTTCAATTATCGAACTAAATAAACATGATTAGGATAATCGTTTAATACTACCAATCGTTCGGCTTTATCCTACCAATCTACCATCTTATATGGCAAATATGTCACTATGGATATAAAGCTTTATTTGACCCGACAATCCCTCAGTAAAGACATAATCAATCGTTTTTGGATGTAGTAGCAACTTATTTTCCCTTGTCAATGCCAGCGCTTGCTCAGACGTTGCCTGAACACACACATACACGTCGCTACTATATTAATCCCTTATTTATTCAAATCAGCATAAGCACGCCCAGCCTTCACTGCCAACTTTTGTGAGACCATCAGTGACAAACTTGAAAGTGAATGATGCTAGTACAGAACTTGGCAAAAAAATATTCTAATTTGTGCCATTACCCAGTCTTCCTTGATCCGAGTCTTATTTATTTGTCACTTATTTCCTTAATTAGCCATTTTCTGCTGGAAGGGACCATAATTACATGCTTATTAAACTTAACTCTAGGTCTAAGTTAATAATAATAATAATAAGACTTTTCATTATTCCTTCAATTATATCCCTCATGTTATAATTCTACTTGCAGATATGTCCAGTCTATCAATTATGATTTAGTTATGTGTTCATACAATTATCACAATCTCATTCTTGAAAATATGTTTAATCTTTTCCAATTATAACCCATGTTATCATTTTATTGAAAATCAATACTAATTTGGCTATTTTAATATAATTTCTTTTTAATTATAAATCTATAATGTATGCATACTTTTTCTGTAAATTTACTCCTTTTTCTCCTGATCTATGTTCGCACAACTATTACTTTAATTCTATTTCCCACGTGCAAAATAAAAGGATTAAATCAGTCATAAATAAATTAACATTTGCAGATCTAGGCCATTTTTGGTGATAAACCTAAAGTAAGTACAAAAATTGTAAAATAACCGATATGAGAGACGAAAACTGAAAGACTATCTTACATAACTTGAATAAAAAAGAAAAATATAAGAAGGTACTGGAAAATACTTATAGAAAATAAATTACAGAACACTAACTTATAGGAAACTATTAAAAAACTCTAAGAAAACTCTAAGAAAAATCACAGAAAAATCTATAACTATTGTAAACCCTGTTTTCTTAAATTACCAAAAGTCTGTATAATTACACACACACACACACACCCATAATCCTAAGCTTTCCTCCGTGGCCTCTGTAGATCCATCACTAATAATATTATACAAATATTTTATTCTATATACTCTTTCCCCATAGAAATTAAGGTCAGGTTTGTCTAAAAAGAGGGAACCCATAGGAGAAAGATTGTGTTATGAGAAATTAGCTAGCCCTAGGGATTTATTTATATTATAGCCTAGGGATTTTAGGCCTCTAGATTTCTAAAAAAATCAAGGCCAACTACATCACTCAACCAATCAGAATGCTCCACCTAGTCTTAAATTACGAAAACAACCAACAGAAACAAGCCACTAATAAAAAATATGTGTTCGTTGTAACCTAGACACAAGTTGCACCAAGGAAACTATGTTGGTCAACCTAACCCAAACGTGAGTTGAATCATAGGACAACATAATGGTCAACCCCACTATTTTTTTTAGTTTCTAATTTATTTGCTTAACTTTTTTCGCTTATCTCTTTCCCATATGAACTCGGATTCTAACAAGCTTTATATGAAAATTGATCAGAAATTGCAACTAACATAGTGGAAAAGATTCCATAGCAAAATTCAGATGCTTAAAAAAAAAAATCTCTTTTTAACTTCTTTCTATATTTACAGTTAATCCTTTTCTAATAAATTTGTAACTATTCTCCTTTATTAATATTATTTAACTTCTAATGAATTCCATTAATCCCTGACTTAATTCTTGTTTTAATATATGCATTACTCTTACAAATTTAAACGTGCATGTTAACATTTATGAATTAATTCTTTTATTAGCTTTTAATATTATGGTTGTAACATTAGTCATTAATTCCTTCATTTACTCTTTTATAGCGTTACTATGAATGTTTCCCTTAATTTTATTTATTACCTTATAACGTTATATTTTCATATCATTAAATTTATTTATTCAAATTTATTGATTAATTATTCTTAAATTTATGGTACTTACATGCCTTATAAGTCATGAGGTAAATTTGAACTTATAAGCATGATATTAACCATTTCTACTAAGGTTCTATTTTTCCTTTCAGCAACACCATTTTATTGTGGTGCATAAGGGCTTTGCATTGGTAACCTAAACCATGTTGTCTACAATACAAGGTGTATTCATTTAAGAAATATTCACCACCTTGATCTGATTGTAACACTTTTATTTTAACTCCTAATTGTGTTCCAACTTTAGCTTTATAAATTTCAAATTTATCAAAGGCTTTATCTTTAGTTTTCATTAGATACACATAAGCATATCTACTATAACCATCAATAAATGCGACATAGTATTGACTACCACCGTAAATGATATGACTTTTTAAGTCATCTGCATCACTATATACAAAATCAAGCAAACTGGTTTTCCTTTCTGCAAATTTAAAAAAATTCGAGGTATTTTAGCTTGAATACGTATTTCACATTTAGAGATAGAGTAAAAATCACAATAAAAAAATAACCCTAATTTATGCATATTTTTAATGGAATTATAATTAACATGTCCTAATTTATCATGTCATAAACAAACAGAATCAACAATATTATTAGAAAATTTCTTTATTAAATTCATCTTATTCATGATGTTATACGAGTATCCATGACCAATGAATTTTCCTTTCTTGGACAATGCTAACTTATTAAACTCGCACGCCATCCTGAATCCTCCTTTTTCAAGAAGGTATCCATAAACAAGATTCTTATATATATATATATATATATATATATATATATATATATATATATATATATATATATATTACATAAAATATATTGACTAGTGTAAGAACATTCCTAGAGGTGAATGGAGGTTCTTTATTGCCTTCTCCCATAACTTTTCTTGAAACCATATTTGCTCCAGTAACATTCTAGGCTTCTCCTTTTTTCCTTCATAAATCTTAAACAGACTATGATCTTTGCAAATGGAATGGTTGCTCCAATTTCAAGCCTCTAATCATTATCTATGCCACTATCGCCACAAGCGAGTCTTCGACCACATTTAACTTTTGTTGTTTCTTCCGCAGTCGACAGTCTAGGGCATCGTGGTTGGGATGTTACAATAATAACAAGCTCCTTTATTTTTGTTTTTCTTGGGATGATTTTTTTCTTAAACTGTATCTTATTCTTAGGCTCATACTTTTTAGTTATTAAAACATTACATGCCTTAGTATGGGACTTGGTTTGGGGATCATCAACTAGTACTCCTTTACGAGAGTCCTCTATATGAAGATGATGCTACAAAACATTAAACTATTATTGCGTGCTTCAAGTTTTTCTATGATCATTTGAAGAATTAAGGAGTCTTGAAATTATAACTCCAATAATAAAAGATACAAATAGGCATATTTTAGCATCTTTAAGTCGATCCACCAACATTATGGTTTTCCTTACTTGTCCTATTATGGACTTATTGGCAGCCATTATGAAATCCATAAAATTGTAAATAAGAAATTTCTTGTTACTTGCCTCAGATATGCGATATTTGTTTTCAAGTGCAGTCAAAAGTAACTTCATAGTTTCCAATGTCCCATATGTGTTGTAAACAGGAGTAGACAGTACATTCAGAATGTGCCTTCTAAACAGAAAATCATCATCTTTATGCTTTGTACGTTTTATATTTAGAGCAACAACATCTTTTCCAGTTTCCTCTGGTATAATATTTTCAAGACATATTCCAAAATATAGAACAATTTGATGGTGATTAGAAAGAATTTCATCATCTCTTGCAAGCAGGTAAAATTATCTCCATTAAAATGCTCTAGTCTAGTTAGGTGTTGATTCACGACTTTTAGGATGCTCAAACCTTCTGTGGTTGAAAGTATTAACCGAAATTTTATTGGACAATTTTGTGGTTCACGACAAGGAAGATGATGATGATGTTATACTTTTGACTTCATGGATCTAGTGTACAAATTCTTTTAGGCAATAGTTCAAATCACTAGGTACAAATAGGTTATTGAACAACGGACCTCAGGATTCAATAACGCCTTAGAATAATGTAAAAAAATTTAAGATTTGTGTGACCTTGATGTAACGAAGAACACTTTATTTTTGTTTCTAATGATGTAAAATTCAGGTAAATTAGAGTGGAGAAAAGGAAGAGATTTACAACCTTTTTGTGTTTGTAACATCTTGACGACATCACAAAATTAGATTGAGATGATTCTGGCGTTGCAAATCTTTAAAGAAGAAGAAGATAAGGATAATTAATGTTATGCAATAGCTTTGGATATTGCCTATTTATAGCATTGGAGAGGTATCAAAACCATTACTAACATATGTGCCCGTTCATTCAAACCATCATCAACTATCATCTTTCCAATGGTCAATAACTGTTGCAAAGGATACGTCTTCCTGCCTTATTTTAAATTTGAAACCTGGATCCATAACAAGCTAAAATCAGTCAGTTACTGCTTATACATTTTATCCAAAATTATGTCACTGGATCCGTACTCGAAACAGTAATGTCTTCTCGCCTTGTTTTAAAAATCTAGGTCCAAAATAGGTTCAAATCAACCTGTTACTACTTATAGCTTTTATCCAAAAATTATGTCATTGGATTCATACCCAAAACCTGGGTGTCTTTATGCCTTATTTCAAATTCAAAATATAGTTCCATATTGAGTTGAAATCAACCAGTTACTACTTATAGTTTTTATCCAATAAATTATGTCATTTGACCCAAAACCGACCCGGTTCGATTGGTCGGATGGTGATGCTCGTCCGTATGGTGGTTATGCATGACTTCCCTCCTCATAATAAAGAAAACATTTTGATGTCCAAAGGGCCTAACCTTCTCGTGAGAAAACTATATTTTAAAAAAAATAGTTCTCTATTTCTCGAGATATCGAATCATACTTCTTGTCATCAGCTCTATTCTTCTCTCTTTAAAAAATAAAATAAGTGGAGGAAACATTAAAAATATCCAACATAATCAACATTAAAGATCAAGAGCAGATTTTTTCATTAGTGTGCTCCCTGCATAGAAAGGTTTGTACTATAATGATATGAGTAAATTTTTCTCCATATTCCATTTGCTTGTTGAAAAGTAGTTGATGAACTGATCAAAGTCACAATGTTGCATATCGAGCGGCATGAAACATTCTGTTGTTTGAATCTGTCCATTGTAATAATCTTTGTACTTTAAGCAAGTTTGGAAAACAATCATGATTTGAGACTTGGTTAATATTGTTGTGATTTCCACTAAGGATTGTATCATGTTCACTATTTTAGGGATCTTGTTCTTTTTTGAAAGATGTTGACTTGTGAGTAGTATTGTATGTGTTGTAAGTCTTGTGACCAAAGTAGTGTGCGGTTCTTTTGTTTTCTTTAGTATAATATTTGTTCGTTTTTCTTTATTGTGGTTTTAGTTGTTTCTTATGTGAAATATTTAGTCTAGCTAATTGTGTAAAACAAGCACTATCACCCAACTTATTGCCTAGATTATAAGTGAAGAAACAAATTAGTGGTCTATCCCTTTAGTCCTTTAAAAGCTTTCTAATTCCTATCATCCTAATTAGGTTAATACAATGTAGTACTTTGTATTCGCGGTTAGATCTTTTTGTTTCTCTTAGTATCAATGTTTAACAAATATTATTTAACTATAAATGGGTAGTTGAGATAGAAAGGTTATTAGGATGCTCAAAAGTAGGGATGCCATAGAATGTGACTATACTTATACGTATATGTATAAACTATGTAATTAGGGTCGTGTCATATTCAAATACATGATATAAATAATGGCATGGTAAATCATGTCATATATTTATTGCTTGTTCAACCATGGCCATTAGTTACACGTGCATCCATCAGAGGTTGTATTGTATGTGCCATTCATATGAATGTCTTCATCTTTCATGATCCAAATGTTGTGTTTCGACTCATTCATCGTGGTTACTACATAGGAGTAACTAACGTCAGATAAACATATGATACGGTTAATTAAAAATTGATAATGTCTCTGATAATTTTAAGTTGTGGAGAAATGAAAAGATAGAAAATATTTGTATTATTGACAGTAGAAAGAATGATACAAAATGAAATAATTAAGACACTACAGAAACAATATTTATACAAAAAAAAGAGGTGGGTCATCTTTTGTGATACGGCCTTCGGTGTTTTGTTATGGTGGGAATATTATTTACCATATCATTGCTTATTACTTTATAGTGATCAGTATATGAAGATGTTGAGAAGCCGACATTGGTCTAATATACCTCCTCAAAACTAAGGTTCATAAAACCCAAGATTTTGATTTCTACAATAAAACATAAAAAATACACGGTAGTGATAGATGGATGTAGTGCATCAGAAAGCTTTAGCAGCGATAGATCTTGAGAGAATAACATTGGAAAGCTTCAGAGACAGTTGTTCGATTATTTTCGGATATGATGTAGTTGTAAGAATTTGGAGTTGTTGTTGCTTCGAAGGTTTTCTTCTCTCTATTTTCAGCTTTAACGTTGAATTCTCTATGCTCTTGAGGCTTTGAAGTTTCTTCATTAGTGGCATTCAGATCTGATCAAAATCTCGTATATTCGTAACTGAAATTGCTTTTGTCAGGATATCTTTTCTTTGGTATGTTCCACGTATATATTTTATTTGTATTTCCCCTTTTTGATCAAGTTCACTAATGAAATGCAAGTATATCTTTATATGCTTAGCTCTAACATACTATTTTGGGTTTTAGACATGTAGACCGTGCTTTTGTTATCATGCCATAATGTAGATTTGGTTTCAGTCTTTAGCTTTAGCTCACCCGTAGGGATTGGATCCATTTAATCTCTACGGTAGAATTTGCAATACTTCAATATTCAGCTTCAGTGCTGGATCTAGAGACTGTAGGCTTCTTTTTTGAACACAATGAAATTAAACTGTCCCCAATGTAGTTGCGTGCTTGATATTTGACCTTCTATAGTCAGGATCATATGCTCAATCAGCATTTGCATAGGCAGACAAAGTAAAATATTTGTTGACTTTCAACGTTAGACCATAGTTGATAGTTCCCTTCAGATATCATAGAATCCTCTTTACGGCCTTCCAATGCTCACTCAACAGATTTTGCATGAATTGTGAAATTTTGTTAACACTGAAAGTAATATCTGGTCGTGTTATAGTTGAATATTGTAATATCCTTGCAACAATTCTATATTATTTAATATTAAATATAGTTTCCCTCTATATTCAGAAAAGCGTTGGCTACTTACCATAGGTGTTGGTTAGGGATTAGCATTATTCATCTTTATCTTAACTAAAAGCTGCGAAATGTACATTCTTGGACATAAGATTAGTTCATAATTTGATCTTTTTACTTCTACACCTAGAAAGTATTTTAGTTCTCCTAATTCTTTTATGGAAAATCATAGATTGAGATATTGATTTAATTGATCTATGTCTGCATAATTGATACCTGTAATAATCAAATCGTTCAAATATATTAGTATATAAACGGTAGATGTACTGTTTGTTTTGATAAATAGTGAGTTATCTGATTTGGTAGACCGATATCCTAATTTCATTAGGGTATTCTTCAGTCTATCATACCAGATTCTCGGTGATTGTTTTAGCCTGTAAATGACTTTATTTGATTTGCATACATATTAAGGGTTTTCATTATAATCTTGTGGCTAATGCAACTATATCTCTTCTTCTAATATTCCATTCAGAAAGGCATTATTTACATGTAAATGTTTAGTATGCCAATTTTTCCATAAAGCAATAGTAAGAACTAGTCTGATAGTAGTGGGTTTAACTGCGGATGAAAAAAATTCATTAAATCAAAACCATACTCTTGTGTGAACACCTTGTTTACCAACTTATAGGTTTCTTTTAAAACTATTTGTCCACCTGCATCCTATTATGTTTTTGTTGGTTGGTGGACAAACATAGCTTTAAGTTTTGTCCTTGATGAGAGCATTAAACTCATTATCCATTGCTGCCTTCCTGTATTTATCTTTAACAACCTGATCAAATGATTCAGGTTTAGTAGAATTGGACAGGATAACAAATATTTTGGTTTAAAAATACCATTTTTGTCCCTAATGATCATTGGATGACCAGATTGAACTGGTGGATCATTATGGGGTGAGTGATTAGCATTTCCAAACTTAGATGAGCATTCAAGTTTTGTAGTTTGCTATATGTTGTCCCTTCATCATGATGTTGATCTTGTTTTGTGTTTGAGCAAGTGACTGAGAAGTGTGGCTAAGAGGCTCCATAAATTCATAGCCTTCAGGAGTAGGAGGTAGTGGATTGTAAGCATCAAAAACTTCAATAAGCTTCATTCGATGCCAATTCTCAGTGAGCTTTGGTATGGTAGTTATAGATGTTTTGTAATTGCTTATTTTGCTTATAGTTTTTATGTCTTTTCTATTGAAAGGTAATGCCCTTTTATTGAACACCATAAGTCTACTGATGTAACTTTCCTTATATCATCCATTAGTTGTACCCTTTTTTATTAGTAGTATAGATAATAAAAGTGCATTGTTTGGGCCTGAAATTCAACTTGTTAGAATTATATGGTCTTAAGTATGTAAAACACAAGCAACCAAATTTTTTAAGAGTGTGATAACCTAGTTTAATATTGTAGAGTTTTTTCAAGTAGTGTTAAGCCCATTAATACAATTGTTGGTTGTCTATAAATTAAATATATAGCTGTAATGAAGGCTTTTTATAAAAATTCAATGGTAATCTAGTTTGGGCTGACAATGCCAAACTAGATTCTATCGCATGCCCATGTTTTCTTTCAACCAGCCCATTTTGTTGTGAAATATATAGACAAGTGGTTATGTACACTATTCCTTTCTTTTGAAAATAACTGCTTAAATTTTTATATTCGTTGCCCTATTAGATTGTGTTACTTCCACTCCGGTGTTGATTTGCTTTTCAATCATAGTTACAAAGTTTATAACAGAATTGTGAGTTTCAGATTTGGCTTTTGAAAATAAATCCAAGTAAATCTAGTATAAACATCAATAAAATAAATGTAATACTTGTAGCCAAAATCTGAATATATGGGTGGATGACCCATAAATCTGTATTTATCAATTGCAATAGTTTGGTGTATTCAATGAATGAATCATTCAAGGATAGTCTATGACTTTTTTCCATTTGGCAATAATCACATATATAAGGTGAAACAATAAGATAACGTTATTTTATTATCAAATAAAATTTTCAGAAAAGTTTTTATACTTGGATGTCTAAGCTTATAGTGCCAAGGATCAAAAGTATTTTTTGTTGCTATAAACACTGTCCATCTCATTTAAATTACAATATTTTCCTTCATTAACAACACTTTGGCATCAAAAAGAGTTAAACTTGTACAATACTTTTATTACATCACCTTATAAAATAATGTTTTTAAGGAAGATAATAGAGCCGTTACAATAGAGCCGTTAGAGTGTGAACACGTTTTTATCATATTTAGCATGCTTTGTCATTATCTACTAGCCGTTAGGCTCATGCATACTTGTTATATTTAATACTAGCCGTTAGGCTCATACATATTTGGTATATTTTGTACTAGCCGTTGGGCTCATAGCACTATATATATGTGCTCTTTGTATCATGTTTTGAATCAATAAAAAATTGCAATTGTTCCCCTCTAATAACTCTCCTCCTCATCCCTTAATATGGTATCAGAGCCAAAGTGCCGAAAGGCTTAATCATCAAGAAGAAAGTTGTTTTTGTTTTATAGCCAACAACAATAAAGTAACCTCCGCTGTTTTAGGAAGTATGGGGTACTGTGCTCCACCTAACCATCATGACCTGATTAAACCAAAAAGCCAAATTATCACCACATCTCTAGATGAAGACAATTACATTCTATGGAAATATCAAGTAGAGATCGCTTTAAGAGGGTATGATTTACTGCAGTACATTAATGGGACAATAACAGTCCCACCAGTGACGATAACCAATTCGGAAGGAGAAATTGTGCCTAACACAGACTACACAAAGTTTCAAAAACAAGACAGCCTCCTCTCCTCATGGCTCCTATCGTTAGTAAGTTTTGTCAGCACAAAATAAGTTCTCTGCCAATTATACCACAGTCAGAAATAAGTAGATATAAGGAGATAACAACAACTATCGTGTGAAATGTCAAATATGCCAAAAGTTTGGTCACATGGCGAACAAATGTTACTTCAGGTATAATTCAGACACAGGTAGACAACAGGCAAGCCAAAATTACTCTTCACAAAGAAGAGCACAAGCAAATATGGCAACAATAGGGAATTCAACTCAAAATAATAATAATGCAAACCGAAGACATAATGCTGTAGATGATGATGAAGTAAAAAATGAAGACAATGGCTTCGAAGAATGGTACCCTGACTCAGGAGCAACTCACCACATAACTAGCAATCTTCAAAATTTAAACATTGGGAGCAGAAATTACTCAGGTATGAGAAATTTGCATATGGGTAATGGTAGTACTGCTAGTATCACACACATAGGCAAAGGGACTATTTTTGGGAAAAGACAACTCAAATTAAACAATCTTCTTAGGGTACCTAAGATTAATAAAAATTTGTTATGTGTATCAAAATTTGACAACGACAATAATGTTTACTTTGAATTTCATCCTAAGTTTTGTTTAGTTAAAGATTCCCTAAATCATGAAATATTACTTCGAGGTAACCTATACGATGGTTTATACAAATTCAAGACTGCAAACTCAAGTGGAGAATTCTGGAACAATAATATAGATGCTAGTAGTGACAATGACTGTATTAGGAATAGTTGCAATAACGTTGATTATGACAATAATAGCAGTGAATGTAACGTGATTAATTCTTGGTATGTAAAATTAGGACATCCTAATCTGGAAACTGTTAAGACTGTTCTGCATAATAATAACATTCATTATAAAAAATGTACCTATCAAACACACATGCACGCACTGCCAACTCGGCAAGAGCCACAAGCTCCCTTTTAGTGATTCTGAAACCAGCTATAATGAGCCACTGGAACTTATAGCCGCTGACTTATGGGGACTCGCGCCTCTAAATTCATATCAGGGACACAGGTATTATCTTTCTTTTGTGGATGCTTATTCTAGATATACTTGGATATACATGCTGAAAACTAAATTAGAAGTTTGCAATACAGTTATGCAATTTATAACTCATGTCGAAAAACAAATGAACAGTACTGTTAAGGTTGTTCAGACAGATGGGGGAGCTGAGTTTAAACCTCTAACTAATTACTTTCTCAAAAGAGGGATCAAACATAGATTAACTTGCCCGCATACGTCCGAAAAAAAACGGTTTAGTCGAAAGAAAACATCAACACATAGTAGAGACTGGTCTAACTTTGTTATCACAAAGCTCATTACCCATGAAATATTGGAATGAAGCTTTCTACACATCTGTATTCCTCATTAACAAGTTGCCAACCAAAGTCTTAAACAATAAAAGCCCTCATGAAATGATATACAGTGTTAGACCAGAATATGGTTTTCTGAAAGCCTATGGGTGTCTATGTTTTCCATGTTTGAGAGACTATAACAATCATAAACTAAGTATGAGATCAAGCCCATGCACATTCATCGGGTATGCACAAAACCAAAATGGTTATAAGTGCATGGACAAAAATGAAAAAATATATGTTTCTAGACATGTGATATTTGATGAAAACAAGTTTCCTTATGCAGAAAAGCAAATCGACAAAAAAGATGGGGAACAAAGCATAAACAATAACATACGGTTCGAGCCATTCATTACTGAACCACCTTCAATTGATAGAAATGAAGAGCAACAACGTACAAGCAATTTAAACACCCAGGAAGAAACTATGGATCGAACAAATGAGCAAACCAATGAGACACACAATGACTCAGAAGATACAAACATACATCAAAACATGCAGTATAGTGAAGATATAGAAAACAACAACCATGTTGACACTACCAGCAACCATGATACACAGCAGCAAACACCATCACAATCAACTGGACATCACATGATCACCAGGTCAAAGAGAGGAATCTTCAAACCCAAAGTATATAATATTTCTGCCAGTGAGATCGAACCATTGAATTTCACTCAGGCTATAAGATCAAACAAATGGAAGGAGGCAATGGACACTGAATTTAAAGCTCTCATAAAAAACAACACTTGGAGCTTAGTGACTCAACCAAAACACAAAAATGTGATTGGTTGTAGGTGGACATACAAAATAAAAAGAAAAGAAAATGGATCTATTGACAAATACAAGGCCAGACTGGTTGCAAAAGGTTACGCGCAACAATTTGGTTTTGATTTCAATGAAACTTTTTCCCCAGTCATAAAACCCACAACCATCAGAATTATACTAACCATTGCTCTAAACAAAGGATGGAATGTGAGGCAACTGGACGTCAACAATGCTTTTTTGAATGGGGAATTGACTGAAGAGGTATACATGCAACAACCTGAAGGATATGGTACTGGTGATAAAGTATGCAAACTACACAAAGCAATATATGGCTTAAAACAAGCTTCGAGAGCTTGGTATGAAAAGCAAAAGTCAACTTTGTCTAACATGGGTTTCTCACAAGTTAAATCGGACAATTCTCTATATATGAAGAAGGGCATACAAGGAACTGTGTTCATTCTAGTATACGTTGACGACATGCTAATAACAGGAGACAACAGCGAAGAAATAAACAGAATCATACACAAGCTGGATCAAAATTTCGCCATTAAAGACTTGGGGGAACTAAAAAAAATTTCTTGGAATACAAGTGATTAGGAAAAACAATGGTGAATTAATATTATCCCAACAAAATTATATCACTGAAATACTGCAAAGGGCAAATATGCACAAGGCAAACCCATTACCTACGCCTATGATTAGTAACCTAAGACTATCTAAGCATAAAGGAGAAGCTATCGACAATGCCAAACAATATAGAAGCATAATAGGAGCGTTACAATACGCAACTATTACTCGACCAGACATATGCTACAGCGTCAATAAACTCAGTCAATACATGCAAAACCCTTTATCAGAACATTGGATGGCATTAAAGAGAGTGTTACGATACTTACAAGGCACAAAACATTACGGCATACACCTAAATTCAGAAAAGGAACTTAACTTACAGTGCTTTAGCGATGCCGATTGGGCCAACGATATTGACGATCAAAAGTCTGTCTCAGGATACTGCGTTTACCTCGGTTCCAATATCATTTCCTGGTGTACGAAGAAACAACAGACCACATCAAGATCTAGCACAGAGGCTGAGTACCGTGCACTGGCAAGCGCTACAGCCGAAATCATGTGGATAGAATCACTGATGGAGGAGCTTGGTTTCACTCCAAGACAAAAGCCGGTCATTTGGTGCGATAATAAGAGCACAGTAGTTTTATCTCTAAACCCTATTCAACATTCAAGGACGAAACATCTTGAAATTGATCTCCACTTTGTGAGAGAAAAAACGCAATCAGGAAGACTTGCAATATGTCATGTGCCCGCATACTATCAGAGAGCAGATGCTCTCACAAAGGCCCTTTCGACCAAAAAATTTATCAGAATGAGAAAGGAACTTCGCGTTATCAGTGCAGGCGGAAGCCAGAATGAGCAAGGAAACCCTAGTTCGAACTGAGGGGGCATAATGAAGATAATAGAGCTGTTACAATAGAGTCGTTAGAGTGTGAACACGTTTTTATCATATTTAGCATGCTTTGTCATTATCTACTAGCCGTTAGGCTCATGCATACTTGTTATATTTAATACTATCCGTTAGGCTCATACATATTTGGTATATTTTGTACTAGCCGTTGGGCTCATAGCACTATATATATGTGCTCTTTGTATCATGTTTTGAATCAACAAAAAATTGCAATTGTTCCCCTCTAATAACTCTCCTCCTCATCCCTTAATAGTTTTTAGCTAGAATGTTTTTAACCAAGCAGGGTAAAACTCAAAATAAACATCACTGTTCTAAAAAAATTGAGATACACTAATTAATTGATTACCTCTTACACTTACCATTCCTAGCATGAGTAATTTGAATACACTTACCATTTCCCATGCAAAGTGATTGATTACCTCTGTATTATTTGCTTTTAAGATTCAAGTTGTCAAGATTGTTAGTTATGTGGTCGATTGCTACTGAATCAGGGTACCAACTATCATCCCGAATATGTTCTACCTTGCAATATCCTTTTGATTGCCGCTCCTACTTGAGTTGTCATGATGACTGATATCTTGTTATGGTTGAGAAATATTATCACTTTCTTTGTTATTGTTCCTTTGATCCTAGTTTACGCCATAGCTAGAATTAAACCTGAAACAATATTTTAGTGCAGTATGTCCAATCTTTTGATGGATCTAGCATTTTTGCCTATTGTTCTTATTCCATTTGCCTCTACCCATGGATCTGGTAGAACTGCTACCACTTAGGTATATTTGTTCATTTCTATTAACATTTTGATTTTTACCTCTGTACCCAGTAGCAAGGTTAGCAGTGTCACCAGTTTCTTGTAAACTTTTGCTACTAATTCTTGCTTCCTTGGATAGGAAGTAGAGTGCACTCATCAATGGGTGGTACAATCTTTTAAGATGTTATAACTGAAACCGCTGCTTTATACTTGTCACTTAAGCCATTCAACAAATGTAAAACTTGATCAAAATTTTGGATCTTATTGCCTATTGCATTTAGTAAGTCCCACGTTTTCTTGACTTTTGATATGTATTCCCTCATTGATGAATTGTCCATTCTAATGCCTTAGAGTTTCCTTTTGTAGTGTAGGATTGTAGTAGATGATTGATTTTTGAATTCCTTTCAACTATTGTCCATATTTCATTAGAAGTACTGCATCCAATTACTTTTGGTAATAAGTTGGTATTAATTGATGACAGTAGCCAAGAACTTATCAATCAATCTTGCCTATGATATTTGATGTAGTTGTCATTAGCCAAAGTTCTGCTATTTTGATCAATGATGAATTTGGCTGGCACAAAAATGGTTCCAAGAATGGAACCATCTAAACCATACCCTTGTATAACTATTTCAGCTTATAGATTCTAGAGAAGATAGTTTTCTTCTTTTAAGTGCATGGTAATGAGTTGGATTTGTGGACTAAATACTGTTTTAACTAATTATTGTAGAGATTCATTGGTGGGGTTGAGAGGATTACTACTGTCGTCGTCTGAAGCCATGGATGTTGTTTCATCTCCAATAATAGCAACAAATGAAAAGACAAAATTGATGAATCCGAAAATGCAAGATATGGGAAAACTGCTGAAAATGATCAAAAAGATGGACTATCATAAAAGATAGGTATGTAGCAGCCAAATAAGCTTTAGTGATGAATTTTCCTTTTGAAAACACTTTCTGAAATGTTATTTGGTGAGGCACTACCATTTCTTTTGTGATTTCATGATTTTCATAATTGATTTCCTTTTGGTTTTACTTCTATATCAATGAATAGTACAATCACATTGATCTGAAGCATCCGAACTTGATAGAATTCTTGATTTCAGGCGAGAAATTGGTTAATTTGGTTATTCTCACTAAAATGATTAGTGTAACAACTCAGATGAGAAATTATTCAAGTGATGGAAACTTTTTGATGAGTAAAAAACTTCAATACGACAGTTTTCTTGATAAAGTATGTCGCTAGGCTATAAGCTCCAATATCAAATTAAGATTTGATAGTGTCTTTAATACGTATATGTTGCATAGAAATGAAAAGAATGTGAATACTTGTATTATTGATAGTAGAAAGAAATGATAAAGAATGAATACAATACTTGAGACACTGTAGCAACACTATTTCTATGAAAATAAAAGAGTTGGACCGGCTTTTGTGGGCTTCGGTGCTTTATTATGGTGAAAATATTATTTACCATATCATCACTTATTACCTTATAGTCAGTATATGAAGATGTTGACAAGCCGGCATTTCTCTAATACAGTCATCGAATAACAATTATTTTCATTTACACACATTATAGCAAAATATGTAAATACCACACCGCTCAGACGATGTGTTGGAGGAACGTCATACTTGGAGAACGTTATGGTATTCTGATGCTAAACCTTGGTGGTGTGGCTTAAGAATGGAATGCTTAGGTTGGTATCATGAAGATTTTAGGAATAAGCAGTTCAATGTAAAGTTCGTTGAGCCTTTATACAATGAATCTAGATCTTGCGCAGTTCCCATATGGTTTAGTTTTCGTCTCATTTTACCATGTACTCTACTACTAGAGAGAAAGTCGACTTATTAATTATATAGACTTGTAATTCAATGTCAACTCCTACGATGTATATATTTTTTATTGTCCACAAACTAATAAATTACTTTTATAATTTTATCTTTTAAATGGATTGATACTTTTATTTTCTAAAATGGTTTTACTGATAATGCATACGATATTTTCTTATATGTGTGTAACGTTCCCGTTTTTTACTGTGTTTGTAATATAGTTTATTATGCATTATTTCACTAGTTTATTTAAAGTAGTAATTTGTGAATAATAAATATTGGGAAAATTTTCAAGAATAATATATTTAAATGGTTTAAAATATTTTTACAAATGTAAAACAATTAAAAAATGTTTTCTTATTTTGTTTTGTAATTTTATAATAGATTTAAACACTTTTGAATTGAAATAGACATCACTTAAGTCAAATTAAATGTAAATAACTTAAGTTAAATATAGAATTACTTCATGAGAAAGAAATGATACATTTATAAATGATGTAACACATTTTTGTACTTATAATCTAAGCAAATAAATGAAGTGATGTGTTTTGTACCATAGATATGCAATTTAATACATTAAAATACATGAGCATTTATTAGTTTAACTTACTTAGAAACCAAGTTTGTTTTCTAAACGATTAATACATAGGATGCACATAGATTTTGCACCTAGTTGTACATAGCTACATGTTCGCATTTACTTCACATAGGATATACACATGCATTTACACCTTATATTTGGCACATGGCCATCCACATCCATGTATCCACCAAGGAAGATTTAGTGAGAAAGCCTTAAAATAACATCTCATTTCAATCACAAGTGCTACAGCTGCCCTATGTTGTCCTATTGTACATGGCTTTGCTTGTATGTATGTGTACTTCATTCTTTAGGCTGCCTTGTCATCAGAAACAATATAGAAATAGCTACAACCAATTGCACATGGCTACAAGTAGTATAAGTACTACATTTCCTAGGACTACATTCATTGTCATTTGAAACAATGTGTACTAGCTATATACTCCATTCAATCACACATAGCTACAACATTCCATCACCTAGGCATAATTATTGCATCCCATCTGCAGTGCATTTCTTCCTCATGCAAGTCATTAAATACCCCCATTATTTTACCATTTTCTATCATATATAAATAAGAACCGACTACTGCATACATGCATTCATGGATCATCCGAACCAAAACATGAAATAAAAACGGCAGCCAAAATATGAAGAAGTTAAACCCTGAAACTAGGAATGGAAAACTAAAGAACAGAGGACTTAGAAATGTGAGTAAACTAACCTTTAAATTCCTATTTCTTTTTAATCACCACTTGAATGTATGATTGTTTGATGCCACATATATCCATAAGCCTCTAACTGATACTTTGTATCAATTAAAAACCAAATCACTTGAAGTTATATATATTGCTCTGTTAACCCATTTTAAATGCTACTATATGTTGAAACTGGGTGAATATATTCACCTTTCAAATTGGTAAAATAAATAACCTTGAATCTAGTGAGTTAGGGGATTTGCATTTTACATGAATGTTGTGTGTATGTGTATGTGGTATAATATAAAAATATTTGCAACATATATATTATTATATATATTAACATATATTTGTAAATATATATTGTCATTAGCTTAGAAACTTAAAAATCCAAACATCATAATTATGTGATTCAGTCTTACGAATAGATTTGTATGATTAAATCATGAATTTTAGTACTGTTTTCACTATTTTTAGTGGTGGGGATGTCAAGATATTCTAAGATCATCTGAAAATGGAGTTTTGGGGTTATCTGGTAATCCCCTTGATCGGAGGCCATGGATTTTCGTTTGAAGAGGCGTAGTGGATTGGAGATCATGAGAAAAATATTATTTGATTTTTCCATAGATTTATCTTTGAGTTTGGTTTTGATTTAGGGTTCTTACTTCTTGTTTGAGGGGATAACTTTGATGTCGAACTATGTGGTGACAGTAGTGTCAAGTTGTAATGGCGCGTTTTGTTAGCTATCGAATAATTAATTAATTTAATTATTTATATATCGATTTGGTGATATCGATAACTTAAAGTACAACGATCGAACTTATAATTTATAATTATAATTAAAACGAAACTGAAACGTCGCGGTAGTTCGCAATTTGGCGATTCGAACTTCAACTGAATATACAGAATCCGTTTTAAGTCGAATTTCTGTGAAACAAGAAACGTACGGATCTGTTGAACTATATTTTTCTAGTGGAAGAGAAAAATCAGGATTTCGTCGTGTAGATTTTGAGATATGTCCAAATCAAATTTTAAAATAGTCGCTATAGATTCTTTTATCGACCGTAATGGGTTATTCGATATAACTAGAGATAGGGTTTGAATTTAGGCAAGGTTCTTTAGAGACATAGTGATAATTTAATTTTTAGAATTTTATGGTAATTTTTAATTAATTAAATAAGCAACTTTTTATTTGAAGTATTTTGCACCCTGTAATCAACATTTTGGGGTTTCACAACATGAGTCAAACTACCGGTATTTTTATATTTTTGGGATCGTGACACCGAGCTCATCACAATGGTATATCTATTTCTGTCTGGAGCAGCTCATGCATTGATGAAATTTGACTTTGTCTCTAAAATTTGACTACTACAATAAATATAAAACGAGATATTATATGCAAATGGATACCTTGTGGTAGACATGAAACCACGTAAACTCAAAAGAAGACTTGTATGGATTAAATGAAACCACGTACACTAAAACCTCAAACGAAGACTTGTATGGATTAAAAGAAAATCATGTGGGAATCCAAAGGCCACGTCCATGAATTTAAAATCCTATATAAATACACAATTCTCCTTATAACCTAAATTCTCTTTTATGTAAATCAAAACATAAGCCGCCGGTTTACCCTCGCCTCAAACAAATTCCCAAAAGAAAACACCCTATATAATAACCCTAATTTTTTAACCTAATCCTCAATAACTTTTCTTCCGCCGTCTCGTTCTTCAAACAGCAAAGGAAAATCCTCCATTAAGGAAAAAAATCCAAAACAAAAGAATTAAACATCTATAAATTCAGAAATTCGTTTATGTGTGCTCCTGGAAGCTCGTACTTCTCTCGCCTCGGGTCTGGTATGATGCGATGCTATTTTTCGGATGCTGAAAAATGTACAGCAACTTCTAGGGCTCACGATTCTGGAGCTTTCGTCGTCGATCTGGAGATCGATTGAAGCATTATACAGGATGATGCTTTGGGCACTGGTTTTCGATGTGAAGGGGAGCAGTGGGGTGGCGACTGATCGATGGGTAGCTGACAGTCTGAGGCGCGGTGAGTGAACAAAGGAGGACACCACCGTGAGCTTTCATGGTGAAAGTGGCATGAACATAAGGCTCTGCCTGGGTAGGTTACTGTGAAAGTGAAGGATAGGGTTTGAACTCAGCGAAGGATATTCCTTTGAACAAAGTTGGACTATTTTGAAAATGAAGATGCGACATGAGTTTTGAGAACAAAACGAGAAAACAGACGATGCTAAAGGAAAGGTGAAGTAAGCGATACTTTGAATCAAAGGAAAAAGTTGCGTGTTGAAGAACCATTAAGCAGTAGTTTATTTTGTTAAGGAGTAAATATAGGACGTGGCACTGGCAGTATGGTTTATAATTTGGGTAGAACGTGAAGGATAAAACATGGAAGGGAAATATGGTGTATTGCGTTGGGAAGTTGGGTATACACGTGAACATATGGCATGTTATAAAAGGGGTATTTCCAGTTGAAAACAAGGAACAAAAAAATTGTAGTGAAGCACGCGTGGCAAGGAAAGAACGAGACTGGTAGAAAACAATATTTGGGTCACCCAGTTCAAACGAAATTGTATGGAGTTGCTGAGCACAGGGCGAAGCAAAGTGAAGCGGGCGTAGTCTCTGGAGTGGGTGTGAGTTTATAAAGGTGAAGATGGGACTATTATTATGTGTGAAGCCCAAACGATGTAACAAAGGAAGAAAAGGAAAAGTAGGAAGTGGGCTGGTGTGTTGAAAGTGGGCTGATGCGTTGAAAATGGGCTGAAGCAAGAAAACAAAGGGTTCATTACGATCGTACGGACGGACACTATATAATGCGACGGGTTTGAAGTGTTTCAGAGCTGGGATGGAGTTACGGAAAAATAAGACGTCCGATCTGAGTCAACAATCGGTTATCGTTATTCAACGATTACCGACCAAGGTGAGTAAAACTCACCAACTCTAAATAGTTCTATTTTTACAGTGTATTCTTAGAACTGTTAACTATTGTCTGTTTGACTGTGTGTTGACTGTTTGATTGAACTGCTAGTCAGTTAGTGGAATATATATATATATATATATATATATATATATATATAAACCGATAAATATTTATATGCTGATTCTGCTTATCAGAATATTATACCAGTGTTGTCTAACATCTGTGGTGCAGGGAAACAGGTTGGAGGAATCCAACTGGATTCCTCAACAGTTATTTTTACTGTAATTTATGTATTGTGATATATAAATGTGATATATATAATCTATTGTGATTATGTGTGGTTGGACGATATTCATCGTTGTTAGATGATGTGTTAAAAACCATAAGAAATACCAGGATATAGAAAAGAGATTTTCAAACTATAATTTGAAAATAATTTATTTATATAAAATCGATGGATTTTATATTATAAAGAAAAGGGGATTTTGAGTATAAAGGGAAATATTGGTTAATCAAGTATAAAGGAGAAATATTTGTTAATCGAGTATAAAGGATTAAACAAAGTAATTGGTTAGGTTGACCAAAGCAAGTTAGTCGAGTTAAACAAAGTAATTGGTTAGGTTAACCAAAGCGAGTTAGTCGAGTTAATCAAAGTAATTGGTTAAGTTAACCAAAGTAAATTAGTTAAGTTAAACTAAGCGGTGAATCAAAGTGAATTTGTTAAGTTAAACTAAATGATTAATCGATGTGAATTAGTTAAGTTAAACTAAAGGATTAATCGATGTGAATTAGTTAAGTTAAACTAAGTGGTTAATCGAAGTAAATTAGTTAAGTTAACTAAGTGGTTAATCGAAGTGAATTAGTTGAGTTAAACTAATTGAATCGGTTAGAGTTAATCAACGTGAATTAGCTAAGTTAAACTAAGTGGATTAGTTCAGTTAATCGAGACGAGTTAACCAGTTAGGGTTGATCAGTTAGAGGTGACCAGTTAGAGTTAACCAGTTAGAGTTGACCAGTTAGAGTTGACCAGTTAAAGTTGACCAGTTAGAGTTATCCAAGTGGAGTTAATCGAGTAGAGTTGTCGAATATCACTTATTCAAAGTAGAGTATCGAATATAGTGTATTCGAGAGAAGAGTAATCGAATAAAGTTTATTCGAGTGGAGGAATCAAATGTTATTCATTTGAGAAGAGTTATCGAATATTATTTATACGAAGAGGAGTTATCGAATATTGGTTATTCGGAGTTAGTTAATCCAAAGGAGTTATTCGAAGTTAGTTAATCCGAAGGAGTTAGTCGAAGAGTAAATCGAATATAGTTATTCGAAAGAAAGTGTTAATCGAATATAGTTATTCGAGTAAAGTTAAAAGAGTTAATCGAATATAATTTATTCGAATAGAGTTAGAGGAGTTAATCGAATATAGTTCATTCGAATAGTGTTGGAGGAGATATCGAATACAGTTTATTCGATAGGATAGAAGTGAATATAATTTATCAATTAAGTTATTCGAATTAGTTATTCGAATAGAGTTAAACACGTAAGAGTTAATTGAATATTAGTTAATCGAATTTAGTTATTCGAAAGGAGTTAATCAATTTGAGTTAAGTTAATCGATTTGAATTAAGTTGAATCGAAATGGAGTAAATCGATTAGAATTAAGTTAATCGAGTTAGAGTAAATCGAATATTAGTTATTCGAAGGTAAGTTATTCAAATTAGTTATTCGAAGGAGTTAATCAATTAAGTTAATCGAATGAGTCATTCGAAGGAGTAAATCAAATTAAGTTAATCGATTAGAGTTGAGTTAATTGATTTGGGTTAAGTTAAGTAATCGAGTTAAGAAATCGAGTTGAGATAATCGAGTTAAGAAAATCAAGTTGAGTTAATCGAATAAGTTATTCGATAAGAGTAAATCCATTTAAGTTAAATCGGATGTTAGTTATTCGATAAGAATTGACACATTTAAGAAAATCGAATATTTGTTATCCGATAAGAGCTAATGAAATAGAGCCAACCAAGAAGAGTTATTCGAATATTAGTTATTCGATAGGAGTTAATCGAAATAGAGTTTATCAAATATAAGTTATTAAAAAGGGAGAGTTAATCGAATAGAGATTACTCGAAAGAGAGTTATACGTCGAATTCGATTATATCAAATTCGGGAAAGTACTATTTACCTTCCGGGTTTTAAATCAAGGTATAGTTAAAATCAAACGTTTCCATATAAGAAGTGGATTCGTAACCTGAATCCGAGAATTTGCGTAAACAGATGATTGGACAAAGTGAGTGACGAGCTTCATCTATTTCATAATAAAGGACATTGTTAAATTAAGGTCTGAGAGGTAATTATACCCCAACTTGATTGACTTCAGAATTGACAAAGGAATAGTTGTGGTTCGATAGAAAAGATTGATTTGAAATATAGTTAAGTAATAAGCGATTAATGGATTAAGCGAAACGATGTTTTATACAACGTTCATTGGAAATCCGTAAATGAGTTTTGGAAACGTTTTCCAAATATAGTCAGATATGTTTTCTAAACATAGAAAATGAAATGTTTTCACGATAAGAATTTAAGAAATAGAGTTAAGCAAATTCAGAAACTGACTGGAGAGGGTAAGTTGAACGGTTTTATAAGTGACAATCTGATGTTGGTTTCGACCTTCCGGATTGATACTTAGAGAATTGTTCTCATACTAGTTACAGTTAGGGACTGATAGTTGCGCAATAATAGTGATGTGAAAATAAGCTATGGAAATGTTTTCCAATGATTTATAACATATATTTTCTAAATATATGAAATAAGGAAATATGAACATATGATGATTGATCGATCGAATTCCCATTTGGAAATAAGATCGTTGTTTGTACACCGACATGTTTTCATTTGATAGTTAGATCACAGACTATCAAAGTTTTTACCATTTTAACGTTGTTAATATGGAGAGACCGGTTGGATTATTATCCAAAGAACCACTCTGTATCGGCATAAGCGTTGCGAGCAATATATGCCAAAGATAAATTGAAGACGGAGTAAAGTGCAAGGGTTGTTGTATAAGTCTTAGATAACAGTGACTAAGATGGATATACTGAATAGTGCCTTCGGTTTGTCCAGTCCCAGGACAACGTATATGGAAGAAGGTCTGACAGAGTATATCCAATGGATCGCGTAAGTTGATCTGTTCAAACGTATTCACGTTTGGTGGCGGAGGAATTCGTTTCTCTTAGCTGTATACCCGTGTTATTTTTGGATAAGTCAATTTGTGATTTGGCGGGTATGACGATGTGGCATTCAAAGTGAATGGTGATCAGATGTTCTGAAGATAGACGTAGCTTCTAGCCTCACACCGGGAAGTAACAAAAGTTGGACTAGGCAGCATGGCTAGTTGGGTCATCCCCAAGCAGGGTGTATTGTCACCGATCTAGAGAATATTCATATTTATACTTCTTTTTGATTCTGTATCTTCGGATGACGGTTTGATGGCCTACAACCGTGGTGGCAATATATTCGCGACACTCAAGCTAAATGAATGAGCGGTCATGTGTGGCCGGGTTGCAAGACGTTCTTGTTGAACCCTGAGTGTATCACCTCTAGAGTACACTATTCAGAAGGTGCTCCCATACCTTGTCTGTTGGAATCCATTCTCCGATAAGCGCCCTGCGGTTTATGATTTTATACTATGTATGTAGAACGTGAGATGCAAGCGTTTCTGCTAGATTGATACCTATTTGTACTTAGACATTATTATAATATCACAATGATATGCTTGTCAAAGTTGTTCAGATACTCATAAGGGAAAAACCCGTTCCGTATTCACGGCGTGGTCTTTTGAGATATCCTATACCTGTTTTAAACTATTTTACTCACACCAGTCCCATGACTGACCCGGAGTTTACTTTGTTGTTTTCCCTAAACTCTTGGGTGCCTAAATTTGTACGGGCAGTCAAGTAGTCGGGATTTACAGATATACTTGGGGAGCTTGGAGCAGGAGACTTCAAGATTCTATAGCTATAGTTATTTCCGCTGTGTTGTAAGTGTTGTACTCTGATAAGTGCTATTGTATATATAACTGTTTACTTCAAAGTTATGTTATATATTATATGTTATTCGTTCCGCTGTGAGATTCGTGTTACTCTGATGATTCTGATGTTCTTCTTCTTCTTCTTCTTCTATTCTATTAGTTCTATCTTTTCTTTCTCACCTTCTAAATTCTTTCACTAACGTCGCGGAATTTTCGACTCTCGAGGAGTCGAAAATTTCCAGCCGTTACAGTTGGTATCAGAGCCTAAGTTAAGTGATTACCTTGGCTCTGTGGCATAACTCGATAGAGATGGGATTAGTAATATCCTATATTGAGTTTGAGTGTATATATATGAGCGCGTAATTGTTATTCAATATAAAATGGTTTTATATTGTGGAGACTCATTGGTTGAGTGGCTTATGAATTCGGGTCGATCAGTTTGATCCACTGTATCGATAAGGGTTACTAAACACTCGAATACGATGAACCGTCATGGTATGTTTTGAAAGAGGGTAAATGAAATAATTTTTCCCAAATATAATTGTTTATAGAAGAAATATATATCTTGAAATTATTATAGTATATTGATTGTGGTGGTTGTTATTATAATCGAATAAGATTATAAAAGGGTAAAATGGTTATAAATGACCAATCAGAATTCATATGAATGTAATATATGAAATAGTTTGAATTAAATCTGAATTTAAATCAGATTTGGAATTAAAATAAGGAAATTTTAAGTTCCTGGGAGATTTTGAAAATGTTTTTCAAATTTAAAATGATATAGTATTGAACTCACTTCGATAGCTGGAAAATAAATTCTGATGATGAATCTAGACATCATCAGTGTTCATTTTCGAGTTCTAAGTGACGGATTACTACCAAAGGTTTTGTTTTTGAATTGTTTTGAGAAAACAAGTTGTTTAGAAATTCAAAAGTTTTGAATTGGCATTATGATTTCAAATTGATTTGAAAGAAACCCAGGAACTTAAGTTCTGGAATTAAAATTTAACTAATGAAGTTAAATAAAATGATATGGTAAAAATAAATTGAAATTTAACTTGAACCGAGTTAAATAAAATTGAATTGGGATTAGAGATAATCTAGAATGGAACCAAATTGATAAGTCAATGATTTGGAATCTGATATTAGAGTTCCAATGAAATTCGATTTGTATTTGAGGATATGAACTGATTGGAGATCAATTGGAATGGATAACATTGGTATATGTTGAAGTGGTAGCAGATGCAAGGGGTAGAGTTAAATGCCCGACAAAAATGTACAAGTTTATATCATATATGAGTTTGGATTGTATGAGCCGAATTGGCAAGCCGCTTGGCTATTTTGATTTCCTTTTGGATTGGAGGAGGCCTAGAGAGGCGAGTTGTGGTTTGTCATATTGACCAGTACAAAGGAGGTACTGGCAAAAAATTTCGAAAATTCCAGGCGTTAGAACATTCTCATGATTTATGGAAATTCAGTTAGCTAGAATGAATTAATAATTTAATTTAAAATTTAATGGTTCAGTTGAAACTGGAGTTGAGAAGTAAACTAAAAGATATTTGAATCCAGTTAGTAAAGTTGGTAGCATTTTCCTAGCTTAGCAATTTCGAGGACGAAATTATTTTAAGGGGGGAAGTCTGTAATGGCGCGTTTTGTTAGCTATCGAATAATTAATTAATTTAATTATTTATATATCGATTTGGTGATATCGATAACTTAAAGTACAACGTTCGAACTTATAATTTATAATTATAATTAAAACGAAACTGCGCGGCAGTTCGCAATTTGGCGATTCGAACTTCAACTGAATATACAGAATCCGTTTTAAGTCGAATTTCTGTGAAACAAGAAACGTACGGATCTGTTGAACTATATTTTTCTAGTGGAAGAGAAAAATCAGGATTTCGTCGTGTAGATTTTGAGATATGTCCAAATCAAATTTTAAAATAGTCGCTATAGATTCTTTTATCGACCGTAATGGGTTATTCGATATAACTAGAGATAGGGTTTGAATTTAGGCAAGGTTCTTTAGAGACATAGTGATAATTTAATTTTTAGAATTTTATGGTAATTTTTAATTAATTAAATAAGCAACTTTTTATTTGAAGTATTTTGCACCCTGTAATCAACATTTTGGGGTTTCACAACATGAGTCAAACTACCGGTATTTTTATATTTTTGGGATCGTGACACCGAGCTCATCACAATGGTATATCTATTTCTGTCTGGAGCAGCTCATGCATTGATGAAATTTGACTTTGTCTCTAAAATTTGACTACTACAATAAATATAAAACGAGATATTATATGCAAATGGATACCTTGTGGTAGACATGAAACCACGTAAACTCAAAAGAAGACTTGTATGGATTAAATGAAACCACGTACACTAAAACCTCAAACGAAGACTTGTATGGATTAAAAGAAAATCATGTGGGAATCCAAAGGCCACGTCCATGAATTTAAAATCCTATATAAATACACAATTCTCCTTATAACCTAAATTCTCTTTTATGTAAATCAAAACATAAGCCGCCGGTTTACCCTCGCCTCAAACAAATTCCCAAAAGAAAACACCCTATATAATAACCCTAATTTTTTAACCTAATCCTCAATAACTTTTCTTCCGCCGTCTCGTTCTTCAAACAGCAAAGGAAAATCCTCCATTAAGGAAAAAAATCCAAAACAAAAGAATTAAACATCTATAAATTCAGAAATTCGTTTATGTGTGCTCCTGGAAGCTCGTACTTCTCTCGCCTCGGGTCTGGTATGATGCGATGCTATTTTTCGGATGCTGAAAAATGTACAGCAACTTCTAGGGCTCACGATTCTGGAGCTTTCGTCGTCGATCTGGAGATCGATTGAAGCATTATACAGGATGATGCTTTGGGCACTGGTTTTCGATGTGAAGGGGAGCAGTGGGGTGGCGACTGATCGATGGGTAGCTGACAGTCTGAGGCGCGGTGAGTGAACAAAGGAGGACACCACCGTGAGCTTTCATGGTGAAAGTGGCATGAACATAAGGCTCTGCCTGGGTAGGTTACTGTGAAAGTGAAGGATAGGGTTTGAACTCAGCGAAGGATATTCCTTTGAACAAAGTCGGACTGTTTTGAAAATGAAGATGCGACATGAGTTTTGAGAACAAAACGAGAAAACAGACGATGCTAAAGGAAAGGTGAAGTAAGAGATACTTTGAATCAAAGGAAAAAGTTGCGTGTTGAAGAACCATTAAGCAGTAGTTTATTTTGTTGAGGAGTAAATATAGGACGTGGCACTGGCAGTATGGTTTATAATTTGGGTAGAACGTGAAGGATAAAACATGGAAGGGAAATATGGTGTATTGCGTTGGGAAGTTGGGTATACACGTGAACATATGGCATGTTATAAAAGGGGTATTTCCAGTTGAAAACAAGGAACATAAAAATTGTAGTGAAGCACGCGTGGCAAGGAAAGAACGAGACTGGTAGAAAACAATATTTGGGTCACCCAGTTCAAACGAAATTGTATGGAGTTGCTGAGCACAGGGCGAAGCAAAGTGAAGCGGGCGTAGTCTCTGGAGTGGGTGTGAGTTTATAAAGGTGAAGATGGGACTATTATTATGTGTGAAGCCCAAACGATGTAACAAAGGAAGAAAAGGAAAAGTAGGAAGTGGGCTGGTGTGTTGAAAGTGGGCTGATGCGTTGAAAATGGGCTGAAGCAAGAAAACAAAGGGTTCATTACGATCGTATGGACGGACACTATATAATGCGACGGGTTTGAAGTGTTTCAGAGCTGGGATGGAGTTACGGAAAAATAAGACGTCCGATCTGAGTCAACAATCGGTTATCGTTATTCAACGATTACCGACCAAGGTGAGTAAAACTCACCAACTCTAAATAGTTCTATTTTTACAGTGTATTCTTAGAACTGTTAACTATTGTCTGTTTGACTGTGTGTTGACTGTTTGATTGAACTGCTAGTCAGTTAGTGGAATATATATATATATATATATATATATATATATATAAACCGATAAATATTTATATGCTGATTCTACTTATCAGAATATTATACCAGTGTTGTCTAACATCTATGGTGCAGGGAAACAGGTTGGAGGAATCCAACTGGATTCCTCAACAGTTATTTTTACTGTAATTTATGTATTGTGATATATAAATGTGATATATATAATCTATTGTGATTATGTGTGGTTGGACGATATTCATCGTTGTTAGATGATGTGTTAAAAACCATAAGAAATACCAGGATATAGAAAAGAGATTTTCAAACTATAATTTGAAAATAATTTATTTATATAAAATCGATGGATTTTATATTATAAAGAAAAGGGGATTTTGAGTATAAAGGGAAATATTGGTTAATCAAGTATAAAGGAGAAATATTTGTTAATCGAGTATAAAGGATTAAACAAAGTAATTGGTTAGGTTGACCAAAGCAAGTTAGTCGAGTTAAACAAACTAATTGGTTAGGTTAACCAAAGCGAGTTAGTCGAGTTAATCAAAGTAATTGGTTAAGTTAACCAAAGTAAATTAGTGAAGTTAAACTAAGCGGTGAATCAAAGTGAATTTGTTAAGTTAAACTAAATGATTAATCGATGTGAATTAGTTAAGTTAAACTAAAGGATTAATCGATGTGAATTAGTTAAGTTAAACTAAGTGGTTAATCGAAGTAAATTAGTTAAGTTAACTAAGTGGTTAATCGAAGTGAATTAGTTGAGTTAAACTAAGTGAATCGGTTAGAGTTAATCAACGTGAATTAGCTAAGTTAAACTAAGTGGATTAGTTCAGTTAATCGAGACGAGTTAACCAGTTAGGGTTGATCAGTTAGAGGTGACCAGTTAGAGTTAACCAGTTAGAGTTGACCAGTTAGAGTTGACCAGTTAAAGTTGACCAGTTAGAGTTATCCAAGTGGAGTTAATCGAGTAGAGTTGTCGAATATCACTTATTCAAAGTAGAGTATCGAATATAGTGTATTCGAGAGAAGAGTAATCGAATATAGTTTATTCGAGTGGAGGAATCAAATGTTATTCATTTGAGAAGAGTTATCGAATATTATTTATACGAAGAGGAGTTATCGAATATTGGTTATTCAGAGTTAGTTAATCCAAAGGAGTTATTCGAAGTTAGTTAATCCGAAGGAGTTAGTCGAAGAGTAAATCGAATATAGTTATTCGAAAGAAAGTGTTAATCGAATATAGTTATTCGAGTAAAGTTAAAAGAGTTAATCGAATATAATTTATTCGAATAGAGTTAGAGGAGTTAATCGAATATAGTTCATTCGAATAGTGTTGGAGGAGATATCGAATACAGTTTATTCGATAGGATATAAGTGAATATAATTTATCAATTAAGTTATTCGAATTAGTTATTCGAATAGAGTTAAACACGTAAGAGTTAATTGAATATTAGTTATTCAATTTGAGTTAATCGAATTTAGTTATTCGAAAGGAGTTAATCAATTTGAGTTAAGTTAATCGATTTGAATTAAGTTGAATCGAAATGGAGTAAATCGATTAGAATTAAGTTAATCGAGTTAGAGTAAATCGAATATTAGTTATTCGAAGGTAAGTTATTTGAATTAGTTATTCGAAGGAGTTAATCAATTAAGTTAATCGAATGAGTCATTCGAAGGAGTAAATCAAATTAAGTTAATCGATTAGAGTTGAGTTAATTGATTTGGGTTAAGTTAAGTAATCGAGTTAAGAAATCGAGTTGAGATAATCGAGTTAAGAAAATCAAGTTGAGTTGATCGAATAAGTTATTCGATAAGAGTAAATCCATTTAAGTTAAATCGGATGTTAGTTATTCGATAAGAATTGACACATTTAAGAAAATCGAATATTTGTTATCCGATAAGAGCTAATGAAATAGAGCCAACCAAGAAGAGTTATTCGAATATTAGTTATTCGATAGGAGTTAATCGAAATAGAGTTTATCGAATATAAGTTATTAAAAAGGGAGAGTTAATCGAATAGAGATTACTCGAAAGAGAGTTATACGTCGAATTCGATTATATCAAATTCGGGAAAGTACTATTTACCTTCCGGGTTTTAAATCAAGGTATAGTTAAAATCAAACGTTTCCATATAAGAAGTGGATTCGTAACCTGAATCCGAGAATTTGCTTAAACAGATGATTGGACAAAGTGAGTGACGAGCTTCATCTATTTCATAATAAAGGACATTGTTAAATTAAGGTCTGAGAGGTAATTATACCCAACTTGATTGACTTCAGAATTGACAAAGGAATAGTTGTGGTTCGATAGAAAAGATTGATTTGAAATATAGTTAAGTAATAAGCGATTAATGGATTAAGCGAAACGATGTTTTATACAACGTTCATTGGAAATCCGTAAATGAGTTTTGGAAACGTTTTCCAAATATAGTCAGATATGTTTTCTAAACATAGAAAATGAAATGTTTTCACGATAAGAATTTAAGAAATAGAGTTAAGCAAATTCAGAAACTGACTGGAGAGGGTAAGTTGAACGGTTTTCTAAGTGACGATCTGATGTTGGTTTCGACCTTCTGGATTGATACTTAGAGAATTGTTCTCATACTAGTTACAGTAAGGGACTGATAGTTGCGAAATAATAGTGATGTGAAAATAAGCTATGGAAATGTTTTCCAATGATTTATAACATATATTTTCTAAATATATGAAATAAGGAAATATGAACATATGATGATTGATCGATCGAATTCCCATTTGGAAATAAGATCGTTGTTTGTACACCGACATGTTTTCATTTGATAGTTAGATCACAGACTATCAAAGTTTTTACCATTTTAACGTTGTTAATATGGAGAGACCGGTTGGATTATTATCCAAAGAACCACTCTGTATCGGCATAAGCGTTGCGAGCAATATATGCCAAAGATAAATTGAAGACGGAGTAAAGTGCAAGGGCTGTTGTATAAGTCTTAGATAACAGTGACTAAGATGGATATACTGAATAGTGCCTTCGGTTTGTCCAGTCCCAGGACAACGTATATGGAAGAAGGCCTGACAGAGTATATCCAATGGATCGCGTAAGTTGATCTGTTCAAACGTATTCACGTTTGGTGGCGGAGGAATTCGTTTCTCTTAGCTGTATACCTGTGTTATTTTTGGATAAGTCAATTTGTGATTTGGCGGGTATGACGATGTGGCATTCAAAGTGAATGGTGATCAGATGTTCCGAAGATAGACGTAGCTTCTAGCCTCACACCGGGAAGTAACAAAAGTTGGGCTAGGCAGCATGGCTAGTTGGGTCATCCCCAAGCAGGGTGTATTGTCACCGATCTAGAGAATATTCATATTTATACTTCTTTTTGATTCTGTATCTTCGGATGACGGTTTGATGGCCTACAACTGTGGTGGCAATATATTCGCGACACTCAAGCTAAATGAGTGAGCGGTCATGTGTGGCCGGGTTGCAAGACGTTCTTGTTGAACCCTGAGTGTATCACCTCTAGAGTACACTATTCAGAAGGTGCTCCCATACCTTGTCTGTTGGAATCCATTCTCCGATAAGCGCCCTGCGGTTTATGATTTTATACTATGTATGTAGAACGTGAGATGCAAGCGTTTCTGCTAGATTGATACCTATTTGTACTTAGACATTATTATAATATCACAATGATATGCTTGCCAAAGTTGTTCAGATACTTATAAGGGAAAAACCCGTTCCGTATTCACGGCGTGGTCTTATGAGATATCCTATACCTGTTTTAAACTATTTTACTCACACCAGTCCCATGACTGACCCGGAGTTTACTTTGTTGTTTTCCCTAAACTCTTGGGTGCCTAAATTTGTACGGGCAGTCAAGTAGTCGGGATTTACAGATATACTTGGAGAGCTTGGAGCAGGAGACTTCAAGATTCTATAGCTATAGTTATTTCCGCTGTGTTGTAAGTGTTGTACTCTGATAAGTGTTATTGTATATATAACTGTTTACTTCAAAGTTATGTTATATATTATATGTTATTCGTTCCGCTGTGAGATTCGTGTTACTCTGATGATTCTGATGTTCTTCTTCTTCTTCTATTCTATTAGTTCTATCTTTTTTTTCTCACCTTCTAAATTCTTTCACTAACGTCGCGGAATTTTCGACTCTCGAGGAGTCGAAAATTTCCAGCCGTTACACAAGTGCTTCCATTTTTGAGGTGAAGGACGAGGCATGGTGTGACAACCCAAACTTCTCAGTAAAGGAAAGACTGGATTGCTTTGAGAACAACACACATCAGAACACAAACGGAAGAACATTTTATTGCTGATTCCAACAATTACATCAGAGTACAAGAAAATCACAGAGTATGAATACTTATTACACAATTGAAATACAATAATATCAGAGATTTAAATTACACTTAAATAGCAGTGGAAAAATATTACAAATATACAACTGAAAGGAATAAACGGATACAGAGCTTTCCGAATACCGCTTTAGCTGTAAACCAGGATCCTGTAAATATATCTACAAAAAGCTACTCGACTGCCCGTGCGGAAAATATGGGCACCCGAGTTTTCCAGTGAAACAAACTACAGGTCAGTCATGGGACTGATACGAGAAATCTTAACTTAACTTATCTAATACATATGGCTAATCACAGGACCACGTCGCTAACGCAGAACGGGTTTACTCCATTGGATTGCCAGTGCATAAAATAAAGTAAATCGTTAAACAACGCAATGCTTTTTAGAAAAATGAAACCATTATAAGACCCAAGTCCCATCACACATTGCAACGCAAACCGGAGGATAGGGTGTTACGTTATAATGGTCAAAAGATGCTTGATACGATAAAACGGATTTAATATTAGTGTGTATATCTATGGGTATATATATATTTCAAAAACACTTCAATCATAATGTATCAATCATAGACGGCATAGTACCCCATCCTACTATGTCGCCATACTAGTTCTACAATCAAAACTGCAAGGTCGTATTGGAAATTGGATTTCCATCATGAAATCGAGGCTAGGGATCGTCGTCTCCGATTCGAGACACTCTAGCAAATGCCTCAGGATCACACCTATGGGCAACCCTTGGAGCGGTAGGGTCGGTCCCCACCTAACGGTAGTGGATTGGCAATTCCTGAACACACGCTTCCCAGTTCCTTTGAACCTATAGTATGACCACTAACGGCCTATAAAAATTCGAGGCGTCTCAAAATCCATCATCCACATAAGTAAAATGCCAGCCAGTTTAAGCACTAACACTACCACTAGCTAGAAAGAAACGTGTGCACTCCTTACGGTCCATATCCCGTTTTCGACTCATACCGGGGTGTGAGGCTCGCGAAGTCACGATATACACAAAGCTATGCCGTAATAGGCTATACTTTGATCATCCCACAAGGCCCTGCTTTCCAACAAAAGCCTTGATCATTTGCATCTTGGCGTGCCACATTGACAATTCACGCCATGCGATCAATCACTATTAATATATACCAGGGTGTTAAGCAGAGAATAAATTCTCCACCACCAATCAGCTATACATTAATAAAAATCAATTTAATTCACATGGAACGAAATCCAATGTCAGACACGCATCCATTTACAAGTCCGTTCTGGGTCTGAACGAAACCGGAGACACCTGAGAGGTCCTCGCATATCCGAAACAATCAACAATAGTCCGGACGGCTACCACTGAAGCCCCTTCAAGGTAGCTACTCTCATCATGGGTCTCAGTAGCAACACATCCATTCGATGTGAAGATCGTCGGTCTTCAGCCGTCGTCTTCATCTTCGACTCTTCGTCGTCGTAGTAATTATTCGGAATGGGTTAAACCCGGTCTTTCAGAATAATTCACGTATTTTTATAATTAAAAATCAAGTACTATAAAAGCACATCCAACGTCTCATTCCAATTCAGAATATTCTTTTAAATAAAATATTCACATTATCTTATCAAAGATAAATTCTTTAAATTATTCTTAAATCTTTCTTTTAAAGATTTATTAAAACTTCGATTTGGGTTTTAAATACCAAAAACCATTATTCAAAGATTATTTAAATTTAAGAAATTAATCTTACCTTTAACTGGGCTAAAGAAATAATGTCATTTAAAACATAGTTCACGATAAACCAAAATCATCTTTCATTAAATATGGAATCTTCACAGAAATCAAGTCAATATATAATCGATATACATTTCTGTATCAGACCAATAATATAAATGGAATAACGGTGAAGCCTTTTAAATTCCATATATAGTATCAGTCTTCTTTTACAGAAGCCTATCTCGATTATTATCAAATCGAATTTCCACTCAATTCCAATTTAATGTATATTAAATTGGAAAAATATTGACTTTTAGAAAAATTCTCTTTTTAAATCTTAGTAAAAAGATTTATAAATTCTAAATCATAATTTCACTGTAAATTGGGTTAAAGAACAAATGTCATTTAAAACATAGTTCATGATAAACCCAATTCACATTTCTTTTTATTTCAATTACTATAAATATAATTGAAACTTTAAAAGTCTTAATTAAAAGATTATTCTTTCATACGGGGTTTAAGAATAGTGTTATTTAAGACACTATTCACGACAAACCCAAAATCCAATTTATTCGATTTAATTTTCAATTAAATATTAAATAATTGAAAAAAACTTCGTTAAATATTAATTTAATGACTCATTCTAGTTAATAACTAGTTCATTTCAATAAAAATATATTTTTCTAAAATATATTCTTTTTCAAAAATATTTACTTAAATATTCTTTTCTAGAATATTCTTTATTGGAATGTGACTCAATCAACAACCATATATTGCATGAAATCAACAAGCATGATAAATAATTATCAAACATCCAATTAACAACCAAAGTGAATTCTACACTATATGTTGGGACTAGTGTAGATCAAATATCATCCCAACACCCGTGTGGGGTTTCATCCAGCAAATAAATAATAAATTATTTGTGCACTTGGGTGATGTGTAAAAATTATCGACCCAATCACATAAAAAAGTCGGATGACTTATAAATGGAAGTGTAATATTCAATTTGGTTATCATTAATATATTGGATACATCAAACTTCTCAACATTACATGCATACATTACAAGGTATCACTAATGTCATATTTAAACATATGATCTTTTTATTGTGACTAATGGACAATAAAAATATTAGCTTTCATATCTTTTGGTGTAATCCCTTTAAATAACCAAAAATGTAGATTTTGGTGTAATCCTTTTAAATAACCAAAAATGTAGATTTTGGCTTCATTGATTTTTAAATGACAAAAATGAATGTTTTTGTTTCATTCCTTATAAATGACAAATGTGTATTTCTACTTCATACTTTTTAATGGGGCACGAATGTCCATTACTAATTTATTCTTTTTAATGTATGAAAATATACATTTTTAACTCATCCTTTTTAATGCACAAAAATATTCTTTTTATTTCATTCATGTCAAAGTGACAAAAATGTCCTTTTAATTTCCTTTATTTCAAAGCGACAAAAATGTCCTTTTTAATTTTCTTTATTTCAAAGTGACAAAAATATGTTATTCTTTTCACTAATCATATTTTGACAAAAATATGTTGTTCTATTCACTAATCATATTTTGATAAAAATATGTTAATTTTTTTTCATTCTTTTACAGTAAACAAAAATGTTAATTTTTCTTTTATAATCATGCTTTGACAAATCCTTTTAATGTAGACAAAAATGCATATTTTTGTTTTAATCTCTTTTCTTATGCACAAAAATGTTTATTCCTAATTTAATCTTTTAATGACACAAAAACGTTCATTTCTAATTTAATCTTTTTAATGACACAAAAATGTTCATTTCTAATTCATTCCTTTTAAAGGGACCAAAACTAATAATTTTGTCTAACCTTTCTAATGTAAACAAAATAATGGATTTTGTCTAATCTTTTTCATGTAAAAAAAATATTCATTTCTAATTCAATCTTTTTAATGATTTTAAAATGACGGTGAATTATGACATTCCAAAATGTAATCAAATGACATTTTGTATTATTTGACTAAAAATGACATGTTTTTATTCTAATATCATATTTGCTAACAAAACGGTCTTTTCATACTAATGTTACATTTCTATGTCACAGTGTATTTTAATGTAATATTACACTTTAAAATAAAATTGTACTTTTACTACAAAGATAACATTTTATAACAAATGTTATTTTTGTCACCAATGAAACATTTTATAACAAATGTACTTTTTATCTAATATTACATTTTAAAACCAAAAATGTATTTTTAATGACAGGTAACATTTTATAAATAAAAATGTACTTTTTAATTCTAATATTTTGTATGTAAACGATATTACCTAGAAATGATGTCTTGCAACTCTACTATTTTATATGTAATTAATATTACATAAAAAAAAGATAACTTGAAATTCTAATCTTTTAAATGTAAACAATATTACACAAAAATGTAATATTGAAAATCAAATCTTTTAAATGAAAATATAACTACATTAAAAATGTAATCTTTTTATTTGAAAACAGATTACATAAAAATGCAACTTTGAAATCAGTTCTTTTTTTTGTCTCTAATTTGAAAATAAAAAGGCCATCTTTAAAAAAATCTATTCTTTTTATGTAGACAATACTGCATCAAAATGGGTATTCTTTTTTATTGAAAATCTGGTTTAACAAAATAACATAAAAATGTTTATTTTTATAAAGGAAATGTCATTTAACTTCTAATGCTCATTTTCAACAAAAATATAGAGTTTTCTCATTTTTTTTTCATTTGATAAAAATGTAAATTTTCCTTTTTCTTTTAGCCAAACATGTTATTTCTGTTCGCCAATCTTTCTTTTGACAAAAATGTCATTTCATTCACTAATCTAGTTTAACACAAAGATGTTAATTTCTTTTCACTAATCAAGTTTAACACAAAAATGTTAATCTTTTTCATTTAACAAAATATGATAAATATGTTTCAACTTTTTCATATTCAACAAAAATGTAAAAAAAATTGATCTGTTTCAGTTCAACTAAACATGTAAATTTTGGTTCGAAACAAAATAATTTATTCCATCAACAGATCAGTTTAACATAATTTATCAACACAAAACAAATCATGAATAACAACACATAGAATTCAGCAACGGCAACAATCATGATTATAAATTTTTAATTATATAAAAATAATAATGGAATTCTCACATTGTTATTTGGTTCTGAATGAATCAGATCTGAATTTTTCTAAATTTCTGATTTGCTCTGATTCAATTCTAGTCTGTCTCATAAGGTAGTGTTCTTCAATACGATCTCAACGCAACTTGTTTTGTTAATTTCTGACCTTGTATGAAGAAGTTATGGTTGTTAATACATTTGATTTCATTCGAGATAATTAAATAATAATTAACAAATTTAATTACGCTTAGGCCAAACGTTGTCCTCTTCTTCCTCCCGTAAATCATCTGCATCGCTGAAACCCATCTCCCGTTCATAGAAGACCGTTGCCGCCTCTGTTCTTCGCACCGGACCTCGATCAGTCGACGCCACATCGACGACCTTGTCCCTCTCTACCTGCGCGCCGACCATGGTGCAACTCGCACCTCTCCAGGCCGCCAAAACTCAATCCGAACGTTGTGCCTATGTGCGATGATTTCTCCCAAATGAAAGCACGGGTAATGATCATAACTGTTGATGTCGTAGAACCTGAGAAGCTCTTCGATTTGATGTTTGGATATTTGAATTTTATTGGGTGGATTGGAAGAACGAAAGGAAAGAAATTCGGAGCTCCTAGGCCACCGATTTTAAGCATGGCGGCGGCTACAGTGGAATGGCCATTAGGGTTTTAGGTTTGACTAATATTTATAATATATTTTAATATTAATTAACCCTATAAAGGTCCGTTCTGATACTAACTCCAATTCAGGCCCAACAAGTGTCGCCCCTAGCTAATAACCCCCGTCCCGGACACAACGGAATATGTTTCCTAACCCAATTCGGCTGTTACGATGTGTTTTTCTCAAAATTTAATATTTAAATAATTTATTATTTAATTTAACCGTACATTTTAAATTACCGGGGCCACATACGGACTCAGAAAATTACAGAAAATTTATTTCTAGTTATGGTTTGATGATACGGTTCTAACAAGACTAATTTCGTCGAATTCCGAGACCGTTTGAAAAATGGCCATTTTCAAGTCGATTAAATTTAACTGAAACTGACAAAACACGTTTTCTTCTGCCACGCCCGCATATTAATTCGAAAAATTATGAAAATTGAAACCTAGCAATAATTCGACATTCCGGTTCCAACAAAAGTGGTTTCGCCGAAAACCGAGGTCATTGGAAAAATGGCTATTTTTAAGGGTTATATATTATATTAATATATATAAATTCTACAGCGACTTTTCTAGATTTTAATCTGGACATAACTTTCAAATTATAAAGTGAAATTTCAGTTTCTCAGATTCGTTAGAAAGATATGATTAAACAGATTTAAATATTTCTTGTTTCGCTCAATTCTGATTTAAAATGAATCCTGTACATTCAGTCAAAGTTCAGATTCAAATTTTCAAACTGCGGCGCTGTTTCTATACTCCTTTTATAATTAAATTAAATTTATTCATTTTAAAATAAATTTTTACTCGTTCTTATTAAAAATAAATTATTTTAAATATTAAAATCCATTAAGATTTCTAAAATAAAAATTTTAAATTGGCCCCAAAATTCCGGGTTGTTACACATGGGTGGACTTCGTACTAGTGAAGTTGGACGTTAATCAAAGGTCAGTGGTGATGGAGCGAGGGTTTTCTTGGATCAAACTAGTTGTGAGTCTGAGTACTTAGGGTTGAACACCTAGATTTTGATACGATCAATCGAAGTAGCACAAGAGGGTATAGATGAAGTTTAGAGATGATGACGCGTTTGTAGGCACAGTCGTGACTTGTGCAGGGTGGCTGGAGGATGTGTGTACGTGCACCTATGCACTTGTGCATATTGGAAAATCCTGGAAAGAAAAAAGGAGAAGAATGGGGAGGCAAAAGCAGCAGATTAGGGAATAGAAAGGGAAGAGAAAGTTGTGCCAAGGTGGTCGATGCACAGTAGTTTCGGTGATGGTACGGTGAAGGGTTCAGAGCAGATGTTGGTCGAGCCTATTTTATGGAGCAATTAAGGAACGGGGATGACAAGCAGTAGAACAAAGAGGGAAATAAGAAAGAGTGGCAGACAGTAAAGAAGATAAAGAAAAGGGGATGTGGGCTATGAGGGATTAGGTCAGACTGGGCTATAGAAATAGAAATAAGAAAATAAAGAAGAAACAGAAAAAAGAAAAGAAAAAAAGAGAGGAGAGGGGATTAGTAGGCTAATGGGTTTTGGGCTTAGCCCAGTTTTTGTTTTAAATACTTAAGTTAATCAAGTTAACTTAATGAATGTTTTCAAAACAACAACGTTGTTTTAAAAATGGTTTAAGATTTGAAAATCAAATGGATTTACAAATTCTGGATTGTCAAATATTATAGATATCGAACTTCTACGAATCTTAAAGATAAGAATGATTTCGACTCAAGGTCTGAGAGGTAAATAAAATACCCCAACTTGAACGATTTCAGTATTATCCGATAGATCATATTAGTTTGTGTTCTAAATGAGTGTTAGAGTTGAATATCGCTTTCAGCTCTGAAACGTATATTCAAGAGTGCAATTATCATGTAAGATATATAATAAGAATTTTCTAAGTTTAAAGAAATACCTATGTTTCAGATAATTATAAATAAGCTAATATTTAAATCTAAATAATTAAAGATTATGTAAATAAGACTTAGTAGATCGAATGTAAATAAATCTGATTATTTTATTATAAATTTGATAGTTAAATAACCGACTATCAAATCTAGATCATTTCTGTCGTTATCGTTTCGAAGAGTCCGGAATCTAAATTCCACTTCAATTCGATTTTTATATTATGAGTTATATATTATTGAAGACCATTGAAGATGGAGTTTATGCAAGGGTTGTTTTGTTAAGCCTAGGTATAAATTGCCTAATATGGATTCATAGGATAGTGCCTTATGTTTGTCCGATCCTAGGACAACTTGTATGGATGAATGTCTGACAGAGTATGCCTAACAGATCATACGATTGATCTATTCAAACTATGTTTGGTGGCGGAGGAATTCATTTCTCTTAGCTTTATACACGTGGTATTGGGGAAATCAATTTGTGATATTGGAGGGTTTGACGATGTGGCATTCAAAGTGAATGAAGAGGTGATTTGTCAAAAAGGTAAGTGTGTCCTCAAGTTTAAAAATCGGGAAATGGTATAAAATCCCATTAGGTGTATTATCACAATCTAGAGAAAATTCATGCATTCTTCTTTCGCTTTTGTATCTCCTGGGAATATGGTGGGCCTAATCTATAAGGTGACAATATATTCGGAACACTCAAGCAAAGTAAGTGGGAGATCATGTATAGCGTAACGATTCGGATTTTTCCCGGACCTAATTGATCGCAAAATTGACAAAGACTATTCAAAAACCCGAATACGCTAACTTTGGGCAAACACATCAGAATAAATAATAGAAGACTTTTATAAACATCACATTAATGTTACATCAGAGTACAGAATATCAGAGTACATCGAAATAAATACTACATCGGAAGATTAAATTACAATAATTGTAATACAATGTAGTGGTAATGAATAACTAACACAACAGAAAGCTATCAGTGCTCTGGACACAGCTTTAAGCTTCGATCCAGAATCATGCTCAATATATCTGCAAAATAAGCTACTCGACTGCCCATGTGGAAAATATAGGCACCCGAGTATGCAAGTGAAACAAACTACAGGTCAGTCATGGGACTGGTATGAGAAATCTTACTTAACCTATTTAATAATAAGGCTAATCACAGGACCACGCCGCTAACGCAGAATGGGTTTACTCCAATGGATTTCCAGTGCATATACTACTACCATAAATAAAGATATGGATATACAATGCATCAATCAACATGCAATTCCTTAATCTACCCATTTAGGCTTGATCCCTAAATTTAGATTTCAAAATCTAATTCACTTTACAGAAATTATTTCTTTGGACTTTGTTCTCGATTTCTTATTTCTAATCATTTTGAAATACATAACTATTTTTTTATATCAAATTTGATTCACTTCGGTATTTGAAAACAAAACATTTGGAAAAATGAATTCCAAAACGTAACAAAACATACAAACAAGTACGAAACCAAATATCGATCATGTTCCCTCAGGACCGGGAAGTACTGTAACACCCCTAAATTTTATAATATTAAAATTGAAAAATTAAAGAATACTTAACTTTTAAAAGAAGAATTAAGGGAAATGGGTTACACCATTGCGTTCGTCTCGGAATTCTGCTTGAGATAGAGTCCGAGTTTGTGTAAAACGGATACAGTATGAAGAAGTTATGAAGCTTAGAAGATTGCAGTTTAAAACCAGAATTAAAATAATAATCAAAACCAAATTCGAAATTCAAATCAGCGAGAAGTGGGATGGGCGGGAATTATCCTGCTCTAGGGTGTCGACCCCCTTTAAGGGAGTCGACATAGGTGTCGACCCTAGGGGCGTCGACATAGGTTTCGAACCCCCTCCTCCCGGGTAGGGGTCGACCCCATCGGCCAGATCTGGGCAGTGACGAATTTTGGAGAATTAGGGCTTATATGGTATTCTCTGATTGGTTGGGTGATGTGTTTTTCTTGTTCGGATGGTTTAGATGGATCCTAACCTAATCTAAAGGCCCTAATACACCTAGAACATCTATAAAAGAACCCTAAACCTAACCCTAATTTCATTACACAAATCTATGGGGCCTCCATGCTGCCTTAACCTAAACTAAAACTAGTCTCTCTTCTTCAACAAATCAAAGTAAAGAAATTTCGTAAAAGGAAACAGATCTACAATAACAACAATGCCTAATTCTCTTCCTTAATTCAATCTTTGTGAGTTCATTGATTATTTTTAGATTAAAATAGTGCTAAAGCAATTCTAACATGTTGTAAATTGGATTTGGGAATTAAAAATGATAATAAGATTGGATCTCATCAGTTATATCTTAGCCTATATCAGATTCGTGATTTTATATGTCATTAGCATATACATCAGATCTGTGATTCTTATATGCCCATGTTGATGTTATCATCAGTTTTATCTTTATGATCAGTTCATACTTGTGCCTATTTTATTGTTATTATTATGCCTGTTCTTTATCTTGTCCTTTCCTCTTTCCCTTTTTCGTTTTTATAGCCAGGCTACTTCGAGCCTAGGCCAAATCTCATAAGAGATGAATGTACGAACGGTAATTTAGGGAACGTTGGGAAATTTGGCATAATATATGTTGGGTTGATTTGGGCATGACAAATGTTAAATTTGGGGCATGATATGTGTAACAACCCGGAATTTGGGGCCGATTTAAAAATTTTATTTTAAATTTTTTAAGGGATTTTGAATATTTGAAATAAATTATTTCAAATAATAACGACTAAAAATTTATTTTAATCAAAGTTAATACGAATATGTTTAATTCAATTATAAAAGGAATTAGAAATAGCACGGTAGATCGAAAAGTCAAATCTGAACTTTGACTGACTGTACGGTATACAGAATAAATCGGATTTTGGTGAAACCAAAAATATTAGAATCTATTTAAAAATATCTTTCCAACGAATCCGAAAAATCGAAATTTCATAGCGAAAATTAAAAGTTATGGCCAGTTGAAATTTCAGAATAGTCACTATAGACATATATATATATTTTAATATTAAAAATGGTCATTTTTCAAACGGTCTCGGAATTCGACGAAATTTGCTTCCTTGGGACCGTATCATCAAAACAAAGCCAGAAATAATTTTTTTGGATTTTTCTGAGTTTGTACGTGGCCCTGGTAAAATTAAAAAGTACGTTCGAATTTAACATTAAAGATTTATTTTAAAATAAAAGAAACATGCTGTAAACTTCAGAATTGGACTTCGGCACTAGCGCCATTGCATTCAGAAGGCGTCAAAACATATTGTTCGACAGTTGTTGGGCTCTGTTTACAGATCGGACGGAAAAACCCTAATTTTGGATTTAATTAAATTAAAAAAAATACGCTCAGAATATTAGTATAAATACCCGTACACTACTGTTCACTTCTTCTTCCCGTTCGTTCACCGCCTCCTAACCCATTCCCATCAAATCTTCTTCCTTCGATTTCTCCTTCGTTTCTCAACGAAATTCTTCGCCGTAGTACAACTTTTCGAAGAAATTTTCGTGTTCTTCGATTCTAGACCGGAATTAAAGCTTCTTGTAGCCTGTAGCCGCCGCCCCAACCTCCCAAACCCGCCGCCGTCGCACCCCCCAGCCCCACCACACGCCGCCGCGACCCCCCCTCCAGAGGCACATCCCCCTCTCCAAGCTCTCCGACGTCGCGCAAACCCCTCCGAGAATTACTGCATACATCTCCCGAAAATTCAAATCAAAGATTTGAACAAAACTGAAAACAAAAGCTATGAACATTTCAGATTTTGCCATGCTTTTATCTGTTGCAATTGCAGTTGTAGAAAGTAATTGATAATTTGTTCATACGAACTCCAAACTGAAAATTTTCAGATCCGAGAGAACCGTGACTTTAAATATGACTTTTTAAAAAGCGATTGGGACAAATTCTTATCCAATGAAGGTGGGATTCCATTTTAAATAATTAAATTAATTTAATTATTAATTTTCCTTTGTTATTTAAATAATTGAATGGTGAATGAAGTAGATCTGAGATGTGATAATATTTTGAATGATTGTTCGGTTTATCTGTGTGTATAATTCCAGATCTGCTAGTTAAAAATTTCAGATCTGTATGTGATGAAAATTTGAATAATCATTTTGTTTAAATTTTGTCGAATCATGTTTCGTTGATATTTCATGAATCATGTATATATATATATATATAAAAATATCACCTTGTTCATGTCTTTGAATTGAACTAGAAAATTTCAATTCAATGCCACCTTATTGTTATTTGACTAGACCTTTTTAGTTCAAATATAATATTGATATGATGTTTGTAGGATTGAAATATGATGATATGAAAGAAATTACATTTATATTTAATGTAATTAGGACATGAATTTTTCACCGCAAAAAAATGACATTTGTAGGTGATAAATAAAAGTATGATTTTGCGATGCAATATAAATTAGATTTTTGCATTGTAAATAAAAAGATTAGATTTTTGCAACGTAAATAAAAGGAAGAATTCATCATTGAATTATAATTTACATTGTTCATCATAGAATTTACATTTTTATGTAAATAAAAAGTTAAACGTTTTATATATATATATATATATATAATTAAAATTAAACGAATCGAGCGTGGTAGTTCGCATTATGAAATCGTACCTTTAACGAATATACCAAAAGATCCGACCATCGGATTTTCCCAAAACTAAAACCATTAGGACCGTCTTGGGAAGAACTTTCCAATAATATAAACAACATTAAGATCCAACGGTTAGATTTTGAGAAATATAAAAATCAAAATTGGTTGAAAACAGCGCCAGGGTCGCCCATTGGCCAGAAGCGTCATTGAATAAAAATTTAATTATTTCAAATAATTAAAAATAGGAATTAATCATTACAATATAATATAACGATGTAAAAATGGGTTTTCTCATTCCAAATAATCAAACGACGTTAAAAATCGAAGTGTGAAGACGGCGAATGAGTACCATAAATCTTCCCTCGAATGGACAACGATCAAGACCCTGAATTGACTTGCTCAAAATTCAAGGGTCAGGGTAATTTCCCAAACGTACATGTTGATTTCACGGATATGCGAGTACCTCCTTTCCGTACTGGACATACGGGACGAGAGTATCTCCAGTTTCGTTCAGACCCAGAACGGGCTTATAAATGGAATGTGTGTCCGACATTGTACTCCTTTATATCGTATTTATTGATTTTCTGCCGAGTGTATGAATGTTTGGTGGTGGAGAATTTATTCTCTTGCTTAACACCCTTTTATATGTTTTGGCAAAGGATTGATAGTGTGATATGGAGTGTCAGCATGGCATACCAAGATGCAATGATCAAAGTTTCTTGCGGAAAAGCAGAACCTTGTGGTGACGATCAAAGAACAGCTTGAATAAGCATAGCTTTGTGTATTACATAGCTTCACGAGCCTCACAACCCAGTTGAGTCTAAAACGGAGCAAGGGAACGCAGGGAGAGCAGCACGTTTCTTTCTAGCTAGAAGTGGTGTTTGGGTTTTACACAGGCCGACATTTTACTTATGTGGATGATGGAATGAGGCGCCTCGGATATTAGGTCCTATAGGACCGGGAAACGTGTGTTCAGGAATTGCCAATCCGCAAAATCGTATGTGTGGACCGGCCCTGCAGGACCCAAGGGTTCACTGCGGGGAATCCTGAGACATTAGCTAGAGTGTCTCGAATCAGTAAGGAGATCGTTCCTAGCCTTGACTCATGATGGAAAACCAAATTCCCAATACGACCCTACGGACTTGATTGTATTACTAGTATGGATGCATAGTATATGGTAGCCATGCTTCCTAGGATTGATACATTTACTTTGAAATGTTTTTGAAACATATATACGCTAATAATAATATCAAATTCGTTTTTATCGTACCAAGCATGTTAAATCATCATAAGGTAAAACTCTATCCTCTGGTTTGTGTTGCATTGTGTGATGGGACTTGAGTCTTATGATGATTCCATTTTTTCCAAAAGCACTGCGTTGTTTACGATTTACTTATTTATCTGTTCTGTCACTTTAATTTATGCACGACAATCCATTGAAATAAACTCGTTCCGCGTTAGCGGCGTGGTCTTTGGATTTGCCTTATTACTATTAGTTAAGAATTCTTACACCAGTCCCATGACTAACTCGTAGTTTGTTTTCACCTTTGCAAAATCGGAAGCCCTCTTTTCTACACGGGTAGCCAAGTAACTGGTTCACTTTCTTTGGAGTTGTTGTCTTTGGTGCTTTCTTGGAGTTGCTTAGTTGAGGTGATGATTTGGAGCTATGAAGACTATCTATTATTTATCTTTTGTTGCATTTTATCTTTAGACTTTGAGACATCCGAAATTATTCTATTTCCAGTTATTCTATGTTGAAGTTTGAAACTTGTTTCCTTTTGCTGAAACTTGATGTAATAATTTAGGACTCTGTGAATGTGGGATTCTGTATTTGATGACATTCATATTTCCCGCTGCTATGATGTTGTTTTTATATAGTTTTCCTGTGCTATGTTGTATCTGTGATCTGTATTGTTGCATTTATGTTGTATTCCAAAAGATTATTCCTTACTTTCATTCCGTGGAAGTTTGGGGTTATCACAGTTGGTATCAGAGCTTTGGTTAAACATAGCTTTGGAATATAACATATTTATAATAATTCGTTTACGTATAATCACAATATTCTATGGCGAACATTTCATGAGAATACATAATAGTCAGTCACTTTATCACCATCTTTTTATCTATCCTTTTATCTTTATCATTTCTTAAAATCACCATTACAGTTGTTCTGACTCTTTCCTGGATCGTACAGAACTAACTAAAAATGAGTACTGCTGCCGCTAGAGCCACCAGAGCTAGAGCAAGGAGGCAAAATGTTGTTGAAACTGAGGAGGCCACAGTCCAATAGCCACCACCACCACCACCGCAGCCCTTTTACTTGGATAGGGTAGCGAAGAAGTTCAAGAATTTAGGTGGAGTTCCATTCACTGGTACGGAGATCGTGACACAGGCTCAAGCATGGATTAAGAATTATGAGAAGATATTTGGAGGGCTAGGGCTAGAAGATCAAAGGAAGAGATTTACGGCTTCATGGCATCTCCAAGGCGAAGCACATAATTGGTGGGAATTGGTCAATATATGAGGTAATGAAGAAAATGTGACTTGGACCAAGTTTAAAGAGTTGTTCAATGAAAAATACATTCCAAGGCAAGAAGTGGAAAGGCTACATGACGAGTTCGCCAACTTGAAACAAGGCAACAAAACTATCTTGGAGTATGTAAGAAGATTTGAAGACCTCTCTCGCTATGCCCTAGAATTGATTCAGGATGATTTTCAAAAGAACAAGAGGTTTATTAATGGACTTGCTAGGAAGTACACTGACAGGGTTACTGCTCACGCTGACCTTTCTTTCAATAAGATGATTGAGTTTGCTTGTCTCTATGAGGAGAACGACAAAAGGGTTTCACAACAAGATAGAGAAAGGAGCTTGGCCAGCAATAATAATAAGAGGAAGCAAGCCGAAAAGAAGAATGAAGGAAGCGGTTCTGGAGCTGCTAAAACCCATGATAAGACAAAGGTGCAATGCTACAACTGCCAGAAGTTTGGACACTACAACAAGGACTGCAGAAATCCAAAGAAGGCCAGAAGTGATGACATTAAAGAATGCTATAACTGCCACAAAAAGGGTCATATCAAGCCTAATTGTCCACTGTTGAGAGGAGCTCAGATTGCACATGTGTACGAGGGGGCAAGTGCACCATCTTCTTCCGCACCTACTTCTTCTGAAGGAGTAGGTAAGTCTAATGTTTTAGGTGGTACTATTTCTGTTAAAAACATTCCTGTTACGGCTTTGATTGATATGGGTGCCTCAAGGAGCTTTATTTCTAGCAACATGGTCAAGAAATTGAAATCAAAACAAAGAAGCCTTAAAGAGCCAATTAATGTTCATAATCCTGTTGGAGGTTTTATCGTCCTTGATTTATACTTTAGGGTGCCTATTTCTTACTCTTACTTTCAGTTTCCTTTTGACTTGACTATCATGAATTTTTCCGAGTTTGATATCATCCTTGGTCTTGATTGGCTAAAGATTTGAGGCCGAGGTTAAATGTGCGGATAGAATAGTTGAAATCAAAACAAAGTTTGGAGATGTTATTTCTATACCTTGTCATGGTTCAAAATCTGATAGAAAGGCATTTTGGTCTTCTCTTGAGATCACTCCCATTCCTTTAGAAAATATTCTTGTAGTCAAAAATTACGCGGACGTATTTGAAGAAGTAGACAATTTACCGCCACGAAGAGAAATTGATTTCATAATTGATCTTGTTCCAAATGCAAGGCCTGCAGTCCATGCTATCCGAAGGATGACCCCTAAAGAAAAAGAAGAGTTGAAACCCAAACTAAGCAGCTCTTATGAAAGGGACTCATCCGGCCTAGTTTTTCCAATTGGGGTGCAGCTGTGGTGTTTGTTCCCAAGTCTGATGGTACTCTAAGGCCCTGTGTGGATTACCGCGACCTTAATAAGCAAACGTTGAAGAACAAATACCCCTTGCCTCGCATAGATGATTTAATGGACCAATTGAATGGAGCCAAGGTGTTTTCTAAGATGGACCTAGCCACAGGTTTCCATAAACTACGCATAGTCGAAGAATGCATACCTTTGACAGCCTTCAGAGGTCCTGACATATTCTACAAATGGCTGGTAATGTCGTTCGGCCTATGCAATGCTCCAGCCTACTTTGTTGACTTGATGAATAGAATTTTCCGAAGTGTTATAAACAAATTCGTCCTAGTCTTCATTGATGATATCTTAATCTATTCTAAATCCAAGGAGGAGCATGAAGGGCATTTAAAGGAAGTATTGGAGATTCTGCGAAGAAATGTTCTAAAAGAGAAATTTTCCAAATGAACATTTTGGCAAGAGGAGGTAAAATTCTTGGGCCATTTTGTGTCAAAGGAAGGAATTGCTGTTGACCCAAGTAAAATTGCCGCCATTCGAGATTGGAAGCAACCCAGTACATCCACTGAAGTAAGAAGCTTCCTAGGATTGGCTGGATATTATAGGAAATTCGTCAAAGACTTCTCCAAACTGTCTGGCCCATTAACAAAGCTCACCAAGAAACACACCAAGTTCATTTGGACAACAGAGTATGAGGAGGCCTTCCAAAAGCTAAAGGTGAGTTTGACCACTACTCCCGTACTAACCATCATCGATGGCAACCAAGATTTAGCCGACTACACCGATGCTTCTCAAAGTGGGGGTCTTGGCGCGGTATTGATGCGAAGAGGCAAAGTTGTTGCTTACGCAAGTCGTCAATTAAAGCCGCATGAGAAAAATTATCATGCCCATGACTTAGAGTTGTTGGCCGTAGTTTTTGCTTTGAAAATTTGGAGACATTATCTTTTAGGCGAGAAGTTTGAATTATTCACAAACCGTCAATCTTTGAAATATCTCTTCGATCAAAAGGATCTGAATTTAAGGCAGCAACGATGGCTAGAATTTCTTGCAGCATACGATCTTGACATCTTATATACGCCGAGGAAAGCCAATGTTGTGGCGGACGCACTCAGTAGAAAGAATGCCATTGTCGCAAGCCTCATCATTATCCTTTCTTTGATTGATAAAATTTCTGCTCTTCAAAAGGATGATGAATTTATTCAAAGAATTATTGAGAATATTCAAGAAGGTGAAAACACGATCTTCCAAATCGATGGCAAGGGAGTCCTTAGACGGCAAGGGCGGATTTGTGTTCCAAATATCCCAGAGCTCATAAGGGAAGTATTAGATGAAAGTCACAAATCAAAGCTTAGCATCCATCCAGGCGTGAGCAAGATGTATCAGGATCTAAAGTGCATGTTTTGGTGGAGATCTATGAAGAGGGATATATCCATTTATGTAAGTAGATGTCTTACATGCCAACAAGTAAAGAGCGATCAACAAAAGCTGGCAGGATTATTGCAACCATTGGAGGTTCCAAATTGTAAGTGGGACCTAATCTCCATGGATTTTATAGATGGTTTGCCCCGTACTAGGAGAGGAAATGACAGCATATGGGTGATCGTGGATCGCTTCACCAAGACCGCTCATTTCATATCTGTCAAGTCCACTAGAACTGCTCAAAGTCTGGCGCAAATTTATTGCAAAGAAATAGTCAGGCTACATGGGTAATAAAATTAAATCTTTCCTTTTCATCATTATCTGAATGAAAATTTCCATTTTTCTAAATAATAAGGAAAGAATAATCTTTTGTTTTAAAATAGAGTTCCTAGTTGCATTGTTAGCGACCGTGATCCTATCTTCGCTAGCAAGTTTTGGGAAGCATTCCAAAATGAGTTGTGAACGAAGTTAAATCTAAGCATCGCATATCATCCTCAGACAGATGGCCAAACTGAGAGGGTGAATCGCATTCTTGAAGATTTATTGCAAGCTTGCAGGCTTGATTTTGGAGGTTCTTGGGAGGATCACTTGCATTTAGTTGAATTCTCATATGAAAATAACTGTCAAGGAAGTTTGAAAATGTCTCCATTTGAAGCCTTGTATGGTAGGCCATGTAGATCGCCAACATGCTGGGTTGAAGAAGGAAATCGTCTTGTTTTGGGCCCAGACATGGTTCGAGAAGCTTCAGACAATGTTGACTATATTAAGATGTGATTATTGGCTGCCCAAAGTAGACAAAAGAGCTATGCAGATGTAAGAAGAAGAGAGTTGGCTTTTGAAGTGGGTGACTATGTCTATTTGAAAGTTGCTCCAATGCGAGGTGTCATCCGTTTTGGGAAGACTGGAAAATTAGCGCCTAAATTAATCGGCCCCTTTCCTATCCTTGAGAAGATTGGTACCCTAGCTTACATAATTCAGCTGCCCAACTGGTTACCTGGGGTGCACGACGTATTCTATGTATCTCAACTTCGGAAGCATATTCATGATCCAGATCTGGTTGTGGAAGAAGCTGCACAGCAAGATTTGGAGATCACCCCAAGCCTTGTAGTGAGAAGGGAGCCACTGAAAATTATTGGCAAAGAGACTAGAGAGCTGAGAAATAAAAGAATCAACGTAGTCAAAGTGCAATGGAGCGGCGATCCTAGAGACTGCACTTGGGAAACCGAGGAGAGTATCAAACAAGCCTATCCCAATTGCAGGGTGGATATCTCCGATTAGATTTTGTTTTGAGGTACACTTAAAACATTTTACATTCTCTGTGTTGGTTCCTAATCTTCTATTTTTCCTTTTCGAGGACGAAAACTTCTTAAGCGGGGGAGATTGTAACAACCCAGAATTTGGGAACAATTTAAAATTTTTATTTTAGAAATTTTAAGAGATTTTGAATATATGAAATAAATTATTTCAAATAATAAGGACTAAAAAATTATTTTAATCGAGGTTAATACGAATATGTTTAATTCAATTATAAAAGAATTAGAAATAGCACGGTAGCTCGAAAAGTCAAATCTGAACTTTGACTGACTGTACAGGACGCAGAATAAATCGGATTTTAGTGAAACAAAAAATATTAGAATCTATTTAAAAATATCTTTCCAACGAATCCGAAAAATCGAAATTTCATAGCGGAAATTAAAAGTTATGGCCAGTTGAAATTTCAGAATAGTCGCTGTAGAATTTCTATATATTTTAATATTAAAAATGGTCATTTTTCAAAGGGTCTTGGAATTCGACGAAATTTGTTTCGTTGGGACTGTATCATCAAAACAAAGCCAGAAATATTTTTTCTGGATTTTTCTGAGTTCGTATGTGGCCCCGGTAAAATTAAAAAGTACGTTCGAGTTTAATATTAAAGATTTATTTTAAAATAAAAGAAACATGCTATAAACTTCAGAATTGGACTTCGGCACTAGCGCCATTGCGTTGAGAAGGCGTCAAAGCATATTGTTCGACAGTCGTTGGGCTCTGTTTGGAGATCGGACGGAAAAACCCTAATTTTGGATTTAATTAAATAAAAAAAAGAAAATATGCTCAGAATATTAGTATAAATACCTGTACGCTACTGTTCACTTCTTCTTCCCGTTCGTTCACCACCGCCTAATCCATTCCCATCAAATCTTCTTCCTTCGATTTCTCCTTCGTTTCTCAATGAAATTCTTCGCCGTAGTACAACTTTTCGAAGAGATTTTCGTGTTCTTCGATTCTAGACCGGAATCAAAGCTTCTCGTGGCTTGTAGCCGCCGCCCCAACCTCCCAAACCCGCCGCCGTCGCACCCCAGTCCCACCTCACGGCACCGCGACCTCCCCCCTTCCAGGTGCACATCCTCCTCTCCAAGCTCTCCGACGTCGCACAAACCCCTCCGAGAATTACTGCATACATCTCCCAAAAATTCAAATCAAAGATTTGAACAAAACTGAAAATAAAGGTATGAACATTTCAGATTTTGCCACGCTTTTATCTGTTGCAATTGCAGTTGTTAAAAGTAATTGATAATTTGTTCATACGAACTCCAAACTGAAAATTTCCAGATCCGAGAGAACCGTGACTTCAAATACGACTTTTTAAAAAGCGATTAGGACAAATTCTTATCCAATCAAGGTGAGATTCTATTTTAAATAATTAAATTAATTTAATTAATAATTTTCCTTTGTTATTTAAATAATTGAATGGTGGATGAAGTAGATCCGAGATGTGATAATGTACTTAATGATTGTTTGGTTTATCTGTGTGTATAATTCCAGATCTGCTAGTTAAAAATTTCAGATCTGTATGTGATGAAAATTCAAGTAATCATTTTGTTTAAATTTTGTCGAATCATGTTTTGTTGATATTCTATGAATCATGTATATATATATATATATCACCTTGTTCATGTCTTTGAATTGAACTAGAAAATTTCAATTCAATACCACCTTGTTGTTATTTGATTTGACTAGACCTTTTTAGTTCAAATATAATATTGATATGATGTTTGTAGGATTGAAATATGACGATATGAAAGAAATTACATTTATATTTAATGTAATTAGGAAATGAATTTTTCACTGCAATAAAAATTACATTTGCAGGTGATAAATAAAAGTATGATTTTGTGATGCAATATAAATTAGATTTTTGCATTGTAAATAAAAAGATTAGATTTTTGCAATGTAAATAAAAGGAAGAAGTCATCATTGAATTATAATTTACATTGTTTATGTAAATAAAGGAATGAAAGAATAAAAGAATGAAATTGGACATTGCAATAGAATTTAAATTTTTATGTAAATAAAAAGTTAAACGTTTTATATTTATATATAAATATAATTAAAATTAAACGAATCGAGCGCGGTAGTTCGCGTTTTGAAATCGTACCTTTAAACGACTATACTAAAAGATCCGACCATCGATTTTCCCAAAACTGAAAACATTAGGACCGTCTTGGGAAGATCTTTCTAACAATATAAACTACATTAAGATGCAATGGTTAGATTTTGAGAAATGTAAAAATCAAAATTGGTTGAAAACAACGCCAGGTATTGGCCAGAAGCGTCGTTGAATAAAAATTTAATTATTTCAAATAATTAAAAATAGGAATTAATCATTACAAAATAATATAACGATGTAAAAATGGGTTTTCTCAAATTATATATGCGAGAATTATTTGGAATGTCCGAGTTATTCTCATTCCAAATAATGAAACGACGTTAAAAATCGAAGTGTGAAAACGACGAATGAAGACCGTAAATCTTCCCTCGAATGGACAACGATCAAGATCCTGAATTGACTTGCTCCCAATTCAAGGGTTAGGGTAATTGCCCAAACGTACATGTTGATTTCACGGATATGGGGGTACCTCCTTTCCGTACTGGACATACGGGACGAGAGTATCTCCAGTTTCGTTCAGACCCAGAACGGGCTTATAAATGGAACATGTGTCCGACATTGCACTCCTTTATATCGTATTTATTGATTTTCTGCTGAGTTTATGAATGTTTGGTGGCGTAGATTTTATTCTCTTGCTTAACACCCTTTTATATATTTTGGCAAAGGATTGATAGTGTGATACGGAGTGTCAGTGTGGCATACCAAGATGCAATGATCAAGGTTTCTTGTTGAATAGCAGAACCTTGTGGTGACGATCAAAGCACAGCTTGAATAGAAATAGATTTGTGTATTACGTAGCTTCACGAGCCTCACAACCCGGTTGAGTCTAAAACGGAGCAAGGGAACGCAGGGAGAGCAACACGTTTCTTTCTAGCTAGAAGTGGTGTTTAGGTTTTACACGGCCCGACATTTTACTTATGTGGATGATGGAATGAGGCGCCTCGGATATTAGGTCCTATAGGACCGGGAAACGTGTGTTCAGGAATTGCTAATCCGCAAAATCGTATGTGTGGACCGGCCCTGCAGGATCCAAGGGTTCACTGCGGGGAATCCTGAGACATTAGCTAGAGTGTCTCGAAATAGTAAGGAGATCGTTCCTAGCCTTGACTCATGATGGAAAACCAAATTCCCAATACGACCCTACGGACTTGATTGTATTACTAGTATGGAGGCATAGTATATGGTAGCTATGCTTTCTAAGATTGATACATTTACTTTGAAATGTTTTTGAAACATATATACACTAATGATAATATCAAATTCGTTTTTATCGTACCAAGCATGTTTAATCATCATAAGGTAAAACTCTATCCTCTGGTTTGCGTTGCACTGTGTGATGGGACTTGAGTCTTATGATGATTCCATTTTTTCCAAAAGCATTGCGTTGTTTACGATTTACTTATTTATCTGTTCTGTCACTTTAAATTATGCACGACAATCCATTGAAATAAACCCGTTCCGCGTTAGGGCGTGGTCTTTGGATTTGCCTTATTACTATTAGCTAAATTAGTTACGAATTCTCACACCAGTCACATGACTGACTCGTAGTTTGTTTTCACCTTTACAAACTCGGATGCCCTATTTTCTACACGGGCAGCCAAGTAACAGGTTCACTTTCTTTGGAGTTACTGTCTTTGGAGCTTTCTTGGAGTTGCTTAGTTGAGGTGATGATTTGGAGCTATGAAGACTATCTATCATTTATCTTTTGTGGCATTTTATCTTTAGACTTTGAGACATCCGAACTTATTCTATTTCCAGTTGTTCTATGTTGAAGTTTGAAACTTGTTTCGTTTTGCTGAAACTTGATGTAATAATTTAGGACTCTATGACTGCGGGATTCTGTATTTGATGACATTCATATTTTCCGCTACTATGATGTTGTTATTATATAGTTTTCCTGTGCTATGTTATATCTGTGATCTGTATTGTTGTATTTATGTTGTATTCCAAATGATTATTCCTTACTTTCATTTCGTGGAAGTTTAGGGTTATCACAATATGAAATCGAGGATTTTGGGTAATTGACAAAATTAGCCTGAAATTGGCATAAATGGAAAAAGAATAAATTGGCTAAGATAAGCATGCTGAGACACGAGCTTAGACTCCATTTGCGGTAGAAGCCTTCCCGGAACAAACCGGCCTAACCAGCAACCGCAAACAGTCAGTCTAATGTGAGACGGCATAAACATAACTAAAAGATGCTTAGATATGAGGTTAGGTCTGGCTTGTGGCAGAAGTCTGCCTAGAACCGTCGGGCACATCCAGCGGCCATAAGCAATCGACCTAATGTGAGAGGTTTATGCATTAATAACTAATTAATGCTAGTCAAAGATGAATATGATACCTTAAACATCTTAGGTGGGTGAGGTTAAGTTAACCTGTGTAAGATAACAACTTAACCAATATTACATGAACAAAGTGGATAGGGTTAAGGCAAGCTTAACCAATAATACATATTGATTTGATAAGTGGACGGGGTTAAGTCAACTAGACGGATAGACAACACTTAACCAATATAAGTTGGGTTAGGATAGACCCTGGGGAAAGCCCTAGTAGCGGTAGGGACCCATTTCAGACAGTAACCCACTTAGAGGTATCGGTAACCCTGAGCTAGGCAGGGTTGGGGCACGCTTACTGGGTTGATTATAAGCGGTCAAATAGGAGCGAGGGTGTAGCAGTGCAGGTTCCGATGGGTTCGTTAAGCATGAAAAAAGGTGTTCTCAGCATTGGAAGATTTAGCCACTGTACACCAGTAGTCATAAAGTTGTGCAACAAAGGGTTGCCACTTAGGGAGTGATACACCCTAAGCTGGGACCCGCATAGGTATCTACAAGTTAGAAGCCGATCGATTAGGGGTAGTGTGGGGACATCTAGTATCTATTATGGGCAAGTAGGCTGTCAAGGATTGTATAGGGTGGATACCTCTTACTAGATGTTACGCCTAAGGGCTACCAATTGCAGGATTGTGATCATTTCGATAAGAATTACTAGTAGGTGGTGCATAGAATTAAATTAAGTAATAAATCTGGGAAGCACACTAGACATTCCTTTATATTCATCCTGTTATCCTGTTTTACCTTATGTGATGGTTATATCTTTCATCCAGTTTATTCCTGTCACAATGCTTTACTTATTTTCTTGCTGAAAATAACTGGACTCGCCAGACTTTATGTCTGACCTTTTTTGTTTCGCTTCTTTTCTTTCCTTCCCTCCCAGCTTGACTTGGATTTCTTTCTTCTTGAAGTGCTTGGAAGTGTTGAAAGTAATGCTCAGCTTTATCTCTTTTTCATTATGGCTATTTGGAGCAGGATTATGGTTTTTCTTTTATGTACTCAAATAATAATTTTGTACAAGATGGATATTTGTGTACTTGACTCTAGTATGTGATTTTGATGTTGTAACCAAACATGTTTTGCTTTTCCGCTGCAATGAATAAATTTTGAATTTTCTTAAGTACCATTTTATATGTATGTCTTGTAATATTCTGTTTTATACTCTTATAATACTCTATGAAAGTTAATGCATTCCCTTAGTGAGTGACATTAATGGACGTGGGGTGTTACACGTGGTATCAGAGCTGAAGGTTACTAGAACAGATAAAAGATTTTGAAAATTGTTTTCAAAAGCATTCTTAAGAGAAGAATTTTCCAAAACCATGTTTTAAAGCGAGTACGTTCAAGAGAAAAGTTTATTATGGAAAACATAATCCCCAAAGCCATATATCTATCTTTCGATTCTCTATTTTGAATCTCTTCCGTTTTCTTTTAGCATGTCTGGGGAACCCGTTATACCCGAGGGCATACAGATACCAGGCTAGTTCAGAAGGTATCTGGAGGCTAGGACTAATGTCGTAGGCCCAACAGACGTTCCTCCTCCCCTAGCTGTAGCTCCTCCTCCTCCCCCCCCCCCCCCTCGTGTAAATGCTTTTTCGAAGATATGTAAAGACTTCCGTGCGATGGGCGAAAAACCGTTTCATGGGACCGAGACGTTTGTCAAGGCTAGAAATTGGCTCAAGGAAGTGGAGGATTTGTTTGGTATCTTTGAGATAGACTATGGAAGGAAGGTTCAGCTAGCTACTTGGTTGATGAAGGATGAAGCTTCCTTTTGGTGGGATATAACTAATGGATGACGTCCAGTGGAGACGTGGATAGACTTTAGACGAAGGTACGAGTTGAAATTTCTTTCACAAGCAGAGGAGGGTTTATACATGGAGAGGTTTTTGGCTTTGAAACAAGGGAGTTTGTCTGTGAAGGAGTACGTTAACAAGTTTAATCAGTTGGCAAGATTTGGTATGGAATTAGTTAACACACCACATAAGAAGGCCTTGAGATTTGCTAAGGGCTTGAACGAACCGCTTCACGGATTGGCTATGTCCCACAATCCTATGAGGGCTACCTTTGACAAACTTGTTGACATGGCGCTGATGCATGAAGAGGAGAAAGGTGCTAATGTTGATAAGGCACATAATAAGAAAGAGGTGAAGGCTTAAGGATCACAGAACAAGAAAGTAGATCCTAAGAAGAGTGGGAAACCCAAGATAAAAGGAAGTGCCATTTCTGTAGATACCGGGTCATATAGCTAAAGATTGTAGAAAGAAGAATGCAAAAAAAACTGGCTGCTTCCAATGTGGTGAGGCAGGACATATGATTAAGGACTGCCTAAGGAGGTAAGGGCAATGGAAGAGGACAGGATCTACTTCTGGAGGGTATGTTCATGCTCTCATGGCAGCCATGCAAGAGAGGTAGAAACATTTCTGTTGAAAGTTTGATTTTCTTTTTCGATCATCCTGTACGTACCTTGTTTGATTCTAGTGCTTCACATTCATTTATATCTGCTTATATTGTTGAGTCTCTGCACCTAGATACTAGTCTAGTTATGGATCCCGTTAGTGTCTCAAATCCTATTGGGGGTACGGCTCATCTTTCTATGTTATGTCGGGGTTTGAGAATTTTTGTATATGGCATTGAGTTTGAAGCAACGCTTATGTGCTTGGTTTCACGGGCTATGGATTGATTCTAGGAATGGATTGGCTAGCCAAATATGGTGCCATTCTCGACTGTGAAAGGAGGGTGGTTAGATGTTGACTAGTTTGGGTAATACTCTCGATATCTCATGCGATCCTAAGGGTTCGGTTATGCTTAGCTACATAGAATCTCCTGACACATCTATTGATGATTTGTAATCTGTTCGAGTAGTCCGTAAGTATGCAGATGTCTTTGAGGAGGTTAGGGGCTTACCTCCAAAATGCGAGATAGATTTCGTATATACTTGGTGGACAATGCAAAGCCAGTTGCATTGCTTGTGTGCCACATGGCTTCAAGAGAAAGGAGGGAGCTTAGTAAACAAGTGAAAAAGTTGCTTGAGAAATGGTTTGTAAGAAGAAGTATCTCGAAGTGGGGTGCTTTCATTGTTTTTGCTACGAAAGCTGATGGTTCACTTAGACTGTGTGTGGACTATATGGAGCTAAATAAACTCACGAAGAAAAATAGATACCCATTGCCGAGAATAGATGATTTGTTCGATCAGTTGGTTGGTGCTTCGGTTTTCTCGCAGTTGGACTTGGCTACAGGATTTCATTAGCTAAGGGTGGTTGAGGACAGCATAGATAAGACTGCATTTAGAATTCCCGACGGTTTCTTTGAGTGGCTCGTCATACCTTTTGGTTTGACGAATGCACCCGCATATTTCGTAGACTTGATGAGTAGGGTGTTTAGGGAGTTTCTAAACAAGTTCGTGGTGGTCTTTATGGATGATATTTTGATATTCTCTAGAAGCGAGGAAGAGCATGCCCTACATCTTAGGGAAGTATTAGAGACCCTCTGAGCACATCAACTCAAAGCTAAGTTCTCCAAATGTCATTTTTGGAGGAAGGAAGTGAGATTCTTAGGGCACGTGGTCTCTAAAGTGGGGATAGCTGTGGATCCCGCGAAGGTAGTGGCAATACAAGATTGGAAGATTCCTAAAAATGCAACAGAAGTAAGAAGTTTTCTTGTTTTGGCAGGCTATTATAGAAAGTTCATTAAGGACTTTGCTAAGATATCAGCCCCACTTACTCGATTGACAAAAAAGAATTTGATCTTTCTTGGGATTTTGACTATGACGATGTTTTCCAACATTTGAAGAGAGCGTTGACGACAGCTCCAGTTCTAGATTTTCTGGATGGGAGTAAACCATTCACAGTGCATACCAATTCTTGCGGGACAGGGCTTGGCGCAGTTTTGATGCAAGAGGGAAGGGTGATATGCTATGGTGGAAGGCAGTTGAAAGTCCATTAGAAGAATTACCCTACCCATGACTTAGAGTTAGCTGCCATAGTTTTTGCGCTTAAGTCTTGGCGCCATTACTTGCTTGGTGAGAGGTTTTGATTTGTATACAGACCATAAGCCACTTAAATACTTATTCTCTCAAAAAGATCTAAACTTAAGGCAAGAGAGGTGGATGGAGTTCTTAGCATCCTACGATTTTAAGATTGCATATACCCCTGGCAAGAGTAACGTTGTAGCGGATGCCTTGAGTAGAAAGAAGTTGACTTTTAGTCCATTGTTTGTCGAGCGGCAGAGCTTAGAGTATATCTCTACCTTTGACTTTAGACCCTCTATTGATTATGTACCCAGTTTGTTGGCATCGTTAGAGGTGCGACCTACGCTTTTGGGACAGATAGGTGTGGCACTGCGAGATGACCCACATTTGATGGAGATTGTAGACAAGCTCATAAGAGGGGAGTCTTCAAGCCATCTTAGTAGGTATATTGTAGATGAGAAAGGTTGGTTTCGTAGGGATGGGAGACTTTGCGTATCTCGAGATGAGAGTTTGAGAAAGACAATCCTTGAAGAAGCACATCGTTCTAAGCTGACCATACATCTCGGTGGAGACAATATGTATAGGGACATGAAGCGAGTTTTCTTTTGGGCCGGAATGAAATAAGATGTGGCTGAGTTCGTTTCTAGATGCTTAGTGCGCCAGCAAGTCAAGGCTGAGCAAAAGAGGCCTGGTGGTTTGCTTCACCCTTTAGAGGTTCCACAGTGAAAATGGGAAAGTGTTTCCATGGATTTCGTTGACGGGTTGCCGAGATCAAGGAAGGGTAATATGCGGATTTGGCTAGTTGTGGATAGACTTACCAAGAGCATCCATTTCATTCCCGTTATGAGTAAAATAACAGCGGCATGGTTAGCATTTGTTTATCTCCGAGAGATAGTTCATCTACACGGCATACCTTCTAGTATTGTGAGCGATCGAGATCCCATTTTCACTAGTGAGTTTTGGAAGAGCTTGCAAGAGGCGGTAGGAATGCAATTGTGCTTGAGTACCGCTTATCACCCTTAGACAGACGACCAAACCGAAAGAGTGAATCGAATTCTAAAAGATCTTTTGAGCTTATGCATCTTGGACTGTGGAGGGACATGGGGGAACACCTTCCATTAGTAGAGTTCGCTTACAACAACAGCTATCAGACTAGTATCGGCATGGCACCTTTTTAGGATTTATATGGACGACCTTTCCAATCACCTACTTGTTGGTTGGAATCTACGGATAAGATTTTGCTTGGGCCCGAGATTATTAGGGAAACTTCAGAGAAGATAGACTTGATTCGAAGACGCATGAAGATGGCACATGACCGACAAAAGTCATATGCTGATAGGAGAAGGACTGATCTTGAGTTCAGTGTTGGAAACATGGTGTAACACCCCACATCCGTTAGTGTCACTCACAAAGGGAATGCACTAAGTTCTGTGGAGCATTTAAGGTAAAAGATGCAGATAAATTACAAGACAGACAAAATTAAAACAGCGGAAAATAAGACTTTACTTAATTGATAAAATAGTTTGTACAAGAATTGCTTTCCAATACCAGAGTATCATCTGCCTTACAAAATAAAGAAGCATAAAATAACATTTATATTCCCCAATGTAGTATTACCCAGCCATAGCGGTGGAAAAGAGAGTCCAAAGCAGCACATCAAAGAGTCTTCAAGCTCGGAAAGAATAATGGTCCAAACTAAGCTGAGCAATTCCCTTCCTGACTACCTGGGGGGGTGGAACGGAAGAAAATAGGACGAAAGAAAACGGGGTCAGACATAATGTCTCAGTAAGCTCAGTTATTTTCTAGCATGAGAACAAGAACAAAGACCATGACATTCATAAACTGAGAATAGGACAATACCAGAAAACAAGATAACTTATGCAAGATAAGCATAAGATATTATAAGGCAAGATAAACAAAATGCGCGGATGACTGAATGCGCTTTTACTCTTTCTCTGCTTCGCTACTACTTTGTTGTTCTGATTTCTATATCTTTGCACCACCTAACTAGTGTCCCAACTAGTAATCTGTATAAAACGATAACGTGATCCCAATCCCTATAATTGTGGTTGCCTTTAGGAGTACATCTATTATTTATTACCTAGATCTAATCTAGGGTTTTCCTATCGAGCGCTTTCTAGATTCAACTAGGGTTTACGCGACTTATCTAATGCTTCTCGGATTCAGGGTTTATGCGACCCAGGTCCAACTAGGGATTATGCTACCCGTCGAACGATGCCCCCTAGTCTAGGACACACTACCTAGAGTGGTATATGTTCCTAGACTTCCCTCACGTATGTGTCGTGGATTGTTATTGCTGTCTAGATGCACATGTCCTCTATATGTGCGACCCAAGTCTCGTGGCAGGGCAAATCAAGAAATACGGAACTCAGTCGGGAGCTTTCAAATATCTGCCGATGCAGATGCTAAGGTCTGTTTTTCAAGTGGCTATGGTCCCACCTGACCCCTCCCTCAACTAATGAAAGGAACACCTTGAAAAATGAGAACTATACGCAGGCCCTCTATGCCCCCACTAACCTATGGCCATCCGCACCCATAACTAGATAGCAAGTATATGGTCTGTTGGAGTTCTCCGCCTTTCCGCTTCACGTATCTCGATTGACTCAAGATGGTAGGTAGACGATGAGTTGCTATCACAGGGCCACTGGTCTCGTCGAATCACGCTGGTCCATCCTAGTCTTTAGGTTGCCTTATATTGCAACCAAGGCATACCCTTGGTTCTTCTGATGCAGACCTTAACCTCTGTGAGCCCAGGCAGATCATCTGCAGCCTCACAGAGGGATACCAAGAGTACCCTCATGTCCCATTGAAGCCGCATGCTTCATCACCCAGCTCGTTTGAGCCTCCCTTAAGATCAGATGGACGTTCGCTCCTTTTTGCGTTCCACTAAGGATTACTACTTAGTTCTCCTAACTAAGGTTTACCACTTAGTTTCCTGAATCGTGGTTTTCCTTTAACCAAGGTTTATTACTTAGCCCCCTTTAACTAAGGTTTACTACTTAGTTCTCTTTTCTCGTCAATTTGGATTGGTTAAGTGTCATCAGTCAATTCAAGTTAACTTAACCCATTCATTTGTCATGTTAAACTGGTTAAGTGTTATCAGTATTTCATGTTGACTTAACCCTACCACAAATCAAGTTATATTGGTTAAGTATTTCTTATTACTTAACCCCACCCCTTCATCTTGTATTGGTTCAGTGTTCCTTTTAACTTAACCCTGCCCATCTGTTTGGCTAACATGTTATAACGGTTACGTGTTCTCTTGGTTAACTCAACCCTAACACCTGTTTAATCCACATGTTCTAATGGTTAAGTATTGTCCCTTCATGTTTTAACCTTGTTCATTTGTCACACTATGATGGCTAAGTGTTCTAAGTTTACTTAGCTCCATCTTCTAGTCTAGTTAACATGTTAAATTGGCTAAGTGTACTTTTCTTAACCCTACCTTCTAGTCTAGTTAACATGTTATAACGGTTAAACCTTCTCTTAACTTCACCCACCTGTCTAGTCAACATGTTATAATGGTTAAACCTTTTCTTAACCTTACCCACTTGTTTAGTCAACATGTTATAATGGTTAAACCTTTTCTTAACCTTACCCACTTGTCTAGTCAACATGTTATAATGGTTATTTAATCCCTACAAGTCTTGTTTTGTTAACAAGTGTTCAGATTAACCTAACCCCACCCATCGGATTTAGTTAACATGTTGAATTTGGTTAAGTGTTTCCTTAATTGACTTAACCCTACCAATCCTGACTTAGCTTTAATTTATTCATTAAAGCACCAACCACTCACATTAGACAGGTATTGTTGCGGTTACTGGATGTGCCGGTCGGCTCCGGGCAGGTTTACACCGCAACTCAGTCTAACCTTGGGTCCTTATTGGGCTCAATGCTCTAACCACCCACATTAGACAGGTATTGTTATGGCTGCCTGTATGCCGGTTGGTTCCGGGCAGTCTTACGCCACAACTCAGTCTAACCTCTGGTTAGGCATATTCATATTTTCTAAATTTATATTTTATTTATGTAAATTATCCACAAATTCATGTCTTGCCCAATTTCCCTCTAAATCAAGTTCATCATTTTGGGTATATAATTTATACCGTTTCATGCCATAAATCACTTATGTGATTATAAGCCAACTATGTCAATTTTCCTATGATTAAGTTTTTACCCCCGTCTAAATATTAGGCTAACAACTTAGCCTAATTTACCGTTTGCTTGATTTCACATAAAGTATTAGGCTAATAACTTAGCCTAATTTAACGTTCACAAAATTGGCATAAAATCAACATTAACTATGAACTTGATTTTTTTTTTTATATAATCAACATAAACATGTACATAGGTGTGGACTTGCAACTTTAACATAATCAACATAAACATGTACATAATTAACAATTTGCATAGGTTCATGATCCTCAACATAACAACTTGCATAGGTTCATGAATTAACAACATAATTAACAACTTGCATGGGTTCATGAATTCATCACACACTAACTTGCATAGGTTCATGAATTAACAACTTAATTAACAACTTGCATAGGTTCATGAATTAACAACTTGCATAGGTTCATGAATCTCAACATAATAACTTGCATAGGTTCATGATTTAACAACTTAATTAACAACTTGCATAGGTTCAAGAATCTCAACATAATAACTTGCATAGGTTCATGAATCTCAACATAATAGCTTGCATAGGTTCATGAATTAACAACTTAATTAAGTTAACATATATAAACATGTATGAACTTGCAATTGAACAGAATCAAGTTAACATATATACATAAACATGTATAAACTTGCAATTTAACATAATCAAGTTAACATATATACATAAACATGTATGAACTTGCAATTGAACATAATCAAGTTAACATGTATACATAAACATGTATAAACTTCCAATTTAACATAATCAAGTTAACATATATACATAAACTTGTATGAACTTGCAATTGAACATAATCAAGTTAACATATATACATGAACATGTATACACTTGCAATTTAACATAATCAAGTTAACATATATACATAAACATGTATGAACTTGCAATTTTTGTGATAGGATTTGTAACCTAAAACTTGCATAATAGCATGGCATGATAATTCACCAAACTTGTTACAACATGTTATTTCTATTCCCCAAATTTCTATGCTTATGAATTGGTTTATTCACCAATTCCTAACTAGCATGATAATCACAATAGAACCACAGGCATGATAGAGTTGTCATAAGAAAACATACATGAATCATCATAAATGTAATATAACATAACAAGTAAGGTTCTATTGTCACTTTATTTCAAATCATGATTTTGATTTCATTCACATCTAGAATATAACTGTACTTACAAATCAAAAAGGAATTCTTGATTTGAGTTGTAGCTTTAATCTCTAATTTGAATTAGCTTTGAATTGGTTTTATGTTCTTCTCTTAGCTTTCTACAAACGGAGGCTACTCTTGGCTTGCTCCCAGCAGCATGACGGCTCCAAGTCTTATTTTCTTATGAACTTTAGTAGGAGACCTAGGTTGTTTATATAGAATTGTATTTTAATTTGAGCCGTTCGATGATGGTAGGGTTAATCAAGGACATCAATTTCAAAAGAGGCCAATTATGTTCACAATAAAGGACTGTAAATTACTCCTATTTTAAATTATGTCATAATTACCATGCATGTTATTTACCCCCATTTTAAATTATGTCATAATTACTATGCATGTAATTTCACGTTTTAGCATATATATATATATATATATATATATATATATATATATATATATATATATATTCTATAATGTACACATTTCTAATTTGGGACAAATTCTATATGTAAATAATTCCTAATTTACTTATGCCATAATTACTCTCTAAATGTACATTATCAACATTTATTATTTATTGCCAATCCATCAAACATAAATACGTATTTAATATATACATCTTCCCTTTACCATATACATATTCTTCCTCTTTAAAAAAACAAATCCTTGACAACCAAAAATGTGCAACGTACGCTATATGATGCGTACACGTCATATATATATATATATATATAAATGCGTGTGTGTATATATATATTTAATTTCTTTTGTTTATCTATCTTCCCAAATACCCATTTTCACATTAAACCAATTTTTGAATTGTGTTCACACTAGGCCATTTTTGAGCCATTCCCCTAAAACAAAAATATGGTGCTGGCGGGGATCGAACTCTGAACCTCTTGTATGCAAGTCACGTGTTCCAACCAAATGAGCTACTAAGTCTTTTGCTTATAACCCTTAGAACAATACTAAATATTTATTCTTTTCTCATTCCTCTTTTTTTCATGTTTTGCTGCAATATTTAATTTAAGGACATCTTTTTCACATGGAGTCCAATTTACGTAAACTCGTACTCTATCTTAAGCAGAATTCCCGAGACGAACGCAATGATGTAATCCATTTCCCTTAATTCTTAAGTTTTGAATTAAGTATACTTTAATTTATCAATTTACTGTTAACCGAAAAACTCGGGGTGTTACATTCTCCCCTCCTTAAAGGATTTCGTCCTCGAAATCTTCAAGTCTGGAAGAACACATATCTTACCATCCAATCGTCCATCTACTCAACCATCAAACACTGGCAACCATTGTCCTTAAAAGTCTTATAATGCTTGATCATATGCATAGTGTGTGTATATGTCCGTATCTAATGCAAAATCAGGCGGTCTACTGATTCAGTTGACCTCCTTAATGCGAATTATGTCTGTGCCTTGAATCCATTATGTATGCAAATTTTTTCTTACTCAAGATTTTCTACATGAGTGCATAATCATTCATACAAATGCAACGTCCATATGATAACACATCAAGTTCCATTCATAAACAAAAACATATTTGCAAATGCAATATGTAAGTATCCGAGCTGATCTAGTGCCTAATATATGCATCAACAAGCAGCCACTTGCAACCATCAATCACAACATGTTTCAAATACATGTTTATATCCATTGGCTTCTACCTAAGGATCGATGATACCTCCTAGAGGATATACCTAAAAAAAATAGATGGAGGTTGGGCACTTCTTCGCCCTTTGACCGGTGTCGTAGTTTCTTCAAGCCTACGAAACCATATTGCGATGAGGTTATCTCCCAGAAAACCAGGAGCCCCGGAGACTCAGGAAAGAAGGAAACAAGGACTCAAACAGAGGATCAAAAGATAGTGCGTATGGCTTTAGGGAATAAGCCTTTAAAACAAAACTTTTCTTCTGAAAATGCTTCTTTTAAAACCGTTTTGAAAACAATTTTTCAAATCTTTTATCTGATTCGGTAACCTTCAGCTATGATACCACGTGTAACACCCCACATCCGTTAGTGTCACTCACAAAGGGAATGCACTAAGTTCTGTGAGCATTTAAGGTAAAAGATGCAGATAAATTACAAGACAGACAAAATTAAAACAGCAGAAAATAAGACATTACTTTGTTGATAAAATAGTTTGTACAAGAATTGCTTTCCAATACCAGAGTATCATCTGCCTTACAAAATAAAGAAGCATAAAATAACATTTATATTCCGCAATGTAGCATTACCCATCCATAGCGGTGGAAAAGAGAGTCCAAAAAAGCACATCAAAGAGTCTTCAAGCTCGGAAAGAATAATGGTCCAAACTAAGCTAAGCAATTCCCTTCCTGACTACCTAGGGGGGGAACGGAAGAAAAGAAGACGAAAGAAAACGGGGTCAGACATAATGTCTCAGTAAGCTCAGTTATTTTCTAGCATGAGAACAAGAACAAAGACCATGACATTCATTAACTGAGAACAAGACAATACCAGAAAACAAGATAAATTATGCAAGATAAGCATAAGATATTATAAGGCAAGATAAACTAAATGCATGGATAACTAAATGCGCTTCTACTCTTTCTCTGCTTCGCTACTACTCTCTTGTTCTGATTTCTATATCTTTGCACCACCTAACTAGTGTCCCAACTAGTAATCTGTATAAAACGATAACGTGATCCCAATCCCTGTAATTGTGGTTGCCTTCAGGCGTACATCTATTATTTATTACCTAGATCTAATCTAGGGTTTTCCTATCGAGCACTTCCTAGATTCAACTAGGGTTTACGCGACTTATCTAATGCTTCTCGGATTCAGGGTTTATGCGACCTAGGTCCAACTAGGGATTATACTACCTTTCGAACGATGCCCCCTAGTCAAGGACACACTACCCAGAGTGGTATATGTTCCTAGACTTCCCTCACGTATGTGTCGTGGATCGTTATTGCTGTCTAGATGCACATGTCCCCTATATGTGTGACCCGAGTCTCGTGGCAGGGCAAATCAAGAAACACGGAATTTGGTCGGGAGCTTTCAGGTATCTGCCGATGCAGATGCTAAGGTCTGTTTTACCAGTGGCTATGGTCCCACCTGACCCCTCCCTCAACTAATGAAAGGCACACCTTGAAAAATGAGAACTATACGCAGGCCCTCTATGCCCCCACTAACCTATGGCGATCCGCACCCATAACTAGATAGCAAGTATATGGTATGTTGGAGTTCTCCGCCTTTTCTCTTCACGTATCTCGATTGGCTCAAGATGGTAGGTAGACGACGAGTTGTTATCACAGGGCTACTGGTCTCGTCGAATCACACTGGTCCATCCTAGTCTTTAGGTTGCCTTATATTGCAACCAAGGCATACCCTTGGTTCTTCTAACGTAGACCTTAAACTCTGTGAGCCCAGGCGGATCATCTGCAGCCTCAAAGAGGGATACCAAGAGTACCCTCACGTCCCCTTGAATCTGCATACTTCATCACCCAGCTCGTTTGAGCCTCCCTTAAGATCAGATGGACGTTCGCTCCTTTTTTGCGTTCCACTAAGGATTACTACTTAGTTCTCCTAACTAAGGTTTACCACTTAGTTTCCTGAATCGTGGTTTTCCTTTAACCAAGGTTTATTACTTAGCCCCCTTTAACTAAGGTTTACTACTTAGTTCTCTTTTCTCGTCAATTTGGATGGGTTAAGTGTCATCAGTCAATTCAAGTTAACTTAACCCATTCATTTGTCATGTTAAACTGGTTAAGTGTTATCAGTATTTCATGTTGACTTAACCCTACCACAAATCAAGTTATATTGGTTAAGTATTTCTTATTACTTAACCCCACCCTTTCATCTTGTATTGGTTCAGTGTTCCTTTTAACTTAACCCTGCCCATCTGTTTGGCTAACATGTTATAACGGTTAAGTGTTCTCTTGGTTAACTCAACCCTAACATCTGTTTAATCCACATGTTCTAATGGTTAAGTATTGTCCCTTCATGTTTTAACCTTGTTCATTTGTCACACTATGATGGCTAAGTGTTCTAAGTTTACTTAGCTCCACCTTCTAGTCTAGTTAACACATTAAATTGGCAAAGTGTACTTTACTTAACCCTACCTTCTAGTCTAGTTAACATGTTATAACGGTTAAACCTTCTCTTAACTTCACCCACTTGTCTAGTCAACATGTTATAATGGTTAAACCTTTTCTTAACCTTACCCACTTGTCTAGTCAACATGTTATAATGGTTAAACCTTTTCTTAACCTTACCCACTTGTCTAGTCAACATGTTATAATGGTTATTTAACACCTACAAGTCTTGTTTTGTTAACAAGTGTTCAGATTAACCTAACCCCACCCATCAGATTTAGTTAACATGTTGAATTTGGTTAAGTGTTTCCTTAATTGACTTAACCCTACCAATCCTGAATTAGCTTTAATTTATTCATTAAAGCACCAACCACTCACATTAGACAGGTATTGTTGCGGTTACTGGATGTGCCAGTCGGTTCCGGGCAGGTTTACACCGCAACTCAGTCTAACCTCGGGTCCTTATTGGGCTCAATGCTCTAACCACCCACATTAGACAGGTATTGTTGTGGCTGCCTGTATGCCGGTTGGTTCCGGGTAGTCTTACGCCATAACTCAGTCTAACCTCGGGTTAGGCATATTCGTATTTTCTAAATTTATATTTTATTTATGTAAATTATCCACAAATTCATGTCTTGCCCAATTTCCCTCTAAATCAAGTTCATCATTTTGGGTATATAATTTATACCGTTTCATGCCATAAATCACTTATGTGATTATAAGCCCACTATGTCGATTTTCCTATAATTAAGTTTTTACCCCCGTCTAAATATTAGGCTAACAACTTAGCCTAATTTACCGTTAGCATGATTTCACATAAAGTATTAGGCTAATAACTTAGCATAATTTAACGTTCACAAAATTGGCATAAAATCAACATTAACTATGAACTTGAATTTTTTTTTATCAACATAAACATGTACATAGGTGTGAACTTGCATGTAATGACCCGTATTCTACACATCATAGGATCGTAGAATATTTATTTCTTTCCCATGTGAAGTCGTATGGTCATGTAACTTTGGGAAACATCTATTAGAGTCATTTCCCATGTCCATGATTTTTGTCGATTTTTAAATGACCATTTTGCCCCTAGTTGGTACTGTTTTGGCCATAACTTTTGATTGGAAAGGAATTTTGACCTGAAACCACTTCCATTTGATTCTTTTGATGGTTTCTCTTTCCGTAGAGTGGTCGCATTAGCCAAACGGACTTACCGTTTGGGAGATATGGCTGAAACAAGGTTTGGAGGGTGAAAAACTGCTTAACCGGGCCAAATCGGGTGATTAGCGAGTAGGCCCATAACCCATTTCGGGATTAGGGTTATGGGAGGGCTGAAATGAGATGGAGAATCATTCCATTTCAGTTTTCTAGCCTCCACTTATCACCAAGGATCCCTAAAAATGGCCTCTAACCTCTAAATCACCTCCAAATCATCTTTTGGTCAAGGATTAAGCTTAGCAACCCCTAATCAAGGAAGATCTTCACCAAATCAACATAGGAGCTGCTGTTGGCATTGAGATTCACATCAAATCAGAGAATTATTTCAGATCTTAGTTTATTTTGTGGCTAAGGTGAGTGATTTGCATAGTTTTACACTAATTATGGCTAATTAGGGGTGAATAGTGCTAATTAGCGAATTCAAGCATGATAAAATTCGGGAAAAATGTTCATAAATTCCTAAATGATGTTTTAGACCTCTGATATGAATTTGGGTTAATTTGGTTAAGTTTTGCTAATCCTATTATTAGTTTCACCTAAACATGCTTAAGGGGAAATATTGGATTTCGGGTATGTTTGATCCATTTTAACCTATGACATTGATGTGAATGATGTTTGTGGTTGATTATGCATGTTGCTATGACTGTATGAAATGCTTTGTGATTGATTTCAATAGTTAGAATGGTCGAAAACGTCGTCGAATGGCGTAAACACTTGCTGGAATAGTTTTAGAAAACAGTGCAGAGTTCGGATCGGATCGGATAAGGGGGCTCGGATCGGATATGTGGAACTGAGCAAAGAATCTGATCGGATTGGAACCCAACACTTGGGAAAAGTGGCAAAAAGGAAGGCCACGCTAGCTGAACTGGGATCGGATCGGATAGAGAAAAGCGGATCGGATCGAGAAGGACGGATCGGATCGAAGAGGACGGATTGGATCGAAAAAACAAAGGCGAATCAGAGCAGGAGCAAGAAAGCGGATCGGATAGGAGCATATGAAGGGGAGCATGAAGACGGATCGAAAGCACGAACCAGGAAGGACCAGACCCGACCCGAAAGGAAGCACCGACCCGACCCGAAGAAGAAGCAGCTGACTCGAACCCAGAGGAATGCCGACCCGAACCGCATCAGAAGGGGGACCCGACCCGAACGGATAAAGAACACTGACCCGAACCGATGACCTGAGGAAGAACCCGACCCGACCCAGTATTGACCAATAACCCGAGAAGCAAAGGTAGTCCAATAGGGGAAGTTAGAGCTCAGGATCCCGGAACTAGTTGGGAACCAACGAGTTCACTTCATGGTTGGACTTTGCTGCGGGACGTGTGCTAAGGAGTTGTCGACGTTCATAACTTCGATTCACCACTAAAAAGGAATGATGGGCTACTTATCAGTGCAGTAGGGTCCTTACGACCTGAGGGGCAAGGTGATGGTAGCAAGACTACGTTATCAGTGCAGTAGGGTCATTATGACCTGAGGGGCAAGGTGATGCGTAGTAAGACTATGAGCCAGCGCAGATGGGGTGAATAACTCCATGGGGCAAGTGGACATAGTAAGGATTGGTAAGGCTATGAGCCAGCGCAGATGGGGTGAATAACTCCATGGGGCAAGTGGACATAGCAAGGAATTAGTGGCTACGTTATCAGTGCAGTGAAGCCATTTATGACTTCATGGGGCAAAGTGATCGTGGCAAGGAATGTTGGGTGATCGAAGTGGTGAACATCGTATGCTTTATGCACTGAGTGAGAGATGTGAGGATGGATGCTATGTTTGATTGTTTGCCATCCCTATGACATGCACACCTCCCCCACCTCCGTATCTTTACACTGTTTGATATGATACCTTAGAGTGTTGTACAGTATGTAGTGCTAACTCTTTGGTTGCAGGTCCAGGTTCAGGTATGTTTTAGTCTACCTGATATTATTCACTTTAGACGCTTATTGCTCATACCAGGCTTTATGTCTGACCCAGAGTTTTATGTCTCCTCTTATTACTCTGGGTGCTCACACGAGCAGACTAGAGACAGGTTAGCTGGTGATGCGCGAGTAGCTGATTCGGAGGCGGGCATGAGGCTTCCACGTATTATATATATTCACATTCTCCCTGTGTCGTTGGTGGTCGCTACTTGGGCATTAGTAGTGTACCTCATTTACCTTACTTTTGCTTTGAGACAGTTTGAAAGTTGTAATAAGCTGTATTCTGAATTTCCGCTGCTATGATGTTTAGTTCTGATTTTCAGCTTATGCACTGTCTCTCCTGTTTTATGTCAAGTATGTTACTACTATATTTTATTCTATGCGCTGTGAGACATTCTACAGGTTCTTGGTATGTTCATTTCCTTCTCCCTTTCTCCTTCTGATGACCCGTTCCGTGCCAATTGGACATGTGTACAGTGCACTTTTGGAGTAAATGTCGGTTGCTGCGGGGCGGGCCGTCACACTTGGTATCAGAGCTCTAGGTTGCGTAGTTAACCTAGGGAAAGACACTAGGGAGAGTTAGTACGTATATGAGAGCGCGTATTTGTGATTACTTTGGTTTTCAAAAGCTATGTATATATATATACTATTAGTAGTATAAGAATGAAGTTGCACTGCACTAGTACCACTATGGGGTCGTTAATCTTTTCCCTTTTACAGATTGACGATGAGCCGACATGTTAGAGGTACCGGTAGAGGGGCCAATAATGGGAATGCCGCTGACATGAGGGCTATGTTTACCAACCTCATGAGAGACATGCTTAGAGAAGTGCAAGGGGCAATTCCCAATCCCGGAGTTGGTGCTGGCCCAGTAGTGCAGGCGCCTATGGTCGATTTTGCCAAGTTGTGCAAAGATTACACTAATCTTGGTGGGAAGCCGTTCCATGGAACGGAGTCGGCCACAGATGTTCAAGATTGGATGGATAGCTGTGATCGTATCTTTGATGACTTGGGTCTTGAGGATGCGATGAAGAGAAGGCTAGCGTCTCGTCAGCTGCAAGGGCGAGCGATGAATTGGTGGAATGCCATTAGAACAGCTACTCCAGAGGACCAGGTTACTTGGGATCAGTTCAAGGCTCGCTTTAGCGAGAAGTTCATTCCAGCTGCCCAGAAGTCAGTGTTGTTTAAGAGGTTCTTGGAACTCAAGCAGAACGGAAGGGCAGTTTCTGATTATGTTGCTGAGTTCGACACTTTGTCGAAGTATGGACTGTCTCTCATTGATACTCCTGAAAAGAAGAATGAGAAGTTTATTACTGGTCTGGATGGGTACTTGGGGGAAAGGCTTATTAATCACATCGATGAGACTTTTGAATCGATCGTGGGGAAAGCTTTGAGGTCAGAGAGTCTTTACCCTAAGTCAAAGACTGAGGCTGCATCTGCGGAAGGGCCAAAGCCGCAAGCAGGCGGTGGAGGCAAGAATAATTCTCAGAATAAGAGGAAGCAGGACCAATCAAAAGGTGGCCAGAAAAAGAGCAAGAAGGATGTTGAGTGCTTCAGCTGTGGAAAGAAAGGCCATTATTGTAAAGATTGTCGGGCCAAGCCAGCGGATAAGAAGTGCTTCAACTGTGGTCAAGTGGGACATTTCAAGGAGAAGTGTCCGCAACCTCTTAAGGAGAAGCAAATTGTGAAAGCATATGCTATTGATGCCGTTCCTTCTTCGTCGAATGCCCCAACTGCGGCGGAGAAAGGAAAGAATGTTGTTATTCAAGGTATGCTTTCTGTTTATGATATACCAGTTCGAGTTTTGTTTGATACTGGGGCTTCCCGTTCCTTCATATCTAGTGACCTGGTAGATAGGTTGGGACTGGAACCCGAGATAGTCGATAGACCATTGATTGTGACGAACCCGATTGGTGGTTCGACTAGCCTTAGTATGATTTGCAGGAATTTGGTCTTATCGAGTCATGGATGTATGTTTGTATGTGATTGCTTTGTTTTGGGCTTTACTGGGTATGACATTATATTGGGAGTCGATTGGCTCCAAAGATACGAGGTGGTGGTAGACTGTGAGGGCTTTTTGGTGACAGTGAGGGCGGATGATGGGCGGAGGGTAGTGTTTGGTAGTCTACCTAGTGATGGGGTTATGGCTAGTTTTGTAAATTCCCTCGACATCCCGCAGGAAGAGTTGTCAGATGTGCCCGTGGTTGGCCAGTATCCGGACGTCTTCGAGGAGGTGACCGGGCTTCCACCACACCGAGAGATTGAGTTCCGTATTGATTTAGTGAAAGATGCCAGACCTATAGTGATGCCACTTCGTCGTATGGTACCAAGGGAGCAGCGAGAGCTCGGGGTGCAAGTCAGCAATCTTTTGAAGAAGGGATTTATTAGAAGGAGTGTCTCCGAGTGGGGAGCACCAGTTGTGTTTGCCACTAAGGCAGATGGTTCCCTTCGGTTGTGTGTGGACTATCGCGAGTTGAATAAGGTGACGAGGAAGAATAAGTATCCTCTACCGCAGATAGATGATTTGTTTGATCAGCTGGAAGGAGCAAGAGTGTTCTCCCAGTTGGACCTCGCGACAGGATTTCATCAGCTTCGAGTAGCAGATGAGAGTGTTCCGAAAACGGCATTTAGGACGCCATCTGGATTTTATGAGTGGTTGGTTATGCCATTTGGGTTAACCAATGCACCAGCCTATTTTGTGGATCTTATGAATCGAGTATTCAGAGATCAGTTGAATAAGTTTGTTCTTGTGTTCGTGGATGATATCCTTGTTTATTCAGGGACAGAGGAGGAACACAAGGGACACTTGAGGACAGTGATGGAGGTGTTGAGGAAACACCAATTGAAAGCGAAATTCTCTAAGTGTCATTTTTGGAGAAGGGAAGTGAGATTCTTGGGTCATGTTGTTTCAGAGAGTGGTATTGCCTTGGACCCTGCGAAGGTGGCTATGGTACAGGATTGGCGTACACCCAGGGATGCTACAGATGTAAGAAGTTTCTTGGGATTAGCTGGATATTATCGTAAGTTTATCCAGGACTTCTCCAAGATAGCAGCACCGTTGACTCAGTTGACTAAGAAGAATCAGTCCTTCGTCTGGGACGGAGTGTGTGAGGATGCCTTCAAGAGTCTAAAGGAGAGGTTGACGTGTGCGCCAGTGTTAGTCATTCCTAAAGGGAATGAAGAGATGACGGTATACACGGATGCTTGTGGTACCGGACTGGGTGCAGTATTGATGCAAGGAGGTAGGGTTGTAGCTTATGCTAGTCGACAGCTAAAGCCGCATGAGAAGAAGTATCCTACCCATGATTTGGAATTGGCAGCGATTGTATTTGCACTGAAGATGTGGAGACACTATCTCTTGGGAGAAAGATTTGAGCTGTTTACCGATCACAAATCGTTAAAGTATCTCTTCTCTCAGAAAGATCTGAATCTCCGTCAGTAGAGATGGTTAGAGTTCTTGGCTTCGTATGATTTTGATATCGCGTACACACCTGGGAAAGATAATGCGGTAGCCGATGCCTTGAGTAGGAGACATGCCAGCTTAGGGGCAATGTTTCTTGAATGGAAGCAACTGGAGTATATCGCGGGGTTCGATTTCAGACTAAGGTGCGAACTAGATCCAGTTATGCTAGCTAGTTTGACGATTAGACCCACTTTGATAGAGCGGATTGGTTCTAGCCAGAGGGACGATCCTAATCTATTAGAAATCATCTCCAAATTAGAGATGGGTATTGATGAGGAGATGAATGTGTATGGGCTTGATCGAGATGGATGGCTTCGAAAGAATGGAAGACTAGTTGTGCCCAATGTGAATGGTTTGAGAGATGAAGTGCTTAGAGAATGTCATCACTCAAAACTGACTATACATCCCGGTGGTAATAAGATGTATCGAGACATGAGACAGACTTACTACTGGGAAGGGATGAAAAGAGACGTTGGGAAGTTTATATCCAAATGCATGAATTGCCAGCTAGTTAAAGCCGAGCAAAAGAAACCTAATGGGTTATTGCAACCATTAGAAATTCCCGAATGGAAATGGGAGCAAGTTTCGATGGATTTCATCGATGGCTTACCAAGGACTAGATCGGGACATGATAGCATTTGGGTGATTGTGGATCGATTAACCAAAAGTGCAAGATTTATACCAGTCAGATCGACCAGAACGGCAGCTAAGTTAGCAGAATTGTATATGAAGTGGGTAGTGAGATTTCATGGAGTACCCAAAAGCATTGTGAGTGACCGAGACCCGTTGTTCACTAGTGGGTTTTGGAAAAGCTTACAAGAGGCTCTAGGGTCAGGATTACATCTCAGTACCGCATATCATCCTCAGACCGACGGTCAGACGGAGAGGGTGAATCGTATATTGGAAGATCTCTTGAGAGCTTGTATATTGGATTTTGGTGGATCATGGGATGATCAATTGCATCTAGTAGAGTTTGCATATAATAATAGCTACCAATCCAGTATCGGTATGGCTCCATATGAAGCTTTGTACGGAAGACCGTACAACTCACCATCATGTTGGATAGAGACTGGCGAGAAGTTTGTGCTTGGACCAGATGTAGTGAGAGAAACTTCCGATAAGATTAAGGTCATTCAGCAACGAATGAAAGCTGCCCAAGATAGACAGAAGAGTTACGCCGATAAGAGGAGAAGAGACTTGAAATTCTCCGTTGGTGACTTGGTGTTTGTCAAGATCTCTCCGTTGAAGAGCGTGATACGATTTGGCAGGAGAGGCAAGTTGGCACCAAGATTTGTTGGGCCATTCCCTGTTCTTGAACTAGTTGGGAATTTGGCGTATAGAGTTGACTTACCAGAGAAGATGGCAGGAGTTCACAATGTATTTCATGTTTCCCAACTAAGGAAGTTCGTTCACGACTCAGATGTGACTATTTCACCTGATCAGTTAGAGGACTTCGAAGTAGAACCCGAGGCGGTTGGGAACCGCAAGCCGATTCGTATTGTGGGGCACGATACGAAGCACCTTCGAAGGAAGTCGGTGAAGCTAGTCAAGGTTCAGTGGGGCGAGAACGAGAATGATTGTACTTGGGAGACAGAGGAGAGCATTAGGAAGGCTTATCCAGAACTCTTTGCCTGGTAAGATTTACTTTGCGATTTAGTTTTCCGCATGCTAGGATAGACTTGCTTTGCTTGTTTGCATGTTTGATTGTTGTTTTATGATTGATAGGCATGCGGGAACCTTTGTGTATGTTTGGATTAGGGAATTTCGGGGGCGAAATTTCTTAAGGGGGGGGGGGGGAGTGTAATGACCCGTATTCTACACATCATAGGATCGTAGAATATTTATTTCTTTCCCATGTGAAGTCGTATGGTCATGTAACTTTGGGAAACATCTATTAGAGTCATTTCCCATGTCCATGATTTTTGTCGATTTTTAAATGACCATTTTGCCCCTAGTTGGTACTGTTTTAGCCATAACTTTTGATTGGAAAGGAATTTTGACCTGAAACCACTTCCATTTGATTCGTTTGATGGTTTCTCTTTCCGTAGAGTGGTCGCATTAGCCAAACGGACTTACCGTTTGGGAGATATGGCTGAAACAAGGTTTGGAGGGTGAAAAACTGCTTAACCGGGCCAAATCGGGTGATTAGCGAGTAGGCCCATAACCCATTTCGGGATTAGGGTTATGGGAGGGCTGAAATGAGATGGAGAATCATTCCATTTCAGTTTTCTAGCCTCCACTTATCACCAAGGATCCCTAAAAATGGCCTCTAACCTCTAAATCACCTCCAAATCATCTTTTGGTCAAGGATTAAGCTTAGCAACCCCTAATCAAGGAAGATCTTCACCAAATCAACATAGGAGCTGCTGTTGGCATTGAGATTCACATCAAATCAGAGAATTATTTCAGATCTTAGTTTATTTTGTGGCTAAGGTGAGTGATTTGCATAGTTTTACACTAATTATGGCTAATTAGGGGTGATTAGTGCTAATTAGCGAATTCAAGCATGATAAAATTCGGGAAAAATGTTCATAAATTCCTAAATGATGTTTTAGACCTCTGATATGAATTTGGGTTAATTTGGTTAAGTTTTGCTAATCCTATTATTAGTTTCACCTAAACATGCTTAAGGGGAAATATGGGATTTCGGGTATGTTTGATCCATTTTAACCTATGATATTGATGTGAATGATGTTTGTGGTTGATTATGCATGTTGCTATGACTGTATGAAATGCTTTGTGATTGATTTCAATAGTTAGAATGGTCGAAAACGTCGTCGAATGGCGTAAACACTTGCTGGAATAGTTTCAGAAAACAGTGCAGAGTTCGGATCGGATCGGATAAGGGGGCTCGGATCGGATATGTGGAACTGAGCAAAGAATCTGATCGGATTGGAACCCAACACTTGGGAAAAGTGGCAAAAAGGAAGGCCACGCTAGCTGAACTGGGATCGGATCGGATAGAGAAAAACGGATCGGATCGAGAAGGACGGATCGGATCGAAGAGGACGGATTGGATCGGAAAAACAAAGGCGAATCAGAGCAGGAGCAAGAAAGCGGATCGGATAGGAGCATATGAAGGGGAGCATGAAGACGGATCGAAAGCACGAACCAGGAAGGACCAGACCCGACCCGAAAGGAAGCACCGACCCGACCCGAAGAAGAAGCAGCTGACTCGAACCCAGAGGAATGCCGACCCGAACCGCATCAGAAGGGGGACCCGACCCGAACGGATAAAGAACACCGACCCGAACCGATGACCTGAGGAAGAACCCGACCCGACCCAGTATTGACCAATAACCCGAGAAGCAAAGGTAGTCCAATAGGGGAAGTTAGAGCTCAGGATCCCGGAACCAGTTGGGAACCAACGAGTTCACTTCATGGTTGGACTTTGCTGCGGGACGTGTGCTAAGGAGTTGTCGACGTTCATAACTTCGATTCACCACTAAAAAGGAATGATGGGCTACTTATCAGTTCAGTAGGGTCCTTACGACCTGAGGGGCAAGGTGATGGTAGCAAGACTACGTTATCAGTGCAGTAGGGTCATTATGACCTGAGGGGCAAGGTGATGCGTAGTAAGACTATGAGCCAGCGCAGATGGGGTGAATAACTCCATGGGGCAAGTGGACATAGTAAGGATTGGTAAGGCTATGAGCCAGCGCAGATGGGGTGAATAACTCCATGGGGCAAGTGGACATAGCAAGGAATTAGTGGCTACGTTATCAGTGCAGTGAAGCCATTTATGACTTCATGGGGCAAAGTGATCGTGGCAAGGAATGTTGGGTGATCGAAGTGGTGAACATCGTATGCTTTATGCACTGAGTGAGAGATGTGAGGATGGATGCTATGTTTGATTGTTTGCCATCCCTATGACATGCACACCTCCCCCACCTCCGTATCTTTACACTGTTTGATATGATACCTTAGAGTGTTGTACAGTATGTAGTGCTAACTCTTTGGTTGCAGGTCCAAGTTCAGTTATGTTTTAGTCTACCTGATATTATTCACTTTAGACGCTTATTGCTCATACCAGGCTTTATGTCTGACCCAGAGTTTTATGTCTCCTCTTATTACTCTGGGTGCTCACACGAGCAGACTAGAGACAGGTTAGCTGGTGATGCGCGAGTAGCTGATTCGGAGGCGGGCAGGATTCTTCCATGTATTATATATATTCACATTCTCCCTGTGTCGTTGGTGGTCGCTACTTGGGCATTAGTAGTGTACCTCATTTACCTTACTTTTGCTTTGAGACAGTTTGAAAGTTGTAATAAGCTGTATTCTGAATTTCCGCTGCTATGATGTTTAGTTCTGATTTTCAGCTTATGCACTGTCTCTCCTGTTTTATGTCAAGTATGTTACTACTATATTTTATTCTATGCGCTGTGAGACATTCTACAGGTTCTTGGTATGTTCATTTCCTTCTCCCTTTCTCCTTCTGATGACCCGTTCCGTGCCAATTGGACATGTGTACAGCGCACTTTTGGAGTAAACGTCGGTTGGTGCGGGGCGGGTCGTCACATTGCACTTTAACATAATCAACATAAATATGTACATAATTAACAATTTGCATAGGTTCATGATCCTCAACATAACAACTTGCATAGGTTCATGAATTAACAACATAATTAACAACTTGCATGGGTTCATGAATTCATCACACACTAACTTGCATAGGTTCATGAATTAACAACTTAATTAACAACTTGCATAGGTTCATGAATCTCAACATAATAACTTGCATAGGTTCATGAATTAACAACTTAATTAACAACTTGCATAGGTTCATGAATCTCAACATAATACCTTGCATAGGTTCATGAATTAACAACTTGCATAGCTTCATGAATCTCAACATAATTACTTGCATAGGTTCATGAATCTCAACATAATGACTTGCATAGGTTCATGAATTAACAACTTAATTAAGTTAACATATATAAACATGTATGAACTTGCAATTGAACATAATCAAGCTAACATATATACATAGACATGTATAAACTTGCAATTTAACATAATCAAGTTAACATATATACATAAACATGTATGAACTTGCAATTGAACATAATCAAGTTAACATATATACATAAACATGTATAAACTTGCAATTTAACATAATCAAGTTAACATATAAACATAAACATGTATGAACTTGCAATTGAACATAATCAAGTTAACATATATACATAAACATGTATAAACTTGCAATTTAACACAATCAAGTTAACATATATACATAAACATGTATGAACTTGAAATTTTTGTGATAGGATTTGTAACATAAAACTTGCATAATAACATGGCATGATAATTCACCAAACTTGTTACAACATGTTATTTCTATTCCCCAACTTTCTATGCTTATGAATTGGTTTATTCACCAATTCCTAACTAGCATGATAATCACAATAGAACCACGGGCATGATAGAGTTGTCATAAGAAAACATACATGAATCATCATAAATTTAATATAACATAACAGGTAAGGTTCTATTGTCACTTTATTTAAAATCATGATTTTTTGATTTCATTCACATCTAGAATATAACTGTACTTACAAATCAAAAAGGAATTCTTGATTTGAGTTGTAGCTTTAATCTCTAATTTGAATTAGCTTTGAATTGGTTTTGTGTTCGTCTCTTAGCTTTCTACAAACGGAGGCTACTCTTAGCTTGCTCCTAGCAGCATGACGGCTCCAAGTCTTATTTTCTTATGAACTTTAGTAGGAGACCTAGGTTGTTTATATAGAATTGTAGTTTAATTTGATCCATCCGATGATGCTAGGGTTAATCAAAGCCATCAATTTTAAAAGAGGTCAATTATGTTCACAATAAAGGACTGTAAATTACTCCTATTTTAAATTATGTCATAATTACCATGCATGTAATTTACCCCCATTTTAAATTATGTCATAATTACTATGCATGTAATTTCACGTTTTAGCGCATATATATATATTTTCTATAATGTACACATTTCTCATTTAGGACAAATTCTATATGTAAATAATTCCTAATTTACTTATGCCATAATTACTCTCAAATGTACATTATCAACATTTATTATTTATTGCCAATCCATAAAACATACATATGTATTTAATAGATACATCTTCCCTTTACCGTATGCATATTCTTCCTCTTTAAAAAAACAAATCCTTGACAACCAAAAATGTGCAACGTACGTTATATGATGCGTACACGTCATATATATATATATATATATATATATATATATATATATATGCATACATATATATATATTTAATTTCTTTTTCTTTTTATCTATTTTCCCAAATACCCATTTTCACACTAAACCACTTTTTGAACTGCGTTCACACTAGGCCATTTTTGAGCCATTCCCCTAAAACAAAAATCTGGCGCTGGTGGGGATCGAACTCCGAACCTCTTGTATGCAAGTCACGTGTTCCAACCAAATGAGCTACTAAGTCTTTTGCTTATAGCCCTTAGAACAATGCTAAATATTTATTCTTTTCTCATTCTTTTTTTCTTCATGTTTTGCTGCAATATTTAATTTAAGGATATCTTTTTCGCATGGAGTCCAATTTACGTAAACTCGGACTCTATCTTAAGCAGAATTTCCGAGACGAACGCAATGACGTAATCCATTTCCCTTAATTCTTAAGTTTTGAATTAAGTATACTTTAATTTATCAATTTACTGTTAACCGAAAAACTCGGGGTGTTACACATGGTCTTTATCAAAGTATCACCATTGAGGAATGTTGTTCGTTTTGAGTCTGTGGAGAAATTGGCACCAAGGTTCATAGGGCCATTCCCCATTATAGAAAAAATTAGACAAATGGCCTACAGAGTGAAGTTCCCTGAGAAGCTCAGTGGCGTTCATGACGTATTTCATGTGTCGCATTTGAGGAAGTGGTTACACGATACCGCGGAAGTAGTAGAGCCGAGCATGCTTAGAGAAGTGGAAGTAGAACGAAATGCCATGATTAGACGAGCTCCTATATGCATACTTGGATCGGAGGTCAAGAAGTTACGCAACCGAGAGGTCAAGTTGGTTAAATTCCATTGGGAAGATGATCAAGGAGACGCGACTTGGGAAACTGAAGATAAGATACGTGCATCGTACCCTTTTTTTTAGGGTATATTATTAACTTCTCCTTTTTCTACTGTTTTGTTTATACTTTCTCTATCGTGTAGTGTATCCTCTCGATTATATCTTTGATCATTAGGTAGAAAATATTATTGTTGTAAACATGTGTTTGAAACATGTTATGTTTAGTGGATGCAAGTGGTTGCTAGTGGTTTCTCGTGGATGCATTTACACACACTTTAGGCACTAAGATCGGCTCATTCACTTTCATATTGCATATTGCATATATTTGTTTATTGATTGAAATTTGATGTGATATCATGTGGATGTTGCATTTGAGTGAATGATTGTGCACTCATATAGAAGTTATAAAGTGCATTAGGAATAATTGCGTACATGTTGGACTCATGGCACTGACATAATTCGCATTAAGGAGGTCAACTGAACAAGTAGACCGCCTGATCTTTGCATTGGATAAGGAGATATATACACACTTTTGCATATATTCATATAGCATTAGAAATCTTTTAAGGACTGTGGATGCATGTGGATGATGGATGAGTAGATGGTTGATTGGATGGTAGGATACATTCTTCTTAACTTGAACATTTCCGGGACGAAATCCTTTAAGGAGGGGAGAATGTAACACCCCATAATTTTATAATATTAAAATTGAAAAATTAAATAATACTTAATTTTTAGAAGAATAATTAAGGGAAATGGGTTACGCCATTGCGTTCGTCTCAGAATTCTGCTTGAGACAGAGTCCGAGTTTGCGTATAACAGATACAGTATGAAGAAGTTATAAAAGCTTAGAAGATTTCAGTTTAAACAAGAACTAAAATAATAACCAAAATCAAATTCGAAATTCAAAGCAGCGAGAAGAGGTATGGGCGAGAATTATCCCACTCTAGGGTGTCGACCCCCTAGAAGAGTCGAAATAGGTGTCGACCTCCTTATAGGGGTGTCGATATAGGTGTCGACCCCCCTGTACGGTTCGACCCCATCGGCAAGATCTAGGCAGTTACGAATTTTGGAGAATTAGGTCTTATGTGGCGTTCTCTGATTGGCTGGGTGATGTGTTTTTCTGGTTTGGATGGATCCTAACCTAATCTAAAGGCCCTAATACACCTAGAACTTCTATAAAAGAGCCCTAAACCTAACCGTAATTTCATTACACAAATCTATGGTGCCTCCATGCTGCCTCAACCTAAACTAAAACTAGTCTCTCTTCTTCAACAAATCAAAGTAAAGGAATTTGGTAAAGGGGAACAGATCTACGACGACAACAACGCCTAATTCTCTTCCTTAATCCAATCTTTGTGAGTTCATTGATTATTTTTAGATTAAACTAATGCTAAAGAAATTCTGACATGTTGTAAATTGGATTTGGGAATTAAACATGATAATAAGATTGGATCTCATCAGTTATATCTTAGCCTATACATCAAATTCATGATTTTTATATGTCACTAGCCTATACATCAGATTTGTGATTCTTATATGCCCCTGTTGATGTTATCATCAGTTTTATCTTTATGATCAGTTCATACTTGTGCCTATTTTATTGTTATTATTATGCATGTTCTTTGTCTTGTCCTTTGCTCTTTCCTTTTTTGGTTTTTATAGCCAGGCTACTTCGAGCCTAGGCCAAATCTCATAAGAGATGAACATACAAACGGTAATTTAGGGAACGTTGGGAAATTTGGCATAATATAATTGGTTTGATTTAAACATGACAAATGTTAAATTTAGCATAATATATGTTGGGCCGATTTGGGCATGACAAATGTTAAATAGGCATGATATGAAATTGAGGATTTTGGGTAAATGACATAATTAGCCTTAAATTGGCATAAATGGCAAATGAATAAATTGGCAAAGATAAGCATGCTGAGACAAGAGGTTAGACTCCGTTTGCGGTAGAAGCATGCCCGGAACCAACCGGCCTAACCAGCAACCAAAAGCGGTCAGTCTAATGTGAGAGGTCGTAGGCATAACTAAATGATGCTTAGACACGAGGATAGGTCTGGCTTGTGGCATAAGTCTGCCCGGAACCGCCTGGCACATCCAGCGGCCACAAGCAATCGACCTAATGTGAGAGGTATGTGCATTAATAAATAATTAATGCTGATCAAAGATGAATATGATACCTAAAACATCTTAGGTGGGTGGGGTTTAGTTAACTTGTGTAAGATGACAACTTAACCAATATTACATGAACAAAGTGGATAGAGTTAAGGCAAGCTTAACCAATAATACATTGATTTGATAAGTGGATGGGGTTAAGTTAACTAGGCAGATAGACAAAACTTAACCAATATAAGTCGGGTTAGGATAAACCTTAAGAAAAGCCCTAGTAGTGGTAGGGTACCTTTTTAGATAGTAACCCAATTAGAGGTATTGGTAAGCCTGAGCTAGGCAGGGTTGGGGCACGCATACTGGGCTGATTATAAGCAGTTAAATAGGAGCGAGGGTGTAGCAGTGCAGGTTCCGACGGGTTCGTTAAGCATGCAAAAAGGTATTCCTGGCATTTGGAATAAATGCACGTCCTCACACTGTTAGTCAATTTCGAGTCACCTGCATCTTCAGCCACATACTTGCTAAATCATTTTATATCCCGAAGCTGGGAAAATCATTTCACAACATAATCACAAGTGTAATCAAATCTATATAGATTTCTACTTTCAAATCATTTCGAAATCATCGGGTGTAGTCCTCGAAAACCTTTCTGTTTTTTAAAACATTCCCTGTCCAAAATCGGGAATACTATTCTTTTTACTTAAGAAAACACTTTTCAAAATCATCCATTAATTTTGAAATAAACAACATCGCTAACCACCTTATAGTCAAATCGTGAAGTGTTTCACAAGGTGTTAGCATACATATATTTTTCGCAACCCAATGCTAAATGTAAAAACATATTTTGCTCACAAACTGGTCGAGCACAATCCAAACATTCAATCAATCACAATCCATATCAATAACCAAGTATATTTGGTTCGATCACATTTCATGTTTTACATATACAGTAAAAAGGGAATTTTTATTGTAAACATATTTTCTATGTTGCTTATGATAAATAAAAAAAATGTTTTTATTGTCATAATATTTTCTATGTTGAACATGTTCTATATTTTCTAATGACAACATGAAATGATAATTTTGTTTACTTGACATGTTATATAATTCTAATGACAAAATAAAAGATAATTTTTTCTACACGACATGTTAAATAATTCTAATGACAAAATAATAGATAATTTTGTCGACATAACATGTTATATAATTCTAATGAAAAAATTAAATAATTTTGTCTACAGGACATGTTATATAATTCTAATGACAAAATAAAAGATAATTTTGTCAACATAACATGTATATATAATTCTAATGACAAAATAAAAGATAATTTACATAACACTTTCCTATGTTCTCTAATGACAAATAAAAGGAGGTTTTACTTGCATAACATGTTCTGCATTTCTAATGTCATATAAAAAGAAGTATTTATTTTCATGACATTTTCTATGTTGCGAATGACAAATAAAAAGGAGATTTTTATTTGTATACAAATTCCTATCTTTAACATAACAAATAAAAGTGAATATTTATTTGTACACAAATTTCAATCTTTAATATGACAAATAAATGTGAATATTTATTTGTTAACATATCTCTATTTCAAAACAGTGATCATTTTTACATATTCTATTTATAAAATAAAAATGTGGTTTTTATTCTTAACATATTTTTATTTTCTATAATGATAATTGTCACTCTTTTCTTATATACAATAAGAATGTGAATATTTACTGTTAACATATCTTCATTTCAAACAAATGAACATTTTTAATCCTTTCTACATATACGATAAAAATGTAAATTTTATCGTTAACATATTTTCATTTCAAACAAATGAACATTTATAATCTTTTCTACATATACGATAAAATGTAAATTTTATCATTAACATATTTTCATTTCAACAAAATGAACATTTATAATCTTTTCTACATATACGATAAAATGTAAATTTTATCGTTAACATAATTTAACAATTCTAATTTGTTAAACATGACAATTATAATTTAACAATTCTAATTTGTTAAGCATGACAATTATAATTTAACAATTCTAATTTGTTAAACACGAAATCATAATTTAACAATTCTAATTTGTTAAAAAGGACAATTATAATTTAACAATTCTAATTTTTTCAACACAACAATACTCAAATCGATTGATCTACATAACAATGTCAATTCTAGATCAAATCACGTATGACTGTCAATAGGATATTTTTAATGATCACCATATGTAATAAAAATGTAATCTTTTTATTGTTGAAATATTTTATTTCATCAATGAATACTTTTGACTAACACAAATAAAATTAACGAATGATTATTTTATTATTCGTTAACATGCTAAGGATGACAAATTTTAACGAATAACATAAATTTAGATCCAACATCACAACCAAGATCAATCAAAATCAATTTATATATATATATATATTTATATATTTATATATATTTATATATATTGCTATATGTATAATTTTATTTCAAATTTAAAACGAGAAATCTCACCAAAAGTTTAGACGAGCTCCAAATCAGCTTTCGTCAGTTCCATCAAGAAGATCTCGCTTTCACGATTTAAATGCTTTCAGTTTTGCTGAATTCCGATTACATGTGAAAAAGATATTCGAGTTTCAATTTAAAGAATTTTACTAAAGCTTAATTACAAAATTAATATATTTAATTACATTTACTAAGTGTTGTCGTTTCCTCCCACTTCTTCTACGTGACCTTCTGTACATTGAACCCAACATCACCCATCGGAAACCTGCCTGCGCCGCCACCTAGGGGCCACCGTCACCCGATCCACGACCACCACTCCAAAGCCCTTCCCCACGCCGACCGGCGCCCGGCGTCAGGTGCAACTCGCAGCCCCCTCGCTTCCAAAACCGAACCCGAACACCATGACTTTCCGCCTCGATTCAGACCACATCGATTGATTTTGTTCGATCATAACCGTTGAATCACTAAAGCTCATGTAGGGCTTCGATTTTTGTTTATAAATCTCTTGAAATTGTTGAAGGGATTTGCTGATTTGTGAAGAAGAAGATGGCAACGTTTCCATTGTTCAATTCATGTGAGGCGGCGGCTGTAGTATAGGTTAGGGTTTCATATCCCTAGGATAATTTATGATATTTTTATTATTTAATTCATTAAATTTCAGAAAAGCACGTTAATCCTATTATCTCTAAATTCATCCCAATGAGAGTTGTTCCCAGGTAAATACCCCTGTTTCGGACACAATGGGCTAGGCCCCGTCAGCCCAATTGATAATTTCCGTCCGTTTTCTTCAAATTAAAATTTAAATCATTTATTTGTTTTATTCGACCGTACATTTAAATTTACCGGGGCCACATACGGACTTTGAAAATTCCCAAAAAATAAACCTAGTTATGTTTTGATGATACTGTCCTAACAAAATTAATTTCATCGAATTTGGAGACCATTTGAAAAATGGCCATTTTCTGTCGATCCAAATTGACTAAAATTAACAAAACACATTTTCTTTTGCCACGCTCACAAATTAATTCCAAAAATTATGGGAAATTAAACTTAGCAATAATTTGACATTCCGGATCCGACAAAAATGGAATCATCGAAAACGGAGGTCGTTCACAAAATGGCTATTTATAAGGGCTATATATTATATTATATTCCATAGCGACTATTTTGAATATTCAACTGGCCATAACTTTTTATTCCCGCTATGAAATTTCTATTTTTCGGATTCGTTGCAAAGATATTTTTAAATAGATTTAAATATTATTGGTTTCAATAAAATCTGATTTATTTTGAATCCTATACATTCAGTCAAAGTTCAGATTCAAATTTTCAAACTACTGTGCTATTTTAAACTCCTTTTATAATTAATATAAATATATTCATTTTAAATAAATTTTTAATCTTTATTATTTTAAATAAATTAATTTAAATTTCCAAAATCCATTAAAATTGTTAAAGTAAAAACTTTAAATTGGTTCCAAAATTCTGGGTTGTTACATATAGCCAGGGTTGCAAGATGTTCTTGTTGAACCCTAGTGTATTTTCTCTAGATGTACACTATCATAAGGTGATCTCATACCTCGCCATAGTTGGAGATCCATTATGTAATAAGCACCTGCGATTTTGATTGTATACTATGTATGTGGAGCGTGAGTGCTAACATTCCGCTAAATTGCTATTTATTTGGTTTAGACACTATTATAATATTAGAGTAGTTTTGGTACAAAGACATTTTGGGTTATCGTAAGGTAAAAACCATCTGTATTTATGTGTGGATCGATCGTACAATTATCTTTTTTTTCAAATGGTTTTTGAAAGGTAAAACAAGCTATTTTAAAATCGTTTACTCGCACAAGTCCCATGACTGACCCAGATTTTATTTTTCTATGTTTTCCCTGAACTCTTGAGTGCCCAAATTTGTACGGGAAGTCAAGTAGTTCAGGATTTTTTTAGATATTATTAGAGGATCTTGGAGCAAGAGGCCTCAACGTTGGATATATAGAGTTTATTTCTGTTGTGTTGTGTATGTGATGTACTCTGATGATGTATGTAGGTTCAAATACAGTTATATTTCAAAAGTGATTATATATCTATTACATTTTATTCATTCCATTGTAAGATTTTTGTTTGCTCTAATTTTGCTATGTTGTGATCTTCTTTTATTTTAACTTTTCTATCTTGTCTCTTCTCACCCTCTAATTTCTTTCTTCAACATCTGGCTTTTATTGTTCTTTAGGTTGGACTTGTGTTGTATTTGGTCGACTCAAAGAGTACTGAAATTTATGGTTGCCACATTTGGTACTAGAGCTGAAGGTTAAGGGATAACCTTGGCTCGGGGGAGTAACTCAATAGAGATGGGGGTTAGTAATACCCTAGATTGAGTTTGAGTGTGTATATATATGAGCTTGTATTTGTTAATTGATATAAAAATTGTTTTATAATATGTTGATTGATTTGTTGAGTGGTATACAAATTCAAAATCGATGCGTTTAGATGATTTGATGAGTAGTATACAAATTCAAAATCGATGCGTTTAGATGATGGGGTCGATAGGTATCTCTAAGCACATGAACAAGGTGATTCAACAGAATATTGTTTTAAAAGCTGGGTAAATGAAATAATGTTGCCCAAAATTGATATAAAAGAATAATAATTTGAAATTATTTTATATATGGATGTGTTAATTGTTATTATTATAATCAAACATGATTTTAAATTGAAATGATTGTTGAATATAATTGAAATGAGCTTGTCGCGATGCGGTACTTCGTAATCTAAAGATTTGAACTTCAATCGAATGTATAGGATTCAATATGAGTCGGAGTTCTTTGAAACAAGAATCATTTGGAACTATTGAATCATAGTTTTCTAATGAAAGAGAAAAATTGGGATTGCATCTAGCAGATTTTGAGTTATGTCAAAATCAAAATTTCAGAAAAGCAGCAGTATGAACCAAATGATTTATTTAATTATATAAAAGAATTTTAGTGGAATAAAATTTGATTTATCCAGTAATAATATCCATACTTCGATTGTTAACTGATAAGAAATCGTGTGAGTTAAATGAATTTATTTTTCCAACAAAATTTATATTTTTGAATTCTAGGATAGAGATAACTAATTTGGGAGATTAATTAGTTAATTAGGGAATGTGGTTAGAACTTAACATAGTTCAGTGAATTGGATCAGTGAGTTGAATATGGATTTGTATTTAAAAAGAGATTTTGAAACAGGTAGTTATGTTTGAACATGATTAACTCAAATTAATAAAGTAATTTTTTTGGAATTATTTTCCAATTATAATCATAGATATTTTCTTAAATAGAAAATGGGGTAATATGAGTGATGAGGAATTAAGATATGTAGTTAAGAAATTGGAACCTAACTGGAGATCGGTTGAGTTAAATGATTATTTGAGTATTGATTTCATGTTGATTTCGCTCTTCAGGGCTGACACTTAGAGTGTTATTCTCTTACCGATTTACGGTCAGGGACTGATGAATATTGAAGAATAGTAATGCATAAATATAAATGAATTTTTTTCCCAACTATAGTACAAATATTTCTAGTTATAAACATGACTGCGATAGATAACGAATTGCTGATATGTGTTTTGATTGCTGAGAAATGTTTTGTTAGGTAACCTGTGTGTTTTGGATGCTTTATTTGTTGTAATTGTTATGGGATGACCCATGTATGTATTTTGTTATTTGTCTATGAATTCGAATATAAGTGTAATTTCCTCGTTCCTCTTTAATTTCGAGGATGAAATTCTTTTAAGGGGGTAGATTGTAACATCCCCGTTTTTGACTGAATTTGTAATATAGTTTATTATGCATTATTTCAGTAGTTGATTTAAAATAATAAATTATGAATAATAAATATTGGGAAAATTTTCAAGAATAATATATTTAAATGGTTTAAAATATTTTTACCAATGTAAAACAAGCAAGAAATGTTTTCTTATTTTGTTTTGTAATTTTATAATGGTTTTAAACAATTGGGAGTTAAAATACACATCACTTAAGTCAAATTAAATGTAAATAACATAAGTAAAATAAAGAATTACTTCATGAGAAAGAAATGATATATTTATAAATGAAGTAACACATTTTTATACTTAGAATCTAAGAAAATAAATGAAGATGTGTTTTGTACCATAGATATGCAATTTAATACATTCCAATACATGAGCATTTATTAGATTAACTTGCTTAGCAACCAAATTTGCTTTTTAAATGATTAATACATAGGTTGCACACATATTTTGCACCTATTTGCACATCGCTACATGTTCACATACTTTACATAATATATACACATGCGTTTACACCTCATTTTTGGCACATGGCCTTATAGATCCATATATCCACCAGGGAAGAGTTAGTGTAAAAGCCTCTTAATAACATCTCATTTCAATCACAAGTGCCGCAGCTACCCTATATTTTCCTATTGCTCATGGTTATGCTTGTATGTATGTGTACATTGTCATTTGAAACAATTGTACTAGCTATATACTCCATTCAATCACACATAGATACAACATTCCATCACCTACTCATAGCTATTGCATCTCATCTGCAGTGCATTTCTTCCCCACGTAAGTCATCTAATACCCCTTTATTTTACCATTTTCTTGCATCTATAAATAAGCACTAACTACTGCATACATGCATTCATGGATCATTCGAACCAAAACTTGAAATAAAAATAGCAGCCAAAATATGAAGAAACAAAACCTGAACCTGGAAATGGAAAACTAAAGAACAAAGGACTTAGAATTGTGAGTAAACTAACCTTTAAATTTACATTTCTTTTTAATCATCACTTGAATGTATGATTGTTTGATTCCATATATATCCATATACCTAGTATTGATACTTTGTATCAATTAAAAACCAAATATATTGAAGTTAAATATATTGCTATGTTAACCCATTTTAAATGTTATTGTATGTTGAAACTGGGTGAATATATTCACCTCTCAAATTTGTAAAATCAATAACCTTGGTTCTATTGAGTTAGGGGATTTGCAATAAACATGAATGTTGTGTGTATGTGTTTGTGGTAATTCAAAAATATTTGCAACATATATATTATTATATATATTAACATACTTTAGTAAATATACTGCCATTATCTTAGAAACTTAAAAAATCAAAACATCATAATTATGTGATTCAGTCTTATGATTCGTATGATTAAATCATGAATTTCTATATCGTTTTTACTATTTTTAGTGGTTGGGATGTCGAGATATTCTAAAATCTTCTGAAAATGGAGTTTTGGGGTTATCTTGCGAGATCGGAGGCCATGGAGTTTGGTCTAAAGAGGCGTAGTGGATTGGAGGTGTAACGACCTGGATTTTCCTGCAATTTTGATTCGAATATTTAAATTTATTTTAAATATTTTATTTGAACTATTTACGGGATTCAATATCGAAAACGCTAATTAAATGATGACTAAACGTTATATTTATATTTAAATTATAAAACGAACGCGAAAAACGCGGTATTTCGTAAAATTGAATTTCAACTTCAATTGACTATACTGAATCCGTGTTAAGTCGGATTTCGGTGAAACAAGAAGCGTCTGAATCTAGTTGATAATATTTTTCTAATGGAGGAGAAAAATCAAGTTTTCATATTATAGATTTTATTTTACGTCCAAATTAAATTTTCAAATAGTCGCTATGGAATCATTTATACGCCATAACGATTTATTTAAATATAATTAGATATTGAATTCGAATTTGGACAAGGCCTTTGAGGCGTAGTCATAACTTAATTTTTAAAATTTTACTGTAATTTTTATTTCGTAAAATAAGAAACATTTTATTTGGAGTATTTTGCACCCTATATCAACATTTTGGGGATAAAACAATATAAGTCAAGCTACCGATATTTTTATATATTTGTGATCGTGGCACAACGCTGGGCACGACGGTATGTTTATTTCTGTCGATAGCACGGCGTACGCGGACAGAGTTTATACAGCATGGAACGTTTAACGGTATAACTGAAATATCGTTGCTCTTTCCAAAATTTAAATCAAAGAAAAGAATTAAAATAGTTTAACCGTCAACCCCTATTCTCAAGCCACGCGGTATACATTATTTGGAGGAAATGTATGAAACGCTCTATCATACATTAAATGGTGAAAGTGACCCAACAAAATCCTACAGCTCCTTTTATGCGATTAGACATGCATGTCCTAATTCACATCCGTTCCTACTTCCTAAAACCATATCACATGTGCTTTCCTGGACCATATTTATACATACTGAAATCAAATCAAAGAATGAAGAAAAATATAAATCGTCAAACCCTACTGAACTTTAAACTATACAGCTATGGCAAAGCTACTCACGCAAATACATATGGACCCATTCGTACCCTTCTTTTTCTTTAGCTACCTAAAACTGATCCCACACGTTGTGTAAGCAGTGTGTTGTCTTCTCAAATAAATTAACTTCGTGAGCAGCAAAGATCAACTACATAGTTGCGCCTCTACTACCATCTGCAACCCCACTACTTCTTTTCAAAAATGTGATGTCTGCCATGTACAGCGTGTAACCTATATAAACAAAGCGCATGCGCTGACGAAATTACACAGACTGCACATGTACCTACCCCATCTAAGCCAATAGAAACTTAAACCTTCCCGTCAAAGTTTCACGCTCTGACTTGTGAACCGTAAGCCTGCCTAAACCTGCGCACAGCTTACCCTCTGTTCCGTCTCTTCTATCTTTCACTTGATAATAACATTGCATGCCAACCTATCTGCGAACTTAATGCCTACATTTCCCCTACCCTCTATAGTTGAAAGGAGACGTTGCCCTTATCCTGCATTTGCTGGCCTATTTATATGAGTTCAATCTTGCCCAACCATTGAATTCATTCCAGCAAAGAAGGATCTCTCCATTACAATATATATACGAAGCTGGAGCAAACCTTTTACGATCAACAGCAGCAGGAAGGGGGCACTGACGAATGAGTTGGAGAAGTCTGAAGAACTTAGTGCATAGAAGACTCGCACTTTCTTCTATAGCGGTTGAAGTTCTGAGGTGAAGTCGCATGTTGTCGGGGGTTCGGGTGGTTTGGTCGGTCCCGGTAATAAACGGCTGCACATCTATTGATGGAGGGGTAAGTTTTCATGGATCTGGGAAAGGGAGTATGTGTGGCAGGTTGCGTAGGAAGTGAAGAATGTGGTGGCAAGATGGGAGCTGCGTTTTGCATTGAAGTGAAAGCTTTTGCACGGCATTGGCGAGTGGTTCTGTTGGGAAAAGAGTGCACTGGAGCATGGGTTAATCTGGGAAGGTGGGCTTATTTACGTGAGGTTTTTTGTAGTAAGAAGAAGCAGTGGAGGATGGATGTGCATGGGAGGGGAAGTCCTTGTGTCTGCATGAGGGACGTTGTTTGGTCATGCAAATGGTAAAGACATATGACGTGGCTAGTAGAATGGGAGAACAGGAGTAATGGACAATATTGGTTTTGTTGCACGGCATTTTGCTTCAAAAATATGAAATAGGAATGGATACTTCATACCGATGTTCACCGTGTTCAAAGTGATAAAAAGTGATGGAACCTGAAAGTTCACTGTGATGAAAAATAAACCGGGTTTCCGAAGAACAGGAAATTGTGATACCGTGTGAAAATAATAAGAACGTGATGACATGGACCCAAAATTAAGGTAAAACTAAAAGGTAATTATATTTTAATTAGTTAATTAAGGGTCAACAATATTATTTATTGAATTTATGTTTAAATCATGCAACGATCGTAACTTGTTGATACGATATCAGAGTTTCATCAACAAGATGCGACAAGATTGGTATCAACGGAGGCTACATTGTTGAACTGATTCGGAAAGGAATAGAAGCAACCGGAATTTCGTATAATTTTAAATGTTTGTTTAAAATTATACGAACAACGCGAACCGCCAATCGATACAAAGGTAAGTTAATTCTCACACATTTCTGAGATACTAGGATGTGCTAAATTCATATAATTAAATTTAAATTGGTTGATTGGATGCTAGGGATGCCTATGGTTGATTTAATGGTTGACGTTAATTATTTTATCATTGTTAAAATATTTCTACGTACTAATATGAAATATTATAATGGTCTTTGTTGCAGGGAAGAACAGGAAGGAGGAGTCAAACCGGTTCCTCAAATATTTAATATGCTGTTATTTCATATTTTGAACTGTTCGAGACCCGTTGACTTTAAACCTTGTTGATTGTTGAATGTGGTTGCGTTTTGAATCAATAAATAGTATGGTTGATAAATAAACAGCAGATGGCCCTTAAATACACCGTTTTATAAAGTTCGATTCACCGTCCGGTGAATCGCTAGAAAAGAAGTTATGAAATTATTTTATAACCAGTATAGATTTTTAAAATATATTATTTTAAATAAAGTTCTAAAAAGGAGAATAAACCAACTACATAAATACGTTGATTGGTTTAACTAAATCGACCGTGCGCGAAGCACGTGTTTATATAAGTGATTATTAAAAACAATATTATTTAGCTAATTCAAGTGATCGGAATTAACGCAACGATTAGAATGGGTTTATATTGATATTGATCAAAGTGAATAGAATTACTTAGATTAATTAATTATTAAATTATTTAAATGGCAAGATAAATAATGATTGATTAACAGGTTGATCACATTTAGAGTTGAACAAGTGAACGGCGTTAACTGAGATTGTTTATTTAGTTAGTTCACTAGTTTAATGAGGATAGTTAATGGTAAAACAAAACATGTTTATTTTGATTAAAAGGTTGAAGGACGATTATAATCAAATGGGATTATTTAAATTAATTAGTTTTGTGATTAATTTGGATGGGAAGATGAATTAAGATTCGATTGACAAGTTAATTGTAACACCCCACGCCCGCTATGGTCACTCTCTAAGGGAATGCCATAACATCGGTGGAGTATCTTGAGTGAATATAGAACAGAGTAATTACAGCAAGACAGATGTAAGTAATACTTGAAAATTTAAAAACACCATTTCAATTGCAGCGGAAAATAAAACATGTCTGGTTACATCACAAAACCATAATAGAAGTCAAGTACAAATATCCATCCTGCTAAATAAAAATACATAATCCCAATACATGAACTGATAGCCATAAAAAAAGGGTAAGCTGAGCTCTACATCTAGGGTCCAAGCTCCAGGAGAGTAATGAAAGCAGCCTGATCAAAGCCCACTCGTGCTGGGCCCACTCTGAGAACCTGAGGGTTGGGAAAAAAAGATAAAAACAACGGGGTCAGACATAAGTCTGAGCGAGTCCTATAACTTTAACAATGTAATCATTAAAGTAATAAGGATATGATATAACTTGGTACGGTGTGACTGGGGATAAATGACTACACTCAGTAGCCAATCAGACTTAGAGTGAACTAAGATAACGATAAAGACGCATTTACCCACCCAAGGATAATTACTACACTGCACCACACCAGTCATTCCTACTTAAAGGTTGATCCCTCCCAAGGACTTAGAAAATTTACCCAGTAGTTTCGCGTACCCCTAGCTCACTACATAGGTGCCGTCTGCCCCTATCTCCACTAGGTGTACCCACTACTCCCAAGCGATCGGCTCCCTACCGTAGATACCCGTGCTGGCCCCACAGTGGGGTGTATCACTCCCCAAAGTGGCAACCCGATACAATCACTGGTGCACGGCTTATACCTACACGATGCAACAACGTCTTACCTACCAGCCCGGGTCCACACACGCATATGAAACCCGTTGGACTTGCGTTGCCACCGCTAACCCGTTTTGGCCTCTTATAGTCAAGCCCAATATGCGTGTCCCGTCACTCGACTAGAGTCGAGCCCACTAAGATACGTTTGGGATATTGGTTGAAATGGGCCCCCACAAGCTACCCACCTAAGCTTGTCATTTCTATTGTATACCACTTAACCCTTTAATCATGTTTTAATTACATGTTCCACTTTGGTTAAGTATTCTAATCGTATTTTCTATTGCCACCCAAGGCAACCACTAGATTTCCACATGCCACCCAAGGCACCCACTTAACCCCTCATGTCCCTCTACATGCTAATATGGTTAAGTGTTTCTTAATTAATTAATTAAGATCATGACCTCATAAAGACCTCTCACATTAGACCATCTTTTATGACTGCTGGATATGCCGGTTGGTTCCGGGCAGACTTCTGTCATAAAAAGGGTCTAACCTCGTGTCTTTACTTTAATCACGTATTTAATTCATGACTAAGACCTCTCACATTGGGCCAATCATTTGTAGCTGCTGGATGGCCGGTCGGTTCCGGGCAGACTTCCGCTACAAAAGGGTCCAACCTCGTGTCTTAGTTGATTAATTACACCTAATTAATCACCCCCCCATAATTAATTATCCCTAATTAATTACACATTTTTAAGAATATGGGTAGACCTAACTCAATAGGTAAATTCCCAATTCCATAGTATGGGTAGACCTAACTTAATAGGTAAATTCCCAACTCCATAATGTGGGTAGACCTAACTTAATAGGTAAATTCCCAATTATGTCCATTCATTTTATGTTATGCTTAATCATAACAACTTTACACCTTTTTATAATCATGCATATTAACCCCATCGTTTCCCACGTAATTCGTTTACATAACACGTCATTCATAGGGACAACTTTGCATATGTTATGCACATCATAACTTGCATATGAACTTGCATATGAACTTGCATAAAACTTGCATATGAACTTGCATAAAACTTGTATATGAACTTGCATATAAACTTGCATAAAACTTGCATATGAACTTGCATACCATGTCATATCACAAAGGCAAACTTGCATATGTTATGCACATCATAGAAAGAGACTATCTTGCACATGAATCTTGCATATGAACTTGCATATCATGTCATATCACAAAGGCAAACTCGCATATGCTATGCATATCATAAAAAGAGACTAACTTGCATATGATCTTGCATATAAACTTGCATAAAACTTGCATATGAACTTACATGACACATCATATCATAAAAAGAGGCAAGTTTACATATGAACTTATAACATATGACAACCACAACTTGCATAATCCACATTTACATCCATAGCCTCCTAATATCCTATCCTAATTAGTTTAGCAATTACTTGCTAAAGGCATAGGAACTCACCAAAACCAAGATTAGCAAACTTATGAAGTAGAACTAGTTGCTAAATATGAAGAAGATGATGATTAGAGGTTGATTAGCTTGCAACTTCCTTCATAAACTAGTGGAGGCTCCTCTTAAGTTTGATTTTGGCGGCATGAGGCCATCATTTCTATTTTTAGTATGGATTAGGCTTGCATTAGGGTGTATTTATAGGATTAGGGTGTGTTTTAGACCATAGGATTAACCCTAGGTTAGATTAGGTCCGTTAGATTTAGGAAGTCTCTAGAACATAGCCCAGCCCTAGCCAGAAAACCAGATCTGGTGCACCCAAGCCAACTGGCTCGACACCCTGTGTCGACAGGCAAGTCGACAGGGCAGTCGACTCCCCAGTCGACAGGCCTGTCGACAGCCCTGTCGACATGGGTAGGGCGGGAAGTTTCCCGCCTGGCCCCCTGCTGGCTCCAATTTCGAAATCTGATTTTTAATTTTTAAATCTGTTTTTAACTTTGAATTTTCTGTAAACTTCATTGGGCCATAACTGGGCCATACGGACTCCGATTTACAAAATTTCGGACTCTATTCTGCGTATTTTTCCGAGACGAACGCAATGACGCAGCCCGTTTCCCCCAATTCTCACATTTGAGATTATTTATTCTGCAATTAGTGAATTTTAGCATTAACCGAAATTCAGGGTGTTACATTCTCCCCTCCTTAAAGGATTTCGTCCCCGAAATCTCTAAGCTAAGGAGAATGCATATCCTACCATCCAAACAACCATCTACTCAATCCATCAATCACGAGCATCCATTGTCCTTAAATCAAAATTTCTAATAATGTATGAGCATATGCAAAAAGTGTGTGTGTGTGTTCCCTATCTAATGTATGAACATATGCAAACCATGATAGTGCCATGCATCCATTATGTATGCGAAAGAACCCTATCGACACATACAATATCTACATGAGTGCACAATCATTCACCAAAATGCATCATCCATATGATAACACAATCATTATACATCCATAAATATAGCTTCCTACACACAATTTTATGCAATATGCAATATGAAGTGATTGAGCCGATCTAGTGCCTAGAGTGTGTATATATGCATCCACGGGCAACCACTAGCAACCACTTGCATCCATCAAACATAACATGTCTCAAACACATGTTTCAACCATAGGTTTACCCTATCTAAAGGTCAAAGGTACAAATGAGAGGACATACTAAAGATAAGATAAGTACTAGACAAACGATAAAGGAGAAGTTAAAAGACATACCCGCAAAAAGGAACGGGTACAATGAACGCATCTTTGCTTCCGTTTCCCAAGTTGCGTTGCTCTCGTCTTCTCCCCATTGTACTTTGACTAGTTGAACCTCTCGATTCCTCAATTTCCTAGTCTCCGACCCAAGGATGCGGGTAGGAGCTCGTCGAATAGTCACATCACGCTCTACTTCTACTTCTTTAAGCAAGCTCGGCTCTACCACCTCTGCGGTCTCATGTAAACACTTCCTCAAATGGGACACATGGAATACATCATGTACACCACTAAGTCTGTCGGGCAACTCCACTCTATATGCCATCCATCCAATTCTTTCCTTAATGGGAAATGGCCCTACGAACCTTGGTGCTAACTTCCCAACAGATCCAAAGCGAACCACATTTCGTAACGGAGACACTTTGACAAAGACCATGTCCCCAACTTCATACTCAAGATCCGTCCTTCTCTTGTCCGCATAAGATTTTTGCCTATCCTGCGCTGCTTTCATCCTTCTTCGAATCAAGTCAATCTTCTCAGAAGTCTCCCTAACCATATCAGGCCCAAGCAAAATCTTATCCGTAGATTCCCACCAACATGCAGGTGATCAACAAGGCCTTCTATAAAGAGCTTCGAAAGGAGCCATACCAATACTGGACTGAAAGCTATTATTATATGCGAACTCCACCAATGGAAGATGCTCTTCCCATGTACCTCCAAAATCTAAGATACAATGTAACGACCCGCAAATCTGAGCTATCTGAGTTGACTAAATACACCACACGTCCAACCCAAATAACACAGTAATACGAACCATTAATAGAAAGAAGATAGAGGATGAGAAATAGAAAGAAAGAAATATTAGAATAGAAGAAAAAACGAAGATCACAACCCACAGCGGAACGAATAAAATATATTATATAACATAAGCTTTTGAAATACAAATCAGTAACTTTATATACATACCATCATCAGAGCACAACAGTCATTTCTGGAACAGTTATAAACACCTGTTTCCAGATACAACAAGGTCCACAGCGGAATATATGATAGCCTATAGCTAACCGGCGAAGCCTCCTGCTTCCAGCTCCTTCAAATGAATCTGTAAAAGCCTGAAACACTTGACTGCCCATACAAATTTGGGCACCCAAGAGTTTAGGAAAAACAAAACAAAACAAACTCTGGGTCAGTCATGGGACTGGTGTGAGTAAACTCCAACCACTTATTTAACTTTAAATATGCTTTCAAAAGAAAAGGTAATAGTAAGACCAGCCCACACATAAACACGGACGGTTTTTACCTTACTATAACCCAAAACACTTTGATACGAAAATCCAGTGATATTATAATAATGTCTACATCAAGTAAATAACCAAATAGCAGAACGCTTGCATCTCACGCTCCACATATATAGTATAAAATCAAAAAAACCGCATGGCGCTTATTGGAGATTGGATTTCCAACATGACAAGGTATGGAACCACCTTCCGACTGTGTATCTCTAGAGAGGAATACACTGGGTTCAACAAGAACATCTTGCAACCCGGCCCACACATGACCGACCACTCATTTCGCTTGAGTGTATCGAATGTATATCACCAACGGTTGGACTCAAACCACCGTTTCCCGAATGGGCAGAATCGATAGATTAAGAAACAAAAGGAATTTCTCTAGATAGGTGATTATACACCCTAATGGGTGCGACCCACATAGCCATGCTGCCTGCCCGATTTTTGTCCTTTCCCGGTTGTTAAGGCTTGAGGCTACGAATACTTACCATTCATTGATAGCACAATCACTTTGAATGCCACATTGTCAGATCCGTTAATCACTAGTTGAGTTTGCACAAATATTCTGGATATTATGCTAAGGGATAAATCCGTTGCAACCACATATATTCATACAGACCAACCCATTTGATCATTGGAAATACTCTGTCAGACATTCGTCCATATACGTTCGTTCTGGGATTGAACGAAACCGAAGGCACCATTTCTATAAATAGAAAAGCCCTTGCACTTTACTCCGTCTTCAATATATTCAGCATACTTGGTTCGCAACGCTTATGCCGATACGGAGTGGTTCTTCGGATAATAATCCAACCGGTCTCTCCATATTGACAACGATGGTCAAAACTTCGATAGTCTGTGATTTAACTATCGAATAAAAACAAGTGTTCATCCAACATATCACACAAATCACTGGGCTCTTTAATTAATATTTCATTAATTAAATCACTTTTCTATTTCCTTATCAATATTTGTTTACCAAATATTTCAATAATCAATCTTGGCCCTTTACGCTATTTTTGATTTCGTTTCCTTATCGAATTCTATATATATCGATATATAGATTTCTAATTGTCAAATTTCTTAAAAATATTCTAACTCCTTAAATTCCCGGAAAAATTCGCCATAACCTCCCCTGTATCGGGAGCATCGAGAAATTTCAAATAGCTTCCCGGTATCTTCCTCAATCAAAAGAAAAAGGAAAAGCCAAGTGGCTTGCCGATACGGCGCATAAAATCTCATATATGAATTAAACATGTACCTTTTTGTCGAACACGCGAATTATATACCTTCATCACTTTATCCCATACCTGTCTCCTGTATGTCTATACCTGTCCAATTGATTTCAACTATTCCCAATTGCTTTAACTCAATTCGTTAATTAACTTGTTAATTAACTCTTTGGTCTATTTCACTTTTATATTTGGACATGACATGTTCCAATATATTTTTAACTTGCTTATCAACTAATTGAATTCAAATTTCAATTAAAGTTCTATATTCGATTTCGAATATATATTTACGAACGCCAAATTCACTTTTCAAGGTTCGACTTTAGTTCAAACTCGATTAACTAATTCTTCTTTGATTTAGTTAATTCTATTCAATAATCAAAAATATGATTATTGTTTCAAAAATCATCTTCTTTACTCCACTTGAGTTCACATTTATTTTCTAACTCAAGTCTAGATTTTTCAATGGAAATCCGGATTTTTATTTGCTTAAAAATCCCAATATTTATATATAAAATCTATTATGGTTTATAATGGTTTCTGGCGCTGCATTTTTAAAAATTTGATTTTGACATATCTAAAAATCTATTTGACGAAATCCAGATTTCTCTCTTTCCTTTGAAAGCTATTATTCAGTCGGTCCTGACGGTTCTTGTTTCATAGAATTCCGACTTAATTTGAGTTCTGTATACTCGATTGAAGTTCGAAACGTCAATTTACGAACTGCAGCGCTGCGGCGAGTTCGTTTTAATTATATTTATATATATATAACCTTTAAACTTCTTTTAAAATAAATTCAACTCCATTTAACTCTATTTGAATTCCTTGATTCAAATTCCAATCTCACTTTTGAATTCTATATTTCAAATTCCAATTCCTTTTCTATTTGATATTCAAATTCAATACTTGAATTTCTATTTCAATTCCATATTCAAATTCAATACTTGAATTCATTTGAATTCTTTTATTCAAACTCTATATTTAAATTCCATTTGAACTTCTATATTCCAATTTCTATATTTGAATTCTATTGAAATTCAAATATTCAAACTCCTTTTTAAATTCAATATTCAAAATTTCATAGTTTAAAACCCATTTGAATTTCATATTCAAATTCCATAGATCAAATCTTATTTGAATTCAATTTGAATCTCTTATATTCAAAATTTCGTTTTCCATTTCCATTTGAATTCTAATATTCAAATTCATTTCCAACACCATTTGAATTTCTTCACTCAAATCCATTTGAATTTCCTTGAATTCAAATTCCATTTCAAAACCATTTGGATTTCCTATTTTGAAATCCTATTTGAAATTCTATTTCCAATTCTACTTTGAAAATCCTATTTCAAAGTTTATTTCAAATTCTATTTTGAAATTCTATATTCAAATCTCTATTTGAATTTACTAATTTCAATTTCCCATTTCAAACTCCATTTGAATTTTCATATTCAAATCTCTATTTGAGTTTTCTTTATTTGAATTCAAATTCTATATTTCATGCTAATTTCACATATTCAAATGCTATTTGAACTTCGATTTGAATTTCTAATATTCAAACTTCTTTTCTTTTCTATAAAAATTCAAATATTTACATTCCTTTTCTAATTCTACTATTCAAATCCCATTTGATTTCTATTATTCAAATTCTACTATTTAAATGCCCTTTTGAATTTCCTTTATTCAAACTCTATTTGAATTTCTGTATTCAAGTTCAATTTTGAAATTTCTTTATTAAAATTCTATATTCAAATGTTAATGCTCAAATTTTATTTGAATTATATATTTAAAAACTCCATTCCAAATCCTATTTGAAATTTCTTTTGTATTTCAAATATTTCAACTCCTTTCTAATATTTAAATTCTATTTAAATTTCAACTTAAAAATTCTATTTCAAGTTCTATCTTGAAATTTCATTTCAAAATTCTATTTCAAAATTCCACTTTGAAATCCTATATTTTTAAATTCTACTTGAATTTCAAATTCTATTTGAGAAAAAACAGAATTTCCCTTTTTAAACCTCAAATATCATTCTCATGATATTTTAATAAATTAACAATTGGCCTAGTGATATTTAAAACAATCAAATCACCAAATTTTCAATCATTTGGTTTTTTAACACATCATATATGAATATATATGAAATCAAACAAACAACAAACAATCAAATAATATATTTTTGAGGAATCCAGTTGGATTCCTCCAACCTGTTTTCCTGCATCCACAGATGTTAGCACATAAATAATACCCATTCTGCTTCGTGGCAGAATATCGCGGTATAGAAGGTCATCCACTAATCATAGCGTGGGGGCGTATAGGGTAATCATCCGCTATGAAACTGCGGGCATCCGCTAATGAGACTGCGGGAATCCAACCAATCAATCAACCCAATATATATATATAATAGCCTAAATAACTAATATATATATAAAACAAGCAGGAAAATCCAAACAGGCAACAACAATTATTTTTAATGAAATAAAAATAATTCTAAAGGTGAGTGAGATTTACTCACCAGAATATTCCATTTCTGAATATCCTGTTTTAATCTCAAATTAGCGGCTACTAATCTTCTTGAATGAATTCGCACCTGCGATAATTTTTATTTAAATTTACCGTTTAAACATTTATTCATTTAAATTAACTAATAAATAAATAACTTTTCTATATATTTTCCGCTAAATTAATTCAAACCTAACCAATTTGAACAAACCTATTTATTTTTAAACATTAAACTAATTAAGGTATTAAATTTGAGATTACCTTAATCCCTTGATCACTTTTCCCAAACCGCACAGTTCAATCATCAGAAAAATCGATTACCACTTCAACAGTATCGACCTCCACATAATCACGCCACCGAGCTGAGCACGAACGGAACCCCCAAATCTCCAAGTCCGACAGCTTCGAACCTTAAATAGTCGTGACCCCCTCCACCATCGCATTACCCTAATTTACCCAAATCGGACACCATGCCCTGCCTGGAGTCATCGCGCCGCCACCTGGGCGATTCCAAACCTCGACCGACCCTTGACATCGACTACGGAGATTCTGACCTCGGCCAACTCCATGCGCCGTCCCTTCGAACTTCCCCTTCCAACTCCATGCGACTTCATTAAATAGCGACTCGAGGCCACCAACGTGATGTCGAGCTTCTTGTATCCATCGCAATACGCGATTTGATTTTGTTGACAAGAATTACAACAGCCATTTTTTCCTCTGGAGCCTTGTTTGTGATTTGCGAAAGGAAATGAAGGAGGATACGGTTTTATAGAGAAAAAGGGGACAAATTATCTGTCTCGAGGCAAAGGAATAGGGCTGCGCACATACGAGATAGCTGATAAAATTTCAACATCCTAGGTCGGCCATTAAATTCTCGTTTCCCAGATAAGAAAGACGGGGAACAGATTTGTTGGCTCGAGAAGAAAACAACTGCGTAGTTTTAAAATTTAGGTCGGCTTGTTTTGAGGTAGGTTCTGATTTTATTTTATTTAAATAATTAAAATATCTCGCGGTTCCCGAACCACTATATTTAACGCAACGACCGCCGTTACCAAACGCTATTCAAGACTCATGGCACAGATTCTGAATTTAATTTAGTCGTAAATACGGAATAACACTATTAAATTGACGATTTAAATAAAATTCGATAAAAATATAAATCGATTTCAAACAATAAATTTCATCGATAATAAATTATTATTATCGTTCTAGTTCAACACAGAATTTATATTAATTGACTGAATTGTTCTGATTTAGTGTTACACTGGGAATTCAATTGTTACTATTACGATAATTAAATATATTCGATATTAAATCATATATCGATAATTAAATTGACAAATCCAATATAAAATTCATTTATATTATGAATTCAATATTTAAAACCATACTAAATATTTAAAATAAACTGTTCAAAAATCTGGGTCGTTACATTCTTCCCCCCTTAAAATAATTTCGTCCTCGAAATTGCTAGGGTAGGAAAAGTGATACAAATCTATTACTTTTCAAAAATTCACTTATGTTGAAACTCAACTCCTCATCTTTCAACAAATTTAGTTCCACCAAAACTTTTGGTTTCCATTCATATGCATTCTAATTCATATTCAATTCAATTTATTTCAAATTGATTCTAGTCAATTTACTCACCTCGAACCATTTAACTTGTTTTAGTTAAATTTTAATTCCAGAATCCAAATCCCGGGGTTTTCATTTCAAATCCTTTGAAATACATAAATGTGTACTTATACTTATTTTCATCTCAATCCAAAACATTTGGATTTTCAATCTACTTGTTTTCTTTCAAACAAATTTTCATCAAAAACTTTTCTACGGTTGCAAGTCATCACTTGGAAACTCGAAAATGAATACTGATGATGTCGCGACTATCATCAGAATTATTTCCCAGTCACCGAAGTGAGTTTAGTGCTTTATTATTTCTAAATCCATCTAAAATGATTTTCTTTCAAATCCTTCTAAAACAAATCTATATTATTTTAATATACTTTGAAAAATAAATTTCAACTTCCCAGGATTTTAAATTCTTAATTCTGGTTTGAATTTAATTCTAATTCATCTCATTTGTATATTTAATTTCTATACAAATTCTATTTTGGTTATAAATACCCATTTTAATTTTATAATCTCATTTGACTATAAAATCAACATCCAACACATCCATATAATAATAATTCTAGAAAATTATTCTTTCTATATCAAAATAGGAATTTGGGTAAATTATTTCATTTACCCACTTTAAAACAATATTATGTCGATTCTTCTGTCCAAGTGTTTACAAACTCCTATCGACGTCGTGGCGTCCCACGATTCGACCAGAATTCATAAACTACTCAACAGACAAGCCAACACAATATAAAACAAAATTTATATCAACTTACAAATACGCTCTCTCATATATACACTCAACTCATTCTAGGGTACTACTGACCCTATCTCTAATGAGCACATGCCACACAAGCCTAGGTGTTCGCTCAACCTAAGCTCTGATACCAACTGTAACGACCCGCAAATCCGAGCTATCTGAGTTGACTAAATACACCACACGTCCAACCCAAATAACACAGAAATACGAACCATTAATAGAAAGAAGATAGAGGATGAGAAATAGAAAGAAAGAAATATTAGAATAGAAGAAAAAACGAAGATCACAACCCACAGCGGAACGAATAAAATATATTATATAACATAAGCTTTTGAAATACAAATCAGTAACTTTATATACATACCATCATCAGAGCACAACAGTCATTTCTGGAACAGTTATAAACACCTGTTTCCAGATACAACAAGGTCCACAGCGGAATATATGATAGCCTATAGCTAACCGGCGAAGCCTCCTGCTTCCAGCTCCTTCAAATGAATCTGTAAAAGCCTGAAACACTTGACTGCCCGTACAAATTTGGGCACCCAAGAGTTTAGGAAAAACAAAACAAAACAAACTCTGGGTCAGTCATGGGACTGGTGTGAGTAAACTCCAACCACTTATTTAACTTTAAATATGCTTTCAAAAGAAAAGGTAATAGTAAGACCAGCCCACACATAAACACGGACGGTTTTTACCTTACTATAACCCAAAACACTTTGATACGAAAATCCAGTGATATTATAATAATGTCTACATCAAGTAAATAACCAAATAGCAGAACGCTTGCATCTCACGCTCCACATATATAGTATAAAATCAAAAAAACCGCATGGCCCTTATTGGAGATTGGATTTCCAACATGACAAGGTATGGAACCACCTTCCGACTGTGTATCTCTAGAGAGGAATACACTGGGTTCAACAAGAACATCTTGCAACCCGGCCCACACATGACCGACCACTCATTTCGCTTGAGTGTATCGAATGTATATCACCAACGGTTGGACTCAAACCACCGTTTCCCGAATGGGCAGAATCGATAGATTAAGAAACAAAAGGAATTTCTCTAGATAGGTGATTATACACCCTAATGGGTGCGACCCACATAGCCGTGCTGCCTGCCCGATTTTTGTCCTTTCCCGGTTGTTGAGGCCTGAGGCTACGAATACTTACCATTCATTGATAGCACAATCACTTTGAATGCCACATTGTCAGATCCGTTAATCACTAGTTGAGTTTGCACAAATATTCTGGATATTATGCTAAGGGATAAATCCGTTGCAACCATATATATTCATACAGACCAACCCATTTGATCATTGGAAATACTCTGTCAGACATTCGTCCATATACGTTCGTTCTGGGATTGAACGAAACCGAAGGCACCATTTCTATAAATAGAAAAGCCCTTGCACTTTACTCCGTCTTCAATATATTCAGCATACTTGGTTCGCAACGCTTATGCCGATACGGAGTGGTTCTTCGGATAATAATCCAACCGGTCTCTCCATATTGACAACGATGGTCAAAACTTCGATAGTCTGTGATTTAACTATCGAATAAAAACAAGTGTTCATCCAACATATCACACAAATCACTGGGCTCTTTAATTAATATTTCATTAATTAAATCACTTTTCTATTTCCTTATCAATATTTGTTTACCAAATATTTCAATAATCAATCTTGGCCCTTTACGCTATTTTTGATTTCGTTTCCTTATCGAATTCTATATATATCGATATATAGATTTCTAATTGTCAAATTTCTTAAAAATATTCTAACTCCTTAAATTCCCGGAAAAATTCGCCATAACCTCCCCTGTATCGGGAGCATCGAGAAATTTCAAATAGCTTCCCGGTATCTTCCTCAATCAAAAGAAAAAGGAAAAGCCAAGTGGCTTGCCGATACGGCGCATAAAATCTCATATATGAATTAAACATGTACCTTTTTGTCGAACACGCGAATTATATACCTTCATCACTTTATCCCATACCTGTCTCCTGTATGTCTATACCTGTCCAATTGATTTCAACTATTCCCAATTGCTTTAACTCAATTCGTTAATTAACTTGTTAATTAACTCTTTGGTCTATTTCACTTTTATATTTGGACATGACATGTTCCAATATATTTTTAACTTGCTTATCAACTAATTGAATTCAAATTTCAATTAAAGTTCTATATTCGATTTCGAATATATATTTACGAACGCCAAATTCACTTTTCAAGGTTCGACTTTAGTTCAAACTCGATTAACTAATTCTTCTTTGATTTAGTTAATTCTATTCAATAATCAAAAATATGATTATTGTTTCAAAAATCATCTTCTTTACTCCACTTGAGTTCACATTTATTTTCTAACTCAAGTCTAGATTTTTCAATGGAAATCCGGATTTTTATTTGCTTAAAAATCCCAATATTTATATATAAAATCTATTATGGTTTATAATGGTTTCTGGCACTGCATTTTTAAAAATTTGATTTTGACATATCTAAAAATCTATTTGACGAAATCCAGATTTCTCTCTTTCCTTTGAAAGCTATTATTCAGTCGGTCCTGACGGTTCTTGTTTCATAGAATTCCGACTTAATTTGAGTTCTGTATACTCGATTGAAGTTCGAAACGTCAATTTACGAACTGCAGCGCTGCGGCGAGTTCGTTTTAATTATATTTATATATATATAACCTTTAAACTTCTTTTAAAATAAATTCAACTCCATTTAACTCTATTTGAATTCCTTGATTCAAATTCCAATCTCACTTTTGAATTCTATATTTCAAATTCCAATTCCTTTTCTATTTGATATTCAAATTCAATACTTGAATTTCTATTTCAATTCCATATTCAAATTCAATACTTGAATTCATTTGAATTCTTTTATTCAAACTCTATATTTAAATTCCATTTGAACTTCTATATTCCAATTTCTATATTTGAATTCTATTGAAATTCAAATATTCAAACTCCTTTTTAAATTCAATATTCAAAATTTCATAGTTTAAAACCCATTTGAATTTCATATTCAAATTCCATAGATCAAATCTTATTTGAATTCAATTTGAATCTCTTATATTCAAAATTTCGTTTTCCATTTCCATTTGAATTCTAATATTCAAATTCATTTCCAACACCATTTGAATTTCTTCACTCAAATCCATTTGAATTTCCTTGAATTCAAATTCCATTTCAAAACCATTTGGATTTCCTATTTTGAAATCCTATTTGAAATTCTATTTCCAATTCTACTTTGAAAATCCTATTTCAAAGTTTATTTCAAATTCTATTTTGAAATTCTATATTCAAATCTCTATTTGAATTTACTAATTTCAATTTCCCATTTCAAACTCCATTTGAATTTTCATATTCAAATCTCTATTTGAGTTTTCTTTATTTGAATTCAAATTCTATATTTCATGCTAATTTCGCATATTCAAATGCTATTTGAACTTCGATTTGAATTTCTAATATTCAAACTTCTTTTCTTTTCTATAAAAATTCAAATATTTACATTCCTTTTCTAATTCTACTATTCAAATCCCATTTGATTTCTATTATTCAAATTCTACTATTTAAATGCCCTTTTGAATTTCCTTTATTCAAACTCTATTTGAATTTCTGTATTCAAGTTCAATTTTGAAATTTCTTTATTAAAATTCTATATTCAAATGTTATGCTCAAATTTTATTTGAATTATATATTTAAAAACTCCATTCCAAATCCTATTTGAAATTTCTTTTGTATTTCAAATATTTCAACTCCTTTCTAATATTTAAATTCTATTTAAATTTCTACTTAAAAATTCTATTTCAAGTTCTATCTTGAAATTTCATTTCAAAATTCCACTTTGAAATCCTATATTTTTAAATTCTACTTGAATTTCAAATTCTATTTGAGAAAAAACAGAATTTCCCTTTTTAAACCTCAAATATCATTCTCATGATATTTTAATAAATTAACAATTGGCCTAGTGATATTTAAAACAATCAAATCACCAAATTTTCAATCATTTGGTTTTTTAACACATCATATATGAATATATATGAAATCAAACAAACAACAAACAATCAAATAATATATTTTTGAGGAATCCAGTTGGATTCCTCCAACCTGTTTTCCTGCATCCACAGATGTTAGCACATAAATAATACCCATTCTGCTTCGTGGCAGAATATCGCGGTATAGAAGGTCATCCACTAATCATAGCGTGGGGCGTATAGGGTAATCATCCGCTATGAAACTGCGGGCATCCGCTAATGAGACTGCGGGAATCCAACCAATCAATCAACCCAATATATATATATATAATAGCCTAAATAACTAATATATATATAAAACAAGCAGGAAAATCCAAACAGGCAACAACAATTATTTTTAATGAAATAAAAATAATTCTAAAGGTGAGTGAGATTTACTCACCAGAATATTCCATTTCTGAATATCCTGTTTTAATCTCAAATTAGCGGCTACTAATCTTCTTGAATGAATTCGCACCTGCGATAATTTTTATTTAAATTTACCGTTTAAACATTTATTCATTTAAATTAACTATTAAATAAATAACTTTTCTATATTTTTTCCGCTAAATTAATTCAAACCTAACCAATTTGAACAAACCTATTTATTTTTAAACATTAAACTAATTAAGGTATTAAATTTGAGATTACCTTAATCCCTTGATCACTTTTCCCAAACCGCACAGTTCAATCATCAGAAAAATCGATTACCACTACAACAGTATCGACCTCCACATAATCACGCCACCGAGCTGAGCACGAACGGAACCCCCAAATCTCCAAGTCCGACAGTTTCGAACCCTAAATAGTCGCGACCCCCTCCACCATCGCATTACCCTAATTTACCCAAATCGGACACCATGCCCTGCCTGGAGTCATCGCGCCGCCACCTGGGCGATTCCAAACCTCGACCGACCCTTGACATCGACTACGGAGATTCTGACCTCGGCCAACTCCATGCGCCGTCCCTTCGAACTTCCCCTTCCAACTCCATGCGACTTCATTAAATAGCGACTCGAGGCCACCAACATGATGTCGAGCTTCTTGTATCCATCGCGATACGCGATTTGATTTTGTTGACAAGAATTACAACAGCCATTTTTTCCTCTGGAGCCTTGTTTGTGATTTGCGAAAGGAAATGAAGGAGGATACGGTTTTATAGAGAAAAAGGGGACAAATTATCTGTCTCGAGGCAAAGGAATAGGGCTGCGCACATACGAGATAGCTGATAAAATTTCAACATCCTAGGTCGGCCATTAAATTCTCGTTTCCCAGATAAGAAAGACGGGGAACAGATTTGTTGGCTCGAGAAGAAAACAACTGCGTAGTTTTAAAATTTAGGTCGGCTTGTTTTGAGGTAGGTTCTGATTTTATTTTATTTAAATAATTAAAATATCTCGCGGTTCCCGAACCACTATATTTAACGCAACGACCGCCGTTACCAAACGCTATTCAAGACTCATGGCACAGATTCTGAATTTAATTTAGTCGTAAATACGGAATAACACTATTAAATTGACGATTTAAATAAAATTCGATAAAAATATAAATCGATTTCAAACAATAAATTTCATCGATAATAAATTATTATTATCGTTCTAGTTCAACACAGAATTTATATTAATTGACTGAATTGTTCTGATTTAGTGTTACACTGGGAATTCAATTGTTACTATTACGATAATTAAATATATTCGATATTAAATCATATATCGATAATTAAATTGACAAATCCAATATAAAATTCATTTATATTATGAATTCAATATTTAAAACCATACTAAATATTTAAAATAAACTGTTCAAAAATCTGGGTCGTTACATACAAAGCCTCAAAAGGTCTTCTAGGACACGATTCACCCTCTCAGTCTGGCCGTCCGTCTGAGGATGATATGCGGTGCTCAGACACAATTGAGTCCCCACTGCTTCTTGCAAACTTCTCCAGAACTCGCTAGTGAAGATAGGATCTCGATCACTTACTATGCTAGAGGGTACCCCATGCAATCGAACTATCTCTCGAAGATATACTGAAGCTAGCCATGGAGCAGTCCTCTTGCTCTTCACAGGTATGAAATGGGCGCTTTTAGTAAGCCTGTCTACCACAACCCAAATTCCCGTATTACCCTTTCTTGATCTGGGTAACCCGTCAATAAAATCCATCGAGACGCTATCCCACTTCCATTGCGGAACTTCCAATGGGTGAAGCAACCCTCCAGGTTTCTTTTGCTCCGCCTTCACTTGTTGGCACACCAAGCATCGAGCGACATATCGGCCACATCTTTCTTCATACCGGCCCAGAAGAAAACCCTCTTCATGTCTTGGTACATCTTGTCCCCACCGGGATGAATGGTCATCCTAGAACGGTGTGCATCATCAAGAATAACCTTCCTCAAACCCTCGTCTTGCGGTACACAAAGTCTACCGTCTCTACGCAAGCACCCCCTATCATCCAGGGTGTACCTACTCAAATGGCTGGACGACTCCCCCCTTATGAGCTTCTCCACCAACTCAACCAACTGTGGGTCGTCCCTCTGTGCTTCTCCAATCCGCCCCAAAAGAGTAGGTCTAACCTCCAAGGAAGCTAGCAAACCGGGTATATAGTCAATGGAAGGTCTGAAATCAAACATCGAGATAAATTCCAAGCTTCGTCGTTCCACGAACAATGGACTCAAGGACAACCTTTTCCTGCTCAAGGCGTCCGCCACCACGTTACCCTTGCCAGGGGTATACGCTATCTCGAAATCATAGGATGCTAAGAACTCCATCCACCTTTGCTGTCTCAAATTCAAATCCTTCTGAGAAAACAAGTATTTCAATGATTTGTGGTCAGTGAACAATTCGAATCTCTCACCAAGAAGATAATGGCGCCAAATCTTAAGCGCAAAAACAATAGCGGCCAACTCTAAATCATGGGTAGGGTAATTTTTCTCATGCACTCTCAACTGCCTTCCACCATAGGCTATTACCCTTCCCTCTTGCATTAAGACTGCGCCTAGTCCTGTCCCACAAGCATCGGTATAGACAACAAATGGCTTACTCCCATCTGGCAATACTAAAACTGGAGCAGTGGTTAAAGCTCTCTTTAACCGTCGGAACGCATCATCACAATCTACGTCCCATGCGAAAACAAGATTCTTCTTCGTTAAGCGGGTTAATGGGGCTGATATCTTCGCGAAGTCTTTGATAAACTTCCTATAATACCCCGCCAACCCCAAGAAACTTCTTACTTCGGTAGCATTCTTCGGAACCTTCCAATCCTGAATTGATACTACCTTCGCGGGATCCACAGCTATCCCTTCCTTGGAGACCACGTGTCCCAAGAACCGCACCTCCTTCCTCCAGAAGTGACATTTAGAGAATTTAGCCTTAAGGCTATGTGCTCGAAGAGTCTTCAATACCTCCCCAAGATGTAGGGCATGCTCTTCTTCATTCTTAGAAAATAATAAGATATCATCCACAAAGACCACCACGAATTTATTAAGGAACTCCCTGAACACCCTACTCATCAAATCAACAAAGTATGCAGGGGCGTTCGTCAACCCAAATGGCATCACCAGCCACTCATAGAAGCCATCCGGAGTCCTAAAGGCAGTCTTGTCTATGCTATCCTCAGCCACCCTCAAATGATGAAACCCCGTGGCTAAGTCCAACTGAGAAAATACTGAAGCGCCAACCAACTGATCGAAAAGATCATCAATCCTCGGCAATGGGTGTCTATTCTTCTTTGTGAGCTTGTTGAGTTCTCTATAGTCTACACAAAGTCTGAGGGACCCATCCGCCTTCGTAGCAAAAACTACTGGAGCACCCCACTCCGATATACTTCGTCTTATGAACCCCTTCTCAAGCAACTCCCCTACTTGCTTATGGAGTTCCCTCCTCTCACGAGGAGCCATGTGGCGCACTGGTAAAGATACAGGTTTAGCATTATCCACCAGATATATTCGGAAGTCAATCTCCCGCTTCGGAGGTAAGCCCTTCACCTCCTCAAACACATCCGAGTATTCCCGGACCACTCTAACAGATTGCAAACTCTCGGCCGAAGCGTCCAGCGACTCAAGATAACTTAGCATAACAGAATCCATGGGATTACAAGAGATCTCGAGAGTGTTACCCAAGCGGGTCATGAGCCTAACAACTCTCCTTTCGCAATCAAGAACAGCACCATTACTGGATAACCAGTCCATGCCCAAAATCAACCCATAGCCCGTGAAGCCCAAAACAAAAGCATCACATCTAAACTCAATGCTAAGTATAGAAATCTTCAAACCCAAGCATATCATGGACAAATAAGTGGAGCCCCCAATTGGGTTTGAAACAACCAAGGGATCATCTACTAGACTGGTGTCTAAGTGCAGTGACTCAACTAATGATGATGAGATAAACGAATGCGACGCGCCTGAATCAAACAATGTACGGACAGGATGATCAAATAGAAAAACCAGACTTTCAACGGAAATAGTTCTACCTCTTTCCTGAATCGGTGGAACCGCGAGAGCCTGTACTTGCCCCCTAGCCTGACCCGGTGCCATAAGAGCTTGCACCTGTCCTCCTGAGGTAGATCCCGTCCTTTGCCCCTTCTTAGGGCAATCCTTCACTAGGTGCCCTGCTTCGCCACAGTGAAAGCAACCAGTCTTCTTCTTCTTTCTACAATCTTTGCTTATGTGGCCTGGTATCCCACAATTGAAGCACTTCTTCTTCCCCTTGCCACCGTTGCCTTTCCCCCCTTTGTTTTGCTGTTGTTGCTGAGGTCTCTTTTGATCTCCCTTCTTCTCGGGTGCCTTATTAGCATTGGGAGCCTTCTCTTCTTCATGCATGAGTGCCATGTCAACTAGCTTCTCAAAGGTGGCCCCCATAGGGATATGAGTCATAGCCAACCCATGCATCGGTTCATTCAAGCCTTTCACGAACCTCAAAGCCTTCTTCTCCGGTGTATTCACCATGTCTAGGCCAAACCTTGCCAATTGATTAAACTTGTTGACATATTCCTTCACTGAGAGATTTCCTTGCTTTAGAGTCAAGAATCTTTCCATATACAAGTTTTCCTCCGCCCTTGAGAGAAACTTTGCCACAAATCTTTGCCTAAAATCCGCCCAAGAGTCAACGGGGCGTTCTCCATTAGTGACCTCCCACCAGAATGAGGCCTCTCCCTTCATTAACCAAGTAGCTAACTTGACTTTCTTTCCTTCTTCCATCTCAAAGATATCTATCAACTCTTCCACCTCCTTAAGCCAATCTCTAGCCTCCACAAAAGTTTCAGATCCTTGAAAAGGTTTCCCTCCCATGGCTTTGAAATCCTTGCAAGTCTTAGCAAAAGTATCCGTGCGAGGAGGAGGGGGAGGAGGAAGATCGGGTGCTACGGTTGGTGGAGGAACATTTGCTGGACCCGCAGTGGTGGCCCTAGCCTCCATCAATCTCCTATACCATACTGGTATCGTCACACCCTCCGGAAAGTTAAGATCCTCAGCCATGCTGAAACGAAAAAGGAAAGATTCAAAACGGAGAATTCGAAGGATAAAGATATGGCTATTGGGGATTATGCTTTTCTTTCAAAAACTTTTCTCTTTAAAGACATGTTTTTGAAAATATCTCTTCCAAAAATGTTTTTAGAAAAATAGTTTTCTAAAAAATTTATCTGTTCCGGTAACCTTTGCTCTGATACCACGTGTAACACCCCACGCCCGCTATGGTCACTCTCTAAGGGAATGCCATAACATCGGTGGAGTATCTTGAGTGAATATAGAACAGAGTAATTACAGCAAGACAGATGTAAGTAATACTTGAAAATTTAAAAACACCATTTCAATTGCAGCGGAAAATAAAACATGTCTGGTTACATCACAAAACCATAATAGAAGTCAAGTACAAATATCCATCCTGCTAAATAAAAATACATAATCCCAATACATGAACTGATAGCCATAAAAAAAGGGTAAGCTGAGCTCTACATCTAGGGTCCAAGCTCCAGGAGAGTAATGAAAGCAGCCTGATCAAAGCCCACTCGTGCTGGGCCCACTCTGAGAACCTGAGGGTTGGGAAAAAAAGATAAAAACAACGGGGTCAGACATAAGTCTGAGCGAGTCCTATAACTTTAACAATGTAATCATTAAAGTAATAAGGATATGATATAACTTGGTACGGTGTGACTGGGGATAAATGACTACACTCAGTAGCCAATCAGACTTAGAGTGAACTAAGATAACGATAAAGACGCATTTACCCACCCAAGGATAATTACTACACTGCACCACACCAGTCATTCCTACTTAAAGGTTGATCCCTCCCAAGGACTTAGAAAATTTACCCAGTAGTTTCGCGTACCCCTAGCTCACTACATAGGTGGCGTCTGCCCCTATCTCCACTAGGTGTACCCACTACTCCCAAGCGATCGGCTCCCTACCGTAGATACCCGTGCTGGCCCCACAGTGGGGTGTATCACTCCCCAAAGTGGCAACCCGATACAATCACTGGTGCACGGCTTATACCTACACGATGCAACAACGTCTTACCTACCAGCCCGGATCCACACACGCATATGAAACCCGTTGGACTTGCGTTGCCACCACTAACCCGTTTTGGCCTCTTATAGTCAAGCCCAATATGCGTGTCCCGTCACTCGACTAGAGTCGAGCCCACTAAGATACGTTTGGGATATTGGTTGAAATGGGCCCCCACAAGCTACCCACCTAAGCTTGTCATTTCTAGTGTATACCACTTAACCCTTTAATCATGTTTTAATTACATGTTCCACTTTGGTTAAGTATTCTAATCGTATTTTCTATTGCCACCCAAGGCAACCACTAGATTTCCACATGCCACCCAAGGCACCCACTTAACCCCTCATGTCCCTCTACATGCTAATATGGTTAAGTGTTTCTTAATTAATTAATTAAGATCATGACCTCATAAAGACCTCTCACATTAGACCATCTTTTATGACTGCTGGATATGCCGGTTGGTTCCGGGCAGACTTCTGTCATAAAAAGGGTCTAACCTCGTGTCTTTACTTTAATCACGTATTTAATTCATGACTAAGACCTCTCACATTGGGCCAATCATTTGTAGCTGCTGGATGGCCGGTCGGTTCCGGGCAGACTTCCGCTACAAAAGGGTCCAACCTCGTGTCTTAGTTGATTAATTACACCTAATTAATCACCCCCCCCCCCCCATAATTAATTATCCCTAATTAATTACACATTTTTAAGAATATGGGTAGACCTAACTCAATAGGTAAATTCCCAATTCCATAGTATGGGTAGACCTAACTTAATAGGTAAATTCCCAACTCCATAATGTGGGTAGACCTAACTTAATAGGTAAATTCCCAATTATGTCCATTCATTTTATGTTATGCTTAATCATAACAACTTTACACCTTTTTATAATCATGCATATTAACCCCATCGTTTCCCACGTAATTCGTTTACATAACACGTCATTCATAGGGACAACTTTGCATATGTTATGCACATCATAAAAAGAGACAAACTTGCATATGAACTTGCATATGAACTTGCATAAAACTTGCATATGAACTTGCATAAAACTTGTATATGAACTTGCATATAAACTTGCATAAAACTTGCATATGAACTTGCATACCATGTCATATCACAAAGGCAAACTTGCATATGTTATGCACATCATAGAAAGAGACTATCTTGCACATGAATCTTGCATATGAACTTGCATATCATGTCATATCACAAAGGCAAACTCGCATATGCTATGCATATCATAAAAAGAGACTAACTTGCATATGATCTTGCATATAAACTTGCATAAAACTTGCATATGAACTTACATGACACATCATATCATAAAAAGAGGCAAGTTTACATATGAACTTATAACATATGACAACCACAACTTGCATAATCCACATTTACATCCATAGCCTCCTAATATCCTATCCTAATTAGTTTAGCAATTACTTGCTAAAGGCATAGGAACTCACCAAAACCAAGATTAGCAAACTTATGAAGTAGAACTAGTTGCTAAATATGAAGAAGATGATGATTAGAGGTTGATTAGCTTGCAACTTCCTTCATAAACTAGTGGAAGCTCCTCTTAAGTTTGATTTTGGCGGCATGAGGCCATCATTTCTATTTTTAGTATGGATTAGGCTTGCATTAGGGTGTATTTATAGGATTAGGGTGTGTTTTAGACCATAGGATTAACCCTAGGTTAGATTAGGTCCGTTAGATTTAGGAAGTCTCTAGAACACAGCCCAGCCCTAGCCAGAAAACCAGATCTGGTGCACCCAAGCCAACTGGCTCGACACCCTGTGTCGACAGGAAAGTCGACAGGGCAGTCGACTCCCCAGTCGACAGGCCTGTCGACAGCCCTGTCGACATGGGTAGGGCGGGAAGTTTCCCGCCTGGCCCCCTGCTGGCTCCAATTTCGAAATCTGATTTTTAATTTTTAAATCTGTTTTTAACTTTGAATTTTCTGTAAACTTCATTGGGCCATAACTGGGCCATACGGACTCCGATTTACAAAATTTCAGACTCTATTCTGCGTATTTTTCCGAGACGAACGCAATGACGCAGCCCGTTTCCCCCAATTCTCACATTTGAGATTATTTATTCTGCAATTAGTGAATTTTAGCATTAACCGAAATTCGGGGTGTTACATTAATCATGTTAAGGAGTTGACTAAGTCAACTATGGTAACCAAAATGGATTTATTAAATTAATTTATATTTATTTAATGGAAATGATAATTGGTTGAGTAAAACGTATTTTTCAATGTGAAATTTGATTACCATTTAATAATAATCAAATTGGAAATATTGGGACTTAAAAGGATTTGGAAATATATTTATAATGAGATTCCGGAAATAATGAAGGAAATAAAAAGGCGATTGATGGAGACATAACGATATTGTCAAAGTTATGAAATGAGATTTAAATCGGTTTGTCTAAAGGGATGAGTGGTGATTTGGTGTTCAAATAACGTATCCAAAGAAGATGTCAAACGATAAATTTGAATTGATAAGAAATGTTATGGGAATGTTTTGAAATGTTAGTTGAAGATTGAATTAGATAAGATTTTAAGATATTTCCTAGGTATATAGATAAAAAGGGATGAGGATATTAACATATTTAAACCAATATATTATAAGGGCCAAGTGATGCTGTGTATAAACCAATGGATCTGTTTGTTTTTTATGGTTGTTTATTTGATAGTTAAATAACCAACTATCAAAATCTGACCCTACGTTATTGGTACGGAAAGACCGGGATTGAATTTTCATTCGAAAACCATTCCGACCAATGAATATGAAAACGTGGAAGGAGTTGATCGAGATGGAGCAATTGAAGACCATAGATCTTCATGAAGCGGAAGAGTTACTTACAATCTCTGGCTGATCCCTAGAGATATACTGTGATTCTATCGTGATTGAAATCTACGGATTGCAAGGACTTCTCGCTGCTGATCCATGGGGTGATTCCTATATTGGATGCAGTAGGAGAGTAACTTCGGTTCATCCTGTTCCTGGATGACGTGTACGGACGATGTGAATGGTGGCCAAATGTTTTCAAAAGTCGATTTTAGCCTCAAGCCTCATCAACCCGGAAATGACAAAAATCGGGCAGGCAGCATGGCTATGTGGTCGCACCCATTAGGGTGTATTGTCACCATCTAGAGAATATTCATATTTGTTACTTCTTTCATTTCTGTATCTCCTGGGAACTACGGTGGTCGCGCGACAAAAAGCCGTAAGGTGACAATATACTCGATACACTCAAGAGAAATGAGTGGTCGGTCATGTGCGGGCCGGGTTGCAAGACGTTCTTGTTGAACCCAGTGTATTTGTCTCTAGAGATACACTATCAGTAGGTGGTCCCATATCTTGTCATAGTTGGAAATCCAATCTCCAATAAGCACCCGCGGTTTTGATTGTATACTATATATGTGGAGCTGAGATGCAAGCTTTCTACTAGATTCTATTTACTTGTATTTAGACACTATTATAATATCAAAATATGATATTGATTTCAAAACGATTTGGGTTATAGTAAAATAAAAACCGTCCGTGTTTTTGTGTGGGCTGGTCTTACTATTATCCTTTGTTTCAAAAGGATTTCAAAGTTAAACAAGTTGGTTGCTGTATGAATTTATCACTGAAAGTATTCCAGACTGACTCGGGTGAATTTTGCTTTGCTTCAAATGTACTCGGGTCAGACTGAGTATATTATCAGGTTAGGTATCGCTTGGAGTTCCAGAGAAGGAGTCGAAGTCAAGACGTATTCCATATATACGGGTATTAGTTTATTTCCGCTGTGTGTTGTATTGATCTGAATGTATACTCTGATGTTGTAATATACAGTTCTTTTATAAAGTATTATTGATTATTACATTTTGTCCATTCCGCTATGAGATTTTGATATTCTTATTCTTCTATTCTAATATTTCTTTCTTTTTTCTTTTCTCACCCTCTAACTTCTTTCTAATAGCTTTCTGGGTTTTCGATTCTTGAATTTGGACACGGGACGTGTTAGTGCTTGGATTCTAGTGTCGAATTACCCGGGTCGCTACAGTTGGTATCAGAGCAATGGTTTAGGAATAACCTTGGCTCTGTGGTGTAACTCGGTTGAGATTGGGCCAGTAATACCCTAGATCGAGTTGAGTGTATATATACGAGAGTACGTATTTGTAATTTTAATATAAAATTATTTTTATATCATTTCGACCTAAAATATGTTATAAGAAGGTAAAATTTATAATTTTCTCAAATTATTATTTAATTCAAAACTTGTATGAGGTTGAAAACATTTCAAATATGAAATGGGAATTAATTTTAACTTGTATGAGTTAAAATGAATCCTTTGAGTTGGAATTGAGATAAACCAACAAGAGTTTGACTTGTGTTGGGTAAAATAAAAAGCGAATGAACCCAAACAAAATGAATGAGAATTAGTTAGATTGTATGGAATAAAATTTGAATATGAAATTAAATTTTTAAAGAAAGACAAGTTAAATAAAAATTAAAAAAGAAAAATGAAATGATTAAGTGATTGTTGCTTGCTTGGCTGGACTGGATGGGAAACCATTAACAGTTAATTAAGAAGTTGAATGGATTGAAAAGAAAGGAATTCCAGCATAACGGCTTTTGGATGGGATTGTATGATATAAACCGAAATCAGTTTTTGCATTGAAAGTTGAGTAAAGGGCAGATTACTAGAAGGTTATGATAATTGACTTGATCACGGAGATTGAAGCACAGATTGAGAAATGAAGAGTTGTTGGTTGATTTGCTTTGAAACTAGGATGAAGTTGCCCAACAAAAAGGTAAACCTTAATATATTGGTTTGATGATTGAATTTTTACCGGAGATGGGTAGACGCTTGGCTTTTATTTTCTTTGGATCAATATGGGGCCGGAGTGAGAAATTACAGTCGTTTGGATCGAACAGTACAGAGGAGGTACTGGCAAATTTTTCGTAAATTTTTGAAACTTAGAAAACATTTTTGATAATATTTTAAATGAATTATTTTGAAATTAATTGGGTTCGAAACATTCTTCTTACTTAGCAATTTCGAGGACGAAATTTATTTAAGGGGGGAAGAATGTAACGACCCGGATTTTCCTGCCATTTTGATTTGAATATTTAAATTTATTTTAAATATTCTATTTGAACAATTTATGGGATTCAATATCGAAAACGCTAATTAAACGACGACTAAACATTATATTTATATTTAAATTATAAAACGAACGTGAAACAGCGCGGTAATTCGTAAAATTGAATTTCAACTTCAATTGACTATACTGAATCCGTGTTAAGTCCGATTTCGGTGAAACAAGAAGCGTCTGAATCTAGTTGATAATATTTTTCTAATGGAGGAGAAAAATCAAGTTTTCATATTATAGATTTTATTTTATGTCCAAATCAAATTTTCAAATAGTCGTTGTGGAATCATTTATACGCTATAACGATTTATTTAAATATAATTAGATATTGAATTCGAATTTGGACAAGGCCATTGAGGCGTAGTCATAATTTAATTTTTAAAATTTTACTGTAATTTTTATTTCGTTAAATAAGCAACTTTTTATTTGGAGTATGTTGCACCCTATATCAACATTTTGGGGGTAAAACAATATAAGTCAAGCTACCGATATTATTATATATTTGTGATCGTGCACAACGCTGGGCACGACGGTATGTTTATTTCTGTCGATAGCACGGCGTACGCGGACAGAGTTTATACAGCATGGTACGTTTAATGGTATAACTAAAATATCGTTGCTCTTTCCAAAATTTAAATCAAAGAAAAGAATTAAAATAGTTTAACCGTCAACCCTTATTCTCAAGCCACGCGGTATACATTATTTGGAGGAAATGTATGAAACGCTCTATCATACATTAAATGGTGAAAGTGACCCAACAAAATCCTATAGCTCCTTTTATGCGATTAGACATGCATGTCCTAATTCACAGCCGTTCCTACTTCCTAAAACCATATCCCATGTGCTTTCCTGGACCATATTTATACATACTGAAATCAAATCAAAGAATGAAGAAAAATATAAATTTTCCAACCCTACTGAACTTTAAACTATACAGATATGGCAAAGCTACTCACGCAAATACACATGGACCCATTCGTACCCTTCTTTTTCTTTAGCTACCTAAAACTGATCCCACATGTTGTGTAAGCAGTGTGTTGTCTTCTCAAATAAATTAACTTCGTGAGCAGCAAAGATCAACTACATAGTTGCGCCTCTACTACCATCTACAACCCCACTACTTCTTTTCAAAAATGTGATGTTTGCCACGTACAGCGTGTGACCTATATAAATAAAGCGCATGCGCTGACGAAATTACACAGACTGCACATGTACTTACCCCATCTAAGCCAATAGAAGCTTGAACCTTCCCGGCAAAGTTTCACGCTCTGACTTGTGAACCGTAATCCTGCCTAAACCTACGCACATCTTACCCTCTGTCCCGTCTTTTCTATCTTTCACTTGATAATAACACTGCATGCAAACCTATCTGCGAACTTAATGCCTACATTTCCCCTACCCTCTACAGTTGAAAGGAGACGTTGCCCTTATCCTGCATTTACTGGCCTATTTATACGAGTTCAACCTTGCCCAACCATTGAATTCATTCCAGCAAAAAAGGATCTCTCCATTACAATATATATACAAAGCTGGAGCAAACCTTTTACGATCAACAGCAGCAGGAAGGGGGCACTGACGAACGAGTTGGAGAAGTATGAAGAACTTCGTGCATAGAAGACTCGCACTTTCTACTGTAGCGGTTGAAATTCTGAGGTGAAGTCGCAAGTTGTCGGGGGTTCGGGTGGTTTGGTCGGTCCCGTTAATAAACGGCTGCACATCTATTGATGGAGGGGTAAGTTTTCATGGATCTGGGAAAGGGAGTACGTGTGGCAGGTTGCGTAGGAAGTGAAAAATGTGGTGTCAAGATGGGAGCTGCGTTTTGCATTGAAGGGAAAGCTTCTGCACGGCATTGGCGAGTGGTTCTGTTGGGAAAAGAGTGCACTGGAGCGTGGGTTAATCAGGGAAGGTGGGCTTATTTATGTGAAGTTTGTTGTAGTAAGAAGAAGCAGTGGAGGATGGATGTGCATAGGAGGGGAAGTCCTTGTGTTTTCATGAGGGACGTTGTTTGGTCATGCAAATGGGAAAGACAGATGACGTGGCCAGTAGAATGGGAGAACAGGAGTAATGGATGATATTGGTTTTGCTGCACGGCATTTTGCTTCAAAAATATGAAATAGGAATGGATACTTCATACCGATGTTCACCGTGTTCAAAGTGATAAAAAGTGATGGAACCTGAAAGTTCACCATGATGAAAAATAAACCGGGTTTCTGAAGAACAGGAAATTGTGATACCGTGTGAGAATAAGAAGAACGTGATGACATGGACACAAAATTAAGGTAAAATTAAAAGGTAATTATATTTTAATTATTTAATTAAGGGTCAATAATATTAGTTATTGAATTTATGTTTAAATCGTGCAACGATCGTAACTTGTTGATACGATATCAGAATTTCATCAACAAGATACGACAAGATTGGTATCAACGGAGGCTCCGTTGTTGAACTGATTCAGAAAGTAACAGAAGCAACCGGAATTTCATATAATTTTAAATGTTTGTTTAAAATTATACGAATAACACGAACCGTCAATCGATACAAAGGTGAGTTAATTCTCACACATTTCTGAGATACTAGGATGTGCTAAATTCATACAATTAAATTTAAATTGGTTGATTGGATGCCTATGGTTGGTTTAATGGTTGACGTTAATTATTTTATCGTCGTTAAAATATTTCTACGTACTAATATGAAATATTATAATGGTCTGTGTTGCAGGGAAGAACAGGTAGGAGGAATCAAACCGGTTCCTCAAATATTTAATATGTTGTTATTTCATATTTTGAACTGTTCAAGATCCGTTGACTTTAAACCCTGTTGATTGTTGAATGTGGTTGCGTTTTGAATCAATAAATAGTATGGTTGATAAATAAACGGCAGATGGCCCTTAAATACACCGTTTTATAAAGTTCGATTCACCGTCCGGTGAATCGTTAGAAAAGAAGTTATGAAATTATTTTATAACCAATATAGATTTTAAAATATATTATTTTAAATAAAGTTCTAAAAAGGAGAATAAACCAACTACATAAATACGTTGATTGGTTTAACCAAATCGACCGCGCGCGAAGCACTTGTTTATATAAGTGATTATTAAAAACAATATTATTTAGCTAATTTAAGTGATCGGAATTAACGTAACGATTAGAATGGGTTTATATTGATATTGATCAAAGTGAATAGAATTACTTAGATTAATTAATTAATTATTAAATTATTTAAATGGCAAGATAAATAACGATTGATTAACAGGTTGATCACGTTTAGAGTTGAACAAGTGAACGGCGTTAACTGAGATTGTTTATTTAGTTAGTTCACTAGTTTAATGAGGATAGTTAATGGTAAAACAAACCATGTTTATCTTGATTAAAAGGTTGAAGGACGATTATAATCAAATGGGATTATTTAAATTAATCAGTTTTGTGATTAATTTGAATGGGAAGATGAATTAAGATTCGATTAACAAGTTAATCATGTTAAGGAGTTGACTAAGTCAACTGTGGTATCCAAAATGGATTTATTAAATTAAGTTATATTTATTTAATGGAAATGATAATTGGTTGAGTAAAATGTATTTTTAAATGTGAAATTTGATTACCATTTAATAATAATCAAATTGGAAATATTGGGACTTAAAAGGATTTGGAAATATATTTATAATGAGATTCCGGAAATAATGAAGGAAATAAAAAGGCGATTGATGGAGACATAATGGTATTGTCAAAGTTATGAAATGAGATTTAAATCGATTTGTCCAAAGGGATGAGTGGTGATTTGGTGTTCAAATAATGTATCCAAAGAAGATGTCAAACGATAAATTTGAATTGATAAGAAATGTTATGGGAATGTTTTGAAATGTTAGTTGAAGATTGAATTAGATAAGATTTTTAAGATATTTTCTAGTTATATAGATAAAAAGGGATTTGAGGATATTAACATATTTAAACCAATATATTATAAGGGCCAAGTGATGCTGTGTATAAACCAATGGATCTGTTTGTTTTTTATGGTTGTTTATTTGATAGTTAAATAACCGACTATCAAAATCTGACCCTACGTTATTGGTACGGAAAGACCGGGATCGAATTTTCATTCAAAAACCATTCCGACCAATGAATATGAAAACGTGGAAGGAGTTGATCGAGATGGAGCAATTGAAGACCGTAGATCTTCATGAAGCGGAAGAGTTACTTACAATCTCTGGTTGATCCCTATAGATATACTGTAATTCTGTCGTGATTGAAATCTACGGATTGCAAGGACTTCTCGCTGCTGATCCATGGGGTGATTCCTATATTGGATGCAGTAGGAGGGTACCTTCGGTTTATCCTATTCCTGGATGACATGTATGGACGATGTGAATGGTGGCCAAATGTTTTCAAAAGCCGATTTTAGCCTCAAGCATCATCAACCGGGAAATGACAAAATTCGGGCAGGCAGCACGGCTATGTGGGTCGCACCCATTAGGGTGTATTGTCACCATCTAGAGAATATTCATATTTGTTACTTCTTTCATTTCTGCATCTCCCGGGAACTACGGTGGTCGCACGACAAAAAGCCGTAAGGTGACAATATACTCGATACACTTAAGAGAAATGAGTGGTCGGTCATGTGCGGGCCGGGTTGCAAGACGTTCTTGTTGAACCCAGTGTATTCATCTCTAGAGATACACTATCAGTAGGTGGTCCCATATTTTGTCATAGTTGGAAATCCAATCTCCAATAAGAGCCCGCGGTTTTGATTGTATACTATATATGTGGAGTGTGAGATGCAAGCGTTCTACCAGATTCTATTTACTTGTATTTAGACACTATTATAATATCAGAATATGATATTGATTTCAAAACGATTTGGGTTATAGTAAAATAAAAACCGTCTGTGTTTATGTGTGAGCTAGTCTTACTATTATCCTTTGTTTCAAAAGGATTTCAAAGTTAAACAAGTTGGTTGCTGTATGAATTTATCACTGAAAGTATTCCAGACTGACTCGGGTGAATTTTGCTTTGCTTCAAATGTACTCGAGTCAGACCGAGTATATTATCAGGTTAGGTATCGCTTGGAGTTCTAGAGAAGGAGTCGAAGTCGAGACGTATTCCATATATACTGGTATTAGTTTATTTCCGATGTGTGTTGTATTGACTAGAATGTATACTCTGATGTTGTAATATACAGTTCTTTTATAAAGTATTATTGATTATTATATTTTGTCCATTCCGCAATGAGATTTTGATCTTCTTATTCTTCTATTCTAATATTTCTTTCTTTCTTTCTCACCCTCTAACTTCTTTCTAATAGCTTTCTGGGTTTTCGATTCTTGAATTTGGACATGGGACGTGTTAGTGCCAGGATTCTAGTGTCGAATTACCCGGGTCGCTACAGGAGATCATAAGAAAAATATTTTTTTATTTTTCCATTGCTTGATCTTTAAGATTGGTTTCCATTTAGAGTTCTTACTTCATGTTTGAGGGGATGACTTCGACATCGAACTGCGTGGTGACGGCAGCATCGAGTTCCACCATTTTTGAGGTGAAAGTCGAGGTATGGTTGAGTTCGTACTAGTGAAGTTGGACGTTGGTCAAAGGTTGGTGGTGATGGGACGAGGTGTTTTCTTGGATCGAACTAGGTATGAGTTCTGAGTACTTAGGGTTGAACATCCAGATTTTGATACAATCGATCAAAGTAGCACGTAAGGGTATAGATGAGGTTAAGAGACGATGGTGTGTTTGTGGGCATAGCCATGACTGGTGCAGGGTGGCTGGAGGATGTGTGTACGTGCATCTGTGCACATTGGAAAATCCTAGAAAGAAAATAGGAGAAGAATGGGGAGGCAAAACAGTAGATCAAGGAAAGGAAAGTGAATAGAAAGCTAGACCATGTTGGTGATGCACAGTAGTTTCGTTAATGGTACGGTGAAGGGATCGGAGCAATTATTGGTTGAGGCTGATTTATGAGAAAGCAAGAAACGGGGATGATAGGTAGTAAAACAAATGGGGAAAGAAGAAAGAGTGGTAGACAATAAAGAAAAGAAGATAAAGAAAAGGGGACATGTCCTACGATGGTTTGGGCCAGATTGGGCTATAGGAATAGAAATAAGAAAATAAAGAAAAAATAGAGGAGAGAGGATTAATGGGCTAAAGGGTTTTGGACTATAGGCTATGGGCTCATCCCAGTTTATATTTATATAAAAAATATGTTTTAAAAATTAAATTAAGTTTAAATGTTATATATATATATGCATATATATATTTAGGTATGGGCTGTTTTAATTTGGCTCGGCCCAATTTATATTAAAATGAAAGAAAAAAGTGTTTAAATTAAAAATACAAATAGAATATAATTATATATCTAAAATACATATACATGGATATATATGTATATACGTGAATTAGATAGAGGAGATTTGATCGCATAGTTTAGTTCGTGCTTTTTCAGTTGAGTCGATCAATCTTGTACGTAAGTAACTAGACTTAATTCTCGAGTTTTAAACAATTCAATTTAGAATAAATTGGTTTATTTAATAATTTAAAAGTAGTTTGAATACTAAATATCATTTAAATTTATCAAACATAAATTTAGTCCTGAACTAAATTAACGTGTAAACTATCGATGAGTAATGATTTGTAATTCAGTAAATTTCTGAATTGGTTGTTCAATAAATTATTTAATTAATTAAATTTTGTTTAATTACATTAATCATAATTATATAGTTTAATTTGACATCTATTAGTTGAAATAGACACCGTTCCACTATAAAATGCATTGACTAAATTGTTTGGACACCCTATCAGCAGAAATAAACACCGCTCTTTTGTTATATTAGTTGATATATTTTATCAGTAAATATAGGTTGTAGAGATGTTATATTTCAATGGATAATATTGAATTGTAATTACATGGTTTTTTGTGTAAATTAGGTTAGCAACTTGAATGTCGTCTATTAAAAGAACTGCTATATGCCATTAGGGCTGCAAAGTGATATTTATGTAAAGTAAATCAGAAATTAACTTAATTTGTTAATAGTTTGAATAATTGTTTAAAAAACAATTAAAGGTGATTATTTTAAATTAATTATATTATTAATTAATTTAAAAAAGGGAAGATTAACTGTAATTAGTTAATCAGATTATTTTTAGGTTGATTTAAATCAACTAATTTAAATGGGTTGATTGGTTTTCAATTAATTTAATGTTGATAGTTTTATCAAAAAATTGTTAAACATAAAAATGTTTTATTTAGAGTTAATTAATATTTTAATGGATTTTAATAAGATAATCATGCAGTTAGATAGAGAAGTTATAATTGATGAATTATCCATGCTAATGTTGTTAATTTAATTAATCCCTTAATTAATTAAGTTTCAAAGATAATTTAATTATCAAAGGATAAGAAATTTAATAAAGTTATTTGATTAAATTCCTTGGTTTTAAATACTTAAGTTAATCAAGTTAACTTGATGAATGTTTTCAAAACAACAACGTTGTATTGAAAATGGTTTAAGATTTGAAAATCAAATGGATTTACAAATTCTGGTTTGTTGAATACTATGGATATCGAACTTCTACGAATCTTAACGATAAAAATGATTTCGTCTCAAGGTCTGAGAGGTAAATAAAATATCCCAACTTGAATGATTTCAGTATTATCCGATAGATTGTATTAGTTTTTGTTCGAAATGAGTGTCAGAGTTAAATATTGTTTTTAGCTATGAAACGTATATTCAAGAGTGCAATTATCATGTAAGATTTATGATAAGAATTTTTTAAGTTTAAAGAAATACCTATGTTTCAGATAATTATAAATAAGTTGATATTTGAATCTAAATAATTAAAGATTATGTAAATAAGACTTAGTAGATCGAATGTAAATAAATCTAATTATTTTATTATAAATTTATTGAATAACCAACTATCAAATCTGGACCATTACTGTCGTTATCGCTTCGAAGAGTCCAGAATCTAAATTCCACTTTAATTCGATTTTTACATTACGAGTCATAGATTATTGAAGACCAATGAAGACAGAGTTTATGCAAGGATTGTTCTATCAAGACTAGGTAGAAATTGCCTAATATTGATTTACAGGATAGTGACTTCTGTTTTTCTGTTCTTATGACAACTTGTATGGACGAATGCCTGGCAGAGTATGCCTAACAGATCATACGATTGATCTCTCCAAACTATGTTTGGTGGCGGAGGAATTCGTTTCTCTTAGCTTTATACACGTGGTATTAGGGAAGTCAATTTTTGATATTGGAGGGTTTGACGATTTGGCATTCAAAGAAAATGAAGTTGTCGTTTGTCAAAAAGGTAAGTGTGTCCTCAAGTTTTACAACTGGGGAATGGTATAAAATCAAGTTGGTCGCATGACTATGTGGGTCGCTCCCATTAGGGTGTATTATAACCATCTAGAGAAAATTCATTTGTTCTTCTTTCGTTTCTATATATCATGGGAATACGGCGGCCCCAATCTGCAAGCTGACAATATATTCGGAACACTCAAGCGAAGTGAGTGACTGGTCATGTTTAGCCAGGGTTGCAAGATGTTCTTGTTGAACCCTAGTGTATTTTCTCTAGAGGTACACTATCGGAAGATGGTCCCATACTTTGCCTTAGTTGGAAATCCATTACCCAATAAGCGCCCGCGGTTTTGATTGTATACTATGTATGTGGAGCGTGAGATGCTAGCGTTCCGCTAGATTGCTATTTATTTGATTTAGACGCTATTATAATATCAAAATAGTTTTGATACAAAGATGTTTTGGTTATCGTAAGGTAAAAACCATTTGTATTTATGTGTGGATCGGTCTTACGATTATCTTTTTTTTCAAAAGGTTTTCGAAAGTTAAACCAGCTATTTTGAAATCGTTTACTCACACCAGTCCCATGACTGACCTAGAGTTTATTTTTCTATGTTTTCCTTAAATTCTTGAGTCTCCAAATTTGTACGTGCAGTCAAGTAGTTCAGGATTTTTTATATATTCTTGGAGGAGCTTGGAGAAGGAGGCTTCAACGTTAGATATATAGAGTTTATTTCCGATGTGTTGTGTATGTGATGTACTTTGATGATGTATGTAAGTTCAAATATAGTTGTATTTCAAAAGTGGTTATATATCTACTATATTTTATTCATTCCCTCGTGAGATTCGTGTTCACTCTGATTCTGTTATGTTGTGATCTTCTTTTCTTCTATTCTAACTTTTCTATCTTATCTCTCCTCGCCTTCTAATTTCTTTCTTCGACATCTGGGTTTTTGTGTTCTTTGGGTTGGACTTTTGTTGTAATTTTTCGACTCAAAGAGTATCGAAATTTGGGTTCATCATAATGTGTGTGTGTCTGTGTGTTTGTGTGTGCGTGCGAGCACTCATGTATATGCATGCATATATATAATGTTGTAATATGGTCTGTATATAATTAAAAGAATTCCATAAAATTAACGTTTAATTTTTGACTAAAATTAATTTTGATTTATATATGTGTATACTACACAGTTAAAGCAGTTAACAACTCTTTAATGGTGGAAGTGCAAAAAGTTATTGTAGTGGTAAAGTGGAGATATAACAGAAAATTGCAGAGGTACAAACAACCTCATTAGATATAAAGCAATAATTCACTCTCATTTCCATGTCATTTGTGATTGAAAAAGAAATACAACTTAATCTTATATAACAAAACAAAAGAATATCATAATTCATATAGTTTAATTTTGAAATTACTATGGATTTCTAATTTACACTGATCAATCATGCCATAAAATTTGGTTTTTATCCTAACTGTAATCATTAATTTAAGGATGAATTAGTCCAATCAATATTTTAACACTAATCTGCTAAAACGGATGCTAAAAATCCTTGGTTTATTGGATGTAACAAAATATACCGTGGTATAAAGCCAATCTAATTTTTATTAGCATGAAATTCCAAATTGTAGCGATCGAAAAGTGTATGCAGTACATAAATTTTGCTGGGTTTTAACTACATAGGGTTTATATGTATGTATATGTCTATGCATGTGTATTATAACAATGATATAAATTACATAGCAATCGAAAATATATGTTAATAAAATTTAAATTTAAATTTTAAATCCATAAAAATAGATACTTAATTCTAGTAATTTAATATTTAGATATAAGATATGTGTGTTTATTTCATTGGGATTTTAAAAAATAAATCATATAATTAATTTACGTTTGTAAAATCTTAGATAATATGTGTGCTCATTTCATTGGGATTTTAAAAATAAATCATATAATTAATTTATGTGTGTAAACTTTTGTGTATTACTTACATTTGAAGGTAAATAATCTACTTATGTCAGAACATGCACTCCTTTATATACTAGACATTAACGTAGTCTCTATTATGTGTGTATTTATATATGAGGAGCATTGAATAGCTCCATAAACACTACAACACCCCAATAGCCCCAGATTTTCACTACTCGTTTTCTGTTCCCTCTTCTTCAACTAACTATCCCTCCACTCAATAATTTATTTTAATATAAATGAGAATTTAAAATCAGGAGGTCATTAGGAGCTATTGAATGCTCCTGATATGTATGTATGTATGTATGTATGTGTGTGTGTGTGTATATGTGTGTGTATGTGAGTATGTATTCCTTATCTATTATAGGACATTTGATATTTATAAGTGTATTTAGTAGTATTTGGAACAAAAATAAAAAGAAGAAAGTACAAAATTAAATTAGCACTATTAACAAAATAATGAATTGATAAATTTCAAATTGAAAAGTACATGTTAATATGATTTAACATATACAATTTATTTCATGATAACACGTTATAAAATTTTGTGCATAATGTAATGAAGATATTTTTTATTTTCATTTTGCCTCATTGTGTGATGCATTTTATCAAACAATTTTATTAGGGTATCTTACGTGTTATCATGATTATTTAACATATACATAGAGAAAATTTTCAATATTTGCGTTAGGTTAATGTATAAAATAAGTATGTATAAGGAGAGAGGTGATTTAACAAAGATTCAATATCCCAAGCCTGAATATATGTTGATCAACATATAACTTCCAACAAACCACAATAGGCGTATTGCATTATAGGGCAAACTTTAAACAAAACAAGCAACAAATTTCATAATAATATTTGCAGATAACTCACAACAGAAACATGGTATATAATGTGACATTTATAGTATTGCATGATGACACGAGCAATGAACGTGGCATGATAGTTAAATGTTACCCTATAAGAACAAGAATGTTTTCCGATGGCGATTAACCATCCGTTGCCATCAAAAATCCATCAGAAATGATACTAAAGCCATCAGAATTCGTTTGCATTTACTAACGACTTCCAATTTCCAATGATTCCCGATCAAACGCAGTGAAAATTTCCAGCAACAACTCCAAAATCAAATCTTTTTACACGTGGCAAATCTGGGGTCAAACAGTCATCGAATAATGTTACTCGTCATTAGAATTTGCGGACCAATTGTAACGACTCGCTTTTTTGCCTGGTTTTACCGATAATTAAACCGACTCAAACCATTCATAAAGACGGATTGTTAGGGGTACTTACACATTTGCACAAAAATAAAAGAACTTTTCCATTATCGTTACAATAATATTACATCAGAGCTACAAGAAATATCAATGTGCAACAGAAACACAGCAGAAAGAAATACAAATATACTATTAGCAGAAGAAGAAAGATCCAAAGCATAACTCTAGCTCTAATCCTGAATCCAGCTTTAAGAACTAAATTTGCAAACCAAACTACTAGCTAACAGTGTGGAAAATAATGGACACCCAGAGTTTAAGTTTTGGAATAATAAACTCCAAGTCAGTCATGGCACCGGTGTGAGAACTCAAAAACAGTTGTTTTAGGGTTTATTTTATAGTTAGGTAATTCACATGATCACGCCGCTAAACGTGGAACGGGTTTACTCCATGTGAATACTAGTGCATAGAAATTCACAATGAATTTTTTGAAAAATGAAGCTATCATAAGCTCGTCCCACATAACACAATGCAAGCACACACCAAATGGGAGTGTTTTGTCTTATGATAACCAAAAATGCTTTGATACGTTAAAATCCTCTTTCATGTAATTGTTAGTGCATAGTGTGAAAACCTTTCGAAAGTAAATATATCAATCTTAGCCAACATAATACCCCATCTTGTTATGTTAACACATAGGTATACAATAAAAACCGTACGGGCTCATTGTGGAAAATTGAATGCCAATAACGACCAAGGCAAAGGATCTTCCTTACCAAACCATAAGAACGCCTTTAGAGGGATGTACCCATGAGAAAACAACACATGCTTTCTCGGCTACACAAGACTGGTCCATCTCTTTATGCTGACTCTACTATATGGCAACACGAATATGACATTCCTCGGTCGTTTCCGAACTTTAACCTGGGATCCCAAACCAAAAAAAAAACACAAAAGTAGTTTTCCACATAGGTTAATACCTGGGCTCCATACAATTGTAACAACCAGCATTTTACATATCGGAAGATCAAAAAATATTTTTATTTTATTCCCTAAGGGTTGGATCATTCTCATCTTTTAATATGTTGCTTATGGGGATGTGAGATATGTCCATAATTTTTACCAATTTTGTTTGTGACCATTTTTCCCCTAACAGTCTTGTACAGGGTATAAATTTTGACTCAGGTCGAATTAGACAATGAGACCTGTGCCATTGGAAAGGAAATGATGATCGCCTTTTCGTAGAGTGGTTACATTAAAGATTTGGCTCAGCAGTTTGGGAGGAATCGCTATTTTAAGGTTTTCTGTTTGCTGTTCAGATGAGAGCCACATTAGGCTGATATGGGAAGGCCCAATTAGTGGGCTGGTGAAACTATAAATAGGGGGTGAGAGGTAGGAGAAATGGTTTAGTTTCTCTATTCTCTGATTTGGTGGCCTATGCTCCTCCTTTCTCTAACACCTTTTCACCATTAAAAAATCAAAATTGAAGAGGGGAAATCATAAATCTACACCATTGGAGGCTAGATCTACATCAATCGAAGCAGGAATTCATCAGATCAAGAGGTTTGGTGTGAAGTGATTGTAGTTCGAAATCTTATTACGTCGATTCTAGTTTATTTTGGAGTATCGGTGAGTTATTTGCACCTCTCACATGGATTCAATGAAGTGTACGAGTGTTTATCATATTTTTCATCAATTTCAAGTGTTTTTCCATAGATCTATGCATTAGTAAGTCTATTTTCATATAAATCACTCCATGATCTATTTCAGCAAGTTAAACCGATAATTTCTATGCTTTTCCATATGATTATGTAAGTTAGATCTGCATTTTTTGTTCATAGTTCATTTCCATGATTTTGGAGTGATCTGCATAATTTTGGTGAGAATTGTCATATTCACGTTGTTGTGATTCTATGACATGATTATGATGGTACTAGATGAGTTAGATGAGTATATTTCATCGATTGTGTCAATTGGAGGAGTTTTGGTCGGAATTAGGGTTGCATTGCAGAAGTGCAGGTTTCTGGTCGCACGCTTCTAGTCACACATGTCTGGTCGCACGCTTTTGGTCGCACGCTTCTGGTTACACATGTCTGGTTGCACGCTTCTGGTTGCACACTTCTGGTCACACGTGTCTGGTCGCACACTTCTGGTCATACATTCTGGCTCGCACATGTTTGGTCCTACATTTTGGATCGCACATGTCTGGTCCTACATTTTGGGTCGCACAGGTCTGGTCCTACATTTTGGGTCGCACATTTTGGGTCGAACATGTCCGATCCTACATTTTGGGTCGCATATGTCTGGTCCTACATTTTGGGTCTCACGTGTCTGGTCATACATTTTTGGTCCGACATGTCTGTCAAATGAGGGATCGGTTCAGTGAGGGATCAGTCGAGTAGGGATCGGTCGAGTGAGGGATCAGTCGAGTAAGGGATTGGTCAGTGAAGGATCGGTTAGTGAGGGATCGGTCAATGATGGGTTAATCAATAACGTTGTTGGTTCATGAGCAATTATATGGCTTTGACAAGAGTCTAGATGAGGATGTTCGGAGTGATGTAAATTGGTTTGTTGTTCATCGTATGCAATGAATGTGGAGATGACTTAAGGATGTATTAAGTTTATGTGAAGTGGTTGCTCTAAAGTGTCCTGAGCTTATGAAAAGTCGTGACTGATAACGACTAGAGATGAGAAGGCCGAGAAATTATCGTTGTTGTAGGTTCTAGCGGGCTCAAAGCAGGGGTTACACGATTTCGTTGTATGGTCGAGTACCCTGAGTTTCGTCGTATGGTTTATACACATTTCATAGTATGGTGTGTGGGGCTTTAGCTAGAACTGGGGTTTCGTTGTATGGCCCTTGACAATTGATGGCAGATTGTTTAGCTAGTCATACGATTAACGATGGTTTCAAAGTTAGGTTGGTGGTAATGGCCAGAGTCAGTCATGGACGTTTGAATGCTTGGTTGTAATGATGGTTGAGTTGCTACTTCTATGTATGAATGGTTGCTTGAATTGAATTGTTGTTCCTTTGGATGTATGGATTGTAAAGGCTATCACTGTCAGAGGTGGGGAAGGCGGTTGTGAGTACTTCTCTGGTGTTTTGGTGGATTAGTTTGTTTATCTACCTATTCTCATATACTTTATTGATGATGTTCATTAGCTATTTTACCGCTCACTAAGACTGTTATCTAACTCAAGGTTTTATGTTTCCTCTTATCACCTTGGGCTGTTTATCTGATTGTTTGGGTGGGCAGACTAGGTGGTAGGTGATTGCTTAGTGAAGGCGATGTTGTTGTTTGGAGGCGAGCAGGAGGCTAGCGTACTATTTTTACTACTATCTAGTACTTTTATTTTCCGTTGTTTGAGTGCTATAGTGAGGCAAAATTGTATAAGTGCTATTGCTGAATCCAAGTGTATGGTTACCAGTTTTTAGTCGTTATGGAAGTCTAGTGTTCTCTACTTCACTAATAATGCTTGTTGTATATGTTCTATTATATTTTATCCTTGTGCTGTAAGTTTACGACAGGTTCCGCTTGTGTTTACCTACTCTAATGATCGTCCATAGCTGTCGTGCACACCTTTCAGTGCATTATTCCTCTTGTATAGTGTAGGGGTTATGAGCGGTCATCACATTTGGTATTAGAGCTCTGGTTTAACGATTTTAGCCAAATTTCTAGGACGTAATTACGTATAAGAGGCGTACTTGTCAATTTCAGTTGGATGCTTACCATATATGCTAGCATATATAGTAGTAGCGGTTGTTTTCCTTCAGCAATTTTTCTTCAAAATGGCTAATTATTCTAAATTGCGGATTTAGAATGAGTAGACGAGAATCAAGACACGCTGCTACGGGAGCTAATACTGGAGGGGGAAATGGAGGTGAACCAAATTACCCGGCCATGTTTGAAGCCATGGCAGAAGCAATCATACGAAGGGTACCTGCTCCAGTAGCAGCAACGGTAGATGTAGGTGTGCGAGTTCCTAGAGTAGTAGATTTTGCAAAGCTATGCAAGGATTTTATGTATCTAGGAGGAAAACCATTCAAGGGAACTAAGCAAGCTGAAAAGGTTCAGAGGTGGATGGATTCTTATGTCCGTATCTTTGGAGACTTGGATATTGAGGATGCAATAAAGAGAAAACTTGCATCAAGGCAACTGCAGGGCACGACCATGGAGTTGTGGAATTCGGTTACGCTTGAGACTCCAGAAGAGGAGATTTCATGGGAGCAATTCCAAGAAGTTTGTTGAGAAATGTGAGGATGGTTGCTATGCTTGATTTGTTTGCCACCACTTTGACATGCACACCCCCACCCCGTATTCTTTACACCATGTGTTAGTGGCACCTTAGAGTATTGTACGATATGTAGTGCTAACTCTTTGGTTGCAGGTCCAAGTTCAGGTATGGTTTAGTATACCTGTTATTGTTCTGTTTTGCTACTAATCGCTCATACCAGACTTTTGTCTGACCTAGAGTTTTATGTCTCTTCTTATTACTCTGGGTGCTCTCATGAGCAGACTAGAGGCAGGTTAGCTCGTGATGCACGAGTAGCCGTACCGGAGACGAGCAGGAGGCTTCCATGTGTGATATATATAGATATTTTCCCTGTGTCGCTGCTGGTCACTACTTTGGGCATTAGTAGTGTACCCTTCCTTTCTTTTGCTTTAGAGATAGTTTTAAAGTTGTAATAATGATGATGTGGAACATAAGCTGTATTTGGATTTTCCGCTGCCATGATGTTTAGTTTCAGCTTATGCACTGTCTCACCTGTTTTATGTCAAGTTTGTTATTATTATATTTTATTCCCTGCGCTGTGAGATGTTCTGTATTAGTTCATTCTATTCTTTCCTTTCTTTGGCGACCGTTCCGGGCTAGTCGGGCATGTGTACAACGCACTTTTGGAGGAAATGCCGACTGGTGCGGGGCGGGCCGTCACACTTACTGAAGGCGATATTGCTGTTCGGAGGCGAGCAGGAGGCTGGCGTACTATTTTTACCACTATCTAGTACTTTTGTTTTCCGTTGCTTAGTAAAGACGATGAATTAAAAAGTTTGTGATGACCCCAAACCTCCACTAGGTGAAAGTAAGGAATAATCATATGGAATACAACATAAATATAACAATACATATCACTGATACAATATAGCAGAGGAAAACCATAGCATAATAACATCATAGCAGCGGAAATATAATGTCATAAACCACAGAATCCCAACAGTCACAGAATCCAAATTATTACATCAAGTTTGCAGAAATGAAAATAAGTTCCAACTCCCAAAATAAGCAATACGAAATGAAACAAGTCTAAAGACTGAACTTAAAGATAGAAAAATGCAATAGAAGTAAATGATAGCTGTCCTCAAAGCTCCAAGTCATCACCTCTCCACAAAAGCAAATCCAAGCAAAGATAATGAGCAACTCCAAGACAAGACTCCAAGCAGAGAATGAACCTGTTTACTTGGCTGCCCGTGTAGAAAAGAGGGCACCCGAGTTTGCAAAAAGGTGAAACAAACTACGGGTCAGTCGTGGGACTGGTATGAGAATTCATAACTAGTTTAGTAATAATAATATGACAAATCCAAAGACCACGCCGCTAATGCGGAACGGGTTTACTCAATGGATTGTCGTGCATAATTTAAAGTGTCAGAACGTACAACATCGCAATGCTTTTTAGAAAAATGGAATCACCATAAGACTCAAGTCCCATCACACAATGCAACGCACACCAGAGGATAGAGTTTTCCCTTATGGTGATTAAACATGCTAAATACGGCAAATACGAGTTTAATATTATTATTAGTGTATAATAAAAACATTTCAAAATAAATGTATCAATCCTAGGAAACATAGTACCCCATCCTACTATATCTCCATATTAGTAATACAATCAAAACCGTAGGGTCGTATTTGGAATTTGGATTTCCATCTGAGTCAAGGCTAGGGAGGAGATCCTTACCGATTCGAGACACTCTAGCAATGCCCCAGGATTGGTACTCTGTCCAACCCTTGGATAGCTGAAGGGCCGGTCCACACTTACTTTTGTGGATTAGTTATGCCTGAACACACGCTTCCCGGTCCTTTTGGACCCACAATACGGCCAGTGGCGACCGCATAAACCGAGGCCTCGAACAATCCAACAACCACAATGAATAAATGCCAGTGCTGGTAGGTCCCTGGCACCACTCTAGCTAGAAAGAAACGTGTGCACTCCCTGCGTTCCCTTCTCCCGTTTTAGACTCCGCCGGTGTGTGAGGCTCGTGAAGTCACGTCATACACAAAGCTATGCCTAAACAGGCTATGCTTTGATCATCCCACAAGGCCTGCTTTTCAACAAAGCCTTGATCATTGCATCTTGGCATGCCACATCATCACTCCATATCACACTACCAATCCTTTGCCGAAATATATGAACGGGTGTTAAGCAAGAGAATAAATTCTTCGCCACCAAATATCCATACATTCGACAGAAGATTAATAACATGATATATAATGGAGTACGATGTCAGACACACAATCCATTTATAAGTTTATGCTCTGGGTCTGAGCGAAAGCCAAACCCGTACAAATCAACAATACGTCCGGGCAACTCCTACTATTACCTTATCATGGTAGCGAACCATTCTAAGGCAACAGTCATCATCGTCCATTCGATGTGGAGATTTGACGGTCTTCAATCGTCGTCTTCCAATCTTGGATTTTTAAACGTCGTTTAATTATTTGGAATGAGATAAACTCGGACTTTCCAAATAATTCTCGTATATATACATATATATATATATTTAAAATCCTTCTTACACATTAATAATTATTTTTATTAACGCTTCATTCCTATTTTAATTATTTAAAATAATTAAATTTTTATATAATGACACCTTAAGTCCATGGGCGACTATGGCGCTGCATTCAACCAATTTTGATTTTACATTTCTCAAAATCTAACCGTTGGAATTTGACGTATTATATATCCTTGGAAATATTTTTCCAAGACGGTCCTAACGGTTTCAGTTTCGGAAAAATCCGACGGTCGGATCTTCCGGTATAGTCGTTTAAAAGTTCGATTTCAAAACGCGAACTACCGCGCTCGATTCGTTTAATTTTATATATATATAAATATATATAAAAATAATTCGTTTAATTCATCGTTCTTACATACATCTCCCCTTTTCCTTTATTTTTTCTTTTCCACTTCTTAATCTTGCATGAAAATGTAATTTATAATTAGACGGTGAATTATTCCCTTTTATTTTATTTTTATTTTAAAATCTTTATAATTTACATTAAAACGTAAATTATAATTCATCGCTCTATTAATTCCATTTCATCTTTCAATTATATTATGATTCCATTTACCTATATAAAATACTCATTCTCTTTCTAAATGCATTCTCAATCTCAATTACATCTAAAATGTAATTTTATTTTACGATGACATTTCCATTCTATTCACATTATAAATAATGTATATTTCCTACGATGAAAAATTCTCTTTTAATATACATTAAAAATAATGTATTTTTATCCTACGGTATGTTTTTCGTTTTATTAACATTGAAAATAATGTTACCTTAACATACAATGCATTTTCTATTTTTATTAACATTGAAAATAATGTTAATTTTTCTATCTTCACATTACACATGAAAAATGTATATTTTGATACATCACAAATTCCTACTTTATATTTACAAAATAAAGAGTAAACATTGTCATGCGGTGAATTCCTACCTTATTTTACAAATAAAAAGTAAATCTTATCATACAGTGAAAATGCCAACTTACTTTTACAAATAAAAGTGTACATCTTATCATGTGGTGAAAATACTCTAATATTAACATCATAAATAAACGTTAATGCCAATTTCTCTTACAATGTAAATTTCTCTTTTTATACATACATTAATAAAAGTGTGTTAATACATACGGTGCGATCTTCTTTTTAATCAATATCAAAAATAATGTTAAACAATCTTTTCTTTTTATATAACATTAAAATAATGTTAATAAATCATATGGTCCATTCTCTTTTAATATTTACATTAGGATAATGTAAATCAATCTTTCCTTTTCATATACATTTATAAATAATGTACATTTTTCTTACGAGGTAAATTCTCTTTTGTTTAACATTATAAATAATGTTAATCTTACATACGGTTCAATTCCTTTTTATTAACATTAAAAATAATGTTAAATTTACATACGGTTCAATTCCTTTTTATTAACATTAAAAATAATGTTAAATTTACATACGGTTCAATTCCTTTTTATTAACATTAAAAATATGTTAAATTTACATACGGTTCAATTCCTTTTTATTAACATTAAAAATAATGTTAAATTTACATACGGTTCAATTCCTTTTTATTAACATTAAAAATAATGTTAAATTTACATACGGTTCAATTCTTTTTTATTAACATTAAAAATATGTTAATTCATCCTACGGGTAAATACTCTTTAATATTAACATTAAAAATATGTTAACTTCATACAGTTAATTTTCTTTATATTAACATTTTAAATAATGTTAACTTAACATGCGGTGTATTTCAATTATATTACATTATAAATTATTGTGAAATAGCATACGGTGGATTTCTTTTCTTTTTACATTAAACAAAAATGTCAATTTAACATACGGTGCATTTTCTTAAATTTTAACATTATAAAATAATGTAAATTTACATACAGTGGAATTCTTTTATATTTCATTATTAACACAAGACGGTGAAAATTTGTATCTTTTCAATTCAACAAAAATGACGGTGAAATTCCATCTTTTCTTTTTAACCTAAATGAAATCATTTTCTTTTTAAATAAAAATCAATTTTAATGCCTTTCTTTTCTTTTATTAACAAAAATTAATGTTGATGTCTTTCTTTTCTTTTATTAACAAAAATTAATGTTAATGTCTTTCTTTACATATCAAAATAAATTCAGCGTTCTTAATCCTAATAACTTACGTTAACAAAAATATACTTAAAGTTATTAATATTAATAAAAGAATACCTTTTATTATTAAAACATACCTAACGTTATTAATCTTAATAAAAGGATTAACTTTTATTATCAAAACCTATTTAACGTACTTAACATTAATAAAAGAAGACTTTTATTATTAAAAACGTTTTAGCGTTCATAACTTTAATAAAAGAAACAACTTTTATTAACTAATATTTTAGCGTTCTAATCTTTAATAAAAGATTAGACTTTTATTACTAAACATTTTCCATGTTCTTATAAGACTTTTAATGAAATGTTACATTTTGGAAATTAAAAAAAAAAACTCTCCTTCTTTATTAATCCATCATTAATGCTGCATCTATTATCATTATATTTAATCTTTCAAAATGCATGACCCTTTGAATTTCAAACCTTTATATTAATTAATTAATTAATTAATATCGCATTAACCTCTCACATTAGATATATATTTTTTTTGTTGCTGGAAATGCCGGGCGGGTCCGGGCAGTCTTATACCACAACTCAATCTAACCTCGGGTCAAGCATATCCAATTTTTTTAATAAATGTTAAGTGATAATTTTCAAATTTCAAAACTTGAATCATTTATTATATGATAAATGAAATTAATGTTATTAACCCTTTTCGCCAAAGATAGCATGAAATTATCAAGACAGCTTAATTCACATTAAATTACATTTAATGTTATTAAATTCGACATTAATTCTGTAACGGAAAATCATTTGAAAAGTTTCAAATTTCTTTCATCGGAATGAGACACAACCAATGCATTCAAAACATGAATTTCCAAAACAACGCATTTTCAAAATAAGGTATATGCTAATTCCAACAATCACAAAATTACATTTCAATAATTCAATCGACGTTGATCATTCATGCAATTGACATTAAACCAATATACATTAAATTTAACATACAAACAACACATAATGATCATTACAACAAAACTCAAATAACAGTGTATTGTTTGTGCACTTGGGCGATTAGTGTGGAAATAATGGCCCAATCAACATACACAAGTCAGGTAACTTGTGTATGGCTGTGTTACATAATTTATTAATAATTAGTGTTAATAAATTTACATGCCTATTACACAATTTCAAATCCAAACATCGCAATAACCCAAACATTAACTCACAACCAATTATGAATAACACGGAATTAATTCACAACAAATCATCACAGGCATTAAAATATAATTATTTAATAAAATAAATAATTACTGAACATTAAAAATGAGTGAGAAAAGAGTTCTCACCTTTGCCGGCTTTAAATGACGGCTCAGACCTAATTTTAGCCCAAAATTCAACATGCTCCAAATTTGATGAAATTAGTGTCTACGCGTAGCTCTCGACTCACTGATCGCAGCAAATCCTGTTTCGTGCGATTTCGAGTTCGTATCAAAAAGATATGAATTTTCGAAGTTTGTAATAATTAAATAATTAATTTAAATTATGAAAATTACCCAAATTTCCAACTTGCTCCAAATTGGACAAAATTACTGCTTGCTCGAAGTTCTTGACATAACGATCTCAACGGATTCAGTTTCATGCAATTTCGATAACGTGACAAAAAGTTATGCACTTGCGAAGTTAACAAATCGATTAAAATAATATTTAAATTTGTAAAAATTACCCAAAATTTCAATTTTCTCCAAATTGGACAAATTTGGTGTCCACGCGAAGCTCTCATCGCCACGATCACAGCAGACCTGAAATCGTCAAATTTCGATCTCGTATATAAAAGATATTGCATTACGAACATAGAACATAAATGTTTCGCGTTTAAGCCCCTAACCTTTTTTTTTCAAACAGCACCCTGAACTTAAAATGCTCGCCACGGCCAAACCGTACGTCGGAATTGCACGAAACCAGCGCCATTCTCTCCGGCTTCTCCCCCTCTTTCCACGGCTGGTGGTCCCCCCTCCAATTCGCCACGTGGGGCCCACGATCTGCAGATGAACGGAAAAGTACAGTTTCCGTTCATCTTGGTGCTGCGGCCGCCTCGGTGCTCTAACTGCCCCCAAATTTTTACAGTAGCTTGGCCTCGACCTCCCGAACAGCTTCTCTATTTGTCACTTCGCCTGAAAATGCACAGATTGGCGTGAAATTGCTCATCTTTGCGACTGTCCTGTTTTCAGCACCCCTCCAATAAAATTGACATTCCGGCCAACTCCGACCACCTGAGACCATGCCACCACCGCCAAAAGAACCGTATGGTTCCCCTCTACCTCTGCCTGAAGTCGCTCGAAACTCTCTTCGTGGGGCCCGCAATAGCCAAAAAACGAAAATATGGCTGCTGCCTTTAGATCGAGATTCTGGCGAATCCGTGCGACGATAGGTCGTGAATTTTTCGTGGTAGATAGAGGATAAGAAGATGAACAAAACCCAAAAAGGGTTTGGTCTGATTTGGTTTGGATTGAGAGTTATAAATTGTTTTGTTTTCAGGGGCTTATTTGTAAAGAATTATTTAGAGTGGAGGACATGAAAATGAAGAAGGAGAAGGTGGCTGGTAGGTTTAGGGTTATGATTCAGCTAATGGCTGAGGAAAAGATATTTTATATGGGGTTAAGAATGTTATTAGACCCAATTACCCTTTTATGTATTTATTTATACAATTTGCACCCATTTTCATATTCTAAAAATTCGTGTTAACACCTACGAATTCCAATTTTGATGAAAATTGAAACATAAATATTTCTTGACATTACGGATTCAAAGAAACTGGTTTCGTTAAATTCCGAGTCCGTATGAATAAATTATGAATTTTTAAAGTCTGAAAATTGACCGTTTTTCACTGTAAAATTAATAGCGACCACATACTGACTCCAAAAATTACGAATTTTGGAATCTAGTAATAATTTAATATTCTGGATCCAACAAAAGTGGTCTCGTCAAAAACGGAGGTCGTTTGCAAAATTTCCATTTTTAAGGCGTATATATTTAATATTAAAAATACATTTTTAACAAATAATTTTCGAAACTCGAAATATGTAAGTGTTTACTGTTTTTCAATGCAGAAACATCATTTCGAACTCAATGGAAGTGGTTTCGAGTCGAAATTCCTACATATGTGAAAAGTAGCATTTTTGACCCTTATAAATTTCATAGCGACCCTCTAAAAATTGAATTGGCCATAACTTTTGATTTTCGATATGAAATTTCGATTTTTCGGACTCGTTGGAAAGATATTTTTAAATAGATTCTAATATTTTTGGTTTCACTAAAATCCGTTAAATTTTGCGTCCTATACGGTCAGTCAAAGTTCAAGTTTGACTTTTCAAACTACCGCGCTATTTCTAACTCTTTTTATAATTAAAATTAATTTATTCATTCTAACTTCGATTTGAACCAATATTTGTGATCATTATTATTTAAAATAAATTATTCTAAATATCAAAACTCATTTAAAATTACTTAAAATAAAATATTAAATTTACCCCAAAATTTAGGGTTGTTATAATCTCCCCCACTTAAGAACTTTTCGTCCTCGAAAAGGAAAAGAGAAATAGAAGAGTAGGAACTAACCTAGAGAACGTAGAATGTTTTAATTTCCAACTTCTTAACCGTGTTGTTGGGAATAAAGCTCCTCAGTTCTAGTAGCGTCTTGCCTCCTTGCTCTAGCTCTACTAGTTCTACCGGCCCGAGTACCCATTTTTAGTTAGTTCTGTACGATCAAGGGAAGAGTCAGAACAACTGTAATGGTGGTTCTAAGGGATAGAAAAGATCGAAAGATGAATGAAAAGATGACGAAAGTGACTGGCTATTATGTATCACATGAAATGTTCGCCATAGAATATTGTGATTCTATGTAAATGAATTCGTTATAAATGTGTCATATTCCAAAGCTAAGTTTAACCAAAGCTCTGATACCAACTGTGATGACCCCAAACCTCCACTAGGTGAAAGTAAGGAATAATCATATGGAATACAACATAAATATAACAATACATATCACTGATACAATATAGCAGAGGAAAACCATAGCATAATAACATCATAGCAGTGGAAATATAATGTCATAAACCACAGAATCCCAACAGTCACAGAATCCAAATTATTACATCAAGTTTGCAGAAATGAAAATAAGTTCCAACTCCCAAAATAAGCAATACGAAATGAAACAAGTCTAAAGATTGAACTTAAAGATAGAAAAATGCAATAGAAGTAAATGATAGCTGTCCTCAAAGCTCCAAGTCATCACCTCTCCACAAAAGCAAATCCAAGCAAAGATAATGAGCAACTCCAAGACAAGACTCCAAGCAGAGAATGAACCTGTTTACTTGGCTGCCCGTGTAGAAAAGAGGGCACCCGAGTTTGCAAAAAGGTGAAACAAACTACGGGTCAGTCGTGGGACTGGTATGAGAATTCATAACTAGTTTAGTAATAATAATATGACAAATCCAAAGACCACGCCGCTAATGCGGAACGGGTTTACTCAATGGATTGTCGTGCATAATTTAAAGTGTCAGAACGTACAACATCGCAATGCTTTTTAGAAAAATGGAATCACCATAAGACTCAAGTCCCATCACACAATGCAACGCACACCAGAGGATAGAGTTTTCCCTTATGGTGATTAAACATGCTAAATACGGCAAATACGAGTTTAATATTATTATTAGTGTATAATAAAAACATTTCAAAATAAATGTATCAATCCTAGGAAACATAGTACCCCATCCTACTATATCTCCATACTAGTAATACAATCAAAACTGTAGGGTCGTATTTGGAATTTGGATTTCCATCTGAGTCAAGGCTAGGGAGGAGATCCTTACCGATTCGAGACACTCTAGCAATGCCCCAGGATTGGTACTCTGTCCAACCCTTGGATAGCTGCAGGGCCGGTCTACACTTACTTTTGTGGATTAGTTATGCCTGAACACACGCTTCCCGGTCCTTTTGGACCCACAATACGGCCAGTGGCGACCGCATAAACCGAGGCCTCGAACAATCCAACAACCACAATGAATAAATGCCAGCGCTGGTAGGTCCCTGGCACCACTCTAGCTAGAAAGAAACGTGTGCACTCCCTGCGTTCCCTTCTCCCGTTTTAGACTCCGCCGGTGTGTGAGGCTCGTGAAGTCACGTCATACACAAAGCTATGCCTAAACAGGCTATGCTTTGATCATCTCACAAGGCCTGCTTTTCAACAAAGCCTTGATCATTGCATCTTGGCATGCCACATCAACACTCCATATCACACTACCAATCCTTTGCCGAAATATATGAACGGGTGTTAAGCAAGAGAATAAATTCTTCGCCACCAAATATCCATACATTCGACAGAAGATTAATAACATGATATATAATGGAGTACGATGTCAGACACACAATCCATTTATAAGCTTATGCTCTGGGTCTGAGCGAAAGCCAAACCCGTACAAATCAACACTACGTCCGGGCAACTCCTACTATTACCTTATCATGGTAGCGAACCATTCTAAGGCAACAGTCATCATCGTCCATTCAATGTGGAGATTTGACGGTCTTCAATCGCCGTCTTCCAATCTTGGATTTTAAACGTCGTTTAATTATTTGGAATGAGATAAACTCGGACTTTCCAAATATTCCTCGTATATATACATATATATATATTTAAAATCCTTCTTACACATTAATAATTATTTTTCTTAACGCTTCATTCCTACTTTAATTATTTAAAATAATTAAATTTTTATATAACGACGCCTTAAGTCCATGGGCGACTATGGCGCTGCATTCAACCAATTTTGATTTTACATTTCTCAAAATCTAACCGTTGGAATTTGACGTATTATATATCCTTGGAAAGATTTTTCCAAGACGGTCCTAACGGTTTCAGTTTCGGGAAAATCCGACGGTCGGATCTTCCGGTATAGTCGTTTAAAAGTTCGATTTCAGAACGCGAACTACCGCGCTCGATTCGTTTAATTTTATATATATATAAATATATATATAAATAATTCGTTTAATTCATCGTTCTTACATACATCTCCCCTTTTCCTTTATTTTTTCTTTTCCACTTCTTAATCTTACGTGAAAATGTAATTTATAATTAGACGGTGAATTATTCCCTTTTATTTTATTTTTATTTTAAAATCTTTATAATTTACATTAAAACGTAAATTATAATTCATCGCTCTATTAATTCCATTTCATCTTTCAATTGTATTATGATTCCATTTACCTATATAAAATACTCATTCTCTTTCTAAATGCATTCTCAATCTCAATTACATCTAAAATGTAATTTTATTTTACGATGACATTTCCATTCTATTCACATTATAAATAATGTACATTTCCTACGATGAAAAATTCTCTTTTAATATACATTAAAAATAATGTATTTTTATCCTACGGTATGTTTTTCTTCTTATTAACATTGAAAATAATGTTACCTTAACATACAATGCATTTTCTATTTTTATTAACATTGAAAATAATGTTAATTTTTCTATCTTTACATTACACATGAAAAATGTATATTTTGATACATCGCAAATTCCTACTTTATATTTACAAAATAAAGAGTAAACCTTGTCATGCGGTGAATTCCTACCTTATTTTACAAATAAAAAGTAAATCTTATCATACAGTGAAAATGCCAACTTACTTTTACAAATAAAAGTGTACATCTTATCATGTGGTGAAAATACTCTAATATTAACATTATAAATAAATGTTAATGCCAATTTCTCTTACAATGTAAATTTCTCTTTTTATACATACATTAATAAAAGTGTGTTAATACATACGGTGCGATCTTCTTTTTAATCAATATCAAAAATAATGTTAAACAATCTTTTCTTCTTATATAACATTAAAATAATGTTAATAAATCATATGGTCCATTCTCTTTTAATATTTACATTAGGATAATGTAAATCAATCTTTCCTTTTCATATACATTTATAAATAATGTACATTTTTCTTACGAGGTAAATTCTCTTTTGTTTAACATTATAAATAATGTTAATCTTACATACGGTTCAATTCCTTTTTATTAACATTAAAAATAATGTTAAATTTACATACGGTTCAATTCCTTTTTATTAACATTAAAAATAATGTTAAATTTACATACGGTTCAATTCCTTTTTATTAACATTAAAAATATGTTAAATTTACATACGGTTCAATTCCATTTTATTAACATTAAAAATAATGTTAAATTTACATACGGTTCAATTCCTTTTTATTAACATTAAAAATAATGTTAAATTTACATACGGTTCAATTCTTTTTTATTAACATTAAAAATATGTTAATTCATCCTATGGGTAAATACTCTTTAATATTAACATTACAAATATGTTAACTTCATACAGTTAATTTTCTTTATATTAACATTTTAAATAATGTTAACTTAACATGCGGTGTATTTCAATTATATTACATTATAAATTAATGTGAAATAGCATACGGTGGATTTCTTTTCTTTTTACATTAAACAAAAATGTCAATTTAACATACGGTGCATTTTCTTAAATTTTAACATTATAAAATAATGTAAATTTACATACAGTGGAATTCTTTTATATTTCATTATTAACACAAGACGGTGAAAATTTGTATCTTTTCAATTCAACAAAAATGACGGTGAAATTCCATCTTTTCTTTTTAACCAAAATGAAATCATTTTCTTTTTAAATAAAAATCAATGTTAATGTCTTTCTTTTCTTTTATTAACAAAAATTAATGTTAATGTCTTTCTTTTCTTTTATTAACAAAAATTAATGTTAATGTCTTTCTTTACGTATCAAAATAAATTCAGCGTTCTTAATCCTAATAACTTACGTTAACAAAAATATACTTAAAGTTATTAATATTAATAAAAGAATACCTTTTATTATTAAAACATACCTAACGTTATTAATCTTAATAAAAGGATTAACTTTTATTATCAAAACCTATTTAACGTACTTAACATTAATAAAAGAAGACTTTTATTATTAAAAACGTTTTAGCGTTCATAACTTTAATAAAAGAAACAACTTTTATTAACTAATATTTTAGCGTTCTAATCTTTAATAAAAGATTAGACTTTTATTACTAAACATTTTCCACGTTCTTGTAAGACTTTTAATGAAATGTTACATTTTGGAAATTAAAAAAAAAAACTCTCCTTCTTTATTAATCCATCATTAATGCTGCATCTATTATCATTATATTTAATCTTTCAAAATGCATGACCCTTTGAATTTCAAACCTTTATATTAATTAATTAATTAATATCGCATTAACCTCTCACATTAGATATATATTGTTGTGGTTGCTGGAAATGTCGGGCGGGTCCGGGCAGTCTTATACCACAACTCAATCTAACCTCGGGTCAAGCATATCCTATTTATTTTAATAAATGTTAAGTGATAATTTTCAAATTTCAAAACTTGAATCATTTATTATATGATAAATGAAATTAATGTTATTAAACCTTTTCGCCAAAGATAGCATGAAATTATCAAGACAGCTTAATTCACATTAAATTACATTTAATGTTATTAAATTCGACATTAATTCTGTAACGGAAAATCATTTGAAAAGTTTCAAATTTCTTTCATCGGAATGAGACACAACCAATGCATCCAAAACATGAATTTCCAAAACAACGCATTTTCAAAATAAGGTATATGCTAATTCCAACAATCACAAAATTACATTTCAATAATTCAATCGACGTTCATCATTCATGCAATTGATATTAAACCAATATACATTAAATTTAACATACAAACAACACATAATGATCATTACAACAAAATTCAAATAACAGTGTATTGTTTGTGCACTTGGGCGATTAGTGTGGAAATAACGGCCCAATCAACATACACAAGTCAGGTAACTTGTGTATTGTAATGACCCGCAAATCCGAGCTATCTGAGTTGACTAAATACACCACACGTCCAACCCAAATAACACAGAAATACGACTCATTATTAGAAAGAAGTGAGAGGATGGGAAATAGAAAGAAAGAAATATTAGAATAGAAGAAAAACGAAGATCACAACTCACAGCGGAACGAATAAAATATATTATATAACATAAGCTTTGAAATACAAATCTGTTGGTGCATATATACATACCATCATCAGAGTACACATAACATTTGATTCAGCGGAAGTAACTCTAAATAACTAACATTGAAGCCTCCAGCTTCAAGCTCCTACAAGTGTATCTGTAAAAGCCTGAAACACTTGACTGCCCGTACAAATTTGGACACCCAAGAGTTTAGGGAAAACAAAACAAAATAAACTCTGGGTCAGTCATGGGACTGGTGTGAGTAAACTCCAACCACTTGTTTAACTTTCAAAACTCTTTTCGAAAGAAAAGGTAATAGTAAGACTAGCCCACACATAAACACGGACGGTTTTTACCTTACTATAACCCAAAACACTTTGATATCAAATCCAATGATATTATAATAATGTCTACATCAAGTAAATAACCAAATAGCAGAACGCTTGCATCTCACGCTCCACATACATAGTATAAAATCAAAAACCGCATGGCGCTTATTGGAGATTGGATTTTCAACATGACAAGGTATGGAACCACCTTCCGACTGTGTATCTCGAGAGAGGAATACACTGGGTTCAACAAGAACATCTTGTAACCCGGCCCACACATGACCGACCACTCATTTCGCTTGAGTGTATCGAATGTATATCACCAACGGTTGGACTCAAACCACCGTTTCCCGAATGGCCAGAATCGATAGATTTAGAAACAAAAGGAATTTCTCTAGATAGGTGATTATACACCCTAATGGGTGCGACCCACATAGCCATGCTGCCTGCCCGATTTTTGTCCTTTCCCGGTTGTTGAGGCCTGAGGCTACGCATACTTACCATTCATTGATAACACAATCACTTTGAATGCCACATTGTCAGATCCGTTAATCACTGGTTGAGTTTGCACAAATATTCTGGATATTATGCTAAGGGATAAATCCGTTGCAACCATATACATTCATACAGACCAACCCATCTGATCATTGGAAATACTCTGTCAGACATTCGTCCATTTACGTTCGTTCTGGGATTGAACGAAACCGAAGGTACTATTTCTATAAATAGAAAAGCCCTTGCACTTCACTCCGTCTTCAATATATTCAGCATACTTGGTTCGCAACGCTTATGCCGATATGGAGTGGTTCTTCGGATAATAATCCAACCGGTCTCTCCATATTGACAACGATGGTCAAAAACTTCGATAGTCTGTGATTTAACTATCGAATAAAAACAAGTGTTCAATCAACATATCAAACAAATCACTGGGCTCTTTAATTAATATTCATTAATTAAATCACTTCTCTATTTTCTCTATCAATATTTGTTAACCAAATATTTTCAATAATCATCTTGGCCTCTTATGCCATCTGGAAAACGTTTCCAAATATCAACTTCTTTTATTTTCTATATATTAGAAAATATCTTTATTTGCAATTGAAAACAACTTCAATTACTTATCTCTATCCCTTTACAATATTCGATTTTTATATTCACTTTCCTATCGAATTCAATACGTCGATACAATGATTTCAAATTATCAAAATATCTTAAAAATATTCTAACTCCTTAAATTTCCGGAAAATTTCGCCATAACCTCCCCTGTATCGGGAGCATCGGGAAATTTCAAATAGCTTCCCGGTATCTTCCTCAATCAAAAAGAAAAAGGAAAAGCCAAGCGGCTTGCCGATACGGCGCATAAAACCCATATATGAATTTAAACATGTACCTTTTTGTCGGGCACACAAATAAAAATCTTCATATACTTCATACCCAACCTGCTTACACATGTTCACCTGTTTTCAATTCAATTCAATACCATCTAATCGTTTGAATTCAGTTTCGCCCATTAATTCTTTAATTAGTCATTTTGCCTATTTTACTTCTTTGTTGAACATAACATGTTCAAATAAAATGCTTAACTTGCTCACAACCAAATTGAATCCCAATTTCAATACTAGTTTCCTTTTGATTTCGAATATAAATTCTCAAATCGAATTCACTTATTTAAAGCTCAATATTCATTCGAAATCTCATTAACTAATTTCTATTCGCATTAGTTAACTCTATTCAATAAATCAAAAATCTGATTTCTGTTTCAGAAATCAACTCATTACTCCACTGGAGTTCACATATATTTTATAACTCAAGTCTGGATTTTTCTAAACAGAAATTTCGATTTTTATTTGCTTAAAATCCTTTAATTTAATTAAATAAACCGTTATGGTTTTATAATGGTTATGGCGTTGTTTTTCTGGAAATTTGATTTTGACATAACTCAAAATCTATACGACGAAATTCAGATTTTTCTCTTTCATTAGAAAACTATTATCAAACCGGTCCTGACGTTTCTTGTTTCAAAGAATTCCGACTTCAAGTGCGTTCTGTATACTCAATTGAAGTTCGAATCGCTATTTTACGAACTGCAGCGCTGCGGCGAGTTCGTTTTAATTATATTTATATATATAAACTTTTTAAACTTCTTAAAAATGAATTCAACTCCGTTTAGCTCTATTTGAATTCTTGATTCAAATTCCAATCTCACTTTTGAATTCTACATTTCAAATTCAAATTCCTTTTCTATTTGATATTCAAATTCGCTACTTAAATTTCTATTTGAATTCCCTATATTCAAATTCTAGACTTGAATTCATTTGAATTCTCTTATTCAAACTCTATTTTTAAATTCCATTTTAACTTCTACATTCCAATTTCTATATTTGAATTCTATTGGAATTCAAATATTCAAACTCCTTTTTAAATTCTATATTCAGAATTTCATAATTTAAAACCCATTTGAATTTCATATTCAAATCCCATAGATCAAATCCTATTTAAATTCAAATTGAATCTCTTACATTCAAATTTCATTTCCCATTTGAATTCTAATATTCAAATTCATTTTCAATACCATTTGAATTTCTAATATTCAAATTCATTTTCAACACCATTTGAATTTCTAATATTCAAATTCATTTGAATTCCCTTGAATTCAAATTTCATTTCAAAATCCTTTTGGATTTCCTATTTTGAAATCCTATTTGAAATTCCATTTCCCATTCTACCTTGAAATCCTATTTTTCAAAGTTTATTTCAAATTCTATTTTGAAATCTCATATTCAAATTTCTACTTGAATTTCTGTATTCAATTCCATGTTCAAATTCAACACTTGAATTTCTATTTCAAATCTCAATTCAAATTTCATATTTGAATTCCAATTCAAATCTCTATTCAAATTTCACATTTGAATTCTTCTTTGAAATACCATATTTCAAATTCTATTCAATGCTTCTTTGAATTTCTATATTTCAAATTCTATTTTGAAATTCTATCTTCAAATCTTTATTTGAATTTCTTTATTCGAATTCCTTTGAATTCAAATCTTATTTTAATTCCTTGAATTCAAATTCTATTCTAATTTCGTCTATTCAAATTCTATTTGAACTTCTATTTGAATTTCTAAAATTCAATCTCCTTTTTCTTTTCAAATATTTAAACTCTCTTTTAAAATTCAAATGTTATACTCAAATTTCATTTGAGTTATATATTTAAAAATTCCATTTCACATCCTATTTTGAAATTTCATTTCAAATTCCAACTTCACGCTTATATTTCTATTTCTGAATTATCAAATGATAATTCTTTTTACTTCATTTATAACTTCGTTATAAAGAACTATTTATAAACTTCGTTTATAAAGAAACTACTCGTTTTATTTTTTCAAAACAAGTTTATATTTTTATTCCATTTAAAATTCAAATTCTATTTAAAAATAGAATTTCCCCTTTTTAAATCTCCAATATCCTTTCACGATATTTTTTTTTTAAATCAATATTCAAGCCCAGTGATATTTAAAATAATCAAATCACCCAATTTTCAATTATTTGATTTTAACACATCATATATGAATATATATGAAATCAAACAAACAACAAACAGATATATATTTTTGAGGAATCCTGTTGGATTCCTCCAACCTGTTTTCCTGCATCCACAGATGTTAGCACATAAATAATACCCATTCTGCTTCGTGGCAGAATATCGCGGTATAGAAGGTCATCCACTAATCATAGCGTGGGGCGTATAGGGTAATCATCCGCTATGAAACTGCGGGCATCCGCTAATGAGACTGCGGGAATCCAACCAATCAATCAACCCAATATATATATATATAGCCTAAATAACTAATATATATATAACAACTAGATAACATTCACACAAGCAACAAACAATTATTTTTAATGAAATAAAAATAATTCTAAAGGTGAGTGAGATTTACTCACCGTGATTTTCCTTTAATCCGATCTATTCTGATTTCCATTTCAAATTCCATTTCGCTGCCTACACCGATATGATTCAACGCAACCGGTTTTCCCCTCGAATCTGATATCACGTATATGTTAAATGAAATATTCCTTAGTTAGTAAAATTTTATGCATTTGGATTAAACTAATTTAATCCTAACTGACATACAAATTTAATTCTAACTAGTATGCCAATTTAATTCTAATCCATATATTAATTTAATTAAATTCTAACTTTTTTCTAACTAAAATTCTAACCTCATTATTCACTTCATAAACATTTAACTATATATATGTATATTTTTCGTTTACTTAAAATAAATAAATAACAAGTTTTAATTTACCTTAATTGCCTTGAAAACTCGATCAACTATGAAACCGAATCAATGACCATCGACCCGTTTCCACCGTAAACAGCACCAAAACCCCACTTCCTTCATTTTGACACTTTATCAAACATCTTGCAGACATTCTCCAAATCACCCCAAAAAGAAGAGATCGAACTCACTGCCGAACCCTCCCACAACCTGAAATCGGAAATTGATCATCCCCATCGCACCAAACAACAACCGTCACGACCCTCAAATCAAGCATCGCCAGTCCCATTAAGCATCGCACCCTACAGCTGACGAATTCCCCGAAGTCCCGATAACCTCCCCAACCCAAATCCCCTAACTTCTACTTGAAATCGCAACCTACCCAAATCGCGAGTGCTTTGACTCCGGTCCTTTCCATCCATCGCGACGAACCCTCGGCAGTACTCGAGATTATCGAGCTCCAGGAAGTAACCTCCATCGCGATTTCTGCTAGTCCTTGGTCAAGCTTCTCGCGTCATCCTCCCAGCTCGCGATGAATTCAAATGCGATTGGGATATGAGGGCAGCGGCCATTTTTGATTTCGTTTGTTTTTCTGTTGAACGAAAGAATGGAGTCGCGGTGGGTTATATAAGCAAAAGAAGGGAACAACGAGTACGAGCCATTAAAATTGTTGTTTGCTTTGCTATGAAGAACGGAAACAAATTTTCCTGCTCGATGCAAAAATAGGTCTGCGTTATTAATTGAGATAGGTTGGCTGATAAAAATCCTAGGACGACCCTCTTTAATTTGATTTGATTTAATTCCAATTAAATAACTAAAATATCTCGCGGTCTCTCACTCGAAATTCCCGAACTGCCATTTAATTGTAACGATCAACTTCCCCTACGTCATTTGCAACTCTGAACTCGACGGAACAAGTTCTGAATTTTAATTCGATTGTATGGAGGAAATAACAATTTAAATTGACAGTTTAAATTGAACTTGATTAAAAATATAATTCGATTTCAAACAATTAAATTTATTGAAAATAAATTATTATTGTCGTTCTAATTCAAATAGAATTTATATCAGTCGACTGAACTGTTTTGATTCAGTGTTACACTGGTAATTCAATTATTACTATTATGATAATTAAATATATTCGATATTAAATCATATATCGATAATTAAATTGACAAATCCAATATAAAATTTATTTATATTATGAATTCAATATTTAAACCATACTAAATATTTAAAAATAAATTAGCCAAAAATCCGGGTCGTTACATTCTTTCCCCCTTAAAATAATTTCGTCCTCGAAATTGCTAAAGTAGGAAAATGGTACAAACCTATTACTTTTCAAACTCCTTTATGTTGAAACTCACCTCCTTATATTTCAACATATTTAATTTCACCAAAACTTTTGGTCTTCACACATTTGATTCGAATGATCTACGATCAATCCATTTATATCCAATCTATATTCCAATAAACCTATTCAAATTGATTCCAATCAATTTACTCACTTCGACCCATTTAACTTGCTTTAAATTAAATTTTAATTCCAGAATTCAAATCCCAGGGTTTTCATTTCAAATCCTTTTGAAATCACATATATTTATAACTAATTCAAATTCAAAACATTTGAATATTCAAACCAATTTGTTTTATTTCAAACAAATTTCCATCAAAAACATTTCTAAGGTAGCAATTCATCACTTAGAAACTCGAAAATGAACCCTGATGAGGCTGCAGTTATCATCAGAATTATTTCCCAGCGACTGAAGTGAGTTCAGTGCTTTATCATTTTTAAAAATCAATTCAAAATGATTTTCATTCAAAACCTTTTCAAAGTAAAACTATATTATTTTAATTACTTTGAAAAATATTATTCAACTTCCCAGGATTTTGAATTCTTAATTCTGGTTTGAATTTAATTCTAATTCATCTCATTTGTATATTTAATTTCTATACAAATTCTATTTGGTTATAAATAACCATTCCAATTTTATAATCTTATCTGATTATAATGATATCAATCAACACATTCATATAATAATAATTCTAGAAAATTATTCTTTCTATATCAAAATAGAAATTTGGGTAAAATTATTTCATTCACCCACTTTAAAACAATATCATGTCGTATTTTCTGTCCAAGTGTTTACAAACTCCTATCGACGTCGTGGCGTCCCACGATTCGACCAGAATTCATAAACCACTCAACAGACTAGCCAACACAATATAAAACAATTGTTTTAATCAATTAACAAATACGCTCTCTCGTATTTATACACTCAACTCATTCTAGGGTACGGCTGACCCTATCTCTAATGAGCACATGCCACATAAGCCTAGGTATTCGCTCAACCTGGCTCCGATACCACTGTAATGACCCGCAAATCCGAGCTATCTGAGTTGACTAAATACACCACACGTCCAACCCAAATAACACAGAAATACGACTCATTATTAGAAAGAAGTGAGAGGATGGGAAATAGAAAGAAAGAAATATTAGAATAGAAGAAAAACGAAGATCACAACTCACAGCGGAACGAATAAAATATATTATATAACATAAGCTTTGAAATACAAATCTGTTGGTGCATATATACATACCATCATCAGAGTACACATAACATTTGATTCAGCGGAAGTAACTCTAAATAACTAACATTGAAGCCTCCAGCTTCAAGCTCCTCCAAGTGTATCTGTAAAAGCCTGAAACACTTGACTGCCCGTACAAATTTGGACACCCAAGAGTTTAGGGAAAACAAAACAAAATAAACTCTGGGTCAGTCATGGGACTGGTGTGAGTAAACTCCAACCACTTGTTTAACTTTCAAAACTCTTTTCGAAAGAAAAGGTAATAGTAAGACTAGCCCACACATAAACACGGACGGTTTTTACCTTACTATAACCCAAAACACTTTGATATCAAATCCAATGATATTATAATAATGTCTACATCAAGTAAATAACCAAATAGCAGAACGCTTGCATCTCACGCTCCACATACATAGTATAAAATCAAAAACCGCATGGCGCTTATTGGAGATTGGATTTCCAACATGACAAGGTATGGAACCACCTTCCGACTGTGTATCTCGAGAGAGGAATACACTGGGTTCAACAAGAACATCTTGTAACCCGGCCCACACATGACCGACCACTCATTTCGCTTGAGTGTATCGAATGTATATCACCAACGGTTGGACTCAAACCACCGTTTCCCGAATGGGAAGAATCGATAGATTTAGAAACAAAAGGAATTTCTCTAGATAGGTGATTATACACCCTAATGGGTGCGATCCACATAGCCATGCTGCCTGCCCGATTTTTGTCCTTTCCCGGTTGTTGAGGCCTGAGGCTACGCATACTTACCATTCATTGATAACACAATCACTTTGAATGCCACATTGTCAGATCCGTTAATCACTGGTTGAGTTTGCACAAATATTCTGGATATTATGCTAAGGGATAAATCCGTTGCAACCATATACATTCATACAGACCAACCCATCTGATCATTGGAAATACTCTGTCAGACATTCGTCCATTTACGTTCGTTCTGGGATTGAACGAAACCGAAGGTACTATTTCTATAAATAGAAAAGCCCTTGCACTTCACTCCGTCTTCAATATATTCAGCATACTTGGTTCGCAACGCTTATGCCGATATGGAGTGGTTCTTCGGATAATAATCCAACCGGTCTCTCCATATTGACAACGATGGTCAAAAACTTCGATAGTCTGTGATTTAACTATCGAATAAAAACAAGTGTTCAATCAACATATCAAACAAATCACTGGGCTCTTTAATTAATATTCATTAATTAAATCACTTCTCTATTTTCTCTATCAATATTTGTTAACCAAATATTTTCAATAATCATCTTGGCCTCTTATGCCATCTGGAAAACGTTTCCAAATATCAACTTCTTTTATTTTCTATATATTAGAAAATATCTTTATTTGCAATTGAAAACAACTTCAATTACTTATCTCTATCCCTTTACAATATTCGATTTTTATATTCACTTTCCTATCGAATTCAATACGTCGATACAATGATTTCAAATTATCAAAATATCTTAAAAATATTCTAACTCCTTAAATTTCCGGAAAATTTCGCCATAACCTCCCCTGTATCGGGAGCATCGGGAAATTTCAAATAGCTTCCCGGTATCTTCCTCAATCAAAAAGAAAAAGGAAAAGCCAAGCGGCTTGCCGATACGGCGCATAAAACCCATATATGAATTTAAACATGTACCTTTTTGTCGGGCACACAAATAAAAATCTTCATATACTTCATACCCAACCTGCTTACACATGTTCACCTGTTTTCAATTCAATTCAATACCATCTAATCGTTTGAATTCAGTTTCGCCCATTAATTCTTTAATTAGTCATTTTGCCTATTTTACTTCTTTGTTGAACATAACATGTTCAAATAAAATGCTTAACTTGCTCACAACCAAATTGAATCCCAATTTCAATACTTGTTTCCTTTTGATTTCGAATATAAATTCTCAAATCGAATTCACTTATTTAAAGCTCAATATTCATTCGAAATCTCATTAACTAATTTCTATTCGCATTAGTTAACTCTATTCAATAAATCAAAAATCTGATTTCTGTTTCAGAAATCAACTCATTACTCCACTGGAGTTCACATATATTTTATAACTCAAGTCTGGATTTTTCTAAATAGAAATTTCGATTTTTATTTGCTTAAAATCCTTTAATTTAATTAAATAAACCGTTATGGTTTTATAATGGTTATGGCGCTGTTTTTCTGGAAATTTGATTTTGACATAACTCAAAATCTATACGACGAAATTCAGATTTTTCTCTTTCATTAGAAAACTATTATCAAACCGGTCCTGACGTTTCTTGTTTCAAAGAATTCCGACTTCAAGTGCGTTCTGTATACTCAATTGAAGTTCGAATCGCTATTTTACGAACTGCAGCGCTGCGGCGAGTTCGTTTTAATTATATTTATATATATAAACTTCTTAAAAATGAATTCAACTCCGTTTAGCTCTATTTGAATTCTTGATTCAAATTCCAATCTCACTTTTGAATTCTACATTTCAAATTCAAATTCCTTTTCTATTTGATATTCAAATTCGCTACTTAAATTTCTATTTGAATTCCCTATATTCAAATTCTAGACTTGAATTCATTTGAATTCTCTTATTCAAACTCTATTTTTAAATTCCATTTTAACTTCTACATTCCAATTTCTATATTTGAATTCTATTGGAATTCAAATATTCAAACTCCTTTTTAAATTCTATATTCAGAATTTCATAATTTAAAACCCATTTGAATTTCATATTCAAATCCCATAGATCAAATCCTATTTAAATTCAAATTGAATCTCTTACATTCAAATTTCATTTCCCATTTGAATTCTAATATTCAAATTCATTTTCAATACCATTTGAATTTCTAATATTCAAATTCATTTTCAACACCATTTGAATTTCTAATATTCAAATTCATTTGAATTCCCTTGAATTCAAATTTCATTTCAAAATCCTTTTGGATTTCCTATTTTGAAATCCTATTTGAAATTCCATTTCCCATTCTACCTTGAAATCCTATTTTTCAAAGTTTATTTCAAATTCTATTTTGAAATCTCATATTCAAATTTCTACTTGAATTTCTGTATTCAATTCCATGTTCAAATTCAACACTTGAATTTCTATTTCAAATCTCAATTCAAATTTCATATTTGAATTCCAATTCAAATCTCTATTCAAATTTCACATTTGAATTCTTCTTTGAAATACCATATTTCAAATTCTATTCAATGCTTCTTTGAATTTCTATATTTCAAATTCTGTTTTGAAATTCTATCTTCAAATCTTTATTTGAATTTCTTTATTCGAATTCCTTTGAATTCAAATCTTATTTTAATTCCTTGAATTCAAATTCTATTCTAATTTCGTCTATTCAACTTCTTTTTGAATTTCTAAAATTCAATCTCCTTTTTCTTTTCAAATATTTAAACTCTCTTTTAAAATTCAAATGTTATACTCAAATTTCATTTGAGTTATATATTTAAAAATTCCATTTCACATCCTATTTTGAAATTTCATTTCAAATTCCAACTTCACGCTTATATTTCTATTTCTGAATTATCAAATGATAATTCTTTTTACTTCATTTATAACTTCGTTATAAAGAACTATTTATAAACTTCGTTTATAAAGAAACTACTCGTTTTATTTTTTCAAAACAAGTTTATATTTTTATTCCATTTAAAATTCAAATTCTATTTAAAAATAGAATTTCCCCTTTTTAAATCTCCAATATCCTTTCACGATATTTTTTTTTTTAAATCAATATTCAAGCCCAGTGATATTTAAAATAATCAAATCACCCAATTTTCAATTATTTGATTTTAACACATCATATATGAATATATATGAAATCAAACAAACAACAAACAGATATATATTTTTGAGGAATCCTGTTGGATTCCTCCAACCTGTTTTCCTGCATCCACAGATGTTAGCACATAAATAATACCCATTCTGCTTCGTGGCAGAATATCGCGGTATAGAAGGTCATCCACTAATCATAGCGTGGGGCGTATAGGGTAATCATCCGCTATGAAACTGCGGGCATCCGCTAATGAGACTGCGGGAATCCAACCAATCAATCAACCCAATATATATATATATATATAGCCTAAATAATTAATATATATATATAACAACTAGATAACATTCACACAAGCAACAAACAATTATTTTTAATGAAATAAAAATAATTCTAAAGGTGAGTGAGATTTACTCACCGTGATTTTCCTTTAATCCGATCTATTCTGATTTCCATTTCAAATTCCATTTCGCTGCCTACACCGATATGATTCAACGCAACCGGTTTTCCCCTCGAATCTGATATCACGTATATGTTAAATGAAATATTCCTTAGTTAGTAAAATTTTATGCATTTGGATTAAACTAATTTAATCCTAACTGACATACAAATTTAATTCTAACTAGTATGCCAATTTAATTCTAATCCATATATTAATTTAATTAAATTCTAACTTTTTTCTAACTAAAATTCTAACCTCATTATTCACTTCATAAACATTTAACTATATATATGTATATTTTTCGTTTACTTAAAATAAATAAATAACAAGTTTTAATTTACCTTAATTGCCTTGAAAACTCGATCAACTATGAAACCGAATCAATGACCATCGACCCGTTTCCACCGTAAACAGCACCAAAACCCCACTTCCTTCATTTTGACACTTTATCAAACATCTTGCAGACATTCTCCAAATCACCCCAAAAAGAAGAGATCGAACTCACTGCCGAACCCTCCCACAACCTGAAATCGGAAATTGATCATCCCCATCGCACCAAACAACAACCGTCACGACCCTCAAATCAAGCATCGCCAGTCCCATTAAGCATCGCACCCTACAGCTGACGAATTCCCCGAAGTCCCGATAACCTCCCCAACCCAAATCCCCTAACTTCTACTTGAAATCGCAACCTACCCAAATCGCGAGTGCTTTGACTCCGGTCCTTTCCATCCATCGCGACGAACCCTCGGCAGTACTCGAGATTATCGAGCTCCAGGAAGTAACCTCCATCGCGATTTCTGCTAGTCCTTGGTCAAGCTTCTCGCGTCATCCTCCCAGCTCGCGATGAATTCAAATGCGATTGGGATATGAGGGCAGCGGCCATTTTTGATTTCGTTTGTTTTTCTGTTGAACGAAAGAATGGAGTCGCGGTGGGTTATATAAGCAAAAGAAGGGAACAACGAGTACGAGCCATTAAAATTGTTGTTTGCTTTGCTATGAAGAACGGAAACAAATTTTCCTGCTCGATGCAAAAATAGGTCTGCGTTATTAATTGAGATAGGTTGGCTGATAAAAATCCTAGGACGACCCTCTTTAATTTGATTTGATTTAATTCCAATTAAATAACTAAAATATCTCGCGGTCTCTCACTCGAAATTCCCGAACTGCCATTTAATTGTAACGATCAACTTCCCCTACGTCATTTGCAACTCTGAACTCGACGGAACAAGTTCTGAATTTTAATTCGATTGTATGGAGGAAATAACAATTTAAATTGACAGTTTAAATTGAACTTGATTAAAAATATAATTCGATTTCAAACAATTAAATTTATTGAAAATAAATTATTATTGTCGTTCTAATTCAAATAGAATTTATATCAGTCGACTGAACTGTTTTGATTCAGTGTTACACTGGTAATTCAATTATTACTATTATGATAATTAAATATATTCGATATTAAATCATATATCGATAATTAAATTGACAAATCCAATATAAAATTTATTTATATTATGAATTCAATATTTAAACCATACTAAATATTTAAAAATAAATTAGCCAAAAATCCGGGTCGTTACATGTATGGCTGTGTTACATAATTTATTAATAATTAATGTTAATAAATTTACATGCCTATTACACAATTTCAAATCCAAACATCGCAATAACCCAAACATTAACTCACAACCAATTATGAATAACACGGAATTAATTCACAACAAATCATCACAGGCGTTAAAATATAATTATTTAATAAAATAAATAATTACTGAACATTAAAGATGAGTGAGAAAAGAGTTCTCACATTTGCCGGCTTTAAATGACGGCTCGGGCCCAATTTTAGCCCAAAATTCAACATGCTCCAAATTTGACGAAATTAGTGTCTACGCGTAGCTCTCGACTCGCTGATCGCAGCAAATCCTGTTTCGTGCGATTTCGAGTTCGTATCAAAAAGATATGAATTTTCGAAGTTTGTAATAATTAAATAATTAATTTAAATTATGAAAATTACCCAAATTTCCAACTTGCTCCAAATTGGACAAAATTACTGCTCGCTCGAAGTTCTTGACATAACGATCTCAAGGATTCAGTTTCATGCAATTTCGATAACGTGACAAAAAGTTATGCACTTGCGAATTTAACAAATCGATTAAAATAATATTTAAATTTGTAAAAATTACCCAAAATTTCAATTTTCTCCAAATTGGACAAATTTGGTGTCCACGCGAATCTCTCATCGCCATGATCACAGCAGACCTGAAATCGTCAAATTTCGATCTCGTATGTAAAAGATATTGCATTACGAACATAGAACATAAATGTTTCGCGTTTAAGCCCCTAACCTTTTTTTTTCAAACAGCACCCTGAACCTAAAATGCTCGCCACGGCCAAACCGTACGTCGGAATTGCACGAAACCAGCGCCATTCTCTCCGGCTTCTCCCCCTCTTTCCACGACTGGTGGTTCCCCCCTCCAATTCGCCACGTGGGGCCCACGATCTGCAGATGAACGGAAAAGTACAGTTTTCGTTCATCTTGGTGCTGCGGCCGCCTCGATGCTCTAACTGCCCCCAAATTTTTACAGTAGCTTGGCCTCGACCTCCCGAATAACTTCTCTGTTTGTCACTTCGCCTGAAAATGCACGGATTGGCGTGAAATTGCTCATCTTTGCGACTGTCCTGTTTTCAGCACCCCTCCAATAAAATTGACATTCCGGCCAACTCCAACCACCTGAGACCATGCCACCACCGCCAAAAGAACCGTATGGTTCCCCTCTACCTCTGCCTGAAGTCGCTCGACCTAACTCTCTTCGTGGGGCCCGCAATAGCCAAAAAACGAAAATATGGCTGCTGCCTTTAGATTGAGATTCCGGCGAATCCGTGCGGCAATAGGTCGTGAATTTTTCGTGGTAGATAGAGGATAAGAAGATGAACAAAACCCAGAAAGGGTTTGGTCTGATTTGGTTTGGATTGAGAGTTATAAATTGTTTTGTTTTCAGGGGCTTATTTGCAAAGAATTATTTAGAGTGGAGGACATGAAAATGAAGAAGGAGAAGCTGGCTGGTAGGTTTAGGGTTATGATTCAGCTAATGGCTGAGGAAAAGATATTTTATATGGGGTTAAGAATGTTATTAGGCAAATTACCCTTTTATGTATTTATTTATACAATTTGCACCCATTTTCATATTCTAAAAATTCGTGTTAACACCTACGAATTCCAATTTTTATGAAAATTGAAACATAAATATTTCTTGACATTACGGATTCAAAGAAACTGGTTTCGTTAAATTCCGAGTCCGTATGAATAAATTATGAATTTTTAAAGTCTGAAAATTGACCGTTTTTCACTGTAAAATTAATAGCGACCACATACTGACTCAAAAAATTACGAATTTTGGAATCTAGTAATAATTTAATATTCTGGATCCAACAAAAGTGGTCTCGTCAAAAACGGAGGTCGTTTGCAAAATTTCCATTTTTAAGGCGTATATATTTAATATTAAAAATACATTTTTAAACAAATAATTTTCGAAACTCGAAATATATAAGTGTTTAATGTTTTTCAATGCAGAAACATCATTTCGAACTCAATGGAAGTGGTTTCGAGTCGAAATTCCTACATATGTGAAAAGTAGCATTTTTGACCCTTATAAATTTCATAGCGACCCTCTAAAAATTGAATTGGCCATAACTTTTGATTTCCGCTATGAAATTTCGATTTTTCGGATTCGTTGGAAAGATATTTTTAAATAGATTCTAATATTTTTGGTTTCACTAAAATCTGTTAAATTTTGCGTCCTATACGGTCAGTCAAAGTTCAAGTTTGACTTTTCAAACTACTGCGCTATTTCTAACTCTTTTTATAATTAAAATTAATTTATTCATTCTAACTTCGATTTGAACCAATATTTGTGATCATTATTATTTAAAATAAATTATTCTAAATATCAAAACTCATTTAAAATTACTTAAAATAAAATTTTAAATTTACCCCAAAATTCAGGGTTATTACAAAGTTGTTCCTTTATTTGCATTCTCTGATGCAAATATACATTGAAATGAAAAGTTATACTTTTATTTACATTCTTTGATACAGATAAAATGTTGAAATTGGAAGTTAAATTTTTATTTGCATTTCTTGATGAAAATGAGACATAGTTTTTAAAAGGTTATATTTTATTTGTAAATTTGATACAAATTAATAACATGATTTGTAAAGTTACATTTTTTTTTTTTTTGTTTGCAATTTTAGATGCAAACAAAACATTAGAATAAAAAGTTACATTTTTATTTACATTTTACTTGTACTAAAATGATAGAATTAAAGGTTACATCTTTATTTGCCAAATTAGATGTAAGTAATGGAATAAATTAAAAAGTTACATTTTTATTTGCATTTAAGATGTAAATAAAACATAGTATAAAAAGTTACATTTTATTTACATATTAGATGTAAATAAAAACATGGAATTAAAAGTACATTTTTTTACATTGTAAATGTAAATGAAACTATAAAATGAAAAGTTACATGTTTATTTACATTATAAATGTAAATAAAAGGTTAAATTAAAAAGTTACATTTTTATTTACAATTTAGATGTGAATAAAAGAGTAGATTAAAAAGTTATAATTTTTATTTACATTCTAGATGTAAATAAAAGAATAGATTAAAAAATTACATTTTTATTTACATTTTAGTTAAAATAAAAGAATAGAATTGAAAGTTACTTTTTTTGTCAATTTAAAGACAATAAAAAGAGTGGAATTAAATGTCACATTTTATGGTCATTTTATATGAAACAAAAAGAACAAGTTTTAAATGTTTCATTTTATTGTCATTTTAGAGACAATAAAAGAATAGATTCTAGTGTTATATTTTTATTGTCCTTTTATATGCATTAAAAAGAATTAGATATTAAATGGAATAGATGAACAATAAAATAAACGTCTTTGTTTCGTATGTAGGAATCATTAAAATTTCTCATTGTTGAAATGTTACACTTCCATTTACAAGTTGTCTGACTTGTTTATGTGATTGGGACGATAATTTTTCACACATCGCCCAAGTGTACAAATTATCTATTATTGGTTGTTGGTTGAAACCCCACACGGGTGTTGGGACGACATTTGATATACACTAGACCCAATATTTAATTAATTGTCAATCGATGGATTGACTGTCTGTGTTGAGCATTACTTATTTATTTATTTTAATACTCACACAGTTATAAATCTCACTTTGGATGTGAATGTATTGTTTGATGACTGTTTATCATTATCGTTGGATATATGCAATGTATGAAATCTATATAACTGAATTTATATGGTAATTGATTGAGTCACATTCTGATTCAGAATATTTTTAATAAAATAATATTTGTAAAAATGAAGAACATCTTTATATAAAGAATATTATGAAGTAAAGAAGTTTGTAAATAAAGAATATTTTAAAATATCTGAAAATTTTAAAATAATATTCAGTGTAAAATAAAACTATGATTTTTATGTCCCTTTTAGACGAATATAAAATGTGAAGCCGGATTAAGTAGCAAACGTTATTTCAACCCGAACGGGTATATCGATTGAATTATTTCATTTTAAAATGAATATAAAAAGAAGCGATTATAAATCTAATATTTTGAAAATATAAGTATTTTAATATAGAATATTCAATTTAAAACTGAAATGAAGATAAAATCATTTTAAAATTGAATTTTTATTAATATTTTATAAAATACGTTTTAATAGAAATCGACGAAATATATAGAATATATATAATGGCCTGAATAAAACGCATCGCACAGCGACCGTTCGTGAATTTCGGCCATTAACTTCAAATTGATGTAATGGAAGATCTGACTGTTGGATTCTCCTAAAACCGGAACCGTTGGGTTCATATCGAAAAGAGGTTTTCAATGAATATAAGAGTTTTGAAATCTAACAGTTAGATTTGGAGTTATGTCCAAATCAATTTTTGAAAAGGTCGTTATGGATGCAGTTCAATGACCTCTTATGGAAATCGACTGTAAAGGCCTTAATAAGGTTATTTAAAATATATAAAAATTATGTAAAATCATAATAAATGATTTAAAAAGATTTTAAGATGAAAAACTCCAATTTTGTAAAGGTAAAATATATTTTTACTAGTTATTAACTAGAAAGATAATCCAATGTTTTAAAATAAATAAATTGGATTTTGGGTTATCGTGAATAGTGCCTTAAATAACACTATTCTTAAAACCCCGTGTAAAAATAATAAATCTTTTAATTAAGATTAATAAAGTTTTCAAATTATATTTATTAATTGGAATAAAGTGAAATGTGAATTGGGTTTATCGTGATCTATGTTTTAAGACGACGTTTGTTCTTTAACCCAATTAGCAGTGAAAATATAACTCTGAATTTTTAAATCTTTTATTAAGATTTAATTGGTAATTTTGCAAAATAAAGTTTTCCAATTTATTACATTAAATTGGAATTGAATGGAATTTGGTTCAGTGATAATCGAGATGAGCTTCTGTAAAAGAAGGCTGTTACTATATATGGAATTTAAAAGGCCTTACCGTTATTCCATTTATAATATTGGTCTAATACAAAAATTTATATCGATTATATATTGATTCGATTTTTGTGAAAATTCCATATTTAATGGAAGATTATTTTGGGTTTATCATGAACTGTGTTTTAAATGACATCGGTTCTTTAACCTAGTTAAAGATAAGACTAATTTCTTAAATTTGAATAATCTTTAAGTAATGATTTAGAGATGTAAAAAGTAACTTTAAAGGATTTATCTTTGATAAAATTAATAGGGATTATGCCCTAATATTGTGAATATTTTATTGAAAGAACATTCTAAATTGGAATGAGGCGTGAGATGTGTTTTTATAGCACTTGATTTTAAATTACGCGAGTTATTCGGAAAGACCGGGTTTAACCCATTCTGAATAATGAATACGACGAGTAACAGTCGAAGAAATTGAAGACGGTGCAAGACCGACGATCTTCACGTCGAATGGACGAGTTGCTACTGACACCTATGATTGGAGTAGCTACCTTGAAGGGGCTACAGTAGTAGCCATCCGGACGTACATGTTGATTATTCGGATATGCGAGGAATAAGGTTCCTCCGGTTTCGTTCAAACCCAGAACGGACTTGTAAATGGATGGTATGATTGATGTTGTATTCCTTTACATTGTATCTGTTGATTTCTGCTAATATATATCTGTTTGGTAGCGGAGAATTCATTATCTTGCTTAATATCCTTCTCTGAGACGTATGAGCTCATAGGTTATATATTGGCAGAAATTAATGGTAGGGATTGACAACGTGGCATGCTAAGATGCATGGATCAAGGCTTTTGTTGAAAAGCAAAGCCTTGTGGATGATGACCAAAGCATAGCTTTAATTGGCATAGCTTTGTGTAGTACGTTACCTCGTGAGCCTCACACCCCGGTAGAGTCAAAAACGGGATAAGGGAACGCAGGGAGTGCACACGTTTCTTTCTAGCTAGAAGCGGTGTTTGGATTTTTACACGGCCCGACGTTTTTACTTACGTGGTTGATGGAATGAGGCGCCTCAGATTATTTTTATTGGTCGCCAATAGCCAATTTATTGGTCCGATAGGATCGGGAAGCGTGTGTTCAGGAATTTTCATTCCACTAAAGTATTTGTGGACCGGCCTTGCAGGATCCAAGGTTTCGCCAGCGTCCGAATCCTAAGACATTGCTAGAGTGTCTCGAATATGTAAGGAGATCATTCCTATCCTTAACTCATGATGGAAATCCAACTTCCAATACGACATCATGCGGTTTTGATTGTATAACTAGTATGGCGACATAGAACGATGGGGTACTATGCCGTCTATGATTGATACATTATGATTGAAAATGTTTTTAAAACATATTTACACTAATAATAATATCAAATCCATTTTATTGTATCAAGCATCTCTTCACCATTATAAGGTAAAACTCTATCCTCCGATTTGGGTTGCATTGTGTGATGGGACTTGAGTCTTATAATGGTTTCATTTTTCTAAAAAGCATTGCATTGTTTAACGATTTACTTTATTTATGCACTGCAATCCAATGGAATAAACTCGTTCCGCGTTAGCGGCGTGGTCCTGTGATTAGGCTTATCATTAGATAAGTTAAGTAAGATTTCTCATACCAGTCCCATGAATGACCTGTAGTTTGTTTCACTTGCAAACTCGGGTGCCCTCTTTTCCACACGGGCAGTCGAGTTGCTTGTTTTGCAGGTGTTCATTTTAAGCAGGATTCTGGATTGAAGCCTAAAGCTGTGTCCAGAGTAGTGATAGTCTACCGCTGTGTATTGTAATTCATTGTAAATTTATTTTCCGCTGTATTATTTTCAATGTACTCTGATATATTCTGTACTATGATGTTATATTATCATGATGTAATAAAAGTCTTCTGTTATCTGTTCTAATGTATTGTATTCCCAATGTTAAAGTATTCGAAGATTTCCGACTTTTGGTTCAGACCTGTGTGGTTTATGGTCGATTCAAAGGGTGGGGATTTTCGGGTCTTTACATTTGGTATCAGAGCGAGGTTAGCTCAAATCTTTGGGTACAACTCGTTAGAACTGAACAAAAGACTCATCAGAGGTAGGATTAGTAATATCCTATAAAAGAATGACTCGATAGAGATGGGATCAGTAGTATCCTAGAATGAGTCCGAAGAGTGTTATTTTTATAAAAATGAAAACAAAATTTAGTTTTGAAATTTTATCTTAAAATACGTATTTGAGATATTATTATATTTTAATTTGGACAATCGAGTATATAGAGATTTTAATATACGTCTGATCCAGGTGTATACGAAGTCTCAAATGTACTAGATAGATATAGAATCACACTCTAGTCATCCGGAGATGATTCTGATGATATATACATATATATATATAATCATCAGTATTTATGTTCGAGTTACAAAAGTGGGATATCTATATTTTTCCAATCGACTGGTATGAGAACCAAAACTAGATAGGGTTTATTGTTGTGATTTGCACTAAAAATATGTTTTTTGACTATATATAAAAGCAATATATTTAAAAAGTTAACCACCTAATTGATAGTTGGTTGTGATGTTTGATAATTAGTTTAACTAATAAAAATGTTGGTATGATAATTAATTTAAACAATATGAGAAAGAATGACAAATTTAGCTAAAATTTAATATTGAACTAAATTGATAAGAAAAGAAAATTGAGTTGATTAATTAAATAACTTTTAGCTACGTTCCTTTTCGAGGACGAAAAGATTTTAAGTGGTGGAGATTGTAACAACCCGGAAATTCTGAACCAATTTAAAATTTTTGTTTTAGAAATTTTAATGGATTTTGTATATTTGAAATGGTTTATTTTAAATAATAACGACTAAAAATTTATTTTAATTGAAGTTAAAATGAATAAATTTAATTTAAATATAAAAGGAGTTAGAAATGGCGCGACAGTTTGAAAATTTGATTTTAAACTTTAACTGAATGTACAGGATTCAAAATAAATCGGATTTCAGTAAAACCAAAAATATTTAAATCTGTTTAACCATATCTTTCTAACGAATGAAAGAAACTGAAATTTCACTTAAAAATAAATAGTTATGGCTAGTTTAAATTTTAGAAAATTCGTTATAGAATTTATATATATTTTAATATAATATATGGCCCTTAAAAATAGCCATTTTGCAAACGACCTCTGTTTTCGACGAAACCACTTTTGTTGGGGCCGGAATGTCAAATTATTGTTAGGTTTCAATGTTCATAATTTTTTGAATTAATATGTGAGCGTGGCAAACGAAAATGTGTTTTGTCAATTTCAGTCAAATTTAATCGACTTGAAAATGGCCGTTTTTCAAACAGTCTCAGAATTCGATGAAATTAGTTTTGTTAGGACCGTATCGTTAAAACAAAGCCAGAAATACTTTTTCTGGATTTTTCTGAGTTCATATGTGGCCCCGGTGAATTTAAATATATGATTGAATTAATTTAATAAAGGATTTAAATATTAAATTAAAGAATTCATGCCACAGACAGTCGTCTGGGCTGACGGGACCAAGCCCATTGGATCCGGAACAGGGGCGATTGGGTAGGATCAATTCTTGTTAGGTTGGAATCGTAGTTGTTAAAGAGTTATGGGTTTATTTGTAAAATTTACAATTAAAATATTATAAAAATTCACAAAAATCAAAACCTAACCCTAATTCATCTGTAGCCGCCGCCTTCTCTTATCTAATGGCTGATTTCCTCCAGTCTTCTTCCTCGGTTTTCTTCTTATCTAAACAATGGTATTCGAATCTCCCCACAAAATTAAAGAGCTCCTTGAGCTCTACAGTTTCAACGGTCGTGATCGGGTCTGGTGTCCTCAAGCGCTCGAATTTTGGGCTTAAACTGGTGAACTTTGGAGTGGGTTTGCGGGCTTAGGCAGGCGTCGACTGCGGCGAGATTGGGGGTGTGGGATGGCGGCGACACGGCGGTGGATGAGAGCATGTCCGATCGGTCTCAGGTGTTGTAAATTTGCGGTGGTGGTGAGGGATTGAAGTCGAAGTATGGGTTCCAGTACATACCCGAAGAGGAAGGAGGGTTTAGTTAATTAAGTTTGGTATTAAGAAGTGTAATTATATTTTAATTATTCAATTATGAAAACAAATATTTATAATTCCATATTTTTGTCATACGAACTCAGAATTCAATAAAACGAAATGCATTGTAACCCTCTTGACGAGATCTACCTCATGATACTGACTAGAACTGATTCAGAGCAGATAGATACTGGACAAATTTTAGATCTGAACCTTTCAGAATTAAACGAATGTGATATTTTTTCTTTTTATATAATTTATTTATTTTTTTAATTTAATTGCTATGGAATGATTGTATGTGTATGACTGAGATCTGCTATGTGATGATATTGTGAATGATTTATCTATTTGTTGGTGATGTATAAACACAGGTTTGTATGTGTTAAATAAAAATTATTCATTTTTGCTATAGTATTGAATTGGATTAGAATTTCCATTTCAACAAAAGTAAATCATTTTGTTATAGTGTTGAATTGAAATAGAATTGTCAAATCAAAATTTAAAACATTATCTTGATTATTGTTGTTGAATTGAATTAGATCGTCAGTTCAACATAAAAAAATTATTTGGATTATTTTGATAGAATTTTTGTAACACCCCATGTATTCTATAACAGTAAAATTCACAAATTAAAGTATAATTAATTTCAAATCAAAGAATTAAGGGAAACGGGTTACGCCATTGCATTCGCCTCGAAATTATGCTTGAGATAGAGCCCGAGTTTATGCAAAACGGATAACGTGTGAAGAAGATATCTTTAATTTAAATATCGCAGCAAAACATGAAAAAAAAAAGAATGGGAAACGTATAATATTTAGCATTGTTCTAGGATTTGTAAGCAAAAGACTTAGTAGCTCATTTGGTTGGAACACATGACTTGCATACAAGAGGTACAGAGTTCGATCCCCGCCAGCGCCCTATTTTTGTTTTAGGGAAATGGCTTAAAATAGCCTAGTGTGAACGCAGTTCAAAAAGTGGTTTAGTGTGAAAATGGGTAATTGGGAAGATAGAGAAAAAAATGAATATATATATAATATATATATATATATATATATATATATATATACATACATATACGCATATATATATATATACATATATGACGTGTACGCATCATGTAGCGTACGTTGCGCATTTTTGGTTGTCAAGGATGGTTTTTTTTTTGGCCTTCTCCAATTTTTAATTATGACAAATAAAAGGTAAGAAAATATTTATTCATATATAAATAAATATTTATATATGGGTAATTAATACGGTAAAGGGGAAAATGTATCTATTAAATACGTATTTACGTTTGAATTGGTGAACATTTAATACGCTGAGTCATTTCTGACTCATCGCTGAGTCAATGCTGAGTCATTTCTGACTCATGGCTGAGTCAATAGGATAACTCTATCCTGACTGAACGGTTATGGTCATTTCTAGGATTAATCAAACGGCCTAAATTAATCCTAAAATTCTATATATACAACTCAAACCTAACCTAAACTCACACAAAAAAATAAGAATGAGGCCATCATGCTGCTGAGGAACGACTAGGAGTAGCCACCAATTTGAGAGAAGATTAGGAGGCAAATTCTAAAGCATAAAGCAACTTAAACAAATCAAATCAACGCCTACGTCAAAAGGAGTCGCATCTCCAAATTCCTGAATTGGAGAATTCGCCACACGATTGTAAGTAGAGTATTATTCTGGTATGAACAAATAACTGTGTTGGTTTGTACACTTGATTTGTGGTGATAAGTAATTCATATTTGTGCGTTACTATGATTCTTATCGATTTGGAATATTGTATAACGATTGGATATTCGCAAAGTATGTTATTCATTATAAAAACTACATGTTTGCGGTAGTTTTATGCAAGTATACGATTGGATATTCGCAAAGTATGTTATTCATTATAAAAACTACATGTTTGCAGTAGTTTTATGCAAGTATACGTTTGGATATTCGCAAAGTATGTAATTCATGTTGAAGCTACATGTATGTAGTTGTTTAATTGAAATTCATGCAAGTATGTGGTTTTGCTACTATGCCATCATAATGTATATTTTTGTATAAAAATCATTTTGTGTGTAATTGGAACAAATTTGGGTTATTATAGTTCATATGAAATTTTGGCATCATGATCTATGTATAAGACCATACTTTTGCATTAAATACAAAAGTAAGCCTCTTTGCGAACTTACGAATATGACTAGGCTATGTTTGATATTTTGCATAATTGAAAAACATGTTAGGTCTATATTGTTAACAAGAATTATATGATGACATATGTGGTACATAGCTAGGTTAGATTTAAAAATCCCATTTGCAAGTTTGCATGGCCAAAGTAAAAATCATGATTTCATGTTTAGAAATATTTATGTAATAAGTATATGTGTGCCATGGTTATGTGAATAGATTTAAAATCATGATTAAGTTGGAGTAATTCAAGTTGAACTATACTTTTGTATTAGTAACAAAAGTAAACACCTTTGTAAACATGTAGTAATCTTATGAACATGATTTGCTTATGTTTGACATTATGCCTAAATAAAAATATAGGTTTATGTTGTAGTTAAGACTATGTGTCAATAATGATATCCAATTTAGATTCTTAACTTAACTACAAGTTTACATGCTTTGATTCATGTCACTTATGCTTTATGACCAAAGTATACGTTACTACTATACAAGTATACCAGTTTCCATTTTGTAGTTCCAACGTTATGTTGCAAGTTCATGCGTTCACCTTCCCCTTTTTGTGTATATAATCACGCTTTAAGCCTCCCCTTTTTCACGTGGCTAAGTTGGGCTTAAAAAGGCTAAGCCCAACATATATTATAATAAACGAACGTATTAAACGGGGGAAATAGCGTTGGGCCAAATTAATTAATAAATGAAAATATAAAAGTAGATGGCCCCAAATTCAAGAATGGGTTGGGCCCATGATTGGTGTAAACCTTTACACCATTAGCTTAAATTGATTTTGAATAATGGGCCGCAAATATTTACATATAAAAAGAAGAAAGACAAAATATGTAAATGTAGAAAATACGATGTGTTTAACCCGAGGTTGGATTGAGTTGTGATGTAAACCTGCCCGGAACCGCCCGGCTGTCCAGTAGTCACAACAATACCTATCTAATGTGGGTGGTTAAACATGGAGCCCAATAAGAACCCGAGGTTAGACTGAGTTGTGGCGTAAGACTGCCCGGACCCAACCGGCAACAGGCAGCCACAACAATACCTGTCTAATGTGAGAGGTCAAGGCTTTAATAAGACAATTAAGGCTGAGTCAGGATTGATAGGATTAAGTAGATTATATTAATACTTAATCAAAATGGAACATGCTAAACTAAACAGACTGATTGGGGGTTAGGTTTATAAACACTTAACCAACTTAGCATGTTGGCTAGAAATAGAAAACCTAGTAGCGGGGGACCCTTTTCAGCAGTAACCCTACAAGGCGTATCATGATACCCTGAAACTAGGCAGGGTGGGGCACGATTACTGGGCTGATTGTAAGAGGTCAAATCGACGGCGGTGGTGCAGCAGTGTAGGTTCTAACGGGGTGCGGGCGTGCACACACTCCAGCGCAGAAAAATAAGGCACTGGGCACCAGTAGCATACCTGTGCATTCTAGGATTGTGTCGGGTCGCCACCATGGGACTTGATACACCCCATGGTGGGACCAGCACAGGTAACTACAACATCGGGGGCCGTAAGACACATGTAACTATGCGAGTAGGAGCCGATCATTATAAAATGGATCACTTCACCCTGATTATGGGGTGCCAGTTGGGAACTAGTTTATATGGGTACAGAGATTAATATGGGGTACGATAGTATATTCGACCCTAGACAACTTAACCAAGTTTATAGTGCTTTCCCCATTTCTAGTTTATACTTATCATACCCAGTTCTTTATTCATAGACAGAGTAGTCCTCGACTTACTCAGGCTTTATGTCTGACTCTACTTTTCTTTCGTCTTCTTTTCTTCCGTCCCCCCCCCCAGGTCCACAGGGAGGGAATACTGCAGCTTGACCAGCCTTCATATCCAGCTTGAAGAGAAAGAATGTATTGCTTGGACCTTTCCGTTTTGAACTATGGCTTTGGACAACAACTATGGGGTTTTTGCAGTTTATTTATGTTTTCTTTATGCTTCTTTAAATAATGTAATCAAGACAGTTATGAAGGTGTTATGTTTTTTTTTGAAAGGATGTAAGACAATCATGGTGATGTTGCTGTAACACGTATTTACTTTTATGAAATAAAAGTTGCTGCTTTTCTGCTATTTACAAATATGTGTTCTTATATCTGTCTTGTATATCTGTGACTTATACTTATAAACCTCCACCAAAATTAGGGCATTCCCTTTGAGAGTGACCCTAACGGAGGTGGGGTGTTTCACTTGGTATCAGAGCATAGGTTTACCAGATAAGATAAAAAGTTTTGAAAATTTATTTTCAAAAGAGAAATTTAAAGAAGCATTTTTAAAAGAAAAATATTATTTTATTTTTTTAAAAAAAAGGCAAAGTCCCCCCAAAGCCATAGGTACTATCTCTTATCCTTCATTTTGAATCTATCCTTTTTGTTTCAGCATGTCCGAAGAACTTAATTTGCCAGAGGGTGTACCAATACCTGGTTGGTTTAGACGGTTCTTAGAAGCAAGGGCCACTCAGCCAGGTCCTACCGTTCCTCCTCCCCCAGCTGCAGGAAATCATCTAGCTGCAGCAACACCTCTTCCTCCACCTCCTCCACGGGGAAACACGTTTGCTAAGATATGTAAAGATTTTAAAGCTATGGGAGGAAAGGATTTTCATGGAACTGAGTCCTTCGTGGCAGCTAGAAATTGGCTGAAAGAAACCGAGGACTTATTCATCATCTTTGAGGTAGAAGATAGACAGAAAGTACAACTGGCAGTATGGCTACTAAAGGGTGAGGCTTCCTACTGGTGGGAAGTCACTAATGCAGAAAGACCGGTGGAAACATGGGAGGACTTTAGGGCAAGGTTTGAGGCTAAATTTCTCTCGGAAGCTGAAAGGAGTCTTCAGTTGGAAAATTCTTATTTCTTAAGCAAGGGAATATGACAGTCAAAGAGTATGTTAATCAATTCGATGAGCTGGCTAGGTTTGGGCTGGACCTAGTCAACACCCCGCACAAGAAGGCTCTCCGCATTGTCAAAGGGTTGAATGAGCCATTACACAGTTTGGCCATGACCCATTTACCCATGGGAGCTACGTATGAAAGGTTGGTGCAGATGGCATTGCTGAACGAGGAAGATAAGGACAAGAAGGAAACAGAGGCAGAAAACTCTCAAGGGAAGAAAGAGGTCAAGCTCAACGATTCTAAGAATAAGAAGGTAGACCCCGAGAAAGGAGGCAAGAACAACAACTCACGTGATAAAAGGAAATGCAATTACTGTGGTACGGAAGGGCACATAGCCAAGGATTGTAGAAAGAGGAAGAGAAAGCAAGGTGAATGTTTTCATTGTGGGAAGACTGGACACATCAGCAAAGACTGCCCTGAGAAGCAGACCGGACCTTCTGGCGGTACATCGTTAACTTATTCTAGATGCTTTGTTTTATCCAATTTCTCTCCTCGATCCTATCTTGAGAACCATAGGTAGAATCTTTTTGGATGTAAACATGTAGTTGAAACATGTTATGGATGATGGTTGCAAGTGGTTGCAAGTGATTGCTAGTGGTTGCTCGTGGTTGCATATACACACACAATCTAGGTTTTAGATCGGCTCAGTCACTTCATATTGCATATGCATATATGTTTGCATTCGTATATGGTTGAACTTTAATGTGCTGTCATATGGATGTTGCATTTGTATGAATGATTGCGCACTCATGTAGAATCATGAATAGGAAAAATTTGCATACATAATGGATTCATGGCACTTACATAATTCGCATTAAGGAGGTCAACTGAATCAGTAGACCGCCTGATTTTGCATTAGATAAGTACATGTGTACACACACACTTCGCATATGATCATGAAGCATTAGAAGTCTTTTAAGGACAATGGATACTCGTGTTTGATGGATGAGTAGATGGATGTTTGGATGTTAGGATATATATATTTTTCCTAAACTTAAAGATTTCGGGGACGAAATCCTTTTAAGTGGGGGAGAATGTAACACCCCGTGTATTCTATAACAGTAAAATTCACAAATTAAAGTATAATTAATTTCAAATCAAAGAATTAAGGGAAACGGGTTACGCCATTGCATTCGCCTCGAAATTCTGCTTGAGATAGAGCCCGAGTTTACGCCAAACGGATAACGTGTGAAGAAGATATCTTTAATTTAAATATCGCAGCAAAACATGAAAAAAACAAAGAATGGGAAACGTATAATGTTTAGCATTGTTCTAGGATTTGTAAGCAAAAGACTTAGTAGCTCATTTGGTTGGAACACATGACTTGCATACAAGAGGTACAGAGTTCGATCCCCGCCAGCGCCCTATTTTTGTTTTAGGGAAATGGCTTAAAATAGCCTAGTGTGAACGCAGTTCAAAAAGTGGTTTAGTGTGAAAATGGGTAATTGGGAAGATAGAGAAAAAAATGAATATATATAATATATATATATATATACATATACGCATATATATATATATATGACGTGTACGCATCATGTAGCGTACGTTGCGCATTTTTGGTTGTCAAGGATGGTTTTTTTTTTTTTTTTGGCCTTCTCCAATTTTTAATTATGACAAATTAAAGGTAAGAAAATATTTATTCATATATAAATAAATATTTATATATGGGTAATTAATACGGTAAAGGGGAAAATGTATCTATTAAATACGTATTTACGTTTGAATTGGTGAACATTTAATACGCTGAGTCATTTCTGACTCATCGATGAGTCAATGCTGAGTCATTTCTGACTCATGGCTGAGTCAATAGGATAACTCTATCCTGACTGAACGGTTATGGTCATTTCTAGGATTAATCAAACGACCTAAATTAATCCTAAAATTCTATATATACAACTCAAACCTAATCTAAACTCACACAAAAAAATAAGAATGAGGCCATCATGCTGTTGAGGAACGACTAGGAGTAGCCACCAATTTGAGAGAAGATTAGGAGGCAAATTCTAAAGCATAAAGCAACTTAAACAAATCAAATCAACGCCTACGTCAAAAGGAGTCGCATCTCCAAATTCCTGAATTGGAGAATTCGCCACACGATTGTAAGTAGAGTATTATTCTGGTATGAAAAAATAACTATGTTGGTTTGTACACTTGATTTGTGGTGATAAGTAATTCATATTTGTGCGTTACTATGATTCTTATCGATTTGGAATATTGTATAACGATTGGATATTCGCAAAGTATGTTATTCATTATAAAAACTACATGTTTGCGGTAGTTTTATGCAAGTATACGATTGGATATTCGCAAAGTATGTTATTCATTATAAAAACTACATGTTTGCGGTAGTTTTATGCAAGTATACGTTTGGATATTCGCAAAGTATGTAATTCATGTTGAAGCTACATGTATGTAGTTGTTTAATTGAAATTCATGCAAGTATGTGGTTTTGCTACTATGCCATCATAATGTATATTTTTGTATAAAAATCATTTTGTGTGTAATTGGAACAAATTTGGGTTATTATAGTTCATATGAAATTTTGGCATCATGATCTATGTATAAGACCATACTTTTGCATTAAATACAAAAGTAAGCCTCTTTGCGAACTTACGAATATGACTAGGCTATGTTTGATATTTTGCATAATTGAAAAACATGTTAGGTCTATATTGTTAACAAGAATTATATGATGACATATGTGGTACATAGCTAGGTTAGATTTAAAAATCCCATTTGCAAGTTTGCATGGCCAAAGTAAAAATCATGATTTCATGTTTAGAAATATTTATGTAATAAGTATATGTGTGCCATGGTTATGTGAATAGATTTAAAATCATGATTAAGTTGGAATAATTCAAGTTGAACTATACTTTTGTATTAGTAACAAAAGTAAACACCTTTGTAAACATGTAGTAATCTTATGAACATGATTTGCTTATGTTTGACATTATGCCTAAATAAAAATATAGGTTTATGTTGTAGTTAAGACTATGTGTCAATAATGATATCCAATTTAGATTCTTAACTTAACTACAAGTTTACATGCTTTGATTCATGTCACTTATGCTTTATGACCAAAGTATACGTTACTACTATGCAAGTATACCAGTTTCCATTTTGTAGTTCCAACGTTATGTTGCAAGTTCATGCGTTCACCTTCCCCTTTTTGTGTATATAATCACGCTTTAAGCCTCCCCTTTTTCACGTGGCTAAGTTGGGCTTAAAAAGGCTAAGCCCAACATATATTATAATAAACGAACGTATTAAACGGGGGAAATAGCGTTGGGCCAAATTAATTAATAAATGAAAATATAAAAGTAGATGGGCCCAAATTCAAGAATGGGTTGGGCCCATGATTGGTGTAAACCTTTACACCATTAGCTTAAATTGATTTTGAATAATGGGCCGCAAATATTTACATATAAAAAGAAGAAAGACAAAATATGTAAATGTAGAAAATACGATGTGTTTAACCCGAGGTTGGATTGAGTTGTGATGTAAACCTGCCCGGAACCGCCCGGCTGTCCAGTAGTCACAACAATACCTATCCAATGTGGGTGGTTAAACATGGAGCCCAATAAGGACCCGAGGTTAGACTGAGTTGTGGCGTAAGACTGCCCGGACCCAACCGGCAAAAGGCAGCCACAACAATACCTGTCTAATGTGAGAAGTCAAGGCTTTAATAAGACAATTAAGGCTGAGTCAGGATTGATAGGATTAAGTAGATTATATTAATACTTAATCAAAATGGAACATGCTAAACTAAACAGACTGATTGGGGGTTAGGTTTATAAACACTTAACCAACTTAGCATGTTGGCTAGAAATAGAAAACCTAGTAGCGGGGGACCCTTTTCAGTAGTAACCCTACAAGGCGTATCATAATACCCTGAAACTAGGTAGGGTGGGGCACGATTACTGGGCTGATTGTAAGAGGTCAAATCGACGGCGGTGGTGCAGCAGTGTAGGTTCTAACGGGGTGCGGGCGTGCACACACTCCGGCGCAGAAAAATAAGGCACTGGGCACCAGTAGCATACCTGTGCATTCTAGGATTGTGTCGGGTTGCCACCATGGGACTTGATACACCCCATGGTGGGACCAGCACAGGTAACTACAACATCGGGGGCCGTAAGACACATGTAACTATGCGAGTAGGAGCCGATCATTATAAAATGGATCACTTCACCCTGATTATGGGGTGCCAGTTGGGAACTAGTTTATATGGGTACAGAGATTAATATGGGGTACGATAGTATATTCGACCCTAGACAACTTAACCAAGTTTATAGTGCTTTCCCCATTTCTAGTTTATACTTATCATACCCAGTTCTTTATTCATAGACAGAGTAGTCCTCGACTTACTCAGGCTTTATGTCTGACTCTACTTTTCTTTCGTCTTCTTTTCTTCCGTTTCACACCCCCCCTCCCCCAGGTCCACAGGGAGGGAATACTGCAGCTTGACCAGCCTTCATATCCAGCTTGAAGAGAAAGAATGTATTGCTTGGACCTTTCCGTTTTGAACTATGGCTTTGGACAACAACTATGGGGCTTTTGCAGTTTATTTATGTTTTCTTTATGCTTCTTTAAATAATGTAATCAAGACAGTTATGAAGGTGTTATGTTTTTTTTTGAAAGGATGTAAGACAATCATGGTGATGTTGCTGTAACACGTATTTACTTTTATGAAATAAAAGTTGCTGCTTTTCTGCTATTTACAAATATGTGTTCTTATATCTGTCTTGTATATCTGTGACTTATACTTATAAACCTCCACCAAAATTAGGGCATTCCCTTTGAGAGTGACCCTAACGGAGGTGGGGTGTTTCAATTTTCAACTCAATATGGAACATTATTTTATCATTTTTATTGAATTGAAATAGTATTTATTCAAAATAAAATATTATTTTGTCATTTAATAGAATTGTCAATACAATTGGAAATATATCATTCTGAAATTTATAATTGTGTTGAATTAAAAAGTTATTCTTTTATTTGCATTCTTTGATGCAAATAAACATTGAATTAAAAATTTATTCTTTTTATTGGCATTCCTTGATGCAAATGAACGATGAATTAAAAAGTTAATCTTTTATTTCCATTCTTTGATGCAAATATACGATGAATTAAAAAGTTGTTCCTTTATTTGCATTCTCTGATGCAAATATACATTGAAATAAAAAGTTATACTTTTATTTGCATTCTTTGATACAGATAAAATGTTGAAATTCGAAGTTAAATTTTTATTTGCATTTCTTGATGCAAATAAGACATAGTTTAAAAAGGTTATATTTTATTTGTAAATTAGATACAAATTAATAACATGATTTGTAAAGTTACATTTTTTTTTGTTTGCAATTCTAGCATTAGAATAAAAAGTTACATTTTTATTTACATTTTAGTTGTAATAAAAATGATAGAATTAAAGGTTGCATCTTTATTTGCCAAATTAGATGTAAGTAAAGGAATAAATTAAAAAGTTACATTTTTATTTGCATTTAAGATATAAATAAAATATAGTATAAAAAGTTACATTTTTATTTACATATTAGAAGTAAATAAAAACATGGAGTTAAAAGTACATTTTTTTTACATTATAAATGTAAATGAAACTATAAAATGAAAAGTTACATGTTTATTTAAATTATAGATGTAAATAAAAGCTTTAATTAAAAAGTTACATTTTTATTTACAATTTAGATGTGAATAAAAGAGTAGATTAAAAAGGTATAATTTTTATTTACATTCTAGATGTAAATAAAAGAATAGATTAAAGAAATACATTTTTATTTACATTTTAGTTAAAATAAAAGAATAGAATTGAAAGTTACATTTTTGTTGTCATTTTAAAGACAACAAAAAGAGTGGAATTAAATGTCACATTTTATGGTCATTTTATATGAAACAAAAAGAACAGGTTTTAATTGTTTCATTTTATGGCCATTTTAGAGAAAATAAAAGATTAGATTTTAGTGTTATATTTTTATTGTCCTTTTATATGCATTAACAAGAATTAGATATGAAAATGGAATAGGTGAACAATAAAATATACATCTTTATTTTGTATGTAGGAATCATTAAAATTTCTCATTGTTGAAATGTTACACTTCCATTTACAAGTTGTCTGACTTGTTTATGTGATTGGGATGATAATTTTTCACACATCGCCCAAGTGCACAAATTATCTATAATTGGTTGTTGGTTGAAACCCCACACGGGTGATGGGACGACATTTGATATACACTAGCCCCAGTATTTAATTAATTGACCATCGATGGATTGACAGTCTGTGTTGAGCATTACCTATTTATTTATTTTAATGCTCACATAGTTATAAATCTCACTTTGGACGTGAATGTATTGTTTGATGATTGTTTATCATTATCGTTGGATATATGTAATGTATGAAATCCATATAACTGAATTTATATGCTAATTGATTGAGTCACATTCCGATTCAGAATATTTTTAATAAAATAATATTTTTAAAAATGAAGAACAACTTTATATAAAGAATATTTTGAAGTAAAGAAGTTTGTAAATAAAGAATAATTTAAAATTTCAGAATATTTTAAAATAATATTCAGTGTAAAATAAAACTATGATTTTTATGTCCCTTTTAGACGAATATAAAAATGTGAAGCAAGTAGCAAACGTTATTTCAACCCGAACGAGTTTATCGATCGATTTATTTCATTTTAAAATGAATATAAAAGGAAGTGATTTTAAATCTAATATTTTGAAAATATAAGTATTTTAATATAGAATATTCAATTTAAAATTAAAATGAAGATAAAATCATTTTAAAATTGAATTTTTTAATATTTTATAAAATACGTATTAATAGAAATCGACGAAATATCTATAATATATATAATGGTCTGAATAGAACGCGCCGCACAACGACCGTTCGCGAATTTCGACCATTCTTCAAATTGATGTAATGGGAGATCCGACCGTCGGATTCTCCTAAAACTGGAACCGTTGGGTTTGTATCAAAAAGAGCTTTTCAATGAATATAAGAGTTTTGAAATCTAACGGTTAGATTTGGAGTCATGTCTAAATCAATTTTTGAAAAGGTAGCTATGGATGTAGTTCAATAACCATTTATGGAAATCGACTGTAAAGGCCTTAATAAAATTATTTAAAATATACAAAAATTATGTAAAATCATAATAAATGATTTAAAAAGATTTTAAGATGAAAAACTCCAATTTTGTAAAGGTAAAATATATTTTTATCAAGATGAACTAGTTATTAACTAGAAAGATAATCCAATGTTTTAAAATAAATAAATTGGATTTTGGGTTATCGTGAATGGTGCCTTAAATAATATTATTCTTAAAACCCCATGTAAAAAGAATTAATATTTTAATTAAGTTTAATAGAGTTTTCAAATTATATTTAGTAATTGGAATAAAGTGAAATGTGAATTGGGTTTATCGTGAACTATGTTTCAAAACGACATTTGTTCTTTAACCCAATTAACAGTGAAAATATAATTCGGAATTTATAAATCTTTTATCAAGATTTAATTGGCAATTTTCCAAAAAATAGTTTTCTAATTTGTTACATTAAATTGGAATTGAATGGAATTTGGTTCGGTGATAATCGAGATGAGCTTCTGTAAAAGAAGGTTGTTACTATATATGGAATTTAAAAGGCCTTGTCGTTATTCCATTTATATTATTGGCCTGATACAGAAATTTATATTGATTCGATTTTTGTGAAAATTCCATATTTAATGGAAGTTGATTTTGGGTTTATCGAGAACTGTGTTTTAAATGACATTGGTTCTATAACCCATTTAAAGATAAGATTAATTTCTTAAATTTAAATAATCTTTAAGTAATGATTTAAAGATGTAAAAAGGTAACTTTAAAGGATTTATCTTTGATAAAATTAATGGGGATTCTGCCCTAATATTATGAATATTTTATTGAAAGAACATTCTGAATTGGAATGAGGTGAGGGATGTGTTTTTATAGCACTTGATTTTAAATTACGCGAGTTATTCGGAAAGACCGGGTTTAACCCATTCTGAATAATGAATACTAACAGTCGAAGAAATTGAAGACGGTGCAAAACCGACGATCTTTACTTCGAATGGACGAGTTGCTACTGATGCCCATGATTGGAGTAGCTACCTTGAAGGGGCTACAGTGGTAGCCGTCCGGATATACATGTTGATTGGTCGGATATGCAAGGAATAAGGTACCTCCGGTTTCGTTCAAACCCAAAACGGACTTGTAAATAGATGGTATGTCTGACGTTGTATTCCTTTACATTGTATCTGTTGATTTCTGCTAATACATATCTGTTTGGTAGCGGAGAATTCATTCTCTTGCTTAATACCCTTCTCTGAGACGTATGAGCTCAGAGGTTATATATTGGCAGAAATCAATGGTATGATTGACAACGTGGCATGCTAAGATGCATGGATCAAGGCTTTTGTTGAAAAGCAGAGCCTTGTGGGTGATGATCAAAGCATAGCTTTAATTGGCATAGCTTTGTGTATTACGTTACCTCGCAAGCCTCACACCCCAGTAGAGTCAAAAACGGGACAGGGAATGCAGGGAGTGCACACGTTTCTTTCTAGCTAGAAGTGGTGTTTGGTTTTTTACACGGCCCGGCATTTTTACTTATGTGGTTGATGGAATGAGGCGCCTTGGATTATTTTTATTAGTCGCCAATGGCCAATTTATAGGTCCAATAGGATCGGGAAGCGTGTGTTCAGGAATTGTCAATCCACTAAAATATTTGTGGATCGTCCCTGCAAGAACCAAGGGTTCGCCAGCATCCGAATCCTGAGACATTGCTAGAGTGTCTCGAGTCGGTAAGGAGATCGTGTAACACCCTGTATTTTCTGTGAACATAAGAGTAACAAATCAGAGAATAATTAAATTGTAACAAAATAATTAAGGGAAACGGGTTACGCCATTGCGTTCGTCTCGAAATTCTACTTGGAATAGAGTCCAAGTTTGCGTAAATCGGACTCCGTATGAAGAAGATATGGCCTTCAGAAGTTTCAATAAAAACCAGACCGAAATTCAAAATTCAGATTTCGAAATTTTAAACAGACACCCGGGCTGGGCGGGAAAATTCCCACCCAGGACCCAGGTCAACACTAGGGTCGACCTGGGGGTCGACCTCGGCACACATGTCGACACTAGGGTCGACCTCCCCCCTGTTTTCCCAGATCCAGCTCTGACCCGTTCTACCACGTGTCGCTCTCTGATTCGCTGTGTGATGTGGTCTGCTTCTCTGGACGATTCTGATGGATTCTGGACTGATCTGAAGGATCTAAATTACCCTATTCTCCTATTTAAACACCCCAAAACCTAACTTCTCCCCACACAATTTCATTCTGCCTATACTCTGCCTCTATTCTAATTAAAAATAAAAATGGCGTCGCTGTTCTGCTAGAATCAAAACTAGAACTAGTGCATCTTCTTCCAGTCTGAATATAGCTAAAAGAGAACAACTATTTTCGAATCTAATCGATAGTCTATGACAAAGGAACGCTATTCAGTGTCAGAATACAGATCCCAAAAATCAAGATTTACCTTTTCAATAGTGAGTACAGTTATTTTCAGATATGAAATTTAATAATTATCTTGACATTTTTGTGAATCTGGATCTGAGGTTATACATACTTTTCTGTGGATCTATCTTGTTAATATTATTGTGATTGTTCTGTATCTGTTCCCTCTTTTTGTCCTTTTTGTTTATAGCCAGGCTACCATGAGCCTACGCCAAATCTCATAAGGGATTAACACACGAACGCTAAATTTTGAGACAAATAATGGATAGTGCATAATTGACATAACTGATCTTTGACTGATTTGAGAAAAGGGACATATATTGTAAATTAGATCTAGATCTGTACATACTCTGTGATTTGGAAGAAGAGGAATCATTGTATGATAACATATGACTTGAAACTTGGGGACATAATGCATATTAAAATTAAGATCCGATTTTGAAATGTTATAATTTAAAGATCTAGATTTTTGGGTAAATTTTATGTCGATTCATGATTTGAAAAAGGAATATGTGACTTAGGCGTAGAGACCTATTTATAATAGGATAACTATCAATGTGAATACGCCTAAAAGTGGATTTTTGGATAATTGGCATTAAAGGCTATAACTTGGCATAATTCATAGGGTATATCATGATTTGGGGCTTTTAGAGAATATTTTGTACTGTGCCAAGTTTAACTAAAAATTTGGGAATATGTTATATTATGAATTATGACCATGATTTAGGCATGTAAGTTTAGGCTTAATTTATGATTAGGCAAGATATGTAAATAGAATTTTAGAAATGTTTAATTTCTTGAATTGCCTAATCTTCTAAATTTGTTATCTGCTAAATCTGTTGAATATTTTAAATCTGTTATCTGCTAAATCTGTTGAATCGACTAATCTGCTAAATCTGTTATCTGCTAAATCTGTTGAATCGCCTAATCTGCTAGATCTGTTATCTGTTGAATTGCCTAATCTGTTGAAAGCTAAATAATTGTAATTTAGGTATGAAAACCCGTAGGCTCAATCTAAGATTAAGTAAAACATGGAAATTTGATTAATCTGTTGTAACCTATAAAGAAGTTTAATCTGTTAAATGAAAAAAATTAGTCTGATATCTGTATAATCTGTATTGGAATGAATTGGCTATGACACGAGGTTAGACTCTGTTTGCGGTAGAAACCTACCCGGAACCAACCGGCTTAACCAGCAACCGCAAACTGTCAGTCTAATGTGAGAGGTCGTAGGCATAACTAAAATATGCTTAGACACGAGGTTAGGTCTAGCTTGTGGCAGAAGTCTACTCGGAACCGCCCGGCACATCCAGCGGCCACAAGCTACCGACCTAATGTGCGAGGTCTATGCATTAATATTTAATTAATGCAAATTTAAGAGAAATGCGGTATCTAAAACCGTGTTGGATGGATAGGGTTTAACCAACTGGACTGACGAATCTAATAAACCCGTTCCATGAATCTGTAGGCCCAGTACAAAGTTAAACAATCTGTAAGTCTGTTAAATCCGTACATCTGATCTGTTAGTCTGAAAACTTGTTAACTTGATTGTCTGATTAGTGAACTAGTAATCTGAACTCTGTCTGAAATCTGTAAACAAGTTAATCTGAAATTTGTTAGTCTGAGGACACAAGGTTAGGAGGGGAATTACTTGTGTCATCTGTTGTGTGGAATCCATATTAGTCAGTAACTCTTTTTGGTATCAAAACTTTGACCCCATGCTATGTAGGGGTCCGGGAACGCTTACTGAACTAATTATAAGCGGTTCATTCTGATAATGGCGAGAGGTGTTGATGGTGCGTTCCAACCGGGTCATGTGCGTGCATGGATCCGGTCTGCTCTGAGGATGTAAGACACCGTGACATCTGTAAATAGCTTTGTGCCAATAGGTTGGCACTTTAGGGAGTGATACACCCTACTGTGGGGCCGACACAGGGTATTTATGTATTAGGGAGCCGATCGCTTGGGGTAGGATTTAGGGTACACTTAGTTCTGTCTGTTTCTGTTGGTACCGTCTGTTTCTGTTGGGTGGTAACACCTGTCTGTTTCTGCGTGGTACCGTCTGTTGGGGTGGTAAAGGCCCATTACTAGTGTACACCTAATTCTAACATTTTGTTTCCATAGGGATTATTCTGTTTCCGTCTCTGATTCCGTTTTCGATTTTGTTTCCGTACCTTCTGTCTGTTGGGGTGGTAAAGGCCCATTAGTTGGGTGGTAAAGGACCATTATTAGTATTCTGTTTCTGTACCTTCTGTCTGTTGGGGTGGTAAAGGCCCATTATTAGTATTCTTCTTTTGTACCTTCTGTCTATTATGGTGGTGAAGGCCCATTACTAACATTCTGTTTCTGTATAGATTTATTTGTTTCGATTCTGTTTCAGTTTAGACATTAGGGTAACACCTAACCCTGTTATACTAGTATTAGTGCAGAGAAGTAAGATGTAAGTAAGGAACATAACTTGGTTTATATCATTCTGTTTCTTCTGTTAACTTAAAGTATATCTGTTATTCCTGTTGATGTAATCTCTCATCCAGCTTTATTTATATGTCATGATAATATTATCTGTTTATATGCTGGAAGTAACTGGACTCGCCAGACTTAATGTTTGACCTCATTTGTTTTCTCCCCATTTTTTTCCGTTCCCCCCCCCCCCCAGGTTCTCAGGGTGGAAACATAGAAGCTTGATTCTTATTCTCTCTGCTTGAAGCGCTTGGAGCATTGCTTGGCTTTGACTCTATCTTTTCATGGCATTTATGTTGGGGATTATGGCTTTGAAACTTTACATTCTGAAGGATTTTACATAAGACTAATAATTGTGTACTTGAGTTTTGGTATTGTGATTTAGAAAGATGTAACCAAACTTATTTCTGCTTCTGCTGTAATAAAATTATAATTTTTCAAGTACTACTTATCTGTCTTGTAATATTCTGTTCTGTCTACTAAAACGCTCCATCAAAGTTAAGGCATTCCCATTGTGAGTGACCTTAACGGAGGTGGGGTGTTACACTTGGTATCAGAGCTGAAGGTTACAAGATTTGATAAAAAGTTTTTGAAAACTATTTTCAAAAAAGGTTTTAAAAAGCAAGTATTTTCAAAAGTAGAGTTTATTTTGGAAAAATAAAATCCCTAAAAGACATATATCTATCTTTTCTCCGTTTTGAATCCCTTTTCTTTCGTTTCAGCATGTCTGGGAATCTTAACCTTCCGGAGGGCGTACCGTACCTGGCTGGTTCAGGAGGTACCTAGAAGCTAGGGCTAATGATGCGGGCCCGGCAGTCGTTCCTCCTCCCCCAGCTGCAGCGGTTTCTCCTCCTCCTCCGCGCGTGAATACTTTCCCGAAGATATATAGAGACTTCCGAGCCATTGGTGGGAAGAAATTTAATGGAACTGAATCCTTCGTAGAGGCAAGGAACTAGCTCAATGAAACTGAGGATTTGTTCGTTATCTTTGAGGTGGACGATAGGCAGAAGATACAGTTGGCGGTATGGTTGCTTAAGGACGAAGCTTCTTTTTGGTGGGAGATCACAAACGGAGAGCGTCCGGTAGAGAGATGGATGGGTTTCAGGCATAGGTTCAAGATGAAATTTCTCTCACGAGCGGAAGAGAGTCTATACATAGAGAGGTTCTTGGCATTGAAGCAGGGGAATTTATCAGTGAGAGAGTACGTCAACAAGTTTAATCAGTTTGCGAGATTCGGCTTAGATTTGGTAAGTACACCGCATAAGAAGGCACTAAGGTTTGCTAAAGGTTTGAACGAGCCACTACACGGATTGGCAATGTCCCACATTCCTATGGGGGCTACCTTCGAGAAATTAGTTGACATGACATTGATGCATGAAGAGGAAACCAAAAGTGAGAAGAAAGAAGAAAAGCTTGAAGGACCACAGAACAAGAAGGCGGGGCCCAAAAAGGAAACACAAAAGAAGGATGAGAAGTCTGAAGACAAGAAGGAGAAGAAGTGCTTTACTTGTGGAAACTCGACCCATCTGAACAAGGATTGCAAAAAGAGGAAGGGCACCTGCTTTAACTGTGGTGATATGGGACACTTCACTAGGGATTTCCCGAAGAAACGAGGGCAAGGGCAGAGGATAGGTCCTATTTCTGGAGGGCAGGCGAATACCTTCGAGGCTGGTGGATAGGATAGAAATATGAAAACTTCCTGTAGAAAGTTTAATTTCCTTGTCTGATTGTGGAGTTAAAACTCTTTCGGATTCTGGCATTTTGATTCTGTAATTGAAACTCTGCACTTTAATACTAGTCTTGTTTCTGATCCCGCTATAGACTCAGACCCATAAGGGTTATGACTCATATGTTTGTGATAAGTTGGGGTTTGAGGGTATCTGTGTTGGGCGTTAAAGTTGACTGTGACACATACATTCTAGTGTTTTGTGGGATATGGTGGGATTTTGTCATGCTTAGTTTTCTAAGAATCATTTGATAATCTGATATGTACCAGTAGTCTGTAAGTGTCTGAATATTTCTGAAAAGGTTAAGGGTTTTTATTCGAAGCATGAAGTAGATTTCCATTTGGACATTTGTTTAATGGGAGTAGTTCTCTGAGTGTTAATCTGATGTTGATTTCGGTCTTCGGGGTTGATACTTAGGGGGTTGTTCTCTTAAACCGATGTCTAATGGGAACCAAGCTTTTGTTTTAATTGTACTTGCTTCTATCACTCAGCTTTATCCTATCGACCGAATCTTCGACCTTTAGGTAGAAACTAATGGGTGTAAACATGTGTTTGAGACATGTTATGTTTGATAGTTGCAAGTGGAAGCAAGCGGTTGCTAGTGGTTGCTCGTGGGTGCATATACACACACTAGGCACTAGATCGGCTCAAAAACACTCTCATACTCCATATGGATGTGTGTGCATTTTTAAAGTTTGTGGATGAAAAATGGTTGACTCAGCACATGGATATTGCATATGAATGAACGGTTGTGCACTCAGATAGAAGTGATATGTGTCAAATAGTAAAATTGCATACATGTTGGACTCATGGCACTGACATAATTCGCATTAAGGAGGTCAACTGAATTAGTGGACCGCCTGATCTTTGCATTAGATGAGGAACATATGCACACACTTTTGCATATGTTCATACAACGTTAGAAGTTTATAAGGACAATGGATGCTTGTGGATGATGGTTGAGTAGACGGGTGATTGGATGGTAGGACACATTCTTCTTAACTTGAAGATTTCGGGGACGAAATCCTTTAAGGAGGGGAGAATGTAACACCTTGTATTTTTTGTGAACATAAGAGTAACAAATCAGAGAATAATTAAATTGTAACAGAATAATTAAGGGAAACAGGTGTTGCCATTGCGGTCGTCTCGAAATTCTACTTGGAATAGAGTCCAAGTTTGCGTAAATCGGACTCCGTATGAAGAAGATATGGCCTTCAGAAGTTTCAATAAAAACCATCCTGAAATTCAAAGTTCAGATTTCGAAATTCAAAACAGACACCCGGGTTGGGCGGGAAAATTCCCGCCCAGGACCCAGGTCGACACTAGGATCGACCAGGGGGTCGACCTGGGTACACAGGTCGACACTAGGGTCAACCTCCCCTTGTTTTCCCAGATCCAGCTCTGACCCGTTCTGCCATGTGTCGCTCTTTGATTCACTGTGTGATGTGGCATGTTGCTCTGGACGATTCTGATGGCTTCTGGACTGATCTGAAGGCTCTAAATTACCCTATTCTTCTATTTAAACACCCCCAAACCTAGCTTCCCCCCACACAGTTTCATTCTTCCTACTCTATTCTAATTAAAAATAAAAATGGCGTCGCTACTCTGCTAGAATCAAAACTAGAACTAGTGCATCTTCTTCCAGTCTGAATAGAACTAAAAGAGAACAACTATTTTCTAATCTGATCGATAGTCTATGCCAAAGGAGCGCTATTTAGTGTCAGAATACAAATCCTAAAAATCAAGATTTACCTTTTCAATAGTGAGTACAGTTATTTTCAGATATGAAATTTAATAATTATCTTGACATTTTTGTGAATCTGGATCTGAGGTTATACATACTTTTCTATGGATCTATCTTGTTAATATTATTGTGACTATTCTGTATCTGTTCCCTCTTTTCATCCTTTTTGTTTATGGCCATGCTACCATGCGCCTGTGCCAAATCTCATAAGGGATTAACGCACGAACGCTAAATTTTGAGACAAATAATGGATAGTGCATAATTGACATAATTGATCTTTGACTGATTTGAGAAAAGGGACATATGTTGTAAATTAGATCTGTGCATACTCTGTGATTTGGAAGAAGAGGAATCATTGTATGATAACATTTGACTTGAAACTCGGGGACATAATGCATATTAAAATTAAGATCTGATTTTGAAATGTTATTATTTAAAGATCTAGATTTTTGGGTAAATTTTATGTAACGATTCAGGATTTGAAAAAGGAATATGTGACTTAGGCGTAGAGACCTATATTATAATAGGATAACTATCAATGTGAATACGCCTAAAAGTGGATTTTTGGATAATTGGCATTAAAGGCTATAACTTGGCATTATTCATAGGGTATATCATGATTTGGGGCTTTTAGAGAATATTCTGTACTGTGCAAAGTTTAACTAAAAATTTGGGCATATGTTGTATTATGAATTATGACCCTGATTTAGGCATGTAAGTTTAGGCTTATTTTATGATTAGGCAAGATATGTAAATAGAATTTTAGAAATTTTTAATCCCTTGAATTGCCTAATCTGCTAAATCTGTTATCTGCTAAATCTTTTGAATAGCCTAAATCAGTTATCTGCTAAATCTATTGAATTGACTAATCTGCTAAATCTGTTATCTACTAAATCTGTTGAATCGCCTAATCTGCTAGATCTGTTATCTGTTGAATTGCCTAATTTGTTGAAAGCTAAATAATTGTAATTTGGGTATGAAAGCCTGTAGGCTCAATCTAAGATTGAGTAAAACATGGAAACTTGATTAATCTGTTGTAACCTGTAAAGAAGTTTAATATGTTAAATGAAATGAATTAGTCTGATATCTGTATAATCTGTATTGGAATGAATTGGCTATGACACGAGGTTAGACTCTGTTTGCGGTAGAAGCCTGCCCGGAACAAACCGGCTTAACCAGCAACCGCAAACTGTCAGTCTAATGTGAGAGGTCGTAGGCATAACTAAAATATGCTTAGACACGAGGTTAGGTCTGGCTTGTGGCAGAAGTCTGCGCGGAACCGCCCGGCACATCCAGCGTCTACAAGCCGCCGACCTAATGTGAGAGGTATAAGCATTAATATTTAATTAATGCAAATTTAGGAGAAATGTGGTGTCTAAAAACGTGTTGGGTGGATAGGGTTAAACCAACTGGACTGACGAATCTAATAAACCCGTTTCGCGAATCTGTAGGCCCATTACAAAGTTAGACAATCTGTAAGTCTGTTAAATCTGTACATTTGATCTGTTAGTCTGAAAACTTGTTAACTTGATTGTCTGATCTGTGAACTAGTAATCTGAACTCTGTCTGAAATCTGTAAACAAGTTAATCTGAAATCTGTTAGTCTGGGGACACAAGGTTAGGAGGGTAATTACTTGTGTCATCTATTGTGTGCAATCCATATTAGTCAGTAACCCTTTTTGATATCAAAACTTTGACCCCACGCTATGTAGGGTCCGGGAATGCTTGCTGAACTAATTATAAGCGGTTCATTCTGATAATGACGAGGGGTGTTGATGGTGCGTTTCCACCGGGTCATGTGCATGCATGGATCCGGTCTGCTCTAAGGATGTAAGACACCGTGACATCTGTAAATAGGTCTGTGCCAATAGGTTTCCACTTTAGGGAGTGATACACCCTACTGTGGGGCCGACACAGGGTATTTATGTATTAGGGAGCCGAACGCTTGGGGTAGGATTTAGGGTACACTTAGTTTTGTCTGTTTCTGTTGGTACCGTCTATTTCTGTTGGGTGGTAACACCTTTCTGTTTCTGCGTGGTACCGTTTGTTGGGGTGGTAAATGCCCATTACTAGTGTACACCTAATTCTAACATTCTGTTTCCGTAGGGATTATTCTGTTTCCGTCTCTCATTCCATTTCCGATTTTGTTTCCATACCTTCTGTCTGTTGGGGTGGTAAAGGCCCATTAGTTAGGTGGTAAAGGCCCATTATTAGTATTTTGTTTCTGTACCTTCTGTCTGTTGGGGTGGTAATGGCCCATTATTATTATTCTGCTTTTGTACCTTCTGTCTGTTGGGGGTGGTGAAGGCCCATTACTAGCATTCTGTTTCTGTATAGATTAATCTTTTTCGATTATGTTTCAGTTTAGACATTAGGGTAACACCTAACCCTGTTATACTAGTATTAGTGCAGAGAAGTAAGATGTAAGTAAGGAACATAACTTGGTTTACATCATTCTGTTTCTTCTGTTAACTTAAAGTATATCTGTTATTCCTGTTGATGTAATCTCCCATCCAGCTTTATTTACATGTCATGATAATATTATCTGTTTATATGCTGGAAGTCACTGGACTCGCCAGACTTAATGTCTGACCTCGTTTGTTTTCGCCCCTTTTCTTTCCGTCCCCCCCCCCCCCAAGGTGCTCAAGGTGGAAACATAGGAGCTTGATTCTGATTCTGTCTGCTTGAAGCGCTTGGAGTATTGCTTGGCTTTGACTCTATCTTTTCATGGCAGTTTATGTTGGGTATTATGGCTTTGAAACTTTACATTCTGAAGGATTTTGTATAAGACTGATAATTGTGTACTTGAGTTTTGGTATTGTGATTTAGAAAGATGTAACCAAACTTATTTCTGCTTCTACTGTAGTAAAGTTATAAATTTTCAAGTACTACTTATTTGTCTTGTAATATTCTGTTATGTCTACTAAAACGCTCCATCAAAGTTAAGGCATTCCCTTTGTGAGTGATCTTAACGGAGGTGGGGTGTTACAGATTGTTCCTGGCCTTGACTCATGATGGAAATCCAACTTCCAATACGACATCATGCGGTTTTGATTGTATAACTAGTATGGCGACATAGTACGATGGGGTACTATGCCGTCTATGATTGATACATTATGATTAAAATAGTTTTTAAAACATATTTACACTAATAATAATATTAAATCCATTTTATCGTATCAAGCATCTCTTGACCATTATAAGGTAAAACTCTATCCTCCGGTTTGCGTTGCATAGTGTGATGGGACTTGAGTCTTATAATGGTTTCATTTTTCTAAAAAGCATTGCGTTGTTTAACGATTTACTTTATTTATGCACTGGCAATCCAATGGAGTAAACCCGTTCTGCGTTAGCGGCGTGGTCCTGTGATTAGGCTTATCATTAGATAAGTTAAGTAAGATTTCTCATACCAGTCCCATGACTGAAATGTAGTTTGTTTCACTTGCAAACTCAGGTGCCCTCTTTTCCACATGGGCAGTCGAGTAGCTTGTTTTGCAGATGTTCATTTTAAGCAGGATTCTGGATTAAAGCCTAAAGCTGTGTCCAGAGTATTGATAGTCTTCCGCTATGTATTGTAATTCATTGTACATTTATCTTCCGCTGTATTATTTTCAATGTACTCTGATATATTTTGTACTATGATGTTATATTATCATGATGTAATAAAAGTCTTATGTTATCTGTTCTAATGTATTGTATTCCCAAAGTTAAAGTATTCGAAGACTTCCGACTTTTGGTTCAGACCTGTGTGGTTTAGGGTCGATTCAAAGGGTGGGGATTTTCGGGTCTTTACATGATTTCTACTAATATATAACATCTAAGCTCATACTTCTCAGAGAAGGGTGTTAAGCTAAGAGAATAAATTCTCCGCCACTAAACAAATATATATTAATAATGATCAGTGCTACGCAGTCAATTACAATGTCAGACACACAATCAGTACAAGTCCATTCTGGGTCTGAACGAAACCAAAATCCGAAAAATCTCCAAATATATCCAAAACTCTTGCCGCTTATTATCTCGTATTGGGTGATCAGCCCAACTGAGACATCAGTAATCAATTCAAAGGACGTGTAGATCCCCAGTCTTCAATCGTTGTCTTCAATTTCTCCATAACATCGTATTATTACTTGAATTGTTTTCGGACATAAATCTGATCATGGTCTTTCCAAATAATAAGCGTAATTTTAAAAACACGATTATGAATCACACAGGCTTTTAACCTAATATTCTTCCATCCTGGAATTTGTTAATTAAAACTTCTTTAAACCCATTCTTAAATTATTTTTAAAAAATTTATTTCATAACCATTCTCTTTAAAACACATCCTTTAAATCCAAGATAATTTAGTTCAAAATCTGAATTAACTCTTTCATTTGATGACTGATTATCCAAATCCATTTTCTTTTGGAAACCCATAATCTGCATTTTGTAATTTCAAACATATTTTCCATTAAAATGATTTCCCAACATTCAATTCTTTAATCTTAGCTAAAAGATTATCGTTCTTCCCAAAATCCTTGCTTTACTTTTCTCAAATAAAAGATTTTATTAAATCCCCAATTACAATATGAATTTCCCTAACTTAATCTCGTTTGGTTTCAAGAATGATATAATTGAAGATACCATCCACGACAAAACCCAAATCAGTCGATATTGAACGTAAGTTACATATAAATTGTGTCCACTTATATTCGATATCAATTCTCATAATCAACTAATACTATAAGTGGAATAACGATAATAATATCTTCCAAATTGCTCGAATTGTATACATTTACACCACAGAATTGCATATCAAATATCTAAAGATTATTTCTACCCAATTTATCTCAATTAAATCACGAAACCCTTATCTTAGTTCGAAAATTCATCAAATCCTTTGATATTGGATCTGAATAGAAATATCCTTAATATTAATCTCTGTATCCAACTTATTCTATAAGTGCAATAATGGTAATATCTTCTGAATTCCTCAAATAGTTAGGGTTATCGTCTACCGAATTAATATCAAACATCTGAAGATTCATCTCTAACCATATCCAATTTATTTAAACATGGAAAATTATTTTTTAATATTAAATAAATCACTTAATATTCAATATAAAATATTTTTAAAAATTTTGAACCTTCAAAATATTTCATAAACCATTCAAAAGTGATTAATTAAAGTTTGGAAAACAGTTTGCAAGTTAAATCTTTCAAAATAAATTGTTTCCAAAAGAAACGTTACAATAGCGTTTCAAAAGCATTACAAAACTGTTCATTTTGCTAATTGAATCCAAATAACCTTTATAATGTACAAAACCCAAAGTTTCCAATTCAATTCACTTTTAAATAATTTATAATGATTTTACAAAAAATTCCATATTTTTAAAGTATTTGAAATTGTTGTTTATAGTTATGGTCGATGAACTACACTTAAACCGAACTTTTCCAAAATTGTTTTGAACATAACTTGAAAACAATATATTGGAATCTGAAAATTCTTTTTTTTCTTGAAAGCTAATAAAATTTGGAACCAAAAATTTCCAGCTTCAGAAAAATCATATATAATTTGCTCAACTTATAGGCATTTAAAGTTAGCGGTCAAAAACGCGAACTACCGCTGCGTGACACTACCTATTTTGACCGTAATATAATTTACTATAAAAATAATTCCGAAATACTTCATAGTACTTAAAGAAACTATTATATACTTATACAAACCATTTTAAACATTTTCTATATAGGAAAACCAAACTTCACTTTTCCTAAACAAAACCCGTTTTCAATGTTTTAACGTCAATACTCGTTTACCAAAACGTTCTTCTTTACGAAAGTTGTTCATATATATTTTCTTTACATTTTCAAACCATTTCAAATTCGAAAATAAACTTTCAAACCCGTTTTCAAAATTAAAATAATATAATATTTTTTACGTTTTTTATTATGGAGAAGATTTAACCAATCACCGATGTGACGCCATAATTGTTATGTCATAGTGTGTCGTAAACAATAACAACCATTTAAACAATCATAAAAACCATTATCAATACCAATAAATAAATAATAACTATGCATAACCGTTATAACACCAATGCCTAATAGTGTGTTTGTGTGTTCTAATCCACGCAACCATCATCCATCATAGACAACACCAACCATTAAATATCCATTAACGACACTAGTTAATTATCCAAATTATTATTACTTAACCTTAACTAATTAGTGAACATTAAACTAGCGTATAGATTAAAGAGATCTCACCCTCATGCTTTCCAATCTTCAATATACGAGCTTGGCGGACACCATCGAACAGAGCTTTGCTAGCACCGATATGTTGACTGAACGTGCACGCGAATATAGACACGTATGTGTATACATATATAATAATTTCTCATTTTATATGAGGGAGGCCGAGTTTGAAGTGGAGGAGGTAGGGTCCACCAGGTGGCAGGTTGGGCTGACGTCAGGCGGATGTGGGCTGTTGGTGGGCTGGTTTTAACACCTCGCATTTTTAAAAATAATTAAAATTTGAAGAGCTTTCAGAATTTGGTCACGAGATTAGCGTCATTACATCCATGGCGATTTTCTGGATAGTTTAGACCTATGGATTGCATAAAACTAATTTAAAATGAAAGAGATACCTTTAAATGAAATATTGTAACAAACATGAAAAGAAGATAAAAAAAACGAACAATGACCATCATTGTTTGTAATCTTGTTAACAAAAGCCTATGTAGTCCAGTTGGTAAGAGCATGTGACTTTCAAGAGAGTGGCGCAAGTTCGATCCCTGGGGTGCCATATTTTTGTTTTAAGGGAACAGTTAAAATAACACATGTTCTTAAGATAAAATATGTATAAACACACATACAAGGAAAATTCTACATATAAGAAAGTACAACAAAAATATGTATACATGTATATGTAAATATATGCATATATATGTGAAAAAAAATATATACAAAGGAGAAATTCAAAATAAACTTGCAATCAATGAAAATAGGTAAGAATTAAATAACAACATAACGCCGTTTGAATTTTGAAAATGAAATAAAAGTTGTGCGTATATATATACATGTAAAATGGGCATTTGAAGTTTTGTATACATATAAGGAGATTATATGTAAATATAATATTTAAATAAATCAAAGAAAGTATAACGGGATACTAGTCAAACGTTTACATTAAAAACGTTAAAACAGTAAACATCATGCCCAAAACCGCTCGCAGGACCCAGGGACCCAGAGGTTACGTTGACCCACCCCAGATTTGGGCAAATCCATTGATGAATCTTGACTGTTTTTCTAACCACATTCGTTGCTGACTCAACGCTGCATGTATGATAAGATCCTGAACCCCTATGAATAGGCTAGTAGAACCTAGCTTAAATCTCATATTTTCTAGGTCAACGCCTAGACTCTGCCATTCTTCTTCCTCCTCAAATCTCTACAGAAAATAGAATAATTAGTTTAAGGAAATTCTAAATCAAGATCTGGAGGAAAAGAATGTATATCTGCAAATGGGTGTTCAGAATTTTGTTCAAAGTAAGGTAAATTCTATGATCTGGTCAAATTAAATTTCTCCTCTTTCTTCCCTTTTTCTTTTAGTTGAAACTGTGGACCCATGGTTATTTAGGTTCTACATTCTGTTAGGGGAGCCATAAAATGCTAGGTCTGGACCAGATTCAGAGTTGAAAAGCAATTAGGTGAGTGGGTTAAAGTTATGCCTTTTTGATAATGGTATATTTATCATTTGGCATTCCCGGTTAATATGTATAGTAAATCTGCTGAAATGATTAATCTGTTGAAATGTAAATCTGCTGAAACGTATAAAACTATTAAAATATGTGGAAACGAATACTTTGGTATACATACATGTTCTAATAACTTGTTAATTGGATACTGTAAGTTAAGTTACAGTGAAATTGGGATAATTACATGTTAGTCTATAGCATATTATGTACTTGAACCCTTAACTGTAAGAATTGGGATAATTACATGTCAATTTGTTAGATTGAAATATTTACATGATTGGATGATTGCATGTTAATCTTTTAAAAAGGAGTTATTTACATGTTAGGAAGAACATGCGACATGATAATCAGTTAAAATGGACTTAATATGATATTAAGACATGTAAAAATAGATTGCAGTAAAATTGGGAAGAATGGATATGCCTAAATTTACAGTAAATAGAAAATTGTAACTGCACTTAGACACGAGGTTAAATTCAACTTACGGTAGAAGTTTCCTGAACCACCCTGCGAATCCAGCGTCCACAAGTTGTTAATTTAATGTGAGGGGTCTAGTGCGTAAATATACATGTAACGATGCTAAGACATGAGGTTAAGTCCAACTTGTGGTAGAAGTCTACCCAGAATCGCCTGACAAATCCAGCATCCATAAGTGGTCAGCTTAATGTGAGAGGTCTGGTGCATAAACATATATATATATATAACATTATCTAAATAAATGGCATTGTTTGTAACTAAGGGAAATAAATGGAAGTGAATGAAACTTACAACAGTAAAAGAAATGGAACGAATGGGGAATGATAATAACCTATTATGAATAAATTTGAAGGGGAAAAAGGAAGATTATAGGTAGGCTTGTGCTAAGGACAAGTGGAAATTATACTTAGGTTATAATAAAAGATAAAGGGAATGAGTAACTTATGTAATGAGATAAGTTGTACTTAATCTATAAATCTAGAAACCTGAAACCTGTTGTTTGCAATAAGTAGAGAAAAGAGAGGAAACCTTCTGAAATGTGATAAATTGTACTTAAATATACATTAAGTAATAAGTGAACTTAAGAAACTAAGTCATGCTGATGTGAATAACATGTTAAAGGCTTATTAATGAACTTAAATGGGTTAAGTTATATAACTAAAATTAATAAGCAAGAGGAACTTGGTAACTTGAATAAAAAGTCAATATGACTTGAAATAACCAAGTTAAATGGAAATCTGAAAAGGTGGAGTAAGCGTGTAATTAAATGATTAGACATAGGGTCTAAAAACACATTAACCCGAGGTGCTTGGACCAGTCCGTACGTTTGGTGGTGAGTAACCCAATGGGGTAGATCATCGTGGTGTCATGAGGCACGAGGGGAGTGCACGTCCATCTGATTATTCTTCCTGTTCTATTGATATTCTGCTGGCTCGATGGACTGTAAGGGAAGCATGCGGCTTCCTGGGACATGGAGGGTACTCATGGCAGTCCTCTGTGTGGTGAAAGCACTTAGGTTGTGCTCGCAGAGGTTAGGTCTACGCGTTACTACCTGGTGAGTATACCTTGACCGCCATGATAGTGGGAAGTCAGAAGACTATATGGTGGAATTGGTGATTCGACGATCCGGTTGCCTTGTGACTAGGCGGGTTATGACCATTTTATCTGTTTGCCTTTGGGCGCGTCTAACCATCTGTTTGATAGCAGTCGTCAGGTACCAACCATCGACAGTCAACGTGATGCATGATGCGGAAAGATGGAGAGCTAAACCTACATATCATCGACCTTTCGCTATCAAGGTTTTGGTTGTGGGACAGGCCAATTAGGATTTTGTTTATTGTTTTATTTCTGGGCCATGTCAGTAGCTCTCAATTATGTTGGTCTTTCACTAGTTGAGGGTTGGGTCGGATGGGACCATAGCCACTGAAAATGCAGACCATAGCATATGTGTATACAGATATTTGAAAAGCTTCGGACCAAGTTCTGTGTTTCTTATACAGCCCTGTTATGGAACTCGGTGCACAGTAGAGAATATGTGCGGTTAACGCATCGAGTATGATTGACGATACGTACGTGAGCTAGTCTAGATACATGCATGTCTGCTTTGGGTGGTGTATCGTAGACTCTAAGGAATTACTCTATGATGGAATCTGACTCGATCGAATGGTTCGAAGGTGGTCGTCCGTACGCTCACATAGCATCGCGATGGTGGGGCTATATGGAGCATAGTGTTGTTATATTGGGATCTGTATGTCGCTCTGAAGTAGGATGAGGGACTGCGTACATTTCTGTGGCGTTACGGTAGAGACCGTGTGAGTAGGGTACCATGGAGTGTACCTTAATATTGGGGGTATCTACATATACACTGTATTAGGTTAATCTACTAGGGAGTAGTCGGGTACGACGTGTGTGTAAGCCTTGAGTGTTATTAACCCAAGTAACCTAATAAATAAGAAAATTTAAATGAACGGTATACGTAGGGTTATCTAAAATGTGTAGTTTAAATCCAGTCACCAGAACTTGTGTTCTGACCCCCTCCTCATAACATACTCGCGGGTTAGATTTGTGGCAGAGATATGATAGCATTGGATATTGGTTAGGCAGTATTATTACCTAGGCAAGGCTATATTTTGACTATATTCTATTTTATCAATTCCGCATTGAGATATTTTCTGAGCTCTGATATAGTTTATATCTCTGTCTTTTCTGCAGGATACCAAAGAAACCAACATGAGTTTCGATAGATTAGAATTTTGGAAAGAAACCGGTCTGTCTGAATTCGGATTGTTACATTTGGTATCAGAGCTTAGGTTTAGGATTCCTGTATAGTTAGTGAGTGAACATATTTGTATTTTTTTAAATATAAATATATTATATATTACATATACCTAGATCCGTAAAGGAACCCACTAAATAGAAAGAGCATAATATGGTAAAAAAAATTGGGATATCTGTTTTGTACACTAAAGGAATGAACATAAAAATTTGAGGCCCGTAAGTAATTTGGGTAGGAAGTGTACAATATACTTTGTATGGAAGAAAAGGTAGATCCTGTATGTTAGTATCTGAAATATTAGTATTTCAGGTTAGTGGGTTTGGCAGTAAAACCTTATAAAATGAGGAAAATGGATTAGGAATATATATAGTTGAGAGAAATGACTTTGTGGGAGTATTTAGGAAAGACTAGTTAAGTTGGAAACCCACTTTGAGTCTAACCGCATTGTTAACTTTTAAGAACTTGAAATTGTAAAAGCTTTTGGAAGATGGTTTATGGTGTTTTCAAGTTTTGATCTTAAAAGTTACAGTTTTAAAATATGTAAAGAACATATTTGAAAAATACATGCTCAGTTTTGAAGTAAAATAGGGTATATTTTGGAAATAGTGATTTCTAGTGAAAATTTTGTCTAAAATAAAATTCTCTCGGTAAAAGTTACATATTATAGAGCATGTATAGCTTGCTAGTTTTCAAGTTATATGGTATGAAAAAGTGTTCTATTTTGTTGAAAGCTAGAATTTTCAGTAAAGAAAGTTTTGAAATCTCTATTATTTTAGCAATCATTTTTTTAATTGTTTTGACATAATATTTTGTTAGGCGGACAAAATAAGTTGAAGAAATTATGAATAGAGTAGATGTTTGCACCTAGTTGTAAGTAATGGAACTGACATAGTAAGTAGGAGCAGTTATAAACCCGATTGAGGGATAGTTGCCCTTGTCTACTCCGGTTTTCGTGATTTGAAAAAAAAAATGATTTGCGTTTTTTTGAGATGACATGCATGTATGGTTTGGCAAAAGTAAGTTTTGATGAGGAAAATAAATGTTTTAACACTTTTTAACTTTTGGAATGAAAATAAGATGAGAAATCCAAGCCACGTTTAAAAAAAATCATGGAGTATGTAAGGATTAGTGCATAGGGAAGATGTAACACCCCGTATTTTAGTTAATACTAAAATTCACTAATCGCAGAATAATTAATCTCAGATATGGGAATTAAGGGAAACGGGCTGCGTCATTGCGTTCGTCTCGGAAAAATACGCGAAATAGAGTCCGAGTTTGCGTAAAACAGGTACCGTATGAAAGAGATATGGACGAACGAAGTTAGGCAGAAAAACCAGAAACAGGCCAGAAATGCACTGGCGCACTTGTGAAGTGCGCCAGAACAAAAATGCACTGGCGCACTTATGAAGTGCGCCAGTACAAAGATACACTGGCGCACTTGGGAAGTGCGCCCGTGCCGAGCCAAGAAACCTGCACAGTTTCTAGAGAGTTCTGTGGTTGGGTGCACCAGTTTGGGGTTTGGGCTTGGTCTTAGGGCTGGTTTCTAGAGATTTCCGAAATCTAAGGGTCCTAATCTAATCTAGGGTTAATCTAAGGGCCTAAAACACTACCTAATCCTATAAATAAGACCCTAACCCTACCCTAATTCATTCATAATTAGATCTTGTAACTAAACTATGGCAAAATGAAACTTGATCATGGCCTCCACAAAGTCTTGAAGAGAGTTGCAAGCTAATCAACCTCTAATCATCTTCTTCTTCATATTTGGCAACTAGTTTTACTTCATAAGTTTGCTAATCTTAGTTTTGGTGAGTTCCTATGGCTTTAATAATCAATTGTTAAATTGATTATGGTAGGATGTGATAAGACATGGCTATGTTTGTGGATAAATGTGTTTATGCAAGTTTGTATGATATGTGATTTGCAAGTTTTATATTATATGCAAGGTTAATGCCATGTTTTATGATGCAAAACACTATGTTGAACATTTATGCATATGTAACATGTTATGCAAACTATATGTGAGAGTATATGCAAGTTATATGTAACATGATATGCAAGTTATGCATGTGATTTTATGCATGCTAAATATTTGGTGTTATGCATGCTAAGTATTTGATTTTATGCATGTTAAGTATTTGATTGTATGCATGCTAAGTGTGTGGGTTTATGCAAGTTAAGTGGTGTGTTTATGCATAATAAGTAATTGATTCTATGCATGCTAAGTATGTGGTTTTATGCATGCTAAGTGTTTGGTATTATGCATAAATCATGACATGTAAGTTTACCCTTTTAAATGTGATGCATACATATGCAAGATGACACCCTTATATGCTATGCATGTTTACCCTCCTTTAAGATGCAAGTCATATATGCAAGTTTAACATGTTAAGCAAGTTATGTGTATGCTTATATGCAAGTTCATATGCAAGTTATGTGCATGGTGTTATGCAAGTTATGTGTATGAGATTATGCAAGTTATGTGCATGATGTTATGCAAGTTATGGATATGCTTAAATGCAAGTTTAATGTGATATGCAAGTTCATATGCAAGTTATGTGCATGGTGTTATGCAAGTTATGTGTATGAGATTATGCAAGTTATGTGCATGATGTTATGCAAGTTATGGATATGCTTAAATGCAAGTTTAATGTGATATGCAAGTATATGAATGCTTATGCAAGTTATGTGTATGCTTAAATGCATGTTTAGCATGTTATGCAAGTTATGAGAATGCTTATATGCAAGTTCAACATGTTATGCAAGATATGTATGATAATATGCAAGCTCATATGCAACATGTTATGCAAATCATGTGTATGATAATATGCAAGTTTGGGTTAAATGTAGTTGGGTTAATATGTGCTCATATATGCAAGTTGACATCCTCTTAACCCATGACAAAGTTATATGCTAAACCCATGCTATTTGTGATGGATCTTCCCCTTTATTATGTTATGAAATGAGAACGATTTACGTGGGGAACGATGGGGTTAATAAATATGTTAATAAAGTATGATTGGGTATGATTGAGCATACCATAAAATAAATAAATTACCATAAGTGGGAATTTACCTATTGAGTTAGGTCTACCCCATGGGAATTCACCTATTGAGTTAGGTCTACCCATGTTATGGAAAACTAGATATTAATTAGGGATAATTAATATGGGGGAGATTAATTAGGTGTAATTAATCAACTAAGACACGAGGTTGGACCCTTTTGTAGCGGAAGTCTGCCCGGAACCGACCGGCCATCCAGCGGCTACAAATGATTGGCCCAATGTGAGAGGTCTTAGTCATAAAGTAAATACATGATTAAAGTAAAGACACGAGGTTAGACCCTTTTGATGACAGAAGTCTGCCCGGAACCAACCGGCATATCCAGCAGTCATAAAAGACGGTCTAATGTGAGAGGTCTTTATGAGTTCATGATCTTAATTAATGAATTAAGAAACACTTAACCATATTAGCATGTAGTGGGACATGAGGGGTTAAGTGGTTGCCTTGGGGTGGCATGATGAGACTAGTGGGTTGCCTTGGGTGGCAATAGAAAAATACGATTAGAATACTTAACCAAAGTAGAACATGTAATTAAACATGATAAAAAGGGTTAAGTAAGTGCCATGGGTGGCATGAGAAAATACGATTAGAATACTTAACCAAAGTGGAACACGTAATTAAAACATGGGTGAAGGGTTAAGTAAGTGCTTTGGGTGGCATGTGGAAATCTAGTGGGTGCCCTATGTGGCAATTGAAATATGATTGATGACTTAACCAAATCTTAACATGTAAGTGGGCATGACTACATAAGGGGTTAAGTGGGACGCACTAGATAAAAATGACAAGCTTAAGTAGTAGCTTGTGGGGGCCCATTTCAACCAATATCCCAAACGTATCTTTGTGGGCTCGACCCATGTCGAGTGACGGGACACGCATATTGGGCTTGATTATAAGAGGCCAAAACGGGTTAGCGGTGGCAACGCGGGACCAACGGGTTTCATATGCGTGTGTGGACCCGGGCTGGTTGGTTAGTCGTTGTTGCATCGTGTAGATATAAAGCCGTGCACTGTTGATATTATCTGGTAGCCACTTTAGGGGAATGATACACCCCAATCGTGGGACCAGCACGGGTATCTACGGTAGGGAGCCGATCGTTGGGGAGTAGTGGGTACACCTAATAAAGATAGGGGCAGACGGCACCTATGTAGGGGTACACGAAACTACTGGGTAAGATTACTAAGTACACCTAGTGGAGATAGGGGCAGACGGCACCTATGTAGTGGGCTAGGAGTACACGAAACTACTTGGGAAATTTTCTAAGTCCTTGGGAGGGATCAACCTTTAAGTAGGAATTACTCTTGGTGGTAGAACTGGTGTGGTGCAGTGTAGGAATTACCCTTGGGTGAGTAGATCTGGGGTGGTGTAAGCTAGTAATTATCCTTGGGTGGATAAATACGTCGTTTCGGTTATCGTAGTACATCCTGTGTTTTGTGGGCTACTTATTGTAGTCATTATCCCCAGAGGTACCGTATCTTGTTTATATCATACCCTAATTACTTTAATGATTGTATTGTTAGGGTTATAGGACTCACTCAGACTTATGTCTGACCCCGTTGTTGTTTATCTTTTTCCCAACCCTCAGGTTATCAGAGTGGGCCTAGCACTAGTGGGCTTGGACCAGACCGCTATATCTATCTTTTGGGGCTTGGACCGTAGAAGAAAAGCTCGGTTTATCTTTTCTATTTTGGCTATTATCTATGTAATGGGATTATGTACTTCTATTTTATCAGGATGGATATTATGTACTTGACTCTTGTTATGGTTTTGTGATGTAACCAACATGTTTTGATATTGAAATGATGGTTTAAATTTTCAAGTATTACTTATATCTGTCCTGTTGTAATTTTTCTGTTCTATACTCACTAAAAATACTCCCCCAAAACTAAGGCATTCCCTTAGTGAGTGACCTTAGCGGGGGTGGGGTGTTACAGAAGACAGGAAAAGTTTTGAAGCTATGAAGTAGGCAACGAGAATTATCTTGGAATAATGATAAGTTCCTGTAGAATGTGTAAGAATTGAGAAGCCTAGGGTGTTGCTTGAAATGACTGGTTGTACACAGCTAGGACTAGTTGTGACTACTAGATAGTGAAAGGCAAGTAAGTGTTTAGATCCTATTGCTAATTTTCTTATTAGGGGTAAAACCCGTTCATACATTTCTATTGGGATCGTTCTGTTATTTTTCCCTGTGGGTTAGTTATGGTAACACCTAAACCTACTATTGATCCCATAGTTTGAACTTTTCTGTCTAAGGGGACATAGTCCTGCAATTCTTGGCCCTTAATAGTAGTTGTGTAGAGCGTTTGTTTTCCTATTTTAGTTGAAGGACTAGAAAGCTTATTTGAAACTAAACTTAGATCAAAGGATTAAGTTAAATAAGCTAATAAAAGAGTAATGGTACAACTAAAAAGGAAACAACTAATATAGTAAAGCAACAAACATAACAGTTAAAGAATAAATTTTTCCAAGGTAAGTTAAAAATGAAAATCTGTAACAAAGAAAGTTTTCTTATGTGGGTTGTGCGTGGATAGGAAAATAGGGAATCTTTATAAAATAGTTGTATAAAATCCAAGTACAGATAGAAAAGGTGAATAAAAGAAAAACGGGGATGTGAAATTTTTCGTTTTCCACCTTTTTGTAACATAAGAAATCGAATTTAGAAAATTAGATTTGTCTGAAATTCAAAAAACAAAGTTGTTTGGTAGGGTTTTGGATGCAAAAATTGGATGAACTACACTCTTGCTCTACAAGAGTGTGGGAACATTTGGATGAAAAAGTATTTTAATTTTCAAAATATTGCATTCATGTAGAACTGCCAGTATATTTAGGATGTGTGCATCATATTTTAAAAGCATTTTTGAAAAATTTGCATACATATAGGAGGTACCGCTTAGGCATACATGTATTACTATGTTGTATCACTTTGCACAAGCGCACAATGTTTGCAAAAATTTGGATGCACACGTGATGGATGTATATTATGCGAGGAATTACCTGATTTAACCCTTACCAAATTTCGGGGACGAAATTTCCTAAGGGTGGGAGAATGTAACACCCCACATTTTTAAAATAAATATAATTTGAAGAGCTTGCAGAATTTGGTCACAGGATTAGCGTCATTACGTCTGTGGCGATTTTCTGGACAATTTAGACCTATGGATTGCAGAAAACTGATTTAAGATGAAAGAGATACCTTTAAATGAAATATTGTAACAAACATGAAAAGAAGGTAAAAGAAAATTGACAATGACCACCATTGTTTTTAATCTTGTTAACAAGTCTAGCTGGTAAGAGCATGTGACTTTCAAGAGAGTGGTGCGAGTTCGATCCCCGTTGGCGCCATATTTTTGTTTTAAGGGAACAGCTAAAATAACACGTGTTCTTAAGGGAAAATATGTGTGAACGCACATATATGGAAAATTATACATATAAGGAAGTATAAAAAATATATGTATTCATATATATGTGTATATATGTGCAATATATATACACACACACACACACACACACAAAGGAGAAATTCAAAATAAACCTGCTGAAATATACATCTGCTGAAATATAAATTTGTTGAAACATATAAAACTGTTAAAATATGTGGAAACGATTACTGTGGTATACATACATATTCTAATAACTTATTAATTGGATATTGTAAGTTAAGTTATAGTGAAATTGGGATAATTATATGTTAATATGTGGCACATTATGTACTAGAACCCTTAACTGTAAGAATTGGGATAATTACATGCCAATTTGTCAGATTGAAATAATTACATGATTGGATGATAACATGTTATTCTTTGAGAAGGGAGTTAATTACATGTTAGGAAGAACATGTCACATGATAATCAGTTAAAATGGACTTAGTATGATATTAAGACATGTAAAAATAGATTAAAGTAAAATTTGGAAGAATGGATATGCCTAAATTTACAGTAAATAGAAAATTGTAACCGCACTTAGACGGAAGGTTAAATTCAACTTGTGGTATAAGTCTGCCCAGAACCGCCCATCAAATCCAGCGTCCACAAGTTGTTAATTTAATGTGAGGGATCTAGTGCGTAAATACACATGTAACGGTGCTAAGACACGAGGTTAAGTCCAACTTGTGGTAGAAGTCTGCCCGGAACCGTCCAGCAAATCTAGCATCCACAAGTGGTTGGCTTAACATGAGAGGTCTGGTACATAAACATATATATAAATATATGTATATAAAAGGATTGAAATAAATGGCATCGATTGTAACTAATGGAAATGAATGAAAGTTACAACAGTAAAAGAAGTGGAATGAAAGATGAATGATAAAAACCTATTATAAATAAATTTAAAGGGAAAAATGGAAAGATAATAGGTAGGCTTGTCCTAGGGACAAGTGGAGATTATAACTTAGATTATAATAAACGATAAAGGGAATGAGATAACTTATGTAACGAGATAAGTTGTACTTAATCTGTAAATCTGGAAACCTGAAACCTGTTGTTTGCAATAAGTAGAGAAAAGAGGGGAAAATTATGAAATGCAATAAGTTGTACTTAATTATACATTAAGTAATCTGTGAACTTGAGAAACCGAGTCCTGCTGATGAGAATAACATGTTGAAGGCTTATTAATGAACTTAAATGGGTTAAGTTATATAACTGAAAATAATAAGCAGAAGGAACTTGGTAACTTGAATAAGAAGTCAATAAGACTTGAAATAACCAAGTTAAATGGAAATATGAAAAGGTAGAGCAAGCACATAATTAAACGATTAGACATAGGGTCTAATAACACATTAACCCGAGCCGCTTGGACCAGCCCGTACGTTTGATGGTGAGTAACCCAACGGGGTAGATCATCGTGGTGTCATGAGGCACGAGGGCAGTGCACGTCCATCTGATTATTCCGCCTGTTCTGCTGGCTCCGAAGGACTGGAAGGGGAAGCACGCGTCTTCCTGGGACGTGGAGGGTACTCCTAATAGTCCTCTATGTGGTAACAACGCTTAGGATGTGCTCGCAGAGGTTAGGTCTGCATGTTACTACCCGGTGAGTATACCTTGACCGCCACCATATTGGGCAGTCAGAAGGCTGTAGGGGGGAATTGGTGATTCGACGATCTGGTTACCTTTTGACTAGCCGGGTTATGACCATTTTGTCTGTTTGCCATTGGGCGGGTCTAACCATCTGTTTGATAGCGGTCGACGGGTACCAGCCATCGACAGTCAGTGTAATGCATGGTGTGAAAAGATGGAGAGTTAAACCTACAGATCATCGACCTTTAGCTATCAAGGCTTTGGTTGCGGGATAGGCCAATTAGGATTTTTTTTTGTTTTTGGGCCACGTCAGTAGCTCTCAATTTTTTTAGTCTATCACTAGTTGAGGGACAGGTCATGTGGGACCATAGCCACTGAAAATGCAGACCATAGCATCTATGTATATAAATATCTGAAAAGCTCCCTACTGAGTTCCTTGTTTCTTGTACAACCCTGTTACGGAACTCAATGCATAGTAGAGAATATGTGTGGTTAAGGCATCGAGTACGATTGACGATACATACATGAGAAAGTCTAGATACATGCATGTCTGCTCTGGGTGGTGTATCATAGACTCTAGGGCATTACTCTGTGACGGAATCTGATTTGATCGAATGGTTTGAAGGTGGTAGTCTATACGCTTACATAGCAAGGCGATGGTGAGGCTATGCGAAATGTAGTGTTGTTATATTGGGATTCGTACGTCGCTCTGACGTAGAATGAGGGGTTGCGTACATTTCTGTGGTGTTACGGCGGAGACCGTGCGAGTAAGGTACCATGGGGTGTACCTTTATATTGGGGGTATCTACATATACACTGTATTAGGTTAATCTACCGAGGAGTAGGTGGGTACGACATGTGTGTATGCCTTGAGTGCTATTAACCCAAGTACCTAATAAATAAGAAAATATAACTAAACGGTATATGTAGGTTATCCAAAATGTGTAGTTTAAATCCAGTCACCAGAACTTGTGTTCTGACCCCTTCCTCATGACATACTCGAAGGTTAGATTTGTGGCAGAGATATGATAGCATTGGATACTGGTTAGGTGGTATTATTATCTGGGTAAGGCTATATTTTGATTATATTATATTTTATCAATTCCGCTGTGAGATATTTTTTGAGCTCTAATATATTTTATATCTGTGTATTTTCTGTAGGATACCAGACAAACCAACACGAGTTTTGATAGATTAGAATTTTAAAACAAAAAATTAGTCTTTCGTAATTCGGGTTGTTACAGTGGTGGTGCGGTGTCGGTGGTTGGGAAGTTGGCGTGGGGCTATGGCCAAACTATAGGAGGAATGGGAGGGGAGTTTTGGTCATATGCAACAAGGGGAGTGCGTTGGATGCCGGAGATGGTGGTGGCGCAAGGTCGTGGAAAGGGGAAGAAATGGCGAAGGATGTGAGAAGGAAAATGGAATAGTGGATGGTGAAAAATGGAGAGCATGCTCCTTCCTTTTATAGCCAATTTAAGGGGCATTTTAGTAATTTTTGTCATGGATACATGTCACCAAAAGAAGGCTTAAACTCATGCATAATGACATCCAAACCACTTACCTAAAGCCATGGGAATGCCAAAACCATATGCAAGATGGCAACACTTTTAGCCATGCTTATAAGCGTCACTAAATTCGACATGCCTCTCAATCGTTACTATTTTCAAGTGTTATTGTTTATAGTTTACCCAATTAAACATCCGATGATTAATCCAATAAAATACAACAATACGTAACATATTATCGACAAAATTTTGACAATTTTTAATTTAATAAATTACTTATAAATCATATTTTAATAATTATTTCTTAGTAAATATAATTCGACAAAAGGTTACTTAAAATTAATTTCATAAATACGTTTTAGAAAATCTTGTTATACAAACTTAATAAATTCTTACCATCATATTTTGACAAAAATCAATATACAAAATATTATTTAATCATATTTATATTTATTATAATTATTTCAAACACATTTTTAAATTATATTATATATACTTTATATCTAGAAAATTCAATTTATATCCCTAAAATTCAAATTATATCCCAAAAATTCATTTTTAAATGGTTAAAAATTCTAGATCGTCACATTCACCCCCCCCCCCTTTAAAACTTTTCGTCTCTGAAAAGGAAACAGATTTTGCTTATCAACTTAAATTTGGAAACTTTTAAATTTTATGAATAAAATGTCGAACAGAATATATAAGAGTCTATAAAGAATAGGGATGTCGGAGTCAACCCAAAAAGTATCATAATATATCATCATGTTTGAGTACATCCATATCCGAGTACAAAAGATAATGGAATAACCCAACCCAAGTACGTACTACGTGCTTAAGGTGGTTTGTATCGAAACAAAAAAAGTATACATATCAAGTACTAATCCCCAAAATACTTCCTAGCCCAAAACATCTTAGTGCGACTAAGGACTTAAGATAACTATATACAATATATACAAAGCCGAACCGTCTCAAACCGACTAATCCTCTGACATATCTGACCCATCGTCAGATGGTCCAGATAAACTGGGCTCCTCTGGCTCCTCGTTCTCATCAATCACCTTTATTTCATCATGTTCCTTATACCCATCATCATCAATAACTACTCCATCGCCCTCATCGTCTAGGTGGTCTATCTCATCGATAATCTCGTCAACCTCGTCGGCTATCTCAGAGGCTAGGTCGCATTTAGGACCCTCATCCTCAGGTATATGCCCTAACAGCTGCTGATCCCGCTCATTTACGATTTCCTGCCATATCGTATCAAGCATGGCATCATCAAATCCTGGGGATACCTCAATGTCGTAGTAAGTTGCGGCCTCTGCTCCAGTCATTGGTCTATGATCACTAGACTTAGGGGTATATCCTGATCATATCGAAGCCAACATCCTGCTGTGGAGGGACATCCTCGCCTATAGCCATCATATAAGGAATATTTATCTCCCATACATTATAGTCAGAATCAAGTTTCTCGTCGCTATCTTGATACTCCTCTGATCCCCAGTGAGTGTAGAATCCTTAATCTCAATAATCTCATGCTCGCTAGAGGAATGTATATTACTATAGTCGTCACTAGATATATCTATAATCTGGTTCTCTAAGTTGGACCAAGAGCTACTATCATCACTACCTGAGAGACTAAGATAGGTATTGCCTAACACTCAGATGTCTGCAGCCCTAAAATTAAGAAAAGAAAATCTTAGAGTTAGGAGTCATTTCACCACTGCTAGGTTTATCATTATGAACTTATTGTTTATTTCAATTTCTAACCATATTAATTAGTTTTTTTAATACCTCAACAAATTAAACCCAAGTTTATCTCTTAATATGAATTCTATCATGTATTAATCCAAGACATATTAATTTTTACATGTTAAGCGCTCTCTCGAACGTTGTACTCTAGAAACTCATTCTATGGTATTACTAACCCTATCTCTATTGAGTTCATTCTCATGGGATATCACTAATCACAACTCTGACAAGTCCTTTATCCTTTTTATCAAATGAGTCGTACCCCAAAGCTTTGAATAAACCTATGCTTTGATACAACTTTGTAATGACCTGCCTTTTTGCCTGGTTTTCACGGGTGATTAAACCGATTCAAACCGTTCATAAAGACAAATTGTTAGGGGTAATTACACATTTGCACAAAAATAAAAAAACTTTTCGATTATTATTACAATGATATTACACAGAGTTATAAGAAATATCAGAGTACAACAGAAATACGTCGGAAATAAATACAAATATACTCTCAACGAAGAAGAATGATCCAAAGTATAATTCTAGCTCCAATCCTGAATCTAGCTCTGAGGACTAAACCTTCAAACCAATCTAAAAGTTTCCCATTTGGAAAATAATGGACACCCAAAATTTATGTGTGGGAAAAATAAACTCCAGATCAGTCATGGTAATGGTATGAGAACTCAAAAACAGTTGTTTTTTGGGTTTATTTTAAAGTTAGGTAATTCACCGACCACACGTTAAACGTGGAATGATTTTACTCCATGTGAATACTAGTGCATAGAAATTCATAATGACTTTTTTGAAAAATGAAGCTATCATAAGCTCGTCCAACATCACACAATGCAAGCGCACACAAAATGAGAGATTACTGTCTTATGATAACCAAAAATGCTTTGATATGTGAAAATACTCTTTCATATTATTATTAGTGCATAGTGTGAAAACCTTTAGGAAGTAACTACATCAATCTTAGCCAACATAATATCCCATCCTATTATGTTGACGTATAGGTATACAATCAAAACCGTACGAGATCATAGTGGAAATTTGGATGCCAACAATGACCAAGGCAAAGGTCTTCCTTATAGAACCGTGGGAACGCCGCTAGAGGGAAATACCCATAAGAAAACAACTCATGCTTTCTCGGCTACACAAGACCAGACCATCTCTTTATGTTGACTCTACTATATGGCAATATGAATATGACATTCCTTGGTCGTTACCAACCTTTAATCGTGATCCCGAACCAACACACAAAAGTAGTTTCCACATAGGTTAATACTTGGGCTCCATACTATGGTATACCTTTTATCTAGAAGGGAGTGACCATTCCCTAATGGGTGCGACCCACATAGCCTTGCTACCATAATCCTATTTTAGGTCATTTATCAGGGTATGAGGTTTGTCAAGGTCACTTTATATACAAAGCTACTATTAACGATGCTTTTCGTCAACACCGGAATTAGGTCAATGATGTGGACCTTGTGGAAGTAAAGGTATTATTTAGTTTCTACAAGCTTGAGTTAGTTCCCTGTTTCCTAGGTACAAGGTTTTGAGCCCGAAGATTAGCTACTCTTCCCTCAAGGGGTGAGTATCACGCTTGCAAGGCTCAAAAAACAACAGTTACCTTGGGACAAGGGTTCCCTAAGTGCAACACAAGTTAGAGAGCTAAACGGATTGTAGAAGGGTATTTTGGGTAATTTGTCTTATGTTTTTTAGGTCTTTTGGGTAATCCACCTTTTAGTATTCTTGATTTGATCGGCGTCGTTGGTCAATGCTTACTTGTTCGGCTAGAATCGAGAAGCATTTTCAGATATAAAGTCCTTCTTCTTCCTTAATTCATTGCCTGCAAATAACTGTTTTACACAAGATCACTGCTCTTCGTATATTCCCAAGGTCGCAAATTCATGCTATCGATCCCTTTTGGTTTCGATTTTATAATCATCGAAACTGTTGTCTATTTTCAGCTCAAAATCAGGTGTTATTGAAATGGGATATGAATAATGTCGAAGATTACAACCTCTTTTGTTTGAGAACCAGTAAAATCCTTTATCGATATATGTGCATGTTAATGCTAATCTATCGGTACCAAACCTTCAACTCCAATGATACTAGCTAAAGTTTTTGGTAATGATAGAAAACATTTGTTCTCAGTAAGGTCGACACTAGGAATTTAGGTTATCTAGATCTTGATCTTTCCAACGTTGGAGTCTTTCATTTACTTTTGGCTTTAATATCAAGACGATTGGTACGACCAAAGCCAAATACTTAGCAATATTTTAGACATGTATGCATAATGTATGGTCATATGTGTGTTTTGTTATGGGTTTCAACTTTAACAATCCACGGTATGCTTCTGTCTTTTTATGGGAGTATTAGGTGGCTTAGGTTAATGAGTTTATATAGCAATCTTAAACTTGCAAAATTAATATACTAATATACTTTTGTGGATCAATATCACCTAGCAACATTACGTCTGGAAAAGAAAAGTATTGGAACACTAAACCCAGGAATTTTTCTGTAAGATCCCAAGATGGAAATCTCTTCACGGTATTCTCTTATTCGGACTCAGGATGAGGTGAAAGCCATTCTTGAGAGTTATGGTATAACTGGAGTTGATACCATTCTTGCCTTCGGGAAAGATACTATTTAGAGTCCCTCAAAGGGATTCTTTGCATATTCCGTATTTCATATCTGGCATGGTGGTTTCTTCCCATTCTCGGACTTCATCGTGAGGTTCTTACAATATCTGAAGCTGGCTTCCATTCAACTAACTCCGAATACATAACTTTCCTCCTATGCCTTGAACTTCTAGCTTTAGAGTCAGGGAAGCCTTCTCTCAGATCTTGTCTTTTGCATTACTTGTTACAATTGCCAGCAATTAAAGGGACTAATCTTCATATTCTTCGTACTAATCTTTCGAAGAAGTTGATTAGTGACAATCTCACTCAATTATCGGATTGAGATACACAATTCTTCTATGTCACATATCCCCCAGGTATCACAAGTGCTTTTACTACTCCGAGTGAGTTGTATTCCTCAATATACATTACCTTCTTTGTTTAACTTTTATCCTGTTTCAGGTTTCGTTCCCACAAGAAAAGATCTAAGTGACGAGGAGGCTCGAGTGGTTAATGATATATTTATGGCTTCAGAGAAACTGGGAAAACGATTCCTCCTATTGACTTTGGGCAATCTTTAGAAGTATGGCTTTCTTCCCTCAGGACAAAAGATTTTGAGAAGACCTCCCTTGCAATTGCCCGACACTAAGCATATTTTTTTGGTTCTGATGTATTCACCAACTTGCCTCCTCTATTTCCGGGGTCTTCATGTAAAGGTAACTTTTAACTCTTGTTTGTAAGAGCTTCCTCTATATTCAATCTTTTTATTTCCATTCCTTTGGATAATTGCTTTGGTCAGATTGTCAAGCTTTTGATGGGGAATCTACTTTGGATTCCTTGGCCCGATCCAATGCTGCGGCTAAGAGAAATCTTGCTACTATTACCAATGAATCGGCCTCTAAGAGACATAAGGATGAGTCTTCAACCCCTATTTCTTTTCCTAAGGCTGTTTTCGTTGAGCCTAGCGAGCATCATGCCCCTAATCTTGCTACCCCTTGCTGTTGTGATCCTTAGTGCCACCCATTTTCATACTACAACTCCGGGTAGTGACTTTCTAGATCGTATCCAGATACCTAATTTTGCTGGGTCTTTAAAATTAGTAAAACAAGATCTAACGAGGCATTTTCCGCCCAGACATGCTAATTCCTCTAGATCTCCTCCAATGACTCAGATTTTTGATGAAATTGTAAAGCTTGTTCTTTCTTCTGATGAGATTTCCAATATTTCACTATCGTCCTCGTCTTCAAACTTAATGTGTCTGCAGCGATCACTTGTAGTACAACAACTCTTGGTATAGCCTTACTTCTCCTTTCTTTTTTGATTTTCCATTTCGTCATAAGTCCTGACCTTTGCTTTCTATTCTTAGATTACAAAGAAATGGTACTCTCCTCTGGAGGTGATTACCCCAACTCGTTCGGAGGTTGTGACACTTGAGGAGGAGAAGGCTTCATTCGATCCCAAGGTTAGGTCTTTGATGGAAGGGCAGAGGAAGGAGTGTGCGGAACTAAAGGTGTCTCTTCAGAAGGTTGAATTGGAGTAAGAGGATGAGAAGAAAGCTAAGTTACTTTTGAATGATCAAGTATCGACACTAGAGTTGTTTAAACAGGAGGTGGAAAACAAGAAGGCTAGGATGGTAGCTAATCACACTAGAAGGCTAAAATAGAGAGATGACCAACTCTCTACGACTCAGGATGCGCTTTTAAATGTCAAGTGCATAATCTATGAGGCTAGAAATAGAATCTTTTATTTTTTGGAATCTCATTATCCAAAGGCGATGCTAAAGTCTTTTGAAGAAGCTCTATTATTGGAATATTTTGATAATTTTCAAAAGTACCCAACGATTGCGTTCCCTTCAGTTCATCACTCTATTTCAAACCAAGTTATGCGCAAGATCGAGCAGCTTAAGAAAGGAATCGATATTCCTGAGGAGGTCCCCGGGAATCCTGAGGTGTATTGTGGACCTTCCAAATGATTCTAATTCATGCGAGGAAGAGGACATAACTACTGATATTGATGATGATTGGGTTGAAAATGGTGGTGATCATAACCTCAAAGGTAAAGGGCTTCTTAATGATTCAAGTGAAGAACAGTTCATTCCTTCGCCTTCTACTGGTGATACTAATGCTTCTAAAGAAATAACTTCAGGTCCTTTGAATGTTCCTTTTGACTTAGGCTTAGTTGAAATTTCTTCCAAAGATGGAGATTCTTCAAGTCAAAGCCAGAAAGACTCGGTGCGACCTACTCAAACCGAAATGTCTGTTGTTCAGGTATAGCCCTTAGTTTAGTAGTGCTTTTCATACCCTTTAAGTTCTGGGTAGTTTGTTTCCTACAACAGCATATAAATAGAAAAAAAATGTTTTGTAAATATAATGTGAGGTTAGACAATAACCAAATAAAAAATGTAACTTAGCCCTGCTTTGAAGAGGTGAAGTTGCTGATAGTATTAAAATGTTTTTGATAATGATCTTTTATATTATCAATTCCCTGTTTCATTTTGTATTGTGACAGAACCATATTCCACTCGAAGACACACTTTCAAGAGACGCTTTACATTCATATTCTTGCTTTATGAGTGGGTATTCATCGCAAACTATTCCTCAAGCAACATCCGAATTTGAAAGAGACCCTTTAGTATGTAGTCCTTGTCGTATTTGCGTGAAATATGGACTTCCCCTAGGTTGTCTAGGTGATAAATGGGAAATCATTCCAAAAGAAACTTAGAACTCTAGTGTAACAGCCCGCATTTTATGTATCAGAGGATCATAAAATATTTTTATTTAGTCCCTGAGGGTCGGATCATTCTCATATTTTGATATGTTAGTTATGGGGATGTGAGACATATCCATAATTTTTATCAAATTTAATTATGACCATTTTGCCCCTACCAGTTTTGTACAGAGCATAACTTTTAACTGAGATTGAATCAGGTGCTGAGATCAATTTCATTGGAAAGGAAATGATGTTTCCAATTTCGTAAGTTGTCGCATTAAAGATTTGGTTTAGCGATTCGAGAGGAACCTTTTTTTAGTGCTACATAATTTATGTATAGGTTTGGCTAGTCATTAATGGGTTGATTTGGTGTGGCCCATTAGTGGGCTGGTTAGAGACTATAAGGGGGTTATAGGCATGAAGAGAGGGTTACTTTTCTTTACTCTCTCATTTGGTTGAGCTTGTGATCCTACTTGCTCAATCAAATACACCTTTCCTCCGTTAAATTATATATATATATATATATATATATATATGTATATATATGCAAGAAGATTAAGATATGCATCAAGCAAAGCTAGATTTACATCAAGTGAAGGGAGATCGCATCAAATTGAGTGGTTTGAAGATCACTCTTCACTGTACGGATTGAGAATTTAGTGATTTCAAGTTATTTTGAAGATTTGGTGAGGGATAAGCCTCTCTCACACGAATTCAAACAAGTATATGAGTTGTTTGATCTTATTTTCATCAATTTAAGTTGTTTCACCTAGATTTACATCATGGTAAGTGTATTTTCATTTGAATCACCATAGGATCTAATCTAGCAACTTAAACGGGAATTCTTATGTTAATTCATATATTTATGCAAGTTTAGATCCATTGTTTTGTTTATTCATCGTTTTATCATGATTTGGAGAATTCTATATGGTTGGTGATGAATAATTATTGTGCAAGTGTTGTTTGATGATTACTTGAAGTGTTGATGGTTGAATTGATCGATTTGGATGATGGGTGTGCATTAGTCAAGTTTTTCAATAGATTGGTCGAGTTCGGCAATGGATTTGTTGGAAAAGAGATGGATTGGAGGAGGATCAGGTCAGGTCGTTTGGCTTGTGCTCCAAGACATGGGAGGGTCATTGGACTTGGGAAGTGGAAGGCAGTTCGGTGGAATCAGGTCGTTGGGCTTCTGAAGGAAGCGGGTCGCTCTGCTTGGATGCAAGTCAGGTCGTTCAACAATGGGAATGGAGGGTCATTTTTCTTCAAAGCTGTAACAACCCAGAAAATCCAAACCAATTAAAAAAATTTAAATTGGTTATTGCAAAGAAATTCAAACAATTGAAATAGAAGATTTCTATAAAATAATGAATTAAAAATAGTGCGGTAGTTTGAAAATTTGAATTCAAACTTTGACTGACTGTACCGGGTGCAAAATGAAACGGATTTAGTGAAACCGAAAATATTTAAATCTATTTATGAATATCTTTCTAACGAATCGGAAAAATCGAAGTTTCATAGCGGGAGTCAAAAGTTATCGCCAAATGAATTTTCAGAAAGGTCGCTATAGAGGATATATAGCCCTTGAAAATAGACATTTTGCAAACAACCTCGGAATCCGACTAAACCACTTTTGTTGGATCCGGGGTGTTAAATTATTGCTAGGTTTCAAATTTCATAATTTTGGAAGCTAGTATGTGAGCGTGGCAAAAGAAAATGTGATTGATCAATTTCTATTAAATTGGATCGACCAGAAAATGGCAATTTTTCAAACGATCTCAGAATTCAACGAAACTAGTTTTGTTGGGACCGTAGCGTCAAAACATAGCTAGATTTATTTTTTGGAATTTTTCGAATCATTTGTGGCCCTGGCAAATTGAAATGTACGTTCAAATTGAATATTGAATGTTTTATATTTTAATTTGAAGAATAACTGACTGTCACAATCGAATTGGCCTACGAAACATATCCCATTGTGTTCATGATGGGGGTATTTAGCTAGGGGCGACAGTCGTTGGGTTTGAATTGGTATCCGTATGGAAAAACACTATTTTAAAAATTTAATAAACCATGGGCCAATATGATTTTTCCATTCATAATTAAAATAAAACAAAAATATCTCAAAACCCTCGCCGCTCTCTCGTGCCCGACGTCGCACAGTGCTCCTTCCTTCCCAACCATTTTCCCGCTGCAACAGTCAACGATAGGCCCCGCCACCACCTGTTCCTGGAAGCGCCGCCTCCCCTCTTCAAATCAAGACCAACCCCTCCCCCTATCGACGACCGTCGTGCCTGAATCACCTCGACGAAGTTCACGACTTTTCCGCGCCGCCACGCGCACCTCAGGCGATCGGACCCGACCCCTTCCCCACGTGACCCGAGCCCTTCCCCTCCGGCGATCGGACCTCAATATCCGTTAATCTGTTTATGACCTCGCACCACCTGATCGATGCGATACTTCCCAGATTTTCTGAAAATTGAAAACCTAATTTTGAGCAAACATTGAAAGGTATATGGCTTGGGTTTTCTGATCTGAAAATAACACTTTTAAGTGTTGCAAACTTTGAAAAATCATATCTTTATGGTGTGTTAACGAAATTCGATGAAACAGGAAACATCATGACCGCAAGGACCCTCTCTACAATCTAGATGAGACCACGGATTTTTCTGAGCTAGCTACGATTTTTAGCATCTCGAAAACCAATATGAGAAATCTAAATTGAAATGTGAATGAAATCGTGTTGTATAAATTATATAAGGGAAGTGTAAATTATATACGCATTGTATACCTCATGTACATGTGTTGTATAAGTTATATGAGCGATGTATAAATTATACAAGCATTGTATGAAACATATATGCTTTGAATTGTGTTGAAACGGAAGTGAAATATATTTATCTACGAATATATATATATATATATACACTCCCCTTGTTCACAAACCATGGATGATATTTATTGCTTGTGATTGGCATGAAAATATGTGGTATGACGAATGGTTGAAAATAATTGTTTGTAGTTGATATTGTTGGATTATGGTTGAAAAATACCTTTGTGGTTGAAAAATACCCTCTTGTGGTTGAAACAAATTAGAATAGGAATGTGGAAATGAAAATAAAACATGCCGCCTACGTGCGAACTAGATGCATGAAATCCCCATTGTCAAAAACCGCGAGGTTTTAAGGTAGAGCGAGGAGCCGTACATCGGGACGGTGCCGGTTTTAACTACCCTGCCGTTATGCTGTCGAAATTTTCTGAAATATTCATGTGTTAGAATTATTTTCATTTGTTGAAATTATTTTCATATGTTGAAACCGCATTCATGTGTTGAACAGAAATTCATTCGTTGAATAGAAATTCATGTATTGAATGGTATTCGTGTTTTAAATAAATTGCTTTAACAATAAAAATCACATTTTTATTATATATACGAACTATAGAGAACATTCATGTGTTGAATAGAAATTCATTTGTTGAATAGAAATTCATGTGTTGAATGGAAATTCATGTGTTGAATGGTATTCATGTTTTAAATAAATTGCTTTAACAATAAAATTTACATTTTTATTGTGAATATGAAATGCTAAAAACATTCACGTGTTGAATAAATATTTCTGATGATAAAAATATTACTTTTATCATGTATACGCCTCGCTAAAAATACACACGTGTTGAAATAAATGTTCGGGGGTTATAAATATTATTTTTAACATGTTTAGGATCTAAATAAAATAGCCAAGAGTTGAAATATATTTTTGCTCGTCAAAAATGTCATTTTATCCTATGTATAAGTGTTAAAAATAACAGTGTGTTGAAATAAATATTTGTTCGCTAGGAGTATTATTATTAGCTTTGTTCTGCATATATATATATATATATATATATATATATATATATATATATACGCACACATGTGTTGAACAGAGAAAATGGATTAGCTGTTGAGTAAAGAATTTATTTGCGTGCCCGACAAATAGGTAAGCCTTAATGAGTTGGCTGCGCAATTTTATTTTTATATCAAGTCCTGTGAATGCCATTGGATGCGGAGTGCTGGTTATTCTGTGTGTTATAATAAACATCGCCATAGGATAGTAACAATTAATTTTGAACAACACTATACGGCATACTTCTTGACGATAAGCATACTTCATCATATACCACATAAGCATTTGGAGCTTGTGTGACGAGGTTGAAGATTTACCATACGAGCGAGAGGCTTGTATGGCGATGGCTATATATTACAGGTTGAACTGATGACAGATCTGGACTATATAAATTGTAACGGTAAATTGCCAGATTAATAAAAAACCCACACGGGTCTGGAGATGACAACAAACACATCTCTCTGGTCATTAAGGCACAAAAACCATTTATAGGGTGACAAGAATTTATTCTCTGGAGTTATGATCTATACACACTCCTCTATGGACACCGGAATATACGGCTATAAATATGTGTATGCCTATTAGGATTTATTGGGTACCTAATACGGCCCAATAAATTTCCAAACCCCTTCCCGTACAAAGGAGGTTATGGCGAAATTTTTCGAAATATAAAGGCGCTAGTGAAATAGTTGAAGTGAAAATGATATTGAAATCGTCGAATGAATTATATTTATATATATATACAAATATAAATTAAAACGAATCGAGACCGTGCAGTTCGCGTTTTGAAATCGTAACTTCAAACGACTATACCGAAAGATCCGACCGTCGGATTTTCACGAAACTAGAACCGTTGGCTTCGCTTTGGGAATATCTTCCCAGTGATATAAACTTTGTAGAAATCCAACGGTTAGATTTCCCGATATATGTAAAACGAATTTGGGGAAAAACAGCGCCACGGCACGACCTGAAACATCGTTTAATTAAATATGGCCAATTTTAAATAAATAAAAATGGCAAAAAATCGTTATAAAATATTATAAGCGACATGGAATGGAAATAAACCAATTTTACTTGGTTTGTTTAATATTTGATGGTTGAATGTGTTTGACATGAAAATTATACTAAACAACTGAAATGTGAATGTCGAACAATTTAACCATGGAAAGAATTGATTTGAATTCTAAATATACGTGAATTATTTGAAAAGGCTGAGGTAATCCTCATTTTAAATAATTGATCGAATGATTCGAAGTTGAAAATACGAAGGCGGTTCAAGACCGGCGATCTTCGAATCGGATGGATGGGCGCTACTGAGGTTCTTGATTGGAGTAGCTACCTTGAAGGGACTGGAGTAGTAGCCGTCTGGACGTATGTGTTGATTGTACGTATATGCGAGGAATATGGTGCCTCCGGTTTCGTTCAGACCAAGAACGGACTTGTAAATGGACTGTGTGTCTGACATTGGATTTTGTTCTGTGCTGGTTGATCTCTGTTAAATATATATCTGTTTGGCGGGGGAGAATTTATTCTCTTTCTTAACGCCCTTCTCTGAGACGTATGAGCTCAGAGGTTATATATCGATAGAAATCAGTCGTATGGAGTGGATTGCCTGTGTGGCATGCCAAGGTGTAGTGATCAAGGCTTCTGTTGCAAAGCAAAGTCTTGTGGTCGATGATCAAAGTACGGCCTACATGGCCTAGCTTTGTGTATAGCGTGGATTCGCGAGCCTCACACCTAGGTATGTGTTAAAAACGGGATAAGGACTGCAGGGAGAGCACGACGTTTCTTTCTAGCTAGCGGTAGTGTCAATGCTTAAACTGGCTGACATTTATATTATTTTTACCCATGTGTTTGTTGGAATGAGACGCCTTGATTTAAGGTCTGTTAGGACCGGGAAACGTGTGTTCAGGAATAATTAATCCTCAAACATAAGAGAGGACCGGCCCTGAAGCATCCAAGGGTTACCTAGAGTGTGTATTCCTGAGGCATTTGCTAGAGTTTCTCGAAGCGGAGAGGAGCATGCCCCTTGCCTCGACTCATGATGGAATCCAAATTTCCGATACGAAATAACGGATTTGATTGTAGAACTAGTATGGCGATATAGTAAATGGTAGCTATGTCGTCTATGATTGATATTTATGATTGTATCTAAAATTAGAAACCAACTGGAAACGAGCTAAGACGGATGGTTTCCTGGGTATTGATCTGATGTTGGTTTCGGCCTTCGGGGTTAATAATTAGGGAATCGTTCTCTTACTAGTTTACGGTTGGAGTCTGATTAAGAATTAAATGATAAAATTTACATTTTAAGGGATTTTACCTTACGCATATTACGCATATCTTGGTCGATATAAGGTAAAACTCTATCCTCTGGTTTGCAATGCATTGTGTAATGGGACTTGAGTCTTATATCGGCTTCATTCTTTATTAAAAGCATTGCGTTGTTTAAAGAATTTACTTTGTTTTAATGCACTGGCAAACTGGAGTAAACTCGTTCCGTGAAAGTGGCGTGGTCCTATGATTTGCTTTATTATTGTTGTTTAACCAGTTAAGTAGATTTCTCATACCAGTCCCATGACTGACTCGTTGTTTGTTTCACTTTGCAAACTCGGGTGCCCTTATTTTCACATGGGCAGCCGTGTTGACAGATGACAGGATATTTTGGCTTAACACTGCAGCACGGAGTGCGTTTTTGGCTTGATGGCGAGGATTAGATTTACTTGTATTTTGGCTATTGACTTTCCGCCATTCTTATCTTATGTATATGATTCTGCCTATGGCGATGTAGACTGACTTACTTCCAGCATGTATTACCTTATGTATATGTACCGCCTCAGGCGATGTAGACTGATATCTTTATTATGTCTCACTGTATGTATATATTCCACTTATGGCAATGTTGACTGATCATTCCCTTTTTATGCACAAAGTTATATCCTACACTGTGCTACTCTGATGTTGTTACATGTTATGATTCCGCTGTCATATTTATGTAAAATTATTCTATTTGTTGTTTATGCTATTATCTGTACTCTGCTAATGATGATTAATGTGTTATATTCCAATGATTATCCTTAACACCGTCGTACGGGTTTCGGGATCGTCACAGCTGGTATCGGAGCTTTGGTTAACCTTAGTTCTGGAATCTAACACATTAAACACCTCGTCAGAATGGAATCAGTAGTATTCTAAGGCGAGTAGCTCATTAGAGATAGGATCAGTAATGTCCTAGAATGAGCTAAGAAGAATAGCAAAACAATTTGATCAGTACATCATTATCTTTCCTTATGTTCTTCTGCTTTATCGTATATGAAAGTTATCATTTCTGTGAGCTTGACTCTTTTCTTGCTTATACAGAACTTGACTTGATGGCTACATGAGAAGCTGCAGCAAGAAGGGGCCGAGCAGGCCGAGCTGGAGGACGGGGGAATATCCCTGTTGCAGAAGGGCCTATGATACAGCCAACAGCTCCTCAGGAATTCGAACTTGACCGAGTAGCGAAGAGGTACAGAAACCTAGGGGGCAAACCCTTTTCTGGCACAGGCACCGTGACAGAGGCCTTAGCATGGTTGAAGACATGCGAGAAGATTTTTGGTGGCATGAGACTTGGAACCCACGACAAAGCGTTTATGGGCGCTTGGCTTTTACAGGAGGAGGCCGAATTGTGGTGGGATGCCATCACCTCTGAGGATGAGGAAGATACATTAAGGACTTGGGAGGAGTTTAAGACAATGTTTAAGGGGAAGTTCATCCCCGAGCAGGCATTAGAGCGTATGCGTGATGAGTTTGCTAATCTCCAACAGGGAGACCGCTCTATTCAAGACTATCTTAACAAGTTTACACAGCTATCACGTTATGCTCCAGAGCTTATCTTGACATCAAAAACAAAGAACAAGAGGTTCATACTGGGGCTATAGCGCAAGTATCAGGACCGGGCCATGAGCAACATCAAACTTCCATTTTCAGAACTGGTAGAGATGGCCTGTAACTATGAAGACTTGGATGAGAGGAACTCCAATCTAGACCGCGCTAAGAGCCAGGCAGAATACAAGCGCAAAGCTTCTGGAGATCAGCCTGAGTCCAGCAATGCAGCCACCACTACTCAGCAAGTTGGTAAGCCATCCAAGGGTAGCTGTTACAATTGTGGTAAGAAGGGGCATTATTCCAATGTGTGCACCACTCCAAAGCGGTAGAAGACAGACTCGCAAAGCTCAAATCCGAACCCCCGCAGCTTGGTTGAATGCTACAACTGTCATCAGAAGGGGCACATTAGCATAAATTTTCCTTTGAAGAAGAATGCACAGGTAGCTCATGTTTATGATGCGGGAAACCCACTAGCTATCACTGATGGAGCAGGTAAACCCGATGTCTTGGGAGGTATCCTTACAATTAAAAATATTCCTATTTTTGTACTTTTTGACACTGGTGCATCACGTAGCTTCATTTCTAGTAACACTGTTAGTAAGTTAAAGTTAAAAGTAAGAGACCTTAAAGAATCAATTAGAGTTCAAAATCCGATAGGAGGCTCTCTTGTTCTCAGTTCATATTGCAGATCGCCTATCTCTTATTCTTATTGCAAGTTTCCCATCAACTTAATCATCATGAATTTTTCTGAATTCGATGTTATTCTCAGGTTAGAATGGTTAACAAAATATAAGGCCGAAGTTAGATGTGCCGAAAGAATCGTTAAAGTTGAAACGAAGCTAGGACATATATATATATATACCATGCCATGGCTCAGAAACAGATAGAAAAGAATTTTGGTCTGCTTTGGAAGTTATTCCCACTTCATTAGAAATGATTTCTGTCGTTAAAAACTATGCGGATGTGTTCGAAGAAGTCGAAAACTTACCTCCGCAAAGAGAAATTGAATTCAGAATCTATCTAATTCTGAATGCCAGACCAGTGGTGCATCCAATTTAGAGAATGGCCCCGAAGGAGAAAGAAGATTTAGGCAACCAAACTCGAAAATTGTTTTGGAAAGGTCTGATCAGGCCAAGCTTTTCAGATTGGAGAGCAGCAGTAGTGTTTGTCCTGAAATCAGACGGTACTCTACGACTATGTGTTGATTACCGAGATCTCAATAAGCAGACACTAAAGAATAAATATCCATTGCCATGAATCGATGATTTGCTAGATCAATTAAATGGAGCGTGAGTATTCTCCAGAATGGACCTAGCTACAGGTTTCCACCAATTACGTATAGCCGAAGACTGTGTTCCATTGACAGCCTTCAGAGGTCCCGATTTATTCTACGAATGGTTAGTAATGTCGTTCGGCTTGTGTAATGCTCCAGCCTACTTCGTCGATTTAATGAACAGAGTGTTCCATGGTGTCTTGAATAAATTTGTTCTGGTCTTCATCGATGACATCTTAATCTACTCTAAGTCAAAGAGTGAGCATGAGAAACATTTAAAACAAGTGTTGGAAATTCTGAGAAGGAATATCTTGAAAGCTAAATTTTCTAAGTGTATCTTCTGGCAGGATGAAGTTAAGTTCCTTGGCCATATCGTATCAAAAGAAGGGATTGCTGTGGATCCAAGAAAAATTACAGCAATTCAGGACTGGAAACAGCCTACTACCCCCATAGAAGTTCGAAGTTTCCTTGGATTGGCTAGTTACTATCGGAAATTCGTTAAGGATTTTTCGAAGATATCCAGTGCATTGACAAAGCTTACAAATAAGCATGAAAAATTCAAGTGGACTCCAGAATGTGAGGAAGCTTTCCAAGAGCTAAAACTAAAATTGACAACAGCTCTAGTATTAACAATTATTAATGGCAATCAGGACTTGACGGTATGGATGGATGCTTCTATTAGAGGTCTTGGCGTAGTGTTAATGCAAAGAGGCCAAGTGGTCGCTTATGCTAGCCGTCAGCTAAAGCCGCATGAGAGGTACTATGCAACTCATGATCTTGAGTTGTTAGCCATCGTAATTGCTTTGAGAATCTAGAGGCATTATTTATTAGGTGAGAAGTTTGAGCTGTTTACTGATCATCAATCATTGAAGTATCTGTTCACTCAGAAAGATCTGAACATGAGACAATAGCGTTGGTTAGAATTCCTTGCAGCATACGATATTGAGATTCTGTACACTCCAGAGAAAGCCAATGTTGTGGAGGACGCGCTCAGCAGAAAGAATGAAATCATCGCCAGTTTTATCGTTACGTCTTCATTGATTGACAAGATTTCGGTCCTTCAGAAAAACGATGAATTTATTCAGAGAAACAGTCAAAGAATCAAGGAAGGTGAATCCACAAGTTTCCAGCTTGATGACAAGGGAGTTCTTAGGTTAAAAGGAAGAATTTGCATCCCACATCTTCCATAGCTTCGAAAAGAAGTCATGGATGAATGCCATAAGTCCAAACTTAGTATCCATCCCGGTGTGAGCAAAATGTATAATGATGTCAAGCGCACATTCTGGTGGAGGGCAATGAAAAGGGACATTTCAATTTATGTTAGTTGGTGTCCCACCTATCAACAAGTTAAAAGCGACCAACAAAAACTCACCGGATTATTACAACCATTAGATATTCCAGAATGACAGTATTTGGGTGATCGTAGATCGTCTCACGAAGACCGCCCATTTCATACCTGTCAGGTCCAATAGAACGGCTCAAAGTCTAGCACAGATTTATTTCAAAGAAATAGTTAAACTGCATGGAGTGCCGCTCAGTATAGTCAGTGATAGAGATCCAATATTTACTAGCAAATTCTGGGAAGCATTCCAGATAGAATTGGGAACCAAGTTGAATCTAAGCACCGCTTACCACCCTCAGACAGATGGCCAAACTGAGCGGGTGAATAGAATTCTAGAATGTTTACTGCACGCTTGTATTATTGATTTTGGCGGGTCATGGGAGGATCACTTGCACAGAATTCTCTTATAACAACAGCTATCAGGCAAGTTTAAAAATGTCTCCATTTGAAGCATTATATGGTAGACCATGCAGATCTCCCGCATGTTGGGTAGAACCTGGCAACAGACTTGTGTTGGGACCCGATATGATTAAAGAAGCATCTGATAAAGTTGACTTCATCAAGAAACAATTGAAAACCGCGCAAAGCCGACAGAAAAGTTATGCAGATTCTAGAATAAGAGATTTATCATTTGTCGTTGGTGATTATGTGTATTTAAGAGTTTCTCCAATGAGGGGAGTAATTAGATTCGGTAAAACTGGGAAGTTGGCACCGAGATTTATTGGTCCCTTTCCTATTCTTGAACGAATTGGAACTCTTGCTTATAAAGTTCAATTACCTGACTGGGTGCCCGGAGTACATGATGTGTTTCACGTATCTCAACTCAGAAAACATGTGCATGATCTGAATCTTGTTGTAGAAGAAGCAGCGCGACAGGACTTGGAAATTACTCTAGAATTAGCAATCAGAAGAGAGCCATTAAAGATTGTTGGCAAAGAAACTAAAGAGCTGAGGAACAAGAAGGTTCATTTAGTTAAAGTGCAGTGGAGTAGTGATCCCAGGGACTGTACTTGAGAGACTGAGGAAAGCATTAAGCGAGCTTACCCCAAATGTAGAGTGGACCTCTTTGACTAACTCCGGTGCAAGGTACCTTCATAATAGTTTGCATTTACATTTTTTGTTTCCTACTATACTGTTGTTTCCTTTTCAGGAATGAAAAGTTTTAAGTGGAGGAGATTGTAATAACCCGAAAAATCCGAACCAATTTAAAAAATTTAAATTGGTTATTGCAAAGAAATTCAAACAATTGAAATAGAAGATTTCAATAAAATAATGAATTAGAAATAGTGCGGCAGTTTGAAAATTTGAATTCAAACTTTGACTGACTGTACCGGGTGCAAAATGAAACGGATTTTAGTGAAATTGAAAATATTTAAATTTGTTTATGAATATCTTTCTAACGAATCTGAAAAATCGAAGTTTCATAGCGAGAGTCAAAATTTATCGCCAAATGAATTTTCAGAAAGGTCATTATAGAGGATATATAGCCCTTGAAAATAGACATTTTGCAAATACCTCGGAATCCGACGAAACCACTTTTGTTGGATCCGGGGTGTTTAATTATCGCTAGGTTTCAAATTTCATAATTTTTGAAGCTAGTATGTGAGCGTGGCAAAAGAAAATGTGATTGGTCAATTTCTGTTAAATTGGATCGACCAGAAAATGACCATTTTTCAAACGATCTCAGAATTCGACGAAACTAGTTTTGTTGGGACCGTAGCATCAAAACATAGCTAGATTTATTTTCTGGAATTTTTCAAATCAGTTTGTGGCCCTGGCAAATTGAAATGTACGTTCAAATTGAATATTGAATGTTTTATATTTTAATTTGAAGAATAACTGAATGTAACAATCGAATCGGCCTACGAAACACATCCCATTGTGTTCGAGATGGGGGTATTTAGCTAGGGGTGATAGTCGTTGGGTTTGAATTGGTATCCGTATGGAAAAACACTATTTTAAAATTTTAATAAACCATGGGCCAATAGGATTTTTCCATTCATAATTAAAATAGAATAAAATATCTCAAAACCCTCGCCGTTCTTTCGTGCCCGACGACGCACAGTGCTCCCTCCTTCCCGACCATTTTACCGCCGCCACAGTCAACAATAAGCCCCGCCACCACCCGTTCCTGGAAGCACCGCCTCCCCTCTTCAAATCAAGACCAACCCCTCCCCCTATCGACGACCGTCGTGCCTGAATCACCTCCATGAAGTTCCCGACTTCGCCACACCGCAACGCGCGCCTCAGGCGATCGGACATGACCCCTTCCCCACGCGCAGGCGCCTCAGACCCCCCTTCGATGTCGCACCACCCGATCGACACGATACTTCCCGGATTTTCTGAAAATTGAAAACCTAATTTTGAGCAAACATTGAAAGGTATACGGCTTGGGTTTTCTGAACTGAAAATAACACTTTTAAGTGTTGCAAACTTTGAAAATCATATCTTTATGGTGTGTTAACGAAATTCGATGAAACAGGAAACCTCGTGATCGCAAGGACACTCTCTACAATCTAGAAGAGACCACGGATTTTTCTGAGCTAGCTACGATTTTTAGCATCTCGAAAACCAATGTGAGAAATCTAAATTGAAATGTGAATGAAATCGTGTTGTATAAATTATATAAGCGAAGTGTAAATTATATACGCATTATATACCTCATGTACACGTGTTGTATAAGTTATATGAGCGATGTATAAATTATACAAGCGTTGTATAAAACATATATGCTTTGAATTGTGTTGAAATGGAAGTGAAATATATTTATCTACGAATATATATGTATACACTCCCCTCGTCCACAAACCATGGACGATATTTATTGCTTGTGATTGGCGTGAAAATATGTGGTATTACGAATGGTTGAAAATAATTGTTTGTAGTTGATATTGTTGGATTGTGGTTGAAAAATACCTTTTTGGTTGAAAAATACCCTCTTGTGGTTGAAATAAATTAGAATAGGATTGTGGAAATGAAAATAAAACATGTCGCCTGCGTGCGAACTAGATGCATGAAATCCCCATTGTCAAAAACTGCGAGGTTTTAAGGTAGAGCGAGGAGCCGTACATCGGCACGGTGCCGGTTTTAACTACCCTGCCGTTATGCTGTCGAAATTTTCTGAAATATTCATGTGTTAGAATTATTTTCATTTGTTGAAATTATTTTCATATGTTGAAACCGCATTCGTGTGTTGAATAGAAATTCATTCGTTGAATAGAAATTCATGTGTTGAATGGTATTTGTGTTTTAAATAAACTGCTTTAACAATAAAAATCACATTTTTATTATATATACGAACCATAGAGAACATTCATGTGTTGAATAGAAATTCATTCGTTGAATAGAAATTCATGTGTTGAATGGTATTCGTGTTTTAAATAAATTGCTTTAACAATAAAATTTACATTTTTATTGTGAATATGAAATGCTAAAAACATTCACGTGTTGAATAAATATTTATGATGATAAAAATATTACTTTTATCATGTATACGCCTCGCTAAAAATACATACGTGTTGAAATAAATGTTTGGGGGTTATAAATATTAATTTTAACATGTTTAGGATCTAAATAAAATAGCCAAGAGTTGAAATATATTTTTGTTCGTCAAAAATATCATTTTATCCTATGTATAAGTGTTAAAAATAACAGTGTGTTGAAATAAATATTTGATCGCTAGGAATATTATTATTAGCTTTGTTCTGCACATATATATATATATATATATATATATATATATATATACATGTGTTGAACAGAGAAAAAGGATTAGTTGTTGAGTAAATAATTTATTTGCGTGCCCGACAAATACCTAAGCCTTAATGAGTTGGCTGCGCAATTTTATTTTTATATCAACTCCTGTGAATGCCATTGGATGCAGGGTGCTGGTTATTCTGTGTGTAATAATAAACATCGCCATAGGATAGTAACAATTAATTTTGAACTACATTATACGGCATACTTCTTGATGACAAGCATGCTTCATCATATACCACATAAGCATTTGGAGCTTGTGTGACGAGGTTGAAGATTTACCATACGAGCGAGAGGCTTGTATGGAAATGACTATATATTACAGGTTGAACTGATGACAGATCTGGACTATATAAATTGTAACGGTAAATTGCCAGATTAATAAAAAAAACCACACGGGTCTGGAGATGACAATAAACACGTCTCTCTGGTCATTAAGGCACAAAAACCATTTATAGGGTGACGAGAATTTATTCTCTGGAGTTATGATCTATACACACTCCCCTGTGGACACCCGAATATACCACTATAAATATGTGTATGCTTATTAGGATTTATTGGGTACCAAATACGGCCCAATAAATTTCCAAACCCCTTCCCGTACAAAGGAGGTTATGGCGAAATTTTTCGAAATATAAAGGTGTTAGTGAAATAATTGAAGTGAAAACGATATTGAAATCGTCGAATGAATTATATTTTTATATATATAAATATAAATTAAATTAAAATGAATCGAGGCCGTGCAGTTCGCATTTTGAAATCGTAACTTCAAACAACTATACTGAAAGATCCGACCGTCGGACACGAAACTGGAACGTTGGGTTCGCTTCGGGAATATCTTCCCAGTGATATAAACTTTGTAGAAATCCAACGGTTAGATTTCCCGATATGTGTAAAACAAATTTAGGGAAAAACAGCGTCAGTGCCACGGCATGACCTGAAACGTCATTTAATTAAATATGGCTAATTTTAAATAAATAAAAATGGCGAAAAATCGTTATAAAATATTATAAGCGACATGGAATGGAAATAAACCAATTTTACTTGGTTTGCATGAAATTTGATGGTTGAATGTGTTTGACATGAAAATTATACTAAGAACTGAAATGTGAATGTCGAATAATTTAACCATAGAAAGAATTGATTTGAATTCTAAATATACGTGAATTATTTGAAAAGGCCGAGGTAATCCTCATTTCAAATAATTGATCGAACGATTCGAAGTTGAAAATACAAAGGCGGTTTAAGATCGACGATCTTCGTATCGGATGGATGGGCGCTACTGAGGTTCTTGATTGGAGTAGCTACCTTGAAGGGACTGGAGTAGTAGCCGTCTGGACGTATGTGTTGATTGTACGGATATGCGAGAAATATGGTGCCTCCGGTTTCGTTCAGACCCAGAACGGACTTGTAAATGGACTGTGTGTCTGACATTGGATTTTTTCTGTGTTGATTGATCTCTGTTAAATATATATTTGTTTGGCGGTGGAGAATTTATTCTCTTGCTTAACGCCCTTCTCGGAGACGTACGAGCCCAGAGGTTATATACCGATAGAAATCAGTCGTATGGAGTGGATTGCCTATGTGGCATGCCAAGGTGCAGTGATCAAGGCTTCTGTTGCAAAGCAAAGTCTTGTGATCGATGATCAAAGTATGGCCTACGTGGCCTAGCTTTGTGTATAGCGTGGATTCACGAGCCTCACACCTCGGTATGAGTTAAAAACGGGATAAGGACTGCAGGGAGAGCACGACGATTCTTTCTAGCTAGCAATAGTGTCAGCGCTTAAACTGGCTGACATTTATATTATTTTTACCCATGTGGTTGTTGGAATGAGGCGCCTCGATTTTAGGTCTGTTAGGACCGGGAAACGTGTGTTCAGGAATAATTAATCCTCAAACGTAAGAGAGGACCGGCCCTGAAGCATCCAAGGGTTACCCAGAGTGTGTAGTCCTGAGGCATTTGCTGGAGTGTCTCGAAGCGGAGAGGAGCTTGCCCCTTTCCTCGACTCATGATGGAATCCAAATTTCCAATACGAAATAACGGATTTGATTGTAGAACCGGTATGGCGACATAGTAGATGGTAGCTATGTCATCTATGATTGATATTTATGATTGTATCTAAAATTAGAAACCAACTGGAAACGAGCTAAGACGGATGGTTTCATGGGTATTGGTCTGATGATGGTTTCGGCCTTCGGGGTTAATACTTAGGAAATTGTTCTCTTACTAGTTTACGATTGGAGTCTGATTAAGAATTAAACGATAAAATTTACATTTTAAGGGATTTTACCTTACGCGTACTAAGCATATCTTGGTTGATATAAGGTAAAACTCTATCCTCCGGTTTGCATTGCATTGTGTGATGGGACTTGAGTCTTATATTGGCTTCATTCTTTATTAAAAGCATTGCGTTGCTTAAAGAATTTACTTTGTTTTAATGCACTGGCAAATTGGAGTAAACCCGTTCCGCGAAGTGGCGTGGTCCTATGATTTGCCTTATTATTGTTGTTTAACCAGTTAAGTGGATTTCTCATACCAGTCCCATGACTGACTCGTTGTTTGTTTCAGTTTGCAAACTCGGGTGCCCTTATTTTCACACGGGCAGCCTAGTTGACAGATGACAGGATATTTTGGCTTAGCACTGCAGCACGGAGTGCGTTTTTGGCTTGATGGCGAGGAATAGATTTACTTGTATTTTGGCTATTGATCGACTTTCCGCCAATCTTATCTTATGTATATGATTCCGCCTATGGTGATGTAGACTGACTTACTTCCAGCATGTATTACCTTATGTATATGTACTGCCTCAGGCGATGTAGACTGATATCTTTATTATGTCTCACTGTATGTATATATTCCGCTTATGGCGATGTTGACTGATCATTCCCTTTTTATGCACTAAGCTATATCCTACACTGTGCTACTCTGATGTTGTTACATGTTATGATTCCGCTGTCATATTTATGTAAAATTATTCTATTTGTTGTTTATGCTATTATCTGTACTCTGCTAATGATGATTAATGTGTTATATTCCAATGATTATCCTTAACACCGTCGTACGGGTTTCGGGATCGTCACAGAAGCTTGGTTAGGTCATTGGAGCTAGTTAGTTCGCCAGGAGTTAGGTCGTTCGGCTTTGGGTTGTTCAAAATAGAAGTTTGGTCGTGAAAGGCGGGTCGTTGGGCCAATTGAAACGACCAGATGGAAGTACAGGATTTTGAAGCTATAGGCGTGAAGCGGGTCGTTGGGTGCCCGTTAGGTCGGTTGTAGAGTGATGGGTATGTGGGCAACCCGAAGGATTAGGAAACAACCTGACTACGTTGACCATATATTGTTGAGTTTTGGGCCCATTAATGAATGTAGCTTCGACGAGAGTTCAAGATTGAATGTTCGAAGTGTTATGAGATGTTCGTTGATAGATGAAATGCAACGAATGTGAAGACAATTCATGTATGTTTTGAGCTCGTGGATAATGACTGCTAAAGATGATTTGAGCTTGTTAATGGTCACCGATTATGACGACTAGGGATAGAAGGCTGAGGAATTATTGTTATCATAGGTTCTAGCGGACTCAAAGCAGGGGTATAATAAGGACACCTAAAAGACTAGATGATTAGTTGTGTACCCTTGGTAACAATGAAAGGCCTAGATACGTAGCGATGAAATTCGTATGGAGTTTTTGCTAGATTCACGGTTACCATTAGCCCTTAACTGATGGCATGACAATATGGCATGTCATACGTTTAGCGATGGTTTCAAAGCAAGATTGGCGGTGATAGCCAGAGTCATGGATGATGTTTTGCATGTATTGTCTTGTGTATATTATTCGACATTGAAGGATATTTCCCTTGGGTGCTTGTCTGATGTTGTTTTAGGCCTTCGGGACTTATGTTTGGAAGATATCGATATCAATTAGAATAGTCTACACTTGATAACTGATTGCCATTAATGTATTGTTGTTTCTAATTGTTTGTTGTAAAGGATATCACTGTCGGATGTGGGGAAGACAGATTTGGGTTCTTCTCTGTTGATATTGGTAGATTAGTTGATTAATCTGCTTATCCTCATATACTTTGTTGATGATGTTTTATCGCTCGTTAAGACTGTTGTCTGAATGAAGGATTTATGTTTCCTCTTATTACCTTGGGCTGTTCATCCATAATGTTGTAGATGGACAGACTAGGTGGTAGGTGGTAGGTGACAGGTGATTATTCTTGATGTGACGATGCTGCAAAGAGATGACGAGCAAGAGGCTTACGTATTATTGCTACTATACATATCTTGTTGTTTTCGCTGTTATGATTTCTCTGAGTGATTGTAGTGAGGCATTATATACAGACTCTTATGTTGTAATCCTTGGATGTATGGATATTATTTCATGATGATATGGAAGAGTTTTATATTTTGCTAAATTCTGCTTCACTATTATTGCCTATTGTATATGTTCTATTATATTTTAGCCTTGCGTTGTGAGTTATACGGTAGGTTCCGCATGTGTTATCTCACCTTGATGATCGTCTATAGCTTCCTAGCACACCTTTCAGCGCATTATTTCCCTTGTTAAGTGCAGGAGTTGTGGGCGGTCGCCACTTATCAATTTTAGCCAAATCTCAAGGGCGTAATTACGTATGAGAGACGTGTTTGTAGATTTATATGGATGTATACTATATATTAGTGTATAGTATAATAGTGTTTGAATCTGTTTGCAGTTTTTATCGTACATGGACTAATCATTTTGTATTACATATTTAAAATGAGTTGTCGACCATTGAGACACTCTGCTAGGGAGGAGACTATTCCTATAGGGGGTACTGGCGGTATACCAGACTACCCAGCTATGTTCGTGGCCATGATGGAAGCGATCATGAGGATGGTGCCCGCTCGGGAGGCAACCGCGGTAGATGTAGGAGTTCAAGTGCAAGTGCCTAGGGCGGTGGACTTTTCTAAGCTATGCAAAGATTTCACTACTCTAGGAGGGAGGTCATTTAAACGGATGAAGCTGATTGTAGAGATCCAAGGGTGGCTTGATACTTGCATTCGGGTCTTTGGAAACTTGGGAATTGACGATGTGACTAGAAGGAAGCTTGCATCGAGATAGATACAGGGAAGATCTATGGATTGGTGGAACTCTGTCACTCTAGAGACTCCAAAAGATTAGATTTCATGGGAGCAATTCCAAGTCAAGTTTGAGACGAAGTTTATCTCTACCGTTCAGAAGTCTATTCTATTAAAAAGTTTTTCAAGCTTAAGCAGAATGGTAGACTAGTGTTGGAGTATGTTTCTGACTTCGAAGCTTTTTCGAAGTATGCCCATTCGTATGTCGAGACTTCTTATCAGAAGAACGAGATGTTTGTCATGGGCTTCAACAAATACCTTGGGAACCAGCTAGTGGATCGTCTAGATGACACTTATGAGAAGATCATTGAGAAGGCTCTAAGGCATGAGAGTTTGCTTCCTAAGGAATGACTGTTGTTGCAGCTAGAGAAGAACTGAAACCGCAGCATGGTGGTATTACAAAAAGAGGAAGCAGCAACAACAAAAAGGAAAAGATGGCCATAAAAAGCAGAAAGGTGAACTGATTTGCTACAACTGCCCGTAGAAGGGCTATTACTCCAGAGTTTGCAAGAGACTTTGGGAACCGAGTTGTGTTTGAGTATGACTTATCATCCCCAAACTGATGGTCAAACCTAGAGGGTTAACCGAGTTTTGGAAGATCTCCTAAGAGCTTGTGTATTGGACTTCGGGGGATCGTGGGAAGGCCATCTACATTTAGTTGAGTTTGCGTATAATAATACCTACCAGTCGAGCATTGGGATGGCACCATACAAGGCGTTGTATGAGCGACCGTGTAATTCTCCGGCTTGTTGGTTAGAGACCGAAGATAAGTTGATACTTGGGCCAGAGATGATTAGAGAGACCTCGGATTGTATCGAGATCGTTCGGCAACAAATTAAGGAAGCCCAAGATCATCAGAAGAATTATGCCGATAAGCGTCGAAAAGATTTGGAATTCAACGTTAGCAATATGGTTTTTGTGAAGATTTCACTGTTGAAGAATGTTTTTCGGTTTGGAACTAAAGAAAAGTTAGCTCCAAGTTTTGTTTGACCGTTTCTGATAGTCGAGCGGATTGGAAAGCTTGCGTATAAGTTGGAGTTACCCAAGAAGATGTCGAGTGTGCACAATGTTTTCCAAGTGTTGTTTTACGGAAGTATGTACATGATTCGAATGTGGTGTTATCTCCAGAGTAGTACGAAGACCTAGAAGTCGTGACCGTAGCTACAAAACCTCGTAAGCCGCTTCACGTTGTGGGGAATGTCACAAAAAATCTTAGGAGGAAGACAGTTAAGAAAGTCAAGATATACTGGAGTGAGGATGACGACAATTGTACGTGGGAGACGTAAGAGAGTATGAAAACAACCCATCCAAAACTCTTCGTCAGTATGACTCATTAAGTCGTGTCACCTTACATCATTGTAACTTGTACTATTTCATTAAAATTATGCATGCTAGGTTAAAGCTATGGATGCATGGCTTAATGGATATTAGTTTGGATGGTAAAATTTGTTGCTCGTGGATGATAGGCATGCGGAATGGTTTTAGTTACTTGTGTTTGATTGGAATTTCAGGGGAAAAATTCATAACGGGGGGAGAATATAACAGCCTGCCTTTTACGTATCGAAGGATCGTAAAATATTGTTTTTTAGTTCCCCGAGGGTCGGATCATTCTCATATTTTTATATGTTGGTTACGGGGATGTGAGACATGTCCATAATTTTTTATCAATTATAATTATGACCATTTTTTCCCTGTCAGATTTGTTAGGGCATAACTTTTGATTGGGATTGAATCAGGTGCTGGGATTGATTTCATTGGAAAGGAAATGATGTTACCAATTCCGTAAAGTGGTCACATTAAAGATTTGGTTCAGTGGTTTGGGAGGAATCGTTGTTTTAATGCTACACAATTTCTATATAGGTTTGGCTAGTCATTAATGGGTTGATTTGGTGTGGCCCATTAATAGGATGGTTAGAGGCTATAAATAACGGGTTAGAGGCATGGAGAGAGGGTTACTTTTCTTCATTCTCTCAATTGGTTGAGCTTGTGATCCTCTTTACTCAATCAAATACACATTTCCTCTATTAAATTCTAGATCTACGCAAGAAGATTGAAGATCTACATCAAGCAAAGCTAGATCCACATCAAGTGAAGGGAGATCGCATCGAATTAAGAGGTTTGAAGATCATTCTTCGCTGTCTGAATTGGAAATTTAGTGATTTCAATTTATTTGAAGATTTGGTGAGTGATAAGCATCTCTCACACAGATTCAATCAAGTATATGAGTTGTTCGATCTTATATCTACATCATGGTAAGTATATTTTCAATTGAATCACCATAGGATCTAATCTAGAAACTTAATTAGGTAATTCTTATGTTAATTCATATGTTTATGCAAGTTTAGATCCATTGTTTTGTTTATTCATCATTTTATCATGATTTGGTGAATTATATATGGTTGTTGATGGACAATTATTGTGCAAGTGTTGTTTGTTGATTGCATGAAGTGTTGATGGTTGAATTGATCGATTTGGATGATGGGTGTGCACTGGTGTCAAGTTTGTTGAAAGATTGGTCGAGTTTGGCGATGGAATGGTTAGAAAAGAGATGGATCGAAGGGGGATCAGTTCGGGTCGTTTGGCTTGTGCTCCAAGACATGGGAGGGTCGTTGGACTTGGGTCATGGAAGGTAGGTCGGTGGAATCAGATCGTTAGGCTTCTGAAGGAAGCAGGTCGCTCTGCTTGGATGCAAGTTAGGTTGTTCGGCTTTAGGAAAGGCAGGTTGTTTTGCTTTGGAGCTTGGTCAGGTCATTGGAGCTAGTCCGGTCATCTAGAGTTAGGTCATTCGGCTTTGGGTTGTTCAAGATAGAAGTTAGGCCGTGGAAGGCGGATCGTTGGGCAAATTGAAACGACACGATGGAAGTAAAGGATTGTGAGGCAACCTGGAGGTGTGAAGCGGGTCATTGGGTGCCCGTTAGTTCGGGACGTGGAGTGATGGGTCGGTGGATGACCCGAAGGATGAGGAAACAACCCAACTATGTTGACCATATATTGTTGAGATTTGGGCCCAGTGATGAATGTAGCTTCAACGAGAGTTCAAGATAGAATGTTCGAAGTGTTGTGAGATGTTCGTTGATCGATGAAATGCAACTAATGTGAAGATGACTCAAGTATGTTTTGAGCTCGTGGATAATGGAAGCTCAAGATGATTTGAGCTTGTTAATGGTCGCTGACGATAACGACTAGAGATAAAGAAGGCTGAGGAATTATCGTTATTGTAGGTTCTAGCGGACTCAAAGCAGGGTATAATAGGGACGCCTAAAAGACTAGATGATTAGTAGAGTACCCTAGGTAGCTATGAAAGGCCTAGATACGTAGCGACAAAAGGCATATGGAGTTTATGCTAGAACCAAGATTACCATTAACCCTTACCCGATGACATGACGATATGGTCAGTCATACGTTAGTGATGGTTTTGAAGCAAGATTGGCGGTGATTGCCAGAGACATGGATGAGATTATCTTGTTTGTACTGTCTTGTGTAGATTGTTCGACGTCGAAGGAGATTTTTCTTGGGTGCTTTTCTGATGTTGGTTTAGTCCTTCAGGGATTGTGCTTGGGAGATGTCGATATCAATTAGAATAGTCTACGCTTGATAACTGATTGCCATGAATGTACTGTTGTTTCTAATTGTTTGTTGTAAAGGCTATCACTGTCAGATGTGGGGGAAGACGGGTTTGGGTTCTTCTCTTTTGATGTTGGTAGATGAGTTGATTAATCTGTCTACTCTCATATACTTTGTTGATGATGTTAGATAGTTATTTTATCACTATGAGACGATGTTGCAGAGCGATGACGAGCAGGAGGCTTATGTACTATTGCTACTATACATATCTTGTTGTTTCCGGTGTTATGATTTCTTTGAGTGATTGTAGTGAGGCACTATGTACAGACTCTTATGTTGTAATCCTTGGAAGTATGGATATTATTTCATGATGATATGGAAGAGTTTAAGATTCTACACAATTATGCTTCACTATTATTGCCTGTTGTATATGTTTTATTATCTTTTATCCTTGCGCTGTGAGTTATACGATAGGTTTCGCTTTTTTTATCTCACCTTGATGATCGTCCATAGCTGCCTATCACACCTTTCAGCGTGTTATTTCCCTTGTTAAGTGCATAAGTTGTGGGCGGTCGTCACATATAGCTTATTGATTCTTATATATTTTGGATGTACTTTAACTAATGGAATTATTTTTGTAACTCCTTGTGCGTACGCGCTTTTGTAGCAAACTCCTTTGCTAATGAAAATTATGATTAATCGTTATTATTCTTTCAAAGTAGAATTTGTAAACGACTGTGTTTTGTCTTTCATGCATATAGGGAAGTCAGCCTAAAGTTCCACCTTCTCGACTCGTAGAAGATTCATTAGCAATTGAAAAGTCAAAGTGCATTTTGAAAGATGCTCCTACTTCAAAATGAGAAAGGATGTATTATCTTCAAAAGGTGGCAATTAGGAACCAGTGTGAACAAATATCCACTCTGGAAGGCCGATTGAAAGAAAAAGACAAGATTATTCTTGAGTTGGAAAAGCAACTAAGGGCCCATCCTTCTATCAACTCGGATGAGGAGATTAGTAGATTGCTTCTACGAATCAATGAATTGGAGGTTGAATTATATGATGCTAAAGAAAATTATAAATCTTTAGAATATGCTTTAAAGCATCCTAACTCGGATTAAAGGGCCTAGTTATTAACTTTTCTAATTTGATGATTATGTCATGGTAATAAAATGGTATAAACGAAAAATATTTGATGTGATGATATTTTGTATGTGGAAATGTTTGCAATGATTTAGTAAGTAAGTTTATGTGGATATCACCGGACACCTGATCTTGTGCTTTTGTTGAGAACACCTCCTTTTAGGAGCTTATTGCACCATCCCGTGCAAACTTAGTATACACTGTTTGGTGTTAAGCTTTTAGGACATATAAGATATCCTTTTTATTCTTTGTGAGACAGTATTTATATTGCAATCAAACAATAAATGAATGTACGATAGGATAAGATGTTTATTCATATTTCATGTTTTGGGAACAGCCGTCCTATTTAATAAGTGCTCTCGAAGAGTCTCCCTGTGTGAGATGTTGAGGAAAACATAATCCCTGTCATAAAGTTCCATCCGAAAGGTTCAAGGTACGTACTTGATTATTTATTAGGAAAATTCTCTTTTCAGAAACAAGATAATAATTTCGAGCCTCCTATTTGGGCATAGTAATTGGAGTTTAAATATTCTTTCTCCCTTAAAACAAGGGTTGGAAAATCTTCTCCTGTCTTTAGGTGATTGAAACATACTTGATTTATGAATGTACCCAAGACCTTGATTGGAAAAAAGTAGTGTACCATCATAACTTGAGTTTGTGCCTACATGTACCCTTTTATTAGGAGTTCCATTGTACTACTTTTGTAGTAGAATAATGTGATTATTCGGATCACATATTTTATCATAATAATGAGTAATGACTTTGCATATATTTGTTAAGAAAATCTTCCTGAGAAAGATGGAAGGTCATGATCCTCGTTAGAAAGCTTTTGGATGGTAGATTCGTGATATCAATCCAAGTGTTCATAGTGGATCATCTTTCAATGGATAAGAGTTAGAATCTCTTGACCCAGATTAGGGCACTTGGTTGGAAGTCCATAATCTCTTTTCTATAAGCATACATAGGATCGTCGGAACCCCTATTCAAGAATTCCATGAGAGCAGACTAGAAATCCATATATAGCGATGGCAATTTAAAGCTTTGAAGCCCTGAATCGGGTATTAATGAGAGAAGACCATAATTCCACTTCTGGAAATGATTAGAAGTCCCGAACCATAACCCAGATTCAGATTTTTAATAGAAAACCAGAAATCCACTTCTGGTAATTAGTTATAAGGTCCGAACCATGACCCAGACTTGGGTATTGAAGAGAAGACCAGAAATCCATCTCCGGTAATAACAGAAGTCCCGAACAATAACCCTGATTCGGGTATTTGATAGTGGACCAGATATCCAAATCTGGCATTAATAGAAAGTCCTAAATCATAACCCAGATTTGGGTAGGTGATAGAAAACCAGAAATCCCCTTTTGGCAATTTATAGTTTTTGTTACCTCCTTGGGGTTTAAATTGCAAAGCTGAGGATGTATGTGCTTTGTTAGCCACTCACTTGGATTGTGATTGTCAAAGCAGAGGATGTACGTGCTTTATTGGCCACTCTCTGGGTCTATGCATCTGGTGCACTTGGCTAGCCTATTCTCAAGTAGGGCCCAAGGACTTACCCGACCTCCCTCCAGGAGGCACCTTACCCGGCCGTCGTAGGCAGTGATAAGGCTTAGATTCTTTAACCTGGCCATCGTAGGTGCGGAAAAAGGCTTACTCTTTTGATGCTCTACCATGGCCATTGTAAGTGGTGATAGAGGTTTACACTCTACCCCCCCCCCCCCCTCCTAGGGGTGCCTTAACCTGGCCATCGTAGGTGCGGACAAGGGTTTTTGTTCCCCACAATGGGATATGAGGAACATAAGAAGAGGCAGGGCGTGCTCTTTTGCGAGCAGTGGCAGGACGTGCTTAGTTCGAGCAGAGGCAGGGTGTGCTAATTTAGATGCTCTATCTCAACCATTTCAGGCGGGGATCGGAGGCTTACACTTTTGATGCTTTGACCCGGCCCTTTCTGATTTGGGCGCGGAGAAAGGCTTACACACCACCCCTCTTTGAGGGGTGCCTTGCCCTAGCCTTCTTGACGATGACAAGGGTTTACTATCACCGTAGATAGCTTCACCCATTTCAGGTGGTTCCAAATTTTTAGGGAGATCGTACCCCTAACCATGTAGACATTCTTTCCTCACGAAAGCTTTTTTGTTAGATTTAGCTTGATCCTTTTACAAATCTTCGTAATTGGCCTTGATGGTAGAGTTTGATAATCATCCCTTCTAGGACTCGATAGTGGTTGGTTTCATGCCCATTCATCATATGATAGTGGCAGTAAGTCCCTCCTAATTTCCTTTCATACTTAGGTTTCTTCATTGTCGATGGCCAAAAATTAAGCTCATGCTTGGTTAGGAAGTTGATATTTTCGATTGAAGCGGTAAGGCGGCACTTTGTGGGTAGCCTCGACTCAAAGTTCTCCTTTGGTCGTTGGGACTTTGTCCTTTTGCTACTTAGCTTTGTTGCCTCATTTATACCTTCGAACCTTCTTTTTAAGGTATCCCGAGACTGATGTGCTACTCTTTTAATCCATTTGGAAATAAAACGGTCAAAATCTCTCATTATTTCTTGTTCAAAGACAGTTCCTCTAGCCTTTGCATTGATGGCTTTTCTAAGGTAATAAAATAGGTTATATCATGTTGTTGTAGAATCACTTAAAGTGAGGGCTGGGGTTGGTCCTTTGTAAAAAGAGTTATTGCCTTAATAATCAGGGTCGTATTGCTCCACTTCCTTTTTCCAACTGATGATTCATAAGGCTTCCATTCTTAACCTTCATTCTTCCATCACTATCGGGTCAGAAATATCCGGCATAACTATTTGAGATCTGGAAGATTCATGTTGGGACCCTTTGCCCATGGCTTTGCTTCTTTAAATCTTTAGTCCAATCCAGGACTAAACACACTGTTAGGAATGTGGTAAGGTTATCCAAAGGTTCGGAGGTTCAAACCCTCCTTCTAACGTCAAAATGTTAACGATGTTTTTAGTCAACCTTGGAATTAGGTCTAAGGATATGGACTTTAGGGAAGTAAAGGGATTATTTAGTTTCTACAAGCTTCAGTTAGTTCACCGTTTCCTATGTATCAAGGTTTTGAGCCCGAAGATTAGTTACTCTTCCCTCAAGGGGTGATTATCACGCTTGCGAGACTCAAAAACCAACACATACCTTAGGACAAGGGTTCCCTAAGAGCAACACAAATTAGAAAGCTAAACGGCTTATAGAAGTGTATTTTGGATAATTTGGCTTATGCATGGAACATTGTTGTGAAGAAACATTGAAGAAAATAGCAACATAAATGATGAGTAAATCCGTAACATTAATCTCAAGTATTGATTCACTCTTTATTGATCACTTTGTTGAGTACATAGAAGTGACTAAGTAAAATCCCCAAATCAATTTAGAAATTAGGGTTTACTATATAAGAAAAGTTTGCAAGAGTGGGGAATGAGAAAAGGTCCCTTCAAATGAGACCCCTAAGGTCTTATTTATAGACCAATTGTGTCCCCTTTTGATATCAACTCAGTAGAAGCCTCTTTCGAATACAGCAATAGGGTTCCGGCTGCTTCACTGCCTTTCGGTTCCGGCTACATGGTTTCGACCGCTTTTCTCTTTGTTGAGCATTGCTATTGGATCTATCTTGTTTTTGGAATGTCGGTTTCGGGATTTAGGAGCTCGACTTTGACGTTGCCTTCTCATAATGTATCGATACCAGGCTCATTGGTATAAATAGCTTTGGGAGTTGCTTTCGGTGTCGGTGATAACTTTCTGTTTCAACAATAAATCTCAAGCTTTGCCCTGCTTGATTATCTTATGAATGTTGGCTTTACTCTTTCCCTGGTATCGCCATCGAAGCTAAGTTTGTTAGAGTGGATGCCCTTTTTCTACTTTTGATAACCCTTAGTTTTTGTCACGATCTTGTGATAGTATCATTTGTGGCTTCTTTCCGGTGTTGGTGTCGGTACTAAGTTAATTAGTACCAATAGCCTTTTTGCTTCATCCTGCCTGGTTTGGTGCTTCCCTTTCGTGGCTCCGAGTTTCGGATCATATGCTTTAGATCAACCCCTTTTATATGCCTCCGATTTTAAGTGGCTTGTTTCCAGAGCTGTATTTATATTGGTTGCCTTCGGTGTCGGCACTACTTTGTCGTTGTCCCCTTTTATATCAGTACCAAGCCCTTGCCTCTTGTGTTGGTATCGATAGCATATCGACAAATCTTTTTCTTCTTCCTGCTTTTGCTATTAGTTTCCTTAGTGATCCAATGTCGGTTATCTACTTCCAAAACACACTCTTGGTGCCAGTGGTGCTTCGATTCCCCTTCACCAATCTCTGGTTTCGATGTTGACTTTGGTAGTAGCAACTACGCTTCAATAAGTCATGTTTTGGTCATAGAGCTCATCACTTAAGTATGCCACATTGTCCATTCACCACATATAACTAATTTCTACCAATATATAACCTCAAAGCTGATACGTCTAAGAGAAGGGTGTTAAGCTAAGAGAATAAATTCTCCGCCACCAAACAGATATATACTAATAAAGATCAGTGCTACGTAGTCAATAATAATGTTAAACACACAATCCACAGAAGTCCGTTTTTGGTCTGAACAAAACCAAAATCCAAAAAATCTCCAAACACATCTAGACCTCTTGCCACTTATAACCTTGTATTGGGTGATCGACCCAATCGGCCCAACTGATACATCAGCAATCAATACAAACGATGTGAAGATCCCCGGTCTTCAATCGCTGTCATCAATGTCTTCAATTTCTCTATAACGTCGTATTATCACTTGGAATGGTTTTTGTACATAAATCTGATCTCGATCTTTTCAAATAATAAGCGTAATTTTATCACAATTATGGATCACACAGGTCTCCTTCCATCTTGGATTTTGTTAATTAAAATGTAACGACCCGAACTTCCCCGTAAAGGAAAGCCCAGATCGACTTTGAGAACGAGCCACATCGGAACACGAACAGAAGAACATTTCATTGCTTATTACAACAATTTACATCAAAATACAAAAATATACAGAGAATGAATAAACATTGCACATTTACTAAATATCAGAGATTTACAAGTTACAATGCAGCGGAAAATAATACAAAACACAACTGAAAAGAATATACAGATACAGAGCTTTCCGAATATCATTCCAGCCGTAAACCAGGATCCTGTGAATATAAATCTGCAAAACCAAAACTACTAACTGCCCTTGCGAAAAATAAGGGCACCCAGAGTTTAGGTTAAAACAATAAACTACAGGTCAGCCATGTGACTAATGTACGTAAAACATTTACTAATCTTTATTTTAAAGTTAGGCAAATCAAGGGACCACGCCGTATAACACGGAACGGGTTTCCTCCCAAGAATACCAGTGCATGAAACAACAGCGCAATGCTAAATAAAGAACAATGAAGCTATTATAAGACTCAGGTCCCATCACACAATGCAACGCAAGTCGAAGGATATATTTTTTACCTTATAATAGCCAAGAATGCTTGGTACGTGAAATTTCATATTTTATTATTACTATAAGTGTATAGTGTCAAAACAATTTCAATCATAAGTATCAATCATAGACGGCATAAGTGCCCCATACGACTATGTCGCCATATATAGGTTTACAATTAAAACCGCAAAATGTCGTATTGGAAGTTGGATTTCCATCTGTGAACCAAGGCAAGGGATCATCCTTACCGCTTCGAGACTGTCTAGCCCGAGCCTCAGGAACAGCCGCAACTGCACCTTGGATCGTTAGGGCCAGTCCACATGGAGTGGATTAAAATGTCTGAACACTGCGTTTCCCCGCCCTATGGGGCGCAAACTAGTCATATCCCGACCAAGCTATCAGCCCCGGAACGACCGATATAACCGAGGCGCCTCACAATCCATCATCCACATAAGTAAAATGTCAGGGCTGGTAAAACGCTGACACCACTCCTAGCTAGAAAGAAACGCATGCCCTCTCTGATGTCCTCTCCCGTTTCTGGTTCACACCGAGGTGTGAGGCTTGCGAATCAACGCTACACAAAGCAACGCTATATTAAAGCCGTGCTTTGATCATCAACCACAAGATTCTGCTTTTCAACAGAAGCCTTGGTCATTTGCATCTCAGCATGCCACACAGGCAATTCACGTTATGCAACCAATGTCTATCAATCACAGAGAATGAAATTTGATGTCTGACATTCATCCATTTACAAGTTCGTTCTGGGTCTGAACGAAACCGGAGGCACCTTATTCCTCCCCCATATGTCCAATACAAGGGAGAGGCCCTCGCATATCTGGTCGATCTCCAAGTACGTCTGGACGATCACCACTTATTACCTTGTCTTGGGTGTACAGCCCAATCAAGACATCAGTAACCATCCAAACGATGTGAAGACCTCTAGTCTTCAACCACCGTCTTCATCCACGACACATCGTCGAATCAGTTATTCAGAATGGGATAAACCCGGTCTTTCTGAATAACTCACGAATATAGTAAACAAGTGCTATAAAAACACAACATACGCCTCATTCCAATCCAGAATATTCCTTTATTCAAATATTCTTATACTTTGGGAAAGGTTCCCATTAATTTTATCAAAGATAAGTTCTTTAAATTTATTCTTTAATCTTCCTTTGGATATCATTTCAATCTAATTAAAGAAGCATTAAAAATCCACTTGGTTTTAATCTTCCCAAAAATCAATATTAACGATTGTTTAAATTGGGAAATCATATATTGTCTTTAACTGGGTTAAAGAACCAATGTCATTTAAAACACGTTCACAATAAACCCAAAATCACATTCCATTCCACCAGCCTTTAACCGTAAATTAGCAAGTGAACAATTACCTAAGTATTAACCCCGAAGGCCGAAACCAACATCAGATCAATACCCAAGCAACCATTCAACTTAACTAATCTCCAGTTAGTTTCTGATTTTCTTAACTCCATTGGGTCTAAGAACAGTATTATTAAAGATACCATTCACGACAACCCAAATCAGATTCCATTAATTATGGAATCTTCATGGAAAACAAATCGATATATATAATCGATATAAATTTCCATATCCAACCGATAATATAAATCGAATAACGACAAGGCCTTTTAAATTCCATATATATTAACCGCCTTCCTCTACAGAAGCTTACTTCGATTATTTCCAAGTCAAATTCCATTCAATTCCAATTTAATATGTTAAATTGGAAAACTTTACTTTGGAAAATCTCCTTTAAATCTTAACAAAAGATTTATAAATTCCAAATCCTATTTCACTGTAAATCGGGTTAAAGAACGAATGTCGTTAAAAATACAGTTCACAATAATCCCAATTCACATTCCATCAGTCTCTAACCGTAAATTAGTAAGAGAACAATTCCCTAAGTATTAACCCCGAAGGCCGAAACCAACATTAAATAAATACCCAGGAAACCATTCAATTTAACTAATCTCCAGTCAGTTTCTAATTTTCTTTACTCCATTGGGTTTAAAAACAGTATTATTAAAGGTACCATTCACGACAACCCAAAATCCAATTTGATATTAAATACAAGGCTCTGAATAGAAATATATCGGCTTATATTCAATATCAAATACCACAACCAACCAATATCGTATTGGAAATAACGATATAAATATATCTTTCAAATTTCCATAACAATATCTGTATAATCACGAAATCCAACATCGAAATATTCCGAAGACAATTTCGATTCAAATCCATTTCCAATTTATATATCCTAGTTATTTTTAAAACCATTTCAAATCCAATTTATTTATTTCTAAAAATAAATAAGTTAATTTTCAAGTTCATAACTAGTTCATTTTGATAACAATCTATATTTATCTTTTCAAATATGGAATTTTTCACCCCAATTCTTTCCAAATCATTTCTTATGATTTTACATTTCTTATGATTTTACACTAATTATTGATATTTTTAATAATTTTATCAAGGCCAGTACAGTCGATTCCAATAAACGGCCATCGAACTACACTTACAGCGACATTTTCCAAATTTGATTTGGACATAATTCCAAACCCAACCGTTAGATTTCAAATCTCTAATATTTTTTTGAAAGCTCTTTTCGATACGGACCCAACGGTTCCAGTTTTAGGAGAATCTGACGGTCGGATCTCCCGTAATGTTCATTCGAAGCCAATGGTCGAAATTCACGAACTGCCGTGGCGCGGCGCGTTCTGTTTAGGCCATTATATTATATACATAATATATATAATATATATTTCATCGATTTCCTCTTAAAACGTATTTTATAAATCATTTTAAATTCGTTTTCAAAACGATTTCAACTTCACATTCAATTTCAAATCAAAATTGAATATTCCATATCATCGATATATAAATGATAATATTTTCAAAACATTATATTTCAAAATCATCTCCTTTTCGATATTTATTATAAAAATGAATAAAATCGATACAAATATCATTCACGTCAAAATGGCATCAATCTAATCAATGCGACTTTATATATTTAAATATATTCGTGTCCATCCCAAATCGGACATTAAAATCAGATTTTGATCTTTATACTGAATATTACTTTAGAATATTCATTATTTTAAAACGTTCGTTATTTTAAAAATATTCATTCTTTATGAACTGGAATCAGACATCGTCAATTACCATATAATTTGATTATATGGATTTCATACAATACATGTGTATAACAACAATGATAAACAAATAACCAACATCCAGAGTGCATTCTACACTGCATAAGCATCAAATATAAATATTCGACACTTACACAGCCTGTCAATCGATCGATCGACATACAGCTAATTATTGGGATTAATGTATGTCCAATATCATCCCAATACTCATGTGGGGTTTCAATCAACAAATATCGTGTTTTATTTGTGCAGTTGGGCAATGTGTAAAATTTATCCTCCCAATCAATATCAGTCAAATGTGTGTACATAAACAAATCGTCCGATTTGTTTATAAATATTTATTTTATTCATTTACACGTTAAAAATTTATATTTTTAACTATAAAATATTTTATTCCATTCCACATCACACAATCAACTTTCACAACAAAATCAAACAAACAAACAAGTCATCCATGGTCTGTGGACAACGGGTGTCAGGTGCTGCTAAGCACGTCTGCATCCTACTATATATTTTAACTAGAAAATAAAATAAAAGTGAGGAGTCCTCACCTTGAAGTTCGACACTCTGTAGGTTTTATATGAATTTCTGTACTGTTCGGGATTTGAATTTGGCCGAAATTCTAAGATGCTCCAAATTTGGCCCGGTTAGTCTCATTGCGTAGTGCTCGACAAGAGGATTCCAACGTGCCTAAGTTCATTGAATTCTGATTTGGTATGAACAAGATACGATAGTTTTTTAATTTTTAATTCCATAAACAAGATTAATAATATTAACTTCATAATTAAAACCTATAATTACTTCTTAATTGTCATTGGGCCGCAAAACATTCCTTCTTCCCCGTTTGAACTACCGAAACCTGCTCCTTCTCACTGTCCATTGCCGCTCTTCTCATCTCCCCTAGCTCCTTCTTTTCATTAAAATTCCAACAAAAATCATCATAATAATACTCATCAAAATCTCATCTCCTCCATATCAATCTTATCAAATTCGCCCCCTCCTTGCATTTGCGTTCATGACCCTCTCTTCATGGTGTATAGGGAACCACCGTACAAAATATGCCCAAAAAATTCCTCAAAATTTTTTATTCTACCCTAAACCCTATGCTGAACTCCATTATCATCTCCAAATCATGAAACAACGCTCCAATTAAAAGACTTTTCCAACTCTAAGTCGCGCTGAACCCATGTTCGAACAGCACAAATTGCGTGCGCACCCTCAACGAAGCACACAACCGTGAAGCTCTTGAGCTTAGGAGTTCAATAGACCCAACGATATTCGATATTGTGAACTATTGGATTTTAGATAATTGGAGGAAGAAAATGAAGAGGAGATGCCTCTTTTGATTTTGACTTTACAGAAGAATGAATTGTTTTAGGTTGTAAGAGAAGGAAAGTGAAACACCCCACCTCCGTTATGGTCACTCACAAAGGGAATGCCTTAATTTTGGTGGAGGTTTATAAGTAAAAGCCACAGATAAACTCAAGACAGATATAAATACACATATTTTAAAACAGCAGAAAACCAAACAGACTTTTATTTCTTCAATACGTGTTCCAAACAAAACATTACATAATTGCCTCAAAATACTTCTATCATTACAACCTCATAACTGTCTTGATTATTATAGAAGCATAAAACATAAATAATGTGACAAAAATCCCCATAGTGATATCCAAAGCCATAGTCCGAGCAAAAGAGACCCAAATCATACATCTACGTTCTTGGAGCTTGTACAGAGCCTGATTGAGCCGAGTTGTTTCCTCCCTGTGGACCTGGGGGGGAAACGAAAGAAAAGAAGACGAAAAGAAAATAGGGTCAGACATAAAGACTGAGTAAATCTAGTAACTCTTCAGTATGTGAATAAGAAAAGGGCATAATAGATATATACTGAAAATAGGATGGTGTCACAAGCTAAGGGAGTGTCGAATGTACTATCGCACCCACACTATATCTCTGCATCTACTTGAGTTTATTCTAACTGGCACCCCATGGTGAGGGTGAAGTGATCCCCATTTTCTAAAGATCGGCTCCTACTCGCGTTAACATGTGTCATACGGCCCCCAAGAATTGTAGATACCTATGTTGATCCCACCATGGGGTGTATCAAGACCCATGGTGGCGGCCCCGACACAAATTCTAGAAGGCATAGGTTATACTACTGGTGTCCCCAGTGCCCTGGTTCCCTTGATTTCATCATTTAAAATTAATTATACTTTAATTTGTGAAGCTTAGCGTTATAGAATTCATGGGGTGTTACATTCTCCCCCCTTAAAAGGATTTCGTCCCCGAAATCTTCAAGTTAGGAAGAATGTATATCCTACCATCCAACAGTCCATCTACTCAACACTCAAACACAGGCATCCACCGTCCTTAAAAGTCTTCTAATGCTTCATGATCATATGCATAGTGTGTGTAAATGTCCTTATCTAATGCAGAAATCAGGCGCTCTACTAATTCAGTTGACCTCCTTAATGCGAATCATGTAAGTGTCATGAATCCATTATGTATGCAAATTTTTTCCTACTCATAATTCTACATGAGTGCGCAGCTATTCATATAAATGCGACAACCATATGACAACATATCAAGTTTTCAACCATATTCAAATGAGAATACATATATGCATATGCAATATGAAGTGACTGAGCCGATCTATAACCTAGGGTATGTGTGTATATGCATCCACGAGCAACCACTAGCAACCATTTGCAGCCATCATCCATAACATGTTTTCAAATACATGTTTGCATCCATTTGTTTTCTACCTAAGGAGTTAGGAAAAGGACCGAGGAGATATACCTAAAAAGATAGATAAAGCATAACTTAAGGAAAAAGAGATATCAAAGATGTACCCTCAAAAAGAAGAGGGTAAGCAGCGTGTATTCTGTCCTCAGTTTCCCAAGTCGCGTCTTCCTCGGCGTCGCTCCACTGGACTTTAACGAGTTTAACTTCGCGGTTGCGTAGCTTTTTCACTTCAGTTCCTAGGATGCGGGTTGGAACTCTCCTCACGGTTGCTTCACGTTCCACTTCGGCTTCTTCTAGAATGCTAGGTTCCACCACTTCCACAGACTCATGCAAACACTTCCGGAGGTGAGAAACAAGAAATACGTTGTGAACTCCGGCCAGTCTCTCGGGTAGCTCTAACCTATAGGCCATCTTTCCAACCTTCTCGATGATAGGAAACGGTCCTACAAATCTTGGTGCTAGCTTTCCTGTGGATCCAAAACGAACGATGTTCCTTAAAGGTGATACCTTAAGGAAAACCCTGTCCCCAACCTCAAACTCAAGGTCGGTTCTTTTTTTGTCGGCGTAGGATTTCTGTCTGTCTTGGGCAGTCTTCATTCTCCTACGTATCAAGTCCACTTTCCCCAAAGTCTATCGAATCATGTCTGGCCCAAGTATAAGCTTATCTGTAGACTCCCACCAACAAGTTAGTGATTTGCACGGTCTTCCATACAAGGCTTCGAAGGGTGCCATACCGATGGTAGCTTGGTAGCTGTTGTTGTAGGCAAATTCCACTAAAGGAAGGTGATCCTCCCAAGTCCCTCCAAAGTCAAGAACGCAAAGTCTCAAAAGATCCTCTAAAACTCTATTCACCCTTTCCGTCTAACCATCGGTTTGGGGGTGATAGGCCGTGCTCAAACATAACTGTGTGCCTACAGCTTCTTGCAGACTCCGCCAAAACTCACTTGTGAAGATAGGGTCTTGGTCACTAATAATGTTGGAGGGTATCCCATGAAGTCGAACTATTTCCTTGAGATAAAGAGATGCTAGAGATGCGGCAGTCCTTCTACTCTTGATAGGTATAAAGTGGGCACTCTTAGTAAGCCTATCCACTATTACCCAAATGCTAGTGTTGCCTCTCCTCGACCTAGGCAGTCCATCAATGAAGTCCATTGAAATACTATCCCACTTCCACTGTGGGACCTCTAAAGGATGAAGTAGTCCTCCAGGCTTCTTCTGTTCCGCCTTGACCCGTTGGCAGGTCATGCACTTAGAAACGAAATCTGCCACGTCTTGTTTCATGCCGTTCCAAAAGGAAGTCCTCTTTATATCCTTGTACATCTTATCACCGCCAGGGTGTATAGTCATCTTGGAATGATGTGCTTCCTCGAGAACCTTCTTTGTCAACTCCCTTGCTTGTGGGACGCATAATCTTCCATCTCGCCTCAGCCAACCCTTATCATCGATGGCGTATCTACTGACGTGACTAGAAGTCTCACCCCCAATAAGTTTATCAATCACATCAACAAGCTGAGGGTCTTCACGTTACGCAGCCCCTATTGAGTCCAAGAGAGTAGGGCGTACTTCGAGAGATGCTAACAAACCCGGTACAAAATCCAAGGAGGGCCTAAAGTTAAAACTGACTATATACTCCAAGCTTTGCCTCTCTACGAAGAGCGGGCTTAAGGTCAGTTTCTTTCGGCTCAACGCATCTGCTACTACGTTGCCTTTGCCGGGAGTATAGGAAATTTCAAAATCATACGAGGCAAGGAACTCCATCCATCTTTGCTGCCTCAAGTTAAGATCCTTCTGTGAAAAGAGATATTTCAACGATTTATGGTCAGTGTATAATTCAAACTTCTCACCTAGGAGATAATGGCGCCAGGACTTAAGTGCAAAGACGATGGCGGCTAACTCGAGATCGTGGGTTGGGTAGTTCTTTTCATGAACTTTCAATTGTCTTCCACCATAAGCTACTACCATTCCTTCTTGCATTAGAACAGCGCCTAGTCCCGTTCCACATGCATCCGTGTATACTATGAACATTTTGCTTCCATCTGGCAAGGTCAGAACTGGGCCTATTGTGAGAGCCCTTTTTAATCGTTGGAAAGCAAACTCGCAGTCCAAATCCCAAGTGAACGCCAGATTCTTCTTTGTTAGCCTTGTGAGTGGAGCTGAGATTTTCGTGAAATCCCTAATAAACTTTCGGTAAAAACTGGCTAGCCCAAGAAAGCTTCGAACTTCGGTTGCATTTCTTGGTGTCTTCCAATCTTGCACTGCCACCACTTTTGCGGGGTCCACGACCAACCCATCTTTGGACACTATATGCCCCAAAAATCTTACTTCTTTTCTCCAGAAGTGACACTTGGAGAATTTGGCTTTTAGTTGATGAGCTCGAAGAGTTTCCATGATTTCTTTCAGATGTTGAGCGTGCTCTTCCTCATTCTTTGAGAAGATTAAGATATCATCTACGAAGACAACCACAAATTTGTTGAGGAATTCCCTGAACACCCTGCTTATTAGGTCTACGAAATAAGCGGGTGCGTTTGTCAAGCCGAAAGGCATGACAAGCCACTCAAAGAAATCGTCTGGGGTTCTGAACGCCGTTTTATCAATGCTATCTTCAGCTAATCTTAGCTGATGGAACCCAGTTGCTAGATCAAGTTGGGAGAAGACCGTTGCACCTACAAGTTGATCAAACAGATCGTCGATTCAGGGAAGAGGGTGCTTATTTTTCTTGGTCAATTTATTTAACTCCCTATAGTCGATGCAAAGGCGAAGCGAACCTTCCGCTTTGGTTGCGAACACCACTGGAGCACCCCATTCCGAAATGCTCCTTCTAATGAACCCCTTTTCAAGAAGTTCTTTAACTTGCTTACTGAGCTCCTTTCTCTCCCTTGGAACCATGTGTCTGACAGGTAAAGCTACAGGTTTTGGATTATCCACAAGATATATGCGGAAGTCTATTTCCCGCCTCGGAGGTAAGCCTTTCACCTCCTCAAAGACATCTGGATATTCCCGGACTACTCTAACTGATTGCAAATTCTCATCAGAAGCATCAAGCGACTCTAGATAACTAAGCATAACAGCATTCAAGGGATTACAAGAAATTTATAGAGTGTTTCCAAGCCGAGTCAAGAGTCTAACTACTCTTTTCTCACAATCAAGAATGGCACTATTACTGGATAACCAGTCCATGCCTAAGATCAAACCATATCCTGAGAAGCCTAAGACAAAGGCATCACAACTAAACTCAACACTGAGAATAGAAATTTTCAAACCCAAACAAACAATTGACAAGTAAGCGAAGCCCCCAATTGGATTTGAAACTACTAAGGGATCTTCTACCATACTAGTGTCTAGATGCAGATATTCTACTAAGGCAGATGAAATAAAAGAGTGTGATGCGCCATAGTCAAAAAGTGTACGAACTGGATGATCATAAAGATAGACTACACTTTCTACAGAAATATTACTACCTAAAGTTCTCAAGATAGGATTGAGAAGATAAGCAGGATAAAACAAAGCATCTAGGAGAAGAAGTTAAAGAGGTACCCCCAGAAGGTCCTGCTTGCGGGCCTTGCCCTTGCTTCTTAGGGCAGTCCTTAGCCATGTGTCTAGCCCCACCGCAATGGAAGCAAGTAGCACTCATCTTCCTCTTCTTCTTTCTGCAGTCGTTCACCACTTGTCCAACAATGCCACAGAAATAACATTTCCTTTTGTCACGTGTCTTGTTATTATTGTTGTGGTCCTTTCTTCCTTGACTATTATCCGTCTTCTTGTTCGGCGATTCTTCTGTTTGCTGTTTCATGTAGAGGAGGAGGAGGAGTAAAAGCATCTGTAGCTGGGGAGTAAGGTCCCCCGACATGCTGAAATAGAAAGGGAAGATTCAAAATGAAGGATAGAAAGAGATAGTGCATATGGCTTTGGGGGATTTTTTCTTTTATAAATATAACACATTTTCTTGAAAAATGCTTCTTTAAACTTTCTTTTTGAAAACAAATTTCAAAAACTTTTATCTTGCCTGGTAAACCTATGTTCTGATACCAAGTGAAACACCCCACCTCCGTTAAGGTCACTCACAAAGGGAATGCCTTAATTTTGGTGGAGGTTTATAAGTAAAAGCCACAGATAAACTCAAGACAGATATAAATACACATATTTTAAAACAGCAGAAAACCAAACAGACTTTTATTTCTTCAATACGTGTTCCAAACAAAACATTCCATAATTGCCTCAAAATACTTCCATCATTACAACCTCATAACTGTCTTGATTATTATAGAAGCATAAAACATAAATAAAGTGACAAAAATACCCATAGTGATATCCAAAGCCATAGTACGAGCAAAAGAGACCCAAATCATACATCTACGTTCTTGGAGCTTGTACAGAGCCTGACTGAGCTGAGCTGTTTCCTCCCTGTGGACCTGGGGGAAAACGAAAGAAAAGAAGACGAAAAGAAAATAGGGTCAGACATAAAGCCTGAGTAAATCTAGTAACTCTTCAGTATGTGAAAAAGAAAAGGGCATAATAGATATATACTGAAAATAGGATGGTGTCACAAGTTAAGGGAGTGTCGAATGTACTATCGCACCCATACTATATCTCTGCATCTACTTGAGTTTATTCTAACTGGCACCCCGTGGTGAGGGTGAAGTGATCCCCATTTTCGAAAGATCGGCTCCTACTCGCGTTAACATGTGTCATACGGCCCCCAAGAATTGTAGATACCTATGCTGGTCCCACCATGGGGTGTATTAAGACCCATGGCGGCGGCCCCGACACAAATTCCAGAAGGCATAGGTTATACTACTGGTGTCCCCAGTGCCCTGGTTGTCTGCTCCGAAGTGTGTGCACGCCCGCACACCTGCACCGTGCACCCACCGCCGTCATTTTGACAGCTTACAATCAGCCCAGTAATCGTGCCCCACCCTGCCTAGTTTCAGGGTACCGTTGATACCTAACTTGGGTTACTGCTGAAACGGGTCCCACGTTACCAGGATTTTCTAGTCAAACATGTTAAGTGGTTAAGTGTCTGTATTTACCAACCCTACCCATCAACTCTTGTTAACATGTTGAATTTGGTTAAGTGTTATAGTTGACTTAACCCTACCATCTGTCCTTAGCCTCTTAGGAGCACCTAACCACTCACATTAGGCAGGTATTGCTATGGTTACTGGATATGCCGGTCGGTTCCGGGAAGGTTTACACCGTAGCTCAGTCTAACCTCGGGTCATTATTGGGCTCAATGCTTAACCACCCACATTGGATAGGTATTGTTGTGACTACTGGACAGCCAGGCGGTTCCGGGCAGGTTTACATCACAACTCAATCCAACCTCGGGTTAAGCACGTCGTGTTTTCTAAATTTACATATTTTATTTTTTCTCAAATATATATATAATTGTCACATCTTTTATTTTTAGGTATAACAATTCATACCGCTTTAATTGTCATTGTCATTGGCATGTGCCAAACATGCCAACATAAATTTTCATGTTTTACACCCAACGTTATTACCCCCGTTTGTAACGTTCGCAACATTATAACAAATGTTGGGCTCGACACAATTCAGCCCAACTTTATTAAATGTGTAAAAAGGGGAAAATCCATAACATGTAATATTTTACAACATATAAGGCTGTGTGGCGATTGAACTTGCAATTTAGCGATACTAACATAAATGATGGGTCATGTGAACTTGCATTCAAATCAAAGTATAACTAAGTAGGTGACATATGAAATGGCATAGTTTTGATTTATACAAACTTGTATTTAAACATGTTTAACTTGGCATAATGTCAACCACAAAACTAGCATGTTGTATATTCACCAAAATGTCCAATTATAACATCTAATCACATAGCCAATTTCAACATGAACTTGGATAGTTTATGAAACCCAAACGATGCTTAACATAGATCCAATTATACTTGCAAATAAGCATGAACTTGCATAGTTTATGAAACATAGATCTAATTATACTTGCAAATAAACATGAACTTGCATAGTATATGAAACATAGATCTAATTATACTTGCAAATAAACATAAGAATTATATCACAGGTTTTGGGTCATGTAGGCATAAAAGGTCTATAACATGTTTACATAAATTCTATCTTAGAAAAAGGGAATATACATAGTCCATGCCATCGACATACACAAAAAGGGACCGATTTCTAGTTTTTGTCACAAGCTTGCAAGTGCCATTGTTTTCATACGCAATTGTTTAATAGGCTTGCATCAATCAATTTATGCCACAAACATCAATACAGAAGTATTGATAGAACCATCGCAATACATAGAATTTATACAATACAATAACACAATTCTATTTACATTTACATCGAATCACATCACAATTCTTATTCGTATTCTGAAAGGTCACTATACTTACAACGAATGCAGAATCTTGAATTCTGGATTCTGAATTCTGAAACCGAGATGCGCTCCTTTGGGTAGACTAAAGTTGCGTTGATTAATTTTGATTAAACGTTTATCTTCTTCTTAATTTGATTCGTCTCTAAGCTTTAGTGTTGGCTTGTCTCTAGGCTTTCTAATTGGCGGCCATTCCTAGTTCCTTTCCAGCAGCATGACGGCTTTTGTATTCTATTATTTGTGTGAATTTAGGGTTAGACTTGAGTTGTATTTATAGAATTTCAATCTAATTAGAGTCGTCGATGAAGCTAGAGTGAATCCAGACCATCCATCTCAAGAGAAGCCAATCAGAAAGTGACATGTAAGCCCTAGTGACTCAGCCAAGCCTCAAAATTCGACCAGATCCTGATCAGGCCAGCCAGGGCCTGACCAGCAGGTCATTCTGACCTGGGAGCACTTGGCAAGTGCGCCAGGCTAAAAATGTACTGGCGCACCTCCCAAGTGCGCCAGTTCAACTTTGTTCTGGCGCACTTCCCAAGTGCGTCAGTGCATTCTGACCCGTTTTCTGGTTTTTCTACCCAACTTCGTTCGTCCATATCTTCTTCATACGATATTCGTTTTACGCAAACTTGGACTCTATCTCAAGCAGAATTTTGAGACGAACGCAACAGCGTAACCCATTTCCCTTGATTTCATCATTTAAAATTAATTATACTTTAATTTGTGAAGCTTAGCGTTATAGAATTCACGGGGTGTTACAGAAAGGGGTAATTATAAGATAGGAGAATATTAGTTTATTCTATTTTTTATTATTATTATTTTAAATATAAAAATTCATGTTTATCCAACCGAACTCCAAATCAAACCCAACGACTGTCGTCCTTAGCTAAATATCCCCATTCTGAACACAAGGGATATGTATCGTAAGACAGTTTGGCTGTTTCGATCAGTTTCCGTCAAAATCAAAATATAAATCTATATATTGAATTTGAACGCGCAATTCAATTTACCGCAGCCACATACGGACTCTAAAAATTCCCAAAAAATATTTTCTAGCTTCGTATTGATGATACGGTTCTAACAAAACTAATTTCGTTAGTTTGGAGACCGTTTGAAAAATGGTCATTTTTTGGTCGATCTAAATTGACTGAAACTGACAAAACACGTTTTCCTTCGCCACGCTCACATATTAATTCAGAAAATTATGAATTTTGTAATCTAGCAATAACTTTACATCCCGGATCCAACAAAAGTGGTTTCATCGAAAGCGGAGGTCGTTTGCAAAATTTCCATTTCTTTGGGCTAAAATTCCATAACGACTATTCTGAATTTTCAACTGGCATAACTTTTTATTCCCGTAAAGAAATTTGGATTTTTTGGATTCGCTGGAAAGATATTTCCAAATAGATTCAAATATTTTTGGTTTCGCTAAAATCCGGTTTATTTTGAATCCTGTACATTCATTTGAAATTTGAAATCGAATTTTCAAAATACCGCGCCATTTTCAATTCCTTTTATAATTAAAAGTAAATATTTATATTCTAACGACGATTCAAATAAATATATATGTTCTAATTCTATTCAAAATAAATTTCTCATCGTCATTATTTAAAATAAATCATTTCAAATATTCAAAATTCATTAAAATTCCCAAAATAAAAAATTTAAATTGGCTCGGATTTTCCGGCTTGTTACATAAAACTTCTTTAAACCCATTCTTAAATTATCTTCAAAAAAATCATTTCATAACCTTTCACTTTAAAACACATCCTTTAAATCCAAGATAATTTAGTTCAAAATCTCAATTAACTCTTTCGTTTGATGACTCATTATCCAAATCCAATTTCTTTCGAAAACCCTTAATCTGCATTTTGTAATTTCAATCTTAATTTCCATTAAAATGATTTCTTGACATTCAATTCTTTAATCTTAACTAAAAGATTATCATTCTTCCCAAAATCCTTGCTTTTACTTTTCTCATATCAAAGATTTAATTAAATCCTCAATTATGATATGAATTTCCATGACTTATGAGATTTCAAGAACGATATTATTGAAGATGCCATCCATGGCAAAACCCAAATCAGTCGATATTGAACATAATTACATAGAAATTATATCTACTTATATTCGATATCAGTTCTCATAATCAACGAATACTATAAGTGCAATAACAATAATAATATCTTCCAAATTCATCAAATAGTATACGTTTACACCATGGTATTTCATATCAAATATCTGAAGATTATTTCTATCCAACTTATCTCAGTTAAATCGTGATACCCTTATCTTAGTTTGAAAATTCATCAAACCCTTTGATATTGGATCTGGATATAAATATCATCATTTTATCCTTAATATTAATTTTGTATCCAACTCATACTATAAGCGGAATAACAGTAAATATCCTCTAAATTCCTAAAATAGTAAAAGTTATCATCTACCGAATTAATATCAAACATCCGAAGATTCATCTCCAACCACATCCAATTTATTTACACTTAGAAATTTCTTTTTTAATATTAAATAAATCAATTGATATTCAATATAAAATATTTTTAATAATTTTGAACCTTCAAAATATTCCGCAAATCATTCAAAAGTGATTACTTAAAGTTTGGAAAATAGTTTGTAGGTCAAATTTTTCAAAACAGATTGTTTCCAAAAGAAGTGTTACAGTATTGTTTCAATAGCGTTACAAAACAGTTATTTTGGCTAATTGAATCCAAATAACCTTTATAATATCCAAAATCCAAAATTTCCAATTTAAAACACTTTTAAATAATTTATAATGATTTTGCAAAAAAACATATTTTTAAAATATTTAAAATAGTTGTTTATAGTTATGGTCGACAAACTACACTTACAACAACTTTTTTCGAAATTGTTTCGAACATAACTTGAAAACTATGTATCAAAATCTAAAAAAAATAGAAAATCTTGAAAGCTAATAAAATTTGGAACCAAACGTTTTGGTTTCAGGAAAATCCGATTTAATTTGCTCAAGTTATAGTCGTTAAATTTAGCGGTCAAAAACGCGAACTACCGCTGCGCGACACGTCCTATTTTGACCGTAATATAACTTAATATAAAAATAATTTCAAAATACTTTACAAAACCATTATACACTTATATAAACCATTTTAAACATTTTCTAGATAGGAAAACTTCACTTTTCCAAAACAAAACAGTTTTCAATGTTTTAACGTCAAAACTCATTTAACAAAACGTTCTTCCTTACAGAATTTGTTTGTATATTATTTTTTTATATTTTCAATCCATTTCAAATTTGAAAATAAATTTTTGAACTCATTTCCAATATTAAAATAACATAATATTATTCACGTTTCCAACTATGGAAGAGAATTAACCGATCACCGATGCGACACCATAATTGTTGTGTCATAATGTATGTGTCACAAACAATAACAACCATATAAACATCCATAACAACCATTATAAATATCAGTAAATAAATAATAACAGTGCACAAGCGTTACAACACTAACGCTTAATAGCGTGTTTGTGTGTTCTAATCTACGCGACCATCATCCATCACAAACAAACATCAACCATTAAACATTCATTAACGACGCTAATTAATTATCCAAATTATCACTAATTAATCTTCACTAATTAGTGCACATTAAACTATTGTATAAATAAAGAGTTCTCACCCTCAGGTTTTTCAATCTTCGGCAGATGAGCTTGGCGAACACCGTCGAACAGAGCTTCTCTTGCACCAATATGTTGACCGAACGTGCACGCGAATACACACACACACACACACACACACAAACACACACACACACACACACATATATATATATATATATATATATATACATACATACATACATATCTAATTTCTTTTTTCATACGAGGGATGTCGAGCATGAAGTGGAGGAGGTGAGGTCCACCAGGCGACGGGTTGGGCTGATGTCAGGCGGAGGTGGGCTGCTGGTGGGGTGGTGATGCAGCGTCGGAGATGGGGGAGACCAGCATGGGGCTTTGGCCGAGCTATAGGAGGAAGGGGAGGGGAGTTTGGGTGATGTAGAACAAGGGGAGAAGATGGTCGGTGTTGGAAGCCGGAGATGGTGGTGGCGCAACGCCGTGGGAGGGGAAGAAACGGTGAAGGAGGTGAAAAGGAAAATGGAAGAGTGGATGGTGAAAGATGGAGAGCATGCTCCTTCCTTTTATAGCCAATTTAAGGGGTATCTTAGTAATTTTTGTAATGAATACATGTCACCAAAAGAAGGCTTAAACTCTTGCATAATGATACCTATCCGAACCACTTACCTAAAACCATGGGCATGCCAAAACCATGTACAAGATCGAAAAACTTTAGCCACGCTTATAAGCGTCACTAAATTCGCAGCACCTCTCAACCGTTACAATTTTCAAGTGTTGTTGTTTATCGTTTACCCAATTAAATATCAGACGATTTATCTGATAAAATACGACAATATCTAACATATTATCGACAAAATTTTGACTATGTTTTATTTAATAAATTATTCATAAATCGTGTTTGAATAATTATTTCTTTACAAATATAATTTGACAAAAGGTTACTTTAAATTAATTTTATAAATACGTTTTAGAAAATCCTGTTATACAAACTTAATAAATTTTAACCATCATATTTTAACAAAAATCAATATTTAAAATATTATTTAATCATATTTATACTTACTAAAATTATTCGATCCCGTTTTAAAATTGTATTACATCTATTTTATATACAGAAAATTCAATTTATATCCAAAAAAATAAATTATATCCAAAAAATTCCTTTTTAAATGGTTAAAAGGTCTGGATCGTCACACATTTTCGTCCAAACCATCAATCGCCCTAAAAATCTGTGTTTCTTTAAGATATGCAGCACTCTGTCTCTTCCAACCCACCGCATTACAACTATATTTCGAGAGTGTATATGTGGGTTATCCATAAACAAACTCCGTTTTGAGCACATATATAAACCGATATCAAATATACAAATAACAAAAAACAATTATGACAAATCCAACTCAAACAATCCAATACACACAACAAAATCAAAAAATCATCCCTTAGTCTACATCAAACATCTGAGGTATCCGCAAAATAAAGCAAACAAACCAACACTAATGTCATATAATATCAAATCTTTCATCAAAATATATCGAACACATCCTCACAATCTCCACGAGTACATATACAAATAAAAATACAAACCATGCCTCTCTAATCTTCTTCATCCGCTCTGAAACCAACCGACGAAGGGAATGTCCTGTGTCGCTCTATGTACACTGCCAAACACTGGTTAAGCAGTGCCATATCCATGGCATGATGACAATCGTGCACCTACAACTCGATGATCTGATCTCGTAGCTAGGCAGTTTTCGCTTTATCTTAAGCCCTTCGATACGCCTTTTAGGAGGTCTCAGCTTGCAGATAAAATAAGTTATATAATTTACATAACTCGATTAAAAAAATATGCAATATTTAAAGTTTGCTTAGTTTTTAAAATTAATTACCGCTTGGTTCTCAAATCCATAATGCCTATTTCTGGATGGTGGATTCATGACCGACTCGAAAATAACATCCTCCTTATCGACAGTTAACTCATCCCGTCTTGTATTGTCCTTTATCCTTGACCATGCTTGCTAGAACTTTTGTTGTAATACAAAATATAATTTTTCTGAGGAAGACGGGTGTATAATGCGAGTCTACACAACCGATTAGTATTAAAAAAGTAGTAGCAATAAACCAGGTCAACAGGCCTGACCGGCGGCCCAAAAAGAAAATCATGTTAATCTACCTCATATTATTTTAATTCTAATATATTTCACATAGTATTATTTTAATTCTTATTAGTATAAGTTAGAACTAATTGATTATAATATACTTACATATGCAGCGGTCACTTAATTATTATGCAGCCATGAGTATATGACCTCCCCGTTAATCTACTTCATGGCATAGGTATGAGCAAAAACATTTCAGCATGACATGGGACCCCCAAGTGTTCTTTTCTGAAATAATTAGAATATATATATATATATATTACTATTTTGAATAGCTGCTTGCTCATAATTTATAACATAAAATACAAAAATGTAATAACTTTCTATAATTATAATTAATTAATTTACCAATTCCTCACGACGATGTTAGAATAACTTGGAGCCCTCATGATGTGTCATCAGGTTCTTATTTACGTTTGCGGAGTTCCTCTTTGACCCTTTCTACAAATTTAAATTAAAAATTATGTTATATAATTTTGAATCATGTATGAAATACAGGCAACAATTTAAAGTGATATGTACCTAAATTACTTAGAATTCCTTGTTGTTCTATCACGCAACTCATGTATCCCATGCATTAGCACACAATTAATTGAGTTTTTTTCCGCACCTCTAGACATTGTAACTCTGTAGTTTTGGCAATTTTACTATTCCAATGGCACTAGACTAAGTCAATGTCAGCCTCTTCTAAGTCCACTGCACCATACACGTTGAAAAAATGAAAGCTATACATTTATAAATAGTCTGCAAAATATTAAATGGTAATATATGATGATCACTTACAAGGAAGTCCTGCTAGATACTCTCCCTAATCTGCGCTGGGATCTTGCTCCACTTGAACCAACAGAAAGCCATCATGCTTATGTATGGCTGTCTACAAATAGAAAGAACAGTAGTGGACGTCTTAAGCTCGAAGCTCCTGTGTTAAATATGAACAAACCTTTAACAAATCATGACTAATCTATAATACAGCATATAGAAATCAATTTAATACTTACGGTTCGTTAGCCTTTAATTGCTAATCACAAAAGAACGAGTTGTCTCTTGTGATGGACCGTTGCCATCACCTCAAGTGGCATTCCCTCTTTGAATGGAGGAAGCAGTTAAGCCTAAATGAGAAACATACATTATGGCAGACATGTACTTAACTATGAGAAACATATTATGACAAAACATGTCATTTAGCAAAATATATCATTTAATTATGGGAAACATATTATGACAAAGCAGCGTGTACACTCTTGGGTGTAGTACAAACCTGAACAGGAAGTGGTTGAATTACTCAATTGTAAAGCTGAAGTGTTTCCCCTTAACTATCTGGGTATGTGCATCAGACCAAAGAAATTAATGAAGCGGGACTGGCAGTTGCTGATCGACAAAGTTGTCTTAAGGTTGACAAGATGGAAAGGACGCTCACTTTCGAGGGCTGGGAGATTGGTACTTGTAAATTCTATGCTCTCCTCAATTCCTTTATACTGATGTCTTTCTACAAGTGTCCAGGATGGGTGCTTGACAAGATTGATGCGATAAGAAGAAACTTTTTTTGGACTGACGACAATGAGGTTAAGAAACTTAGTTGTCTAATTTCTTAGAATCAGGTGTGTATGTCTAAGGATCAAGGGGGACTAGCGGTGCTTAACTTAAAAAACATGAACACATCTCTTCTTGGAAAATGGTTGTGGGTGATGACAAGTGATAAGCAAGTTCTGTGGAAAGAGTGGATTATCAGCGCATACTATAATTGCAGGTTTGATTGGCTCAAGGATCCCTTGCACTATTCCTTCATTTGGCAAGGTGTAATGACCAATTTGAACTGGATCAAGATTGGTACTTTTATCAAGGTGAGGAATGGTTATAACACTTCATTTTGGTTCGACTGCTGGCTGTTTGCGATACCTCTGAAGATGGAGTTTGATGACTTGTTTGAAATTGCATACAATAAGTTTGCAGCTGTTATGGAGATGTACGATCCAGATGCAACACACTTTAAATGGAAACTATCTTTTTGCAGACTTGTTACAGGGGGTGCTTTAAGTCAGTTATGTAAGCTATATGAACTGTTAGAAGAGGTGGGACTATTTGATGCGAGAGATGAGTTCAGTTGCAGGGTAAATGGAGAAAAGGAAATGTTTCGAGTTGATAGATTATACAAAGTGATTAACTTTGCAGGGACAAAGGGGCAGGGCTTTATGAATATGTGGAGTGTAAAGCAGGTTCCTACTAAAGTCAAAATACACATGTGGATCATCATGCATAATAGACTAAATACAGTTTGCGTACTTCGACGTAAAGGCTTAAACGTGACTGGTGGATGTGTGTTCTGCAAAGATGATAAGGAGGATTATCTACATCTTTTTTAGGACTGTGACTTTGCATTTTATGTTTTGACTAAATGTTTGGTACCACTAGACATTGATCTGGAATGGAGAGGCTTTATCAAGGATCAGCTATGTTTCTGGCAGCACATTTTACCCTTTTTAGTTGTTTCAACTAAACGTGACATGTTTGTTATGCTTAACATTGCTTATATGTGGATTTTATGGCACGAACGAAACTCAAGGAAATTCAAATTTAAGATGAAACACCCAAGCAAATTATCAACACCATTCTTAAATTTGTTTTCTCATGGGCAGGCTCTAGCACTTGGAGGTTTACTGATTCCATAGCTGCCCGCGTCCAAGATCGGGCACGAGGCAGAGGTGGAAACGCTTGATGACTAAACATTCTGCTATGGATGCTTACTACGTTGGTTGCTTTATTCTTATGGTTCCTTTTGTACTTGCAAATGTAATATGTATCTACTCTAGTATTTTGTTGTACCACGTTTTATTACTACATGCGAGCTATGGCTAGAGCTCTGTAAATGTAATGTATATATATGGATGATGTATGATCTTTTGCTTTTAAATATATGAAGGCGTGAATCATCTTGATTCACTACCTTTTTCATCAAAAAAATTATAGGAAACATATTTTGGAAAAAAATATCATTTAATTCTAAGAAACATATTAAGGCATAACATATCATTTAATTATGAGGAACGCGTCATTTGTATTGAGAAAATGTAATATAAATTACCTTCTATCAAAGTGTGCATTATTAATTAGTTGTTGTCGCTTTTTGTTTCAGACTCTGTCAAGTACTCTATGTTCCTTTCCTCTATAGTCTCAAATGTTTCTAGTAATACATTTCATTCATTATTTAAAGGTCCAAAATCGGTTTGATCATATATATTTTGTCCATCAAATGTAAATCTTGTCTTCGTTTTAAAACAGTCGACCTGTCTGCTTTACATCTTCTTAAAGATGGATAAGTAGTGTAATAAATTGTACATTTTTTTTGTTAGTACAAAAGGATTGTACTTAAGATAATGAAAGGTATGCTTTATTTCAAATTATATTTTGGGTGCATGCTGATTCCAGAACGGGGAATATTGCATAACCAATTACATCTAAACAAAAAAACTTCCTTCGCAGGTCTTGTGAAATATGCCAGCTGCAAAACTTAGGTTAACACGCCATAAAAATTGTTTGTATGATAATCTGGATCACCACCATCTTTAACAAATACATCGATATTGTTAGATAATTTTTCAAAACCATACCTTTTGATGTTAAATTTGTATCCATTGATAAAGAATATTGAATAAGTCTTGACTTTTCTTTTTGATCCAATAGCTAAATGTTTCAATTCTTCGTAGATCACACAATATGTCTTATCATAAACGTTATTTGACAACCAACTAGCGAAATATTTGTTGACAACATTTGGATGTTGCGATTCATAAATACTGCAGACATAAATAAAATATTGCATTACAATATGTATAGGTGTATGTTTGTGTATATACGTGTACATAGATAATATATTATCTAAAGAACAATAAGTATATATCACCTAAAAATGGTGCAACTTCAACAAAATTAAGAAGAATATACATGTATGCTACATAGTAATCTTTATCATCTAACCATACTTTCACACATTCTCCAACAGATTCACCATATATTTTAAAAATAAATAAAGTTATTTGAGAATCAACTTGATCAATGCCTTTGTCATTACACGTAGCACTATCAAATGATAAGTTTACATGGCCACTAAAATAGTGGGAGAAAAAAGCTTCTTCTTCGATATACAATTTGCAATCAACTCGTGCTTTCTATCTTACTTTTTTTGACGATTAAAGTACATTTTAAGAATTATTTAAAATTAAAATTTACTTATATATATAATTAAACCAATATTTAACATACTAAATATTAATATCTTTCAAATGGATTTATCCATTTATTGCGCAGGCCCTTGGATACATGCTTTAGATGGAAGATTAACAGTTAAATATTCCATTACATTAAAGAAACTCGAAAGAAGTATTTTTTTTTTAATATGTAGAGCTGTATAGGGATTTCTTTCTTAAGTTTATGTAAATGATCAACTTTTGATGTAGTAGAACAAAACTCATTATAAAATAAGTCAAATTATGTTACCAAACTTTTACGGGTAACGGTTCTTTAAAAGTGAAAAGTAACAATGTTCGATCATGCCAGGACAACCATTGTTTTTCATCTCACTAAGTTGTTTGTTCTTATAGTATACACATCTGCGAAGACTAGAAGAAATATCATAGGAAAATTTTAATCCTTCAACTTATTTTAAAAGCATTTTAACTTGGTTATTATCAAACTTATATCTTCGGTTTTATAGTGCTATTTGGCTTGATATGAAGCTCAAGGCGATTACATATTGCTTCTATATCACGTCTTGATTTTAAATCATCCTTCATCTTCCACTTAACATCCAAAACTGTATTAAATACATTACCAGACACATTTTTCCCATTATGCATCACTTCAACACTATAACGAAAAAGAAGATTTTTCCAGTAAAATAACTCCTAAAATATACCTTTTTACATCAATTATGAATCATTGATTTATCTTGAATTTCAATTTATTCTACAATTTCAAGTATTTTTTGTAATTCTTTACTAGCTTATATATATATATATATATATATATATATATCTTCTCTTGACCAAATTGGTGGTTGCAAAGTCTCATGTATATTAACTATAAAAGAGATATCTCTTATAAAAGAATGATTCATATGAAGAAAACACAGACGACAATCAAACCACAAAATTTTCTTTCCATATGGTAAACAAAATGTTTATGTTTCTTCCATGCAGTGAACGACCGTACTCCAATCATAAAACATTACATATGCAAGAAAGTCACTAATGGTGTACAACAAAGAAATGAACATATGAAAATTCTTTTTTTCAGAAATATCGTATGTTTAAGCTTCATCATAACATATTGTTTTAAACCCTTCAAGCAACGACTGTAAATAAAAGTTAATTCCTTGTATCGGATCATCAAGCCCAATGATGAAAATTATGAAAATCATATAGTTTTCATACACATCCATGGAGGTAAATCATAAGGTGTATTGATTATAGGCTACGACGAATATGTAGAATCATATTAAGGAAATGAAGAAAATACATCTGCACATAAATCAAGTCCAACATTACAGCTCTCCGCTGCAAAAAAGAGATTTTTGATAAAACGCTTCCATGCTTGTCAATCAACTGGATGTATTAATGTATTTTCTACCTACGATCAAAACGCTTCTGTGCGGTTACAGAAGACAAATAACATTTGAAGCCTAGGAGTGATTGTTAAATAATGATATGTTTGTATGAGACATCCTTTTCTTCTTCTTTCTTAGTTTGTATCTTTTCTAGTTACATATTCTACAATTCCTTATGTTAGTATTTTCTTTTTGAAACAACATACAATCATTAAAATATGTATCTATTTTTTGATATGGTAACGCAAAAGCTGATATAATTTATTTATTTTTACTTTATAGTGATTCTCGCACATGAAATTATCTAGAGGCAATGTCGTTTCACAGCTTGTACAATTCCTGTAAATCCAGATACTGTTAGGCTATATTTAGATTTTATTGCAATGTATCTGCAATTACTTATAATGGATTGCCACTTGTACAGCCTTCCCAAAGGGATTTATTAGGAGAATCTAGATTTTTTTCCTTCAATATTCAGTTCTTCTTCGACATTAACATTGTCATTAATAAATTAATCAGTATGAAATATAGATTTTGTTGCATCTTCAACCATATCTTCTATGAGATTCGTCGTAACAATTATATTACTTACGCCCCCTCCGACTGTACGGAATTATGTAATATAAGTTCTACATGACGACCCATATCAAGTAATTCAACATAAATTTGTACTGGCACAAATGAACTCTAACCATATCTAGTATCAAATGCTTCAACAATTTGCACCTGCTACATAAACAACAGATTTCTTCGTTGGTTACGTTATTACTTAAAGCAAGTTCGGTATAAATGTGTACACCATTTTGAAAATGTTCACTTATTGAGCTCCTATTTCCCTTCGTCGTTGACACATCCAGCTTCAATCAATAAAATAATTAATCATTTCTCCTAATTTATAACATATTATATATATTAAAAAAGCATTGACAATTTTTTCAGTTCAATCATATAGCGTAATTTTTAATTAATTAAATAGTATTATTCTTTTTAACTTTCATTTTCAGTTCATTTATAAATTTAAGTGATCCTTTAATCATACTTCTACTATTAATTTTCACTTATACATTTAACGATTGACATTATGAATATAATATTATTTTTTGTATTGTTGTTTTCTATTTTACTTGTGGATTGTCCAACTTCCCAACACGAACATGGTTGTGATTACATATCACAAATCATTTCATTTTATATGATTCAACCAAATTTAGGCAGCACTTCCCCTTTATTCCTTAAGTCGTACACAAATGTGTTTACACATGGAAAACAAAGAAGTGATGTTGAAATTTTATGAACCGTTTAAAATGAAACGACTTACAAAATGTAGTTACATCATAATGTTCGTAATTTGTCCAATAAAGGATCAAATCTAACAAATATTATATATGCTGAATATAGACATCAATTCTATGATAAAAACGAATACAGATATAACATTATATACAATACTTGTTGGATGGGACCAAAAACTCTCAAAGAGTTGTATGAATATATGAATATATATATATATATATATATATATATATATATATATATGTATGTATGTATGTATGTATGTATGTATATAGGAGGGTTATATGACACCCAATTTTTTTGGCCTCCATTTTGCACCTCATTTGTGGCCAAGTATTTATAGTTAAATAGGCTAGTGGAGGGAGAGAGAATTAGTGGGAGGAGAGAGAAATGAGAATGTGTAGTGGAAATCAGGGGGGCTAAACGGGAATGTGTAGTGCAACACCTCTTTAGCCCCCAAATTTCCACCACACATTTCTGTTTCTCCCCCCCCCCCCAACTAACTTTTTTTAATATAAATATGTGGCTAAAATTGGGGTGCATTTGGGGTGCTTTCAAATAGGGGTGCCACGGAACCCTCCTATATATATATATATATTACGAGGAGGGTTCCGCTACACCTCTTATATTGCACGTGAACTCTCCCCCTTAATCTCCACCACTCATTCTCTCTCTTCCCATTTCAATATTATTTCTTAGTAAGAAAGTGAGAGAATGAGTGGGGAAATGGGTGGTGGAGATTAAGGAGGAAAGTTCACGTGCAATATAAGAGGTGTAGCGAAACCCTCCTCATATATTACATATGGTATACATTATAGAAAAATTAGTTTTATGTACGACTGTATTAATTAAACTAAACCATGATATATATATATATACATACACTAAATCATAATTAATTAACCATTATATAAACTTAATTATCGTTTTTGATGTTGTATAAAATACATACACTAAATCATGCTCATCCATACTTGATAACTAAGCAAGTCCTAAATGCACTAATTGATTAATAAATAAACACTAATTACTTATCGCACAAACTAAAGAAATTGGTATTTTTGACATTTAGGGGGTAATAACGATAATTAACATTCAATAAACTACATTGGACAATCATTGAGATAATGTAGATAACTAGATTAACAAATTAATCCTAATTTATCAGATTATGATTAATACCTGATTTTTGGTTGATTAGAAGGTTGGTGGTCAAGACTGTGAAGATTGGCAAAGTTGGAAAAGCTTTTGGAGGTAAAAGGGCGGCTGGCAACGTGGAGAAAGAGGAGTGGTTTTTTTTTTTTTTTTGTTAAAGGCGAATTGTGAAATGAGCAACAGGTCTCGAGCTGAAGCTGAAAGGCTCATAGATTTCAATGACCAACGATCGCCAGACGATGTTATTCCAATGGTTTTTGACGACATTATATTTTATTTACAAATATACCACATAAAAGACCAGTCCTCGAACTATCTGTTGGCGAGACTGAAAGCAATCCATCGATATACATTGTTCCTTTCATAGCGTTATGGATGCATGATGTATATCAAATTGAAAAAGTTACTAGTATAAACGCATAACGGTGGGAAAACCGACTTTGTAATACACCTTGATTTTCTTTCCATATAATGAAAAAAATACATTTTCATATTGTTGTTTTTTATATATGGACATACTGAAAATTTCACCCAAGTACCCTACCATTTGTTCATTCATAATCAATATTTATGACTAATTTGCACATGGAATTCAAAAGTGATAAGAGAAAATAAGCATCATGATTTTGGCTTTAAAGGCAAGGCTATAAGGCTGCAATTAATGTGAAATAACTTCACATATGAAATGAATGTTCATGGACAATTTCTTGCATGACATATATGGATATAAATAAGGTAAACAATTACCATGCCCCATTAGGGAAAATGTTGAGATTTATAAAATTAACCAGATAGCTACTCTTGGGTTCCACCTATTTTCTTTGAAGTAATAACAAATTATGTAATCAAAATATTTTTTTCCTATTACGGATAGATATCATATCATTCTTAATAATTAGAAATTCGTTATACCAAATTGAATAAAATATAACAAAACAGGCTTTACTTCTTACAATAATTTTTTAATTTTTCAAAATTTCTCAATTTTAATAGAATTGCTTAAATTTTAGAAGAAAAATATCAATATATTTAAATTACAACGATTATTTTTAATGTTGCCTTAATTGAAATTTCAAGTTTCATGATAAAATAATTCATTAACCTTTGAACAAATATATATAATTCGTATCAAATTTTATTACTTTAAAGTTTATTTTATTTACTAATATTTTCTTATTTCCAAAAAAAAATATTTTGTTTTAAAACAAATTAATAACTTAAATAAGAAGTAATAAATAAATAATGATTAATAGTCCTTAATAATTAAGATTGAATAATCAATATTCGATTATAAGTAAGTAGTAGTTACTAATTAACAATTGATGAATAAGAAATAATAATCAATAATTATTATTTTTAATGATTCATAATTAATATGAAATAACCAATATATATATATATATGGTAAAAAAGTCGGCAAAACTGGATTATATAGTTATTGTTGCAAGTTTTTCAATAAACATTAATGAATCAAATTGTATAAGTCTTGTATATCAGTTGATTGTATAAAGTGCATTTAATTAACATTAACGTTAAAACTGATCATAAATGCACATAAAGAAAGAAAATACAAGGAACTGATAGGTTTGTGATGATTATTCAATAGACATTGTAATTAATGCATCATTCAAAAAAAGACAAAATGGGTATTGTAAAAAAGCTTCAGACGGACACAAGTTTTCGAAGACTCATTAAATTAAGAAAAACCGACAAACTCGTTTTGATAATTGTTAGACCAAATTCTAGGCCTAACACCCAAATGCAGATCACAGATCACAAAATGCAGAAAACGGTAAATAAAGAGGAGGCACACAAAGTTTTTATAGTGGTTCAGCTGTAGATGTAGCCTACGTCCACTTTATAATCTTATTGTTATACTGACAGATTACAAGAATCAGTTACATGCAGACACACAATCCGTGTGTTAATTGAGATTAGAAGAGCAGAATTTATGTGAAGAAGGGTGCAAAATCCTTGCACTTCAGCAATGGTGGAAGTCGTGAAGACGAATGGCCAAAAGTCCTTGAAAAATCCTCCGAATGATGTATTTATAGCCGTTTATAGCAGGCGGATCACGGGACACGTGGCACGCATCCCAAAAATCTCGAAAAGAGGTGGAAAACGTCCAGAAATCATCTCCAAATCGTCACAAGACATGTGTAATAAGATCCATGCAAGTTGGAGTGAAAATAGCCTTTAGAATAGGTCAAAACAGTGTAGAACTGCAGGCGGTTCGCGGTCCCTATGCGCTCCACGATCGGATCGTGACCTAGGAGTGCGACCCCTAGGAACGGATCGTGACTTAGGAGTGCGACCCCTAGGATCGTGTCGCGACCTAGGAGTGCGACCCCTAGGAACGGATCGTCGCCTAGGAGTGTGACCCCTAGGATCGTGTCGCGACCTAGGAGTGCGACCCCTAGGAACGGATCGTGACCTAGGAGTGCGACCCCTAGGAACGGATCGTGACCTAGGGGGGCAACCCCTAGGAAGGTCACGAAACCTAGGAGTGCGACCCCTAGGATGGTCAGCCGGTCAAGGAAGGTGAGAGATGATAAAAACTACAAGCTAGCTACGCTCCGCCACTTCATCCAAGTGATTTCCAGACTACACTAAAGTCCTGAGTTGCTCCATATGATAGAAATTTGTGTTGAGACGATCTTTGCCAAAAGATTGTGTAACAATAATTAAAAAAAAATTGACTTACATGAAATCCATACATAGGAGTATTGAATAAATGCATCAGGTAAAGTGCATTATCCCATACATGAATATAATATCTTATACATTTAGTCATACATGATCAAATGAAAAAGTGGCACTAATCCTAACGTAATGGCGGTTTTAACCACCAGGGCTTTGCACGGTCGAAAAAGCGAACCGTGGACGAGTTGAATTCAAGGAGCTGCAATCATATGAAGCTTGATATGAATTTTCTTAAATTCAAAACCGTATATCTATTCTTTCACTCATTTTTGCATAACCCTTTTGAAGTGGATTTTATAGTATTTATTTCAATTTTTTAAATATAACGTTCTTATATACAAATCTAGATAATATATAACGAACTACCTATCAAATGGGCTCAATCCCACGAGGAATTGTTCATGCTTGAAAACAGCCTAAATTGCACCCCTACAGAAGGGTTTCAAGGCACCCTTATTTTATAGCACCCCTTTTGCACCCCAGTAACTATTCTATTTCCACCTTTCGTTTATAGTAAAATAAGATTTTGTGTAGAGAGGGGAATTAGGGGAGAGAGAGGGAAACCGGATGTGGTGAAAAACATATGTGGCATGAACCAAAAATCAACTTCTTATTTTATTTTTTTCATGTCAAGCTTAGTATTATATCAGTTTCTAAGACAATACATGACATATTAATACTTTGATTAGATTTTCAGGCAAAAAGTATAAAAATAAAAAAATCAAGAACATTGTTGTTGTCAAGGTCATGAAATTTTCTCCTTGCATTTCCAGAATCATTGAAGCTTTGCTTGAAAACTTCAGCTAAGTTTCGATTAATCTGGACGTGCCCAAATTTGGCTAGCAGTAAATTTAAAATTCAAGTACAATGGCAAGTGAATCGCAGTGCCATCATTTGGCAGCATGTTTCTGCATCGTGTAACATACACAACAAAAAGTGTGGACAAGTACTAGTTGCTTAATATACCGAAACACATATCAGAATTAGTCGACGATCCTAAATTATGTGAATGATATAAAAGTGCTAATGGTGCTAATTTACTTTTTTGGTTTTTTAAGTTGAATAAATCAATGATTTATTATGTATTTTCATTGAAATGATTGGTTCAAAGTCAGATACAAAGAACCCTTAGGTACCGTTTGATTTCTGAAAGGGCCAAGTTACGTTGGCGTCGGCGTCGGACGCGCCTAGCGTGGAACCCACCACTTTGCCCAGTTGAGCTTAACGGTTGAAAACCAAACAATAGTGTCCGACGCGTCGGGCACCAACAAAAAAAATTGGTAACGGCTCCTTTCCAACTTATAAAATCAACCCATTTCCACTTCATTTTCTTCAACAATCCACACCTCAAACACCACAATTTTTCATCTAAAAACTGAAGTAAAACGTCCGAATACAACATTTCGCCGACCTTCGAAAGTGTGGTCTTTGTTTGCAATTTCAGAATTTCTCCGTATAGCTGTTGATGCTTACCAAGCTGTTGGAAAAAACAAAAAAGGGGATACACAAGAGGATTGCATCTGCTCTGAACGAGTCTTTAGCTACATCACAAGTAAGGATTATCAAAATACGTTCATGGTTCTTCCTGATGACGAAACATAAAACTGGTTGCGTTTTGAAATCGAGGTCCGCAAGCAAGCACTTCGATACAGACATTTTAAGATGAATCCCCCCAATATCCACCTTAGTATGCACCTCAGTATCCACCTCAGTATCCATCATAGTATCAACCACAGTAGCCTGTTTTTTGTATTTTATATCTATGTAATTTGTATTCTTCAGTCTATATCCCGTAATTAAGATTCTGCAATTTTTATTTTGTAAATCGTATCCTGCATTCTATTTTGTTCAATAATAAACACAAACAAACAAAAACAATTAAAAATAATATATACAAAAACAATAAAATAATAACTCTGCCCCTTCCAATATGCTGCTTTCGAAAAAGAAAAAAAAACACATTCCCCGTTCACAACAATTCTCCTTCAAATACCCATTCAAAATAACCCTTCCAAATACCCCTTTCTATTCAAAATCAAACGGACCCTTAAGCATAAATGGATACTGACAATTTTAAAAGGCACGATGTATCTGCTACGATTATGAAGACTCTCTTTGTCATCGTTATCTTTGTAAGCTTTTTGATATTGTACTTGAAAACATTTTACAGTAAATGCAATATTATTTAGTTTTCTTATGGATATTGTTAGACCAAAAAGTGGTTCTAACACCCAAATTGATTAAAAGCAGAATGAAATAAGATCAAAAATAAAAATGAACATACAGGATTTATAGTGGTTCGGCGAAGAAATGCCTACGTCCACTTGTCTTTCACTATCTTCACTGATTTAGTTGCAAGTACAATAAAATATTCACTTGATTTCTCTCACAACTCACTTACAACCACTCAATTGTCTAAAAACAAATAATGAAAGAAGATTTGGATTTTCCGGGAGTGCTGGAATTCGGGTTATGAAGGTGGTTGAACTCTCCAAGTGTCAGAAAAAAGATCCTTTTCTTTGTCTCCCGATGGGGTATTTATAGGTGAGAATTTGCTCAGAATCCAATCCGGATCGGAGCCACGCGTCATCCATCCCATCAACTTCGGGTTCGGATGAATTACTATGTTGACAACGCATCAGAGTAGTGGACGTTGAGGGTAGGAACTGGTCACTGCCGATCCGGATTACCAGGCGCTCATGCAGGAGAGTGACGTGGAAGACAAGCTCGGGTCGGAGGGGTATGTATAAGGTGTTCGGATCGGGGTACCCGATCCGACCCGGATTGACTTGGAACCAATTCTCTCTTCTCTTTATTCTGCTCCGCTCCGCTCCGATCTATCTCCGTAGCAATCAAGTGGCTTTCCGATCCAATTGGGAGTATATTGCCCTCCGATCCGAACGACTGTGCCTTTCTGATTTCCACAGCAATAGTTCACCGATCCGAACAGAAAACTTTACCGATCCGAACCGATGCGCTGCTCCGATCCGACCTGCTTCAGTACTTCCCAAGTTTTTCAAGTTCTTCAACATTTTACATCTTGACTTTGTGTTGCCCAGTTCACAAAGTGGGCTAACACTTTGCCCCCTCAAAGGATGCTTCTGTTGGAGACGGAGCATGCTTTGACTATCAATGCATAGCGCTCTTCGAGATAATTTCTCTTTTGATTTTCCTTGTGTTTTCCTCTTTTTCTTCAAATTTCAATTCAGTTCGTTGCTGAGCTAAAGGACTCGGTTCGGTTCGGTTTCCGATCCGAACAGACCCCTTTTCCTTTCTATTTTCCATTGGACTATTGGGCCAAGCTTCGCTTCTGGGCTGTCCATCCGATCCGAACAGGGGTTCTTCTATTGGGCGGCCGATCCGAATGGGGAGACGAATAGTCACATTCTTCTTCTATATAAACATTGCCTCCTTCCTTCATTCACTTTTACTATTTTACCGCTCGAGCTCTGCAAAACGAGAAAAATTTAATTCGTGAACCTTCAAAATTCTTCTTAATTCTCGAAGTAATCACACTGGTAGGTTATAAAACTTCGATCGATTCCTTCTTTAATCGTTTTCGAGTCGGATTCGTGAGCGATTAGGATAATTCAACTATGAAACTCTGATGACCTTGCCGCCGTGACCCTCCCACTCGTCATCGTTGTCAATAGACACGTCGCCGTCTTGAGGTTGGAACGGAGGGAACGAGGATCCGTAGTTGAATGCACCAGCATGTAATTGCTTGGTTTTGACTTGAGGGACTGGCACGAGATTGGCCTTGGGGTCAGATAGGGAAGAAAGAGGGTGAAGGAGAAGATGATGAAGAATCGGTTCGGTTCGGAGAGACATGGAAGTTGAAAAAACAAAAGAAGGAAGGAAATTCAGGAGGTCGGATCGGGTCGGGGCGAGCAAAGAAAGAAAAAAGAAAAGAAATCCAGGAGATCGGATCGGGTCGGAGCAAGCACTTAAGATAGGAGGGAAGGAGCCTACCTAATCGGATCGGGTCGGATCGTAAGATGATGGAGGAGAAACATAATTACGTGATCCGATTCGAACCGTTAGGGGACTTTGCCTCCGATCCGATCCGATTTTGATTTTTGAGCTTCAATAAGATTTCCAAGCCTAAGGTCACGCCCCCGATCCGACCCCAATGAATGCATCCGAACCGAACCGAAGCACAGTCTACCTTAACACATAAAAACTCGTCTAACTGGCCCGATCAACTTTTGGCATGATCTTCAATTTAATGGACAGTTAGGATAGTGCCTTGTGAACGTAACCGGACATCAAGAATTACTTCAACTCTTTATATCTTGCCAAACTTTTTCGTCGCACTTTTAAACATTTACTTTGCACTATTCGTATACACTGTTTACACTTTAGTTTGCACACACGCACGGGGGGATGCAGGCTAATTTGCTCTAATGTGTGCTATTGCTTCTTCAATAGTTTTATGACCATGAGACCCAGACGCTCTTCCAGATTAGCCAAGAGGAAAGAAGCCCCAGAAACCTCTAACAAGATTACTCTCGAGGACATATCTTCTCCGTCGGATCCAGAATGGGATAACAAGGGTTCGGACTACGACGTCGGAAATCGTAAAAGTGACGAAGCGTCTTCAGAGAATGAAGTTTCTTTAGGGTTTGAAGAAGAAGGAGGGGTTGGCGACGACCGGGCTCCTGATGAGTTTGAATCGGCTATCATATTGGAATCGCCCCAAGATTCTGTTGAATCAACAATTGATAACGACCGACTTACCCGAATTTGCTTGAAATACGGGATAATGAAAAGAGACACTCTAGTGCCCTCAAACTCTGACCGTCCCCACAACCCTCCAGAAGGATATATGGCGGTCACTCGGTTGATGTGTATGGTCGGCGCTATCCCTCCATTTTCTCCCTTCATTGTTGACTTTCTAAGACAAATGCAGATTGCCCCCATGCAGCTGCATCCCAATTTTTATGCCTACTTGCACACTTTGTACATAGCATACCGTGAGATCTTAGGAATGGAGCTCACGTTCGATGACGTTCATTTCTTCTATAACTTCAAGCATCGGACTCGAGAGACTCCATCTTTCTGCTATTTTGAGTCAGTTCCAAAAAGGAAGATAATCTCGGCACCATTCAGCAGTAAAGCTGGAGATTCCAGACTGGAATGGTTCTACGTGAAGCGACAGTCTGGATGTGCCAGGAGGTGGACAAAATCAAGTAAAGAACTGATTTTCTAAATCCGGGCTTTATACACCTGAATCATCACCTTAACTTATTTTCCTTTTTGTTTGCAGTCGACAATCCCAAACAAATATCAGATCAGGCGTTCTTAGACCGGATGCACCAACTTCTTAATGGCGATCAGAAATTCTTGACTATCGATGAAGTCCTTAAAGACGAATATCTTCACTTTCATGGGCTGTTATCCGTATTTCGCAGTATTGGTCATGGGACGGCTCCACACGTATATATTCCTCCAGTGGAGGTAGTCCCAGAGACTGGAGAAGGCTCAGGAGTTCCTACAGTGCCTCTTCAAACTTCACCTTCTCCATCTTCTACTCAGGATGACGAATTGGCTAACATGGCCGAAAAGCATCGTGAAGGATATATTGCCCCCGAGGAGGCTACTTCTCTGGAAAAGTCAACGTCCTCCCAAGAGTCGCCACTTAATGCTTCCGAGGGAGATGTCCCTAGTACCGATGATCCAATATTTCAAGGTTTGGGGGATCTCCCCTTACCTGAAACTATATACACTTCAGAGGATTTTAGGAAGAATCCTTTAGTCTTCACCTCTTCTGAAGAGACCACTCCTGCTAAGGCCAAAGAGCCTGCCCGTACTAGTCTAGCTTCAGACTCGGGTTGGTTGGGGGGAAACACACCACTTAGGACACACTTTATACAACAGCATTAGCATTCATTGCACGTCTTTCTCCGTGAATCCATTGATTCTAAATTTCGTTTGTCTTATTGTGCAGGTACGATGTCTCGATCCTACTATGATATCAGGAAGCTTCGCCACAGCATGTCTAATCCACCTCAGGATATCGAGTATGATCGCCGTGATGATCGCGGTAGGGAGGAGAGAAGGCCTTATGATCCCTATCGTTCTCGACCCTCACGTTCTCGCTCTCCCGTTCGGTCGGATCAAGAGAAGTACAAAGGTTATCAAAGCCGTAGGGAAGAGGACAAGCCACAATCTAAAGACTCCACTTCTTCCCATGAAAAGCGCAGTAGAGAGAGAAGTCCTCCAAAAGAAACTGGGTCTCGAAGTAAGCACAAGGTTTCTGCTACTAAACGACCTAGGACAGACAAAGAAACTACCGAATCCTCCTCACACAGGGACACTGAATTGACGATCCCCGCTCCTCCCCCACTAGATGCGGAAACTGCAATAAAGCGGGCATATTTGGAGGAGCAATTTCCCGAACATTACTTCGAGACTTTGACTTTTTTACCTGCCCTTGAACCTATTTCTTCTAAGTGGGCAGATGAGGCCAAAGCAAAGATAGATGCGGTGGAAAAACAGTATTCTGAGATGTTTAAATATTCACGCAACCTTTCCAGAATCATCCGTACTCTAATCACGAATACCGATTCAATGCAAAAGACCGCGGAGGAGGATGCCAAGGCTTTAAAGGCTCTAGGGAAAGATTTGGAAGACACTCAAGCTCAGCTAGCTGTCGCTCAAAGGGACGCTTCTAACTTCAAACAACAATTTGAGGATATGCAAAAGCGCTATCGTGACTTGCTTGAATCTCACACTCAGGAGCGTTCTGAGCTAAAAAAGCAAGCCGATGATGCTAAGTCAGAAGCTGCTAAGACGCGCCTCGCTTATACTGACCTCAAACGGAAAAATGCCGAGTTAGCAAAGAGGAACGCTGAGCTAGAAAAGAAGAATGCTGACTTGGCTTCAAAGCTATTGGAGGCAGAGAATAGAGCTGCCTTGGCAGAGGGCAATGTTGAGTGTGCTATCAAATTTGCGGAGGAAGCCCGCAAACAACTGTCAGAGGCGGAGGCTGATATTCAGGGTTTCGGCGAATTAATGATTGAATTCTTCGCACATATCATCCGTCGCCGAAACATTTCTTGGATCGAGGATTATCCATCCACTCTAGTTCAAGTATGGAATCAGATCGTCGAGTGGGAAAAAGAGGAACTTAAGGTCGATTCCATCGATGAAGATAAGCTAATGGAGAAATACTTGAGGGATGATGATCCGGAGCGCCTAGCTGAAGGGCGCCGCCTCATTGCTGAGGCTATGGAAGAAGAGAGGAGGAGGATTAAACAGAAAAACATTCCCGAGACTGGTTCCTCTTCTGCTGCTCCCGCGACTTCGGAAGTAGAGGGGTATGACCCTGAAAATCCGGGAATCCCCCGAACAACTCTGCTATCTCCAATCCCTGAGATGGCATCAGAGACAGTGGTTACCCCCGCTGAGAAGTCTTCGGAAGGTATCCCTACCTTTTCTCCTCAATTTGTCAAGGCTATTTCTACCTTTCGCCACATGATTGAGCAATCGATGAAAAATCCATTGTTTTCGCCTAAGTTGATAACTGTTGCTTCTCATTCTGTAGGTGTTGAGCCATCCGAAAAGACAGATGTGACTCAGGGAGTCACCGCCGGGGCAGAGCCTACAGAAAAGGCCAAAAGAGGGGAGGACAAGGCTGCTCCTATAGACTTGGGAGAAGGAAGTGAGCCGACTAAGGTCGCCACTCCCCATGATGAAGAAATGATAGCAGCTTTAAAGGATGATGGCGGTGACGGAGGTCATGAAGAGGAACCAGAAGTTGCAATAGTCGGGGAGTCAAAAAATGCTGATGATGTTACCTTGGCTGCAATGAAAGCTGATCAAGACAAACGCTTGCAATTAAAAGCCGAAGAACTAGACCATGAAGCCCTCAAGCCCCTCGCAGTTGTGGATGCGGGATCAAGGTTAGTTGTTAAGCTCTCAACTAGATCTATTACAGAGGAACTCGCTAAAAAAGCTTCTCTTGATTCCAGCGCTCCGCCCTCCGGGAAGAAGTCTACCGGCTCCAGCACCGCATCTTCAGGAAAGAAGAAATCAAAACGAATCTTGACAGAGGCTGAGAAAGAAGCAAAGGATGCGGAGAAAGCCGCCAAGAAGTCCAAGGCTCACTCGAAATCTAAATAGTGGATTGCCTTGTGTTGTTTTAGCATTTAGTGAACCAACAATTGCTGCTACAAGAGCGGCTCTTGCACCTTCTTTTTTAGCTACTTTCCTGTTCAAATTCATTCATTCGTTAATAAAGAATAATTTATTTTCTGCAATGTCTGTTTGTCAATAGTTCTGCATTTATGTAAAAATGCATGTCTTACTATAGTTATGAAATGAAGTTACGGAGGGAGGATATATGCGTAAACATATATGCCCCCAGTCAATCTTCACAAATTATTTAATGCTTAATCAAGCAATCTGAACGCTCCCGATTTTCTGACGGGATAGCATTTCCTGTGTCGTCAGTGCCTGTCGTTTTTTCTGGCATTTCTTTTATACTCTCCTGTCTTATTCCCAGGTTAGAGTTCTTACTGAGGCGGTCCCTTGTCTGGCTGCACCTTCATGCCTCAGAGGAAGTCAGTTTCCCGCCCTTTTATACTCCCTCTCTCTGGAGAGTTAGAGTTCGATCTCAGCAATCTATTCATTCCTCGGTCTTTCGGCGGGGAAAGATCTCTTTCTCAGCGCTCAGTCGGAGACGCTTTTATACTCTCTCTCTCTCTCTGGAGAGTCAGAGTTAGGGGAAGGATTTCTTTTTCAGCGCTCAGTCGGAGACGCTTTTATACTCTCTCTCTCTCTCTGGAGAGTTAGAGTTAAGAATGTCGTTTTCTCATTCTTTTATGTCTTGTCGCACAAATAGTCGTTGTGCTTTTTCTTATGTTTAAACTGTTTTCAACCTTTTCAGGTTTTGAATCATCCTGTATTCTATAATCACAACAGAATAATTGATGAATGTATATATGTAATGCATAAAAGTAAATAACACACAATATTTTTATAGTGGTTCGGCTAAGTCGTAGCCTACATCCACTTTATAGTCCTTTATTCATATCGTCAGATTTTCCCAAGGCAAGTCGTGCCTTATCACAGAGTTCATAAGAAAAATAACAAAGAGTACAGCATTTCTAATCCAAATATCGCATTAAGTGTTGGGCATTCCATGCTCTAGGGACTTCTTCGCCATCTACGGTCGTTAACTTGAAGGTTCCTTTTTCAAGTTTCCGTTGGATGACAAAGGGTCCTTCCCACTTTGGACCGAGGTGAGGAAGGGATGGAAAGACTCTCTTTAGCACCAAATATCCTGGTTCAAAAGTCCTGAGGCGAACTTTTTTGTCGTAATAGCGTGCCATCTGACGTCGATGTCTTGCCGCACGCAAATCTGCTTCGTCCCTTTTTTCTTCGACTTCATCAAGAGACTCAAGTAAGAGCGCCCGATTCGTCATCGGGTCATAATATGTCACCCTGTGGGAAGGAACTTCCAGTTCAACTGGAATTACTGCTTCTGAGCCAAAGGAGAGAGAGAAAGGGGTGTGACCGGTGGCCGTCTTAAATGTTGTTCGATATGCCCACAAAGCTAGGGGCAATTCGTCAACCCATTTTGCCTTTGCACGCTCTAACCGTTTCTTGAGGATGGATTTTATTACTTTGTTTATTGCCTCTACTTGCCCGTTCGACTGGGGATAGGCAACTGCAGTATATCGCTTGTCAATCTTATACTTCTGGCAGAAATTTCTGAATTCAGTACTATCAAACTGGGTTCCGTTGTCAGTTATAATCGTCCTTGGGATCCCGAATCGGCATATAATATTTCTGACCACGAAACTTATCACCTTTCTTGCCGTGATCTTGGTCAAGGGCTCAGCTTCCACCCACTTCGTAAAATAGTCCACGGCCACTATTGCATATTTCGCTCCTCCTTTAGCAATCGGTAGAACTCCAATGATATCAATTCCCCATGTGGCAAATGGCCAAGGACTCACCATTGATTTAAGTTGGGTCGACGGTGCTCTGGGGATTTTGGCGAATCTCTGGCACTTATCGCAGCGTCGTGAATAATCAGCTGCATCTTTATTAATTGTAGGCCAGAAGTATCCGTACCGCAATATCTTTTTTGCTAAAGTTTGACCTCCTGTATGATCTCCACACTCACCTTCGTGTACTTCTCTTAGTACACGCTTGATGTCGTCGTGTGCTATACATCGTAACAGGGGCATAGAAAATTCTTGCCTATAAAGAGTATCATCTTGCATGACATATCTGGTAGCCTTGCGAACTACAGCCCTTTTCTCACTCTTCTTTGATGGGAGTGTCCCATTCTTAAGGAAGTTCTTAATTGGGGTCATCCACGACTCCTTCTCCGGTTCCGCTTCGAAAGCGAACTCAACTTCCATCGACTCAAAGCTTGGCGATTCCAACGTTGCAATTGGAATTATTTCAGTCTCTTCTGGATTGTTGGAACTAGCCAGCTTTGCCAGCCTATCCGCCTTCTGGTTTTCGGCTCTTGGGATGTGTGTTATATCGTACCGCTCCAAGCTACTCAATAACTCTCTCACTTTCCTGAGGTAGGCGATAAGTCGAGGTCCCCGAGCCACAAATTCCTCTCGCACTTGGCAAACAACGATTTTAGAGTCACAGAATATGTCCAACATTTTTATTTTGAGGTCTTTAGCAAGCTTTAGCCCGGCAATCAGGGCTTCGTATTCAGAGTCGTTGTTAGTCGCCGATAACTCTAATCGTAGAGCGTAATATAACGACCGTCCTTCGGGAGTGACTAAGACGATTCCAGCTCCGGACCTTCGGTCGTTCTTAGCTCCGTCGGTGTATAGCTTCCATGGATCTATCTTCAACTCATTCTCGGACTTGACCACTCTGTCATCGATTATTTCCTCCTCTGGGATGGTGAACTCCGCAATAAAGTCTGCCAGAGCTTGCCCCCTGATCGACTTTCATGGTTGAAAATTTAAATCAAATTGGCTTAATTCTATATTCCATTTGATCAACCTCCCCGATGCTTCGGGCCTCTGTAACACCTGCCTCAAGGGCTGGTCGGTGTATATGGTTATTGGATGAGCTTGGAAATAGTGACGAAGCTTTCGGGATGCGATTAGGAGGCTGTAAGCGAGCTTCTCAATCTTTGGGTAGTTGCGCTCTGCCGCTGCTAATTTCTTGCTTACATAATATACTGGCCTTTGTACTTTGTCTTCTTCTCGAACCAGGGCTGTGCTAACGGCGTGAGCTGAGACTGCCAAGTAAACAAACAATTCTTCATGATCCACTGGCTTTGACAAAATCGGCGGTTTCTCTAGCAGTTCCAATAAATTTCGAAAGGCCTCAACACAGTCCGGAGTCCACTCAAAGTTTTTCTTTCCCCTTTTAATTAAATCAAAAAACGGAACGCACTTGTCTGTAGCTTTGGAGATGAATCTACTCAACGCGGCTACTTTCCCTGCAAGACTTTGGACATCTTTAATTCTTCTTGGTTCTTCAATGTTTCTAATCGCTGCTATTTGGCTAGGATTGATTTCAATTCCTCGGGAGCTCACAATGAAGCCTAGGAATTTTCCCGACGCCACTCCAAATGAGCATTTCAGAGGATTCAACTTCATCCGATACTTTCGCAGGATACCAAACATTTCCGCCAAGTCTTGTGTGTGGCTGGAGGACTGTTTCGATTTAACAAGCATATCATCCACGTAAACTTCCATAGTCTTCCCTATTTGATTATAAAACATTATGTTCACCAAGCGCTGATAAGTGGCTCCAGCGTTTTTCAATCCGAATGGCATTACAACATAACAATACAATCCCAAATTTGTAATGAAGCTCGTATGTTCTTGGTCTGGCACATGCATAGGAATTTGGTTGTACCCAGAATATGCATCCATGAAAGAGAGAAGTTCATGACCTGCTGTCGAATCTACAAGCTGGTCAATTCTGGGAAGTGGGAAACTATCTTTTGGGCAGGCTTTGTTCAAATCTGAAAAATCAATGCAAGTCCGCCACTTTCCATTCGGCTTCTTTACCAAGACGGGATTCGATATCCAGTCGGGATATGTCGAATCTCGAATGAATCCGTTCTGCTTCAGCTTCTCAACTTCCTCTTTGAGAGCAGCCGACCTCTCTGGGCCCAGCATACGTCTCTTTTGCTTCACAGGCGGATGTTTCGGGTTTACATTTAACTTGTGACTTATAATGGATGGCAATATCCCACACATGTCAGCGTGGGTCCAGGCAAACACGTCCAAGTTTGCCTTCAAGAAGTCCATTAGTTCTTTGGCTCGACGTGGATCCAATTGAGAACCAATCTTCAAAACTTTTGTCGGATCAGCTTCATCAATGGGAATTTCCACTGTCGCTTCATTAGGAGTTGCATTTTTAGTCTCTGGTTCCTCGTCTTTTCTGGGATCCAGGTCTTCAGGCGTTCTTTTAAGCAACTCCTTCGGGGCCGATTTCTCTAATTGCTACGCCGAGCCCCCCTTTGGGGGAGGCGAGGCATCTTTACTCTCGATGTTAAGTCCTTTCATCAACATCTTTAGTTCGGCAACATAGCAGGCCCGTCCGGAAACTTGATCCCCTCTCATTACTCCAGTTCCGGCTTCGGTTGGGAACTTAAGCAATAAACACCAAGGGGCGATACAAGCTCTGAATTCAGCAAGGGTAGGCCTCCCCAAAAATGCATTATAAGGCGAATCTACGTCCAATACTACGAACTGAAGCATCCGCACTCTCCTGCGTTCTCCTTGCCCCAAGGTCACGGGCAATTCTATGTATCCCATGGGAGTTGTTGACGCCCCGTTGAAGCCTCTGATCCATCCTTCACATGGCTTCAAATCTTCAGATTCCAGCTTCATCTGATCAAATGACTTTTAAAACAAAATATTGACGGAACTTCCGTTGTCTACTAATACCTTATGAACCAAGGCCGGCCCAATGGTGGTAGTAATAACCAACGGATCATCAATGGGTGATTGGATCCCAGTATTATCTCTGCTGCGGAACACCACGTCGTCAAACATGGTCTTCTATTGTTTTATGGGGGTGATATCTTCCAGATCATCACCTTCATTCACATCTATATGCTTGGCAGCATTTACATATTGATCCATTGCTCTAAAGCTACGGATTGCTGGGTGAGGTCCGCCCACTATGGAGTTGATAACAATTCCCTTGCCTTTCTGCTGCGCTGTAGGCTTAGGAGCAGGTAGAATCTGTTTTGGAGCTTGCTCTCCTTGCCCCTTGTCCCTCGGGGCAACCTTGTATTCATCCAGCTTCCCTTCGCGCAGCAGCTTCTCAATCACATCTCTTAAATGCCGACATTCATTGGTTGAATGTCCATGAGTTCCATGGAACAAACAAAACTTCCCAGTTGCCATTTCTTTCTCGGTCGAATCACGAGGTGGCGGTCTTTTATACTGCAAAACGTTGTACGTATCCAGGTAAATATTCTCCAGGGTGTCGTTCAATGGTGTATAATTGTCGTAGGTCTGGAATTGGGGTCTTTTGTTAGGATCACTTCCCCTATTTCTATTTCTTCTGTTACCGTTCGTATTACGGTTATTGTTGTTGCCCCCGTTTCCAGCATTGTTATTTCCACCCTTGTTTCCCACATTTACTTCAACCTTGCCGGAACTTTCCCCAGACTGTTTCACGGCGACGTTACTCTGCACATTTTCTTTTGAAGCCGCTTCAGACTTTATCTTTCGGTTTGCCCTGGCCTCCTCTCGTCTTAAATAAATATCGGCTTTTTCATAGAATATCTCTCTTGTGGAGGGTGTCTTCCCAGAAAGGTAATCCCCGAACTCAGATTCAGGATCGACTCCTTCCTTTAATGCCATCAGAATGGTAGGCTCATGCGGATCACTAACTTCAGTCACAGCTAAGTTAAAACGGTCAAGATATGACCTCAAAGACTCTCCTGGTGCCTGCTTAAACACTTTTGGACTTTCGGGCATGGAGTCGGAACTGATTCATAAAACGTTCGCTCAGTTCCCTGTAATTCGAAATCGAACGAGGGGGAAGTCGGGTAAACCAGAACAGCGCCACATCTTCTAAATAGATTGGGAATGCTTTACACTTCACTTCATCAAGGGCAGCAGCAGCATTCATGAGCCACGAGTATCGCATCAAATGCTGTCCCGGATCAGTTCTCTCGTTGTACTTGTCCATCTATGGCAGGTTAAAACGCCGGGGAAACTGGAAGTCGAGGATATCATCGGTGAAAGGAGTATGGCTTCGCTCAATGCCATAATCTTCATTTGTATAGTTCCGGCTCTCGGACATGATCTGGCGCACCATCGCCTGTACATCAGCATTAGTTAGGGGCCGCTCAGGTTCCCTGGCCCTAGTATCCGGGTTCCTTCTGGGCTCTTGTTCAGGAGATGCCCTTCTTCTTCGAGCTGCTTCTGCTCTATTCCGTTCCCTACGCTCCCGGTCGGTCTCTGGAGGAGGGGACTGGAGCCTTTGCCCCCGAGTGGGATCATTGTTTCCTAGTGCTCGTGCAATATCCTCGCGAGACCCCAAAGATCCAAATGTCAGCTGCTCCACATTCTGAGGTCGTTCGAGCGGCCTTCGTTCACGGGGCCGCTCTTCCTCGGAAGATGAAGACTGATCCACTGGTGTGTGACGAACCGGTGATGGGGTTCTCTGTCGACGGAGCTCGCTGATCTCCCTACACATGAGCCTCATATTTTCTTGCATCATGAGGTTGGTGCGCTCGTGGACTTTCATAGCCTCCCTAGTACTTTCAAGCATATCAAGTAGGCGCGAGAAATCTCCTTGAGTAATGGGCGCAGATGGATTGACCTGATCATTGACCCTGGCGACTGGAATCGGAGCATTTGTAGGGACTCGAGTAGAGGTTCCAACATCACCAAGAGTCGGATCGGATCGGAGATGGGAGGTCGGGTCGGTTCGGAGCTGGGGAGTCTGGTCGGGTCAATACATGGCAAGCTGCTCGGGTCGGTTCAGATTGGGGGAATGCACTGCTTCAGAATCTCCTACCCGGATCGGATCGGAGCTCTCCCCCTGAAGACGGTTCGGATTTCCTGCATTGGTTCGTCCTGCTGCTGAACTATGCCCACGAGACCTTGTTACAACCGCATTTTGCTGATCTTTGCCAGCTCCATTTCCTCGACCAGATTGAACTTCTTTGCCTTTTCCTTTGGCCATGATTCTTCGACAATCACTTCAACAAATATCCAAGGGCGTTGAAACTTGAGGATTAACTTCTTTGAACTCAACGGTCCAAAAAGTAGAACGATAATCCCGAAAAACAAAGAATTCAGATGAGTTCTCAGTGAAAGCACCAAAATGTTAGACCAAAAAGTGGTTCTAACACCCAAATTGATTAAAAGCAGAATGAAATAAGATCAAAAATAAAAATGAACACACAGGATTTATAGTGGTTCGGCGAAGAAATGCCTACGTCCACTTGTCTTTCACTATCTTCACTGATTTAGTTGCAAGTACAATAAAATATTCACTTGATTTCTCTCACAACTCACTTACAACCACTCAATTGTCTAAAAACAAATAATGAAAGAAGATTTGAATTTTCCGGGAGTGCTAGAATTCGGGTTATGAAGGTGGTTGAACTCTCCAAGTGTCAGAAAAAAGATCATTTTCTTTGTCTCCCGACGGGGTATTTATAGGTGAGAATTTGCTCAGAATCTGATCCGGATCGGAGCCACGCGTCATCCATCCCATCAGCTTCGGGTTCGGATGAATTATTATGTTGACAACGCATCAGAGTAGTGGACGTTGAGGGTAGGAACTGGTCACTGCCGATCCGGATTACCAGGCGCTCATGCAGGAGAGTGACGTGGAAGACAAGCTCGGGTCGGAGGGGTATGTATAAGGGGTTCGGATCGGGGTACCCGATCCGACCCGGATTGACTTGGAACCAATTCTCTCTTCTCTTTATTCTGCTCCGCTCCGCTCCGATCTATCTCCGTAGCAATCAAGTGGCTTTCCGATCCAATTGGGAGTATATTGCCCTCCGATCCGAACGACTGTGCCTTTCTGATTTCCACAGCAATAGTTCACCGATCCGAACAGAAAACTTTACCGATCCGAACCGATGCGCTGCTCCGATCCGACCTGCTTCAGTACTTCCCAAGTTTTTCAAGTTCTTCAACATTTTACATCTTGACTTTGTGTTGCCCAGTTCACAAAGTGGGCTAACAGATATTATCGCTATAGATGGTATTGTTTCAATGTGGAATAACTATAGCATTAGTTGAATAATTTTTTTGTTTAGAGTTTGACTTAATATGCATATGAATAGTTGAATGATTTATATTTGTATAGGATGTTTAGTTTGTTGCTCAAAAGTCTATGGTCAAAGGATTTATAATCGCAATTTTGTTTTTGTTTATACTATTATTTTTATATAACCATGCACATATATATATAGAGGCCAGCTATTCGGACACAAAATTAAGCATAAAGAGAGAGACACAAAGCCTCACCGTTGGATTTGTTTGTATTTACGTGGAGAATGGAATTCATGAGAGGAACCAATCGTTGAAATTTATTGTGTGCAATTTTGTGTCCTCATTTTGTATCTAAATAGAGTTTCCCAGATATATATATATATATATATATATATATATATATATACACACACACACACACACTCTCTCTCTCTCTCTCTCTTTATTATTAATCGTCGAACTATTAAAGTTTACTGTGAAGACAAAGCTATAATTAAAAAAAGCAGCCATGCACGAAACAAAAAGAGAATACCAGCGGAATTTTAAACCTTTGAAGATCAATGTGAGATTAGCGATTTAAATACAAAAAGTTTGCCGCTATACCCATGCTAGCGTTTGGATTAGTGACAAATTTCTGAAGAATATGAGTCTAAAGCACAAAAATAAAAATTATCCATCACTAATCCCTTGCTATTTAACTAGATTTTAGCGACTGCACTTCACCTAAACTGAATTTAAGAAAAATTAGATAGTGTTTGGTTACCATTTTAAGTTTTACGTTTTCGTCCATACAAAAATGTACATGACGCAGGCATGCTACGGAAAACAACCATTTTAGAAAACAAAGATAACATACAAAATAAAATAAAAAACTTTTATTTATTTTTCATGTATTGAGAAATAAGAGAAACATGGAGAGCATTTCTTCCTTCCACGATTGCTACATCCCCTCCGCGGTCCCCTCCATCTTCCTTTCATTCTATCAATCCTCCTTTCACACCTTTGATGTTTTGTAATTAATTTTGAAAATTCAAAACCCAAAACTCATTTTTAATCAAACGCTACCTTAATTTCTAGATATCCATTGGAAAATTGTCAATATAATATTTTTGATTGAAATTTAAAATTTAGTGAAACATCGGGAAAATGTCAATAAATTCATGCTAATTTCTATCCTTAAATTGACATTATATTACCAACTTGAAATCTACCGATCTCGTTCATTCGTCGTAAATCCATCGTTAACATAAGTTTAGCGGCGGATTATTGACAGATTCTTCTGCTGCAAAATCAAGGTTTTCTTGTAGTGTAAAATTCACAACTATATCAATCTTACATAAATATATATAATAAAATTAAGATTTTAATAGTTAAAATCAAGTGTAATAGAAATCCAATCAGATATAAGGGATTATTTACAGTAATGATATACATTATATAACATAGAGTGATAGTCAATCTCATTGAGCATTTGAAATATCATAATCCTTGTTATCACCCATTTATTATTTAAAGTTATAATTCTATAAATATATGTACTTATCTATCATGCATTTTCAAAGTAGACTACCAAGCATATCTATGGTTTTTGAGGACCCTTAAACTGCGTGCTATATGTAGTGATCTTGTGAACGTTAATAAATTTATGGATACTCTCATGAAACCACTAGCCTCCATGTTTAATATACCTTATCATTTGTTAAGCACGTGCAGAGCACGCTCAAGTCACCAAGAAGATTAGGAACAAAACTGTGGAGTTGGTTACCAATACATACGGCATAATAAATAAAGTGTTATTCACCATTCATGAGGACCACAATCTGCTGAGCACCATCAAAGTTGTGATACCATAACAATGGATGCTAAAAGCTTCATATAAATAGTTACTTCCAAGTCCTCGTGCAAAAAGTTTGCGTTGACATGAAGTTGCTCCTTATTGTCAAAAATAATAACAATGCATATAGCCAAATCCAGACAGAAGTGTACCAAATTAATGGAGCAAAGATTCTATCATACGCTTAACTTTTATACCCTTCTTCTTTTTTCTTTGTTTTTGTTTGGGTGGGGGGGGGGGGGGGGGGGAGGGTGCCAATACACATGGTGTTTTGCTTGCAAAACAATGATAACAATAAACACTTCAGCTTCGCTAATAGAGAAATAAATGCAAAGGTTCACTGCAACTAAAGATTTGTTTGTTCAAATGTCACAGAAATTACAAGTAGCATAGTTATTTGAAAAGATATTTTGTTTGTACTGTGTGTGCATGATCCATTCAAGGTACCTACGTAATCATTTGACCCTTAGTTCTCACTAAAATCCACTCTATGACAACCATCATAAATCTGATGTAGGCTAGTAGTCAAGAATAGAATCAAATATTGGATGCACTATTACCGTTTCTGTAGCATACACCAGCCTCCTTCCTCTAGTCTACTTAGCATGGAAAATGCAGAAGAATCATTAGCTAGTTTCTTATCTGGTTTAGGACCGCCTACAAGTTGAATAACTTCTGAATTGGGTATGCACAGCGTGATATGTGAGGTAAACAAGTTGAAATTTGGTGTTTCTACTCCATCCACTATCACTGGATGTCTGTTAATTATATACCCCATTTATAATAAAAATACAAATCAATTCTCAATATCAGAAAAATCTAATGCTACTACTGAAATAGAGCTTCATGCACCTGAATTTTTGTTCGGACAACTGAAATTTTGGCATAGGCCACTGGTTTATCTTGCAAAGATTAAACAAAGCAGTTCGAGGGCCACCTTTATTAGTGAGAACTTCAATAATAACTGAAGTAAAAAGAAAAGAAAAAAAATGTTTCTTAAACCACTGTTTTGTGTAAATTAGTAAAGAATAAAAAAATCCAAATAAACCATTGAGTTATTCTACATGATTTGAACCCGAAACTCTTCCACAACCTCAAGATTTAAAAACTTCAAAGTGTAGTAATAAAAGTAAATGCTGTCACAGCTAATCTTGTTATTAAAAAAAAAAAAAAAAAAACCAGATTAAATTGGAAACCTAGTGAAATGGATAGCATTACCTGGTTTTTTTACACCAGGAGAATTTGTTTTCTTTAATAAGTCGGATTTAACAGTTCTACCAACTTGAGCTTGGATGGAGCTACTGAACGCCACGTGTGAATTTTCAGGTTTGTTATCAAGTGTTTTGCTGAATTTGTTTCTCTTTGATGCATAAGTCGCATGCGTAATTCCTCTCTTCTGTTCAAATTATTTACGTCAGTGATTAGCAATGATAAATTCCAGGTTACAGATGTGTGTTTTCATGTTGATCTACAATCTACACCAGTTATATATTATGTAGTAAATGAAGCGATTTTGAAATGTGCTCTTTAACCGTCAAACGAGTAGTAGAAACGACTGCTTTTACATATAGTATCGTGAGTTGAAACAGGTTGAGTTACAGAATATTCAAACCAACCAATATATATTGATTTAGGTTTGACAATGACTACTAGTATAGCGATGAAGTTCTAGATTGTTGAACCAGCGGTCCTGAGATTGAAAACATTGTTAGTCAATACTCAAAAAAATAAATGACGGACCTGAAAGCTAAGATGAGAACTTTTTCTGAACCTTTGTTGGCAATTTGTCCTGTTCGGCTTAGGTACATTTGTTTAAATGCCTTAAACAATGAGCATGTTTCATTAATTAAGAATATCATAAATTTTACAAGGATTAGCCTATACTAACAAAAAGCATTGGCAGAGAATATAAGAAAATAAACAAATCTATGCCCAGGATAAAACAGTTAGGGCACCATGAGAAATGCTGGTTCAATCGATTGGTGTGATACATCTACATGCATATAATTATGGTATTCAACATGCAAATTAGTCTACAAGTGATTTTAGAAAATACAAAGAAGTTCGATAAAAATTTCAGATGACAAGAGCTAACTAACCTTTAATTCATTCAGAATTATTGAAGCTGCTTTTCCTTTGGCACCCTTCCTCTTTCTATCACATCCAGTTCCTACCAACAAATCATCCTTGAGTTGTACACTGACTTTAGCTACCATTTCATCCCCTTCCTTTTTGCAAGCACTATTAATAAAATATCCAAGATGACTGCACAGCTCGATTAATTCACGCAAAGGAGGTAATTCCAGCTTATCAGGTGTCATAATAGGAAATAGCATCGGTTTAAAAACTTCCTGAACTTTATCCAGGTTAAGGTATGTGTCTATCAGTACTGCCCCAGCAATACTTTCCACCATGTCACCTAGGACCTGATGATCACAATATAGTTATTTCAATTTCACTACATCTACTGCCAAATTAACATTAAAAATCATCAAGTGAACCTTCGGGCCATGCATGACTTCTCGTCCTGTGTCATCTTGACATTCTGAGATATGTTTAGCGTATTCTGCGATTTTTCCTATAAGGATTCCAGAACCATGTTGAAGATACTGATGTATACCTTGTCTTACAGCAGCTTCTGCAAAATTTTCATTGCTGACTGAAGCTGACCTCAGGTCAGTTAACTCTCCTGGGTCCATATCTTTGTGTTTCTTATAGAGCTCTGTTGTGATGACTATGTCTAGCGCAGAGTCACCTAGAAATTCAAGTCGCTGATGCAAACAAGGATGTAAAAGCTTGTTTAATAATTGATATATGTGGAATAGTAGAAAACTGGTACCAATCCTCATTTTACACGGACTAAGGTTGAATTCAAGGGATCAAAGTTATCTAATTTCCTTGGAACTGTTTGTCATCCGGAGTCCGGACATCATAACATTCCCTTGTTTAGTTTCTGTTCCTCAAAACAACAAAAAAATGAGGGATTCCTTGGTTGTTTGATTATCATATAATTTATGATAAAAGATTTATTTTATTTCAAAGCATAACAACATATCTTCTACTACCTGGTAACAATATCCGATTCCGAATTCTTGGTAGGATGGATGTGTAATAGCCTCCAATAATAATCCCTTAACAGAAAATTCATAATCCAACATCAGTTCCAATTGCTTGATCTCTTTAACTTTTGAATCGTAACAAATTCGGGAAGCTTTAATGTTCGCCTCTTTCACCAAATTTGCATCCAGGTTAACTTCAAAACCTAACCATTTCATTAGTGAGACTGCTGCATTAAGACCACCTCCAATATAGTATGCTCCTATTAGTGCTTCTACACAATCTGCAATTGTCTTTGAGCACATCCACCTATGCTTTTCATCACATAGCACTCCTACAACGACAGAAGTGTCTTCAGTTGTATATGATTTATCAATAACCCCTTCAGAGGTTTGGTCAGCACATCGGCAAGGGAAGGGGTGCAATGACACTTGTCCAGGAGAAACCCAACGACGTGAATCAAATGCACTATCTCGTATGTAACCCTGTATATCAAATTTTATGGTCACTCCAATTATACGGATGTTGTAAGAAAAAGATGACCAATTGGTTGCTCACAGATATGGTAGATATAATATCACTTTCGAAAAATCACTGCTCCGTTGATTATATGTAGTTTACAGATTATCAGTAGATTTAACCGTAGTTATTTGCATGATATCGCATAATACCTAATCAACTAATTAAAAAGGAATTTTTGTAGTGTTAAGAATTTAAAACTAAAATTTATATCATTGCACAGAACTTTTCAAACTGATGAATTAAACTATAAGAATGTTGGATTTGGAATTAGGCATTTATGACGGTCTCCAGTTAAGAGATGGCGTATGGTTTGTATTTTTTAATGATTTGATTAAATATAGTATTGAGCTAGGCCCATCTGGCCAAAATTCAAAATTCCCACCCAGATGTTAACTACTCTCTCACCTAACCACTTTTAGCATGCTTTAAGTACGACAGTTATGATAATCGTTTTCTTTTCCTTCATAATCCCTCTTCTTCCCAGTCAATTTTTTTCTCATGTTAGTAAAAATCATGAGGTTCAAGTATTTAAAAATTACAAGAAAAATGTATTTGAAATTGGCAGGATAATCCGTGCGAATAAAGATTTGGAGAAATCACCAATTTAATTTTCAATCTAGCCAACTTGGATTTTCAAAGCTTCTAACTTGGGGATTTTTAACTGAATATTGCTAATGATTCAAACGCTAATTTATTTACCATTTTTCTATGAGTTTATGAGAAGTAAAATTATGCTTTTGGCAAAAGTGTGTTTTCGGCCTGTGGTTAAAATGAGAGGATTTTGGGCAAGAATTGATGTTATTATGAATGCACATAAATGTATGTTCGGATTAGACACTTAGTAGGAGTGTAGGACTTGTACTAGATGAATTCCAATCATTATACGTCGATTTGTGATGATTTCCCATCAGGTTCACAGTAGAAAAGTGGTTAAGTTGAAAGATGAAGTTTGTTTAAGAATTTTGGTCGAAAAGTACATTTTTGTTGAAAAATCATTTCAGATCGTAAGTGCATTTCAATCGAGGTTTATTTGAGATCATTCCTCAAATCTGACATCATTTTTGAAATTCGAGACTGTTCCTTAAATTTGGGACCGTTCCCTAAATTGGGACCGTTCCTTAAATTTGGGACCATTCCTTAAATTAGACTGTTAAATTTGGTGTTATACTAGAAATTTTGTATCATTATTGTAATCTGAGACCGAGACCATGCCCTAAATTAAATTGTTCCAGAAATTTGAGACCTGACCTGAATAATTGTTCTGGAAACTTGAGATGTTCTTAAATTTTGAGACATTCCTTAAATTTGAGATCATTCTTCGAATTTGATAGCATTATTGAAATTGAGATCGTTATATTTAGAACAGTCAAGATATTCGGAAACAAGCAAGAAATCTGAAGACACTCAAGAAGTTTGAGATCACTGTTAAAATTTAAGACCATTCTTTAAGCTCTGGTTTTAAGATCATTTTGGGACTTACAAATCGACTTTGATCTTTGAATGTCCTAAGGGAACCGTGTTGATGTAAACCAATGCCGATGATTATGAGAGATACTGACGATTGTAACTCCTTACTGAGCTATATAGTCAAAATCTTCTCATAGAGTCTTTGGTAAAGAACAGTGTGACTTTAGGCTAGTAGGTGGGGACACTTGCCAAGGCACAGTTGTCACTCCCATCGATACTGTGGCTATTCTCTAAGTCTCAGTCACAATTGCGAAGTCATGTAAGTGTGATATTGTTTGCCTATTTGCATATTATGATGGCATATTTGCTATTATCCTTAACAGTTAACACTATATGGGATCAAGCTCATGATGTAGCAGTTATTGTAATTAGAAATCCTGAAGTCTTACAATTGAGTCCCAACTTCTACCTTCATGATTAGATTTACATTCCAATTCAAACTCAGTTAAAACTGCAACTGGCAAATAACAATTCAATCCATATTGTTATGTATAATATATTAATTTGGATCAAGAATTATTGCTTTGTCATTATTTTAAACAAAATGAGAATGAAACAAAAGAGAAATTTGAATTTTAGGTTTATATGTAGAAATTTAAGCATCAAAATCAGTTGTAAAGTGCGTACAGACATTAAAATATGGGTTTTAAAAGTACAATTTAAATCTAGTTTCAATCTAAACTTCGGAATTTACGATCTGGATTCCATTTTGAATTCCTTGGTAGTTAGCACAATCGGATTTTCATATTAATGTCTGTCTTGCACGAGGAGTGGGTTAAGGCTTTTTTTAATATCTTAGTTATAGCTCATATTCCTGTGTTTTATTGCATATAACATGTTGAGCTGAATCTCATACCAGGTGCAGTTAGACCAGCATTTTGTCTGGGTTTTCTATATGACAATCTTTAGGGTACTCTCATTAGGTTGTGGTGATTTTAGTCCAGCAGTATGACAGTTTAGTTGTGGTGATTTTAGTCCAGCAGTATGACAGGTTGTGGAGATTTTAGTCTATCAGATGGGCATTCAGAAGAAGGCTATTTGGATAACTTTATTTCAATTGGTTGTGTACCGTATTTTGCATGTTAGTTTCGACTTCCGAGACATTATGTACTCACGATTCGTTACTCAGTCGTCCGTTCGAAGTTATGACGTAGATTATCATGACTGTTCAATTTACTGTCCTTCATACTATATCTCACACTATATCGATCATGCTTATATGCCTATCCGGTATTATATGTTATCATTCTGCTGGGAGTTGTCATGTGTAGACTACGATGATAGATGGTTCTACGTTGATTCAAACTGACTCTCCCCGATTCCGGCATTCGGGATCAGATGTTGCACCAAAGCGACATCTACTTGGATGTCTGGAGCAGCAGGTTGTCGCACTTCTATAAGGTGATAAATCGCAAATAGACACAGCATTGCACCATGATGAAAGCCATGAATGCGTGAAATTCAGCTTATAGGCCCACAAGGAAAAAGAAACTATTTCAACTTTAGGCCTCGTTCAAAACTTAACTAGAAAACAAGCCTAGTTTTGCGCAATCCAAATTTGCGCAAATGTAAAAAATATTGTGCTTGCACAAATTTTGAGTGCGCAAGTGTAATTTTTAGCTTAACCTAAACTATATACCTGTAAAGATCGATCAATTCCTAGCTTATGCAGAGTAGAGTTACAGACTGCATTTGATCTCATATTCGACAGTTGTCCTTCATGCTTATTTGGATTTTTAAGGAAAATATCACAACTCGCCACATATTTTAGTACTGAATCCCCCAGCAGTTCCAAGCGTTCCAAAGAGAAATTTTCGCAGCTTCTTGGAGTTGAAATTGCCTCTAAAATCTAACAAAAAGGGCAGAAGAAAATATTAAGCAGTGATTTATTAATTTTTCAAAAAATTACAATGAAATGTGAGAACAGACCAGAGAACACGGGATAAATGGAATGAGAGACTGGCACCCGATTTCTCCACGTAGCTGGCAAGCTAACATTAAAGATTCCAGTCTGTACATAACTGAAGGTAGCAAATAGAATGATTTGAAAATATCATTTGATATATCAATATGCACTAGGAGCTCGGGAGGTATGAGAGCATGAACTTGCTCTTTCTCCATCAGCAAACCTTGATCGCTGAGACCATCTGCTAATATTGATGCACTTGATTAGCATGCATGAAAAGGAAAAAAAAAATCTACAAATGATGCTCATGTGATTAAACTTTAGCTCCAGTTCGTGAAATACGACTGTCAGCAGTATGATAAAGTGCGCATGAAATTAACTAATATGCCCAGTTGCAGAATGATTCATGTACTGTTTCACAACTGGAAAATTATTCGCTGTCTTACGGGCATCAATCATACCAGGTACTTTTGATATGGATGTTTTATATTTTTACATGAGAGGAGATTCTCAAATAAATGGTGCAAAGGTTTTGTACAATAGTCCATTGTCAGTGATCAGAACAGTTCATTTCAGAAATGGTGAGTTCTCAACTGCGATAAACTGACATTTTCATTTCTCCTTCACTTGCAATTAACAAGTCATTAACAAGTCATGGAAATTTGGCATAGAACCCTCTTTTTAAAAATTGCTCCTTAGGAAAATTTATCTGGTATTTATCTATTTTCCTAATTCTGAAATCAACAGCACCAATCTAACTTAGGTCCATTTTTGATCACCAATTCCTATCTCCCCGATCATTGATAATACCTTTCAGCAACCATTGAACTCCACTGATCGGTGCTTGCAGATGTAAATTTCAACTAACTTGGATCAGAATTGCAAATTTTGATCAGCATAGATGTTGTTACACCACTGAACAACTAGCAATCAACTTCATGTCAAGAGCCGTACCCAATGACATCCTTCACCATCATGTGAACAGAGCTTCGTTGTTAATATCATTATCCGATACATATCAGTCAAGTATTGAAATGTGGTATTGAAACTATCGGAACTAATTTAGGGTTAGATCAGCAAAATATTGAAATCTCGGTTATACAACGGTGTAGAACCAATAAGTGAAATTTGAAATCAAATAATATCAGCTAAAACCAAAAAAAAAAAAAAAAAAAAAAATAAATAAAGGTCCATATTAATAAATGTAGGAAACTGGTAAAAATAAGCAGAACATTATATGTCATTACTTTGTAAGCTATTTAGAAAGATAATACGAAATTAAACAAATAACCTTAAATTTTACGCATGCTTCTCTAACTAAATGCTTGCTAATGAATAGAAATGAGAAGCTACAACCATAAAATAAGAGAAGTAGGTCATATGCAATTTATAACACTGAGAAATAAAAATTTACATTCGCCTATGTCTATATTTTCACCATTGTATATATTAAGCTGATATTTAGTTCTATATCCAGAAAATGAAGAACGATTTCGAACAGAAATATCAGTACATTTAGGAGGATATCTCACTAATGTTATTTTAAGTGAAATTTCAAAAGATAACGCTCAATTTACGAAATACTAAATTTTGGAGCAATTTCGTTTTCGTTGAAATTTTGAGAAATTTACAACACGAGATCAGAGCATATCAAATTTTAAAGTACAGAGCAAATAATTACCCAGAAATAATAGGTATTTACCCTGTAAAAGTTTGTGAAAGTGCAATATTTTTTTGCACACAACACTTACATATTTTACAAAGCATTTATTTTGTATAATTTGCATTGTAGCAAAAATATTGCACTTTCTGTCACTTTACAAAAAAAAACTGTAAACAAAGCTACTTGTGACCTCCAAAAAAAACATAGACAAAGCAAAAACAAATGATTACACTGCAATATTTTGCATGGAAAATATTTGCTTGGCACTTGTTCTGCATGCAATTACCATGCAACAAATGTTGACAAGGCAATCTGACAATATTTTTAATGTTGTTATTTAATATCAATGAGATTCAATTTTATGATATTTAGACAATTTAAAGACACATCACCGCCTCAGATAGGACATTTTAATACGGCAGTATAAATATGTACAAGTCCATTCAATTTAACTGATAGGTATCCATAAAGAAGTTGATTCGATAATCATTAGGAAACAATATATTATAAAATAATTTTGACATTATTCTAAACAACAATTTTACACATAAAAAGAGGGGTTCGGTTTATGTTGATTCAAAAATGTAAGGCTAATACATTTTTATAATAGGGACATGAACCAATATCCTCCTAAAAAAAATTATCTTGGAGAAATATTGAGACAGTAGATTAAAAGAAGCAAAGTTTGCTTCCAACATTAGGTAAATATTCAAGCAGAATGCAACCAGTATGTTCGAGAAACTAACCTTGGAACTTTGATCTTGAAATAAGAAGATTGTGAGGATTATGGCTTTGCTTTAATAACAGAAGTGGTTGTCCTGGATGTTGCAGTGCAATGTTATACCTATGCATGTAATATCAAACCATACTGTTCAACAAACAATTAAGACAAAACAGGAAGAACGCATTTTTAGCAGTGAGAAATATCCCACTTTTCATGGAAATAGTCTACAAACGAGCTAAATCGTGATTTTTTTGCATCATGTATCCCATCAAACGAGCTATTTGAAGTAAGATCAGTTACCACATCAAGAACTGAATAAAGACGCCCCGTATGAACGGCGAGAACTATTGATTCTCTAAGATTTTGATAATGAAGAGATTTATTTGCCAAGTGAATGATATCATCTGAATTTGAGAAGCAAACGCTTGTAGGTTTAGGGTAATAATCTCCATTTGCCAAATATGCATTCCTTAAAAATTCAATTATGGAAATACATGCATCTATCCCCTTCCAGTGGATGCAAGCAGTATCGTGATTTGCAGATGATGATAATTCAAGGGGTAAAAGAAGATACATATTTGTTGAGCTCCATTGTATTTTTCTGCCTTCTTTCAATAGAAACTGTCTTTGGGCCCCACTAGATTTCGATCCAGTAAATAATTTCCCAAATATTCCGTTGAAGAAAAACTCATGGAATAGTTTAGACTTCTCCACCTGAAAAGAAACAAGGAATTGTAAGTGCATATATTATTATACATATGCAAATGCACACATGCATACATATATTAGCCGTTGGGAATAAATATTGAATTACAACCTGTTTTGCACTTAGTTTGATTCTTCCACGAGGACGTACAGAAGATTTAACCATCTTGTCAGGGATTAAGAAAAGCTCTAATTCTGTATTAGCTACATCATCATCGAGGGAAGCATCAAGTAAAAGGATAAATCCATTAAAATTTTCACCTTCTTGATCACAAACAAAGTCCAACACATAAGCGTTCAATGTGATGTCATCAGGTTCATGAGCCCATGTTCCTGTTAAAGAATGAATATTGGTCATCTGATGAAGCTCCTTCCTTTTATTAGTCCCTTTAGTATGTAGAAGAAGAAAAATCGTCTATCAGCAACTTTAATATAATTAACATGGGAAAAATAAGGATTACAATTTCCATTTGGATCAACAACTTCAAAACAAGTCAAGAGACAAGACAGATACAAACTATTATAAACCAATATTCAAATTGATAATTTTCCATGAACCACAGTTGATGGCTTATAAGGGGAAAGCATGTATGTATATTTTAATTTTCCGTTCAAAATTCACATGACTAAGACAATTGAGCAAATAGCTATATTGGATGTATTGCGAAATCATTTTAATCTGAAACCAATTGCTTCCACCTCGTGCAAACCAGTGTGCACACATATATTATGTAATCTGACTCATCATATCTATTTGTATCTATGCTCATGCTAAGAACATTCTACGTCAGCATTCATTTTGTGTTATGTATCAAAGATAACTGAAAAAATGAAAGTTAATTTAATAGCACAACAACAGCTTATGACCAACCTGGACCAGAGATATCATTCTTATATCTGCCATTGGTTATGGTCTCCTGCGTATTTTTGTCAAAAGGAAGAAGGTGGTCATCTAGTGCTCCCACTTTGTGCAATTGTTTACATGCTTCCAATGCAGCAAGCTGCTTTGCCAAATAAGCATTTATGCTTGAAGGACCCACTGTGTTTTGAAAAACTGCATTTGGAGGTAAAGTCAATGCACACTCATAAAAACCATCTTTCAGTTGTGTTTTGAATGTTGGCCTCGGCACAAAGAACCTAAATAAGCAAGGAAATGCAAATTATCAGGATTTATTAGGATAGGAGTAAACAAGTAACAAGTACTATAGCTTTTCCTATACCCTTAGCACACACACCCAAAAAAAAACATCTAAAACCATGATTGAATGTCAATAATTAAATAGAGAGGTAATGGTCTGATATCATTTCGAGTGACAAAAGCAGTAGTATAATGTTAAGTTACCTATCTCCAGGAAGTTTTTCGCAGTATTTGTAGATAAGGTGAACGCTGGAATCGGATGAAACAGTTGCTCCAGTAGTTTGGACGAAATAGGCATTATCTAATTCTTCGGTAAATACATTTTGCATGCAGTTTTCACGCTCTCCAAGTGAACACGACTCTTTTAAGAAAAACTCGCTTTGAATGATTTGAAATAGCTGATCTCTTTGTTCAGTATTCCCCCTGAGAAATTGAACAGCCACCCCAGAATAAATCATAGAATGGAAATGCTTTGAAAAGAAGATTATTTAACAATCTTTTCTTTTTTATGTTTGGCGAAAATTCCTTCAGTGGAGTGGTGGTTCTTTTTTCATTTCTTTATAATAGAGAACACATTGTATGTAGAGAAGCCAGGAATCAATATAACGTGTTAAAATGGATATACACAAGTAAGAAGGACTGGGAATATATGGCAAAAGTTAAATGTGTGCTTTTCTACCAAATAAGGAACAATAAAACATGGGTGGTTGAACAATTAGTTTCGTTTATACATAACTGAATCCAAAAGAAAGTACGATACGGACCAAAGATATAGAAATTTGGCATCTTTGAGACTTGATACCTTTCAATCATAAGGAAGTAGCGGGAATCTTTCAATCTTGCTCTACCACGAGACTGAATATAGCTGCGAACCGTTCGTGGCAAATCAAAACGTATTACAAATGAACAATTAGGTACATTAATCCCTTCTTCTGCAACATCTGTAGTAAACATCAAATTCACCTAAAAGGCAAAATAACTGTTCACATTATATATGATATAAAATTGCAATAATGTTTCTTTGTTTTCAAATTAGTAGAACATGTTACTTTTCCGGATCGGAACATATCCAGCGCAACCCTCCTCTCTTTTGCAGTTAGTGCATCTTGTGACGAATTTCCACCAGTTAAATATGAGACTGACAGTCCAGTCAGATCACTAAGATGGTTCATCAAATGCCCAATAACTTTAGCTGTGATAATTCTTTCCACAAATATTAGGCAAAGTATATTATTGGATGATCTGCAAGGCAAAGGCCAATGTCAGTGACTAATAATCGCATGCAATTATTTCTCAATTTTCACTTTGGGTAAATGTTAAACTGTTATTTGGTATTTGATAAAGCAAGCAAAAATTAAGCATAACCTGAGCAATCGAACAATCTGCACTAGTTCCTTCACCTTTGAAGATACAAGGCCTTCCATATCACCAAACTGTATATCCATAAGTCCTTGATAGTCTGTAAGAAAGAAAAAATAAACATATCACAGCAGATTCAATAAACAGGGAACAAATTTGAAACAGTACATAGTACAGTGTATAAAAACGGTACTTTTCATGACCGGACTCGGCCATGGTCTGACCCTAAAAAACTGTGAACCTTCGACCAAAATGGTACGGAGCTTAATTGGACCTCCTCCATGCACCGACCACTGATTGAACCCAAAAACTGAGGATCGAGCAATGCTTTTAAACCCTAGAGCCGTTCTAGTTTACCATTTCCACCTCAGACTTTACCAACCCCCAATCTAAAGAAGAAGAAAAAAACTAATACCTAAATTGACACCATTTTCAACCACTGCCACAAGCTCCACCACTGACCACTCACTGCAGTAGGTCCTGCAATCGGTAGCAGCGCCACCGACTCTGCAGCCTATAACAGGGCCAATTTTTATTTATTTAGAAGTAAAGGTTCGCTATTGCGACAAAGGAAGGTTTAGTTTAGAGTTTTGTGCAAACTGAGAATTATGTAATATAACGTTGTGGAATTGAGATTTTTAACAAACAAATCTAGTAATTAAAGATAAAAAAAGCTTGAAGAACTGAAAATTTGTAATACGTTGTAGTTCAACTGAGATGATGTGCAAAGTTAGAATTGTGATGAGAATTATGATGTGTTGCCATTAAGTTTTAAGGACAGAGTCCCACAATTATTTGAAGATGATGTACAAATGAGAATCATGATGTGTTGCCTTTGAATTTTTTAATGAAAAATTCTGATAATTTCAAGAAAATCATGATTGATTATTGAGCGCAAAAGCAGTAGGGATGTTGAAGAAGCGTAGCTTCTGTGCTTATACAGTTATAATGCTAATAAGCATTTTAAATATCTAGTATCTTTGAGATCATCGGGAAAAATGTACAGATTGACGGTTCGACTGTTGGAACCTTCAATCCTTAGTCCTCATGGTTCGACCTATGGCTCGCTCTTTAAAACATTGATAGAAACAAATTATTTGCAATGTCTGTGGAAAAAGGATTATGAGAATGACAAATAAATCCATTGAGAAATAAAAAAATAAAAGAACATACTTAGGGGTATAAATTCTTCCAATATAGATACTGCATCCTTAAGATAAGACTTGTAAAAATCACACTCTTCTGTGGCATGTAAAGTGGTAACATTCTCAAGGCACATTTCTGCTGCCTACAACAAAATGCCATCACATATCAGAACAATGTTTTGCATTTTAATCAGACAAACTATTGTAGAAAAAGCAATTAGTTGATCTAATAATTTGTTCGCTGGATAAATGGAATACAATTGCATTATAAACAAGAAATCTATCTATGGCTTACTCTTGTCACGCCTTTATGGAATAATTTACAAGTCACCTATTTTAATTGTATCCTTAATTCCTTATATCATATTGAGAAGTAATTACTTCAGCTTGAGAATCAATTACCTTGTGAGCACAAATAACGCCAAGATTATCTAGGCAATATATGATTTTCCCATGATAGTTCCATAAATTATTTATAGCTGCCTTCAACAAATCATGTGTATCCTTGTATTGATAAGATGGTAATTTCTGCAAGTTTGCAAGCAATTCATGTGTCTGCTCCATGAGAAAATCAATGAATTAAATTCAATAGAATTACGTGGATGTATATGAAAAATTAAATGAGAGATACAAACCATGTTTAACGAAACCTCCAACGTAGTTTTCAAACCATCATATCGGGTTCTGTTAGAATCGTAGTATACATTAATTTCTTTTGCATAAGGCAAGAATAGTTTTATTTCTTCTCTGTCCTTCACTGTGTACATCTGAAAGAAAACTGATGCAACTGTTAATGTGCAACTAATGAAGTGAACACTATATATATAAATGTTACAAGTCTATTTGAAAAATAGCCAACATGCTCAGTAAGTTACTATCTTATTTAACAATGCATTCATGTTAATGATCCATATTGCAAATAAATAAAATAAAGTACTTGGCATAACGTAGAATTCAAGGAAAAGAAGAAAATGACGTTTGTTTTCACCTTCGAGTCTAAGATGCTTTCAAGTTCTGAAATTTGCAATTTACAATCTATGATTGATGAAACACCTGATTAAAGTAAAGCAAAATAGTACAATAAAACGATGTGCGCATAATGTAAGAATAATAGTTACAAAAATGTAGCAGGCTACATGGTCCTGCTACTAAATTGTAATATGATTTAACTGTAGTTCATAATAAGAACCTGTTTTAATTATAGGTGAAGCAGTCATCCCAAAAATGATGGGCCTATTCTTCAGCCTGTGGTAATATCCCTATATCAACAGCAGTGAAAAACAGAATTTACAACACCGTATCTGATGTATAATAAGTAGAGAAACAAACTATAAGCATGCAAATACATATATATGTATGTATGTATGTATGTATGTATGTATGTATGTATGTATGTATATATATATATATATATATATATATATATATGGGGCCGGCTATTTGGACACAAAATTAAACACAAAAAGAGAGACACAAAGCCTCCACCGTTGTATTTGTTTGTCTTTATGTGGAGAGAGTTTCCCTATATATATATATATATATATATATATATATATATATATATATATATATATATATATAGACACACTATATGTGTGTGTGTGTATGTGTACGTGTACGCAGGGACGGAACTGTAGGGGGGGGGGAGTAGGGGCCACGGCCCCCCCTTGATTCCATATTAAAAAAAAAAAAAAATCATGTACCACTGTGCAAAAATAACCATTTTTAAGACGTTTTTACGTGTATTTATACCCCTTAATGTGTGTTGAAATTTTTTTTTTTTTGCCCCCCTCACCCCCCAAATTCGCCCCCCTCTAACCCAAATCCTGGTTTCGTCCCTGCGTGTACGTGTGTGTGTGTGTATGGTTTTTGCCAGAAGTATCAATCTTGCACATATGCATTAAACCTTCATCAGCAATTTATATGGATGGTTTCCAGTAGCACGATGGCACTCATCAAATATCAATAGCTGTATCATAGAGAAAGTCATGAAACCATGTCTTAGGGCATCCAGTAATATCTGCGGAGTCATAACCATAATCTGCACAAGAATTCAAGTCATATTTTGGCAAAGGGTGCATTCAAAAAACTTTGGAAAGTACATACCACTGAATTGTGATATCTAGCTTATTAAAGTTGAGACCCAGTACGACATTTGTTGTCATACTTAATGCATACATTAGTTACTGGCAAGTCACAACTTTACATAACTCATGTATAATTACTTTATTTATCTATATCTATATCATAAAGTAACACCATGATAATAAACTTACATATATTCAGATATACCAATAGCCAAGTAATAGCATATCAGGACATTCAATTATGTGTGCAACAAGCCAACATAACTATTAGGTGCGATGGAGTTCGAAGACGCAAAGAGCTCTTCAAAGGCTAAGCAGGCGGGCTTGGCCTAGATGCAAGCTCACCAAGCCACTGGGTATGAGCAACCGATACAGGAAGAGCAAAATATATTTTGAGTGGTGCTAAATACCATGCGTTACAACTTACAAGCTTCCTTTTAGCCAGTTATGTCGTACGGCGGTATACTACCGAACATAGTTGAAAAGTTTTGGCAGTAAACAACCAAACGCAGTGATTTTTTATTTATCTATTTTCACCCAAATTTGATCGGCAATGTACGGCCGATCAAAATTTGGCAAAATAAAGTTTGTAATGCGGGTATTCAGCACGACTCTGTAGTTTTATACCATTCGTATGTGTATATATAACTCTGAGCAAGAAAATATTATTTTAAAATCATTTTAACTTTTAACTGTTAACTGCACAGTGTCTGTAATTTTGTGGTCCTAAGCTTCATTCCCACTAGCATCTGTCCAGTCCATTTTTCCTCCTTGCACATGTATAACTTCTCTCATAATTAACTTTTTAAAAAAAAAAAAAAAAAAAGATAGCTGTACCATTATGCTATCATTATCTTTAAAGAATCGGCCAACTGTTTTTCAATTGATTATATGACTGACATTCAACATCTAAATAACTTTGAAAAATAGTATTGAATATTTCCATATTTTCTCATTTTCAGCACAGAATTGTAAGGTTGGTTATGTTCAACAAAAAAAATCTTCTGTTGAGATTTCCAATGAAATTGCTTTTTTATTAAAAGAAATATAAAACCAGCATTTAAAAAACAAATAAAGTGAAATATCACCCTATAACCCCTTTTTATTCAAAAACAAGACAAATTGCTTTATCACTTCTGTTAATCACCAATATGTAACTACAACAAAAACATAATACATTGAACAAGGATGATGTATATTACATATCTTTTCCAAAAAGAGAAAAAACTCTTCTTTCAGTCAATAATATCTCTATTTAAGAAATATTCATTTTTCAATGACAATATTCAACTTTTAATAACATTGAAAATTATTTAAGAAAACATAGGTATCAATTTCTATAAATTAACTTAAATATTACTGTTTTTGTTTTCTTCGCCTACACTTTAATGTATATAATAGTATATAGTGATGACTAACGCATTTTAAAAGTCTGTCTAGCTTACCTATTCTTCATTGTACTCATACCAAATATTCCCTCTACTTCGTTGTACTCTAAACGTATTTAACGTGTTACCTACCATAAAATAACACCTCTTCTAGCAATTCTTTTACCACAACAGTAACTCTCCTTTATTCATCAAATCTTCCATCTCCATCTCCGAGCTCATGACCTCAATCTTCATCTAGCCTCATGGTCGCTATACCCAAAAGGCCATCAACAGCAACCACAACAACAACAATAACAATAATTACAAGGCTAGGAAGAAAAACTATTGTTCAGCAATTTATGGTGTGTTAGATTCGTATTTACACAATAGTCCTACCAAACAATTTCTTTTATATGCTGTTTCATTTTATTTTGTAGTACAAATTATGTGAGTACTAATTCTGCCCAATAATAGATTGCCGTGTGAACTATGACCATTTAGTCCACATAATTTTACTTTATCTGAAAGCACAAATTTTAGGTTGATATTTTTGTTTTCAGCGTTGTATTGACGCTTGATTTAGGTAGTAATAAATCCCATATTGTCTTCACCCCCCCCCCCCCGACGCGCTCTCTCTCTCTTTTTTTAGGGGGGAGGGGGGGGGGGATAAAACGGAGGAAACTTTGGATGCATTTAGTACCCGGTGGCTTTATTTAACCGTGACTCAAATGGATATATAGCTGTGCATAACATTAAAGATAGTAATTAAGGGACTCCAAAAATGTTAAAAAATAGTACATTTTAAGGGAACTCCGCCCAAAAAAATATTTTATATCGGGATTTTATTATTATAGCTTAATTTATGAAATGATTATCAACTTTCATTTTTAGTAACTCTCCACAATTGTACATATTCTCGAATCCTAAAAATGGAATCAGTATTTGCAGTATAAAAGGAAACAAAAAATAAATAATCTCTGACTATAAAAATAAAGTTAATAAAAATAGTACTCATTCAATTATTTTTCCAGTCTTCTTAACATACCCAAAAGGTCTAACTAAGTAATAACTAATACCTCGTTGCTGTTCATCTCATTCTTCCACAATGTATAGGTCCACTCATCAACCCCTGTATCGCCATGATACTCGGCAACATTGAATTCGGTGTAATCTCTAAGCACCTCATATTGCTACAGTATAATAACACCCATGACGTAGAAGTAAGAAAATGAAATAAATTAACAACTGATAACTCCAAAATTCAAACATAACAGTACCTGATGCACAAGATCCACAGTAGGCGCAAGAAAAACAATAAAAACTTTCCCACCATTTGCTCTAACTTTCATTCCAATGTCCTTGATGAGCATTACAGCAATCATTGTTTTTCCAGTTCCAGTATCCAGCACAGCAATCGTGTTCCCCTTCTTTGCTACATTGAATACCTCTATTTGGTATCTTTACAAACCCAAATGAAAAGTAAATAACATAGGCATTTGCATAATCAAAAGGGGGAAAATAAGAAAGCGAAGGTACCCTCTTGGCTCGAAATTCTTGACTGGTTCCTTTGCTGATGGAGAATCCATTAAAGATCAAAATAACATTGTATGTTTCCATATTTTGATTTATCATAGTTATAACTTTGAAATTATGGAAATGAAATGTGCATGTTGAAAGCTCATGCTCAATGCGTGATGAAAATGGTGAAATCGAGAACACTATCGGAGGCATTTCAAATTAGTTGGGCAAAACTGATTTTCGCATTAAATTTAGATTAACTTTGCTGTATTGCTATTGCCCTACAGTTAGGGTTTATGCAAGTACTTATGTGTTCGCGGGGTTACTTTCTTGGACTTCCGTAATTAATCGAAATTTTTAGTTATCCTGTGTTTTAACAAAGTTGTTGACCAGAAGTTTAAAGTTAATTTTTTATGGTGGGTAATGCTACCACTTACGGCGCTCGACTAGTCGCAACTAGTCATCGACTAGTCGGCTAGTCGAGATGGAAGCTTAAATCGAAGTCTCGATGTCGATTTGAAACCCTAAAATTTAGTGTTTGAAGTCTCGATGTCGATCTGACGGTTCGATTTAGGGTTCGAACTCAAATCGAGACTAATTTAAGGTTCGAACTCAAATCGAGACTAATTTAGGGTTTGAACTCAGATCAAGACTGTAGAAGTATTCTGAATATTCTGAAGTGATTCTGAATATTCTTAAGTGATACCTGTAGAAGTTTACCCATAGAAGTAAAATTAAATATGAATGTAGACTAATTTAGTGTTAAAATATGAAGTAAACTATAAGCTTAGTATTTATCGACTAGTCCGACTAGTCTACGACTAGTCCACTAGTCGACTAATTGGACCTCTATCGACTCGCATCGACTTACCGCCGTGATAACCATGGCTAGAACGACCAGCGAATTACAGGTGAAAATACCGAATACGCGGATCAAGAAATTCACGGATGTAATTCACGCTGCCACATCTATCTTAGGCTGTTCTTTCTACCGCACTGACAGCTTCATTTCCGGCTGAAGTAGATTAATCGTTTTACGGTTAATGTACTTAGAAATTCAAGATCGATACGAAAGGAAAAAGTATCTTGTATATGTCAGCATTACAGCACGCGCTTTGCGCATGGTTTATTTATTTATAAATCTTATATGTTTAACCCATTTAAAATAAAATCACTTATATGTATATTTCAATGCTAAAATCACATGTCTTTTTGCATTTTTTTTTATTTAATGTTGCAATATCTTCTAATTTTTAAGTGTGAAATCTTTATTTTTGTTGTTAATTAAGGGGTTTGTTAAAGAGACTCCATTTTTTGTTAAGGGGATAAATTTAAGGGAACTCCATCTTATTTTTTATTTGTTAAGGGGGGTTAGAATTTTAAAAATAAAATAAAATATAAACTAAAATACTCCGGCCTCATCATCCCTTAAACCCTATCGATTAAAATTCAATGTCAGTTCGATCCAAACACGCCGCGAGGTAAAAAAAAAAAAAAAAAAAAATCAAACGTTGATAAATCCCCTTTTTGAAATTTTAGATTTTGTTGAAAAAGATGAATACAATTTGTATAAAACGGATGAATTTCGTTCATTTGCACAAATGATAAATACAGTTCATCATGGAAAGTTTGGATTTTGTTTGAGGGTGAATACAGTGTGTTACGGTTTAGATCTTATAGTTTGATAAGAAAAACAACCTCGTTGTAAGATGATTTGTCAAAAGTAATTACATTAAAACAGTGTACATATTCCAACATTAAAACAAATGTTTGTTAAGTGAATTTATGCTTATGTTCATGTTGTGTTAAGCGTCTGTGTATGTTGTTACTCTTTTTTTTTCATTTGTGGCTAGTGTGTTTTGTATATGTTTATTTGTTGTTATTGTGTTCCGTGCTTACTTTGATAGTGAAAACTAAAGTAAATAATGCTTGAATATGTTATTTTCATGTGTGCAAAACATTTATGTCTCATGCATTATTACTTTTCTATGTGTAGAATTAAATTAGAGTTTATGTTTTAAGTTGCATTAATAAAGAGTATAGGGTTAGTATTGGAAATTTTATTAATATGTTTAAGGGGAGGCTAATTTATTTTAACCCCCCCTTAACAATTTAAAATAAAATGAAAATGGTACTCCCCTTAACCAAAAGTGGAGTCCCTTTAACAATCCTCTTAATTAATGAAAAATGAACATAAAAATTATTGGTTAGAGCCTATTTTTAAGCAATAGAATATTTGTAGATATTCATAAATGAGTGTTTTGAATTTGTAAATAAAATTTATATAAATGATTTAATTTTCAAGCGATAATATGAACTAATAATATTTGTAGATTAACATTCTGAATTATCAAATGAAATTTATTCATTAGATTATGTATTTTACTACTATTAAGACTTATAATATATAAGGGCATTTTCGGTAGTTCACATTTACACCAAAAAAATGTGACATCAAAGGCATTTTAACTGTTAATAAAGATATATATATATATATATATATATATATATATATATATATAAACACACATACACACACACACTCATATGGGGCACCTGCCTATTGCACACGAGGAATGTCCACATTTAACTTTAAACTTTATTACACTAAATCCGCTGCGCATCATGCACATTCTTCCATAAAAATGGCTCAACCAACATTGACTTAGGCATTGTGGATTGGTGACGAACTATGAACCGTAGATCTGCATCGATCTAGCATGGGTTCGACTTCGAGTTACCCATTCACTTGATCCGGGTACACTACGGATGACTTAAGGTTGTGGTGTTTTGTATTTTCCATCTCTTGCTCCAAGTCTGATCCGAGATTTTTATTCGTTTTCTTCGAGTCGCAACTCGGGTCCAAACCACGGGGTTGAGTTGTGAAACTTAGAGAACCTTTTATCTCATTTTCAATTATTTTATTTATCTTGCGTTTATATCGTATTTCCTAGGGGTTTTGATTTGTTTATTCATCGATCCTTAGCACGGTTCAACTATTCAAGTATGTTTTGAAACATTGCACATTTTGCTGATGACACTTTCCTACCCCCTCCTTCCTCTCTTCTCTCCTCCACCCAAAAGTACACCTTGTGAATAAGACATGTTTTGCTTAAGAACAATACAAGGTTAGTCCCCGTGCGATGCACGGCTAAAAAAAATATACTTTATCCAAAATAAAATTGTTACTACAACAATTAATTTAATGGGATTAATCTAAAATTGTTTGTTATTATGTCATTTATGACAATATATTGTTATATTAATATTAATTTAATGTAATATTCATTAAAGCGTTAGGTTGAATTTTTTAGACCAGTCTCGTGCAGTTGCACTGTAACAACCCGAAAAATCAGAACCAATTTAAAAATTTTATTTTTGTAATTTTAATGGATTTCAAATATTTAAAATGATTTATTTCAAATAATAATGACTAAAAATTTATTTAAATTGAAGTTAGAACGTATAAATTTATTTTAATTATGAAACGAGCCTGAAATGGCGCGGTAGTTTGAAAATTTGATCTCAAATTTTAATTTCAAATACAGAATTCAATATAAGTCAAAATTGGACGAAACAAGAAATATTTGCATCTGTTTAATTATATCTTTCTAACGAATGTGAATAACTAAAATTTCGCTTTATAAATTGTAAGTTATGTCAAGTTTAAAATTTAAAATAGTCGCTATGGAATTTATATATATTTTTAATATATAAATAGCCCTTAAAAATAGCCATTTTGCAAACGACCTCTGTTTTCGCGAAACCACTTTTGTTGGATTCGAAATGTCAAATTATTGCTAGATTCCAATTTTCATAGTTTTTGGAATTAATATGTGAGCGTGGCAAAAGAAAACGTGTTTTGTCAATTTCAGTTGAATTGGATCGACCAGAAAAGGGTCATTTTTCAAACAGTCTCCAAATTCGACAAAATCAGTTTTGTTAGGACCGTATCGTCCCAACATAGCTAGATTTATTTTTCTGAAATGTTTGGAATCAGTATGTGGCCTCGGCAAATTAAAATGTACGTTCAAATCTAAAATTGAATGTTTTATATTTTAATTTGAAGAATAACTAACTGAAACAGTCGAATGGGCTTACGAAACATCTTCAGTTGTGTCCGGAATGGGGGCAATTAGCTAGGAACGACAGTTGGTAGGTTTGAATTGGAGTTCATGGGGTTAAACAGGTGCTTTCGAAATTAAATAAATTAAATATATATATAAATATATTCTAAAACCCTAGAAAAATCATTGATTGGTCAACGCTTAAAAAAATATCGCGTCGCTCGTCTAAGCTGATATACGGCGGTTTTAGCTCAGATTTTTTGATTCAATTTTCTCTCAAACCACTTAATGAAATTCGATAATCATAGAAGCAAACTTGAAGCACTCTCTCCACACTTCAAATCCATACCGGTTTGAGAGGCTATTGTTTCGTGTGGAGGCAGTATTGGCAGCTCAAATAGGCATCAGCCGTTCTCGATTTTCGCGCTCCATGGGCCACTGAATTGCACGTGACTCAAGGGGGAGGTGCGCCGCTCCTAGCTGGACGTCGTGGGAGGTGGCGATCCGCTCCAGATCGACGGTTGGCGGTGCTAGGTGAAACCCTAGCCGTGGAGCTTCAGCCAACGACGGCAAATCGATTATCAAAGAAAGATTTTGTTTTTATTTATTTATTCCTTTATTTTATTTAACTTATACATTGTTTAAAAATATTGTTTTTAAATATAGAATAGCGTTGTTTTTGAAATATATAAAAATAAAATTTATAATTTATAATGAAGTATATAAAAATATGATTTTTAATTTATAATGAAGCATATAAAAATATGATTTTTAATTTATAATAAGATTTATAAAAATATGATTTTTGTTATGTAGAAAGAAGTATATAAAAATGATTTTTATGCATATGGTTTCAAAATAAAAATGTGATTTTTATTTATAATGTAACAAAATAAAATTGTGATTTTTATTTATAATGTAACAAAATGAAAATGTGATTTTTATTTATACTGTAGCAGGATAAAAATTCTGATTTATATATATAAAGCAAAAATAAAAATGTAATTTTTATAGCGTTGAAATAAAAATGTGATTTTTAATATAAAAATCGTTTGAAACAGATTGCGATGGAACTGATTGGAAGCAAAACGAAATCCGGACCATCTAATAAAGAATGATGGAGTGGATCCCAAAGGTGAGAACTTCTCACTCTAATCTTGTTTACTAGTTAAATATAACTAGGTTGCAGACGGGGCTTAGTAGCTCCTGACACCGTCATCCACAGACCATGGACGACTTGTTTGATTGTATTGTGTTTTGGAAATTGATTGTGATTGTGATGTGAAATGAACAGTATAAAATATTCATGTGTTGAATAAAATATTTGAACAATAAAATTATCATTTTTATTGTATAAATGAACCGTATAAAATATTCGTGTATTGAAATAAATATTTTATAGTTAAAAATATAATCTTTAATGTGTATATGAATAAAATAAATATTCATTTACAAATCGAAAGATTTTTTATGTACACCATTTGACTGATATTGATTGGGACGATATATTTTACACATTGCCCAACAGCACAAATAATATTCACTTTTGTTGTTTGGAAACCCCACACGGGTATTGGGATAATATTTGATGTATACTGATCCCAATAGTTAGTAGTATATTGATCGATTGGCTGACAGACTGTGTAAACGTTAATTATTTATATTTAATGCTTATGCAGTTGTGTAATGCACTCTGGATGATGGATGATTGTTTATCATTGTTATTATATACATTTGTTATATGGAATCCATATAATTAACATTATATGGTAATTGATTGGGTTTCATTCCAATCTGTAACATAACGAATATTTTAAAATAACATTCAGTAAAGGATAAAAATCTGTTTTTGATGTCCGATTTTGGATGGACACGAACATATTTAAATATATGAAGCCGTGTTGATTAGATTTGCGCCATTTTGACGCGAACGATACTTATATCAATTTTATTCATTTTTATAATGAATATCGAAAAAGAAGTGATATCAAAATCTCATGTTTTAGAAATATTATCATCTGTATATTAATGATATGGAATATTCAATTTCGAATTAAAATTGAAAATGAAGTTGAAATCATTTTTAAAATGAATTTAAAACGATTTATAAAATACATTTTAAATGGAAATCGACGAAATATATAATATATATATATATATATATTAAATGGCCTGAATAGTACGCGTCGAGCTGCGACTGTTCGCGAATTTCGACCATTGACTTCGAATTGACGTTACGGAAGATCCGACCGTCGGGTTCTCCTAAAACCAGAACTGTTGGGTTCGTATCGAAAAGAGCTTTCCAATATAAGAGATTTGAAATCTAAAGATTGGAGTCCAAATCAAATTTGGAAAAGGTCGTTGTAAGTGCAGTTCGATGACCGTTTATGGAAATCGACTGTATGGGCCTTGATAAAATTATTAAAAATATTAATAATTTGTGTAAAATCATAATAAATGATTTGGAAAAAAACGGGATGAAAAAAATCCATATTTGGAAAGATAAAAATATATTTTTATCAAAATGAACTGGTTATTAACTTGAAAAATAATCCAATATTTTTAAATAAATAAATTGGATTAGAAATGGTTTTAAAATAACCAAAATTTTCCAATAAATAAATTGGAATGGTTTTGAATGGAAATAATCTTCGGGATATTTCGGTATTGGATTCCGTAATTATACGGATATTGTTATGGGAATTTAGAAGATACAAATATCGTTATTCCTAATATGTTATCCGTTAGTTTCGGAATTTGGTATTGAATATAAGCCGATATAATTTCTATTCAGAGCCTTGTATTTAATATCAAATTGGATTTTGGGTTTGTCGTGCTTGGTGTCTTCATTAACACTGTTCTTAAACCCAGTTGAGGAAAGAATAAATCTTTTAATTAAGATTTAGAGAAATTTACCAATTAATTAATATTTAACTGGAATTGAATAAAAGAATTGGATTTTGGATTTGTCGTGAGTGGTGTCTTAAATAACACTGTTCTTGAACCCATGTGAAAAGAATAAATCTTTTTACTAAGATTATTAGAGTTTCCAGTTAATTGACATTTAATTGGAATAAAATGGGATGTGAATTGGGTTTATTGTGAACTGTGTTTTTAACGACATTCGTTCTTTAACCCGATTTCTAGTGAAATGTGATTTGGAATATGTAACGGCAAGGAATTTCGCTCGATCCGAATCGGTCGTTAAACCGACAAAGACCGTTCGAAACCCCTGATCGTTTTGAGAACACGACAAAATAGAACGCAAACAGAAGAACATTTCATTGCTATTACAACAATTCCATCAGATACAAGAATATACAGAGTATAATTGAATAAATTACATTCGATAAATATCAGAGATTACAATAAATTACATAGCAGCGGAAAATAATACAAAGCACAACTGAAGGTGATATACAGATACAGAGCTTTCCGGATATCATTCCAGCTGTAAACCAGGATCCTGTGAATATAAATCTGCAAAACCAAAACTACTAGCTGCTCGTGTCAAAATAAGGGCACCCAGAGTTTAGGTTAAAACAATAAACTCTAGGTCAGTCATGTGACTGGTGTGAGAACTAAAACAGTTGTTTAAACTTTACTTTAAAAGAGAGTAATTCAAGGGACCACGCCGTATAACACGGAACGGGTTTCCTCCCAAGAATACCAGTGCATAGAATAAACAGCGCAATGCTTTTTCGAAAAATGGAGCTATTATAAGACCCAGGTCCCATCACACAATGCAACGCAAGCCGGAGGATAGGGTTTTTACCTTATAATAGCCAAGAATGTTTGATACGTTTAAAACAAATCATTTGATACTATTGTAAGTGCATAGTGTATAAAACAACTTCAAATCATAAGTATCAATCATAGACGGCATAAGTGCCTCATCCCACTATGTCGCCATACTAGGCTCTACAAATAAAACCGAAATACACGTATTGGAAATTGGATTTCCGTCATGAGTCGAGGCAAGGGGCAAGCTCCTCTCCGCTTCGAGACACTCTAGCAAATGTCCCAGGACTACACACTCTGGGTAACCCCTGGATGCTTCAGGGCCGGTCCTCTCTTACGTTTAAGGATTAATTATTCCTGAACACACGTTTCCCGGTCCTAACAGACCTAAATCGAGGTGCCTCATCCAACAACCACATAGGTGAAAAGTATATAAATGTCAGGGCTGGTAAGTCACTGACACCACCAAAGCTAGAAAGAAACGTCATGCTCTCCTTGTAGTCCTTATCCCGTTTTTGACTCATACCGAGGTGTGAGGCTCACGAATTCACGTTATACACAAAGCTACGCCACAAAGGTCGTGCTTTGATCATCAACCACAAGACTTTGCTTTTAAACAGAAGCCTTGATCAATTTTCACTTAGGCGTGCCACATAGGAAATTCATGTCATGCGACTGATGTCCATCGATATACAACCTCTGAGCTCGTACGTCTCAGAGAAGGGCGTTAAGTAAGAGAATAAATTCTCCGCCGCCAAACAGATGTATATTTAATAGAGATCAATCAACATAGAATAAAATCCAATGTCAGACACACAGTCCATTTACAAGTTCGTTCTGGGAGGCACTTTCCTCGCATATCCATCGATATCCAAGTACGTCTGGATGACCACCAACTGATTCCCTCATCTTGGGTGTACAGCCCAATCAAGATCATCAGTAATCACCCAAACGATGTGAAGACTTCCGGTCTTCGACCACCGTCATCATCTTCGACTTATCGTCGAATAGGTTATTCAGAATGGGTATAACCCGGCCTTTCTGAATAACCCGCGCATATAGTAAACAAGTGTTACACAAACACAACATACGCCTCATTCCAATTTAGCAGCCACTAACCGTAAATCAACAAGAGAACAATTTCCCAAATATTAACCCCGAAGGCCGAAACCAACATCAGATCAATATCCAGGAGACCACTCATCTTATCTATTTTCCAATTAGTTTCTAATTTTATATATGATAAAGATGTAAATTTTATTGTTAAAATATTTCGTTCAACACATGACTTATCTCAACGGATGAGTACGGTCAACACATGAACCTTTATTTTTTTTAATATTCTTTGTTTTCTAAATTGGAATGAGGCCCAATCGATTACCATACAAAGTTAATTATATGGATTCCATACAACACATGTATATAATAGCAACGATAAATAATCAACCATCATCCAAAGTGCACTACACTGTATAAGCATCAAATGTAAATATATAACACTTATAACAGTCTGTCAATCCATCGATCGACATACAACTAATTATTGGGATTAATGTATGTCGTATATTATCCCAATACCCGTGTGAGGTTTCAAATCAACAAACATAGATTTTTATTTGTGCAGTTGGGCGATATGTCCTTCAAATAGGTGTATACAAACAAACCGTCCGGTTTGTAAATGAATATTTATTTGTTCACGTTCACGTTAAAAATTATATATTTAACGACCAAATTATTTTATTCAACCCATGAATATCCTATTCGGTTCATTTATTAAATAAAATGATATCTTTATTTTTCTAACTTATTTTAGAAAACTTCGGCGGCATAACAGCACGATACTAGAAACGGGACAAGGCCTAGCCTTATCCCCGGTCTAATAATGGCCCACGCCATACACATATCAATCAAATCCATTCCATTTCACCAAACAATCAAATTCAAATCAAATAATCTAACCAACTACACAACCAAACAAACAAGTCCATGGTCTGTGGACGATGGTGTCGGGTGCTACTAAACACCGTCTACATCCTAGTATATATATTTAACTAGAAAAGTAAATTTAAGGTGAGAAGTTCTCACCAAAGCTATCCCAATTCCAAGACACTTCAATTGTAGGAAATCATCATTGTTCTCACCTTTTGTCACTTTCGTTGCCCGAGCCACTACATATATAAAAATCATATTTTTATATTGTTGCCATGTATATAAAAATCATGTTTTTATAATCACTGCATATGGATAAAAATTCTATTTTTACACCGCTACTATATAGATAGAAATTCTATTTTTACACCGCTACTATATAGATAAAAATTCTATTTTTCCAATGATGTTCATATAATAAAGATTATATTTTTATCATGCTATCCTCTATATAAAGATTTTTCATATGAGAACCCCATTTTTATTTCAGATCTTAACAAATAAAAATCGTATTTTTATCTTCAAAACTATATGTAAAAACCATATTCTTAATTTCAAAACTATATTATAAAAAAAATTAGTTTTCTAAACAATGTAAAAACTGAAAATAAAATAAATAAAGCAAAAAAAAACTCACTGTGATTGGGTTTCAACGCGAGAGGGGGGGTTTCTTGGATCGTCGGAGGGGGCTGCGGTCGTGGTGGCCGATGAAAGGGGGGGTCTGGAGCGGGCGGAGGCGTCGTACGGGGTCGGGGTGGTCGGAGCGTGGCTAGGGTTGGGTGCGGGCTCGAGTTGGGGCAAAGGGGGGTTCGGGTTTGCTGCGGGTTGGGCGCTCGAGTTTGAAGAGGAGGGACGACGGAGGGGGATCGTCGGTTGGAAGCGGAGGGCGAACGTCGAGGGGGGCCTGAGCGGGGCAAGAGCTGCTCCGTCGTTGGAGTTTTTTTTTTCTTTTTTTTCTTTTAATTTCAAAACCGACAGAGGAAGGAATGAGGAGAGAGAGGGTGAGTCAACGCCTGATATATATATATATATATATATATATATATATATAAATTAATTTTACTTTATTTTAATCCAAAAGGTAACTTTTATTTTTGAACTCGAAATCAAGCCCACCGCCTGTCGTCCATAGCTAATTACGCCCATTCCGAACACAATGGGATATGTATCGTAGGCTGATTTGATCGTTTCGATCAGTTTTCGTCAAAATCAACATATAACTTTATATATTGAATTTGAACGCGCATTTTAATCTACCGGGGCCACATACTAACTCTGAAAATTCCAAAAAAATAATTTCTGGCTTCGTATTGACGATACAGTCCTAATAAAACTAGTTTTGTCGAATTCTAAGACCATTGGAAAAATGGTCATTTTCCAGTCGATTAAAATCAACTGGAACTGGTCAAACGCGTTTTCCTTTTATAATTAAAATAAAATTTTATATTCTAACGACGATCTATATAAATATATTGGTTTGAATGATATTCAAAATAAATTCCTTGTCGAGATTATTTAAAATAATCATTTTAAATATTGAAAATTCACTAAAATTGCCAAAATAAAAATTTTAAACTGGCTCGCATTTCCGGGTTATTACAGAATATATAATTCTTTTTATTAAAATTTAATGGAAATTTTCCAAAGTAAAGTTTTCTAGTTTAATATATTAAATTGGAATGGAATGAAATTCGATTTGATAATAATCGAAGTGAATTTATGTGGAGGAAGACTGTTAATATATATATATATATATGGAATTTAAAAGGCTTTGCCGTTATTCCATTTATATTATTGGTTGGATACGGAAATTTATATCGATTATATGTATTGATCTGTTTTCCGTGAAAATTCCATAATTAATGGAATGTGATTTTGGGTTTATCGTGAACTGTGTTTTGAATGACATTCATTCTTTTACCCAGTTAAAGACAGGATTTATTTTCCTAAAAGTTGAATAACCATTAGGAAATGGTTTTCGAGATTGAAACTGAATTAGAGTTTTAATGGATTTTTAAATAGATTGAAATGAGAATGATATAAATAAATTTACTGAATTCATGAAATGATAGAGAATGGAGTATCATTAGTTTTACTCCAAGCGATTGTTAAATCTTTAAATAGATTTAAACGTGAAATGGTAATTAATTTTTCCGATAACACCGTGGTGTTTGATACGGAGTATTACCAGTTTTGCTCCATGGGATGAACAGGCAATGTAACATCCCATGAATTCTATAACATTAAGCTTCACAAATTAAAGTGTAATTAATTATAAATGAAAGAATTAAGAGAAATGGGTTACGCCATTGCATTCGTCTCGGAATTCTGCTTGAGATAGAGTCCGAGTTTGCGTGAATCAGACTCCGTATGAAGGAGTTATGACCTTCGTAAGTTTCAGAATAAAATTTAAAATTCAAACAGCTCGGTTTCAAATTCGAAATTTTGAAAAACAGGTTCAAACTGGGCTGGGCGGGAAAATTCCCGCCCAGGGACCAGGTCGACCATGGTGTCGACGTGGTCACCCCAGGTCGACCATAGTGTCAACCTGGGTGTCGACCTGCCAGTCGACCTACCTGGTCGACCTGGCTGGCTAGGTCTGGCTCTGGCTCGAATTTATGTGGCTCGGTGTGTCATTAGGGCTGACATGTCACCTCTTGATTGGCTCTTTGAAACTTTATATGGTCTAGATTCCTCATGTCTTCATCTGACGGCTCAAAACAATTTAAAAATCTATAAATACACCCTAAGTCTCAACTAAAAATTCACACAAAAATATAAGATTGGAGTCGTCATGATGCCAGGAAGGAATTGAGCATAGCCGTCAAGAGAGAGGAGCTTAGAGACGAATCAAATTAAGAAGACGACTAAAGCTTAATCAAATTAATCAACGCAACGTTAATCTACCCAAAGGAATGCATCTCAATTTCAGAATTCAGAATCCAGAATTCAAGATTCTGCATACGTTGTAAGTATAGTGACCTTTCAGAATATGAATAAAAACTGTGACGTGATTCGATGTAAATGAAAATAGAATTGTGTTATTGTATGATAATGTCATAAATTCTGTGTATCGTAATGATTTTGTCATGACTTGTGTATTGATATTTGTGGCCTAAAATTGACTGATGCAAGCCTATTGAACAATTGTATATGAAAACAATGGCACTTGCAAGCTTGTGGCAAAAAAAAAACTAGAATTAGATCCCTTTATGTTTATGTCTATGGCATGGACTATATACATTCACTAAGTCTAAATTAAGGCTTATGTAAACATGTTCTAGATTTGAGACCTTTTATGCCTACATGACCCAAAACCTATGAACACATTCTTATGTTTATTTGCAAGTATAATTGGATCTATGTTAAGTATCATTTGGGTTACATAAACTATGCAAGTTCATGTTGAAATAGGCTATATGATTTGATGTTAAAATTGGACATTTTGGTGAATATACAACATGCTAGTTTTATGGTTGACATTATGCCAAGTAAAACATGTTTAAACCCAAGTTTGTATAAGCATAAACTATGCCATTTCATATGTCACCTACTTAGTTATACTTTGATTTGAATGCAAGTTCACATGACCCATAATTTATGTTAGTTGAATCGCTAAATTGCAAGTTCATGCGCCATAGACCTTTATGTATTGTAAAATATTACATGTTCTTGATTTCCCCTTTTTCTCACGTTTATAAAGTTGGGCTGAATTGTGTCGAGCCCAACACTTGTTATAATGTTGCGAGCGTACAAACGGGGGTAATAACGTTGGTAAAACATGGAAAAATATATGTTGGCATGGTTGGCACATGCCAACGACAATGACATTTAAGCAGTATGAATTGTTATACCCAAGAATAAAGGACATGACATTTACATATAATTGAGAAGTGATAAAATATGTAAATTTAGAAAATACGGTATGCTTAACCCGAGGTTGGATTGAGTTGTGACGTAAACTTGCCCGGACCCGCCCTGTTGTCAAGTAGTCACAACAATACCTATCCAATGTGGGTGGTTAAGCATTGAGCCCAATAAGGACCCATGGTTAGACTGAGCTATGGTGTAAACCTGCCCAGAACCGACCGGCATATCCAGTAACTGTAGCAATATCGTCTAATGTGAGTGGTCAGGTGCTTTACGAGGCTAAGGACAGATGGTAGGGTTAAGTCCATTATAAACACTTAACCAAATTCAACATGTTAACAAGAATTGATGGGTGAGGTTAGGTAAATACAGACACTTAACCACTTAACATGTTTGACTAGAAAACCCTAGTAACGAGGGACCCGTTTCAGCAGTAACCCAAGTTAGGTATCATGGTACCCTGAAACTAGGCAGGGTGGGGCACGATTACTGGGCTGATTGTAAGCGATCAAAACGACGGCGGTGGGTGCACAGTGTAGGTCTAACGGGGTGCGGGCGTGCACACACTCCGGAGCAGACAAACAGGGCACTGGGGGCACCAGTAGTATAACCTATGCCTTTTAGAATTGTGTCGGGGCCGCCACCATGGGTCTTGATACACCCCATGGTGGGACCAGCATTGGTATCTACAATTCTTGGGGGCCGTATGACACATGTTTACGCGAGTAGGAGCCGATCTTTAGAAAATGGGGATCACTTCACCCTCAGCATGGGGTGCCAGTTAGAATAAGCTCAAGTAGGTGCAGAGATATAGTGTGGGTGCGATAGTACATTCGATTCTAAACGACACTTCCTTAGCTTGTGACACTTTCCTGTTTTCAGTTTATATCTATCATACCCTTTTTCTTATTCACATACTGAAGAGTTACTAGATTTACTCAAGCTTTATGTCTGACTCTATTTTCTTTTCGTCTTCTTTTCTTTCGTCCCCCCCCCCCAGGTCCACAGGGAGGAAACAACCCAGCTTAGTACTCTTTTGCAAGCTTCAAGACCGTAGACGTATGGTTTGGATCTCTTTTGCTCGGATCATGGCTTTGGATATCACTATGGGGATTTTTGTCACTTTATTTATGTTTTATGCTTCTTTAATAATCAAGACGGCAATGAGGTTGTAATGTTGGAAGTATTTTGAGACAATTATGGAAATGTTTTGTTTGAACACATATTGATGAAATAAAAGTCTGTTTGGTTTCCGTTGTTTAAAATATGTGTATTTATATCTGTCTTGTGTTTATCTGTGGCTTTTACTTATAAACCTCCACCATAGTTAAGGCATTCCCTTTGTGAGTGACCTTAACGGAGGTGGGGTGTTTCACTTGGTATCAGAGCCTAGGTTTACCAGACTAGATAAAAGATTTTGAAACTATATTCAAAAAGAAAGTTTAAAGAAGCATTTTTCAAGAAAAAAAAGTGTTATATTTATAAAAAGACATAATCCCCCAAATCCATGTGCACTATCCCTCTCTATCCTTCGTTTTGAATCTTTCCTTTCTGTTTCAGCATGTCTGGAGACCTTAACCTTCCAGAAGGAGTGCCGATACCCGGCTGGTTTAGGAGGTACTTAGAAGCAAGGGCCAATGGCGCGGGCCCAGCAGACATTCCTCCTCCAGTGGCCGCGGTTCCTCCTCCTCCTCCACCTCCTCGTGGAAATGCCTTCACAAAAACATGTAGAGGCTTCAAGGCTATGGGTGGAAAAGACTTTTATGGGAAAAAAATCCTTTGTAGGAGCAAGAAACTGGCTAAAGGAGACCGAGGATCTGTTTGTCATCTTCGTAGCTGATGACGGGCAAAAGATACAACTAGCAGTGTGGTTGCTTAAAGATGAAGCTTCCTATTAGTGGGAAATTACCAATGCTCAAAGGGCGGTGGAAACATGGGAAGATTTCAGGACAAGGTTTGAGATGAAATTCCTCTCCAAAGCTGAAAGAAGCCTGCAAATGGAGAAGTTTCTAACTCTGAAACAGGGAAGCATGACAATCAGGGAGTATGTTAATCAGTTTAATCAGCTGGCCAGATTTGGGCTGGACTTAGTAAACACCCAACACAAGAAGGTGCTTCGCTTCTTCAAAGGTTTGAATGAGCCTCTACACAGCCTTGCTATGACCCATGTATCCACGGGAGCGACTTATGAAAGCTTGGTGGACATGGCATTGCTACACGAGGAAGACAACAGCAATAAAGAGACTAAGGTGAAAGAAAAGAAAGAGGGTTTACAAGCTAAGAAAATAGACTTCAAGAAAGGAGGGAAGAACAATAAGCCCCGTGAGAGGAGAAGGTGCAATTTCTGTGGCATTGTTGGACATATATCGAAAGACTGCCGAAAGAGGAAGGCGAAGATGGGTCGTTGCTTCCATTGTGGAGAGACTGGGCACCAAGCTAAGGACTGCCCAAAGAAGAAAGGGCAGGGACAGAAAGCCGGATCCACTTCAGGGGGTCAGGTTCATGCGCTAGTGGCACCTCAGCAGGAACGACGTTCAGAACCCTAGACGGTTTCTTCGAGTGGCTTGTCATGTCTTTTGGCTTGACAAACGCACCCGCTTATTTCGTAGACTTAACGAGCAGAGTGTTCAGAGAATTCCTCAACAAATTTGTGGTTGTCTTCGTAGACGATATTTTAATCTTCTCAAAGAATGAGGAAGAACATGCTCAGCATCTGAAAGAGATCATGGATACTCTCCGTGCACATCAGCTAAAAGCCAAATTCTACAAGTGCCACTTTTGGAGAAAGGAGGTAAGATTTCTGGGGCACATAGTGTCCAAAGAGGGGTTGGCTGTGGACCTCGCGAAAGTAGTGGCAGTGTAGAAGACACCAAGAAATGCAACCGAAGTCCGAAGCTTTCTTGGGCTAGCCGGTTTTTACCGAAAGTTTATTAGGGATTTCGCGAGAATCTCAGCTCCACTCACAAGGCTAACAAAGAAGAATATGACATTCACTTAGAATTTGGACTACGAGTTTGCTTTCCAACGATTAAAAAGGGCTCTCACAACAGCCCCAGTTCTGACTCTGCCAGACGGAAGCAAAATGTTCACAGTATATATGGATGCTTGTGGTACGGGGCTAGGCGTTGTTTTAATGCAAGAAGGGAGGGTAGTAGCTTATGGTGGAAGGCAATTGAAAGTTCATGAAAAGAACTACCCAACCCACGATCTTGAGTTGGCCGCCATCGTCTTTGCGCTTAAGTCTTGGCGCCACTATCTCCTAGGTGAGAAGTTCGAATTATACATTGACCATAAATCGTTGAAATATCTCTTCTCGCGGAAGGATCTTAACTTGAGGCAGCAAAGATGGATGGTGTTTCTTGCCTCGTATGACTTTAATATTTCCTATACTCTCGACAAAGGCAACGTAGTAGCAGACGCGTTGAGCCGAAAGAAACTGACCTTAAGCCCGCTCTTTGTAGAGAGGCAAAGCTTGGAGTATATAGCCAGTTTTAACTTTAGGCCCTCCTCGGATTTTGTACCGGGTTTGTTAGCATCTCTCGAAGTACGCCCTACTCTCTTGGACTCAATAGGGGCTGCGTAACGTGAAGACCCTCAGCTTGTTGATGTGATTGATAAACTTATTGGGGGTGAGACTTCTAGTCACGTCAGTAGATACGCCATCGATGATAAGGGTTGGCTGAGGCGAGATGGAAGATTATGCGTCTCACAAGCAAGGGAGTTAACAAAGAAGGTTCTCGAGGAAGCACATCATTCCAAGATGACTATACACCCTAGCGGTGATAAGATGTACAAGGATATAAAAAGGACTTTCTTTTGGAGCGGCATGAAGCAGGACGTGGAAAAATTCGTTTCTAAGTGCATGACCTGCCAACGGGTCAAGGTGAAACAGAAGAAGCCTGGAGGACTACTTCATCCTTTAGGGGTCCCACAGTGGAAGTGGGATAGCATTTCAATGGACTTCATTGATGGACTGCCTAGGTCGATAAGAGGCAATACTAGCATTTGGGTAATAGTGGATAGGCTTACTAAGAGCGCCCGCTTCATACCTATCAAATGTAGAAGGACTGCCTCATCTCTAGCATCTCTTTATCTCAAGGAAATAGTTCGACTCCATGGGATACCCTCCAGCATTGTTAGTGACCGAGACCTTATCTTCACAAGCGAGTTTTGGCGGAGTCTGCAAGAAGCCGTAGGCACACAGTTATGTTTGAGCAGGTCCTATCATCCCCAAACTGATGGCCAGATGGAAAGGGTTAATAGAGTTTTAGAGGATCTTTTGAGACTTTGCGTTCTTGACTTTGGAGGGACTTGGGAGGATCACCTTCCTTTAGTGGAATTTGCCTACAACAACAACTACCAAGCTACCATCGATATGGCGCCCTTCGAAGCCTTGTATGGAAGACCGTGCAAATCACCAACTTGTTGGTGGGAGTCTACAGATAAGCTTATACTTGGACCAGACATGATTCGAGAGACTTCAGAGAAAGTGGACTTGATACGGAGAATGATGAAGACAGCCCAAGACAGACAAAAATCCTACGCCGACAAAAGAAGGACCGACCTTGAGTTTGAGGTTGGGGACAGGGTTTTCCTTAAGGTATCTCCCTTAAGGAACGTCGTTCGCTTTGGATCCACAGGAAAGCTAGCACCAAGATTTGTAGGACCGTTTCCTATCATAGAGAAGGTTGGGAAGATGGCCTATAGATTAGAACTACCCGAGAGACTGGCCGGAGTTCACAACGTCTTTCATGTTTCTCACCTCCGAAAGTGTTTGCATGAGTCTGCGGAAGTGGTGGAACCAAGCATTCTAGAAGAAGCCGAAGTGGAACGGGAAGCAACTGTGAGGAGAGTTCCAACCCGCATCTTAGGAACTGAAGTGAAAAAGCTACGCAACCGCGAAGTCAAACTCGTTAAAGTTCAGTGGAGCGACGCCGAGGAATACACGACTTGGGAAACTGAGGACAGAATACGCGCCGCCTACCCTCTTCTTTTTGAGGGTACATCTTTGATCTCTCTTTTTCCTTAAGTTATGCCTTATCTATCTTTTTAGGTATATCTCCTCGGTCGTTTTACTAACTCCTTAGGTGGAGAACAAATGGATGCAAACATGTATTTGAAAACATGTTATGAATGATGGCTGCAAATGGTTGCTAGTGATTGCTAGTGGTTGCTCGTGGATGCATATACACACACACCCTAGGTTTTAGATTGGCTCAGTGTAACAACCCGTATTTTCAATAACCTGTTATAACATAAATGGAGGCAGAATTAAATTGTAAAATCTGAATCAAGGGAAACGGGCTATGCCATTGCCCTGGCACGGAACTCGGATGGCACATTGGGGAACATGTGCATCTAGACATGGAAAACGATTCACGATACATACGTGGGATCAAGGGCGCGGTTGACGGGTGGCGTAATCCCTAGTGGTCCTAGGTGGCCAAAACCCGAACCGAGACACGGAAACGTTCATTAGGTAGCATAATCCCTAGCGGTCCTAGGTGGCATAAATCCTAAGTGGACGCGCGATAGTTCATGGTAAGGAAACACAACTAGATCAAGGGTTGCAGTCCAAAACAACTTCAAGGATAAACCGTTTACATGGGAAAGCCCGTACAGCCTACGGCAAAGGACTGAACTTATACATGGAAAGAAACATATAAGTTGAGTAACCTATATATGCGGCATATTAGGTTGACATGGACCATTACACGACTTTTGAGTAAGGGTCATTCACGGATAACACATAATACAGTTGGGATACTAGTACGGTAGGTGCAGAGCGGATATACAGGATAGATGCCATGGGACGTTATACGTGATAGATATCTTGGGGATATTATACTTGATAGAAACCTGACGATGTGATACCTTGTTTTATCTTGACATCGTAATTTATCATGACACCTTAGTTTACCTGAGTTCAGTAGTTCATCCTGTTATTTTGATTTAGCCTATCCATCTTGTTATCATGCTTATGTTCATCTCAGTTTCTCATGTCAGTTAACTTTACTAGTTTTTATACTAATAGTAGATAGGGCTTACTCGGTCTTTTTGACTGACCCGTTTTGTTTCGCCTCTTTTCTTCCGTTTCCCCCCCCCCCAGGTTACAGGGAGGAAATACTGTTGTTTAGTTCGGACTTCTTCTGCTTGAAGGTCATCATGGATGGCTTGGACTTTCCTTGGCTAAGGCTACTTTACTGTTTTTACTTGGGGAATAATTTATGAAAATGTCTTTATGCTTCTTTACTATTGCAAGACAGGTTTTGATGTACTCTGATGTAAAAGGCTTAAGACCTTAATTATTAATGTTTATGAAAGTTTGATTTTACTTCCGCTATGTTATATGTTCTGTCTTGTGATATTTCTGTGCATGTTTACCAATAATGCCCCTCTAAAGCTAGTGCATTCCTTTGCGAGTGACCCTAGCGGAGGCAGGGTGTTACATTTGGTATCAGAGCAGAAGGTTACCAGATTGGGCAAAAGTTTTTAAAGACCTTCTGAAAACTATTTGAAAATCGTTTATAAAGAAGCATTTTTCAAGAAAGATTTCTTTTAAAAAGAAAAGGCTATTCCCCAAAGGCCATTAGCATTATCCTTATTTCCTTAATTAAATCTCTTTTCCTTTCTTTCCTCCATCTGTAGTCACAGTGGTTTTAACTGCGACTAGTCTTTTCTATCTACGAAAGTGCTTTCCATGCGATGGAGGTGTTTTTCAAGAGACCAGTGGCCGCGTTATAAGAAAGGATAGTGAGAAAGAGGATAAAGGATACGAGCTTAAGGATGAGCAACTTGTTGGTATGGCTTAGTCCTCAAAGGAGGGAGAAAGATGAACAATGAAACCCATGACGAGAGAGTACCTTTGGCATGGTAAAACGGGGCGGATAGTTAAGTATTATGGGACAAGGACTAGATCATCGGGAGGGCAGTAGTATGCTCTCATTTCTAGAGTACCTCGGAAGGAGGGTAACGATCTTGTTAAAGGTTTAGCTTTTCTTCTCTATCATCCCGTTAGGACTTCGTTGTTCGTATCATTTAAGTCTGCTTCGATAGTTGAGTCTCTGCACCTTAAGTACTAGCGTAATAGAGAATCCCATTTTTGTCTCAAAGTCCTATTGGAGAATCAGTCCATTTATACATGACTTGTTTGGATTTGGGAATGTCTATGCCAAGTGTTGAGTTTGGAAATAATGCTTATGTTTATAAGCTATGGATGGATTCTAAGGATGAAGTGGTTATCCAGTAAGGGGTGCCACTCTCGGTTTTGATAGGAGGGTAGTTAGATTCTTGACTAGCCTTGGTAATACCCTCGAAGTATCGTGTAACCTTTTTGAGGTTCTGTCATGACTAGTTACTTAGAATCCCTTGATGCCTTTATTGGAAATTTGAAGCCCGATCGAGCGGTGTTCGCCGATAAGACGGATGGTTTACTTCACTTATGCGTGGGTTATAGAAATCACCCTAGTAAGTGCGCATGATAACCTGATTGACATCTGTTTACTTTCAAGAGAAAGTTCTTCTACATGGAATGCCTTATAGTATATAAACGAGATCCAAGATTCACTAGTGAATTTTGGAAAGCTTGCATGAGATCATGAGTACGCAGTCATGTTTGCGTCAAGTATTCTAGGAAAAGGATAAGTGCAAGTGGAACGAGAGGCGACGAAGAAATGAGTTCCAGCTCATGTTATGGAAACAGGAATAAGAAGCTATAAAATCGCGAAGTTAAAAGACGACTTTGATGGTCAAAGACTAGATACGCGCATGATATCTCTTTTTGGGAGTATATCCTTGATCCCTGTTTTCTGTAGAGCTTACTTGTAGGCTATCTTTTGTGGACATCCTCTCGGTCCTATTCTCCGTTACAAACCCTGTAAGGAGTTTGTCCTGTTTATCTTCTCGACCCTGTTTCAGGGAATTCTAGGTAGAACCCTATGGATGTAAACATGTATTTGAAACATGTTACGATTGATATCGTTGCAAGTGGTTGCAAGTGGTTGCTCGTGGATGCACGAATACACATTAGATACTAGCTCGACTCGGTCACATTTCATATTGCATATGCACGAGTATTTATACTTGTTTATGGATGAAATCGAATGTATTATCATGCGGTTGATGCATATGAATGAATGACTGGGCACGCATATAGTATCTATATGACTAGGACTATTTGCATACATGTTGGATTCATGGCACTATACATATTTTGCATTAGAAAGATTATTCAGGCCTGATCATTAGCATTAGCTAAGGAACATGTACACACACGTTTTGCATATATTCATATAGCATTAGAAATCATCTAAGGACAATGGTTGCTTGTGGATGATGTTTTGAGTAGATGGATGATGGATGGTAGGATATGTTCTTCCTAACTTGGAGATTTCGGGGACGAAATCCTAAAAGGTGGGGAGAATGTAACAACCCGTATTTTCAATAACCTGTTATAACATAAATGGAGGCAGAATTAAATTGTAAAATCTAAATCAAGGGAAACGGGCTATGCCATTGCGTTCGTCTCGAAAAATACGCGAAATAGAGTCCGAGTTTTCGAAAATCGGAGTCCGTATGACCAAGATATGGCCTCGCGAAGTTTCACGAAAAATTCCCAAATTAAAGTATACTTAATTAAGTGAAATGGGTTGCGCAGAGAAATATATATATATTGATATATATATATATATAATTGAAAAATAAATAAATAAATATGCAAAAATGTTCAAAACAATGAATTGGGAGAGGGGAATAACCGAACCGGCCGATTTTTGAGGTCGACCCGAGCCCGTTGGGTCGACTAGGGGTTAATCCAGGGTGTTTGGCTGTCAACCCGTGGGCCGATTCGCTCAAATGCAGATTTTGCATTTGGATGGTTCTCATGGTTCATCTTTAATCTAAAGGCCCTAGATGGTTCCTACACTTGACTTCTTCCCCAAGACATGCTTTGATGGCTTGGATTGAATCTAGGTTTAATCCTATGGCCTAAAACACTTGCCTAATCTATAAATAAGACCCTAACCTATCCTAAATCCTCATTATTCATTCATGCAACTAAACTATGGCAAAATTGCTACTCTCATGGCCTCCACTCAACTATCCTAGCCTCCACTTCATTTCTATGAGAGGTTTCATGATCATGAGAGTATTAGAGAGTCCCTATGTTAGTATGAGAGCTTCTCAAGTTGATTTCAAGGCAAAAGATTTGATCTTTGTTCATAAAGATGGTATTTTTGTTGATTTGGAGTGTTCATCTTTGGGTTTTTGGGTGATGGCATGCATAGGCTTCATCACAAGCTTTAGATTAATCGATTTAGGCCTTCATAGCAATGTAAGCCCTTTCCCTACTCTTAGATATTAACTATGAAGTTAAATGTTCATGTTGCAAGTTTGGGTTTGATCATTGAGTATGATACATGCTATCATGTTATGCAAGTTTATGAAGTCATTATCTTGATCTTATGAGCTAAAAGCCACAGCCTTTATGTTGAAATGTTGCATTATGCAACATGAGAATCTTCATAATCATTATGTCAACTTGCATATGAAGTCATAATCCGTATATGATGATATATGCGAGTTTCTAGCCATCATTCCATGTCTTTTGTCACCATGATTCGCTTATGTGCCAAGTTTGGGTTTATGCATGTTTTTGAGGCTTAAGAATGTAACATGCAAGCTAATGAACACATTTGTGCCTCATTTGCCACCATGATTAACTTGTGGCTTAATACCCATTTTTGTCATTCCTTTGCCAAGTCTCTTCTTTTAATCCATTACGTTGTTGCGAACGTATATGCGAGTTTAAAAGCATTGGGTTATGTTATGGGTAATTTCTAATGACATGAAAATACAACTTGAAAACATGGCTTGAAATATAACATGGAAGATGACATGTAAGTATGCATAAAAACATAAGCTTGGGAATTTACCTATTAAGTTAGGTCTACCCTTTGGGAATTTACCTATTAAGTTAGGTCTACCCAAATGCTTGAAAAACTTGTAACATGTTTTGGAAACATGATGGACATGACACTTAGATAATATAAGTGTGGCCAACTCGAGGTTGGGTTGAGTTTGCAACGTAAAACTACCCGGAACCGACCGGCCTAACTAGTAGTTGCAAACAATAGGACCCAATGTGAGAAGTTGGTCATGTTGTGCTTGAACCCGAGGTTAGACCAAGTTGTGGTGTAAAGCTACCCGGAACCGACCGGCTTAACTAGTAACCACAACAAAGTCTAATGTGAGAGGTTGGGGTGCATTAAGTAATTAATGCCACATGATAGGGTTAAGTTAATTTGATTAATGACTCTTAACCAAATATGACATGGGTAAATGGGTTAAGTAAATTAGTTAGGCTAATGATACTTAACAAAACATGACAAGGTTGGGTAGGTTAAGTGATTTGATTTGCTTAATGACGCTTAACCATTTTTATACGACTAGTGGACGGGGATTAAGTTAACCAACACTTAATCAATCCAACATGATAATTTGGCAAGGTTAAGTAAGTTTTCTTAATGACACTTAACCATACAAGATGATTAGGGGATGGGGTTAAGTAATTTACACTTAACTAATCCGACACGGTAATTAGATGGGGTTAAGTAATCCACACTTAACTAATCTAAACACGGTAATTCGATGGTGTTAAGTTAAACACTTAACCAATTTAAACTCGGTAATTCAATGAGGTTAAGTAACCAATACTTAACCAACTTAACGTGATAATTTAATGGGGTTAAGCAACTTATACTTAACCAATTATACATGATGATTTGATGGGGTTAAGTAACTTACACTTAACCAATCTAATACGCGGACCTGATAAGGTTAAGTCACAAGACCTTTTTAGAATATACTTAACCATTATAGTACGATTAGAGGATGGGGTTAAGCCAACCTATACTTAACCAACCCGACTCGATAATTTGATGGGATTAAGATAATCTATGCTTAATCAATCTAGCAAGATAATCCGATAGGATTAAGGTAAGCTAGTACTTGACCAATTTGACTTGATAAGGTTAAGTCATGAGCCTCTGGGTACACTTAACCAACTTGTGGGACTAAGTCTTGAACTTAAATACTTAGCCAATCTTTGACGTGATTTGTGGGCGGGTTAAGTCATGGACTTGAATGATAACACTTAACCCAATAGACAAACCCTAGCTAGAAGAACTAGGTAGAAAACCGTGGTTAATCAAGGATAACGGGAAAGGAAGCTAAGTGGTAAACCTTAGTTAAGGGTAACTAAGTAATAATTCTTAGCTAAGGACATAGGACTAATTCTCAAAACGATGAGTAACCTGATACGGTAGGTCATCGCTTAGTATACGAGGGGGAGCAAGTTATCTGACTTGGATAAAAGCTCCAGCGCACTGGGTGCCGAAGTGGAAGCTTCGGGGGACGTGAGGATATTCTTGGGATCCCTCTGTGGGCTGCCAGGTAATTATACTAGGCCCATGAGAGGTTAAGGTCTGCGTTAGAAGGACCAAGAGTATGCCTTGGTTGCTATGGGAGCAACCTAAAGACTGGGATGGATTAGCGTGGAGTCGACGATTCTTGTTTTTGCCCTGGATAGCGCATCGCCGACTACCTACCATCTTTAGTCAATCGTGTACGTGCGGAAAGGCAGGGAACCCCCAACAGACCATATGCTTGCTATCGAGTCATGGGTGAGGTTGGCCCGTAGGAAAGTGGGCTATAGTGGGGCCGTGGAGTGGTTCTTATACATGATTTTTCTTGGATTGCCTTTCAGTAGTTGAGGGAGGGGTCACGTGGGACCATAGCCGACCTTGATATCTGCATCGGCAGACAATTTAAAGCTCCCGACCGAGTTCCGTATTTCTTGATTTGCCCTGGCACGGAACTCGGATGGCACATTGGGGAACATGTGCATCTAGACATGGAAAACGATTCACGATACATACGTGGGATCAAGGGCGCGGTTGACGGGTGGCGTAATCCCTAGTGGTCCTAGGTGGCCAAAACCCAAACCGAGACACGGAAACGTTCATTAGGTAGCATAATCCCTAGCGGTCCTAGGTGGCATAAATCCTAAGTGGACGCGCGATAGTTCATGGTAAGGAAACACAACTAGATCAAGGGTTGCAGTCCAAAACAACTTCAAGGATAAACCGTTTACATGGGAAAGCCCGTACAGCCTACGGCAAAGGACTGAACTTATACATGGAAAGAAACATATGAGTTGAGTAACCTATATATGCGGCATATTAGGTTGACATGGACCATTACACGACTTTTGAGTAAGGGTCATTCACGGATAACACATAATACAGTTGGGATACTAGTACGGTAGGTGCAGAGCGGATATACAGGATAGATGCCATGGGACGTTATACGTGATAGATATCTTGGTGATATTATACTTGATAGAAACCTGACGATGTGATACCTTGTTTTATCTTGACATCGTAATTTATCATGACACCTTAGTTTACCTGAGTTCAGTAGTTCATCCTGTTATTTTGATTTAGCCTATCTATCTTGTTATCATGCTTATGTTCATCTCAGTTTCTCATGTCAGTTAACTTTACTAGTTTTTATACTAATAGTAGATAGGGCTTACTCAGTCTTTTTGACTGACCCGTTTTGTTTCGCCTCTTTTCTTCCGTTTCCCCCCCCCCCCCCAGGTTACAGGGAGGAAATACTGTTGTTTAGTTCGGACTTCTTCTGCTTGAAGGTCATCATGGATGGCTTGGACTTTCCTTGGCTAAGGCTACTTTACTGTTTTTACTTGGGGAATAATTTATGAAAATGTCTTTATGCTTCTTTACTATTGCAAGACAGGTTTTGATGTACTCTGATGTAAAAGGCTTAAGACCTTAATTATTAATGTTTATGAAAGTTTGATTTTACTTCCGCTATGTTATATGTTCTGTCTTGTGATATTTCTGTGCATGTTTACCAATAATGCCCCTCTAAAGCTAGTGCATTCCTTTGCGAGTGACCCTAGCGGAGGCAGGGTGTTACACTCAGTCACTTCATATTGCATATGCATATATGTATTCTCATTTGTATGTGGTTGAAACTTGATATGCTGTCGTATGGTTGTCGCATTTGTATGAATAAGTTGTGCACTCATGTAGAATTATGAGTAGGAAAAATTTGCATACATAATGGATTCATGACACTTACATGATTCGCATTAAGGGGGTCAACTGAATCAATAGACCGCCTGATTTCTACATTAGATAAGGACATGTACACACACTATGCATATGATCATGAAGCATTAGAAGTCTTTTAAGGATAGTGGACGTCAGTGTTTGTTGGTTGACTAGATGGACTGCTGGATGGTAGGATATACATTCTTCCTAACTTGAAGATTTCGGGGACGAAATCCTTTTAAGGGGGGAGAACGTAACACCCTGTGAATTGTATAACATTAAGCTTCACAAATTAAAGTGTAATTAATTCTAAATGAAAGAATTAAGTGAAATGGGTTACACCATTTCGTTCGTCTCGGAATTCTGCTTGACATAGAGTCCGAGTTTGCGTGAATCGGACTCCGTATGAAGGAGTTATGACCTTCGGAAGTTTCAGAATAAAATTTAAAATTCAAACAGCTCGGTTTCAAATTCGAAAATTTGAAAAACAGGTTCAAACTGGGCTGGGCTGGGCGGGAAAATTCCCGCCCAGGGACCAGGTCGACCATAGGGCCGACCATGGTGTCGACCTGGTCACCCCAGGTCGACCATAGGGTCGACCTGTGTGTCGACCTGCTAGTCGACCTACCTGGTCGACCTGGCTGGCTGGGTCTGGCTCGAATTTCTGTGGCTCGGTGTATCATTAGGGCTGACATGTCACCTCTTGATTGGCTCTTTGAACTTTGTATGGTCTAGATTCCTCCTGTCTTCGTCTGATGGCTCAAAACAATTTAAAAATCTATAAATACACCCCAAGTCTCAAATAAAATTCATACAAAAATATAAGATTGGAGTCGTCATGCTGCCAGGAAGGAATTGATCATAGCCGTCAAGAGAGAGGAGCTTAGAGACGAATCAAATTAAGAAGAAGACTAAAGCTTAATCAAATTAATCAACGCAACGTTAATCTACCCAAAGGAACGCATCTCAATTTCAGAATTCAGAATCCAGAATTCAAGATTCTGCATTCGTTGTAAGTATAGTGACCTTTCAGAATATGAATAAAAACTGTGACGTGATTCGATGTAAATGAAAATAGAATTGTGTTATTGTATGATAATGTCATAAATTCTGTGTATCGTAATGATTCTGTCATGACTTGTGTATTGATATTTGTGGCCTAAAATTGATTGATGCAAGCCTATTGAACAATTGTATATGAAAAGAATGGCGCTTGCAAGCTTGTGGCAAAAAAAACTAGAATTTGATCCCTTTATGTTTATGTCTATGGCATGGACTATATACATTCACTAAGTCTAAATTAAGGCTTATGTAAACATGTTCTAGATTTGAGACCTTTTATGCCTACATGACCCAAAACCTATGAACACATTCTTATGTTTATTTGCAAGTATAATTGGATCTATGTTGAGTATCATTCGGGTTACATAAACTATGCAAGTTCATGTTGAAATAGGCTATATGATTTGATGTTAAAATTGGACATTTTGGTGAATATATAACATGCTAGTTTTGTGGTTGACATTATGCCAAGTAAAACATGTTTAAACCCAAGTTTGTATAAGCATAAACTATGTCATTTCATATGTCACCTACTTAGTTATACTTTGATTTGAATGCAAGTTCACATGACCCATAATTTATGTTAGTTGAATCGCTAAATTGCAATTTCATGCACCACACACCTTTATGTATTGTAAAATATTACATGTTCTTGATTTCCCCTTTTTCTCACGTTTATAAAGTTGGGTTGAATTGTGTCGAGCCCAACACTTGTTATAATGTTGCGAGCGTACAAACGGGGGTAATAACGTTGGGTGTAAAACATGAAAAAAAATATGTTGGCATGGTTGGCACATGCCAACGACAATGACATTTAAGCGGTATGAATTGTTATACCCAAGAATAAAGGACATGAAATTTACATATAATTGAGAAGTGATAAAATATGTAAATTTAGAAAACACGGTATGCTTAACCTAAGGTTGGATTGAGTTGTGACGTAAACCTGCCCGGACCCACCCGGCTGTCCAGTAGTCACAACAATACCTATCCAATGTGGGTGGTTAAGCATTGAGCCCAATAAGGACCCGAGGTTAGACTGAGCTACGGTGTAAACCTGCCCGTAACCGACCGGCATATCCAGTACGTAGCAATATCTGTCTAATGTGAGTGGTCAGGTGCTTTAAGAGGCTAAGGACAGATGGTAGGGTTAAGTCAACTATAAACACTTAACCAAATTCAACATGTTAACAAGAATTAATGGGTGAGGTTAGGTAAATACAGACACTTAACCACTTAACATGTTTGACTAGAAAACCCTAGTAACGAGGGACCCGTTTCAGCAGTAACCCAAGTTAGGTATCATGGTACCCTGAAACTAGGCAGGGTGGGGCACGATTACTGGGCTGATTGTAAGCGGTCAAAACGACGGTGGTGGGTGCACATTGTAGGTCTAACGGGGTGCGGGCGTACACACACTCCGGAGCAGACAAACAGGGCATTGGGGGCACCAGTAGTATAACCTATGCCTTCTAGAATTGTGTCGGGGCCGCCACCATGGGTCTTGATACACCCATGGTGGGACCAGCATAGGTATCTACAATTCTTGGGGGCCGTATGACACATGTTTACGCGAGTAGGAGCCGATCTTTAGAAAATGGGGATCACTTCACCCTCAGCATGGGGTGCCAGTTAGAATAAGCTCAAGTAGGTGCAGAGATATAGTGTGGGTGCGATAGTACATTCGATTCTAAACGACACTTCCTTAGCTTGTGACACTTTCCTGTTTTCAGTTTATATCTATCATACCCTTTTTCTTATTCACATACTGAAGAGTTACTAGATTTACTCAGCCTTTATGTCTGACTCTATTTTCTTTTCGTCTTCTTTTCTTTCGTTCCCCCCCCCCCCCAGGTCCACAAGGAGGAAACAACCCAGCTTAGTACTCTTTTGCAAGCTTCAAGACCATAGACGTATGGTTTGGATCTCTTTTGCTCGGATCATGGCTTTGGATATCACTATGGGGATTTTTGTCACTTTATTTATGTTTTATGCTTCTTTAATAATCAAGACAGTAATGAGGTTTTAATGTTGGAAGTATTTTGAGACAATTATGGAAATGTTTTGTTTGAACACATATTGATGAAATAAAAGTCTGTTTGGTTTCCGCTGTTTAAAATATGTGTATTTATATCTGTCTTGTGTTTATCTGTGGCTTTTACTTATAAACCTCCACCAAAGTTAAGGCATTCCCTTTGTGAGTGACCTTAATGGAGGTGGGGTGTTTTAGGTTGGGATTGGGAAATTAAACAAATGATTACTTCAGTAAGGTTTGCTAATCCTGACTAGTTGATAAACCCTTATTTGGTTTAGAATTGATATCCAAAGGAAGATTAAAGAATACATTTAAAAGAATTATCTTTGATAAAATTAATGGGAACCTTTCCCAAAGAATAAGAATGTTTGAATAAAGGAATATCTGGATTGGAATGAGGCATATGTTGTGTTTTTATAGCACTTGTTTATTATATACGCGAGTTATTCGGAAAGGTCGGGTTTATACCCATTCTGAATAACTGATTCGACGATAAGTCGATGATGAAGACGGTGGTTGAAGACCGGAGGTCTTCACATTGTTTGGATGATTACTGATGTCTTGATTGGGTTGTACACCCAAGACGAGGTAATAAGTGGTGATTGTCCAGACGTACTTGGAGATTGACCGGATATGCGAGGAACTCTCTCATGTATTGGACATATGGTATGAGGAATAACGTGCCTTCGTTTCGTTCAGACCCAGAACGCTAGTAAATGAATGTGTGTCTGACATTGGATTTTATCCTGTGTTGATTGATTTCTATTAAATATATATCTGTTTGGCGGCGGAGAATTTATTCTCTTGCTTAACGCCTTTCTCTGAGACGTACGAGCTCAGAGATTATATATCGATAGACATCAGTCGCATGACAGGAATTTCCTGTATGGCATGCTGAGATGCAAATGATCAAGACTTCTGTTGAAAAGCAGAGTCTTGTAGTTGATGATCAAAGCACGGCTTTAAATAGCATAGCTTTATGTATAGCATTAATTCGCGAGCCTCACACCCCGGGTATGAACCAGAAACGAGAGAGGACGGCAGGAAGGACATGCGTTTCTTTCTAGCTAGAAGTGGTGTCATGGTATGGAGCCCAGACATTTTTACTTATGTGGATGTTGGAAAGCGAGGTACCTCGGATATATTGGTCACTACAAAGCCGATGGATTTACGCCCTATAGGACGGGGAAACATATTGTTCAGGGATTACTAATCCACTTAAAATGTGGACCGGCCCTGCATTTTCCTAGGTGCAGTTGCGACTGTATCCTGAGACACGGGCTAGAGCATCTCGAATTCAGTAAGGACGATCTCTTGCTTTGGTTCATGATGGAAATCCAACTTCCAATACGTGACATTGCGGTTTTAATTGTAGAACTAGTATGGCGACATGATATATGGTACCCATGTTGTCTATGATTTATACGTTTATATTTGAAGTTGATTTCTTCACTTATAGTAATTATAAAAAAATTTGTTTTAAACGTAACAAGCATATTTGGCTATTATAAGGGAAAACTCTATCCTTCGGGTTGCGTTGCATTGTGTGATGGGACTTGAGTCTTATAATAGCTTCATTTTCTTTATTTAGCATTGCGCTGTTTGTTATATGCACTGGTATTCTTGGGGGTAAACCCGTTCCGTGTTATAAGGCGTTGTCCCTTGATTTACCTAACTTTAAAATCAAGTTAATAGCTGTTTTAGTTCTCACACCAGTCACATGACTGACCTGGAGTTTATTGTTTTAACCTAAACTCTGGGTGCCCCTATTTTCCATACGGGCAGCTAGTAGTTTTGGTTTTGCAGATATTTCTTTATACAGGATCCTGGATTTATAGCTGGAGTGATATTCGGACAGCTCTGTATCCGTGTATCTCTTTCAGTTGTGTTATGTATTATTTTTCCGCTGCTAATGTATTTTAAATCTCAGATATTTTCATTGTGTAATAATTATTCATACTCTAGAATATTCTTGTACTATGATGTAAATTTTTGTAATAACAATGAAATGTCCTTCTGTTCGTGTTCTGATTCGTCTTGTCCTCAAAGCAATCCATTCTTTCTCTTCTCTTCGGATACCGGGGAAGTTCGGGTCGTTATAGTTAGTATCAGAGCTTTGGTTTACAGAGCTCTCAAGACACATTAAAACCGAACGAGAGAATTCATCAGAGATTGGATAAGTAATATCCACTGAGGATGACTCGTTAGAGATGGGATCAGTAGTATCCTAGAATGAGTCCAAAGAGGGTATAAATTTATTTATCCACTGAGGTTTTGTTTTTATTTATTTATTCCTTTATTTATTTAACTTATACATTGTTAAAAAATATTGTTTTTAAATATAGAATAGCATTGTTTTTAAAATATATAAAAATATGATTTTTAATTTATAATAAGATTTATAAAAATATGATTTGTAATTCATAATGGAGTATATAAAAATATGATTTTTAATTTATATTGAAGTATATAAAAATATGATTTTTAATTTATAATAAGATTTATAAAAATATGATTTTTGTTATGTAGAAAGAAGTATATAAAAATATGATTTTTATGCATATGGTTTCAAAATAAAATTGTGATTTTTATTTATAATGTAACAAAATGAAAATGTGATTTTTATTTATAATGTAGTAGGATAAAAATTCTGATTTATATATATAAAGCAAAAATAAAAATGTGATTTTATAGCGTTGAAATAAACATGTGATTTTTAATATAAAAATCGTGTGAAACAGATTGCGATGGAACTGACTGGAAGCAAAACGAAATCCAGACCATCCAAAAAAGAATGATGGAGTGGATCCCAATGGTGAGAACTTCTCACTCTAATCTTCTTTACTAGTTAAATATATACCAGGTTGTAGACGGGATTTAGTAGCTCCTGACACCGTCGTCCACAGACCATGGACGGCTTATTTGATTATATTATGTTTTGGAAATTGTTTGTGATTGTGATGTGAAATGAACTGTATAAAATATTCATGTGTTGAATAAAATATTTGAACAATAAACATATCATTTTTATTGTATAAATGAACCGTATAAAATACTCATGTGTTGAAATAAATATTTTATAGTTATAAAATATAATTTTTAATGTGTATATGAATAAAATAAATATTTATTTACAAATCGGACGATTTGTTTATGTACACCCATTTGATTGATAATGATTAGGACGATATATTTTACACATCGCCCAACTGCATAAATAATATTCAGTGTTTGTTGTTTGGAAACCCCACACGGATATTGGGATAATATTTGACGTACACTGATCCCAATAATTAGTTGTATGTCGATCGATTGGTTGACAGACTGTGTAAGCGTTAATTATTTATATTTAATGTTTATGCAGTTGTGTAATGCACTCTAGATGATGGATGATTGTTTATCATTGTTATTATATACATTTGTTGTATGGAATCCATATAATTAACATTATATGGTAATTGATTGGGTCTCATTCCAATTTGGAAAATAACGAATATTTTAAAATAATATTCAGTAAAGGATAAAAATCTGATCTTGATGTCCGATATTGGATGGACACGAACATATTTAAATATATGAAGCGGTGTTGATTAGATTTGCGCCATTTTGGCGTGAACGATACTTATATCGATTTTATTCATTTTTATAATGAATATCGAAAAAGAAGTGTTTTCAAAATCTCATGTTTTGAAAATATTATCATTTGCATATTAATGATATCGAATATTCAATTTTGATTTAAAATTGAAAATGAAGTTGAAATCGTTTTTAAAACGATTTATAAAATACGTTTTAAATGGAAATCGACGAAATATATATAATATATATTATATATATTAAATGGCCTGAATAGAACGTGCCGCGCCGCGACCGTTCGCGAATTTCGACCATTGACTTCGAATTGACGTTACGGAAGATCCGACCGTCGGATTCTCCTAAAACCGGAACCGTAGGGTTCGTACCGAAAAGCGCTTTCCAACAAATATAAGAGATTTGAAATCTAACAGTTGGATTTGGAATTATGTCCAAATCAAATTTGGAAAAGGTCGCTGTAAGTGCAGTTCGATGACCGTTTATGGAAATCAACTGTACGGGCCTTGATAAAATTATTAAAAATATTAATAATTTGTGTAAAATCATAATAAATGATTTGGAAAGAATTGGGATGAAAAATACCATATCTGGAAAGATAAAAATATATTTTTATCAAAATGAACTAGTTATTAACTAGAAAAATTATCCAATATTTTTAAATAAATAAATTAGAATAGAAATGGTTTTAAAATAACCAAAATTTCCCAATAAATAAATTGGAATGGTTTTGAATGGAAATAATCTTCAGAATATTTCGGTATTGGATTCCGTAATTATATGGATATTGTTATGGGAATTTAGAAGATACAGATATCGTTATTCCTAATACTATATCCTTTAGTTTCAGAATTTGGTATTGAATATAAGCCAATATAATTTCTATTCAGAGCCTTGTATTTAATATCAAATTGGATTTTGGGTTTGTCATGAATGGTGTCTTCATTAACACTGTTCTTACACCCAGTTGAGGAAAGAATAAATCTTTTAATTAAGATTTAGAGAAATTTACCAATTAATTAATATTTAATTGGAATTGAATAAAAGAATTGGATTTTGGGTTTGTTGTGAACTGTGTTTTTAACGACATTCTTTCTTTAACCCGATTTACAGTGAAATGTGATTTGAAATATATAAATCTTTTTATTAAGATTTAATGGAAATTTTCCAAAGTAAAGTTTTCAGTTTAATATATTAAATTGGAATGGAATTCGATTTGATAATAATCGAAGTGAACTTCTGTGGAGGAAGACTGTTTATATATATATATATATGTGTGTGTGTGTGTGTGTGTGTGTGTGGAATTTAAAAGGCTTTGCCGTTATTCCATTTATATTATTGGTTGGATACAGAAATTTATATCGATCATATATACTGATCTGTTTTCCGTGAAGATTCCATAATTAATGGAATGTGATTTTGGGTTTATCGTGAACTGTGTTTTGAATGACATTCGTTCTTTAACCCTGTTAAAGACAGGATTTATTTTCCTAAAAGTTGAATAATCATTAAGAAATGATTTTCGAGATTAAAACTGAATTAGAGTTTTAATGAATCTTTAATTAGATTGAAATAAGAATGAGATAAATTATTTATCGAATTTATGAAATGATCGAGAATGGAGTATCACCAGTTTTACTCCATGCGATAGTTAAATCTTTAAATAGATTTAAACGTGAAATGGTAATTAATTTTTCTGATAACACCATAGTGTTAGATATGGAGTATTACCAGTTTTGCTCCATGGGATGAATAGGTTGAGATTGGGAAATTAAACAAATGATTACTTCGGTAAGGTTCGCTAATCCCTGCTAGTCGATAAACCTTAATTTGGTTTAGAATTGATATCCAAAGGAAGATTAAAGAATAAATTTAAAAGAATTTATAAATTTATCTTTGATAAAATTAATGGGAACCTTTCCCAAAGAATAAGAATATTTGAATAAAGAAATATTCTGGATTGGAATGAGGCATATGTTGTGTTTTTATAACACTTGTTTATTATATACGCGAGTTATTCGGAAAGGCCGGGTTTATACCCATTCTGAATAACTGATTCGGCGATAAGTCGACGATGAAGATGGTGGTTGAAGACCGGAGGTCTTCAAATCGTTTGGATGATTACTGATGTCTTAATTGGGCTATACACCCAGAACGAGGTAATAAGTAGTGATCGTCCAGACGTACTTGCACTACAACAAATATACCATATTACAATGGTGCAAAAAAGTTGTAAAAAGTTTTTACAACGGTGGAGCCACCGTCGTGTATTAAGAAGTTGTAATATACTTATATCTTTCACAACAATTCTGCACCGTTGCAGCACCGTTGTAAAATAGGATATTTAACAACTTTTACTTACCGTTGTAATAAATTTTATTACAACTTTTATTCCCCGTTGTCGTAGACATTTAAATATCATAAGATCATATGTATGACAACTGGTGATTACCGTTGTGATTTCCAAAATATTACAACTCTTTCGCACGGTTGTAAAATGATTTATTACAACTTTTTTTTGCTGTTGTGACTTATTTACACCTTACTATTATAAAGTATTCATATATATTAATAATAATATGATTCATATTTCAATGCAACAAGTATAACTGTACGGAATCATTCATATATATTAATTAACATAATATTCGATTAACATACACATAGTACATCACCAACTAAACCCGTCACAAAAAACATAACCGTTTTAAAATACATACATCGATCTAACACAAAAGATACATAAGACAGATCGAAGTTTTGCCAAAAGATACATAAACAATCAATACCTCTACATCACCAGTACAACCAGCTTGGTGAACATGAACAAGCGATTCATTTTCATATTCATCTTCTGCTTCTTGGTACCCGCTGTAGTCAAAGTTGCAGCATCCTCTTCCGAGATTGGTGTCCACATTGCTTGCCTTATCTTTCTAAGAATTTTGGGATCAGTCATGTACCCAAGTCCAGAAGACTAAATATGAAAATCATAAAATATCATATAAATACTGTGGAAAAAATTTGGTTTAAAGTAACATTGCATTACTTCATCATTGCAGCCGGGTTGCCACTTTTGATCTCCTCAAAAACGGACTTTAGAGATGGCTCTTCTTTAAGTCATGCCATCCTTTCCTCCACCTGTTGCAACTGATTTGGATTTGAAAAATTCTCCAACATGCTAGACATTGATGTATCCTGGGAATATTAAGCAAGCAGAATTTAGCCAAATAAAATCCCCTATAAACAGTCAAATTGAACTTGCACTTAGATACAAGTTATACACTTGCATAAGAGTATTTCCAAGATGTTCTGCCATACAAACTGATGATTTTGCATTACTTGTTGCGTTGTAGAGAGATACTGTTGAGGATCAATTGGGGGCATGGTCACAAGTTGTACACTGGCAGCATTGTCACCAATAGCTAAATTTTTATAATAAGTTTATAAAACAATTAGTAAATAAAAATGCATCAAAATGCAAGGGAGTTTTTTGTCCACGTCTTAATGACATAATATGCAAACTGTGCGCGTAAGAACTAGATAAATTTATATTTCATAATATAATATTTGACTCACCTTCCTACAAGCTGTCATTGGTTCATCCAAACAAAATGGAGGATATCCCACTAACATTTCAAACATAACAGCGTCAAGCGATCACCTGTGGTTAAAAAACAAAAAATGGGCGAAAATGTATTAGCATAGATAAAAAGCAATTTGGATATATAAGCCAGATATGATATTTACCAATCATAAGCTATTCCATAACCTTTCAGTGAAAGTTAAGGAGCAATATAACCAAGTGTACAATATATGATATACATAATGTGTGCAAAAAGGACTGGAAGCTACAACATGGGGTACTGATATACATAAATTTTCTGCAAGTAATCAAGACAAAATTTGAGGTCTAGCAAAAGATAGAATAAATCCCAATCCAGTGCAATAACTTGAAGATGAATATAACAAACCACAATAGTACCTCTTTCCAAAAACATAGCCCAAACAAAATATTCATGCAGACAACGACCTCCATAACATTTTGGTACCTCCTTCAACTCCACCAAGGCTAACGCAAGCTCATAGCAGACCAAATAACCTGGGCTTATCCAATGATTTCAACTTCAAAAAGCCCAATCCCTTCAAACAGCTAGCACTTGCTTCTACTCATGACTCTCCATGCTCAAATTATATTGATACACCAATTTTTTCATTAAACATCCTAATAAAAGTAAAATTGTAAAAATGATACACTGCTAAAAGCGATAATGGCTATGTGAGAAGTTAGATGAATGGAGAACATGTTTATCTACTGACAGCATAGAAACTAATGGGGTATTTCAGTGAAATATTGGAAATGTGATTTTCAGTTGCAAGAATTTCATAGTTTTTGCTATTCAAAATGGTTATCATTTAATGCTTATATATCTTTGTACATATTCAATCGCTTTGTTTGCAGTAATTTTTATACTATGATATATCTCGTAATATTCCTTTGATATTGATTTGTTTGATTAAAGTCATACCATTGTTTTCCTGCATATCGTACGATAGGGAAAACATAGTATTTTCTTTTCAAATTAAGATGATAATGTTCTTAATACCGTTCTAGTATATCGCCCACCCCCTTTAAAGCAGTACAGTTTGACATGTAAATTTGGTTAATACCGCTACTTCTTTTGTGTATATACACTGAAACGACTATTAAATATTCTATATCATTGTATCCAGAATTTGTTTTCAAATCAACTATTGTTAGTAGAGAACATGATAAGTGAGTGTGAGTGCAAATAATCAATTTAGAAACGTACGATCTATAGTGAGCAGACCTTTGCAAACTTTTTTCTTTTGGTTAGGGAGAAAAAAACCTAAAACCTCAGATCAAATCACGTTACAGTCATGTACAAACTATCCAAAGAAACGACTGAGAAAACGCAAAAATTTCAATAAGACATGAAAACTCCTTTCTAAGATTATGAGAAAAAAACTTACAAGCGTCCATGCTCTGATCAATGGTAGTAGACAAGGCCACAAAAGCCGCGGCATCCTCCATGAATCCAATATGGTGCACACCAATTTCCACCCTTGGCTTGCTGCACTTGCCTTCTTCCACACTCGAGCTCATCACAAACACTCTGTAACTCGATAACAGGCACAGACAGAAGCCGAAGTCCCCGCTTCCTTGCGGACTACACCTAGGAAAAAAATTCTCACCCAGTCCGTTATGGGACCCACTGCGCTCGCACTAATCGTCGAGGCGGCCCCACGATTTCACCATGCAGTCTTCTTCGTGATGAAAGATGATCCATGAGCCTGAGTTCGAGTTTCTGACGCGATCTATGCCTGGGGACTCCACGAATAGGGTTTGCATTGACGCCATGGCGACGGTAGAGCCGAAAAGGTCATGGATCATCACGAACTAGCGAATAGCTTCCCAAATTTTTATTGTAATCCAAAAGAACTGTAATTGAAATAAAAAATCCATACTGAATAGCTTCCCAAACTCACGTACAACTGATGTTGGGAAGATCAAGATCTACCATGGTTGTAATACCAAAAGAACTGATATTTGGACATGAAGTCACAAACTTCCTTAATATTATTCAGACAGTAAACAAAGCTAACAGGCAGAATAATTTTGGTTTAAATTGATTGATGGAAAAAAAAAATTGAAAGGCAAGTAAACCATTATTAACACTAAAACAATTACAAATGAAATTGACACAACTGTTCTCTCGACTTTACACACTTTACCCTCGACTATACAAACTTGAGAGAAAAAACCAATGAAAGAATAAAAAATAATGTCTAGAAAAAAACTCAAGACTGCTTCACATTACGGATACATCACTAGAACTTCATATAATCAATAATCACTTGAACTACAACTCGCAAACAGCATCACTTGATCTATAAGCACTCAGTTGAAACCAAAGTCCGCATCACTAGGACTGTACATTATCTATTATACAGTTACCATAGCATCCTATAACATTTTGCCTGATCAAAATTAAGTACTACAAGTACAAACCATGCAGAAACCATGACTACTCATAAATCACTAAAAGCATGCAGGGTATTTGTCAACCATAGCTTCACTTAAAGTCATGACTGCTCAGAAATGCAAGTACTACTATACAGATATCACAACATCACAAAAGCCATGACTACTCATAAATGCATAAACCAGAGTTCAAAACTTAACAGTTCATCAAAAGAAACCATGCATAAACCAGAGTTCAAAACATATCAGTTCATCAAAAGAAGCCATGCAAAGTCTTTGTCAACCAAAACTGATTCAAGAACCAAAAAACCTGCTCGAAATTACCAAACACAAGTTCTATGTACATGCACCAAACCTGATCAATAATTAAATTGGATTCCTCCTGGTCTGTCTTGATGGAAATTTCATAGAATTAGGAAGAAACTCCTCTAACGTATAATCAATACCCTCATCCAAATATTACCTGTTGAATTTAGCAGCAATAACTTTTAGGTAATAACTAAATTCTTTCAATGGTTCAGCTCACATTAGTTAATCCACATCTGAATCACTATATCCCAAATTTGAAAGGCTGACCCAAACGTGTTTCAGTCTAACTTTTAAAGCATTTTTGCTAACCTAAGTACTAACCCACGGTTCAGCCATGAAATGCTAAAACTTTTTGCTTAGTCACCTGTTATAAATTAGAATTGCAAGAAATCTCATAAAAATAATGTAGTAATAGCACATGTTAATGCATAAATGCCACACCTCACGTGATTTGCAACGAAGAAGAATGACTAGATTGCGATTTGGGGCTGATATTAGTTTCCGGCAAGGGCAGACGAAGTGATTTATCTTTAAGTTTAATTGTAGTCCACGAAAGTTGCCGAGGTCGTCATCCAAATCCGAGATCTGACTACATCCAACTGAAGTTAGACTACAAATCCGATAAGGGTTCACATCCGAATCTGAATAGAAAGCGCAGAACCTCTGCTTTGGAAAACATCATGATAGGAGACAGATCTACGCTATCGGTTCAGATTTGGAGGATGCTAGCAGGTTTCTTATTGAGTTTTTGAGGGTTGGAGGAACCGTGAGGAGGGTTTGGAGGAACCATGGGGAGAGGCGATTGAAGTTACTGACAGACGACAAAAAGCGGTGATTATATGCAAAAATTAGGCATTGGAGCCATAAGCTTGGTTTTAAAGCGGAAGGGAAATTTGATTTTTGGAGTCTAGAAAAAATTGTATGTCTTCAACGTATAACGTTTTGTGTAATTGTAATACAACGATGTGAGTACTTAAAAAATTCTTATTCTACCGTGTATGAAACATAAAAAACTATCTAATATTTGAAAGACGCTTATGGATAGGGCCATTCAATTTTAATTAAGATTATATGTAAATTTACGTGTATTTTGGTAGATAAAATTATTGTCGCTTACTATTTTATATAAATAAAAAACTTAATACATAAAATTATTTTTTTAGCATATTTTCGTTTTTATAGTATTAAAATTGGTATGAATCAAAACTTTCTACCTGTTTGTTGGATTTATTAATATTATTATTTAACGTTTAATGCTAACTTTAACTATTACAACTTAATAAATATTTTATTATCATTAAATTAATAAGTAGTTAACATACATTAAATATTAAAAATAAATTACTACTTATTACTTATTAATTATTTAATAATAATTGACAAATATTATTGATTCCAGGTTTATTATTAATTATTATTATTAAATATTATTATTAAATATCAATATAATTAGTTATTAAATATAGATATTATAAACATGAAGTTTGTACTAGGCGTCTCTATTACAACGAGTAAAATGAAAAGTTGGGATATTAATATTTATTACAATAGTGATTTTTTCACAGTTGTAAAAATCATTTATTACAACAGTGCGTTTTGCACAGTTGTAAAAAAGCATTTATTACAACTGTGCTTTTCGCACAGTTGTAAAATTAAAGTTGTAATATAGTGTTTTTGTTGTAGTGTTGGAGATCGACCAGATATGCGAGATCCTCTCTCCTGTATTGGACATATGAGACGAGGAATAAGGTGCCTCCGGTTTTGTTTAGACCCAGAACGAACTAGTAAATGGATGTGTGTCTGATATTGGATTTTATTCTGTGTTGATTGATTTTTATTAAATATCTATCTGTTTGGCGGCGGAGAATTTATTCTCTTGCTTAACGCCCTTCTTTGAGACGTACGAGCTCAGAGGTTATATATCGACAGACATCAGTCGCATGGCGTAAATTGCCTGTGTGGCATGATGAAATGCAAATGATCAAGGCTTTTGTTACAAAGCAGAGTCTTGTGGTTGATGATCAAAGCTCAGCTTTGTGTATAGCGTTAATTCACGAGCCTCACACCCCGGGTATGAATTAGAAACGGGAGAGGACGACAGAGAGGATATGCGTTTCTTTCTTCCTAGAAGTGGTGTCATGGTATGGAGCCCAGACATTTTTACTTATGTGGATGTTGGAAAGCGAGGTACCTCGGATATATTGGTCACTACAGGGCTGATGGATTTATGCCCCAAAGGGTGGAGAAACGTATTGTTCAGAGATTACTAATCCACTTAAAATGTGGACCGGTCTTGCATTTTCCTAAGTGTAGTTGCGACTGTATCCTGAGACATGAGCTAGAGCATCTCGAATTCGGTAAGGACGATCCTTTGCCTTGGTTCATGATGTAAATCCAACTTCCAATACATGATATTGCGGTTTTAATTGTAGAACTAGTACGGCGACATGATATATGGTACCCATGTCGTCTACGATTGATACGTTTATATTTGGAGTTGATTTCTTCACTTATAGTAATAATAAAAAGATTTGTTGTAAACGTAACAAGCATATTTGGCTATTATAAGGGAAAACTCTATCCTCCTGCTTGCGTTGCATTATGTGATGAGACCTGAGTCTTATAATAGCTTTGTTTTTTTATTTAGCATTGCGTTGTTTGTTATATGCACTGGTATTCTTGGGGTTGAACCCATTCTGTGTTATACGGCGTGGTCCCTTGATTTAGCTAACTTTAAAATCAAGTTAATAGCTGTTTTAGTTCTCACACCAGTCACATGACTGACTTGGAGTTTATTGTTTTAACCTAAACTCTGGGTGCCCCTATTTTCCACACGGGCAGCTAGTAGTTTTGGTTTTGCAGATATTTCTTTATACAGTATCCTGGATTTACAACTGGAGTGATGTTCGGAAAGCTCTGTATCCGTGTATCTCTTTCAGTTGTGTTATGTATTATTTTTCCGCTGCTAATGTATTTTAAATCTCGGATATTTTCATTGTGTAATAATTATTCATACTCTAGAATATTCTTGTACTCTGATGTAAATTGTTGTAATAACAATGAAATGTCCTTCTGTTTGTGTTCTGATTCGTCTTGTCCTCAAAGCAATCCGTTCTTTCTCTTCTCTTCGAAGACCGGGAAGCTCGGGTCGTTATATGCACGGTTGTCTTCAATCGAACATCATGCAGTACCATGCCAAATAACTGGCATATTGTTTTTTATTGACCAAATAAACAATAATATGAAATAATTTTTATAATCAAATTGCCTTTTGCTAGATGTTTACATAAAAGCTAAAAATTCGTAACATCAGGAGCAAAACATACTAATTTTGCTAATGATTTAACTATATACGTTTTTGGAATATGCAATTTATTTTGTATTTTCTATACACCAAACCAAACAATTTTCCTAAATATCAGATTGAATAGACAATTTTATATTTATACATTTCACGTTTTCACTAAGACACCCCAATTCATTTCCATCTTATCCTGTAGAAGAAGAATTATTAAGATTACAATATTAACAATAATTAGTAAGAGAAAACACTTACTATTTTAACTGCACATTCTACCTTCAACTCTCTAAAGACATAATACAGTAAAATGAAAATGAAGGTAACTTGCTCCCAATATATACTAAGCTGAACCCTAACTAACGTTAATTAAAAGTAAGCATTTGAAGATTCACACCAATGTAGCTCATAGAATCAGCCCGCGGTTGCATAAAGTGAATGCAGATGCACTTATTCATATACATTAGCAGAACCATAAAGTGAATGCAGTTTAAGTCATGCATAAAAATGGAAAACAAAGCGTGGAGCTTAAGGAGGACGTCGAGAGTTAGAATGCTAATCACAATGTAAAACTATATTGTAAATAAAGAATAATAACTTTGGTCATCACATAAATTCTATCAAGAAATAAGAAAGCTGACTTCAATAAGAATGACACTGTGACGGCAAGGAATTTCGCTCGATCTGAATCAGTCGTTAAACCGATCTAAACCGTTCGAAATCCCTGATCGTTTGAGAACAGGACAAATCAAAACGCAGATGGAAGAACATTTCATTGTTATTACAACAATTCCATCAAATACAAGAATATACAGAGTATAATTGAATAAATTACATTCGATAAATATCAGAGATTACAATAAATTACATAGCAGCGGAAAAACAGTATAAAACACAACTGAAAGTAATGCACGGATACAGAACTTTCCGGGCATCGTTCCAGCTGTAAATCAGGATCCTGTGAATATAAATCTGCAAAACCAAAACTACTAGCTGCCCGTGTAGAAAATAAGGGCACCCAGAGTTTAGGTTAAAACAATAAACTCCAGGTCAGTCATGTGACTGGTGTGAGAACTAAAACAGTTATTTATAACTTTACTTTAAAAGAGAGTAATTCAAGGGACCACGTCGTATAACACGGAACGGGTTTCCTCCCAAGAATACCAGTGCATAGAATAAACAGCGCAATGCTTTTTCGAAAAATGAAACTATTATAAGACCCAGGTCCCATCACACAATGCAACGCAAGCCGGAGGATAGGGTTTTCCCTTATAATAGCCAAACATGCTTGGTACGTTTAAAAACAAATCATTTGATACTATAATAAGTGTATAGTGTCAAAACATTTTCAATCATAAATATCAATCCTAGGCGGCATGGGTACCATCTATCATGTCGCCATACTAGGCTCTACAAATAAAACCGAATTACACGTATTGGAAATTGGATTTCCGTCATGAGTCGAGGCAAGGGGCAAGCTCCTCTCCGCTTCGAGACACTCTAGCAAATGTCTCAGGACTACACACTCTGGGTAACCCTGGATCGGTTGGGTCGGTCCTCTCTTACGTTTGAGGATTGGCAATTCCTGAACACACGTTTCCCGGTCCTTACAGACCTAATATCAAGGCGCCTCATTCCAACAACCACAAAGGTGAAAAGTATATAAATGTCAGGGCTGGTAAGTCACTGACACCACCAAAGCTAGAAAGAAACGCCGTGTTCTCCCAACGGTCCATATCCCGTTTTTAACTCATACCGAGGTGTGAGGCTCGCAAATTCACGTTATACACAAAGCTACGCCACAAAGGCCGTGCTTTGATCATCAACCACAAGACTTTGCTTTTCAACAGAAGCCTTGATCCATGCAACTCGGTATGCCACACAGGCAATTCATGCCATGCGATTGATGTCCATCGATATACAACCTCTGAGCTCGTACGTCTCAGAGAAGGGCGTTAAGCAAGAGAATAAATTCTCCGCCGCCAAACAGATGTATATTTAATAGAGATCAATCAACACAGAATAAATTCCAATGTCAGACACACAATCCATTTACAAGTTGGTTCTGGGTCTGAACGAAACCGGAGGCACTTTCCTCGCATATCCATCGATCTCCAAGTACGTCTGGACGACCACCAAATATTTCCATCCTCTTGGGTGTACAGCCCAATCAGGATTGTCAGTAATTATCCAAACGATGTGAAGACTTCCGGTCTTCAACCACCGTCTTCATCTTCGACATATCGTCGAATCGGTTATTCAGAATGGGTATAAACCCGACCTTTCCGAACAACCCGCGTATATTAAAAACAAATGTTACACAAACACAACATACACCTCATTCCAATTCATTAGTCACTAACCGTAAATCAGTAAGAGAGCAACTCCCCAAATATTAACCCCGAAGGCCGAAACCAACATCAGATCAATACCCAGGAAACCATTCTTCTTAACTAACCTACAGCTAGTTTCTAAATTCCACATTCTTAGGTAAAGGTTCCCATTAATTTTTATCCAAGATAAATTCTTTAAAATTTATCCTTTAATCTTCCTTTGGGTGTCGTATTAAACCAAATTATGGTTTTCCAAACTAGTCGAGATTAGCGAACCACACCGAAGTAATTATTTATTTTATTTCTCAATCCCAACCTATTCATCCCATGAAGCAAAACTGGTAATACTCCATATCTAATACCACGGTGTTATCGGTAAAATTAATTACCATTTCACGTTCAAATCTAATTAAAGATTTAACTATCGCTCTGGAGCAAAACTGGTGATACTCCATTCTCGCTCATTTGCCAAATTTGATAATTTAGATTATCAATTCACGTTTCAATCTAATTGCAGATTCATTAAAACTCCTTTTACTGGGTTAAAGAACTAGTGTCATTTAAAACACAGTTCACGATAAACCCAAATCATATTCTATTTATTATCGGGTTAAAGAACTAGTGTTATTTAAAACACCGTTCACGATAAACCCACAAATCAATTCTAATTCAGTTCCAATTTATTTATTTAAAAATAAATAGGTTTTAATTTTAGTTCAAAACTAGTTCATTTCGATAAAAATTTATTTTTATCTTTTCAAATATGGAGTTTTTCATCCCAATTTTTCCCAAATCATTTCTTATGATTTTACACAAATTATTACTATTTTTAATGATTTTATCAAGGCCCGTACAGTCGATTTCCATCAACGGCCATCGAACTACACTTACAACGACCTTTTCCGAATTTGATTTGGACGTATCTCCAAATCCAACCGTTAGATTTCAAATTTCTAATATTCGTTAGAAAGCTCTTTTCGATACGAACCAAACGGTTCCGGTTTTAGGAGAATCCGACGGTCGGATCTCCCGTAATATCCGTTCGAAGTCAATGGTCAAAATTCGCGAACTGCCGCGGCGCGGCGCGTTCTATTCAGGCCATCATATTATATATATAATATATATATAATATATATTTCGTCGATTACTATTTAAAACGAATTTTATAAATAGCTTGGAATTTGTTTCAAAAACATTTTCAACTTCCATTTCCAATTCAAATCAAAATTGAATTTTTCCTTATAAATTCGTTTTAAAATTCATTTCAATTCAATTCGAATTTAAATTAAATTTGAATTCATTATATATTCAATTCAATTCAAATTCGTTTTCTATTCAATTCAATTCAAATTCGTTTTCTATTCAATTCAATTCAAATTCGTTTTCTTTTCAATTCAATTCAAATTCGTTTTCTTTTCAATTCGAATTCGTTTTCTATTCAATTCAATTCAATTCGTTTTCTATTCAATTCAATTCGAATTCGTTTTCTATTCAATTCAATTCGAATTCGTTTTCTATTCAATTCGAATTCGTTTTCTATTCAATTCAATTCGAATTCATTTTCTATTCAATTCAATTCGAATTCGTTTTCTATTCAATTCAATTCAAATTCGTTTTCTTTTCAATTCAATATTATAAAAACGAATATAATCGATATAAATATGGTTCGCGTCAAAATAGCGCATCTCTAATCAACACGGCTTTATATATTTCAAAAATTCCGTTATTCTATTCAACAAATGAATATTTATTCTATTCAATACGTGAATCTATATTTCGTTCAACACATGACTAATCTCAACGGATGAGTGCTATCAACACATGAACCTTTATTTTATATTGATAAAGATGTAAATTTTATTATTAAAATATTTCGTTCAACACATGACTAATCTCAACGGATGAGTACTGTCAACACATGAACCTTTATTTTATAATATAAAGATGTAAATTTTATTGTTAAAATATTTCGTTCAACACATGACTAATCTCAACGGATGAGTACTGTCAACACATGAACCTTTATTTTATAATATAAAGATGTAAATTTTATTGTTAAAATATTTCGTTCAACACATGACTAATCTCAACGGATGAGTACTGTCAACACATGAACCTTTATTTTATAATATTCTTTATTTTCCCGATTGGAATGAGGCCCAATCAATTACCATATAAAGTTAATTATATGGATTCCATACAACACATGTATATAATAGCAACAACAAATAATCAACCATCATCCAAAGTGCACTACACTGTATAAGCATTAAATGTAGATATCTAATGCTTACAACAGCCTGTCAATCGATCGATCGACATACAACTAATTATTGGGATTAGTGTATGCTGTATTTTTATCCCAATACCCGTGTGGGGTTTCAAACAATCAAACACAAGTTTTTATTCGTGCAATTGGGCGATGTGTAAAATTTATCATCCCAATCAATATCAGTCAAATCAGTGTATATAAACAAATCGGCCGATTTGTTTATAAATATTTATTTATTCACATTCACGTTAAAAATTATATTTTTAACGATAATTAATTTATTTCAACACATGAATATATTTCATTATCTATTTCACATCAACAACACAAACAAATTTCACAACGCAACAACTAAACAAACAAGCCATCCATGGTCTGTGGATGACGGGTGTCGGGTGCTACTAAACACCGTCTGCATCCTAGTATATATATATAACTAGAAAAAGGAATTTTAAAAGGTGAGAAGTTCTCACCGATAGCTATCCTAACTCCACGGCTCTTCCTGCGTAGAAATCTTCGTCGTGCTCGCCTTTTGTCACTTTCGCTGCCCGCTTTCACTACATATGTAAAAATCGAATTTTTAATTCGCTATTCAATATATAAAAATCACATTTTTACTTCGCTACTCAATATATAAAAATCAAATTTTTACTTCGCTATTCAATATATAAAAATCGAATTTTTACTATGCTATTCAATATATAAAAATCATATTTTTACTTCTACTTTATAAAAATTATATTTTAATTCTTTCTATACTATAAAAATTATATTTGAACTTTCCTATAATATAAAAATTATATTTTTAACCTTGCCATTATGTAAAAATTATATTTTTAACCTCTTACATTAATAAAAATCGTATTTTCCAATCAATATTGTTCATATGAAAATTACTTCTCCTCTATGATAAAAATCGCTACTTTATCCATGCTATCATATGTTAAATCAGAAAACAAAGTAAATGTAAATTAAAATTAAAATTAAAATTTAAACTCACCTTTCTTGCAGGAATTGGATTCTCGATGGAGGGAGGGGGTCTGCAGCTCGCTGGAGGAAGGGGGGAAAGTGGAAGAAGCGGCGGCGGTAGGGTTTTCAGAGGGGGGCGGTATCGCGTCACACGCCAGCAGGGGGGGTTTGGGCTTGGGGCTTACACGAGGAGGAAGGGGGAGGGAGGCGGGTGATGGCGTGGCGCGAGGGGGGGGGGGGAGTATCGGTTGCGGTGCGGCATCGAGATCGACGGGGGGGGGGGGATCGATAGTTTAGGGTTTTTTTATTTCGTTTGAAAATGATTTCAACGGGGGGGGGTCTGGTTAAGGAGAAAAGGAAGGGGGAATATTTTCTTTTTTTTATTTAATTATTTAATTCAAAAAGTTGACTTTTACATATGACCTCTAAACGAGGCCCACCGCCTGTTGTCCATAGCGTTTCACCTCCATTCCGAACACAATGGGATATGTATCGTAGGCTGATTCGATTGTTTCGATCAGTTTTCGTCAAAATCAACATATAACTCTATATATTGAATTTGAACGCGCATTTCAATTTACCGGGGTCACATACTAACTAGAAAAATTCCAGAAAAATATTTTCTAGCTTCGTATTGACGATACGGTCCTAACAAAACTAGTTTCGTCGAATTCCGAGGTCGTTGGCAAAATTCCCATTTTTAAGGGCCTGAATTCCATAGCGACTATTCAGGATTTTCACTAGGACATATCTTTTGATTCCCGCTATGAAATCTCAATTTTTCGGATTCGTTGGAAAGATATCCTCAATTAGATCCTATTATTTTTTGTTTCACTAAAATCCGGATTGTTTTGCACCCAGTATGTTCAATTGAAGTTTGAAATCGAATTATCGAACTACCGCGCCATTTTCAATTCCTATTTATAATTATATATAATTATTTATATTCTAACGACGGCGTATATAATATATACGTTCTAAATATATTCAAAATAAATTTCTCGTCGATATTATTTAAAATAATCTATTTTAAATATTCAAAATTCATTAAAATTGCCAAAATAAAAAATTTAAACGGGCTCAGAATTTCCGGGTTATTACAGACACACGACAATATATTAACCAAGCTTGAACAATGCTTTATCTTTTTATTACTTTCACGATTAGCATTTACTCTAGTGAAGATTATACTTTTTTAAATCAGAATGATACATCAGCTTTGATAGTTTGCCTGATCAGAACACCTCACCTATTGCTTTTTTGATCACCTATCAGAGTGCAGTTAAGTTTGCCTGATCAGAACACCTCACCAATTGCTTTTTTGATCACCTATCAGAGTGCAGTTAAGTACGAAAGCTTTGCCTGATCAAGACACAAACTTGCAGAATCTTCATCTGCCAAAACTTTGTAATGTGAAAGGCACGACGTTCAAAGTCTCTTACAAAAAGCATACCCAGGACGACCTCCTATATTAAAAACCATAATACCCATTGGTTTTATCACTGCAATTCCTTCCTCAACTGCCCTGGCAATTAGCCTCAAGCCGAATAGGTCTTCAACAAAACCCTGTAATAATACAGTCAGGTATCAAGTATGAACTTTGATAAAAATGATTGATAACACTATTATGATTCATCTTTTGCTAAAATGCTGCAAATAGGTAGATACTCGTTTTCTTACACATAATTTCAATAAATAGTGCAAGGAAAAATATAAAAAGTAGTGGATAGCAATAAAAATGTTGCAATTTCCGCAAAACTTTGATAAAATACTACGTTGTAAGGATATAATTAACATAAGCAGATAACAACTTTAGCAATAACATAACATTACATGATGTAAATTTATGAATTAAAGAAACAGAGCATCTTCAGAGTATGCATGAAAAATTTATATGCAAATACATTTGAAAAGAAGCTATCATACTTTATTTCCGCACTACAAATCAACGAAAAATCAATCGATAGGTTATATTTTCAGTTCTCATATTACCTTGCCAATATCACACTACAATCAACACAACGTTTAATATGATCACGGAGTGATGAGATGACAAAACAATTTGCAATGGTAAAATAATAATTACTTTATACCTTTGTGGAGGTCAAATGTTTTTCTATTTTTCCCACTAATACCCCTTCCTTCTTCACTACCAGCATCTTGCCTTTTAAGTTGTTCTACGTGTCATTATTCTGCATGCACAAAAAACATAGAGAAATTTGACACGACGCTTGCATTATATGTAGTTCTCATTATACACTAACCACACCAGCACAGACATTATAAAATTAAAAATTTATAAAAACCCCATAACTGCACCAACAGTCGAAGTATAAGTAGAAAATACGTATTTTAATAAGGCGATGTCAACATTCAGTATTGCAGCATAGAGAATGAAAGAAACCAAAGAATATGACAGCCTTGACAATAAAGAATGATGATGCAACTGATAAAACCTTATTTCGCAATTCAACATTTCAACACTCCTTTTTAAGAAGAAAAAAATCGAATTTTATTGATGCATGCACTAAAAGAATTGATGACAAACCCACTTATGAATTATGATACACTTGGAATATGTCACATGTATCTGATGTAATTGGTTTAACATGCAGTTAAAATAGGAAAGAAAAAAAATGCAGTAAACCAAACATTAAATCTCTCATAATTTTGTACCTTTGTAAACTGGAGTTAACCTACATGGATGAAGGGAAAGGTAATTTTCTCTCATTTTAACAAAAAATATAGTAAAAGAGATGCAGAAAAACTCACCTTATAGTAAATACTTGTTATCACTTCCTAACAATTTCATAAATCCATCACACGTCTCTTCGTCCACCAACTATATCTTGATCTAATATTTTCTTTTTTAAATAGCACATACCTTTTGTATCTACAAAATTCATGATAGAAAAATCTACATTGATTATGTTCGAAATCAACTTCAATAGTACCGATCCCAGTTACCACCCTTACCTTGCTTCTTTGGCTCAGATAGAGGCATGACTAATATTAACCCCAATCAGATTCATATACACTGAAAAGTTGCTCTAAATCTGCAAAAATGAAGAAACAATTTCAATCAGAGTCATATGCAATTGCCATTCCTTCTCGAAAGTATAAGAAATATTCCTCGATGGCAACATCATGCAAGAAATGTGATCAACCTTTGTTTCATTTTCTTGTTGGTTAAAATGAATAAATAATACAAACATAAAATGCTGTATAATTACACATAAAAGAAAGTTCTAGATCTACATCGATGACAATATTATGGAACTGTGAATCAATGTCATAAATTTGAAACCTGTCAAAAAAAGTATTTTGTTCGGACCTAGTGTGATTAAGAAATTAGAATTGAGGTAGGACCTTGACAATATTATATATAGAAAAATAACACGGTAAACGTTAATTTGAAAATGGAAACAACAGTAGCTTACATCATTGTCTGCACATCCTCAAAATGGTAGTTAACAAAAAACTTGGCAATCTGTGACGAAAAGGAATCTCGCTCGATCTGAATCAGTCGCTAAACCGATCCAGACCGTTCGAAACGCCTGATCATTTTGAGAACACGACAAAATAGAACGCATATAAAAGAACATTTCATTGTTTATTACAACAATGCATCAGATTACAAGAATACACAGAGTATAAATGAATATTACACAGAAATATCAGAGATTTAAATTACATTTAAATACATCGCATCGGAAAAATAATACAATACACAACTGAAGGAGATATACGGATACAAAGCTTTCCGGATATCGTTCCAGCTGTAAACCAGGATCCTGTGAATATAAATCTGCAAAACCAAAACTACTAGCTGCCCGTGTCAAAATAGGGGCACCCAGAGTTTAGGTCAAAACAATAAACTCCAGGTCAGTCATGGGACTGGTGTGAGAACTAAAACAGTTATTATTCTTTATTTTAAAGTTAGATAAATCAAGGGACCACGCCGCTAACGCGGAACGGGTTTCCTCCCAAGAATACCAGTGCATAAAACAAACAGCGCAATGCTAAATAAAGAAAAATGAAGCTATTATAAGACCCAAGTCCTATCACACAATGCAACGCAAGCCGGGGGATAAGGTTTTCCCTTATAATAGCCAAACATGCTTGATACGTTTAAAACAAATCCTTTGATACTATTATAAGTGTATAGTGTAAAAACAATTTCAAATCATAAGTATCAATCATAGACGACATGGGTACCATATATCATGCCGCCATACTAGTTCTACAATTAAAACCGCAAATGTCACGTATTTGGAAGTTGGATTTCCATCTATGAACCGAGGCAAAAGATAGTCCTCAACCGATTCGAGACTCTCTAGCCCGAGCCTCAGGACCCAGACTCAGGTGGGCCCTTGGAGCGACAGGGCCGGTCCACCGATGTGGATTAAAATGCCTGAACAATGTGTTTCCTCGTCCTATGGGGCGTAAATGAGCCAACGAATGACTCCATCGGACCCGGATCGTCCGATCTAACCGAGGCGCCTCGCAACAGCAACAACCACATAAGTCAAACTCGTCAGGGCGTGTAAAACCACTGACGCCACTTCTAACTAGAAAGAAACGCATGCCCTCCCCGAGGTCCGTCTCCCGTTTTTGGTTCATACCGGGTGTGAAACTCGCGAAGTAAACGTTACACAAAGCTACGCCACAAAGGCCGTGCTTTGATCATCAACCACAAGACTTTTCTTTTCAACAGAAGCCTTGATCATTCGCCACTTAGGCATGCCACACAGGCAATTCACTCTATGCGTTTGATATCCATCAGTATATAACCCATGAGCTTGTACTTCTCAGAGAAGGGCGTTAAGCAAGAGAATAAATTCTCCGCCGCCAAACAGATATATATTTAATAGAAATCAATCACACAGACTAAAATCCAATGTCAGACATACAGTCCATTTACAAGTCCGTTCTGGGTTTGAACGAAACCGGAGGCACCTAGTACCCCGCATATCCATCGATCTCCAAGTACGTCTGGACGATCACCAACTGTTTCCATCTTCTTGGGTGTACAGCCCAATCAAGATCATCAGTAATCACCCAAACGACGTGAAGACTTCCGGTCTTTAACCACCATCTTCATCTTCGACTTATCATCGTATCAATTATTCAGAATGGGATAAACCCGGTCTTTCCGAATAACTCGCGTATATTTTAAATAAGTGTTACACAAACACAACATACGCCTCATTCCAATTCATCAGTCACTAACCGTAAATTAATCAAGGGAATAATTTCCCAAATATTAACCCCGAAGGCTGAAACCAACATCAGATCAATATCCAGAAAACCATTCTGCTTGGCTAACCGATAGTTAGTTTCTAAATTTCACATTCATAGGGAAAGGTTCCCATTAATTTTATCCAAGATAAATTCCTTGAATTTATTCTTTAATCTATTTTTGAATATCAATTCAAACTAGTCGGGATTAACGAACCTTACCGAAGTAATCATTTGTTTTAATTTCCCAATCCCAACCTATTCATCCCATGAAGTAAAACTGGTTATACTTCATATCTAACACCACGGTGTTATCGGTAAATTCAATTACCATTTCACGTTCAAATCTAATTAAAGATTTAACTATCGGCTGGAGCAAAACCGGTGATACTCCATTTTCGATCATTTCAATCTAATTAAAGATTCATTAAAACTCCACTTAGTTTTAATCTGTGACTGGGTTAAAGAATCAGTGTCATTTAAAACACGGTTCACGATAAACCCAAAATCACATTCCATTAATTATCGGGTTAAAGAACAAGGGTTATTTAAAACACTGTTCACGATAAACTCAAAAATCAATACCAATTCAATTCCAATTAAATATTATTTAATTGGTACACTTCATTAAATCTAAATAAAAGGATTTAATCTTTTCTCAACTGGGTTCAAGAACAGTGTTAGTGAAGACACCATTCACGACAAACCCAAATCACATTTGATATTCAATAAAAGGCTCTGAATAGAAAATATATCGGCTTATTTTCAATATCAAATTCTACGATTAACAAATGTCGTATTGGAAATAACGATACAAATATATATCTTTCAAATTTCCATAACAACATCTGTATAATCACGAATTCCAACATCGAAATATTCCGAAGACAATTTCGATTCGAATCCTCTCCAATGCAATCATTGGAAATTCTGGTTATTTTTAAAACCCTTTTTAAATTCAATTTATTTATTTAAAAACAAATAGAATTGTAATTCTAGCTCAAAACTAGTTCATTTCGATAAAAATCTATTTTTATCTTTTCAAATATGGAGTTTTCCATCCCAATCCTTTCTAAATCATTTCTTATGATTTTACACTAATTATTACTATTTTTAATAATTTTATCAAGGCCCGTACAGTCGATTTCCATCAACGGCCATCGAACTGCACTTACAGCGACCTTTTTCAAATTTGATTTGGACATAATTCCAAATCCAACCGTTAGATTTCAAATTTCTAATATTCATTAGAAAGCTCTTTTCGATACGAACCCAACGGTTCTGGTTTCAGGAGAATCCGACGGTCGGATCTCCCGTAATATCCGTTCGAATTCAATGGTCGAAATTCGCGAACTGCCACGGCGCGGCGCGTTCTATTCAGGCCATTATATTATATATATATAATATATATAATATATACTTCGTCGATTTAAATTCAAAACGTGCTTTATAAATCGTTTTAAATTCATTTTCAAAATGGTTTTAACTTCATATTCAATTTCAAATCAAAATTGAATATTCCAATATAAATTCGTTTTAAATTCTTTTCAAATCGATTTCAATTCGAATTCATTTATATTCGAATTCAATTCGAATTCATTTCTATTTATTTTCAATTCGAATTCATTTCTATATATTTTCAATTCGAATTCATTTCTATATAGTTCGAATTTCAAATCTATTCAATTTCAAATCTATTCAATTTTCATTGAAGAATGAATAAAATCGATACAAATATCGTTCACGTCAAAATGGCGTCAATCTAACCAACACGGCTTCATATGTTTCTATTTTCAAATATTCTATTTCAAATATTTCTATTTCAAATATTTCTTTTATTTCTATTTCAAATATTTCTATTTCAAATATTTCTTTTTCAAATATTTCTTTTCGAAATTGGAATGAGGCCCAATCAATTACCATATAAAGTTAATTATATGGATTTTCTACAACACATGTATACAATAACAACGATGAATAATCAACCATCATCCAAAGTGCATTCTACACTGTATAAGCATCGAATATAAATATTCAACGCTTATAGCAGCCTGTCAATCAATCGATCGACATACAGCTAATTATTGGGATTAGTGTACGTCAAATATCATCCCAATACCCATGTGGGGTTTCAAACAATCGTTTTATTTGTGCAGTTGGGCGATGTGTAAAATTTATCGTCCCAATCAATGTCCTTCAAATAGGTGTACATAAACAAACCGTCCGGTTTGTAAATGAATATTTATTTATTCACATTCACGTTAAAAATTATATTTTTAACGACCAAACTATTTTATTCAACCTATGAATATTCTATTCGGTTCATTTATTCAATAAAATGTTATCTTTATTTTTCTAACTTATTTTTAGAAAATTTCGGCGGCATAACGGCACGATACTAGAAACGGGACAAGGCCTAGCCTTATCCCTGGTCTAGTGAAGGCCCACGCCATTCACACATCAATCAAATCAATTTCATTTCACCAAACAATTCAATTCAAACCGAATATCTAACCAACTACACAACCAAACAATTAAACAAACAAGCCATCCATGGTCCGTGGATGACGGGTGTCGGGTGCTGCTAAGCACCGTCTGCATCCTAGTATATATATATAACTAGAAAAAGAAATTGAAGAGTGAGAAGTTCTCACCGATAGCTATCCTAACTCCATGGCACTTCTAATGCATGAAATCTTCACTGTTCTCGTCTCTTATCACTTTCTTCGCCCGTAGCCACTACATATGTAAAAATCACATTTTTACTTCGCTATTCAATATATAAAAATCGAATTTTTACTTCGCAATTCAATATATAAAAATCGAATTTTTTACTTCGCTATTCAATATATAAAAATCGAATTTTTATATTCTTACATATATAAAAACTATATTTCTAACTTACTACATGAATAAAAATTATATTTTGAACCTTTCTATCATATAAAAATTATATTTTTATTATCTCTATTATAGAAAAATCATATCTTTAATTTTTCTATTATATAAAAATCACTTCTTTAATAATTCTATAATATAAGCTTCCTCCTAAAAAAAATATAAACTTTTTATTTTATAAAAATTCAGTTTTCAATCATATAAAAACTGAAAATTTTTCTTTCCCTTTAAAACTAATTATTGTAACTAAATAAAAATAAATAACTATATAATTAAAACTTACAATGGAATAAGGAGGAGGAGGGGGTTTTCCGGTTTCGACGAACAGGAGAGGTGGGTTCGCTGCGGGGGTAGGCAACGGGCTGGTGGTCGGGGAGGCTGAGCGTGGCGCCGGGGTGGTCAGCAGGGGGTGGCGCAGTTCTCGATCGGAGGTGGGGGCCACGATGGGTGCGGTGGCCTTAGGGGGGCGCGAGGCTCGATAAAAGAGGAGGAAGAAGCGGAGGGGAAGAAGGGGAGGTAGAGGAAGAGCAGGGGCGGAGGGGGGGTGGCGGTGGTGCGACGCCACCTGGGGCGGCATCGACGATCGTTCGTCGTTCTTTTTTTTTTCCTAAAGGAAATCGATTTGGTCAAAGGAAGAGAAAGGGGGGGGGTTAAGTGAAAGAGAGGGTATAATATAATATATATATTTTTAAATTATTTTATTTACCCAAAAAGTAACCTTTTTATTCGACCTCAAAACGAGGCCCACCGCCTGTCGTCCATAGCGTTTTACCCCCATTCTGAACACAATGGGATATGTATCGTAGGCTGATTCGATCGTTTCGATCAGTTTCCGTCAAAATCAACATATACTCTATATATTGAATTTGAATGCGCATTTCAATTTACCGGGGTCACATACTAACTCTAAAAATTCCTGAAAAATATTTTCTAGCTTCGTATTGACGATACGGTCCTAACAAAACTAGTTTAGTCGAATTCTGAGACCGTTTGAAAAATGGCCATTTTCCAGTCGATTAAAATCAACTAAAACTGGTCAAACGCGTTTTCCTTTGCCACGCTCACATATTGACTCGAAAAATTATGAAATTTGGAATCTAGCAATGATTCGACATCGCGGATCCAACAAAAGTGGTTTCGTCGAAATTCGAGGTCGTTTGCAAAATTTCCATTTTTAAGGGCCTGAATTCCATAGCGACTATTCAGAATTTTCAACTGGACATATCTTTTTATTCCCGCTATGAAATTTCGATTTTTCGGATTTGTTGGAAAGATATTCACAATTAGATCCTAATGTTTTTGGTTTCACTAAAATCCGGATTGTTTTGCACCCGGTACATTCAATTGAAGTTTGAAATCGAATTATCGAACTACCGCGTCATTTTCAATTCCTTTTATAATTTTATATAATTATATATATTCTAACGACAACGTATATAATATATACGTTCGAATTATATTCAAAATAAATTTCTCGTCGATATTATTTAAAATAATTCATTTTAAATAATCAAAATTTGCTAAAATGCCAAAATAAAAATTTTAAACTGGCCCAGATTTTCGGGTTGTTACACAATCCAAGTAGGATTCATTGTATTCAGTACTACTTCAACGTGACCAATTTTTTCCAATGTTCCATTTCTTCTTTGTACATATGCAACGGCCAGAAGATCGCTCAACAAACGCACTAAAAATACTTATAAATGCAATGACTAATATATTGAAAAAGAAAAGAAAAATAGTCTATTACGTAGTGTACTTTGCACATCAAAGTTGATGAAAGATTACCTTCAAGAAGACGTCTCTATCACGAACATTCACAGCAGACAGAGGCAACTGCACATTGTGGTAGAACAAAACAAAAACAGTTTGGTCAAAAAATCATAGCAGTTATCATCTTCTATGTTATAAATTTTTTGTAATAAATATACAATTATTATATTTTCAGAATAACATTACTTGTAATTCCCTATATTTTATGATAGATACTGCTAGTATTAGTATTGACATAAATATAATTTGTATAAATATGTAGTATGATCTACGGTGGTGTTTAAACATCTTTGTTGTTCGTGAATTTCTCCAAATATATGGATTAAACATTAAAATAGTTAAAAGCAAACAAAATATCTTGCCATCTCGCCGAATAAATAATAGATGTGTTTACCTCCATGTATCCAAGTATTTTTGGATCCAAATCTTCCATAACTGGTGCTTGTAACTCCCTTATCTAAAGATATCATATATAGTAGTGAACCCTGAGATTTCTAACCATCCATTAAAAAAAGTAAAGGTTACAAAATGGATTAATTAATGCATATACAACTAATGTTTTTTCAGTACCTGAATATTTATGCTAAAGAATAGCCCTGGGAGGAGTAAGGGCCGTATCACTGAAGAAAGCAAGACAAATTAGTGGGAATATCACTGCTAAAATACTTGAAGTTCGGCCACTGATTCCCACCTTTGATATTTTTCAGAGGAAACACCAATATATGTAGGTGTAATTCTTTGCATGTCTCTGTTGCCTTCTACCTTCACATTTTAAAGACATTTTATCTTCTCCGCAATTTTCAAACCATTTTTCATTAGCTTTTAAATCTGATTAGAAAGAAAAAATGAATTGCAGAAAAAGAATATGGAATATGGAAGAAATATATACCATAACAGCTAAAGCTGAAGCCTCCATCGTACTCCTCGGACTTAGGGCAGTTTCAGGTGATGAACTACTGATCTGCATAGCTAGCTACTTCCAAATCTGCTTTTGATTCTACCTAACACCGAACAAAAAAAAAGAATTAGATTTGATCTACTTATCAGCATATACTTTGGAGAAATCTTACTTAACTTAAAGAAAATCTTGGCTTTCTGAATCTAAAATGGATCGATAACCTACTCAGTTGGATAATGAATAAATCTCTAAAACAGATTTTTGTCAGGAAGCAAGACATCAATTCTTAAAAGAAGTAAAACACCTGAACTAATGGAAATCGAAGCAGTAGTTGAAGAGAACAACCTGAATTGAAATCGCAAGCTATAGCCCAAGCCCTGAACGGTAGATATTGTCGAATTGTTGAGTATTAGTAATTGCGGTGTGAAGTAGGTAGAAGGAACACAGAAGGGTTTGGTGGCAGGCCGATGAAGAAAAAAAGCGAAAGGGGAGAAGAAGATAAATAAAAATAAAGAAGGGAGAGAAAATGTTGGGGGCCGTGAGCCTTGGGAAGGAAACCGTAATAATTATCTGGAAGCCTTGTGTTGGAAACTAAATAAACAGTGTCTTGAAAATCAAAATTTTCTTTTTCATAGAGCTTTCCAACTTCCTCGAGAATGCTCGAGATTCTTGAAAATCGGACTCAATAATAATAATAGATGTTTTTATCACTATTTATTTAAAAATAAAAAATGACTGTTCTTGTAAACATAACCCAGTATAATTATTATAGGTACTTTTTTTATTAGTAAATGGTTTTACCGGGAAAATAAGGGAATGGATGAACATGGTGTTGCCACGTGGCCTTAGTGGTCTTTTTTTAAGTATATAATAAGATTGCGGAGGGGAAAGGGTCAGTTTTGGAGGGAATATATATTATTATTTATTAGTGGTGTTGTGTAGGGAAAAGGGTGAGTTTTGGAGGGAAAGTTAGCCTTGCTTTAGTATATAGTAAGATGGAAGATGACAAATCAATAGTAATTGAACTATCTTTACTTCGTTAATCCATATCGAGTAAATTTTGCCCGCTCTTCGACAAGAGAACTCAACAATAGAGCTAGTCCATTTCGCCCACTCAGGAAACTAGTTATCATGTGCAAATCCAATTCATTCGCTCTTCGGTAAGGGGACTTGCATCTTACACTTCGCCATCCGCATCTCTTCTGTTAGGAGAACCATGTTCAATTAGTTCATAAATCAACATCAATCGGTAATCAATCTCTTTTGGTATTTTGCATTCAATATCACTCATCATATTCAATTGAGTTTTCCAAAACAAAACATTCATTTATGATATCTACATCATAGCTACAACTAAATATTTAAAACATCCACTTTACCGAGCATTGCTCCCAAACATTCAACTCGTAGCGTGTGATCGATATCTCATGCACGTGTAAGCAGCCTAATTGAAATACTATATCGTTTATTTGCAAACAAAAGAAAAGCTTTACAATCAATCCTACCTTTTATCATCTTGATCATGGGATAATCGTTTTAGACCTAAATCTTCGACTATATTTGCTACGGAAAGTTGTCGCTCTTGATGCACCGCTATGATTTGGTTTCTGATGTATTGTTGTAATGGATTATTTCCAACCTACTCTTCAATCAAATATCACATGTGTTTGCAATCATTGGTTGCGTTCCCATCTAGCTCGTGGAATAAGAAAACCTCCAGAGACCTCTTCCCTTAATTTGTGAGCTCTCTTTTCATTTATTTTTGATAAAGGATATGCCTCCAATATCAAAATAAATATTCTTTAGGTTTTGTTAGGTCGGCATAGAATAAAAAATTTGGTTCCTTGCCTTGTCTCTTCTATCATCAAAGCCATTATCAGCTTTTGGTTCTCCTTTATCCTTATCATTGACGGCCCTTCATTCTCCCAAACATTAACTTTGATGTTTTTGGCTTTAAGGTCCTCCTGATGCAAGTATCTATCAGTTTCATGGTTGGACTCTACAAGGTTCATTGGTAAATCTCCTTTTAAAGCAATTTTAAAATCTGCTTTTTTTCAGAACTCTATACATTAGCGCCATCATAACTATTGATGGATAAGGCTTACACTACCAGAATTACTGAATTTAGTGACGTTGTTTTTTGTGATGGAATTTTCCGTCACTGAATTTCAACGGATTTCTTATGGATAAGCCACGGCTTTTATTTGTAGAATAAAAGCTTGAAAGTAAAAAGTAACGGTGACGGAAATCAGTTCCATGGCAAATCCATCACTAAATTGCTACGGATTTGTGTTGGACTGCTAAACCGTAGCAGAATTTGGCATCAAATTCAGTAAAAAAAAGTAACATAAGATTTTCATTGCTAATCCGTCACAATTCTGTGATGGATTTGCAATGGAATTTAAATTTGTAGCTAAATTTTGCTATATAAAATGGAGGGAAATATGAATAGTTGGGAGGAACAATTCCGTGGCTAATCTATCGCAAATTAGCCGTGGATTTGCGATGGAATATAAGACAGTGGCTAACTTTGGCTATAAAATGTGGAGGAAATTGGAATAGTTGAAGCAGTGGCTAATCCATCACAAATTAGCTAAGGATTTGTGATAGAATTTAATATCATGACTAAATCTAACTATAAAATGTTAAGGAATTAAATATAAGAATTTAATACAACAGTCGACTTAAACGGCGGGACGTCCCGGACGTCGGTATATCTTATTTGTTTTTTATTTTAAAATAAACAAAAAAAATTAATTGAAAAAATAAAACTTAAATCGGTAATCAATTTGCCATCCTATTTTTCTAGCCGTCGTTAACACTATACGAAAGCTCACTTATTTTCCCATCTCCCTCCATATTTCCCCGTCCTTTCTTTCCTTTTCCCTCGTTAACTTTTATTTGCCGCCCTTTCATAATATCCCTAACCCTAAATTGCTACTCTCACTTCGTAATATCCCAAACGTAAATCGCTGCTCTCATTTTATAATATCCCAAACATAAATCGCCGCTCTCACATCCTAAAACATTAATTTCCCTGCTTCTCGATTTTGTTGATGTAAACGTCGATTTGATTATCTGTTCTAGAAGGTCAGTTTCTTCCAGCCATTTTTGATTATTTGTTGATGAATCCAAGTATCCTTGATGTTTTTATAGTATATTCAACCCTATCTAAGCATGCAATCAAAAATGTGTATATTTTGATTATCTGTAGAAACCCATGTCGGGAAGTTGCAGAGAAATTATTAATTCTTACTTCTACAGGGTTTTATAAAAATAAAGCACTGACGGAGAAAATAGGTTAAGAGAAAAGAACTAATAGGTAATGTTTGCTTAATTATGCATTGATTCCAATTTCTTATGTGTTTATTACGCCACTTCAGTACTAAGTCAAGTTCTTTAGACAACAAACCACTTCAAATAAAGAGAACAACATTCAAACTATGCATACCAAAATTTTGCTATTTTGTGTAGGTAAACGAACCTTTTCGGCTACTTTTTTACTAAGACAGGTTTTCCTCATTTTAAACACACGCACTGGCGGATGCAGCAAGGGACCAGTGGGGGAAGTGGCCCCCACTGAGTTTTGTGAAATTGCAAAAGAATGATGGTTTTTCTATTTATGTAATGTGATAACTGCTGCTATATGCTCTTTTATGCAGCTATTCCATGTCCCTTTTATGCATGTGTCTTGTTCAAATAGAAAGGACTAAGGCTACAGAGCAAAGCCGTCATTTATGAACTTGGTTATCCTTTATTATACATGTACTTACGTTTCCTTATGTATTTATATACAACCGTATCCATCTACCTATAATGTGAACTGCATATTACATTATTACTACAATTATATGGACCGGTAATTGAGGGTTTAAAAAAAGGTGAAATGCTAAACTTAGTAATCGCTGTCTCAAAGCGTAAATTCACTAAAATTAGACTGAACCGTTTTGGGCATAACATTTTATTGATTTGTCTGAATTAGACGATTTTGCGCATTTCGGAAAGCTATGAACTTAAGCAAGAATTTTGTTTTTATGTGATTCACAAAATTTTGATTTTTAATATGTTAAAAACTCTATTTCTATCGCTGACCTGGGCGCGCACTATGAATTTTTTGGATTTGAACTGTTTTAGTTGTAAATTTTAAACTGTTAGCCCGATTTTGTCAAATTTAATCGTTCTAGAAAGCTTAAAACATAAGCTACAACTTTCATTTGAAGTATTCCCCACAATTTTAATGTATACAGGTCCAAGTATGCGCTTTAAAATTGCAGGCCTGCATTTGTGTCATATTCCCAGTTTTGGCTTCCTATTGATTTTTCCATAGTTCATAACGTGTTAGAAATTTAGGGATTTTAGAGCTATTTTGGAAAGTTAACTATGACAGTTTGAGTTACATCCATATTTGAAACTTTAGTTTGAAATCAGAACTTATTATCAACCAGAGGTTGTGTGTTTGTTCAGTTGGATGGTTGGACAGTTTTGGGTGTACTTAACATTTGTAGCAGCTTTCAATATATATAAGCAGTGCAAACCGCACTGCCTTCAGCAGTGCAAACCGCACTGCCTGCAGCTGTGCATTGCACAGCTGAAGGCAGTGCGGTTTGCACTGCTGAAGGAAGTGCAGTTCGCACTGCTTTCAGCAGCGCAAACACACTGCTTTCAGCAGTGCAAATGCACTGCCTGCAGCTGTGCATTGCACTGTTGAAGGCAATGCGGTTTGCACTGCTTTTCAGCAGTGCAAACGCACTGCCTGCAGCTGTACATTGCACCGTTGAAGGCGCTTTCAGCAGTGCAAACGCACTGCTTTCCGAAGTGCAAACGCACTGCCTGCAGCAGTGCAAACTTCAGCAGTGCGTAGTTTGCACTGCTTTCATCAATATCAACATGTTCTATAATACTTTCTCTCCAGTACACAAGTTTGATCATTGGACTCTACTTGAAGTTGATATAGAAATTTTAAAATGGGATTTGTATGATTCAAACCAGCATTGACGAACAAGTTCTAAAGCCAATTCACATATGAAATGTGCAATTAAAATTGCGAGTGATTTCTTTTACTAATAATTGTTAACATTATAATTGTAAATGTTCTTTTACATGTTCTACGATATTAACCCAAATTTTTGGTTAAGGTAGAAATGGATTATTTTGTAGATTGTAGTTGGATGGATATGCAGAAAAATAGTAATGGTGAAGTGCAAGAAAGTTTTCTTGATGGAGTGGATGAATTTTTGACATTTGCTGCCAAAAATTTGGACAACGCATTGATTCATTGTCCTTGTTCAAAATGTAAAAACATGAAACTGTTTGCAAACAATGACATAAAGATGCATCTATATCATTGGGGATTTGTATCTAATTATTCTATATGGAAGTATCATGGAGAAGTTACTCCTCCTGTGGTACTACACAAAACCCCATATGATATTGTGGATTCAAATATTTCTTCGAGTCAAGGTGGTTTCATCGATAATCACATTCCTGAAAATAGAATGGAAGAGATGGTTTATGATGGTATAGGTTCAGTTCATGGTTTACATGGGACACTAGAACCTGAAGTTGAAGAACCGCCTAATGCAGAAGCTAGTTATTTTTTCGAATTATTAAAATCAGCAAATAGGCCATTGTGGGAAGGTTGCACAATTTACACAGAGCTATCTGCTACTACAAGATTTGTTGCTATTAAATTTAACACAACAATTCAGAAAATTGTTTTGATGACTATCTTCAAGCATGCAAAGAAATGCTACCTCCTGACAATTTTTTGTCTAAAAGTTTCTCTCAAGTTAAAAAACTAGTGTCTGCTTTTGGTTTGCCATACGAACAAATAGACACATGTAGAAGTGGGTGTATGCTTTATTGGAAAGATGACAAAGATTTGAATCATTGTAAAATATGCTCTGCCGCAAGATACAAATGGAAGAGGAAAGGAGGAACAAATATTCCATTCACAAAACTTCATTATCTTCCACTTGTCCCTAGATTACAAAGGTTATATGCCTCAAAAGCAACTGCAGGTCACATGAGATATCATGCTCTTCAAAAACAAGAAGATGGGTTTTTAAGTCATCCATCAGATGGAGAAGCCTGGAAACACTTTAATCAGACTTATCCGAATTTTGCAAAAGAAACACGTAATGTGCGACTTGGACTTTGCACAGACGGCTTTGCTCCATTTAAGCAATTTGGAAAGTCTTACTCTTGTTTGCCAGTTATCTTAACACCTTATAATCTACCACCATGGATGTGTATGAAAACTCCGTATATGTTTCTTACTTTGGTCGTTCCAGGTCCTAAAGACCCTAAGCAAGGAATAGATGTGTACTTGCAACCATTGATCGATGAATTAAAATTTCTATGGAGTACAGGGGTTGTTACATATGATATTTCTACAAAAAATAATTTCACCATGCATGCTACTTTATTATGGACAATCAATGATTTTCCCGCATATGCAATGCTATCTGGTTGGGGTACAGTTGGTCGATTATCTTGTCCATTATGCATGGAGATGACAGCCTCTTTTCACCTGAATAACGGTGGTAAATTTACTTGGTTCGATTGTCACCGTCGTTGGTTAGATAGACATCATCCATTTAGAAAAGACAAAAAACACTTTAGGAAAAACATGGAAGTCGCAGTAGGACCACCACCTATGTTATCCGGTGTAGAGGTATTTGAGTGTGTTAAGGATTTTCCAAAAATATATGATAACGAGCTAGGATTGGATTACACAATTCCCTTTAAGGGTTTAACTCATAATTGGTTGAAACAAAGCATATTTTGGGAATTGCCTTATTGGAAAGATTTACTACTTCGACACAATATTGATGTAATGCATAATGAGAAGAACGTGTTTGACAATCTATTTAACATAGTTTTGAATGTTAAAGGAAAGACCAAAGATAATCTAAAATCAAGACATGATATAAAAATCCATTGTAATCATCCAGAACTAGAAATTTGTAACGATGATGAATATAAGAAACCAAAAGCTCGTTATGAGCTAGACCGGAAAGGTTGTAAGCTACTCTTGCAATGGATAGAAACTTTGAGAATGCCTGATGGTATATGCTCTAATTTACATAGATGCGTGAATTTGAGTGGGATGAAAATGATTGGAATGAAAAGTCATGATTGTCACATTTTTTTGGAGAATCTGTTACCTATTGCTTTGAAGGAGTTGTTACCCCAAACTATTTGGTCACCAATAACGAAGCTTTGTTTGTTTTATAAGGAGTTGTGCTCAACTAAATTAAATATAAAACGAATGGATGAACTTGAGAGGAATATCCCAGAGTTGCTTTGCAAGTTAGAGACAATATTTCCTCCTACATTTTTTAATGTTAATGAACATCTTCCTATACATCTTCCTCGTGAAGCTAAACTTCGAGGACCTGTTCAATATGGGTGGATGTATCCATTTGAAAGGTATGCATTTTTAATCTTGTATATCAATATTCCATTCTAATATGATAAATGCATATTATTTATTTAACATCAATTTAGGTACTTGTTTCACCTCAAAAAAAAAAGTTTCGAATAAAGATCGAGTTGAAGCATCAATTTGTAATGCATACATATTAGAGGAAGCATCAATGTTTTTTTCGCATTATTTTGAGGATCATGTTAAAACGGTCCATAATCAACTTCCACGCAACGATGAAGGTTTTGTGGATGACTCTGATGATTCTTATTTGTCAGTGTTCAAAAAACAAGGCCGACCGAGTGGTAAATATAAAAACGAATATATGACCGATGACGAGTATATCGCTGCTAGAAATCACATAATTGCAAATTGCTCGGAATTAGAACATATTTTAGGTAAATTTCATTTATCGTTTTATAAATTTGTTATTTTCAATTGTGTGTACATATATATAACTTTAATATATCATGTGCATAAATTTTAAAGAAAGCTTCCCATCAAATGAAATCTCATATCATTTTGCAGATTGGTTTCGCACATATGTAAGACACTTGACAAATAATGATGTAAAATTAATAAAATATATATATTAACGAAATAAAATGTTTACCCTATAGGTACAATCTTCTGAAAATAATGTGATAGATCAACGACTACGACTCCTTCCGCTTGGACCCCATAGAAAGGTCAATAAGTATCAAAAAAATTTCGCTAACGGATATTATTTTCACACCGATGCATATGGTGCAAATAAGTCAACTTACAATAGTGGTGTATGTGTAAAAGGTAGTGATGATCCTAAAGAACATATGACTGACTTTTATGGGATTTTAAAGGATATTTACGAAGTGACATATTCACTTGAGCCGCTACAAAAAACATTTTTGTTTAAGTGTCATTGGTTTGATGATAGAGCAAACATTGGTGTCAAAAAGGTGCATCCATCTTACAATCTCACAGAAGTGAAACACACATCCAAGTATGGATGTTACGATCCATTTGTCTTGGCTAAAGAAGCAATACAAGTTTATTATGTACCATACCCATCTGAAAATAGATCTAAAAAAGATTGGTCGGTGGTTATTAAGACAAAAGCAAGAAATACTTTTGACGCTTCTATTCCTAGCGACCAAGCGTATCAAGCTGATTTTGAATCTACTAATGCATTTAATTTAGCACAATATGGAGATCTTGGACCACTAAATGATGAAAATATACAAGTAGAAATGTTTGATGAGGATGAGGACGAGGATGTGAATATAGAGTATAAAGAGGAAGAGGAAGAGGAAGATAATGAGGAGGAAGATGAGTAGAAGCGTGTTCTATAATTGTGTTAATAATGCAAAGAGAAAATCATGTTTAATCCAAACCATTGATTGTGATTCAATGCAATGCTTTTCTATAATTGTTTGTTTGCATTTTTGTTCTTTAAATACTTGCATTGGTGCTATACTTTATGGAAATGCCAATTAAAAAATATGCATTATAAATCTTTATTAATAACAAATGTTTGTCATTATGGTGTAACAATATTTTTAGGCATCATCAGAAGTTATATATATATATGGTGGTATGTCAAGGGAAAGGACGAGGGCGAGGCCGAGGACGAGGGCGAGGGCGAGGAGACCCTATTGCCACTACCATCACCACCATTCCCTCATCTCCTATTGAGTCCACACACCATTCCCACACATGTTACATCCACTCCCATTCCGTCACCACCTCCTATACCAGTCCCAACACCCTCACCCCCACCCCCGCCTCCACCTCTGTCCCCACCACCTCCATGTCATGTAAATGTAATTGTAGATGTGGAGAATGATGATCCTCCACTAGTTACCACACCCAGTGTAGGGAGATTGTGTGTCAAAGTCATACGAAACAAAGAGGGGTATGCTACTTTAAATTTATATGTTTTTTAAATTATAATGCATAATCATTATTATCACATTTCTCATACATATATGTAGACATCTTGCGCTTAGTCCATCTTCGGTGCATGCTGCAAAGATTACTGAGTCGATAGAACAACGGATGAGTGACTTTTGGGCTGCTAAGTGGAAGGATGTAGATGTTGGCATGAAGAAAGCCTTATTTTCCGACTACATGGTAATTTTTTTAATTTATCATCACTAGCATATATTTCTTTAAGATGTCCTATAAGTCATGTTCCTTGGTCCTACATCAAGATGGTCTAGAAGTCATGAATCTTTACTACTTCATTAACCCACTTTATTTCTAGGCACAAGTTTACTACCTAGAGCTAGAGGATGTCACTATAGCTATGATGAGGGAGGCATGGAATAGAAAAGCCATGAGTCGATATGCAAGTATAGTGCATGACATGAAGAAAAGAGAAAATGACAAAAGAGGGCGACCACCGTACATACTAGAGGTACAATGGAAACAATGGCTTGAATATTGGAAGCTTCCAGAGGTCATTTCAAAGTCGGAAAAAGCTTCAATGTGTCGTAAAAGTAATCCACGATTACATACTACTGGTTCGATATCTATGGAGGAGACTGCTTATAAAATGGTAGTATAAGTATATTTAAATATATGATAGTTAAATGTATTCAAATATAGTTGCATATGAATAACCTATTTAATGTAATTGAAAACAGAGTGTGGAACTTGGAAAGCCAGTGTCAATGTTCGATGTATTTAGAATGACTCATATAAAAAACAAGAAAGAGATAGCGACGACGGATAATTCGGCAACCATTACGGAGGAGTGGGTAGATGCTAATGCTGAAAATTTTCAGGTAATATTTTTATTTTTTTTATTTTCTATAAAGTGCAGTGCAAAATTTATATGTGCAAAACTAGTAATATGGTGGGAACAACGTGCAAAATTTATATGTGCAAATCGATAATGATTCGCCTGTTACTGTGTAGTACTTGTTGGACTTCGAGTATGTTAGGCAACTAGTTGTCGAAAATTACTTATAACCTATGCTTTGGATCATACATCAAGAGTATGTTTGACAATTAGCCTTTTTCAAACTTTGGTGTTTGGAAACTTTTTATGAATATTTTGTAACTGGTTATAAGTTAAATTTTATAACTTAGGCTAGAATTTGATTTGATGACTGAAGTGAACAATAGAAATAGTCTTGTTGTTCAGAGCAAACTACAGGCAGTGCGATTTGCAAATTTTATCTGTAATGTGATGATATTTAATTAATTTTGAAATGTTATTGTTAAGTTCAAAAGAAGGATGTGTTTCATTTCACTTAAAACAAGCAGATATTTATACGTTTAAATTAAAAGGTGAATCAGTGTTCTTAATAGAGAATCAATGACTACGTCAGTTTTGTTACAAAAGTTTCTATTGCACTAATTATATATGTCGGAATATCACTAGGCTTTGACTGGCTAGTATAACTGGTTATTAGGATGCACTGCCATTTAATTTAAAGATTATAAAAGACTAGTGCTGAAGGCTGTGCAAACGCACTGCCATCAGCAGCAATGCACTGCCTGCAGCAGCAATTTGCACTGCCATCAGCGCATTTGCCTTCAGGCAGTGCAAAAATTTGCACTGCACTGTGCAGTGCAAAAATTTGCACTGCCAGAAAGCTGTGCAAATTGCACTGCCTTCTGGCAGTGCAAAGTTGCACTGCATAGGTCAGTGCAATTTGCACTGCCTGAAGGCAGTGCAATTTTGCACTGCACAGGGCAGTGCAATTTTGCACTGCACAGGGCAGTGCAAATTTGCACTGCACAGGGCAGTGCAAAAACTTGAACTGCCATGTGCAGTGGAAAATTGCACTGCCAGAAAGCTGTGCAAATTGCACTGCCTTCAGGCAGTGCGCACTGCACAGGGCAGTGCAAATTGCACTGCCTTCAGGCAGTGCAAAAATTTGCGCTGCACAGGGCAGTGCAAAAATTTGAACTGCCCTGTGCAGTGCAAAATTGCACTGCCAGAAAGCTGTGCAAATTGCACTGCCTGAAGGCAGTGCAACAGATTTGCACTGCCTTCAGGCAGTGCGGACGTGCACTGCCTGAAGGCAAACGCGCTGCGCACTGCCTTCAGGCAGTGCAAACTTAATGTATTGCTTTATAGGGGACATTGCAAAAGTAACGCACTACCTTTTCATATATATGTTTGATTTGTTTACTTTTGATGTAAATTAATACGATTATTTTTGCATTCGTAGATCAAATACAAAGCGGCATATGATGAGCGATTGACTGCTATTAGAGTCGAAATGGAAGAAGATGTGGTTGTGCTTCCAGTAGAGCAGGAGATTGAGATTTTTCATTCCCTTGCTCCAACAAATGCAGAAGGACGTGCATATCCTATGGGAAGTCTCTCCGATGATGTAAGTAATTTAAGCACTAATATCTTTTAACATATTTGATAATTTTATTTTGGTAAGTAGACATGTATTATATATATGTAACACCCCGCAAATTCTATAACCGTGAAAGTCATAAATTAAAGTATAATTAATTTCAAATCAAATAATTAAGGGAAACGGGATACGCCATTGCGTTCGTCTCGGAAAAATACGCGAAATAGAGTCCGAGTTTTCGAAAAACGGATATCGTATGAAGAAGTTATGGACGAACGAAGTTGGGCGAAAAACCGGAAAAGGGTCAGAATGCACTGGCGCACTTGGGAAGTGCGCCAGAACAAAAATGAACTGGCGCACCTGTGAAGTGCGCCAGTACATTTTTGACCTGGCGCACCTGCCAAGTGCGCCCAGGTCAAAAATGACCTGCTAGCCAGGTCTGGTCTAGCCCTGGCTGGCCAGGTCTGTGTTTGGCCGATTTTCAGAAGCTTGCTTTGTCATTAGGGCTAGGTGGCAGGCTCTAATTGGTCTCTCTTGCGAATGAATGGTTACGATCAATCCAAGCAACATCAATGGTCCTAATCAGTTTATAACCTCTATATAAACAACCCTAGACTAAACCCTAATCTATTCATTCAAAAATAAGAACAAAGCCGCCATGTTGCTGAGGAACGACTAGGAGTAGCCACCAAATTGGAGAGAGGATTAGGAGGAAAATTCTAAGGCATAAAGCAACCTAAACAAATCAATTCAACAAAGGAATTTGCGTCTCCAAACCCCTAAATTGGAGAATTCGCCACATCATTGTAAGTAGAGTATTACTTTGGTATGAACAAATAACTGTGTTGGTTTGTATACTTAGATGTGGTGATAAATAATTCATAATTTGTGCGTTACTATCGATTTGGAATATTGTATACGTTTGGATATTCTCGAATTATGTTACTCATTATAAAGAACTACATGCGGTAGTTCTATGCAAGTATACGTTTGGAATATTTGGCAAATTATGTAATCCATGTTGAAGCTACATGTATGTAGTTGATTTAAATTCATGCAAGTTTGGGTTTTGCTACTATGCTATCATAATGTGTATTTTTATGCAAACATCATTTTTGTGAAGTAATTGGAATAAGTTTGGGTTATCATAATCCATATGAAATTATGTTGAAATTTGGGCATCATGTATTAAGCCATGCTTTTGTACTAGAAAACCTATTTGCAAACTTATGAATATGGCTAGGCTATGAATGATATTTGGCATAATTGAAATCCATGATTAAGTCTATCTTGTTTACAAGAATTTTATGATGACATATGTGGTACATAGCTAGGTTAGGTTCAAAAATCCCTTTTTGTAAGTTTACATGACTAAAGTAAGAATCATGATTTCATGTTAGAAATATTTATGCCATGGTTATGTGAACAAATTTAACTATACTTATGCCATGCTTATGTTTGACATTATGCCATGCTTATGTTAGAAATATTTATGCCATGCTTATGTTTGACATTATGCCTAAATAAAAATATAGGTTCATGTTGTAGTTATGACTATGTGTCAATAATCATACCCAATTTAGATTCTTATCTCAACTACAAGTTCACATGCTTCGATTCATGTCACCTATGCTTTATGACCAAAGTATATGTCACTACTATGCAAGTACACCAGTTTCTATTTTGTATTTCCAACGTCATATTGCAAGTTCATGCGCTCACCTTCCCCTTTTTGTGTAATCACGCTTTAAGCCTCCCCTTTTCGCATGGCTAAGTTGGGCTTTAAAAGGCTAAGCCCAACATATATATAATAAACGGACATGTTAAACGGGGGAAAATAACGTTGGGTTAAAATTACTAATGAATGAAAATATAAAATAGAAGGGCCCAAATTCAAGTATGGGTTGGGCCCATGATTGGTGTAGCCTTTACACCATTAACTTAATAATGGGCCGCAAATATTTACATATAAGAGAATAAAGAAGAAAGACAAAATATGTAAATGTAGAACATACGATGTGTTTAACCCGAGGTTGGATTGAGTTGTGATGTAAACCTGCCCGGAACCGCCCGGCTGTCCAGTAGTCACAACAATACCTATCCAATGTGGGAGGTTAAACATGGAGCCCAATAAGGACCCGAGGTTAGACTGAGTTGTGGCGTAAGACTGCCCGGAACCAACCGGCAACAGGCAGCCACAACAATACCTGTCTAATGTGAGAGGTCAGGGCCTTAATAAGACAATTAAGGCTGAGTCAGGATTGTTAGGATTAAGTGAACTAAAGACTTAATCAAAATGGAACATGCTAAACTAAACGGACTGGTGGGGGTTAGGTTAGAAAACACTTAACCAACTTAGCATGTTGGCTAGAGATAGAAAACCTAGTAACGGGGGACCCTTTTCAGCAGTAACCCTAGAAGGTGTATCAGGATACCCTGAAACTAGGCAGGGTGGGGCACGATTACTGGGCTGATTGTAAGAGGTCAAATCGACGGCGGTGGTGTAGCAGTGTAGGTTCTAACGGGGTGCGGGCGTGCACACACTCCGGCGCAGAAAAATAAGGCACTGGGCACCAGTAGCATACCTGTGCATTCTAAGGTTGTGTCGGGCCGCCGCCATGGGACTTGATACACCCCATGGTGGGACCAGCATAGGTAACTACAACATCGGGGGCCGTAAGACACATGAACTATGCGAGTAGGAGCCGATCATCGTAAAATGGATCACTTCACCCTGATTATGGGGTGCCAGTTGGAAACTAGTTTATATGGGTTCAGAGATTTACATGGGGTACGATAGTATATTCGACCCTAGACAACTTAACCAAGTTATAGTGCTTTTCCACTTCTTGTTTATACTTATCATACCCAGTTCTTTATTCATAGACAAAATAGTACTAGACTTACTCAGGCTTTATGTCTGACTCTACTTTTCTTTCGTCTTCTTTTCTTCCGTTCCCCCCCCAGGTCCACAGGGAGGGAACACAGCAGCTTGACCAACCTTAACATCCAGCTTGAAGAAGAGAAATGTATTGCTTGGACTTTTTCGCTTTGAACTATGGCTTTGGACAATCCACTATGGGGCTTTTGCAGATTATCTATGTTTTATTTATGCTTCTTTAAATAATGTAATCAAGACAGATTATGAAAGTACTATGTTATGTTTTTGGAAAAGATGTAAGACAATTATGGTGATATTGTTGTAGCACGTATTTGCCCTTTTGAAATAAAAGTTTGTTGATTTTCCGCTATTTACAAATATGTGTTCTTATATCTGTCTTGTATATCTGTGACTTGTACTTATAAACCTCCACCAAAATTAGGGCATTCCCTTTGAGAGTGACTCTAACGGAGGTGGGGTGTTTCACTTGGTATCAGAGCATAGGTTTACCAGATAAGATAAAAAGTTTTGAAAATTTATTTTCAAAAAGGAAATTTAAAGAAGCATTTTTAAAAGATAAAAATATTATTTTATTTTAAAAAGGCAAAGTCCACTCCCCAAAGCCATAGGTACTATCTCTTATCCTTCGTTTTGAATCTATCCTTTTTGTTTCAGCATGTCCGAAGATCTTAACTTGCCAGAAGGGGTGCCAATACCTGGTTGGTTTAGACGGTTCTTAGAAGCAAGGGCCACTCAGCCGGGTCCTACCATTCCTCCTCCCCCAGCTGCAGGAAATCATCCAGCTGCAGCAGCACCTTTTCCTCCACCTCCTCCTCGGGGAAACACTTTTGCTAAGATGTGTAAAGATTTTAAAGCTATGGGAGGAAGGGATTTCCATGGAACTGAGTCCTTCGTGGCAGCCAGAAATTGGCTGAAAGAAACTGAGGACCTATTCATCATCTTTGAGGTAGAGGATAGACAAAAAGTACAATTGGAAGTATGGCTATTGAAGGGCGAGGCTTCCTACTGGTGGGAAGTCACTAATGCTGAAAGACCAGTGGGGACATGGGAGGACTTTAGGGCAAGGTTTGAGACTAAATTTCTCTCAGATGCGGAAAGGAGTTTGCAGTTGGAAAAATTCTTATTTCTTAAGCAAGGGGACAAGACAGTCAGAGAGTATGTGAATCAGTTCGATGAGCTGGCTAGGTTTGGGCTTGACCTAGTCAACACCCCGCACAAGAAGGCTCTCCGTTTCGTCAAAGGGTTGAATGAGCCATTACACAGTTTGGCCATGACCCATATACCCATGGGAGCCACGTATGAAAGATTGGTGCAAATGGCATTGCTGAATGAAGAGGATAAGGGCAAGAAGGAGACAAAGGCAGAAAGCTCTCAAGGGAAGAAAGAGGGTTTGCAGCCTAAGAAGACAGACTTTAAGAAGGGCGGAAAGGGCAACAAAGAGAAGAGGAAGTGTAATTTCTGTGGCAAAGTGGGGCATTTAGTAAAGGACTGCCGGAAAAAGAAGGCCAAGGAGAATGGTGGGTGCTTTTCTTGCGGTGAGACGGGCCACAGGGCTAAGGATTGCCCAAAGAAACGAGGACAGGGGCAGAGGGCTGGATCCACCCCAGGGGCACAGGTTCATGTGCTGGAAGCGCCACCTTTGCAACAGCGAGGTATAAATACTTCTGTAGAAAGTGTAGTTTATCTTTATGATCACCCCGTTCGCACTTTATTTGATTCTGGCGCATCACACTCCTTTATCTCGTCTGCTTTAGTAGAATCTCTGCACCTAAAAACTAGTATGGTAGAGGACCCCTTAATTGTTTCAAACCCAATTGGGGGCCCAGCTCATTTGTCTATGATCTGTGTGGGATTGAAAATTTCTATTCTAAGCGTAGAATTTCAATGTAGTGCCTTTGTTTTGGGCTTTTCGGGTTATGGTTTGATTTTGGGTATGGATTGGCTATCCAGTAATGGGGCCATCCTTGATTGTGAGAAAAGGGTTGTTAGGCTCCTAACCCAGCTCGGTAATACTTTGGAAATTTCTTGTAATCCCTCGTATGCGGTTATGCTTAGTTATCTTGAATCGCTAGATGCCTCTGTTGAAAATTTGCAATCAGTTAGAGTGGTCCGGGAATATCCGGATGTCTTCGAAGAGGTGAAGGGCTTGCCTCCGAAGCGGGAAATAGACTTCCGCATATATCTTGTAGATAATGCAAAGCCCGTTGCGTTGCCCGTTAGACACATGGCTCCACGAGAAAGGAAAGAGCTCAGTAAACAGATTAAAGAGCTTCTAGAAAAGGGGTTCGTTAGGAGAAGCATTTCAGAATGGGGCGCTCCAGTGGTGTTCGCTACAAAGGCGGATGGTTCACTCCGTCTATGTGTTGACTATAGGGAGCTCAACAAGCTAACGAAAAAGAATAGGCACCCTCTCCCTAGAATTGACGATTTATTTGACCAGCTTGTAGGAGCGTCTGTTTTCTCCCAGCTCGATTTAGCAACCGGTTTTCATCAGCTAAGGGTGGCTGAAGATAGCATCGATAAAACGGCGTTCAGAACCCCAGACGGCTTCTTTGAATGGCTTGTCATGCCTTTCGGCTTGACAAATGCACCTGCTTACTTCGTGGACCTAATGAGTAGGGTATTTAGAGATTTCCTCAACAAATTCGTAGTGGTCTTCGTAGATGATATCCTTATCTTCTCAAAGAGTGAAGAGGAACATGCTCAACACTTAAGGGCAATCATGGAAACTTTGCGAGTCCATCAACTAAAAGCCAAATTCTCCAAATGCCACTTTTGGAGAGAAGAGGTGAGGTTCCTTGGGCACATAGTATCCAAACAAGGGTTAGCAGTGGACCCTGCTAAGGTAGTGGCGGTATAGGATTGGAAGACACCAAGGAATGCAACTGAGGTCCGAAGCTTTCTAGGACTAGCAGGTTTCTATCGAAAATTCATAAGGGATTTTGCGAAAATCTCAGCTCCGCTCACGAAATTAACCAAGAAGAATCTAGTGTTTAATTGGGACTTGGATTGCGAGTTTGCTTTCCAACGACTGAAAAGGGCTCTCACAACAGCCCCAGTTTTGACGTTGCCAGATGGGAGCAAGATGTTCACTGTTTATACAGATGCATGTGGGACAGGGCTAGGCGCCGTCCTAATGCAAGAAGGAAGGGTAGTAGCTTATGGCGGAAGGCAGTTGAAGGTGCACGAAAAGAACTACCCAACCCACGATCTTGAGTTAGCCGCCATCGTCTTTGCACTCAAGTCTTGGCGACACTATCTCCTAGGTGAGAAGTTCGAACTTTACACTGACCATAAATCGTTGAAATATCTTTTCTCGCAGAAGGATCTTAACTTGAGGCAACAAAGATGGATGGAGTTTCTTGCCTCGTACGATTTCGAAATCTCCTACACTCCGGGCAAAGGCAACGTAGTGGCAGACGCGTTGAGCCGAAAGAAATTGACCCTAAGCCCGTTGTTTGTTGAAAGACAAAGCCTAGAGTTTATAGCCAACTTCGACTTTAGGCCCTCCTCCGATTTCGTACCAGGCTTGTTAGCATCTCTCGAAGTGCGCCCAACTTTAGTGGATTCAGTGGGGACAGCACAACGCGAAGACCCTCAGCTTGTGGAAATAATTGATAGGCTAATTAGGGGTGAGACTTCAAGTCACCTCAACAGATACTCCATCGACGATAAGGGTTTGCTAAGGCGAGACGGAAGACTATGCGTCCCACAGACAAAAGATTTAGTAAAGAAGGTTCTCGAGGAAGCACATCACTCCAAGATGACGATACACCCAGGCGGAGATAAAATGTACAAAGACATAAAAAGGACTTTCTTCTGGAACGGCATGAAAAAGGACGTGGCAGAGTTCGTTTCTAAGTGTATGGTGTGCCAACAGGTTAAGGCGGAACAGAAAAAGCCTGGCGGACTGCTACATCCTCTGGAGGTCCCGTAGTGGAAGTGGGATAGCATCTCAATGGACTTCATCGATGGGCTACCTAGGTCTAGGAGAGGCAACACTAGCATTTGGGTAATAGTGGATAGGCTTACTAAAAGCGCCCACTTTTTACCTGTCAAAAGTAAAAGAACTGCCTCATCCCTATCATCACTTTACCTAAAGGAAATTGTTCGACTCCATGGAATACCATCTAGCATTGTTAGTGACCGAGACCCCATCTTCACCAGTGAGTTTTGGCGGAGTCTGCAGGAAGCAGTAGGAACGCAGTTATGCTTGAGCACAGCCTATCATCCCCAAACCGACGGCCAAACAGAGAGAGTAAACAGAGTTTTGGAAGACCTTTTAAGGCTATGCGTCCTTGACTTCGGAGGGACATGGGAAGACCACCTTCCTTTGGTGGAATTTGCCTACAACAACAGCTATCAAGCAACCATCGGAATGGCGCCCTTCGAAGCTTTATATGGAAGACCGTGCCGATCGCCCACTTGTTGGTGGGAGTCTACAGACAAGCTCATACTTGGACCAGATATGATCCGAGAGACTTCAGAGAAAGTGGACTTAATACGAAGAAGGATGAAGACGGCCCAAGACAGACAAAAGTCCTATGCCGACAAGAGAAGGACCGACCTTGAATTTGAGGTTGGAGATAGAGTTTTTCTCAAGGTATCACCGCTAAGAAACGTTGTTCGTTTTGGAACCACAGGAAAGCTAGCACCAAGGTTCGTAGGGCCATTCCCTATCATCGAGAAAATTGGGAAAATGGCCTATAGATTAGAGCTACCCGAGAAGTTGGCTGGAGTCCACAACGTTTTTCACGTTTCACATCTCCGAAAATGTCTACATGAGTCTGCTGAGGTGGTAGAGCCAAATGTCCTAGAAGAGGCCGAAGTGGAACGCGAAGCAACCATAAGAAAAGTTCCAACCCGCATCTTAGGAACGGAAGTGAAGAAGCTACGCAACCGTGAAGTCAGGCTCGTCAAAGTTCAGTGTAGCGACGCCGAGGGAGACGCGACTTGGGAAACTGAAGCTAGAATCCGTACAGCCTACCCTTTTCTGTTCGAGGGTACATCCTTGATCTTTCATTTTCCTTAAGTTGCGCTTTTATCTATCTTTTTAGGTATATTTCCTCGACCTTATCTTTTAGGTAAAAACCCCTTTTGGATGGAAACATGTAATTGAAACATGTTATGGATGATGGTTGCAAGTGGTTGCAAGTGATTGCTAGTGGTTGCTCGTGGTTGCATATTCACACACAATCTAGGGTTTTAGATCGGCTCAGTCACTTCATATTGCATATGCATATATGTTTGTATTCGTATATGGTTAAATTCTTATGTGTTGTCATATGGATGTTGCATTTGTATTGAATGACTGTGCACTCATGTAGAATCAAGAATAGGAAAATTTGCATACATAATGGATTCATGGCACTTACATAGTTCGCATTAAGGAGGTCAACTGAATCAGTAGACCGCCTGATTTTGCACTAGATAAGTTCATATATACACACACTTCGCATATGATCATGAAGCATTAGAAGTCTTTTAAGGACAATGGATGCTCGTGTTTGATGGATGAGTAGATGGATGATTGGATGTTAGGATATACATTCCTCCTAACTTGAAAATTTCGGGGACGAAATCCTTTTAAGTGGGGGAGAATGTAACACCCCGCAAATTCTATAACCGTGAAAGTCATAAATTAAAGTATAATTAATTTCAAATCAAATAATTAAGGGAAACGGGATACGCCATTGCGTTCGTCTCGGAAAAATACGCGAAATAGAGTCCGAGTTTTCGAAAAACGGATATCGTATGAAGAAGTTATGGACGAACGAAGTTGGACGAAAAACCGGAAAAGGGTCAGAATGCACTGGCGCACTTGGGAAGTGCGCCAGAACAAAAATGAACTGGCGCACCTGTGAAGTGCGCCAGTACATTTTTGACCTGGCGCACCTGCCAAGTGCGCCCAGGTCAAAAATGACCTGCTAGCCAGGTCTGGTCTAGCCCTGGCTGGCCAGGTCTGTGTTTGGCCGATTTTCAGAAGCTTGCTTTGTCATTAGGGCTAGGTGGCAGGCTCTAATTGGTCTCTCTTGCGAATGAATGGCTACGATCAATCCAAGCAACATCAATGGTCCTAATCAGTTTATAACCTCTATATAAACAACCCTAGACTAAACCCTAATCTATTCATTCAAAAATAAGAACAAAGCCGCCATGTTGCTGAGGAACGACTAGGAGTAGCCACCAAATTGGAGAGAGGATTAGGAGGAAAATTCTAAGGCATAAAGCAACCTAAACAAATCAATTCAACAAAGGAATTTGCGTCTCCAAACCCCTAAATTGGAGAATTCGCCACATCATTGTAAGTAGAGTATTACTTTGGTATGAACAAATAACTGTGTTGGTTTGTATACTTAGATGTGGTGATAAATAATTCATAATTTGTGCGTTACTATCGATTTGGAATATTGTATACGTTTGGATATTCTCGAATTATGTTACTCATTATAAAGAACTACATGCGGTAGTTCTATGCAAGTATACGTTTGGAATATTTGGCAAATTATGTAATCCATGTTGAAGCTACATGTATGTAGTTGATTTAAATTCATGCAAGTTTGGGTTTTGCTACTATGCTATCATAATGTGTATTTTTATGCAAACATCATTTTTGTGAAGTAATTGGAATAAGTTTGGGTTATCATAATCCATATGAAATTATGTTGAAATTTGGGCATCATGTATTAAGCCATGCTTTTGTACTAGAAAACCTATTTGCAAACTTATGAATATGGCTAGGCTATGAATGATATTTGGCATAATTGAAATCCATGATTAAGTCTATCTTGTTTACAAGAATTTTATGATGACATATGTGGTACATAGCTAGGTTAGGTTCAAAAATCCCTTTTTGTAAGTTTACATGACTAAAGTAAGAATCATGATTTCATGTTAGAAATATTTATGCCATGGTTATGTGAACAAATTTAACTATACTTATGCCATGCTTATGTTTGATATTATGCCATGCTTATGTTTGACATTATGCCATGCTTATGTTAGAAATATTTATGCCATGCTTATGTTTGACATTATGCCTAAATAAAAATATAGGTTCATGTTGTAGTTATGACTATGTGTCAATAATCATACCCAATTTAGATTCTTATCTCAACTACAAGTTCACATGCTTCGATTCATGTCACCTATGCTTTATGACCAAAGTATATGTCACTACTATGCAAGTACACCAGTTTCTATTTTGTATTTCCAACGTCATATTGCAAGTTCATGCGCTCACCTTCCCCTTTTTGTGTAATCACGCTTTAAGCCTCCCCTTTTCGCATGGCTAAGTTGGGCTTTAAAAGGCTAAGCCCAACATATATATAATAAACGGACATGTTAAACGGGGGAAAATAACGTTGGGTTAAAATTACTAATGAATGAAAATATAAAATAGAAGGGCCCAAATTCAAGTATGGGTTGGGCCCATGATTGGTGTAGCCTTTACACCATTAACTTAATAATGGGCCGCAAATATTTACATATAAGAGAATAAAGAAGAAAGACAAAATATGTAAATGTAGAACATACGATGTGTTTAACCCGAGGTTGGATTGAGTTGTGATGTAAACCTGCCCGGAACTGCCCGGCTGTCCAGTAGTCACAACAATACCTATCCAATGTGGGAGGTTAAACATGGAGCCCAATAAGGACCCGAGGTTAGACTGAGTTGTGGCGTAAGACTGCCCGGAATCAACCGGCAACAGGCAGCCACAACAATACCTGTCTAATGTGAGAGGTCAGGGCCTTAATAAGACAATTAAGGCTGAGTCAGGATTGTTAGGATTAAGTGAACTAAAGACTTAATCAAAATGGAACATGCTAAACTAAACGGACTGGTGGGGGTTAGGTTAGAAAACACTTAACCAACTTAGCATGTTGGCTAGAGATAGAAAACCTAGTAACGGGGGACCCTTTTCAGCAGTAACCCTAGAAGGTGTATCAGGATACCTTGAAACTAGGCAGGGTGGGGCACGATTACTGGGCTGATTGTAAGAGGTCAAATCGACGGCGGTGGTGTAGCAGTGTAGGTTCTAACGGGGTGCGGGCGTGCACACACTCCGGCGCAGAAAAATAAGGCACTGGGCACCAGTAGCATACCTGTGCATTCTAAGGTTGTGTCGGGCCGCCGCCATGGGACTTGATACACCCCATGGTGGGACCAGCATAGGTAACTACAACATCGGGGGCCGTAAGACACATGAACTATGCGAGTAGGAGCCGATCATCGTAAAATGGATCACTTCACCCTGATTATGGGGTGCCAGTTGGAAACTAGTTTATATGGGTTCAGAGATTTACATGGGGTACGATAGTATATTCGACCCTAGACAACTTAACCAAGTTATAGTGCTTTTCCACTTCTTGTTTATACTTATCATACCCAGTTCTTTATTCATAGACAAAATAGTACTAGACTTACTCAGGCTTTATGTCTGACTCTACTTTTCTTTCGTCTTCTTTTCTTCCGTTCCCCCCCTCCCCCCAGGTCCACAGGGAGGGAACACAGCAGCTTGACCAACCTTAACATCCAGCTTGAAGAAGAGAAATGTATTGCTTGGACTTTTTCGCTTTGAACTATGGCTTTGGACAATCCACTATGGGGCTTTTGCAGATTATCTATGTTTTATTTATGCTTCTTTAAATAATGTAATCAAGACAGATTATGAAAGTACTATGTTATGTTTTTGGAAAAGATGTAAGACAATTATGGTGATATTGTTGTAGCACGTATTTGCCCTTTTGAAATAAAAGTTTGTTGATTTTCCGCTGTTTACAAATATGTGTTCTTATATCTGTCTTGTATATCTGTGACTTGTACTTATAAACCTCCACCAAAATTAGGGCATTCCCTTTGAGAGTGACTCTAACGGAGGTGGGGTGTTTCAATATATATACGTTTTTATATGTTGAATCATCCTTATTGCTTGTATAACATGTCACGAACTTCTTATTTATTAATAATCACTTCTTTAAAATTATAGGTGGGTTCTGCTATACAACGACGAAGGTCGACATATAGTAGCAGTGACAGTCATTCATATGTTTCAACAATGGATAATATATCATCCAAGTTTAATGCAATGGAGGAAGAGGTACAACGTGTCAATGATAAACTTGAGGAGGAGCGTTTAAGATTTTAACATGAGCATTTACGAATGGAAGAGAAGCGCCGACACGAGATAGAGGCATTTGAGCGGAGAATGATTCAAATCAAGCAAAGATTGTTGCTACCTTCTCCTTCGTCATGATTACGTCCATGAGGAACTAATATAAGTATTTATTTACTACTTCACGTATTATTATTGCATTATAATATTTTTTTGGTTCACTAATATTATATGTATTAGTGTTTACGGACTACTATATGTTTATCGACTACTTCATGTATTACATTAGTTTTTTGGTTGTGTAATAGTATACAATATTGCATTCTGATGGTATTATGATTATCGTTGATTGTACCATGTATTTTCTTGTTTTGATAAATTAACATAAATGCATTTGGATCAAGTAAAACAATATTATGGGTTTTGTAATGGATTTGCGTTGATGGTTTTATGATTTTGCAATAGATTTGTGATGGATTTTAATGTTTTTGTGATGGATTTGTGTGGATGCTTTAATATTTTTGCTATGGATAGATTTAAAATATTTTTAGAAATAATTAAGCTAGTGACGGATTTGCATCAGAATTCCAAGCCAAGTATGTAATGCATCATATGTGATTTTTTCATTGCAAATCCGTCACAAAGTAAAATGTTAAAAACATAATAAATTCCATTACAATTTTGTCGCCATTCCATCATAAATTCCATCACTATTTTTTAGTGATGGATCTTACACACGTTTATTGAGACGAAAAATTCCATCACAGATCCGTCGCAAATATGAGTTTAGTGACAGATTTGTGACGGATTTTGTCGTCACAAAATCAGCTTTTACTGGTAGTGTTATGAACTATAACGGCTACTACATTAAATCTTATTAAGTAACTTCTTAGGGTCTCTCTGACCCTTTGTTTCATCTTGAAAGCATCATCACACTATTTGTTCATGAATTGTGACTCTAAATTGTCTCATGCATTTATCCATTAATTCGGTCCACATGCCGATGAACCCGTTTTCTAGCTATGTGAACCACAATACTAATAACTTGTTTAAATATAACTTGAAAAATCAACTCGCTGCCTTCTCAAAAATACCCATCTCCATATATTGAATGTATCTCTTTAGATAGATGATGTTATATATCTTTCCTTTATACATTTTCAATGTTGATAACTTGAAATCGGATGAATTTCTTGCATACCGGATGCTAGGGGTGAATGAGTTCTTGTTTACATCCTTTATAATACAATATGACGGTCCTATGCATGTGTAGTAATTTTAACGATTATGTCATTATTATCCAATGGAACTCTCCAATCCATGGTCCGTCTTGCCTCCGTTTCTACAAGGAAATTCTGGCTCTAAACCATGTAATTGTACATTAGCATTAACATTTTGTTTGGAATTATATATCTTAACTTCATTCCTCATATGTGCTCCACCCCATCTAACTTAAACATCCATTATGCTCTCGAGGTCGATGACCTGGTATCAAGCTGACTCCTTCGATCGATGTTAACCCATGAGGTCCTGTAACGACTCATATTTTACGTATTGGATGATCATATGATAATTATGTTTAATTAATTTGAGGTCATATGACCTTATAATTTTGAGGTATGACTCTTGGGGGTATTTTATAAAATTTTGATTTTTCCTAAATCCCTTTATAACTGTTCTGACCTTGGAAATCTTGTTTCGACTATGACTTTTGATACAAATCAAATTAGAGACTCTAACCTATTTTATTGAATTGAGATGGTGATTTCCCATTTTATAAAGAGGTCATATGTGAAAATTAAACTTATAGTATTGAAGTTACGGCCGTTTAGATTTCTTTTAAACTGCTAGCTAGAGTTAATGTAATTAGTAACCCTAATTAGGAGATACATTGGTCTAATTGCTGTAGCTTATAAATAAAGGCCGAGTTAGTTGAATGAAAGACTTCCATCTCATCCTAAATAAGCTCCAAGCCCTATTTTGCTTTAAATCCCTACTAGTTTACCTATACTTCATCCTAAATCATATTAAATTGCCAATTATAGACTAGATCTGCAGTTAGAAGATTGTGCTCATCATTTTGCTTGCTTTGAAGTGTAAAATGTTATTGTTCAGTTTGGATCTACCGTATAATTGACTAAATTTGGTGATTAGTGACTGGTTATGATTCTCACTTGTATATGTATGAGTATATATTATGATTTTATGATTATATGCTAAAGTTGTAAGACTATATATGAATTTGATTGGATCTAACATGGAATTGGTAAATAAAACATTATTTAACCCTAATCGCATGTTTATATGCTTATATCTAAATTTCCTTTAAAATCATCTTATATTTGTATGTAGATTCTTGATCTCACATAGATCCATAATCAGAAGGCGATTGCATGTCCTGATCGATAATGTGCATGTTTAAATTAGATGAAATTTTTGGTTTTAATCGAATGAATTGCTGCTATGTGTTATTTGGATACTATTTTTTGACTTATGTGCTAGTTCTGTGATTGCATAAATTGTTAGATCAAAAAGTTGAGCATATCAAAAGCTAAGTTGCCAAAATTAGATGAAACTTGAAGATAGACTTTGAAGCAAGGTGTGAAGACGCACGAAACTCGCATGTCATTAGGAGTTTAAGTGAAGGTTTGGTGTCGAATCATTAATATGACACAACACCAAGTTATCTAGGCAACTCCTCTAGATCAACGACTCTTCTTGATGGTTAGAGAATGACTAATGAGCAGTACTATGGCTTGGTGTTGAAGATTGACTAAATGCAAAAGGATTCGATAAGTAAATTTTATGAGTTAAAGCGTGATGCTTGGAAATGAAGACCGGGATGCTATGAGCAATAGGTCGGGGTCCATGACATTAAAAGTGAGTACACTAGTGGATAGGAAGACGACCGGAGGAACTTGGCTAAGTTATGACTTGGTTATGAGTCATTTCAATGAGATATCAAGTCATGGTAGTGGCTTCAGTGGATTATGGCTATTGGGGATGTATACAGAGGTATAACATGTCATGTTCGAGGTGGTGACTCTTTCACATCAGGAAGGATATTTATATGACAACAGGATGAAGTTATGTTTCTTCATGATGACTCGTTTTTGGAGTAGGACGAAAGTTTTGATGTAAGAGGTTGTGAATAATAATAATAATGACTGAATTGAATGAGCAGGGCTCGCTGTCCACAATGGAGCAGAAAAAAATCAAATGTTTAGGATTTCTATGGAATCATTGATAACTCGAGTGTTCTTTTTTGTACTCAAAGTAGAGGAATTGTATAGTGGGACGCCCACATATTGGTAGCAAGGATCTATATATATTCCCTAGATCATTGTATTAGGTCTGGCATCAAGCTTTGGATTAGACGACACAACTAAATTTTGAACACTGAATGTGCAAAAATACAATAATGATAGGGATTTTCATTAGAACCTATTGTTCGGAGATGGTCATACTTCTTATTGTATATTCAGGGCATGTATAGGGTGATAGCTAGTTTTGTTTATTGGATCTTATGGTTCTTATGATTGCTCTCTTGGGTAGACTATCACCTATAAGTATCTTGGAAAGAGGGGTGCTGGAAAATTGGGTTGGACTGATTGGATTCTTTCATCCCATTCTGTGTACAGTACCATCATATTATTTTCTTTTGAGATGTTATAGTTTAATTTCTTTATGTGTGTATATATATATATATATATATGCTGCCTCTGTGTTTACACTGACATGTCAAGTATGATTTACGTGTTTGTCTACTTCCATATTTAACATTTTATTACAGCTCACACCATATCTTAGTTTGACCCAAGGTTTTATGTTTTTAATTCTGTTGCCTTGGATACTCATAAATGAGTAAACTAGATGACAGGTTTAGGTGCCACGGTTGTTGTTCATAGGACAAGCTACGAGGAGCTTGATGTACTACTATTATATGGATGGATGCTTTCTACTGGGCAGCACCGTGGAGCTCCAGTAGTGTGACTACTATGTTTTCTTGTATTTTTAAGAGATGATGTAGTGAGGATTTTTTTTGTATACACACTATGTGACATTTGTACATAACCACTTGATTATATTGTATATATATTTTCACATGATTATTGCTTATTATTTTGTTGTATATTTTATATTATATTTTATCTATGCATTATGTGACGTATGACATGCTATTTTGCTTTTATTTCTTGTTTGATGATTATTCCATATCGAGTACGATGGTAGTGCTTCTTTCGGCTATTTTAGTGCAAGTGGTATGAGACATTTGTCACATTTGGTATCAGAGCTTTAGTTGCTTGATTAAGCAAAAAAGATGCAAAGATCTAATAGAGATAAAGAGTTATCAACTTAGATAGATCGAGAGTATATGCAGGAGGGGCGTACTTGTTATTTGTTGGTTTTCTAATCAATATTGTAATACATAATATAGTTGCATGTGCCTAAGGACCATTACGGCTTTTCTTTGTAAAATACTAATCATTTTTGTTTTAGGTAAATAATAAAGCTAAACATAAGGAATGCTTTTAGAAACTCTGCTTTGGGAGTAGAAGAAGGAGCAGGGAATGTTATAAAGAGGAAGCTAGCTTCAACATAACTTCAAAGTTGTGCTATGAAATTGTGAAATGATGTCACCTTTGCTACTCTAGAAGCCTAGTTCTCATGGAATGAGTTCAAGATAAATTTCAAACAAAAGTTCATACCAACGAATCATAAGTCGGTATGTTTAGGAATTTTGTACAGTTGAAGCAAGGTGAGATGAGTGTTTTGGAGTACATAGCAAAATTTGACTCTTTATCATAATGTGGGGCGTCATCCATCGATTTTGCCTAGAGAAAGAATGAGAAATTTATTATAAAGCTGGACGATTATCTTGGTGAGAGATGGTTGATCATATTGACAAGTCTTTTGAGAAGTTGGTTGAGAAGGCACTTAGACATGAGAATTTGTACCCTAAATATAGAGATACTGTTGCCATTTCTACTAAGAAGGAAGAGCCCAAGCTTCAAGTGGAAAGTGGGGGTAAGAAGAAGTTGAATGGAAAGAGGAAGCAACTACATCGAAAATGGAACAGAGGAAAGGAAAGTATGAACTGACTTGTTATGGATGTAAGCAGAAGGGTCGGTTAATCAAGAACTAATGAAAGTGGTATAATCGCGATAAATTCGGACATTCGAAGAAAGACTATACTGAACCGTTGAAAGATAAGTAGATTATGAAGAATATGTTTTGGATGCAATCTCTACTATGTCGACTGCTCCTACGGAAAGGGATAAGAGAAAGGGAGTTGTGGTGCAAGGTATATTTCCCATTTGAGATGTTTCTACCAGATTTTTTTTCGATAATGGGGTTTTGCATCCTTTCATTTGTAGTGATCTAGCAAACTGTTGGGATTAAAACCTGAGATAATTGGCAACCCTTATTTTGATGAATCCTATTGGATGCTCTACTAGTCTTTGCAAGGTTTGTTGTAGCCTGATGCTATTTGTTAACACTAAAATTCGCACTGAACAAATATAAAGAAGTTGAAGCTCCCATACCAGGAAGTATAAAAGGAAAAGCCTTGGGTACAGCTATGACGACACCAAATGAAGGAGATGAAACTGATTGATAAGAGATTAAGGCTTGAAACCACTTCCATTGGATTCAGATGATGGTTTCTCATTCCATAGAGTGGTCACATTAAACAAACAAACGAACGTCTCGTTTGATAATAATGGTTGAAACAAGAAAGCCAGAGAAAGCTGGAACCGGCAGCAGGGTGCAGGAACCGGCAACGGGGTACAAGAACCGATAGCATGCTACAGGAAGAACCGACAGTAGGGTGCAGGAACCGACAGCACGGTGCAGGAACCTGCAGCAGGCTGCAGGAACCTGCAGCAGGGTGCACGAACCAATAGCATGGTACATAAATGGGACCATAATGGTCTAGGAAGTAGGAGAGACCAGAAAAAGACAAAAAACGGGACCAGAATGGTCTAGGAAGCAAGAGAGAGCAGAAAAAGATAAAAAAAAAACGAAAGCCAAAAGCGAGAGCAAAAAGGTGACACCAAAAAAATAGCCAAAAAGGGAGGGAAAAAGAAGTAGCAAATGGGTGACCAAAACCTCTATAAATAAGACCCCAAGGGTCACATTCTTTGGATCTTTTCCTCATTCCACAATCTTGCTCTCATTTCTAAGAGAGCTAACCCTAATTTGTAAATCAATTTGGGGATTTATTATATAACCTCCTCCATGAATAAAATCATCAAAGCCCTTAAAGTGGACGTAGGTTCAATCTGAACCGAACCACTATAAACTATCGTGTTCTCTACTATTCTGCATATTATATTGTATAATGTGGTGCTTATGTATATTTACGCTCCTCACCCCAACCTTTTCAACAATTACCTATCCACCCTTAACACGAACTTTAGTGCTGATTAGTGACGATTGTTTTAACTCTATCCAAGGGTAACTGATGATTCTTAAGTCTCACAGGGGTGATACTCACCTCTTGAAGGAAGAGTGACTAATCCTTGGACTAGGGGTCTTGATACCTAAGGAGTGATGAATTCAATTAAGCTCAAAAGGACTAAATTACCAAAATACCCTTCTACAATTCGTTTAGATTCCTAACTTTTGTTGTGCTTAGGGAGCCCTTATCCCAAGGTAATTATTTGTTATTGAGTCTCGTAAGCGTGATACTCACCCCTTGAGGGAAGAGTAACTAATCTTCAGGCTTAAGATCTTGATATCTAGGAGACAACGATCTAACTCAAGCTTGCGGAAACTAAATAATCTCATTCTATCCTTAGGTCCACTTCCTTAGACCTATCTCCAGTGTTGACAAAAAATATCGTTAACATTTTGGCGCTAGAAGGAGGGATTGAACCTCCGTCCCCATTGCTACCTCTAACCTTTCAGATAGTTTACCACATTTCTAACTATGTTGTTCCGTCCCGGGTTGGACTAAGCATTGAAGAAGCAAGATTATAGGCAAAGAGTCTTGGAAAGGAACTTCTGAATACCAAGTTACCACTTCAAACATCATTAATCTAAGCTATTTGAAGAATAGGATAACCTTGAACCTTCATTCTTATTGTGAACCATCCGTACTTATCTTAAACCTTCCAAACTTATTTCTCATTCCATCATAACAAGGTAATCTGAAAATAAATTAACGGATGATTCAATTGGGGAAAAGTGGTAAAGAAGGATCCAACTCATCATTCATTCCAGGAAATAACATCAACTCTGCAAAACTAGAAACCAGAGGATCTTCAACCTTAACGAAAAGAAAAAGTAATGAATTGGAAATTCTACACTTGGCTATGCAGATTGATGCAGCTAGAGAATTCATCGAAGAATATTTAGTCCGAAGGTCCCTTGAAGGGGAACCTTATGAAGCCGAATCAAGAATAATAGCACCTCAAGAATTATAACCAAACCAGGTCTTCATCAAATCTACATAGCAGTCCACTTTCATGGAGAAACAACCAAGCTTCAAACTCTACGTTCGGTCTGGCTTCCATTCTCCACTTTCGGGTTGTTACAATCTCCCCCACTTAAAACTTTTCGTCCCTGAAAAGGAACAAAGTCGAAAGTGGTTTGATTAATCAACTCTATGTTCGGTCTGGCTTCCATTCTCCAACTTTTCAGTTTCTGAGAATTTTCAAATTCTTCAAAAATTTGGCTAACACCCTAAATTTTCGAAAAATTTCGCCATAACCTCCCCTGCACCGGGAGCCACGGGAAAATCCCGAAATTGCCATACAGGCCTTCTGATCTCAAAAAGAAAAAGAAAAAGCCAAGCGGCTAGCCAATAGGCTCATAAAATCATCATCACCCAAACAAAACAGTAAATTATAGTAAACATGTACCTATTTGTCGGGCAAACAAATTTTATTCTCTGCTCTAGCCTCCTTGCTACGACCTGTTCAATGTAAGTACATGTATATGCAAGCAAATGCGACCAATTTTCAATATAATTCAATATTTGGTTCAAATTGGCTAATTCACCTTACATTCTCTTATTGGTATTATCAATTCAATATTCTGATTAGTTGAAATAATAGTCACACAACACAATCAGCAATCAATTTGTTGATTAAATTTTCAAATATATAATTTTATAATCAAAAACCAAAATTTTAAAGACCAGATTATATATATAATCACAAATACGTTATATATAATCATATTACTCTCAACTCATTCTGAGGCGTTTCTAACCCCATCTCTAACGAGTTGCTCATTCTAGAATACTACTGATTCTTTCTCTAATGAGAATTCTTCTATAGGATATTACTAATCCTACCTCTGATGAGTCTTTTGTTCAGTTCTAACGAGTTGTACCCCAAAGATTTTGAGTTAACCAAAGCTCTGATACCATATGTAACGACCGCGGATTTCGCACGGACCTGATCGATCGCTAAACCGACCAAGACCGTTCGATTCCCGCATACGCTAACTCTGGTATACAACACATCAGAACAAATAACAGAAGACTTCTATAAACATCATAATAATGTTACATCAGAGTACAGAATATCAGAGTATATCGAAATATAATACACAGCGGAAGATAAATTTACATAAATGTAATATAGTGCCCAACGAAAATATAAACTACACAGCGGAAGACTAACGATGCTCTGGACGCAGCTTAAAGCTTCAATCCAGAATCCTGCTCAATGCATCTGCAAAATAAAACTACTCGACTGCCCGTGTGGAAAATAGGGGCACCCGAGTTCGCAAGGGAAAAGCAAACTACAGGTCAGTCATGGGACTGGTGTGAGAAACTCTAACAGTTATAATTAACTTATTTAATAATATGGCATATCACGGGACCACGCCGCTAAGGCGGAACGGGTTTACCCCCATGAACGCCAGTGTATAAACAACCATCAATATAGATATATGGATCTACTATGCATCAATCAACATGCAATATCCCAATCTACCCACTTAGATTAATCACTACACTTAGAATTTCCAAATCCAATTCAATTTACAGAAATTATTCCTTTGGATTATATTCCCGATTTCTTATTTCAAATTGTTTGAAATACATACCTAACTTTCTATATCAAAGTAGATTTCACTTCGGGATCTCAAATCAAATCGTTTGGAAATATGAATTCCAAAACATAACAATGCATACAAACAAGTATGCAACCAAATATCGTGCTCCCCATCGACAAGGCAAAGGGTACGCACCTCGCAACTCGATATATATAAATGTGCACCTACCCCATAGGAGTAGGCTACACCGACGATGCACCTCCCACACATGGAGAGCATACACCGCCCTCTCACCCATACTTTTAGTCTCAGGGTTACCCGACTCTTTAGCCACATACTAAATCATTTCATATCCCGAAGTAGAAAAATCATTTCACAACATAATAATCACAAGTACTTTCAAAATATAGTACTTCACATCAGTAATTCACGCATATGATCAGTCACTATTAATCACATAACCTTTGAGCTCGTACGTCTCAAAGAAGGGTGTTAAGCAAGAGAATAAATTCTCTGCCACCAAACAGATACATCATCAATAGCAACAAATCAAATATGCGATGAACCACAATGTAACATATAATACATTCCTAAATCATTTTAGAAATCATCGGGTTTTGGGCCTCGAAATCCTTTATGTTTTATAAAACATTCCCTATCCAAAATCGGGAATACATTTCTTTTCACTTAAGAAAAATATCATTTCACAATTATTCATTTAATTTGAAATGACCACAACATCGCTAAACACCTTATCGTCAAATCGTGAAGTGTTTCACAAGGCGTTAGCACACAGATATTTTAAATCCAACCCAATGCTAAATGTAAAAGTATATTCTACTCATAAACTGGTCGAGCACAATTCGAACAATCAATCAATCAAATTTGACATTAAATATAAGGTTTTGAATAAAGATAGTATCGACTTATATTCAACATCGAATCCTGAAACCAACAGATATCATATCGGGGATAACGATATCGATATCTTCCGAATTCCCATCACAATATCTGTATAATCACGGAATTCAATATCGAAAATATCCAAAGATAATTTCAATTCAAATCCAACTTATTTATTTATAACTATTGGATTATTTTCCTAGTTAATAACTAGTTCGTTTCGATAAAATATATTTTTATCTTTTCAAATATGGAATTTTTCATCCCAATTCTTCCTAATTCATTTCTTATGATTTTACACAAATTATTACTATTTTTAATAATTTTATCAAGGCCCGTACAGTCGATTTCCACCAATGGCCATCGAACTGCACTTACAGCGACCTTTTCCAAATTTGATTTGGATATAATTCCAAATCCAACCGTTAGATTTCAAATTTCTGATATTCGTTAGAAAGCTCTTTTCGATACGAACCCAGCGGTTCTGGTTTTAGGAGAATCCGACGGTCGGATCTCCCGTAATGTCCATTCGAAGTTAATGGTCGAAATTCGCGAACTGCCGCAGCGCGGCGCGTTCTATTCAGGCCATTATATTATATATATAATATATATTTCGTCGCTTTCTATTTAAAACGAATTTTATAAATCGTTTTAAATTCCTTTTCAAATCGATTTCAACTTCATATTCAAATTCAAATCAAAATTGAATTTTTCCTTATAAATTCGTTTTAAATTCATTTCAATTCAATTCAAATTTCAAATTCAATTCAAATTTCAAATTCAATTCAATTCGAATTCATTTATATTCAATTTCAATTCGAATTCGTTTTCTATTCAATTCGAATTCATTTTATATTCAGTTCAATTCGAATTCATTTTCTATTCAGTTCAATTCGAATTCATTTTCTATTCAGCTCAATTTGAATTCATTTTCTATTCAGTACAATTCGAATTCATTTTCTATTCAGTTCAATTCGAATTCATTTTCTATTTAATTCAATTCGAATATTTCATATACATCGTTTTCATTTCATATATATATATATATATATATATATATATTCACTTTCAATATACATGATATTTTCACTTTCAATATATACGATATTTTCACTTTCAATATATATGATATTTTCACTTTCAATATATGCGATATTTTCACTTTCAATATATATACGATATTTTCACTTTCAATATATATACGATATTTTCACTATACGATATTTTCACTTTCAATATATACGATATTTTCACTATACGATATTTTCACTTTCAATATATATGATATTTTCACTTTCAATATATGCGATATTTTCACTTTCAATATATATACGATATTTTCACTTTCAATATATACACGATATTTTCACTATACGATATTTTCACTTTCAATATATATGATATTTTCACTTTCAATATATATACGATATTTTCACTTTTAATATATATAATATTTTCACTTTTAATATATATAATTCATTTCACATCACGATCAATTTTCACACAGAATACAATTAAACAAGTCGTCCATGGTCTGTGGACGACGGGGAACAGTTTATATATGCAGTTATGAAATAAATAACTGAACAGAAAATTTAAAGTGAAAGAATTCTCACAATGATCAGTTTTATTTCTGAATTCCGTTCTGTTTTGATTCGAATTTGGCTAAAATTCTGACATGCTCTGCTTCAGTTCTAGTCAGTCTCATGTTGTAGAGTTTTCTGATACGAATCCAACGCAAGTGAAATTGCTGAAATCCGATCTCGTATAAAGAAGTTACGATGTTATGAACATTGAATTGCAATTTATATAATTAAATGATTATTAATTTAAATATTTAACCTCTCTTCCCCCTAACAGCTGAACCCCGTATAACTGAACCCATAGCTTCGATTAGGGTTTCGTTCTTTGTACGAGTTTCAAGGCGCCGAAGCCAGATCGACCACCCCCCGTTGATGCGCCTTCGAACCTCCTACCCACGGCCGGTGGCGCGTCCAGTTCGGTGGGGCCCAGCGGATGAAAATGGGGTGCGAACGGTGGTGCTTCTCACCGCGATTTCTCCTCCTCCGTCGAACTAGAACGGATCACCACCGTTCATCTTCGAGAGCTCGCTGAGCTGATGATTTTCCCTTTAGGAGTTTGGAAAATTACTGAGTAGATGTTGAGATCAGAGGGGGGAAAGGTTTGAGTGATTTTGGCCATCGGTTTGGTAATAACGGCGGCTCCAGAAAAGTGATGGATAAATTAGGGTTTTATAATAATTTTAATATTATTTAATTTATTTAATTCGAAAAATGCTTGTTCATCGATACAAACTCCAAATCAAACCCAAAGACTGTCGCCACTAGCTAAATACCCCCATTCCGAACACAATGGGATATGTTACGTAAGCCCATTCGACTGTTTCAGTCAGTTATTCTTCAAATTAAAATATAAAACATTCAATATTTGATTTGAATGTACATTTCAATTTGCCAGGGCCACAAACTGATTCGAAAAATTCCAAAAAAATAAATCTGGCTATGTTTTGATGATACAGTCCCAACAAAACTAGTTTCGTCGAATTCTGAGACCGTTTGAAAAATGGCCATTTTCCAGTCGATTAAAATCAACTAAAACTGGTCAAACGCGTTTTCCTTTGCCACGCTCACATATTGATTCGAAAAATCATGAAATTTGAAACCTAGCAATAATTTGACATCATGGATCCAACAAAAGTGGTTTCGTCGAAATCCGAGGTCGTTTGCAAAATTCCCATTTTTAAGGGCCTGAATTCCATAGCGACCATTCAGAATTTTCAACTGGACATATCTTTTGATTCCCGCTATGAAATCTCGATTTGTCGGATACGTTGGAAAGATATTATCAATTAGATTCTAATGTTTTTGGTTTCACCCAAATCCGGATTGTTTTGCACCCGGTATGTTCAATTGAAGTTTGAAATCGAATTATCGAACTACCGCGCCATTTTCAATTCCTTTTATAAATATAAATAAATATTTAAATTCTATCGTCGATTCAAACGAATATGTACATTCAAATTATATTCAAAATAAATTTCTCGTCGTTATTATTTAAAATAATCCATTTTAAATATTCAAAATTCGCCAAAATTGCCAAAATAAAAATTTTAAACTGACCCAGATTTTTGGGTTGTTACAAAAGGTCTTCCAAACAAATCTTTGTGGAATAGCTCTTAAATTGTGCAAGCATTATCATGGCTCTGTCTTCACAACTTGGAAGCAATTGTCCACCACATCTAGCACATAGTTCCATATCCAAAAGGAATCGGTAAATAGCATTTATGATTTAGCTAGAATCAAACAAAGGCTAGGGTTGTCCTTAACTTGTATCTAAAGAGGTTTCACAGTAAGTCTCTCAAAGTGAAAGGGGACACAGATAGGCAGAAGCTAAGAGTTATGCAATCAGGGTTGCTTGTGCCATCCTCCTTTTGGAACGAGCTCATCCTAAATGAATGCGTAAGCTTGAATGACTTGTATTCCAGAGCTGGTAAATTCATTCTTATGGAAGAAATACTTAACGCAAGGAAAAGCTTGAATCAAGAACATAAGGTAGAAGGGCTCAGTTCCAATCCCCTTATAGAAGGTTCTACAAAATCGAAAAAAAGGAAAGATTATTTCTCTTATCACAAGACAAAAGACACAAAACTAGACATTGTTGGAGTTTGATAAAAAAAAAATCAAGCCAAAAAGAAAAGGAAGCTCATTTGAGAAATTCGAAGTAAGACCAGTGGGAAGCTGGTCGAAGACAACGCAACATGGAAATGAGAACTTAACAATCAGTCTTCTATTTCTAATACTTACTTTCATTATTCATTTCACTATATATCTTGCTTGTAATCAAACAAATATTAATACAAGTTTGAGTGTCTTTGCAGGTATAAACCAAAATCTGTTCGAGCTTATGCATACAACAAGAGCTCAGGAGGATCACCTAAAGCGTGCCCAACCACTGCTTATGACTCGTCCCGCAGAAGGAAACGAAAGCTCAAAAGGGAGCATTTAAGGAAATTAATGCATGAACAAATGCATGACAAAGTTATCAATCAATGACAAGCTTCGGTGGAAGCTGTCCAAATAAACATGCAACAAAGGAACGATTAAGCATTCGTCATAGTTCGGGTTAAATAAGATCCTTCTAAATCTTATCTCCACTTTTTCAGAATTTCACGAACTTTGTCAAACATGTTATATTGACATACTTAAATGCTTCTATGTAAGGTTGGGACTTACCCTTGATAAATGATATCAATAAAGCCTTCAGGGGGGAAGGACGAACCAATAGAGCCTTTAGAAGAAAAGGCTCAACAAATAAAGCTTCCAGATGTAGAAGCTACACACACAAAGCTTCTGGGAAGAGAAGCACCAACAATAAAAGCTTCCAGAGGGTGAAGCCAAAATATACAAAGCTTCCAGAAGAGGAGCATTGAACAATGCTTCCAAAGAGAGAAGCAACAACAAACACAACCTCCCAGAAGAGGAGCGTCAAATAAAGCCTCCAGAAGAGGAGCAACAAATAAAGCTTCCAAGAATAGAAGCCACAAAGTTACATCTCCACCTAGTGGAGTTGCCTCCTAAGTGGGGCTAATAAACTAAGTTACATATCTACCTAGTGGAGGTGCCTCCTAAGTGGGGCTAACAAACAAAGTTACATCTCTACCTAGTGGAGTTATCTCCTAAGTGGGGCTAAGAAACAAAGTTACATCTTTACCTTGTGGAGTTGCCTCCTAAGTGAGGCTAACACCCCCTACAAGTTATAGTGCCCCTAAGTGGGGCTAGTAATGCCTACATCTTCCCATATAAAAGGACCGGTGTCACTCTTTTAGAGAGCATTCATTCGTCTGCATATCCTATGGGTCAGAAATAAGACTAGAAGTTAGATACCCAAAGGCTAGAAAGATGAGAGGAACATCAGTCGAATGACTGATTAACTCAAAATATGATTAACTTATATTGAATGAAGTCCTCTACATATACGTCCGAGAAGTTATCCCTCGATATATTTATGACACTTTCGCTCAAGTGGTTTGTTTGAGTAAACTTCTGAGGAACCCAAGAAAACTTATGGTTGCTCGATCACTTTCAATGATGTTTGGATAGGTTGACATTGTGCATATATGAAATCATTGGATGATTTGTGATGCTGTCATTATATGGACTTTGAGTGAACTTTCAATGCTTTCTTTATGCTCTTATTAAGACATTCCGCTTACGACATGCTCCAATAACTACTAATTGGTGTGGGGCTTCCATATGATTTCCTGATTTCTATTTACCTGGGGGTGAGTCTTAGGGTTTCCATAAGATTTCTTACTTTCATTTACCCCACTGTGCGTCTCGGGCATTCTATATGATTTTTGATTTTATGCTCACCCAAGTGTGAGTCTTGGGGTTTATTATTTTCAGATATGATATCTAGCTTTCTATTTACCTGAGTGTGATTCTTGGGGTTGCTATATTAATTTCTAATTTACCCGAGTGTGAATCTCATGGATTATATGAGATTTCTGGTTTTTGCTAACCCAAGTGTGAGTCTCAGGGTTTCTACATGATTTCTGGATTTCTACTTATCCGAGTGTGGGTCTTGGGGTTTCTATATGATTTTTGGCATTACCTAGTATAATCCTTCAAATGTGGATTTCTGATTTTCATTTACCCGAGTGTGAGTCTCAGGATTTCTAGTAATTTCTTATGATAATTTCTGATTCCTATTTACCCGAGTATGAGTCTCGGGGTTTCTGACTTTAGATATGGATTTCTACTTTCCAATTTCCATTTACCCGAGCGTGAGTCTCGAGATTACTATTTCTGCTTACCTGAGTGTAAGTCTCAGGATATTAGATATGAACTTCTTATTTTCTATTTACTTAAGTGAATCTCGAGATTTCTACTAGTTTCAGTTGTGGATTTCTGGTTTCTTATTTACTCGAGCATGAGTCTCGGGGTTTCTACTAATGTCAGAGTTCTAGCCCTCTATCATAAATATCTGGATTTAGGTGTTTGTCTTCCATTATTGTTAGAAAGGATTATGTTACAGTAACTCAAATCAAAGCTTTGGACCTTTCCCACATTATTCCAGTAAAAAGTTCGTGGCTTCTATCATCATGCCCAAGTATGGAATTTAGACCAACAACCTTATTTATGAAGATAGAGTTTTTAAATTAATTACTTGGCTCGGTGCCTCAAGTCTTTTACTTCAAATCTCAAAAACAAAGGTTATGATTTCTTGACACCGCGCATAGGGAAGTTTTCTAAACTTATGCTATTTTACCCCTAACCTTATTACTATAAGTTTCGATTAAAAACAATGCTTCACACATTATAAGTAAAATACCAGACATTATGCAAGTCATATTACTTTTAGTAGCACATTATGTTCATCAATGATGAATTCTGATTACAAATATCCATATGTAAATTTTGAAGTTGTTATACCATACTTTCAAGAATGAATTCTTGAATATTGATGTCTAAGTTACAATAATGAAATACTCATCCAACGCTAATAGAAATATGCCATGCTTTAAATCATATGATCCCACATAATTACATGTATGAATTTGCGCAATGTGTCCATAGAAAGTTCATAACTATGGATTCATGTTCAGGCCCTATTTCATCGAGGAAAGTTTATGCTTCCCATTGCATCATTACTATTGGTTATGCGAAACTAATACCAAAGATTTTTATAATGATTCTTAAGTGACATGCAAGCGGTGCATGAGCCATAGGATTTTGTCCCAAAGAACAAAAGCTTCTTTATACTTGGGTGGAGGCTAACTTTAACACCAAAATTCGCACTGGACAAATATAAAGAAGCAGAAGCTCCAATTACAGGAAGTATAAAAGGAAAAGCCTTGGGTACAACTATGTCGACACCAAAAGAAGGAGATGAAATCTTATTTCTCCAATAACTCTTGATTGATAAGAGATTAAGGACCGAGACCACATCCATTGGATTCAGGTGACTTTTTTCCCAATCCGTAGAGTGGTCATATTAAACAAACAGACGTATCGTTTGAGAATAATGGCTGAAACATGAAAGCCAAGGAAAGCTGTAACCGGTAGCAAGGTGCAGGAACCGACAACATGCTGCAAGAACCGGTAACAAGGTGCAGGAACCGATAACAGGGTGCAGGAACTGATGGCAGGGTGCTGGAACCGGTAGCAGGGTGCAGGAACCGACAACAGGGTGCAGGAGCAGACATCATGATGAAGGAACGGGACCAACATGGTCTAGGAAACAGGAGAGAGCAGAAAAAGACAAAAACTGGGATCAGAATGGTCTGGGAAGCAGGAGAGAGTAGAAAAAGACAAAAAATGAAAGCAAAAACAAGAGCAAAAAGGTGACACCAAAAAAGTGGCCAAAAAAGGGCTGGAAAAAGAAGCAACAAAAGGGGGCCCAAAACCTCTATAAATAAGACCCCAAGGGTCACATTTTTGGGATCTTTTCCTCATTCCACAATCTTGCTCGCATTTCTAAGAGAGTTAACTCTAATTTGTAAATCAATTTGGGGATTTCTTATGTAATCTCCTCCATGAATAAAATCATCAAAGCTCTTAAAGTGGACGTAGGTTCAATCCGAACCGAACCACTATAAATTGTTGCGTTCTCTACTATTCTGCATATTATATTGTATATTGTGGTGCTTATGTATATTTACGCTCCTCACCCCAACCTTTCCAACAATTACCTAAACGCCCTTAACGCGTTTTTTAATGCTGATTAGTGACGATTATTGTAACCCTATCCTAGGGTAACCGTTGATCCTTAAGTCTCGCATGCATGATACTCTCCTCTTGAAGGAAGAGTAACTAATCCTTGGACTAGGGGTCTTGATACCTAAGGAGTGGTGAATTCAATCAAGCTCAAAAGGAATAAATTACCAAAATACCCTTCGAAAGTCATTTAGCTTCCTAACTTTAGTAGTGCTTAGGGAGCCCTTATCCCAAGGTAGTTGTTGAGTCTCATAAGCGTGATACTCACCCCTTGAGGGAAGAGTAACTAATCTTCGGGTTTAAGACCTTGATATCTAGGAAACGGTGAACTAAGTCAAGCTTGTGGGAACTAAATAATCCCATTCTATCCTTAGGTCCACTTCCTTAGATCTATCTCCGGCGTTGACGAAAAATATTGTTAACACTATTGAGTCATGGATGTTCTTTTATATGTGATTGCTTTGTTTTGAATTTTTTTAGGATTGGGATTATCTTAGGAATGGACTAGTTTGCAAAGAATGCAGCAGTGGTGGATCGTGAGAAATTGAAGGTGACAACTGAGGATGTAGAAGCTTGAACTGTTGTGGATGGATACCCACTAGAAGATGGGTTGCTAGTTAGTTTTCCATATTCGCAAGAAATTCCATAATAAGTGTTGTCATCTATGCATCACTATAGTGTATTCGAATGCCTTTGAGAAGTGTGGAACGACCATCGTACACCTCATACACCCTAATAGTGTGCTCTCGAGGCAATCGGCCGATATAAGGCTACCATTAAGGTTAAATAATAAGAAAAAGAAACCTAAAAACCTGATGTGTATCTCACAATGCATGGAATAAAGTATAACATAATGACATAATTGATATAAAATAGGCAAGATGGTAAATAGCCGATAACAAACTACAACACTAAAGTAATAGTTCCATACAGCATAATAAAAATAGAGCCATACGAGTGATAACAACTCAAATAAACTATCTTTAAGTGAAGTTACCGAGCTTTATGTTACTAAATATCGAAAAACAATATAGTACAAGTAATATGTGGAACAACCTCATGCTTGCTTCCTAAATTGCTACTCATGCTCACCCTAACTTGTTTCTATCTTATTCATTTATTAGTACTCAGAGTAACAAGAAGCAGTGCCTGAAACACAATGTCAGATAACAGTCTAGTGTGAATGGTAGTTATCATAAGTACTAAAATAAAAAATAGGATAGTAAGTATGGAGAACCATGTCCAACGTGTTCTAGCATCCACAAAATCAGCACAAATAGAAATACATAAACACATACACACACATATTGTCATATCGTCATCATGTCAAAAGGTGTGATAATTATCTAAGTAATATGGTGGTAGTTAACAAATAGGCATATCATCCATCATCCATCCTCGCGTTCACTCAATCAATGCATTGGATATATGATACCTGATACTTTAGTCACCCGATCTTTTAAGACACACGCAAGTTGTAACATCAACAAACTCTACTAGACTATAACAACGTCAATAGACTATATTAGATAACCCTACCCTGGTCAAATCATCAAAGGGCTCTATGTAATGGCCTATATTTTATGTACCGAAGGATTGTAAAATAATTATGTTTAGTTATATGTAGTCATATCATTCTAATTCTTTGGGATATAGTTCTTTGGGAGGTTTACTATGTCCATGATTTTTATTGATTCTTTTGTGACCATTTCCCCCATAGAAAGTCTTATTTTGACCATAACTTTTGATAGGAGACGAGTAATGTTCTAACCTATCTTATTGCTTTAGGATGATGGTTTCCCATTTTGTAAAGTAGTCATGTTAAGAAAACAGATCTAAAGTTTAAAATAAATGTAAGTTTTAAGTCTCAAAAAACTTCTAGTCAAATTTGGAGTAGTCCCAATGGGTTGAAATAAGCAAGCTCGTTAGTCTAGTTATATTCAGCTATAAAGAGAAATTAAGGGGGATTCATTTATAATTTCCCACTCATTCTTTCTTAAGCCCTAAACGTAAAACTACTCTAATCTTCTCCTAATACAGACATCTACACCAAATTCTTTATCAAATCATCTCTTGTTGATCGTTAGAGTTTGGTTCTACATAGAGTGATTGAATCTCTCCATTTAGATTTGGTTTACTTGTGATTGTAGCTGTACAGATTGAGCCAACTTCCTATTCTTTAATTTTGGAGATTGCATGAGTGATGATGACCCCTTACTTGCTTATATTAAATCATATGGTTTAATAATTATATTTTAATCATCTAAGTGTTAATTTAACCTCACAACTTAATTAAATCCAATAACACTACATTTAAAACTTTAAGATGATGTAATTATATAATATGGTAATTAAAATGTTTGATCTAACACGGTTTAGGTTATTTTATGTTAGATATTTAATCATGGTAGGTTGTATCACAATCCTATGTAGTTAATTGCTTGTTTATGATTGAATCATTTAAATGAGTGAAAACTACTTAAATGGATGAAATGGATTGCTATGCTTGATTTATTTTTAGTGTAAGTTGTATTAGGATTTGAATGGATGGTCGAAGGGGATGATCAGAGCTAGTTGAAAGATGACCGGAGTAGAATTGGTTGGATTAACCTGGGAGCGTTTCAAATTCAGGAGAGTGGGCTCGAAGCCACCATGTAGGCTCGATGTCATTGGCTTCGACAATGCATGAGGATTCAAAGCCAAAGGGAGTTGATAGAAGAGCTTCAAATCAAGAAAATAGGAATAAAAAGATTAGGCTCGAAGGAGGTCCAATGGACTTGTAGCACATCAAAGCAGTGACTTGATGCAAAAGGAGTGCTTTCATTTGATTTAATGATTTGAAGCGAAGCAACATCAGATGGTTTAGAATAACACAATACGGTTTTGAAGCCACGTTTGAAGAGCCTTGGAGAGTTCGAAGCATTTTAGAGATGAATTTGATGCAAAGAAAAGGATTCGAAGCATGGCGGCGAAAAGAAGTGATTCAGATGCTTCAATTTAAAGTAATGAACTTTATGTCAATGCGAAGCTGAGATGAATAGTTTCAGATCGGTATGAAGTAAGACACTCGAAGTTGTGGTGCAAAAGGAAGAGGTGTTTGAAGTAGTGAAGTGATTCAAAATAGTGTTTCGAAGCAAGGAGGTGTTTTGAAAGGGGGGATAGAATAATGTTTCAAAATAAGGTGGGATTTTGGTTCAAAGGTCTTGTTTCGAGCCAGTTGCTGTAGATATGATTCGCCTTTACTCAAATTTGTTTGCCTTGAAGTTCGAAATGATTGTTTTGAAGCAAGACATTTTGCAGTACGAAGTAGGGTTGCACATAGTATGGGTTGGGTTGGGTTAGACCAAATACTACATCCGACCCGCATAGGTATGGGTTTAAGATAGTTCAACCCGTATCCGACCCTATATGAGGTTGGATATGGGTTGGGTTGAAGTATGGGTTGGGTCTGGTTTAGTAGGGTTGGATTGGGTTGCTTGAATATAATAAAAAAATGAGAATATAAAGGAATTTTTTTAAAACTTATACTAAAATATTCATCATAATGTATTAAATTTTACCTGGCATAATGCATTTAAAATAACTGATTCGTTATATGACATATTTTATTAAAATTTCATTGTAAAACACATCACATGAAATTAATTTTTACTACATAGTAGAACAAGTATTTAATTTTAAAATACATTGAAATGCTCTTAAAAATATATTTGTCAAATTCTATCTGGTTTGGATTGATATGAAATATATTATTTGTGTATTTACTATAGTATAAATAAACATTATTCCAGGACTATATTATTCTAATTTTAAGTAGGCTAATATTAAATTAGTTTTTTAATATAGGGTTGGGTTGGGTTAAAATAAGGTTGGGTTGAACAAAATATCAAACCTGACTCGTATATAGCATGGGTTACAAATTGTAACCCATATCCGACCCGAACTAGGATGGATTGGGTTGGGTTTATGTGGTTTGGGTTGGGTTGGTGGGTTGGGTCGGATTGGATATGGGTTGTGTGCAGCCCTAGTACGAAGTAGGGTGTTTCGAGCCTAAGCAAAATATTTCAAAGTAAATGTTTCGATTATCTATAGCAAGTGTTTCGAAGAACGAAGCGGAATGCTTGGAAATTTGAAGCAGGGTGTTTCAAAGCTTGAGGAAGGATGTATCGGTCATAGCATTTCTTCTATGTTTTATTACAAATCTTCAAACCACAATTTCACGACACTGTTTTAAAAATGAAACTATAATCCGGTTCAAAGATATATGATTGAGGCAAGAGGAGATTGGACGATTAATGGGATGGATTGGTGAGATATTCAAAATCGTACCGACTTTTAGGAGAATCAGGTGGGAGTGGCATCGAAAGAGTGTGAAAGGCAACTCAGATTGGAACGAGGCTACAAAAAAATGGATTGGTTTGAGTGTGACTAAAAACTAAGATGGAATAGTGGAAGTTATTATGATGGTACTGCTGAGGATTCTTTGATAGCTCGGAGTGTTCTAATTGCCGACTCAAAGCAAGGGTATTATGCGCCCTGGATCACTTGACTAATGGTCTAATTGCTAGGTACTAGGTGTCCTGAAGCAAAGTGTTTGGAAAATATGGTAGACCAATTAGAACAAGGGGTTTAGTTAGCCCTTGACATAATCAATGATGGTTATAAAAGTTATCAATGTATGAAGGGTTTTATATGGTGATGGTTAGGTATTATTTGATGGATGCCATTGTTGCTATGGATGCTCTGGCTCTTCTTTCTTTGGATAGCCTATCACCTGTTGGTTTATGTGGAGAGGATGGGGAATTGAACCAAAGGTGTGGGATATTGGTCTTCTATCCTGATCAACATCCTCTTTTGTTTTGCTTATTTTAGTAGAATATTTTTTTATTATATTATAACTCTTCGGTTGCAGAGACATATCATGGATGATGCTCAAACATGTCTACTAGCATATTTCCTAATATAGCTTTTGGTTGTTATTATCGTTTACACGAGACTATTGTATGACCCAAGGGTTTATGATTCCTCTTATTATCTTAGGTGTTCATCGGCATTTTTATGGGTGATTATTGACATTATTGATAAGAAAACTAGATATTATGTTGTGGTGACGCAGAAGCTAATCTAAAGACAAGTTAGAAAGATAGCATACTTCTATTTATAAATATTTTTGTTCAGTTATTTTAATATATTACGAGGGATGTGGTGAGGATTGTTGTATCAAAATATTGCAATATTCTATACATAATGTTGTGGCTTTATGAAGTTATAATTTCCACTTTGTTATGTCTCACTGCTTTTATGTTATACATGTTATTATTATGTTTTATCCTTGCTAAAGCGACCCGAAATCCCCCTTACGGGAAATCACGGATTGAGTTGAGAACAAGCCACAACAGAACGCAGATGGAAGAACATTTCATTGTATATTACAACAATTCCATCAGAATACAAGAATATACAGAGTATGAATAAATATTACACAGAAAATATCAGAGATTTAAATTACATTTAAATACATCGCAGCGGAAAAACTATACAATACACAGCTAGAAGTAATACACAGATACAGAGTTTTCCGAGTATCGTTCCAGCTGTAAACCAGGATCCTGTGAATATAAATCTGCAAAACCAAAACTACTAGTTACCCGTGTCAAAATAAGGGCACCCAGAGTTTAGGTTAAAACAATAAACTCCAGGTCAGTCATATGACTGATATGAGAACTAAAGCAGTTATTAATCTTTATTTTAAAGTTCGGTAAATCAAGGGACCACGCCGTATAACACGGAACGAGTTTCCTCCCTAGAATACCAGTGCATAAAACAAACCGCGCAATGCTAAATAAAGAAAAATGAAGCTATTATAAGACCCAGGTCCCATCACACAATGAAACGCAAGCCGGAGGATAGGGTTTTACCTTATAATAGCCAAAGAATTCTTGATACATTTAAAATAGATTATTTTGATAGTACTATAAGTGTATAGTGTCAAAAACAACTTCAAATCATAAGTATCAATCATAGACAGCATAAGCGCCCCATCCCAATATGTCGCCATACTAGGCTCTACAAATAAAACCGCAAAATCACGTATTGGAAGCTGGATTTCCATCTGTGAACCGAGGCAAGAGATAGTCCTCTACCGATTCGAGATGCTCTAGCCCGTGTCTCAGGAACAGCCGCAACTTCCCCTTGGATCGTCAGGGCCGGTCCACCGATGTGGATTATTATGCCTGAACACTACGTTTCCCCGCCCTTTGGGGCGTCAATGAGTCAACGAATGACTCCATCGACTTCACATAGTCACCGATATATCCGAGGCGCCTCGCAACAGCAACAACCACATAAGTCAAACTCGTCAGGGCGTGTAAAACCACTGACGTCACTTCTAACTAGAAGGAAACGCATGCCCTCCCTGAGGTCCTCTCCCGTTTCTGGTTCACAACCGGGGTGTGAGGCTCGCGAATTCACGTTACACAAAGCTATGCCACACAGGCGGTGCTTTGATCATCAACCACAAGACTTTGCTTTTCAACAGAAGCCTTGATCATTTGCCACTTAGGCATGCCACATAGGCAATTCACTCTATGCGTTTGATATCCATCAGTATATAACCCCTGAGCTCATACGTCTCATAGAAGAGCGTTAAGCAAGAGAATAAATTCTCCGCCGCCAAACAGATATATATTTAATAGAAATCAATCACACGGACTAAAATCCAATGTCAGACACATAGTCCATTTACAAGTTCGTTTCGGGTCTGAACGAAACCGGAGGCACCTAGTACCCCGCATATCCATCGATCTCCAAGTACGTCTGGACGATCACCAACAGTTTCTATCTTCTTGGGTGTACAGCCCAATCAAGATCATCAGTAATTACCCAAACGACGTGAAGACCTCCGGTCTTCAACCACCGTCTTCATCCTCGACACCACGTCGAATCAGTTATTCAGAATGGGATAAACCCTGTCTTTCTGAACAACTCGCGTATATATATAATAAACACGTGTTACACAAACACAACATACGCCTCATTCCAATTCAGAATATTCTTTTATTCAAATATTCTTATATTTTGGGAAAGGTTCCCATTAATTTTATCAAAGATAAATTCTTTAAATTTATTCTTTAATCTCCTTTGAATATCAATTCAAACTAGTCGGGATTAGCGAACCACATCGAAGTAATCATTTATTTTAATTTCCAATCCCCACCTATTCATCCCATGAAGTAAAACTGGTAATACTTCATATCTAACACCACGGTGTTATCGGTAAATTCAATTACCATTTCACGTTCAAATCTAATTAAAGATTTAACTATCGCCTGGAGCAGAACTGGTGATACTCCATTCTCGATCTTTTCAATCTAATTAAAGATTCATCAAAACTCCACTTAGTTTTAATCTTTAACTGGGTTAAAGAATCAGTGTCATTTAAAATACGGTTCACGATAAACCCAAAATCACATTCCATTAATTATCGGGTTAAAGAACAAGTGTTATTTAAAACACTGTTCACGATAAACCCAAAAATCAATACCAATTCAATTTCAATTAAATATTATTTAATTGGTACACTTCATTAAATCTAAATAAAAGATTTAATCTTTTCTCAACTGGGCTTAAGAACAGTGTTAATGAAGACACCATTCACGACAAACCCAAATCTCATTTGATATTAAATACAAGGCTCTGAATAGAAAATATATCGGCTTATATTCAATATCAAATTCTACGACCAACAAATATCATATTGGAAATAACGATATAAATATATCTTTCAAATTTCCATAACAATATCTGTGTAATCACGAAATCCAACATCGAAATAATCCAAAGACCATTTTGATTCAAATCCATTCCAATTCAATTATTGGAAATTCTGGTTACTTTCAAAACCATTTTCAAATTCAATTTATTTATTTTAAAATAAATAGAATTTTAATTCTAGTTCAAAACTAGTTCATTTCGATAAAAATCTATTTTTATCTTTTCAAATATGGAGTTTTTCATCCCAATTCTTCACAAATCATTTCATATGATTTTACACAAATTATTACTATTTTGAATAATTTTATCAAGGCCCGTACAGTCGATTTCCATCAATGGCCATCGAACTGCACTTACAGCGACCTTTTCTAAATTTGATTTGGACAAAATTCCAAATCCAACCGTTAGATTTCAAATTTCTAATATCCGTTAGAAAGCTCTTTTCGATACGAACCCAACGGTTCTGATTTCAGGAGAATCCGACGGTCGGATCTCCCGCAATATCCATTCGAAGTCAATGGTCGAAATTCGCGAACTGCCGCGGCGCGGCGCGTTCTATTCAGGCCATTATATATATAATATATATATTATATATATATTTTGTCGATTTCCTTTCAAAACGTATTTTATAAATCGTTTTAAATTCGTTTTCAAAACGATTTCAACTTCTATTTCAAATTCAAATCAAAATTGAATCTTTCCAATATAAATTCGTTTTAAATTCATTTCAAATTGATTTCAATTCAATTTCAATTCGATTTGAATTCGTTTTCTATTCAATTTTAATTCGATTTGAATTCGTTTTCTATTCAATTTTAATTCGATTCGAATTCATTTTATTTTCAATTCAATTCGAATTCATTTCAATTCAAATCGGTTTTAATTTAAATCGATTTCAGTTCAATTTTCAATACGTTTTAAATTCAATTCAAAACGATTTCAATTCTATTTCAATCTAATTCGAATTTCAGTTCATTTCAAAATATCAGATTTTGAAATCACTTTCGATGTCCATTATAAAATGAATAAAATCGATATAAATACCGTTCACGTCAAAATGGTGTAAATCTAATCAACACGGCTTTATATATTTCTATTTTCCAATATTCTATTTCAAATATTTCTTTTTCAAATATTTCTATTTCAAATATTTCCTTTTCAAATATTCTATTTCAAATATTCTATTCAAATATTTCTATTTCAAAACTGGAATGAGGCCCAATCAATTACCATAGATTTTATTTCTATGGATTTCCATGCAACGCATGTATATATCAACAATGACAAATAATCAACCATCATCCAAAGTGCATTCTACACTGTATAAGCATCAAGTTTAAATATTCAACGCTTACAACAGCCTGTCAATCAATCGATCGACATACAACTAATTATTGGGGTTAGTGTATGTCATATATCACCCCAATACCTGTGTGGGGTTTTCATACAATCAAACACAGATTTTATTTGTGCAGTTGGGCGATGTGTAAAATTTATCGTCCCAATCAATATCAGTCAAATGTGTGTATATAAACAAATCGTCCGATTTGTTTATTTTTATTTCATTTTAAATACACGTTAAAAATTCTATTTTCAACTATAAAATATTTTAACTATATAAATATTTTATTTCATTTCACATCACATCACACAATCAACTACACAGCAAAATCAAACAAACAAGCATACAAGCCGTCCATGGTCTGTGGACGACGGGTGTCGGGTGCTACTAAACACCGTCTGCATCCTATTATATATTTTAACTAGAAATTTAAATTAAAGGTGAGGAGTTCTCACCAACTAGCTAATCCAAACGCCACGACTCTTCTTATGTAGAAATCTTCGCCGTTCCCGCCTTTTGTCCATTCTACTGTCCGTAGCCACTACATATATAAAAATCACATTTTTATACTGCTGTCTTTAAAATAACAATCACATTTTTATTTGTTCACTTTCAATTTAAAAATCATATTTTTTCCTTAACCATTCTAATGATCAAAATTGCATTTTTACTTTGCTATATATATGATAAAAATTCTATTTTTACATCGCTACTATATAGATAAAAATTCTATTTTTATAACGGTGTTCATATGATAAAGATTATATTTTTATCAACTGGTAATATTTTATACGTAGAATAAAAATCACATTTTTATCTAATTCAGAAAAACAATCCTTTATACTTCTAAAAAAAAATCAATCTTTTTCTACTTATAAAAATTCGATCTTTGTAGTTTGAAAATCGTATATTTCTAGTTTTAAAATCACACCCTTTCAGTTTTATAAAGCAAATCCTTTCAGTTTTAAAAAGCAAATCATTTCGGTTTTAAAAAGAAAATCATTTCAGTTTTAAAAAGCAAATCATTTCAGTTTTGAAATAAATAAAATAAATGAATAATAAAAAGAAAAAGAAGAAGGCTTACATCGTTCAAATGGAAGAAGGGGGGTGGTTTCGCTGATCGTACGGAGGCAGGGGGTGCTTGCCGGCGCTGGGTGGTCGGGTGGGTTGCTGGTGGCAGGGGGGTGCTGCGTCGAATGGGGCTTTGGTTTTGGGGCTCGGATCGGTTGCTGTGCGAGAGGAGGGAGGAGAAGAAGAGGGGCGGTCGGCCGATCTGAGGTGGAGGGGGGGGGAGAGGCGGTCGGCACCGTCATCGACGAGGGGGGGGGCGCGATTCGATTAGGGATTTTTTCTCTTTGTTTTCTGAAATGAAGTAGAACGGGGGGGGGGAATATGTTAATATATATTTATTTTAATTAATTTAATTTTCAAAAAGTAACTTTTTATTTCGACTTCGAAACGAGGCCCACCGACTGTCATTCATAGCTAACTACCCCCATTCCGAACACAATGGGATATGTATCGCAGGCTGATTCGACTGTTTCGATCAGTTTTCGACAAAATCAAAATATAACTCTATATATTGAATTTGAACGCTCATTTCAATTTACCGGGGCCACATATGGACTCTAGAAATTCCCGAAAAATGTTTTCTAGCTTCGTATTGACGATACGGTCCTAACAAAACTAGTTTTGTCAAATTCTGAGATCGTTTGAAAAATGGTCATTTCCCAGTCGATTAAAATCAACTTAAACTGGTCAAACGCGTTTTCCTTTGCCACGCTCACATATTAATTCGAAAAATTATGAAATTTGAAACCTAGAAATATTTTGACATCGCGGATCCAACAAAAGTGGTTTCGTCGAAAACCGAGGTCGTTTGCAAAATGGCCATTTTTAAGGGCCGAAATTCCATAGCGACAATTCTGAAATTTCAACTGACATAACTTTTGATCCCCGCTATGAAATTTCAATTTTTCGGATTCGTTGGAAAGATATTCTTAATTAGATTCAAATATTTTTGGTTTCACTAAAATCCGGTTTATTTTGCACCTGGTACATTCATTTGCATTTTGAAATCGAATTATCGAACTACCACGCCATTTTCAATAGCTTTTACAATTATAAATAAATATTTATATTCAAATGACGACTCGAATAAATATATACATTCGAATTCCATTCAAAATAAATTTCTCGTCGTTATTATTTAAAATAATTCATTTTAAATATTGAAAATTCATTAAAATAGCCAAAATAAAAAATTTAAATTGGCCCAGATTTCCGGGTTATTACACTTGCGCTGTGAGTTATACGAAAGATTGCTTTATTTTTTCTTTATTGATGATCGTCTCATGTCAGTTTGGCACTCGTACAACGTATCCTTTCTTATGTTAAGTATAGATGGTAAAGGGTGGTCATCACATTTGGTTGAGCTTTGATTATTCGACTGACCAAATTATATAGAGAGAAACAGAATACATAAAGAAAGAACACGTTTGTAAATGTCACAGATTAGCTATATGGTACAATATAGCACTTCAGTACGAACCTAAGTACCATTACAAATTTTCTTTGTTAAAGATTAATCATTCTTATTATAGATAAGGAATGAGATGCAATACAAGAAATGATGCTAGGAACTTCAGGAGTAGTTAGAAAAAGAGGACAGGGAGTACTAACAACCGACTATCAATCTACGTACGGAACTCTGATGGCATCATTATTTAGAAGAAATCAAACCACTCCTGAAATTGAGGTAGATAATGGTGGTACTCACGTGCAGGTGCCTAAGATAGACTTTGCTAAGTTGTGTAAATGTTTCTCTTCCTTGAGAGGCAAATGATTATTCTCTTAGCTTAACATCCTTCTCTAAGACGTGTGAGCTCGAAATTTGTATTTTTATGGACGTCAATTAGTGGTTGACAGAATGGCGATGTGACACCCGACGATGGACGCATGCCATGTATGAAAGGTAAAAACCTAGCCTCTAGTCTCATCAATCGGAAATGACTAAAACATGGGATATGCTTCAAGGCTAAGTGGGTTGCACCCAAGTAGGGTATTGTCACCACCCAATCTAGAACGGATGCCCCTTTGATTATTATATGCTTAGATTTGGTTGTTGATTACAACTAAAGGGGTGAAATATTCGGTATAATCGAGAGAGGGGTTGGCCAGTCCAGATTCACAAGGGGTCCATGCAAGCTTTCGGTACGCTTTATCTAGAGAGGTACCATGGTAGGTGATATCTCAGTGCCTTGTCATTTTATGGAAATCTAAACTCCGATACGAGCTTATATGACTTTAGATGTAAACCAACTATGTCATGAGATGCAAGCTTTTTGATTATATTTTTATTTTATTTGTGGATTTTAGACATTATTATAATGTCATTGGATTTATAATAAACGTGATTTGGTTATCATAAGGGAAAAAGCGTGCCATGTTTATGTGTGGTTGTGTCTTACAGGGGTTTCATTCTTTTAAAGGATGTCTAAAATTAAGCAAGTTGTTTGTGACGTGAGTCTTCCCATTGAAAGTACTCCAGACTGATCCGGGTGTTTTTGCTTTCTCTCAAAATGTGCTCGGGTCAGACCATGTATATTTTCCAGGTTTTCTTTGGATTTGTCTGGAGCTGCAGGAAAGGAGCTGGAGTGGAGACGTATTCTTGTATTTACTGTATTAATTTGTTTACACTGTGTGTGTTGTATTTACCAGCCATCGTACAAACATATTATTATGACCGTGTAGGCTGATCTAGTTGTGTACTCTGATTAATGTATGTATATATACACAGTTTGTCTCTTATGTAAAGAGTTTTGATATATTATATTTTATTATTCTGCTGTGAGGTTCTGATCTTTTCTGATTCTGATGTGTTTGTGTCCTTCTTCTTCTATTATAACCATTCTTTCTTTCTTCTTTCTCACCCACTGACTTTTTCTTTTAACTTTTTGGATTTTCATTACTTGAGTTTATGCACATGAATACAGAGGATGTTTTATTGTCAAAATTCGGGCTTCGAATTTCCTGGTTTGTTACACTAACCTTACACGTTTATTTATAAAGGTTAAAAATGTATCGTTCGTTCGATTGAAAACAAAATAAGTTCGTTCTTATGATTGACCATGCAAACAAGGTTCTGGCCCGTGTTTGGGTCAACCGTTCTTCTTAGGCGGTCGACCCTACCCAAGGATTTACTTTGCTTTTCTTTTTTGGACATATTTAGCATGGCTCTAGAACCTTGTTTAGAGATGTTTTTGCTGGTATTGATCCAGAGGTCGACATGTACGGCCAAAATGCGTCGTTTACATATGACATTGAATCGCGTTTTTTATCATAGTTTTAAACGATGGTTGATATGTTTTATATTTATAATGTTACTCATATAACGTTAATCTCTATCTTAAATTTCTTATAGTTATTTTTTTTTGATGTATGTTAAATTTTCAAATTCAAATGCAAGTTTATTTCTAAAATTCTTACGTATGCATATAAAATATATATATACATGCATTGACGCATATAATTATTTTCCGACATCGAACTACGACCGTCGTTAACTTTTCTGTACGAGCTCCGTTTGCGCATTATATAAGTAAATTGATCATAAAATCGCCGCGAAAGCAATGTTATTAGCCTCGTGGTCAGATCTAGCATTTCCATAAATGTTTATTTTCTCAATTCAATAATTAAATCATATTATTACTTATTTGGAAAAAAGCGGAGTGTTACTCTCTCCCATCATTTAGGAATTTCATCCTTGAAGTTCAACAAGGGTGAAACCATGTAATCTCTTGCACCTATTTACATAGCCACACCCATCTAATGTGCATCCAATTTTGCAACCATTTGTGCCATCACTAAGTATAACACATTATGAATAAAATGGATGTACATAAATTTCTAAGTGGTACCTCCCATATGAATGCTTCTTTCTTAACATTTCGTGCAAAAATGATGCATGCTTCCTTTATATACTAGAAATTCTACATGAATCCAATCTTTTAAAAAATCAAAAGTAGTTTTTCATTCAATTTCTTCCGTACTTCTACAGAATAAAAGCGCCGTTCAACCAACTCTTACATCCAAACCCTATCACATAACTTCTAAACTTGAATTTTTGAAAAATTTAACTTTCTAAATTTGGTTTCTTATGTTAGAAAAAGATAGAAAATGAAAATATTGTATTTTCTATATCACTTTTACATACTCTTTTTCCCTATACCTAGAACTTTTTGAAGTGCTCTATCAAAAACCCTAAGTTCTCTAAGTGCAATTTACATAAGGTTTTTTTTTAATTCCCTGGATTTGTAAGAAAAAATCAGTTTTCTCTTTAAGCTTCCATCCCTTAATATTGTAACTGCCTTTATCACTTCTTTTAGATTTGTCATTTTTCTCTCTAAATTTTTTCTTCTATTTTACTCTTATTGATTAATTTCTATGTTTATATCCTTTTAGAGTGATCATCACGAAAACATAAAAAAGAACATCTTACTAATAAGCACTTATTTTTCAACAATAAATACATAGCACTAGTAACTGAGTAGATATTATTAATTAAAAGAAAACACAAATCCTACTGCAAAGCAATTGGATCCTAGTTGTAGAATAAGGGAAACCCAATCTCTATTTCTGCCTTTTATTACTCCCTACTAGTCTGCGCTGCACATAAAGAATCTCCTGTTGATCTCGATCCATCCGCTCTGCGTGCTCCGATATAGCCCTAACCCGCTCTCCCAAATCCCCTTGGTGGCTGGGAGGGACTATCTTGCTGCAGTCCATGTCACCATGGCATATAAGGATCTGGTCCATAAGGCCAAGTACCCCAATATGGCTCTACACTCTCTCCATATGGCAGTGCCTGAAAGGCATGGTCAGACTCAAAGCATTAAGGCACATCAAAGTGTGGGGAATGCTACTAGTGAGGCTTTAGCTCATGAGGTTGTTGAGGCTACTAAGACCCTACATCCATACCCATCCTCCTTATGTTAGATGCATCAACTAGTAGGTAAGTAACCTCTATGTAGGTCTCTCTCAATCAACGCCGACTCTTGCCCATGTAAATACATAAATCCAAAGGTGGTAAAATGGGAGGAAAATCCGATGACCACTACCCGCACCTACATACTAGACCCTAATGGCTCTGGCTCAGTTTACCTGAATGCTTCCAATATGGCATAGGTGACCTTTGTGACATCTGGGTAAATATGATCGAAACTTCCTGTCTTGGGGATAAGGTATACTGTATGATGTGCATAACCAATCCAACTAGTGGGCAAAACCATCCCATGCGTCAAACCTGATGTTGGAGTCTATAAAAATCTATCCTAAGATGGTATCATCCGTTATCTGAACCTCCTCTAAATTATGACTGTGCCCACTAATACCTAGTATAATCCTTAGCCAATTACCGGTAAATGCAACTCTAATCTCCTTATACTCGAAGGACATATCATAAGGAAAAAAAATTAAAAAAAATCTAAATAAGGGTCGAAAAGACGCACTGAGCTCGGGTAAGCTCTCCTATCAAAGGTGTCATGATGGAGAATCTGAACCAGCCCTACATATGTAAATAGTTTCTCTAGCGACGTATCCTCGAAGTTGCTGAAATTGACAGCCCTATCAGGCAAAATCAGGTAGGTAACTATCTCTTTTTATACCACCACGGTATTCCTCCTTCTCTAATACCAATCTATTTCCTATGTTGTTAGATCTGAAACAAGATCGATCAAGGATGGCATCGAAGGCGTGGCGAAAAGTTTGCAAATATCGAATAACAAAGTATGAAAAGGGGTAAGTCGGGAGGAGTGATTTGATTTGGTACAATTTTTAGGGCAATTGGTGGAGTTTTTTGGGTTAACTTGCTTAAGGGAAGTGGTGGTTTTTAGTGGCTGAGTTGGGTTCGGGGAGGAGCAAATTCGAGGAGTCGAAGAATGAACAAAATAATTAAATCAATTTTAGGAATCCTGAAACCTTAGGCACTTATAACAAATGTAACAATTCACTACTCAGCGGGACTGGATTTTTCGCAGAAAGCTAAAATCCATGTCCATTGAAGCATGAGTTAGGTATATGGTATCCTGCAAATCAGCAAAGATAAATATATTAGAGCATAAGTAAATAACTTAAAAAGGAAGTAATTTAAAATATGATAGTAAATATATTCTCACCAAGGGAATGCATTTTCTATATCAAAGTGTCTCAAAGCAGAATAACCTTTGCCTTTTATATAACCTACCGATTGTTTTGAGGAACGGACAAAACTAATATTCTGGTAACTAGTAAATTGTATACTTTCAAGCATAATATTACATAACCATTCTATTACCATCTTTTTTATATTACACTTATTAAGGTAGCAAAAATCTCATCTCTATGCATAAACCACTATGGTCTACTTCCCAATAGATCTAACCTAACAAACAATACACGTCACTTTTTTTTTCTATTCCTCGTCACCATACCTTGCCAGTTTTAGCTTTGCTTCTTTCCTTACATGGCCATACTTTCTAACCATGCTTCTATGATCTTCGTCATGAATTGTGGAACTTGTGTTGACATTGGCATGATATTGTTTACCATTATCTACCTAAATCAACATTTCTTTTCAAATTTTGTAATATTACCTAAATTGATTGTTCCATCCAATCTTGCGTTTACACATCCTTAGTACTTCCTATCCTATAAAACAATGAAGCGAGGTTATGTCCTTGGATCGCCCCGGTTCCAGGTACTACCATTAGTACCTTTCATATCCTCTTCGTTAGGATTCGACCATCCCGCTATAAAAACACTGAAACTACATCTATAGTGTATCACCAAGATTACCAACAATACAGATGTTATGTCTTCTAGTACAAAAGAGTGTAAACAACATCCGCAATGGACCACTTCTATATGCCTGCATTGCGGATATCCACTATGGCTCGCCTCACTATGCTTACATTGTCGACGTGCACGTAATCATTCTGCCTATACTACTGAGTTTCACTTACAGAAGACGCTAGTACCACTCTACACGGAACACGGTCGGCGATTTACTAAAACTATCGTCTTTCTCTTTCTAACGCGACTATGGTGGAAGGTGTCCTTCATGGGTTAATGGCCTTGCTCTAAAACAAACAAACTAAAGAATCATGTGGCGTTTCCTACCCTCAGTCCAGTATCTCGATTGTGAAAGATCGTTGGCCTATAAAAGTCTAACCCGTGCTTATTACCGTACTCACTACTGACCAATAATGACTGGTACTTGTGCGGTTATACTATCCTCTTGGTTTCCCACAAAAGAAGTCAACCTAGGTGTCGCATAAATGCCTAATCACCCATTAGCTTTTAGACTGCCTAATGCTGTCAAAGTGATACCCCTTAATGGACATGAAAGACCCTACCTCTAATGGATCGCTCCGCTATGCCTACATTGGAGGGTCATCCAAGCCCATCCTCTGCATCACTTTGAAGTCACTTATTTACCACTCCGATGAACATCTATTTCATCGTTGCTATGGGGCTCTTCTGCTCTAAAGGATCGATGATGGACTACACATGACTGTCAGCACATAGATTTACTTTAGGCTGCCCAAACTTCTCTTATGAGGTTACCGTTGTAACCCCATCCTTTATTAGACCCTAAGTCTAACCATTTTTCTTATGCATTTAACTTGTCTTTCCTTTTCTCTTGCTTACTAGGTTCTATTACTACATGTCACTTATTTACCACTCCGACGAATATCTGATTCTTCTGGGGTATAGACCCCAACTATGTTGTTTCTATTATTCTGTTATTTCTTAACTTTTTAGGTTCCTTACTGGTTTCACGATAGTCTCTATTTTAAAAGGCATTTCTTATCATGCTACAGTCGTAATAGTTCTTTTCTTTCTTTGTTTACATATAATAAGTACAGGTATTCTTTTCTTTAATTAATTAAGTATTCAATTCGGGTTTGCTCCTTTTCTTCCTACCTTTATTTTGATTGTTACTTTTTTTTTACCTCTCTTACTATTGTCTCAAATTTATCCTTATTGGACTAGTCATATTCTAGTGGGTCGGATGCTAAGGTTTTGCAAAAATGTATTTTCATATTTTTTATACAATATTCCTTTACATAATATTCTATAATTACAAGGTATCTTCTCTTCTCCTTTTGTTAGGTAGTACAAAGTATAGTAACCACCTCTATATTATAATGATCCTTTTTCTTTCACATTTATTCTTGTAATTACATCCACTGCATCATTCTAAAACAATAAATTGGAAATCTAGTTTTCCAACCAACTAGAATATTAATATTTTTCCAATCTAGCTTCAGTTTAATTTCCACTGATTCACTTTATACATTTACTAAGACTTCTAAAATTCTTTTCATATTAGGATTTAGTCTTCTCTTTCTTTCATGTTTTAATTGAGATTTACTTATAGACTCGATTTTATTCCTATTTGAATAACCTTCGCATTTAAGCAAAATTCACTTCAGTATGAATAACTGTAAATAAACTAATTTCTGCAATTAGCTCAAAACATAACAATTTCTATTCAGTAATCTAGATGGGAATCTTAATGATATTGTATATCATTGTTATAAAATATATATAATTTAATCCACTCACTTGAAAAAACACTCCAAATTCCAAATCTGATCCAAATTTAGTCCTATTTTCCACATTCTCCTCCCTTTGTAACCCCTATTTGAAATCACAAATTAGAATTCATATGGATCTACAAATCTGGACACAAATAATTAAATAATAAATCAGATCTAAAACGTTACCTTGCTCGAACGACCTTTTCGAATGAACCCCATCCTAGATTTGTAATTTCTTCCTCGAATTTGTAAATCAGAAGGCCTACATCTACATCATGTAATTTCCTAAAGAATTGAAGAAGAAAGAAAAGTGGTATGGCTTCCAAGTTCATTCATAATAAAATATGTTTGGAGAATAGCCCTGCACGTTTATTTATAGAGGTTTAAAACTATATCGTTCGTTCGATCGAAAACGAAATAAATTTGCTCGTATGATTAATCGTGCAAATATGGATCTGGCCCGTGTTTGGGTCGACAGTTCTCCTTGGGCGGTCGACTGCCTAAGTCGACCAGTACTGGCCAAAATGCATCGTTTATGCATGGCATTGAATTGTGTTATATTTTTAAACATTGGCTCATGTATTTATATTTATAACATTGCTTATATAACATTAATCTTTTTCTTAAATTTCTTTATTGTTTTTATTTGCTTTTGTTTTTTATATATGCTCAATTTTCAAATTCAGATGCACATTTATATCTGAAATTCTTACGTATGCATTACACGCGCGCGCGCGCACACACACACACACACACACACATATATACACACACACACACACATGCACGCATTCACACATATAATTGTTTTCCGACATCAAACTTCGAACGTTAATAATTTTCAATACAAACTCAGTTCGTATATATGCAAATTGATTAGAAAATCATCACAAATGCAATGGTATAAGACCTATGGTTAAATTCCAGCAATTCCAAAAATGTTTATTTTCTCAATTGAATTATTAAATCATATTAAAAAATATTAGCAAGGCAATTTTTTTTGGCAAAGCCGAACGGTTTTTTAAGTGGCCGCAAACACTTTTTATTATAACCAATAACAAACACAATTATTACAGGAGGTTGGTGGTTACCAACCTACTAAGTTCATTTTTTAAGATGGATTGTGCACCATATATGGCATTTATAGTGGGTTGTCCACTAAATCTATTCTAGACTATAGTATAGGAGCTAGTTAAATACTAGATTACTATATTTCTCTCCACGCAGGGAGGAATAAACAAATTGTTAGGCAAAAATAATACATACAGCCGTAACTTGTACTACTACAAATGTTACTTCACCCATGCCATGTACAGTGCTTTACTTATCCTAGTGTTAGATGACACTTACCATCACATAGCAACTTCAACACAACAAAGGCATACTGAAGCCACCATACATATCTTCCACGTGACCATAGCAGAAAGGACCTACCGTGTTCATCCATTCCAGGCAACTCAAAAATCAGTGGCAAAAGCCATCTCCTTGCAAAAACACATTGCATACCAATATGACATGAATCTTATTGGAAATTTTGACCTACAGGTGAGTGGGTAGAAGGAAAAGTTACTCCATCTAAGCAGTCAAGAGATAATGCTTCGCATGTTGCCTAAGATGGAAAGACAATGACCGGCACACCAATAGCACAAACACCAAAGTAGACCAAAGTTCCAAGAACTGTGTCCAGAATAACACTTCCCAGAAACTCCTATCACCCAAACTGAAGACCAAACAACGTGAAGACCACCTTAACCAAAAAACACTGATAGTAACAGAAGAAAACAACAAGATTCCTACCACATCGTCATTGAATATCAAGAAACACCGACTGACCCATCACAACCCCAATCACCAATGTGAAAATACCACGATAGCTCATCAAGCAAAGACCGAAAACACACTTGATAGATAAGGAAATCATACCAGTAGCTAAGGCGACACGCGAAATCAACCAATGGATTAAGAAGTTACTACCTTCGCGATAGCTCTATGCTATTTTCGACGGTCCAGTTAGAGCAAATCGAAACCTCCAAGACCAAAAAAGGTCCAGAAGGCCACCACGCAACAAACAGAATGGTTGAAGCAGTGCGAGTGGGTTAAAAGGTCTACGGTGATTCGAACTTGAGTCGGGTAAGGAGGATGAAGGCTCGGTTTTAAATTGAAAAAATTGGGTTCCACTAAGTATCACGCAGGGGAAAACATAGGAAAAGTAGACGAAGATATGAGAGGAATGGGTGCGTTTGGATAATAAGTGGAAGAGAAAGATTACGAAGAGGACGATTGAAGAAAGAAATGGAAAGTCTGATTTCGTATGTTGCCATTAACAATACCAAATGGAACCCGAGCCTTTTTTGATTAGGAATACTTAAAAGAGAATGATCTACATATTAAGAAAAATGTTGGTTGTTGCTTTCTCCCACTTTTTAAGAATTTCATTCCCAAAATTTTGCAAGATAAAACAATTTGTTCCCTTGCACCTATTTACATAATCAACATTCATCTATTGAGCATCCATTTTTACAATCATCCTTTTCGTTGTGTAAAGTGTATCACATCATGAATAATATGAACGTATATAAAATTCTAATAGGTACGTCCTCCTATACAAATGGTTCTTTCTTAAAAAAATTCCAAAACATAATGCACAGATCCTAAATATACCACAAATTCTACATAAATGCAATCTTTTAAAAATTAAAAATAGTTTTTCATCCAATTTCTCCCACACTTCTACATATTAGTAGCACAGTTCAACCATTTTTGCATCCAAAACCCTATCACACAACTACTAAAACTCGAATTTTTTGAAAAAAATATTTTCTAAATGTGACTGCATATGTTGAAAAGGTAAAAAAAAATATAGAAAATTTTGTATTCTATGTTACACTTTCACATACATTTCTTCCCACACTTGAAACTTTTCCTGATACTCTATCAAAAGTTCTAATTTTTCCAAGTGCGGTTTACATAAGAAAATTTTCCTTTTTAAAATCCCCCAAACTTCATATGAAAAAATCAATTTTCTTTTTAAGTTTTCATTTCATATTACTGTAATCGTCTTTATCATTTTTACCTAAATTTACCATTTTTCTTTCTGTTTTTCGTTTTCTTTTATTTTCCTCTTATTGGTTAAGTTATATGTTTATATCCTTTTAGAGTGATCATCAAAAAAACATAGAAAAAGAAAGTCTCACTTATAAGCACTGATTTTTCTACAATAAATATGTACATACCACTAACAAAAGAGTACATAGTACTAGTTAACAAATAACACAAATCCTACTGTAAAGAAATAGTAATACTGAATAAAACTAATCTCTGGGGCTAGGAGGTCTAGAGTTGCGTCCATAGTAACAAAGCATGGTATTAATCATAAAGTTAAGGAAACTCAATCGCTTCTTCAACTTCCTATTGCTCGCTACCAATTTGCGCTACATGGGAAGAATATCTTGTTAACCTCGGTCTATCTGCTCTTGATGCTGTGCTATAGCCCTAACCTGCTCCCCATACTATGAATCTGCTAGTTGGAAGGGTTCGTCTCCCTATGGTCCTTGTCGCCACAACATATAAGGATATGGTCCATAAGGCTAAGAACCCCCATTGTAGATTTGCGCCCTCTCCAAATGGCGGTGACTGAAAGGCATGCTCAGGCTCAAAGTAGTGGGGTACATCATAGTGAGGGAATCATACTAGTGAGGCTCTAGCCCACGGGGTTGATGAGGCTGCTTAAGCCCCTAAATTTGCACCTATCCTTCTCGAGGTAGATGCATCAACTAATGGCAGTTAACCTCTATGTAGCTCTCTCGATCAAGGACGACTCCTGTCCTATCTAAATCTTATAGTCCAAACATGGCAAAAAGTGAGGGAATCCTATGACCCGGTTGCTTTTGCGCACTGGACGATAATACCTCTGGCCCAGTTTACCCGAATGCCTCTAAATACAACATAAGTGGCCTTCGTGACTGTTGCGTAAATGTGATCAAAACTCCTCTTCTTAGGGATAAAGTTATATTGCAAAATGCGTATAATGAATCTAGCTAAAGGGTGTAAACGTTCAATGCACCAGACCTGGTGCCGGGGATATATTAAAATCTATCCTAAGACGACATCATCCGTCATCTACACCTAGATACTAATCGTGCCCACTAACACTTAGTATGGTCCTTAGCTGGATATTGGTAAATGCAACTCTAACCCCTTGTGACCTCTGACTCTAAGGTCGCCTCACTGGGATAAAAACTAGAATCTAAATTGTCGTCGACAAGACACGCTAACCTCAGGTAAGATTCCTCTCAAACGTGTCATGGCGGAGAATTTGAACAACCCTGCATCCATGAATAGTTTCTATAGCAGTGTATCCTCATTGCTGAACTTAACTACCCTGGATAATCTGATAGTCGACCATCTTTATATATACCACTACACTATTCCTCATACCTTGACACCTTGATATCTCTTGTGGTGTTAGATTTGGAAAAAGATCAATCAAGGATGGTCTCATATGCATGGTGAAAAGCTTACAAATCCCGAAGAGTAAAATATGAAAAGGGACAGATCAAAAGAAGCGCTTTAGTTTGGTATAATTTTTAGGGTGAATGATGGAGCCTTTTGGGCTGATCTGGCGGACGGAGGTGGTGGTTTTTGGTAGCTGAGTTAGGTTCAAGGAGGAGTGGATTTGGGGAGACGAATGAATGAATGAAGCGATTAAAATCATTTTTGAATCCTGACCATATAGGTTCTGACACAATATGTAACAATTCATTCTTTAATAGGCCTGGTTTTTTCGTAAAAATCTAAAATCCAAATCCATTGAAGCACGAGTTAGTGTTTGGCATCCGGTAAATAGGAAAACGTAAATATATCAGAGCTCAAGTAGATAACTTACAGCAGAGGTAATTTAAAATATGATAGCAAATAAATACTCACTAAGGGAATAATATTTTTTAGATCAAGTGTCTCATAATGGAATAACCTTTGCCTTCTACCCAACCCTTACATTGTTTTAAGGTGAGGTTAGAACTAATGTTCGAGTGATCGGTAAATTATACACTTTTAAGTACAATACAACATATATCGTTCTATTACCATATTTGTTATGTTAACTCTACTAAGGCTGCAAAACTATCACTTCTGCACATAAATCACACCCTTCTACTCCCTAGTAGATCTAACCTAACTATATATACCCTTGGATTGCGTTGATCCTAGGTACCACCCTTAGTGTCGTTCGTATCCCCCTAGTTAGGACTCCATCATCACGTTGTGAAAGCATTGAAACTACATCTGAAGTGGACGACCAAGATTTCCTACAATAAAAATGGTTCGTCTTTTGATACAAAAAAATTAAACTGCTTCCACAATGGAACACTCCTTTATGCCTACATAGGGATATTTTCAATGGGTTTACTCACCATGCTTACATCGTGGACATGCACATAATTGTTCTTCCTGTACTTCTGATTTCCACCCACGGAAGGCGCTAGTATCTATTTTGTATGGAACTCGGTCTAGGATTTACTGGAACTATGGTCTGTCTCTTTCTATTGTAGCTATGGCCCGACGAAACCACCGCTCTCTAGTTGGAAGGTTCTCAAGGGTTATTGTTCTTTCCCTAAAACAAACAAAATAAACAATCTTGTGGCATTGCCTAACCTAAATTCAATGTTTTGATAGTGAAAGACTGTTGGCCTATAGAGGTCTAACCCATGCCCTTCCCCGTGTTCACTACTGATTGATGATGACCGATACTTGAACGACTATTATCCTTTTGGGTTTTCCCACAATAGGCGCTGCTCTAGGTGCCCCACAAATACCTAATCATCCATTAGCCTTTAGGTTGCCTAATGTAGTCAAGGAAATACTCTCTTGATGGATATTGTAGACTCTGCCTTCAATGGACTGCTCCACCATGTATATATTGGAGGGCTATCCTACGGTATCCTCTGCATATTGTTGAAGTCGCTTATTTACCGCTTCGATGAACATCTGGTTCTTCGTTGGTGCGGACCTCTCATATTCTAAAGGATATGTGATGGACCACACATAACTGCCTACACCCACATTTCTTTTAGGCTGCTCTAAACGCATCTTATGAGGTTACCATTGTAACCTAGTCCTTTATTAGATCTTTTGTCCAATATTTTTTTTTATGAATTTAGCCTGTCTTTCCTTTTTTTACTTACTTGGTTCTGTAACTATGGGTCACATATTTACCACTCCGATGAATACCTGGTGTTATGGACCCCAACTACATTATTTATACTATTATGATATATCTTAACCTTTTGGGTTCTTTATTGCTTTATGATAGTCGTTGTTTTGAAGGTCATCTTTACCTTATCATGTTAATATCGTAATAATTCTATTCTTTTATTTCTTTGTTTACGTATAATATAGACAAGTATTCTATTCTTCAGTTTACCAAATACTCAATTTGGTTAGTACCCTTCTTTTCTACCTTTATTTTGATTGTTATGTTTTCATCTCTCTTATTATTATCTAAAGTTTATCATTATAGGACTAGTCATATTCTAATAGCATTTGAGGTTTTACAAAATTCTATTTCCATATTTACTATACAATAATCTCTTGTGCAGTGACCATAATTACAAGGTATTTTTCTTCACTTTTTCGATGGGTAATACCAAATACAATAAACATCTTTATTTGTACTGATCCCTTTTCTTTTGTCTTTATTCTTGTAATTATGTACACCACATCTTTCTAAAGCTATAATATGGAAATATATTATTTCCATCTAAATAGAATATTATTATTTTCCCAATCATGGTTCAATTTAATTTCCTATGATTCACTTCATACATTTACTAAGATTTCAGTAAATTATGTTCTTATTAAGAATTGTGCCTTCTTTTTCTTTCATGTTTTAGTCGAGTTTAATTATAGGCATGGTTTTATTCCTGTTTGAATAACTTTTGCATATAAGTAAAATTCACTTAAAGATTTATAGTTCCATATGAATAACTATAAATGAACCAATTTCTGTAATTGTGACGACCCCAAACCCCGTTCCATGGTGGCAAGGGTAATCTTTGGAATATAACACATAAACAAATAGCAGCAGAACAGAAATAATTAAATACACTAGATAATGTACAATAGAATACACTGGATAAACATAATCATCAGAGTTACACAGTATAAAAGATCATACTTAGTACAAAATACAGTTCAACTATACATAAATGTCTGCAGCGAAAAATAAAACATAATATGTACAATAGGAGCTGAACAGCATAAAAAGTGACAAATGATAGAATCCATCTTCAGCTCCATAGCTATCCAGAAAGAGCCTGCTAAAACCAGAATACAAGGCTGTCCGTGTAGAAAAAGGGGCACCCGAGTTTGCAAGTGAAACAAACTACGAGTCAATCGTGGGACTGGTATGAGAAATCTACTTAACATATTTTTCAATATGGCCAATCACAGGACCACGCCACTTTCGCGGAACGGGTTTACTCCATTGGATTGCCAGTGCTTTAAAACAAGTAAATCTTTTAAACATCGCAATGCTTTTTATAAAAATGAAGCCATTATAAGACTCAGTTCCTATCACACAATGCAACACAAACCGGAGGATAGAGTTTTACCTTATAATGGCCAAAATATGCTTGATACGAATAAAACAAAAGCATTTGATATTATTACTAGTGTTTATATGTTTCAAAAACAATTTCAATCATAAGTATCAATCATAGACGGCATAGGTACCATATATCATGTCGCCATAAATATATATACAACCAAAACCGCACGGTGTCGTATTTGGAAATTGGATTTCTATCATGAACCAAGGCAAGGGATCATCCTTACCGCTTCGAGGCAATCTAGCCTACCATGTCTCAGGACCCAGACTCAGGTGGGCCCCTGGATCGTCAGGGCCATTCCACTCGATGTGGATTAAAATACCTGAACACTGCGTTTCCTCACCTATGGGGCGTAAACTGGTCATCCACCGATCAAACTATCAACTCCGAAGAGACCGATCTAACTGAGGCGCCTCGCTATCTATCATCCACATAAGTAAAATGCCCGGGCGTGTCAAACCAAAACACCACTCCAAGCTAGAAAGAAACGCAGGTCCTCCCTGATGTTCTCACCTGTTTCTGGCTCATACCGGGGTGTGAGGCTCGGGAATTAACGTTATACACAAATCTATACCACACAGGCCGTGCTTTGATCATCAACCACAAGACTTTGCTTTTCAATAGAAGCCTTGATCATCTGCCACTTAGACGTGCCACACAGGCAATTCCCTCCATGCGACTGGTTTCTATCGATATATAACCTCTAAGCTCGTACATCTCAGAGAAGGGCGTAAAGCAAGAGAATAAATTCTCCGTCGCCAAACAGATATATATTTAATAGAGATCAATCAGCACAGAACAAAATCCAATGTCAGACACATAGTCCATTTACAAGTTCGTTCTGGGTCTAAACGAAACCGGAGGCACTTAATACCTCGCACATCCATACAATCAACAAGTACGTCCAGGCGGCTACTTCTTCAGCCCCTTCAAGGTAGCTACTCCTATCATGAGCATCAGTAGCACCCCTTCATTCGACGTGAAGATCATCGGTCTTGCGCCGTCTTTATATCTTCGACTTCTAATCATTGATCAATTATTTGAAATGAGAATTAACTCGGCCTTTTCAAATAATTCACGTATATTTAGAATTTCAAATCAATTCATTTCAATGGTTAAATTATTCGACATCAATAATTCTGTTCTTTAATGAAATTTTCATGCCAAACACATTCAACCATCAAATATCAAATAAAGAGCAAATTCAGTTTATTTCCATTCCATATCGTTTATAATATTTTATCACGATTTATCGCTATTTTTATTTATTTAAAAATAGCCAATTCATTCAAACAACGCTTCAGGCCATAACGCGGTCGTGGCGCTGTTTTTCTTCAGATTTGATTTACACATATCTGAAAATCTAATCATTGGATCTTCACAAATTTTATATCATTAGAAAGATCTTTTCAAAACGAATCCAACGATTTCAGTTTTGGGAAAATCCGACGGTCGGATCTCCCGGTACAATCGTTTGAAGATACAATTTCAAAATACGAATTGCAGCGTCGTTATTCGATTTAATTTAATTATATTTATATATATAAATATAATCGATTATGGCGCTGTTTTTCTTCAGATTTGAATTAAACATTCCAGAAAATCCAACCATTGGATCTTTACAAAGTGGGTGTCATTGGAAAGATATTTCCAAAGCGAACCCAACGGTTTCGGTTTTGGGAAAATCCGATGGTCGGATCGCCCTCACTAATCGTTTGAAATCACGGTTTCAAAACACGAACTGTAGCTTCGTTATTCGATATATTTAATTATATATATATATAAATATAATTCATTCTTCGATTTCAAAACCATATTCATTTCATATATTTGATAAAACGATATTTTTATCCAATAGATACTTATTTCAACACATCACTATTTTTAAATGTTCATATATATCATAAAAATGTGATTTTTATTGTAAAACCATTTATTTCAAAACACGATTATTTTATATATTTCATACATAAGGTAAAAATGTTATTTTTGGTGTTAAAACAATTTATTTAAAACACTAATATTTTATATAGTCTATATATATAATAAAAATGTTATTTTTATCTTTCAAAGAATTTATTCATTACATGAACTTCATTCAACACATGAATTTCTATTCAACACATGAATATGGTTTCAACACATGAAAATAATTCTAACACATGAATATTATTGAAAATTTCGGCAGCATAACGGCAGGGTAGTTAAAACCGGCACCGTCCCGAGTACGACTCCTCACTCTACCTTAAAGCCTCGCAGCTTTTGACAACGGGGATTTTCAATATCTAGTTCGTACGCAGACGAATTTTCCCATATACTAATCCTATTGGGATTTCAACCACAATCAATCATTTCAAATCAACCATTCATGATATTCACCAAATTTCACATCAACCAATAATCCAAACAATATCACAACCAATATATATCGTCCATGGTCTGTGGACGAGGGGAGTGTGTGTGTGTGTATATATATATACGTATATAACTATATTTCGATATCATTTCAATTCTTTTCAACGCATATATCATTTTTACAACGCATATATAACTTATATATCGAACATACAACTTATACAACACTAATACATGAGGTGTACAACGCTTATATAACTCATACATCGGCTATATAATTTATACATCGTTGTTTTCCATATCGTTTATAAATTAGAAATCTCACATTGGTTTGTTGCTTTGCTAAAAATCGTAGCGAGCTCAGAAAAATCCACAGACACTTCTAGAATGTGGAGAGCGTCGACACGGTCCCGATGTCTTCTATTTCATCGAATTTCGTCAACATAGAAAAAAGATATGATTTTTATTGTAAAATCATAAACCGTAGCGCTTTAAAGTGCTGTAGAACAGTTTAAAATAAATTAAACCGTTACCTTCTGAAATTCTTCAAAACTAGGTTTCAATCTTTCTCAAAATTCGTAGCACTATACTGGAATCGAGTAGCACCATGGTGTAGGGCTTGGTGAGGCACGCATGTCGAGGTCAGGAGGTTTCACTCGCACGCGAATCCAGGGCAGGGCGGCGCGGTGAAGTCCTGAACTTTGAGGTTGTTCTCGTCGACGGTTGCACGAGGGAAGGAGCACCTGGTATGGATTTGACGAGGGAGGAGAACTCTTCAAAAAGTTGAACTGGGTCGAGGTGAAAGGGTGAGCGGTTTCGCCAGAAAATGGGTTGGGATTTTTTTATAAAATTAAATTATGAAGGAAAAATATGATTGGCCCGTGCTTTATTTGCTTTTTAAAATAGTGTTTCTCCATACGAACTCCAATCCAAACCCAACGACTGTCGCCCCTAGCTAAATTCCCCCATTCCGAACACAATGGGATATGTTTCGTAAGCCAATTCGACTGGTACAGTCAGTTATTCTTCAAATTAAAATATAAAACATTCAACATTTGATTTGAACGTACATTTCAATTTGCCAGGGCCACAAACTGATTCGAAAAATTCCAGACAAATAAATCTAGCTATGTTTTGATGATACGGTCCCAACAAAATTATTTTCGTCGAATTCTAAGACCGTTGGAAAAATGCCCATTTTTTGGTCAATCCAATTTAACGGAAATTACCAAATACATTTTCCTTTGCCACACTCACATATTAACTTCAAAAATTATGAAATTTGAAACCTTGCAATTATTTGACATCCCGGATCCAACAAAAGTGGTTGCGTCGAATTCTGAGATCGTTTGCAAAATGTCTATTTTCAAGGGCTATATATTCTCTATAGCGACCTTTCTGAAAATTCATTTGGCCATAACTTTTGATTCCCGCTATGAAACTTCAATTTTTCAGATTCGTTAGAAACATATTCATAAACAGATTTAAATATTTTTGGTTTCACTAAAGTCCATTTTATTTTGCACCCGGTACAGTCAGTCAAAGTTCGAATTCAAATTTTGAAACTACCGCGCCATTTCAGGCCTTGTTTATAATTAAAAGTAATTATATTTATTTTCAAACATCGATTCAAACATACACTTTGTCGTTATTATTTTAAATAATTTATTTAAAATCCACTAAAATAGCCAGATTAAATTTTTTAAACTGGTTCAGATTTTCCGGGTTGTTACAATCTCCCCCACTTAAAAAATTTCATCCCCGAAAAGGAACGAAGTCGAAAGTTGTTTAATTAACAAACTCAACTTTCCTTCTGGCTTCATTCTTCAACTTTTCAGTTTCTAAGAATTTTCAAATTCTTCAAAAATTTGGCTAACACCCTAAATTTTCGAAAAAATTCACCATAACCTCCTTTGTACGGGGAGGGGTTTGGAAATTTATTCGGCCATATTAGGTACCCAATTAATCCTAATAAGCATGCACATATTTATAGTGATATATTCCGGTGTCCACAGGGGAGTGTGTATAGATCATAACTCCAGAGAATAAATTCTCGTTACCCTATAAATGGTTTTTGTGCCTTAATCACCAGAGAGACGTGTTTATTGTCATCTCCAGACCCGTGTGGGGTTTTTATTAATCTTGCAATTTACCGTTACATTTTATATGGTCTATATTAGTCATCAGTTCAACCTGTAAAATATAGTCATCGCCATACAAGCCTCTCGCTTGTATGGTAAATCTTCAACCTCGTCACACAAGCTCCAAATGCTTATGTGGTATATGATGAAATATGCCTATCTTCATGAAGTATGCCATGTAGTGTAGTTCAAAATTGATTGTTGCTATCCTATGGCAACGTTTATTATTACACATGGAACAACCGACACTCCGCATCAAATGGCATTCACAAGAGTTGATATAATAAATAAAATTGTGTATCCAACTCATTAAGGTTTACCTATTTGTCGGGCACGCAAATAAATTCTTTACTCAACAGCTAATCCATTTACCTGTTCAAACATATATAATGCACGTGTATATACTTCTATCTATTTTTAAATCAGACCAATACTTGATTTAATTGAATAAATTTACCATAATTCTCTTATTGATTAAATCAACTATCATTCTAATAATTTGGTTAATCAAATTCACAATCACACAACACAAACAACAATCAATTTGTTTATTAACATTTCAAATATATATCTTTTATATATTCAAAAATCATATTTCTAAAACTAGACTATATATATAACCACAAATACGTTATTTATAAACATATAACTCTCAACTCGTTCTGGGGCATTTCTGACCCCATCTCTAACGAGTTATTCTGATTCTGCTATACTCATACTAGGACATTACTGATCCTATCTATAATGAGTTATTCATCCTAGAACTCTACTAGTTCTATCTCTGACGAGTTCGTTAATATGTTATATTCATGAGCTAAGCTTAACCAAAGCTCTGATACCACGTTTGTGACGACCCCAAACCCCGTTCCACGGTGGCAAGGGTAGTCTTTGGAATATATCACATAAACAAATAACAGCAGAACAAAAATATTTAAATACACCAGATAATGTACAATAGATTACACTGGATAAACATAATCATCAGAATTACAAAGTATACAGGATCATACTTAGTACAAAATACAGTTCAGCTATACATAAATGTCTACAGCAGAAAACAAAACATAATATGTAAAATAGGAGCTGAACAGCATAAAAAGAGACAAATGATAGAATCCATCTTCAGCTCCATAGCTATCCAGAAAGAGCCTGCTAAAACCTGAATGCAAGGCTGCCCGTGTAGAAAAAGGAGCACCCGAGTTTGCAAGTGAAACAAACTACGAGTCAGTCGTGGGACTGGTATGAGAAATCTACTTAACATATTTTTCAATATGGCCAATCACAGGACCATGCCACTTTTGCGGAACGGGTTTACTCCATTGGATTGCCAGTGCTTTAAAACAAGTAAATCTTTTAAACATAGCAATGCTTTTTATAAAAATGAAGCCATTATGAGACTCGGTTCCCATCACACAATGCAACACAAACCGAAGGATAGAGTTTTACCTTATAATGGCCAAAATATGCTTGATACGAATAAAACAAAAGCATTTGATATTATTACTAGTGTTTATATGTTTCAAAAACAATTTCAATCATAAGTATCAATCATATATGACATGGGTACCATATATCATGTCGCCATATATACATACAATCAAAACCGCACGGTGTCGTATTTGGAAATTGGATTTTCATCATGAACCAAGGCAAGGGTTCGCCCTTACCGCTTCGAGACAATCTAGCCTACCATGTCTCAGGACCCAGACTCAAGTGGGCCCCTGGACCATCAGGACCGGTCCACTTGATGTGGATTAAAATGCCTGAACACTGCGTTTCCTCACCCTATGGGGCGTAAACTAGTCATCCACCGACCAAACTATCGGCTCCGAAGAGACCGATCTAACCGAGGCTCCTCGCTATCCATCATCCACATAAGTAAAATGCTCAGGCGTGTCAAACCCAAAACACCACTCCTAGCTAGAAAGAAACGCAAGTCCTCCTTGATGTCCTCTCCCGTTTCTGGCTCATACAGGGGTGTGAGGCTCACGAATTAACGTTATACACAAAGATATGCCACACAGGCCGTGCTTTGATCATCAACCACAAGACTTTGCTTTTCAACAGAAGCCTTGATCATCTGCCACTTAGGTGTGCCACACAGGCAATTCCCTCCATGCGACTGATTTCTATCGATATATAACCTCTGAGCTCGTACGTCTCAGAGAAGGGCGTTAAGCAAAAGAAAAAATTCTCTACCGCCAAACAGATATATACTTAATAGAGATCAATCAGCACAGAACAAAATCCAATGTCAGGCACACAATCCATTTACAAGTTCGTTCTGGGTCTGAACGAAACCGTAGGCACTTAATACCACGCACATCCGTACAATCAACAAGTACGTCGGGACGACTACCACTTCATCCCCTTCATGGTAGCTACTCCTATCATGAGCATCCGTAGCATCCCTCCATTCGACATGAAGATCATCGGTCTTTCACCGTCTTCATATCTTCAACTTCTAATCGTCGATCAATTATTTGAAATGGGAATTAACTCGGCCTTTTCAAATAATTCACGTATATTTAGAATTTCAAATCAATTCATTTCAATGGTTAAATTATTCGACATCTATAATTCTATTCTTTAATGAAATTTTCATGCCAAACACATTCAACCATCAAATATCAAATAAACTGAGCAAATTCAGTTTGTGTCCATTCCATATCGTTTATAATATTTTATCACGATTTATCACTATTTTTATTTATTTAAAAATAGCCAATTCATTCAAATGACGCTTCAGGCCATAACGCGGTCGTGGCGCTGTTTTTCTTCAAATTTGATTTACACATATCTGAAAATCTAACCGTTGGATCTTCACAAATTTTATATCATTAGAAAGATCTTTTCAAAACGAATCCAACGGTTTCAGTTTTGGGAAAATCCAACGGTCGGATCTCCCGGTACAATCGTTTGAAGTTAAAATTTCAAAATACGAACTGCAGCGTCGTTATTCGATTTAATCTAATTATATATATATATATAATCGATTCTGGCGCTGTTTTTCTTCAGATTTGAATTAAACATTCCAGACAATCCAACCGTTGGATCTTTACAAAGTGGGTGTCGTTGGAAAGATATTTCCAAAGAGAACCCAACGGTTTCGGTTTCGGGAAAATCCGATGGTCGGATCTCCCGCACTAATCGTTTGAAATCACGGTTTCAAAACACGAACTACAACTTCGTTATTTGATATATTTTAATTATATTTATATATATATATATAAATATAATTCATTCTTCGATTTCAAAACCATATTCATTTCATATATTTGATAAAACGGTATTTTTATCCAACAGATACTTATTTCAACACATCACTATTTTTAAATGTTCATATATATCATAAAAATGTGATTTTTATTGTAAAACCATTTATTTCAAAACACGATTATTTTGTATATTTCATACATAAGGTAAAAAAATTATTTTTGGTGTTAAAACAATTTATTTAAAACACTTATATTCTATATATATATAATAAAAATGTTATTTTTATCTTTCAAAGAATTTATTTAATACATGAACTTCATTCAACACATGAATTTCTATTCAACACATGAATATGGTTTCAACACATGAAAATAATTCTAACACATGAATATTATTGAAAATTTCGACAACATAACGACAGGGTAGTTAAGACCGACACCGTCCCGAGTACGGCTCCTCGCTCTACCTTAAAGCCTCGTAGCTTTTGACAAAGGGGATTTTCAATATCTAGTTCGTACGCAGACGAATTTTCCCATATACTAATCCTATTGGGATTTCAACCACAATCAATCATTTCAAATCAACCATTCATGATATTCACTAAATTTCACATCAACCAATAATCCAAACAATATCACAACCAATATATATCGTCCATGGTCTGTGGACGAGGGGAGTATATATATATATACGCATATAACTATATTTCGATTTCATTTCAATATCATTTCAATTCTTTTCGACGCATATATCATTTTTACAACGCATATACAACTTATACATCGAACATACAACTTATACAATGCTTATACATGAGGTATACAACGCTTATATAACTCATACATCGACTATATAATTTATACATCGTTGTTTTCCATATCGTTTATAAATTAGAAATCTCACATTGGTTTGTTGCTTTGCTAAAAATCGTAGCGAGCTCAGAAAAATCCACAGACACTTCTAGAATGTGGAGAGCGTCGACACGGTCCCGATGTCTCCTATTTCATCGAATTTCGTCAACATAGCAAAAAGATATGATTTTTATTGTAAAATCATAAACCGTAGCGCTTTAAAGTGCTATAGAACAGTTTAAAATAAATTAAACCGTTACCTTCCGAAATTCTTCAAAATTAGGTTTCAATCTTTCTCAAAATCCGTAGCATTATACTGAAATCGAGTTGCTCCATGGTGCAGGGCTTGGTGAGGCGCGCACGTCGAGGTCGGGGGGTCCCACTCGCACGCGGATCCAGGGCAGGGCGGCGCGGTGAAGTCCTGAACTTTGAGGAGGTCGTTCTCGTCGATTGTTGTATTGAGGGGAGGAGCTCCTGGTATGGATTTGATGAGGGAAGAGAGCTCTTCAAAAAGTTGAACTGGGTCGAGGTGAAAGGGTGAGCGGTTTCGCCGGAAAATGGTCAGGAGGGGGGGGGGAAGCTTTATCTGCCGTCGAGCGAGTTAGGGGGGTTTTGAGATTTTTTTATAAAATTAAATTATGAAGGAAAATATGATTGGCCTGTGCTTTATTTACTTTTTAAAATAGTGTTTCTCCATACGAACTCCAATCCAAACCCAACGACCGTCGTCTGCAGCTAAATACCCCCATGCCGAACACAATGGGACATGTTTTGTAAGCCAATTCAACTGTTACAGTCAGTTATTCTCAAAATTAAAATATAAAACATTCAACATTTGATTTGAACGTACATTTCAATTTGCCAGGGCCACAAACTGATTCGAAAAATTCCAGAAATATATATCTAGCTATGTTTTGACGATACGGTCCCAACAAAACTATTTTCGTCGAATTCTGAGTCCATTTGAAAAATGGTCATTTTCTAGTCGATCCAATTTAACAGAAATTGACCAAACACATTTTCCTTTTTCACGCTCACATATTAACTTCAAAAATTATGGAATTTGAATCCTAGCAATAATTCGACATCCCGGATCCAACTAAAGTGGTTTCGTCGAATTCTGAGGTCGTTTGCAAAATGTCTATTTTCAAGGGCTATATATTCTCTATAGCGACCTTTCTAAAAATTCATTTGGCCATAACTTTTGATTCCCGCTACGAAACTTCAATTTTTCAGATTCGTTAGAAAGATATTCATAAACAGATTTAAATATTTTTGGTTTCACTAAAGTCCATTTTATTTTGAACCTGGTACAGTCAATCAAAGTTCGAATTCAAATTTTGAAACTGCCACGCCATTTCAGGCCTTGTTTATAATTAAAAATAGTTATATTTATTTCAAACATCGATTCAAACATACTTTTCATCGTTATTATTTAAAATAATTTATTTTAAATATTTAAAATCCACTAAAATAGCCAAATTAAAAATTTTAAATTGGTTCAGATTTTCCGGGTTGTTACAGTAATTAGCTCAAACTTAACAATTACTGTTTAATAATTTGAACGATAATCCAATTGTATTATATAATTACCATAAAAGATATACAATTTAACCCATTTACTTGAAAAGCATTCCAAATTCCAAATTTGACCAAAATCCAAATATATTTTCCATATTCTTTCCCCTATGTAATCCTTATTTGGAATCACAAATTGGGATTTGTATAGATATACAATTTTAGATACAAATAATCTAAGTTAACCAAATAATAAACTAGATTTGAAAGTTTAGGATGCATGAGCGATCTTTTCGAATGAGCCTCTACCTAGATCTACAGTTTCTTCTTTCAATTTGTAAATCAGAAGCCTAAATCTAGATTATATAATTTACCGAAAAATGGAGGGCAAAGAAAAGTAACAAGGCTTCAACGTCCACTCAGAATAAAATGAGTTTGGAGGCTAGCCCTGCACATTTTGTTATAAAGGAATCAAAACTGTATTTTTCATTCGATCGGAAATGGAATAAATTAGTTTTCACGATTGACCATGCAAAATTGGTTCTGGACCGTGTTCGGGTCGATCGTTCTTCTGCAGTCGACCGCTAGATTGACCGAACCCATGGGATGTTGACCCACATGGTCCAAAATGTATCATTTACACGTGATATTGGACCATGTTTTTTATTATATTTTTAAATGTTGGCTGATGTGTTTATATTTATAATGTTACTTATATTACATTAATTTATTTCTTAAACTCCTTTATTGTTATGATCTATTTCTGCTTTTGACGTACGTTAAATTTACAAATTCAAGCACACATTTATTTTTGAAATTATTAAGTATGTATATAAATATACATATACATAATTATGCATGCATTTACACACAATTATTTTCAGATGTCGAAATTTGAACGTCAATAACTTTCCCGTACGAACGACATTCTGAACACATTATATAACACCCCACACTTTTCTGAGGCCAAATTTCGACAAAAATCAAAATTCAAACTCATCTAAGCATTGAGAGTACAAATCTTATACCCACAAATAAATGAGCATGACATAATTAGAGTACAATTAAACTAACTCACAGCGGAAACAAGATAGGATAACAACTATCGACTTAGGCAACTACGTTGAAAGTAGATCGCTACTTCAATACCGAGCATGAGAGGACAAAAGCAAAAACCAAACTTGAATACTTGCAAAGACCCGTTTTTCTCGAGATAAACATGAGAGTTGTTATAAGGAAGGGGTTAGAATAACAATTCCCGGTGAGTGGAAAACGTATAACACTGTACATAATACACAAATGTATCTAGTTTGGTTTTGCCTAAAACCGTATGGCTATTAAGGGTAGTAATTCTAACTTTTTAAAGATTTACTCATGACGATTAACTAACATACCCAAGGCAGCACTTCCCAAATATAACATTATCTCAATATTGAGATAGAACTTTTACGCATAAGCATGAAGCCTTTAAACCACCATTCAAAGATTACACCAAATACTCAGAGGCGAACTCTCAATTACTCAATACCCTAAAAGACAGAGGTAGGTTATGTAACGACCGATGGAATTCGACTCCCGAATTTCGACAATAATACATAAACCTGTATTGCTTTCCAAACCCAAGTATCGAAAACACTAGATAGTTAATAAAAGAAATTAGAGGGTGAGAAATGAAAGAAATAATAGAATAGAAGATTAAGAAGGAGAATCAACTAGCCAGCACAACATAGAGTCTCACATTGTAGAGGAATAAAATATAATCAGAAATAAATATTTTTTCAGATCTTGAAATAATACTTACATTTCATCAGAGTACAATATACAACCAATACATCTGGACAGTTATAACCACCTATCCTCATATACGACACAGAGCAGAATAATATTAAATACATCTGAACTCCTCCAGCATGTCTTCTGAAGTCTGTGCCATCCTAACCTGGACCTATAAAACTCGGTTTGACTCAAGCATTGCAAACCCCAGGATCATTATGGTGAACCAACATGAGAAAATCCACTAAGTTTGTAGGTATCATCCAACTGATTTAAAGTCAATAATATCTCTTTTCGAAAAAAGGATAATCGTAAGACCAGTCCACACATAAACACTGATGGTTTTTACCTAACGACAACCTAAAACATTATAAAATCATATTTATCCTGATATCATAATAGTGTCTAAATCAAATAAATAACCATCTAGCAGAACGCTTGCATCTCATGCTCTACATACATAGTCTATAATCAAAATCTGCGGGTTCTTATTGGAGAATGGATTCCAACTATGACAAGGTATGGGACCATCTTTCGATAGTATATCTCTAGAGAGAAGTGCACTGGGTTCAATAAGAACATCTTGTAGTCCGACTACACATGACCAGCCGACCACTCATTTTCCTTGAGTGTACCAAATGTATATCACTGACGGTTGGGATCAGCAACTATCATCGAAGCATAAAACAACGATAGAATAAAGAAGCAAATGGATTTTCTCTATATCAGGTGATAATACACCCTAATGGGAGTGACCCACAAAGCCATGCCGCCTACCCGATTTATGTCATTTCCTGGTTGATGAGGCTTGAGGTTATAATTACCTTTTTAAGAGCATTACATCATCATTCAATTTGAATGTCACATTGTCAGATCCACCAAATCACTAATTGACGTCCACAAAAATGCTCTGGGTGTTATGCTAAGAGAATGTGTCTTCTCCGCCGCCACTGAAATATGTTTGAGGAAATCAACATACATGATCCTTCGGAAGTACTCTGTCTGACATTCGTCCATACAAGTCATTCAGGAACAGGATGAACCGAAGGCACCTCCTACCACATCCTAGGTATTACCCTATAGATCAGTAGCGAGTAGTCCTTGCAATCCGTAGATTCTAACCATGATATCATCACAGTTTATCTCTGCTTGCAAGTCAGAGAATTTAAGTTGTTTTTTCATTTTATGAAAATCCACAGTCTTCAATTGCTCTACCTCGATCAACATTTGATATCTTCCTTATTCACGATTTGTTGGTCGAAATGGTTTTCGAATATAAATTCGATCCCAGCCTCTCCGTACCAACAATCGTATAGGCCAGATTTGGTAGTCGATTATTTAACTATCAAATAAACAATCATTCAACCATAAAAATAAAATGAATTTACTGGTTCAGTACTCCTCATCACTTGGCCTTTTAAAATAAACTAGTTAACAAATGGTTAATTAAGCTTCTAAATCTTTCAATATTTTAAACACAGATTTTACTTCTTAATTTACTAACTCCTCAATGTAAATTGGTAAGTGAATAAATCTCTATACAACCCCAAAGGCCGAAACCAACATCAGATTGACACCTCGAAAGTTACTCGACTCAACCAACGTACAACAGGTTCCAATTTCTTAAAAACCACATCATATTCCTTCAGAAATCATTTCTATTCAACTTATAAACTTTTTGAGTTACATTTTATAATATCATTCGTTGAAATAATAAATTTTATATTTCACAACTACTTTCGTTTCTAACTAATACCATCCTTGGATAGTCCTGAAGTCGTTTAAGTTGGGGTATTTTATTTACCTTTCAGACCTTGGTCGACAACGTTCTTAACTTAAAATAGATACGAGTTGTAATTCAAAAATGGATATCATAATACCATCAAACCTTATTTATTAATTTATTTAAAACAGGGTTATGACAACCATTCTTATTTTCTTGAAAATCTCCTTTTCAAATATAACTACTATTTCTAAATTCTTTGATTAAGTAAATGCTTACAAAAACATCACCTTTTTACTTTAAATAATTTATTTTATATCCGAATTTTTTTATTACAAATCCTAATACTATATCTTTTACCAAATTCAATTACAAAAATCCCATTTACCAATCCATTTAACCATTCCTCTTTGAAATCTCATTTCAGTTTCATTCATTTTACTTAATACCGTTACCAAGTAACGTTAATTTAAAATTAAGGCTTTAACTTCACATTTCTTTTTATGGACCTCATTTATTCAACTATGGTTTATTATAAACCTTTTATCTCGATTTCCTTTACTTAATTCAAATATTAAGTGAACATTTATTTTACTCACTTGTTTATAAATCTTATTAACATAAGAATTTGCCTTATAAAATCATTCTGTAATTATTTATAAACTTAAATAAAAATAATAAATATTAATTTCATTTTTAATAACTTTAACTCAAAATAATAGATTTCAAAATCTACCTTCAGTTATAAAATGAATTTTATAACTTCGTTTCTGTCGAATCACATGATGGTAGATCAATATTTGTAAAATGATGTATATTTCAAACCATTTACTTCCAATTACTCAACCAATACTGTCCATTGGTTAATAACTAAACAATCGTTGAATTACGATTCAACAATCAACAAATAAATCAATCATTCAATCATATTGGTTAAATAGTTCATATAATTGTAATATGAAAATAAACAGTTAATTTGAGGAATCAAGTTGGATCTCTCCAACCAGTTTTTCCCTGCATCCAAATAGGTTACCTCAAATAAAATCATCCAATTCAATATACATATATAATTTCAATAATCAATCAATATATAACAGCAATTCAAACATCCATCATTTAATTTAATATGTTTATATTTTCATAAACATAACCAACAAGGTAAGTTACCTCATTTGGTTATAATCGTTAAAAATAACAACTGGATTCATTTAAAATAAATGAACGTTTAAATCAACCAATTCATTTAATATTTATAGATATATTCAACATATAACAAACAATTATAAACCATAACACACAATTTAAATCCCGACTTATATAAAATGTAAGTGGTTCAAAACTGAGTGAGTTATACTCATATTGTTTTCATTTTTCGCTGAAGCGGTTCAGTTACTGTTAAATCAAACGAGTTTCTAATTTAAATATAAATTTCAACTGCTTCTAGTTCTAACCAAATCTGTTCCACAATGTTCTGTTCCTTGATAAGGTTCCGGTGTAACTTGTTTCGTTCAATTCTGTTCATCCAAATAAAAGTTATTCACGTTTTAGTTTACACGAATTTAAATAAACTAAATATTTCTTTGTTAAATAATTATATATGTTAATCTAATTACTTCGTTATTTTAAAATTATGGTCGAAACCCATTTCTTCTTTCCTAGATTGCTCTTAACATTGCGATAACCCACGCCACCCTCAGAAGCATCCTACCGCACCAGAATCCACTTCACCGAACGCCGATCAAAGACCAGCGACATCTGCGCCATTGTCCCTTCCACTTGCGCTTGGACCCACTCACGACTCGATTCCCCCTACGCTCCCGGAAAACCCAATAACCGCCATAGCTTCAAGGATCAATTCTGGCTGACTTAGCACCACAATTCCGATCATAATCGTTCGTTAGATAGGTTTCAAAGAGTTTAATCATTTTGTTGCTGGGAGTTTTTTAAAATAGTTGGCGGATTGTGAGATTTGGGGGAAGGAAGGTAGAAAATTAATATGCGTTCGTTTGGAGTGGCGACTTCCTAGGCATTGACCACACAATTCATCTTTGACTTAGGATTAGGGTATGATGGTGTTTATATATATCGGCTTTTATTATTAAATTAATATATGAAACTTCATGCTGAAGTAACATGCAAAAACAACTGCATACAATCTCCGATCGAGATGAAATTTGTAATCCTAGCATAAAATAATATTCCGGACACGATGGAACATGTTTCATCAAATTCTAATATCATTTGTAAATTTCATTTATAATACACAACGTGAATCGACACACGTTTAAATTGTGTAAGATCACAATCCAATTAACTTGAAATCTTACAACAATTAATCACTACGGATTAATTAAAATTAGTTTCTTTGAAATCCGAGTTCGTTTGAAAATCGGTTATTCTTTAATTTCAAATTAAATCGATAAAACGATTAAATAAAAATCTAGGCGTTTACTCTTCGCACGATCAAAATGTAAGTCTGATCGATATGAAGATCAAAATCCTACAATAACTTACTAATACGGATCCAACAACACAAGTTTTATCGTGTTCCAAGACTGTTTCCCCGGAATGATATTTCGTACGCAAAACAACGCTATTTTGGACACCAGTTTACCCGGTCTCCAAAAATAACGAACTATATACCTATCCTGACTCTAAACGTCAATACGAATTCAACGAAATTCATTTCGCGTCTTAATTCAATCATTATCTCAAGCTATAAATAAATCCATTTTAAATAAAATTAAATTTATTAAATTAATCGTTATAGTTTATAAACAATTCCATAACAAATTTCAGAAAATTTGATTTGGTCATAACTCATAACCTACAATATGAAATCTCCATTTTTCTCTTTCACTAGAAAATTATAATAAATTAGATTCAGAAGAATCTTGTTTCAAAGAATTCCAACTTAAAATGGATTTTGTAAATTCAATTGAAGTTCAAAACGTAATACTACAAACTACCACGACGTTAAGAAATCGTTTTAAATTATATATAAATTATACGTTCAAACTTCGTTTAATAATGAATTCTATATTATAATTCCAAATTAATATTTAAAATAATAAAATAAATTAAAGGGTAAGTTTGTCTTACATGCCAAATAAGTTTCAAAATACAAAAAAACTCCCTGTCTAAAAACTTTATAAATTAGGTCCCTATTTTTCGAAAATCAACAAAAAATTTACGAAAATTAAAAATTAAATTCAACACATAATGATCATCGAATTCATGCATTAAAACTACAAAAAAAAACAAAATAATCCGCATGCTCCAGTATATTGCAGCAAATAATGCAATTATTTAGGATTGTTGCTGATATTTCAGCAACTTTCCCAAGTATTTGCATCAACTGCAAAACAATTAGTGATATATCAGCAATTTATTGTAATAATTGCAGAATTTGCTGCAATTTTTCGTTCAGCCTTATATTCAGTCATTTTTTCATGAAGTACAAAATAATTGTTGATATATCAACAAATATATATAATAATTGCTGATATATCAGCAATTATTTATAAGCCTTTCATCACTTTTAACATAATTATTGATATATCAACAATTATTTATAAGTCTTTCATCATTTTTAACATAACTGCTGATATATCAGTAATTATTTATAAGCATTTCAAACACTTTTAACATAATTGCTGATATATCAGCAATTATATACAATAATTGATGATATATCGGCAATTATATACAGTAATTGATGATATATCGGCAATTATATATAATAATTGCTTATATATCAACAATAATCCATAAGCCTTGCATAAAAAATTAAGTATAATTGCTTATACATCAACAACTATGTATGTATAATTGTTGATATATCAGCAATTATTCATCCGATTTTCAACTAAAACTGTGGGTGAATAACTGTTGATATATCAACAATTATTCACTATAATTGCTGATTTTGTAGATTACTCCTACGAATATTTGCAATTTTTGATTGTTTTATCCAGTAGCGTTAAAAAATGTTGAAAAACACGAAGCAACCAAAAATAGGGACCCACTTTATGATAATCTTTAGGGAAGGACGTCGTTCAAATGAAACCTGAAAATAAGGATTTTCCACTAAATTAAATATCTGACTACCAAAAATATGGGACGTTACAGGTTACTTCTATATAGCCACTTAAGGCCTTATAAACAATATAATATAAAGGTGAACTTATACGATCACTTAGGCCTTACCAGGTGGTTTACTATATGCTAATATAAATTAAAGGACACTAGTTACTAAGCCCTACTAATTTAAGTCTTCCATCATTCGCGCATATTCCCAAACCCCGCATAAGGCGAGAGATAGTAAGAGTCACTTATTACTTACAAGATAGGTAGACGACTTCTTGTCATTTATGACCTTCCTTTGGTAGACCCCCGTGTTATATCTAGCTAATCTTATTGGATAATCCCCTAGTCACTTAATACTTCCCATGGGATAGGCAGTCCTGTGGAAATTTAATACCTAAACCCAACGGGGACTCTAACCCAGACTGCCCAGCCACTTACTACCTGGAGGAAGTAAACTATCATGGAGATTATCAATCTCATACCCAATTAGCAATTAATACTTCTTATGTATGGGGATACAAGCTATCCGATCACTTAATACCTTTTAAAGGGCGGACCCAGTGACTCCATCCTTATGGGGAAGGGTGAATCGAATCATTTAATACCCAATGGGTGGATCCCATTGCTTAATACCTCTAATCCTGAAGTAGGCTACACTATGAATTATTTTCTTTTTGGTTCCTTCATCCGAAAAGGAGGCGGGCCCTATGGCCATTTAATACCTCAAAACTTAAAGTAAACCATTTTGAGGAAATAATTTTCGCTACGTAATTAACCCCGAGGTTAGCGCATCTCATTGGGCATGTAGAAGCATTGAGAACCCCAATATCTTTCTTAGGAGCGTTTCTTTTTCGGATCATCACGAGTTTCTATGGTTACTGACATCTCACATTAGTTGTACATATACCGACTGTTGGAAAGTGCAGAATTATGTCGAATAAGGCAACTAATCTCGCATCATTATCATACTAAGTCTAATCCTTATTTCTAATCAAAGATATTAAGTCTAGATTTAAATTAGAATAAAAATAAAGATACTCTAATTTCCTATCATCGGATGTTTAGTTATTATAATTTTTATTGGACTCGTCATTTACTACGACCATTAATACCCATCAATCCCCTTATTAATTCCATTTATTATTATAAAGGTTATATGTCATTAATGACCCTAACAGTCATATTTCCTAAGTCATCAAACAAACTATTAAATGCCATTTATATTAGTCTCATTTAATTATACTAATCTAATTGGTGTAACTCCCAAACATTACTATGTTTATTTAATTTCGTTTAATTTTTATTTGAATGCATATATGTTTGTAAGTCTATTTTTATTTATTTCCCTAGTTGGAGTCACAATACATACTCCTAACCACATTTAGATTGTAACTCTTTGGCATTTATTTCCTATTTAATTCATTTTTCCCAAAACATTCATGGTTAACATATTTATTCCCTTATTTGTAGCATCTTAATTATAACAATCATTCCATATTTATTGCTATAATGGTCAAAAATATTCATTTTCATTCACTGTGGGTTATATTTCCATATATACTGCCATAAAATGGAAACCATTTAAATTCAAACATACAACAAACATTAATTTAATATAATAGCGTTATTTTCGTAAATTTGGATGGATAAGATTGTAATAGTTATGTATTTATATTTTAAGCATGATGTTAATGTTGTTACTAATTTATTTATTATTATTATTTTACTATTTTATATTCTCGTCTAAATTAATGACCAAATAACCTTTTTTGTTTAATCTTGTTTAAGATTCAAAATTTCATAAAAGGCTATTTACTGAAACTATTGTATTTTTTTCCCAAACTATTTAAAAGAGGAATGTTGACATATTTCAAATCACAAGAACTAGATAATAGTTTAGTTGGAATGAATGATGTAAACCACGTATAAAATATGTGAATTTACATATCCCTTCGTATCTGATTTGTTTATTTTTTGGTATATTCAAATAATGCCTTTTTATTTAAGAGAACATAATGGGATAATTTACATCAATCAAGTAAGACCCCAAAAAATATCAAACACAACCAGGTTTATAGTTCTAAAACCAAAAACTGCACAAAACACATATTAACACCCAATCCTATGAATCTAGAATAACAATGCTACACACCTGATCAATATTTTGGGACTGGTTTCCATATTTAGGATGTTTACAATAATCACAATCAATCCAAGGAAAATTGTAGGCAATGTAAACATATTAAACAAAAAGGGCTACAGATCCATATCCAATTATATATATATATATATAATAAAAATCATGTGAAGCCTGTTTCTTCCTTTCCCCAATGGAGAAAGGAAAGGCAATCAAAAGAAAAAGAAAACCGCTTCTGCGGTTCTAAGCCTTTCTCAATTAAAAATTCAACGAAATGTTCGTTCATTGATAAGCCTCATAATTGAATCCTTTCTTACTACAATAATCCAAAACCAAATTCATGAATTATCCCAAATCGATAAGATCCATAATTTGAGAATCACTCTTCGATTTGCGGTGATAACCTTAAATTCCTAACTTTCGTTCCCAATCTGAAGATTTGAATTCGCAAATTGCAAGTCATCAACGAATTCACATTTCAGATCGTGTTTAGGAGTCATCCCATTAAATATCAAGCCATCATTCTTAAAATGGATCTTCTTTAATTAGGACCTAATTTCGTCTTCGATCCAATCTATAAAAGATAAACTCGATTTATTTGGTATCACGGTTTGCGTTTTGGGTTTCAAGTTTTTGAGATCTGGTATCTTGGGATTGCGTTGACTTACTGGAATTTTAGATCCTAATTGGGGTATTAATTTAGATCTACGTATCGTGATTTGGGTGTTCACATAACTACTATCTGTTCCTTTTGATTTGTTTTTCTGGTAAAAACTACTTTTCAATATTAACGGTTCGTGAGGACGATCAACAGGTTTATTTCACCAGCAAATCTGTTGTTCAATTGAATAACAACTCGAATTAAACTAGTGTAAAATCAATTTCTATCCTTTTGATCAAACTTATGTACCATTTATGAGGTTGTAAACAGAATTTGGAAATTGGCTTGATCAGTTGATGGTGTTCGTCAATTCTGGTATTCATGATGGAGTTGCTGCTAATTATCAAAAGACACAATCCTGTTAAAGGTCGTGAATGCAAGTGTTATTAGTTTTACTAGTGGGAGCATGGACAAATTGAAGTGACGTGGAAGATTGTAAAAATCCGTAACTACGGTTACAGTAAGCCAATGGTTATTGCAAATTAACCCAGTGGAAGTTAGCACTTAAAGAAAGATGAAGATGTAACTACATGGTAATATCTAAAGATGTATCAGTTAGTTAGTGCTATGCAGAAGTGCAACAAAATGCACAGATAAGAGAGATTGGTCCAAAGGAGACCTTATCACTGGTCCAACTTTATTTCACTGATAGCTCTATTTTTATTTGTACTCCAGTTTGTGTTTTTCATGTATTATTCCTAGTTCATGTTTATAAGTTCAAGCACTTTAGTATGCTAACCTTGCTATGTTATGTAATTCAGTATTTAATAACATCGTAACAATTTTCAATATATATATATATATATATTTATATATATTTTGAAAATGGGTCAAACTTTCTATTAGACCTTCAGCCCATTAACTGATCCACGCAACGTTCAACCAACGCACGTGTCCATGGTTTCAAAAGTGCAACAACATTTCAAGAATTACAGTATAATACTTTACAACTGAAAAAGGTGGAGAATAAAATACAGCAGTAAAGTAAAACCGAAACCCTAAATCTTCTTCCAGTCACGGTGACTGAAATGATCTATGTGGGTTTCCTGTCGCTGACACCGTCGCATCCTCTGCTTCACTATGAATTGCCCCTGTTTCCCTCCTACTAAGTCTCTCTGGCACTCTGAGTTTTACAAGATTCAACTCTCCTCGAATAATTCACTCCAAATCAGTCTGATTTGTGGCTTTGTATTGAAATATACGCTTATTTTTTTTATTTCCAAACAATCCATACAACTACAACGAAGGAAATAATGTGGTGTTTGGTCTTCAAGTCTTCCGAGGAGCCGCTTCTAATGAGGTACTCAACTATGTCCTCCGTCTTAAGCAAATTAGATGATATACCCATAATTGTGTTGCATTGTGCCAATATGAATTTAGAGATAGTGCATTCGAAGAATAAGTGAGCATGTGTCTCATTCATCAAGTTACACAACACACACTGCGTTTCTCCAATGATACCCAATTTATTGTGCGTATCCCTAGTAGGCAGTCTACCCATGATCGCTTTTTAAACATTGAACGCCACTTTAGGGCAATTTTCAATATATGTATATATATATAGTCCAGATTTGACATAAACAAAACAATTTTGATAAACTTTAGGCATACAATCCAGATTTAACACAACGAATTATATAAGTTATTATAAACAATGAATGTATTTCTCACTCATCTGAAAGCCATCCAAATCTGAATATGAACGCAGCTTTTAGCTTATAATTTTCAAATCATACAGATCTACAATTTGTGTACAAAGGGGATATAGATACACTGACTATAATTGTAGATTTGAAAGAAGAATCTGAAAAGAAGAAGGAAATTTAACTATAAGATTCACCTATTCGAAGAACCAACCCTTTTTCATAAATCTGAATTCAGTCTTCCCAATTATTGTTAACTAGATATGTATATGTTTATATTTTGAATTTTAGAAGTGATTAGAGGATTGGGAATGATAAAGCTTCGTTGGTGCCTCTGGAAATGTGACCAAAAGAGTGGGGGGGGGGTTCCATCCCTCTATTTGTTAGTCGATATGCATAAGATCGAAGATGGCCAACAGTTTAAAAATGTATATGCAACGAAAATAAAAATAGTAGATGACAATCGATTTTATACTAGTTCGGACCTCCCGTCCTACGTCCAATCCCAAAGCTCCCCTTAGACCTTTCACTAGCAATAATAAACCCTCACTTGCCCGGAGGAATAGGCTTCAATACAAGAAAGTTTCTTTGACAATAGTATGTTCTAGACAACACCGATTTGGACTAGTAGTACAATGGTCTTCCTATATCTCTCTTGAGTAATATGAACTTGAATGGTGTAAGACAATGTGGAAGAATAATATGGTGATTACAAGTTTTGAATGTAAGAAGTAATAGAGATAGAATAGAGAATTGGAAATTCAGAAGTTATACTTCTCGATATTGATTGGGATGTATATATACTTGTTGTAGGGTTCTCTTGAATGGTTGGTTCTCTTTCTTTTCAATGATGGAGAAGCAATATTTCAATTCTGGAGATGTTACTTTTCATAGTTGAAGAGTTTTGGTGAAGAGATGAGGAGACATTTATTCAAAAATGAATGTTGGTTGTTTGAAAAAAAACAAGAAGCAAATTTCAGACGTTTGAAATAATAGGTCAAACATATGACATGTATATTAAAAAATTCCAGATTCCTAGGTCACTTATAGTTTCAAACGTATGATATAGTTTTCAAATGGTTGCCTCATCCAGTTGGTAATGCTATATCCCTTGGGGAAAATAGGGTCAGGTTCGAGTCATACCTATGTCTTATTTTATGAATTTCATCTTTTCATTTTTTGTGTTGTTCATCGAATAGCTAATTGTCTTGAAATAACTCAATAAAAAAACATTAGTAGTATTGTCGTATAGTTATTATCATCAAAACAGCAAAATCGTGTTTTCAACATTATTTATATATATAGAAATGACCCTGAACCATTAGACTTAATTCTATAAAAATTCCATATATATATATATTATACGTAATCCTAGCAGTCACCTATCCGAATCGACCAGGAGGTCGATCAAGCGGTCCACACCACGGTCGACCTGGTAGTGGTTGGGGTAGGATATATATATATATAATTCTGTTTATTGATTTTCCTTCCGTTTTCGTATTTCATCCGTAACTTTTTCATACGGACTCCGTTTGCGAAGTTCCAAACATGAGAGCTGATAGAATTCAGTTACAAACGCAACAATGTAAATTTCGAGGGCAAATTCCATCATTTGAAAAAAATTCATTTTTTGGAATCTAATTAATCTAACTATCACCAAAATTCTGGGTTGTTAGACGAAATTTTACTAATAACCAAGTGGCTGACACCTAATTATCCTAAAGTACACAACCAATTAGTGTATATTCAATTTTACAGCCAAACGTGCACATCTACACAATGTACATAATGAATTGCAACCACAAAATATGTATGCATAATGATTCTAAATCAGATGCTCTTGTATGTATGCGTTTCATTTTGAAAATACTTTTCAAAAACATGATGCAAACATCCTAAATCATACTGCTAGTTCTATATGAATGCGGATTCCTAAAAATATTTTTCATCCATAACCTCCACACGACTACGAATAGAAGTGTAAAGCAAGCAATTTTGCATCCAAACACTACCATCCAACATGTGAACGCATCTAAATAATTTCCTATTAATTTCCTCCAAGTCGGAAAAAGAAAATCAAAGTGGAGAATTCAACATTCTTTCCACTTACAAAATTTCCAATTCCCGTCCTACAATGGAATTTTTCCTCAGTTGCCCTTAAATACTCCAAAAAATTCCATCTGTAGACTGCAAAGGTGGCTTAAGACTAGCTCTAAAACATAAAGCGAGTTAAATAAAAACTCGCACACATCGTTGACAAGATATGGAAACAACGTTTCCACAGCTAAAATAGCCTTTCCCTTGTTACCGTTAACGTTATTAATGCATCGTCTCCCCTAATGCGCCATTAAAACAAGTAAACAAATCATCAAAAATCTTCCTTATGCCTTACACGTGATCAAAAATCGAAATTTTCCATAAAAATTAATTTTTGCTTAAAAATTTTCATATAAGTTTGGAATTCTGTTTGGTACTGCTTTACTTTCCATCTGGGGTTTTGTACAAAAAACAAAATTTTTGGTTTTTGGTAACGATCGCTTTACTACATTTGAACCATCTATTTTTATATAAAACATATGTTTAAACATATGTAATTACTATCCTTGTTTTTGCATAAATCGTATTTAAAATAAAACGGGAAGAAAGAAAATCATACCAAATGTTTAAATTTAAAAAGGATTTTTTCAAACAACATTTGCAAAAAGTTTCAAAATATCTTTTGCAGAAACTTAAATGACTTGGGTCACATTTCGGCATATAAAGAAAGTTGGTTTCGTAGAAAAATGATAAAATTGAAACCATACACAAAACTCAAAAATAAATTTTAGCCTAAAAAGGAACATGAAACAAACAATAAATATAGCCATGACAAAACAATTCAAAACCTGTCATTTGCTTAAATTTATCTACCATAGAATTATACACTTTCCAACTCTAAAACAACTGTTAATTAGATAAGAAAATTGAGGTTTTATTTCTAATTCATATTATAGACAAACGCGAGTGACATCAAATATTTTCAAACATAGAAATCTCACTAATCGTCGGGCGAATTTCAAAGACAACACTAACAGTTACAACAACAACAAAGATAAAAAGGTTAGAAAGGGAAAGATACACAAGACATTGCCCACAGGCTATGAGAAGTTCGAGCTCTATGGGTGGAACTCGATCCATTCCACGTCCACGCCAGTAATGTAGCACAGAAGAAATACATCTAATCTCATGCGCCTGACGACGCTTCTCCCTACATACATTAAGATCTTAGCCTAGGTCTGATGGAGAGCGGCAAGCTCCATGCTCTCCTAGCCTGCTGCGTCTAGATGCTGCTGGTGAACTAGAGCGGGAGGTGCTACAGCGGGAGCTGCGGGCAACTGAGTTCCCATCTTCTAAAGAGTGGTACGATCGATGGCTGCAGAGGTCCTCTTAATCATAGAATCCCCTCGAAGATTAATCCCAAAGTGTCAAAAGACACAAGTGAGAAGATGACTGCAAGGGAAGTGAGTCCTTGGAGTCTTGGATGAAGGCTCGGCGAAGAGAATCATCGATGCATGAGTCTATTTGATGGCTAAGCCACCAATGATAGTGTAGTTGGCTCGGTGGGCCGAAGGATAAATATGCTCGAAGCTCTCCATCTTATGAATGACATTGTGTTGAATGATGCCTACAACAAGACAGGCTATAGGTCATAAATTACCGGTGTCCCAGACATCGATAACTCTAAGAAAGATGCGAGAAAGGGTCTGAGGGTCGATCATGTTGATATCTTCCAAATCCTCTACGATCGCGGAAATCTCCAAAATCTCAGACAAGTCCTGATCGGTGAACTTGATGGGAGTGCCATTCACCTTGGATTAAATCAGACTAGCACCCTCATAAAAATTAACAGTCATTTGGGTGTCAAAAAAAGGGATACATCGCGGATAACACTCGTGCTCAAATGTGTAATGGCTCAGGATCGGTGCTAAGCCTGCAACGACAAACAACTCCTCAAGTTGGAACGGACAAAAATCAGCAAATTTCACTGGATACCCTTGGTGAAATTCATAATTTACCATTACCAAGTAAGTGGATATCTTCCTCTTGCTGCGATTGAGCCACATAGCCTCTTGAGGCGTGAGACCGAGGTGTTGCACGAGGATGCTGGAAGCTTGAGGAGGCACCATTGAAAAATTAGTGAAATCAAAGGCGGAAAGTGTAGACTGAAGTATATGAGGGGATAATTCTATGACATAGGAATTCTGGTTGTGATTAAAGGAGAAACAGAGTTTGGAGACTTGGGTTTGGAGCTTGCGAAGGTGGTGAAGTCGGGTTTCGGCTGCTTCAAATTGAGCGAGACGAAGAAAATAAGCTGGCCGACCTAGAAGCGAAATTATATATCGGTTGTTAGGTTCGTGTCGGACCCAAATAGGGAGAGCAGTTGACCTAGATGAAAGAGGGCGGTCGACCACTAGGGGTTGACCGCCTTTTTTTTCTTTTGGGAACAACATGAACTTGGATCTAAACAGGCCGATTTGACTTCGAAAAATTAAAATAAAATTATAACAAAATCAAATTTCCTTCACAACTCCTCAGGTAATCTCATGCTGACGTCAACCGTCTACCTAGTCGAAAAAATAATTTCCCCAACGCTACTTATTTGCCTTAGAAAAGTTGTGTCCATCAAAGGAACGAACGGATTCTCAAATAGAAAATTTAGCTAGAAATTCAAAATAAAATTAAAACGAAATTTCCCCTTACCTAGCTGCCAAACAAATTGAACGATATTTAAGAAATCAAATACCCCAAGCTGAATATAAATTTTCCTTAGTCCAATTACGAGAGAAATTTTGAAATTTTTTCGAAAATCAATTTTATTTATAAACTTAGGGTGTTGTACTATAAATCTATTTTATTATTTTAATTAATTTATACTCCAGTTCATATTAGTGACTGGAAAAATTCCTCTATGTTATGAATTTTCAACATTTTTTTATCTCTAAAAGGTTATTTGTATAAGTTCCATAAATCATCTGAAATATCTAAAAAGAGGAATATTAAAAATCACAAGGAATGGGTAATAACAGTTTTTAAATTTTGAGGCATATTCCTTGTCATTTCCAAATTTCTTCATTAAAAATGAATTATTTATTAAAATCACACAAACCCCGAACAATCTGAAACATGTGTGGACTTAAATTTTTAATTTTTAATTTATTTTCACAAACCTAATTGATTAAACATTTTTTTTGAAAACCTTAATTTGAACCATTTAAAACCCTTTTTCTTTTCCTAAACAGTTTTAAAAACTGAAATTTCTCCAAATATAAGACTAAGGACTCAAAGGAATAGTTCTAACAAAGAATACCCAGATCTCCAAAATGAAGTATCGAATGGATATGCCTCTTATTATATTCTCAGATCATTACGACATATTAACATGAATTTTTTGTTTCAAGACCAAGAAGATGGTCATCGACTGGAACTCTAATGAAACCAAAAGCCAAAAATCATGACTATCTCAGTTGTAGCTAGCTTTTTTTCCAGTCACCAAACTTTAATCCACAGGACTCACCATCTGTCGTCTTCATTCTCTTTACGACAAGATGGCCAAATGCACCGCCGGAGTTGGCTAGAAACTTGAACTCAAAATGCTTACAACTCCCAGTCGTTTTAAACCTATCTCAAATAAATAGGCTCATCATTAAAATAATTTAGAGACAAATAAGAAAGATCAAAGAAAAATAGAAAAGAAATCGAATACTTTATCTCACTACTCCTAATTTGTTAATTTCTCTGATCATCCAAACCTAGGCTCTGATACCAAATGTAACACATCACACTTTTCTAATCCCAAATTTCGACAAAAATCAAAACTCAAACCTATTTAAGCATGGAAAGTATAAATCTGATACCTATAAATAAATGAGCATGAGCTTAATTAGAATATAATAAAATTAACTTAAAACGAAAACAAGATAGGACAACAAGTACCAACTTAGGCAACTACCTTAAAAGCAGATCGTCGCTTCAATACCGAGCTTGAGCGAACAAAAACTAAAACCAAACTTGAACACTTGCAAAGACCTGTCTTCCCCAAGATGAACCCGAGAGTTGTTATGAGGAGGGGGTTAGAACAAAAAATCCTAATGAGTATAAAATGTATAACATTGTCCACGATACACAAATGTATCCCGCTTGGTTTCACCCAAAACCATATGTCTAATAAGGCTAGTAATTCTAATCTTGTAAAAAATTACGCATGACAATTAACTACGATGCCCAAGGTAGCACTTCCCAAAGATAGCATTGCCGCAATACTGAGATAGAATTTTTACGCATAAATATGAAGCCTTTTAACCACCATTCAAACAATACACCAAATACTCAAAGGCGAGCTCTCAACTACTCAATACCCTATGAGACGAAGGTGTGTTATTTCTATATAGCCAATTAAGGCCTTACAAACAATATAAAGGCAGATCCCTACAATCACTCAAGGCCTTACTAGGTGGTTTACCATATGTTAATATAAATTAGAGGAGACTAACTACTAAGTCCTACTGATTTAAGGCTTCCATCATTCACGCATATTCCAAAACATTTCATAAGACGAGAGACAGTAAGCAGTCACTTATTACCTACGGGATATGTAGACGACTTCTCATCATTTATGACATTCCCCCGACGGACCCCCCGTGTTACTATCTAGATAACCTTACTGGATAATCTCCTAGTCACTTAGTAGTTCCTGCATGATAGGCAATACTGTGAACATTTAATACCTTAACCCAAGGCGGACTTTGACCCTAGTCACTTACTACGTAGAGGAAGCGAACTATCATGGAGATTATCAATCTCATACCTAATTAGCCATTAATACTTATGTATGGGGAGGTGAGCTATCCGATCAGTTAATATGTTTTTAAGGGTGGACCTAATGACTCTACTACCCTTATTGGGAATGATGAAACGAATCACTTAATACCCAATAGGTAGACCCCATTACTTAATACCTCTAATCCCGAAGTAGACTATGTTTTGAATTATTTCCTTTTTAGTTTCTTCTTTCGGAAGGGAGGTGGGCCCTACAACCAATTAATACCTCGACACTTGAACTAAAACCTTTTTAGGAAATAATTCTCGCTACACGATTGATGTAACAACCCGGATTCCGACAGACCGATTTTTTTTCAAAAACCCAATCTATCGAAACCCAAGTTGGGCGCTTTGGTATCCTGCAGAAAAAGATAGAGATAAAGAAAACATGTCAGAATTCATAAGCATCTTACAGCGGAAGGAATTCAAAGTATAATATACTTTAAATATAGCTTTACCTTATAAAACATACTACCTAACCAGTATTGAAAGCTTATACCATCTCTGTCATGAACCTAACCTGGAAGTATGTAATGAGGAGGGAGTCAGAACATAAGTTCTGTGTGAGTGGACTTAGAATAAACTTTTGTATAATCCTACATATACCGTTCAGTTATATTTTCTTGCTTATTAGGTTATTCGCGATATTAGCTCTCTAGGCTATACTCATGTCCCACCAGTAGATTAACCTAATACAACATATATGTAGATACCCCCAACTCGTATAATCCTTTCCATGGATATATACAGTCCCTTGCCGTATGTCGTACGGGCTTCATCATGTAAATCTATACTACTTTGGTGTAGTGCCACTATTCTCGAAATTGTTTGGACCACCACTCCTGATCTTGCTAGATTCCGTTTATTAACTAGATCTAATCTATGGTTTTCTATCCAACGCTTCCTAGATTCAACCAGGCTTTACGCTACCCAGGGCCACTGGGGTTTATGCTACCTATTGAACGCTTTCTAGATCCGACCAGGGTTTATGCTACCTAGGGCCACTAGGGTTTATGCTACCTATCAAACAATGCCCCCTACTCTAGAACACACTACCTAGAGCGATATATGTTCCTAGACTTTACGTCCCAATCGTGTCGTTAAACGTGCTAGATATCTAGTTGCACATGTCCTCTATATGTGCGGCCCGAGTCCCGTGGTAGGGCTAATCAAGAAACACGGAACTCGGTCGGGAGCTTTAAGTTATATGCTGATGCAGATGCTAAGGTCTGTTTTATCTGTATGTGGCTGTGGTCCCACTTGACCCCTCCCTCAATTAATGAAAGGCACCCAAGAAAATCAAGAATGAGAACTGTACGCATGCTCTCAATGCCCCTACAAACCTATTGGCCACCCTCACCCATAACAAGATAACAAAGTATATGGTCTTTTGGAGTTCTCCACTTTTCCGCTTGTTTATCACGATTGACTCAAGATGGTAGGTAGACGACGTGCTATCACAGGACTAAACAAGATATTGCCACCTCACGCTGACCCATCCTAGTCTTTAGGTTGCTTATATTACAACCAAGGCATACCCTTGGTTCTTCTAACGCAGATCTTAACCTTTGTGAGCCCAGGAGGATCATCTGCAACCTCACAGAGGGATACCAAGAGTACCCTCACGTCCCCTCGAAGCCACTTGCTTCGTAACCCAGTTCGTTGGAGCCTTCTTCATGATCAGATGGACGTTCGCTCCTCCTCGTGTTCTACTTGGCTTTCTTGACTAAGGTTTACTACTTAGTTCTCTTAACTAAGGTTTACTACTTAGTTTCCTGAATCGTTAGCTTTCTTAACTAAGGTTCACTACTTAGTTTTCCTGAATCGTTAGCTTTCTTAACTAAGGTTTACTACTTAGTCCTCTTAACTAAGGTTTACTACTTAGTTCTCTTAATCATTCGTTTTCTTAACTAAGGTTTACAACTTAGTCCTCTTAACTAAGGTTTTTTACTTGGTTCTCTTAACCAAGGTTTGATACTTAGTTTTTGTTACTTAGTTCTCTTTAATTAAGGTTTGTTACTTAGTTCCTTTTAACTAAGGTTTACCAATGAATTCAAGTATGACTTAAGTTCTCTTTATCAAATGATAGCGTACGGGTGTTTTCCCACATTTCCAGCTTAGATTAACTTATTTCATGGTATAAGTCATCCCACCCTTCGAGTCTTGTATTACATCTTAAGTCATATTCATTTCTTATCCCTAGGATAAGTTTATCTATTATTTAATCTTATCATTCCCCAATTTTCCTTGCTTTGATACTATTATATTGGTTAAGTTTGCTCATGTGTCCAAGTTGACTTAACTCCCAACCACGTATTTAATTCAACCCACGTACCATGCTAAATTGGTTAAGTGTTCTCTATCAGTTCATGTTGACTTAACCTGCCCATATATCATGTCAAATTGGTTAAGTGTTATCTAGCGGTTCACGTTGACTTAACTCACCCATATATCATGTCAAATTGGTTAAGTGTTGTCTAGTGTTTCATGTTGACTTAACCTTACCATACTAGCATGTGTCATTAGCATTAATTAATTATTAATGCCCAACCTCTCACATTAGACCTATTGTTGCGGTCACTGGATGTGCCGGTTGGTTCCGGGCAGGATTACACCACAACTCAATCTAACCTCGAGTTTCAATCATGTTATGACTAACTTCTCACATTAGAACCTATTGTTTGCGGTCACTGGATGTGTCGGGCGGTTCTGGGCAAGATTACACCACAAACTCATTCTAACCTCGAGTTAGCCATGTTTCATGTTTAGCCAATTAACAATTCATGTCTATTCTAGGTGTCATGGGCCAATTATAAATTTACAAGCATGTTCATGTTCATTCTAGGTATCAAATGTCAATTACCAATTCACAAGCATGTTCATGTTCAAGTTATGCCACTATTGTCAATTTCATATTATGTGTTGAGTTCCATAATTATATAAAAACATGGTTTGTCCAACATATTCCATTTTTAATTATGTTTCTAGGATCTTAACGGCATATCCAATTTTCAAGTCTCAAATTCAAGCTTTACCCAAAAACCCTAATTTATGTTCATGCTTATAATCCCGTTAATGAGATATACCTATTATTCCAGTTTCCTATACATGTGTTCCTAACAGGTTGCTATCATTCCTCATATGTTGGTTACGCTTATTCATATGTCAAGTGCTACTTAACCCATTTCTACTTTGCTTACACAACCATTCGTGTAATAATCTTTTTACCCAAATTGCCTAATTCATCGATTAAATCTCAAGCTCTTCCCAAATAACTATAATTTATGCGCTGTTGACCTTGGCTCGAAGGTAGCCAAAGTTTCAAAAATAAAAAGGAAGAATAGGGAAGAGGAATAGATTAAGCATACAAAGATTATTTTAAATTGCAACATGAATTTTAACTGAGGAATGGCGAACGATAATAATACTATTATGCATGAAGTGTATTGTAATCCCACTCACTGATTTAAGAACAGATCTTGAATTCTGGGATTTGATTTCTGAAACTGAAAAGCTATCCCTTGACGTAGATTATCGATCCTCTAATTTAGATTTGATTCTTAGAAAATAATTGTTGAAGTCGTTGAATTAACCTTTGATTCTCTACTTGAATTCTAACGAAGAACTTGAGCAGCATAACCCCGTCTTTGATTTATTTTGATGTGAATTAGGGAAGAGTGTAGGCATAATGAAGATGTGTAGAGAAAACTGTAACCTTAGGGGTTTTATATAGGTGCTCAAGACCTTATCGTACGCGCAGCTCTGAGTCAGCATTGAACCCAGTTAAGAAAATAGTCCAGGTTCGCAAATGAATGTAGCCAAATCTTATCGTACACGCAACGCTGAGTCAGCATTGGGTCCCGCAAGCTGTTTTAGTGCAGAAATTCGAATGTTTGAATTATTTTGGCGTAGAAATTTGATTTTTGAACTTTTGAATTTCTGGAATTTATTTAACTGTTTTATTCACATGAAATGTTCTTATATGTATACAATTACTCTATCGACCATTTTACGCGTATATATATACACACAATTTTCGTTTTATTTTCAAAATTCAAACGATGTTGCACCGTTATTTGATTCTTGCCATATTTCATTGACTGTAGCCTTATCCTGAATTTTATCTTTTGTATACATATACTTATTCACATATATATATATATATATATATATATATATATATTCTCATATATATACATATATTTTATTTATTTCCTTATATGTACGTTCTTATCCTTTCAAATTTTGAATTTATATACGTACATATATTTGCATGTTCAGTTGGCTCTCTCTAAAACAAAGATAAAAATTATGCCACCGCCGGGGTTCGAACCCCGGACCTCCATGTTACAAATCCAATGTCTTAACCAACTGAGCTATGAAGTCTTTTGTTAATAAGTCTTAGAACAATGATAATTATTGTTCTCTCCTTACTTCTCTTTTTCATGTTAGTTACAATACTTAAATTAAACCATTGCATGAATCTTTTTTTTAATGTTAATGCATTATGTTTGCAACTCAGTGCATGCAACATATTTACATTGCATGCAACCAATCCTTTCTTTCTTTTAATGCATGCATTACATTTTTTTTCCAGTGCATGTATTTATTACATGCAATCCTTATTTTATTCTATATTTTATATTTTAATTTGTTTGTATACACACACACACACACAAACATATATATATATATATATATATTTCTCTTATGCGTATACAAACTTCTAGGCTTAATAACTTCTTCATATGATGTCCGTTTTACGCAAACCAGGTGTCTATCTTGACCAGAATTCCGAGATGGACGCAATGGTGATGTCTGTTTTACTTAATTCCTGATATTTAAATTAAGTATTTTTATTTTCTCATCCCTTCGATTACACACATTGTTATCGCATTAATTTCCTTACTCCTCAATGTACGAATTAATTTCTCATTATACATCACCATTATTTACCTATCTATGCATATATATATATATTTGTACATTTTTAATTATATTAAAAATGTGGGGTGTTACAATTAACTATAATCACAGGTTCCTATGGTTAATTAATGACATCTCATATCAGTTGTACATATATCCCACTGTTGGAAAGTGCAAGCTTCTATCGAATAAGGCAACTGACCTTGCATCATTAACATATTAAGTCCAATCCTGATTTTTAATCAAAGATGTTAAGTCTAGATTTAAACTAGAATAAAAATAAGGATAATCTATTGACTTCCTATCCTAGGATGTTTAATTATTTATTTCCTTATTGAATTTAGTATTTACTACGGCCATTAATACCCATCAATCCCTTATTAATTCCGTTTATTATTATAACAGTTATCTGCCATTAATGACCCTAATGGTCATATTTCATAAGGCATCAAACAACCTATTAATATATCTGTCCTATTTTATTATACTAATATAATTGTTGTAATTCTCAAACATTACTATATTTATTTATTTTCGTTTAATTCTTATTCGAATGTATATATGTATGTTTGTATGTATGTATAAGTTTATTTTTATTTATTTCCCTAGTTGTAGTCACAACACCTATTCCTAATCAAAATTAAATTATAATCGTTTTGGCATTTATTTCCTATTCAGTCCATTTTCCTAAAACATTGATGGTTACAATATTTATTCCCTTGTTTGTAACTTCTTAATTATATCTTTAGCGTCCCGAAAATTTCGATGCTCGAATCTCGACACTAATACAACCCATGTCCAAATCCAAGTATCGAAAACCCAGAAAAGCTAATAGAAAGAGATAAGAGGATGGGATAGGAAAGATATATCTATTAGAATAGAAGAATAAGAAGATCAGAGTCTCACAGCGGAATGAACAAAATATAATATATCAAATACTTTATTCAGAAGAACTTTATATATATTACAAAATCAGTGTATATATTCATATCAATCAATACATACAACGGAATAAACTAGTACCAGTAATATCTAGAATACGACTCGACTTCAACTCCATCTCTGGAACTCCAAGTGAAATCTAACCTGTAAATACACTCGGTCTGACCCGAGCACATTTGAAGCAAAGCAAAATTCACCCAGATCAGTGTGGAATACATTCAGTGATAAATTCATAAGGCAAACATCTTGTTTAACTTTGAAAATCTTTTTTTTTGAAAGAAAAGGATAATAGTAAGACCAGCCCACACATAAACACGGATGGTTTTTACCTTATTATAACCCAAAACATTTTGGATATATCAAAATCCAGCGATATTATGATAGTGTCTATCTAATCACAAATAAATAATAATCTAGCGGAAAGCTTGCATCTCACGCTCCATATATAATATAAAATCAAAAACCGCAAGGCGCTTATTAGAGATTGGATTCCAACTACATAAGGTATGAGACCACCTTTCGATCAGTGTACTCGAGAGGGAATACACTGGGGTTCAACAAGAACGTCTTGAACCCGTCCACACATGATCGCCCACTCATTTAGCTTGAGTGTAGTGAATGTATTACCACCCAACGGTTTTATGGGCCCACCGTTCATCCGCGGAGATACAGAATCGAAATAAGTACAAATAAGGATTTTCTCCAAATTAGTGATAATACACCCTGCTTGGGTATGACCCACCTAGCCATGCTGCTTGCTCGATTTCCGTCACTTCTCGGTTGATGAGACTATAGGCTACATTTATCTTTTTAAAATATCTGGTCACCATTCACTTTGAATGCCACATCGTTAGATACATCAATTCACTAATTGATGTCCACAAATAAACTTTGGGTGTTAAGCAAGAGGATTTCTCCACCACCAAACTTGGTATATTTGTAAAAATCAAAGTACGTGAGTTTTCAGGAAATACTCTGATAGACTTTGTCCATACAAATCATCCAGGAACATGATGAATCGAAGGCACCCTCCTACCGCATCCTAGGAATCACCCTATAGATCAGTAGCAAGTCGTCCTAGCAATCCACAGATTTCAACCACGATAGAAGCACAGTATATCTCTATGGATCAACTATAGATTTTAAGTAATTCTTCCGTTTTATGAAGATCTACGGTCTTCAATGCTCCATCTTTATAACTGCAGATTAGTGTCGAGCGCTACGTTGATTCGAAGTGGTTTTGAGTCTAGTTCCTATCCCAGTCTCTTCGAAACAACACGTAAAAAGGTCTAATAACATTTCATTGATAGCCAGTGTTTTAACTATCAATATCAAAACAGTACGATCAAGTATACTGGCAGCTCAGGTCTTATTATTCAATAATCGTTAACTCTCAAAACCCATTTCTCGAATTAAAATCAATTCCATTTATTATTCTCTGTAAATCATATTTGTTTCCATTAATTCTGAAACATTAACTATAATCCAAATCCTTACATATCATATTTACCAATCTCTTATGCATTTTTCCTTACTTTGAAAATATCACCTTTTGGTTCTAAACTTCGTTATTCAATTCTATTTAGAACTTATGTATATTCCTAATTTTTTTCCCAAGACAGTAAAATTACATCTTGAATCTTTATAAACAAAACCCCTTTTTTTACTTCTTTACCCACACCCATAAGTAATTTCTTTATATTCTGGACAACTTTTCCTTTTACCTCAATTCTAGTTTAAATAAAATATCTAAATCGATGCTTAATGTATTAGCTCAATCTTCTTTTGCTAACCCTGTTTATATTATATAATACTTCATATTAGATTAAAATTAATCTAATAATTTTGCTTGAATGTTTACTTAACTAGAATCATTTCAACTATTAACCCAAAGGTTCATTATAACTTATTTCACTTTATAACCCTAATTTAAACGTTAATTAATCATTTCATAATATTTTATAAACCAACTTATAAATATCGATTTATTTTTAAAACCTCATTATAATATAACTAGAATCCTTCTTCAGTTATTTTTATAATTTAACTCCGCTAATTCGTTTAACGGTAGATTAAAGTTTTAAAAGAAAATATGATTTCCAGGCCATCCGCCACCACTTTCTTAATCAATACAGTGTATTGGTTCAAGTCACAACAATTAGCAACCAACAGGTTTAAAAGTCAACGGGGTTCAATCAGTTCATATATAATATGGAATAAACAACATACTAAATATTTAAGGAATCCGGTTTGATTCCTCCGAGTTGTTCATCCCTGCATCACAGATCATTATAATATGTAATTATAGTTTAAATTCAGCATTATAATATGTAATTATAGTTTAAATTCAGCATTTTAAATGACTAAAATATAATTTGCGGCAACCATTCAATCAACAATGGGCATCCAAGGCAACCAAACATCCAATTATCAACGATTAAATTTAATTATATGAATTTAATCACATCACAGTATTCTAGAAGGTGTGAGAGTTAACTCACTTTTTTATTTCCAATTTATGGCTCAACGTTACGTTTGAAATTATACAGAACTCCAGCTATCTCCAAATAATTCCAATCCAGTTTGTACACGTCGCCTTTGTCGATGCGATTCCAACGCGACTGGTTTTGCTGAATTCTGACAACGTAGGGTCATGTTATAACTATTACAATTTTTTTTATTATTATAACCTAAATAATAATTAATTATCAAATATTAACTAATATACCTTTCTAATAAGAATCCATGTCAGCCTATCCCTTCGTTCATTACCCACCAGCACGCGTCAAGTTTCACCATCTCCTTAGAGGCCCTCCACGATGCTTTTCCAGTTCCAAAAAAATACAACTTCTTCTTCTAACCATACTCGTAATCGTCTTCCATCCGAGACCGAGACAAGCTGCTTCAGTACATGTTATTCCCTGATTTTAGTCCACAAGCAAGCGTGTAAACTCCAGGCAACAGAGTAGCCAATACGGTGGCAACTGATGTCAATATTTCAAATCCGACCAATAACTTAGTTCTTCCTAATAATCCAAACAATCTGGCTAGTTCATGCACACATGCACAACATGTACATGCGAATGGTGCATCCTCTCCTTTGTTTCCATAACACGTCTGTATCCATTTCTCCTCTTCCACGCAACTCGTCTGCATCTCCAGTAAAGAAACCGTGCTGCCAAACTATCCAGCACCCTTCCACCTTCTCCATCCCTTCTTTCCAGTAATGCGCGCAAAACCTTTTATTCCCAAATGTCCCTCTATATGCAAACTTGCCTGGTATTACTTCCTTCTTCATCTACACATCAAGCCATACTGCTCAACAAGTATATTGGCAACCCAAACTTGCTCACTCAGACCACTCACTCCTACCTCATGTTAACACGTGAAAAGCCTCTCCACCTGTTCACTGTTCCTTGACCTTCCAAACCCGAGCACACCGCTCCCGTGCACCTAACCCATCTGCTGCCTTCATGTGTTGCACAATCAGCCCATAAAATGATCGATACTTTCGATCCACGCTTCCGGCCTCTACTTAATCTTCTTCATATCCACTTAAAACTTCCAACTCCTACTACTCTCCCACGTCCAAGTATTTTCGTGTACACGCTCTACCCTTTAAACCCATCCTCTCGCTGAAACTGCAACGTCACAGTGCCCTCCAGTACATCGTAATCCCCCACCTGCCTATCGCTAATCTCCATCTCCATCATCAACGCGATAAGCCCGGCATCCCCTCTTCAGCACAAGTGTAATGACCCGCATTGGCAGAGGTATTATAATTAATTTATTTAATTATATAAATAGTGATATAGTGAATTTAATGGTCGTGGAATTAAATAATGGTGGATATTTAATTAAAATAATAATTAAATAATATATTTAATTCTAAAATAACCAGAATTGGCTGAAATGGCGATATGGTGTGAACTGGATCATTTGTGATATTTAATTCAGTTTAGAATTGAATTAGAATAACGAATATATTATTTGAACGATAGTTTGAACGTATAATTGTATTATAATTAAAATCGAGCTTGAAATGGCACTGCAGTTCGTAATCTGGCAATTTGAACTTCAACTGAATGTACAGGATTCATTTTAAATCGGATTTCTGTGAAACAAAAAACGTGTGGAGCTGGTGGAGTATATCTTTCTAGTGGAAGAGAAAAATTGGGATATCATCGTGTATATTTTGAGATATGTCCAAATCAAATTTTAAAATAGTCGTTATAGAATCGTTTATCGACCGTATCGGTTTATTCGATATAACCAGAGATCGGGTTTGAATTTAGACAAGGTTCTTTTGGGACATAATGATAATTTAATTTTTAGAATTTTACTATAATTTTTAATAAATTAAATAAGCAACTTTTTATTTGGAGTATTTTGCACCCTATATCAATATTTTTGGGTATCATAATATGAGTTAACCTACCGATGTTATTATATTTTTGGGATCACGACACAGTACTAGACTCAAGGATATTTTTATATCATTCCGTAAACAAATAGGATTTTCCGTAATGGGTACGCTATTAAAATTGTATATCAACGTCCTTATGTTGCCACTTGAGTTCTTTACATACGTATGTTGCACACGCATTGCTCACAGGCAAATCAATTATTTGGACCACTTGTTGAGCATTTCCGTAAACTTAGTGTATTGGTCTCTTTTGAGTGTTGGAACAAATAAATACACTATACACATAATATATACATAATATAAAACGTTGCTTTCTTTGTGCAATTATATTAACAAAGACAGCTCACATTCGAACAGGACAACATTATATAAGTTTGGTATACACTTCACATGGACATAAAATGGCCATGTCTTCCATTCTCTCAGCCACATACTAATTCAAGGAAAAACCCTATATAATATACTTAAGGATTTTCTAAACCTAATTTCCTCAGTTCGATATTTCTTCCACCGCTCTTCTTCCTTTTTCCAGGAAATAATCAAAACGCATTCGTTGTTTCCTATAAGCAATTGTGAGCTCGACGCGGGCTTCACTGAGAGTTGCGAGCAGTCTCTTGGGGCCTTCCAGAAGGAAGGAGGGGTTTCAGAGTTTGATCATTTGATACGGGTCTTTCCTGTAGCTGTTGTCGATGTAGTCGACGCGGTGAGGTTGAGTTGTTAAGCTTCTGTGAATTGGCGATGGCGTGGGAGAGGTCGGGAAGGGGATTATCATGGTGGCGTCGGTTTCGCCATATATTGAGGGTGCGACTGCTATGGAAGGGGTGGTGCTGCGTTGAATAATGGAGATTGTGGGTGAGTTTGAAATGAAGGTGGAGGTCGTGACATTGAACTGATAAGAGTTAGTGGAGAAATGGATAGGGTAAAAGCACCGAAATGAAGAATTGTTTGAGGAAGAAGGTGTTGTGCGTGTTTGGGAGGGTTGAAATATAGTTGGTAGGAGAAAAAGAGATCCTGTGGAGTGCTGAGAGAGTTGATGGCGTGATGGCCAGTTCGTTTTCCTGAGCACGGTCTGATTTGAGAAGAGACGTGGTTTTCCTTTTCTGGAAATCGGGGAATCGGGGGAGACCGTGGTAGCGGGTCTGTGTAACTTTTGGGCTTGGAATGTCTTGATAGGCCAGAGAAAAAGATGAAAGCGAAACAAGATCCGATAAGATCGTATGGACGACGACTACAACATGGAACTGACGAGAAGCGAATCAAAGCTCGTTACAATTTATAGCAAATAAACTGTCCGTGTGAATCAAACAAACAGTTTATCGTTCTTTAACGATGAACTGCCAAAGTGAGTAAATCTCACTAACTCTGAACAGTTTATAATTTCATGTTGTATTTTTAGAACTGTTAAATATTGGCTGATTGACTGTGTTTTGACTGTTTGATTGAACTGCTATTCAGTTAGTTGAATTTCTATATTGATTCTGTTTAACAGAGTATATCATATGGAACTGAAAGTAATGTTATCTATATTGTTTAACATCTGTGATGCAGGGTAACAGGTTGGAGGGATCGGACTGGATTCCTCAACATTTATTTTACTGTTTTTCATATATTGTGATATATGATATGATATATAATCTGTTGTCGATTATATGTGTTTGAACGATACTAATCATCGTGATTTGATATGTTGAATACCATAACATACCGAAATGTTGATAAGGGAATATTTTCAAAGTGATATTTGAAAATAAAATATTTATAAATGGAATATTTATAAATAAGAAATATTTATAAATTGGAATATTTATAAATAGGAGATATTTAGAAAATGAATAAATGTTATAAAAAGGAAACTGTTATAAGGAGGAAATCATTTTAAAAGTGGAGAACCGTTACTAAAAGTAAATCTTTAAAATGAATAAACGTTGTAAAAAAGGAAATCTTTATAAAGCGAATAAAGGAGTTCAATCGAATATGGTATTCGAAAGGAGTTAAATCGAATATGGTATTCGAAAATTAGTAAATCAAATACGTTATTCGAAGGAGTTAAATCGAATATGGTATTCGAAGGAGTTAAATCGAATATGGTATTCGAAAGTTAGTAAATCAAATATGTTATTCGAAAGGGGTTAGTCGAGTCGAGCTAGCTGAATAGAGTTAACCAGTTAGAGTTTAACCAGTTAGAGTTAATCAATTAGAGTTAACCCGTTAGAGTTAACCAGTTAGAGTTAAACCAGTTAGAGTTAATCAATTAGAGTTAATCAATTAGAGTTAATCGGTTAGAGTTAAACCAGTTAGAGTTAATCAGATAGGGTAAATCGATAGAGTTAATCGAACTAGAGTTATTCAATTGAGTTAATCGAATATTAGTGGTTCGAATAAAGTAAAAGGAGTTACCGAATATTAGTTATTCGAATAAGAGTTAAATAGAGTTATCAAATATTAGTTATTCGAATAGAGTTAAATGGAGTTAAAGGAATAAATCAAATATAGTTTATTCGAATGGAGTTAAAATGAGTTAATCGAATTAGTTATTCGAATAGAGTTAGAAGAAAGGAGTTAGTCGAAGTTAGTTAATCCAAAGGAGCAAATCGAATATAGTTATTCGAAAAGAAAGGTTAAGTAAGGAAGTTAGTTAAAGAAATATAAAGTGAACTTTGTCTATTTCAAAGTTAGAAATGTTGTTCAGTTAAGGTATGAGAGGTAGTATTACCCCAACTTGATTGACTTCATTTCTAACTAAGGAATGGTTAAGGTTCGATGGCAGTATTTTGGTTAAGTGAATTTAGTAAATAAAGGAAATGATTTGAGTTGGCATCGCGATGGTTTGTTTAAACATCTGTCTAAATCCAATGAAGAAGCTTTGGAAATGTTTTCCAAATAAGAAACCAGTAATGTTTTCTAATAAGGAAAACATGTAATGGAAATATTTTCCATTGTTAATAACGTATATTTTCCAAATTTAGAAAATAAGAAATATTGAATATAGGGAAACAGGAGATAAGTAAATTAATGAAATAAAGAGATAAATGTTGAATGATGTTTGATCGATATAAATTTCCATTTGGAAATAATATCGTTGTTTGCACACCTGTTTTTCTTCGATAGTTAAATCACAGACTATCGAAGTTTTGACCATTTTAACGTTATTAATATGGAGAGACCGGTTGGATTATAATCCAAAGAACCACTCTGTATTGGCATAAGCATTGTGAATCATATATGCCAAAGGAAATTGAAGACGGAGTTATGCAACGGCTATCCTGTTTACAGAATAGTGCCTTCGGTTCATCATGTTCCTGGGTGACTTGTATGGATGAATGTCTGACAGAGTATTTCCAGACGATCACGTATATTGATTTCTCCAACCGTACCAAGAGTGGAAGCGGAGAAGGAAACTTCTTTTAGCTAACACATAATGTATGGTTGAGGACATCAATCGGTGATTTGATGGATTTGACGATGTGACATTCGAAGTGAATCTGGTGTGATGATAAAGCGTAACTTCTAGCCTCACATCCGGTAAGTGACAGAAATCGGGCAGGCAGCATGGCTAAGTCGGTCGCACCGAAATAGGGTGTATAATCACCTGATCTAGAGTTTCATTTACTTCTAAAAATCTATTGTTGATGTTGTCCCATTCGGGGAACGGTTGCTGATCCCAACCATTGGTGATATACATTCGATACACTCAAGCGAAATGAGTGGTCGGTCATGTGTGGCCGGGTTGCAAGATGTTATTGTTGAACCCAGTGTATTCCTCTCTAGAGGTACACTAGCGAAAGGTGGTTCCATACTTATTATAGTTGGAAACCCATTACCCAATACATGCTTGCGGTTTTGATTGTATACTATATATGTAGAACGTGAGGTGAAAGCGTTTCTGCTAGATGATTATTATATTTTGGTTGATAGACATTATTATAATATCAAAAGGTTTTTTATATAAAGATATTTTGGATTCTCATAAGGGAAAAACCCGTTCCGTTATACGGCGTGGTCTTATGAGATATCGTTTACATGTTCGAACTGTTTTAAACTGTTTTACTCATACCAGTCCCATGACTGACCCGGAGTTTATTTTGTTGTTTTCCCTAAAACTCTTGCGTGCCCAATTTTGTACGGACGGTCAAGTAGTCAGGAATTTACAGATACTTGAAGAGCTGGAGTAGGAGGCTTCAGGATCATATAGCTATAGTTATTTCCGCTGTGTTGTAAGTGTTGTACTTTGATAATGATGTATATTCAAGTACAGATGTATATTTCAAGTTATGTTATATATATATATTATATGTTATTCGTTCCGCTATGGGATTCGTGTTACTCTGATATTGTGTTCTTCTTCTTCTATTCTAGGCTTCTATCTTATCTATTCTCACCCTCTAATTTCTTTCATTAATGACCGGTATTTTTCGACGTTTGGTTAGTCATCATTGAGTTTATGGCGATAACCAAAGTCGACAAAATCCCGGGTCATTACAGTTGGTATCAGAGCTTAAGTTAAGTTTATTACCTTGGCCCTGTGGTGTGACTCGGTAGAGATAGGGTTAGTAATACCCTAGATTGAGTTTGAGTGTATATATATGAGTGAACGTATTTGCTATTTGATATAAAATTGTTTTATATTATGGAGATTTATTGATTGAGTTGTTTATGAGTTCTGGTCGATCAGTTTGATCCACTGTATCGGTAGGAGTTTATAAACACTCGAATACGATGGGTCGTCACGACATGTTTTAAAAAGAGGGTAAATGAAATAATTCTACCCAACGTAAATTTTGATATATATCGGATATATTGGTTGTTATTATATAAGATTATAAAAATGTGAAATGGTTATGTACATAACCAATCAGAATTCATATAAGTGAAATACGTGAAATCAGATGAGTAAAATCTGAAATGTAAACCAGAAATTGAATTAAAATTCTGGAAAATTGGAAAAGTATTTGTAAATGGATTTGGATTAAAAATAAGGAAAATTTAAGATCCTGGGAGATTTTAAATTGTTTTACAAGCAGTGTGAATTATATTTTGAAATGAATTTCAAAGTGGAAATGTTTAAAAATGGTTTTATAGTATTGAACTCACTTCGATCGCTGGAAAATAGATTCTGATGATGACAGCTGCATCATCAGTATTCATTTTCGAGTTGTAAGTGACGAATTACTACCAGAAGTACTGTTTTGAATTTGTTTTGGGAAAGACAAGTTGTGTTGAATTTCAAAATGGGATTTATAATAAAGAATGAATAAAGAAAGTTTGAAATAGAATTGAATATAGAAATTCAAAGGGAGTTTGAATATATGAAATTCAATAGAAGTGATATAGAATTTGAATATGGAAATTCAAATGGAATTTGGATATAGAAATTCAAATGGAATTCAAATATAGAATTTGAATATATAAAATATAAAGGAATTCAAATATTGGATTTGAATATATAGAATTTGAATATACAATTCAAATGGGATTTAAACTATAGAATTTTATATATAGATTTGAATAATAGAATTTGAATAAAATTTGAATAGAAATTGAATAGAATTAACTAAGTCAAAGAGGAATTAGTTAATCGAATTTTGAATTTGAAGTTGAACTTTGAAAGGTGAATTGGATTTGTAAATGGATATTCGAAATCGAATATAGAACTTAAATTTGAAATTTGGATTCAAATTAGTTAATAAGCAAGTTAAAATATATTTGAACATGTCATGTTCAAATATAAAAGTGAAATAGACTGATGAGTTAATTAACAAATTAATTAACGAATTGAGTTAAAACAATCAGGTATAGTTAAAATAGATTGGGCATGTATAAATATACATGAGATAGGTATGGATAAGGTATGAAGGTATATAAATAGAATGCTCGACGAAAAGGTATGTATTTAATTCATATATGAGATTTTATGCGCCGTATCGGCTAGCCGCTTGGCTTTTTCTTTTTGTTTTGGATTGGTGAGGGCCATGGGAGGCTATTTGAAATATCCCGATGCTCCTGGTACAAAGGAGGTTATGGCGAATTTTTCCGGGAATTTAAGGAGTTAGAATATTTTTAAGATAATTTGATAATTAGAAATCAACGTATCGATATATATATATATATATATATATATATATATATATATAAGTTGATAAGGAAACGAACTTAGAAATAGAATAGTAAAATCAAAAAGGAAGACTAAGAATAAAATCTAGTAAGAATAGAAAAAGGAAGCGTATACGTGTTTAAAAGTGAATAAGTAGTTATATGGTATTGATTATTCGAGTAAGTAGTCATATCTGTTTTGACGTTATAAATGTTATCCAGTCAAGGTCTGAGAGGTAGTTATACCCCAACTTGATTGATTTCATTATTAATAAATAAACAGTAAGATTTCAGGCTCGAGGATCATTGTTGAATAAGAGTTAGTTGAATATAGTATTTGGGTTGTCGTAACGATGTTTTACACAACATCCGTTTTAACCCAAATAAGTGTAAGCTTGGAAATGTAATAAAGGATATTTCCTAAGTATAGAAATAAACGAGATCGAAAAAGAGATAAGTAATTGGAATATTTTCCAATTATAAATAGCATATATTTTCTAAAGTTTAGGGAATAAAGGAAGGCGATATTCAGAAATGTTTTCCAAATAACATAAAACGGCCAATATGGTTATTGAAAATATTTGGTTAACAAATATTGATAAAGAAATAGAGAAGTGATTTAACTAATGGAATATTAATTAAGGGCTCAGTGACATGTTCAAAAGGAAAAATTGATTTTTGAAAAGAGTAAACTGTTTGAAAACTCCCAGGGACAGGCTGTTTGAATTAAAAACAAATTTAACAGAAATTTGTGAAAGTAAATTTGAGTCAAAGTAAAGCCAGTAAAGTGGTAACTGAGATTGAATTAGAATGATATCAAGACAAATTGGATTGTGAGATTCAAATTTGAAGTGTAATGTGATAATCAAGTTAAGAGTTGGGAATCGAGAAGAAACTCGAGTTGAAATGATATTTGGCTCGGAGATAAGCAAATGGTTGTTTTGGGATGACCCTTGTAACCGCTGAATTGATAACAGGTGGAAAGGATATAATGATATGTCAACTAAAGGTACAAGTTTATATTTCTATTGGATATAAGATTTATGAGCCAAATTGGCAAGCCGCTTGGCTGTTTGATTTTCTTTTGGGTTGGAGATGGCCCAAAGAGGCGAGTTGGAGTTTGACCGATGGACCAGTACAAAGGAGGTGCTGGCGAAATTTTTCGAAGAATTAAGGCGTTAGAAAATTTTCAGGATTTTTGGAAATTTTCGTTGATAAGAATTAAATAAATTTTTAATTAAAATTAAATTGGTCCAGTTGGAAACTGAAGTTAAGAAATGAACAAATATGTTCTAACCAGTCGATAGGGTCGTTCTCTACCTTAGCAATTTCGAGGACGAAATAATTTTAAGTGGGGAAGATTGTAATGACCCGCATTGGCAGAGGTATTATAATTAATTAATTTAATTATAAAAATAGTGATATAGTGAATTTAATGGTCGTGGAATTAAATAATGGTGAATATTTAATTAAATTAATAATTAAATAATATATTTAATTCTGAAATAACCAGAATTGGCTGAAATGGCGATATGGTGTGAATTGGATCATCTATGATATTTAATTCAGTTTAGAATTGAATTAGAATAACGAATATATTATTTGAACGATAGTTTGAACGTATAATTAAATTATAATTAAAATCGAGCTTGAAATGGCGCTGCAGTTCGTAATCTGGCAATTTGAACTTCAACTGAATATACAGGTGTAATAACCCGGAAATCTGGGCCAGTTTAAAATTTTTATTTTGGAAATTTTAGCGAATTTTGATTATTTAAAATGAATTATTTTAAATAATATCGGCGAGAAATTTATTTTGAATATAATTCGAACGTATATATTCGTTTGAATCGACGATAGAATATAAATACTTATTTATATTTATAAAAGGAATTGAAAATGGCGCGATAGTTCGATAATCCGATTTCAAACTTCAAATGGATGCGCAGGATTCAAAATAAACCGGATTTTAGTGAAACCAAAAATAATGGAATCTAATTGTGAATATCTTTCCAACGAATCCGAAAATCAAAATTTCATAGCGGGAATCAAAAGATATGTCCAATTGAAATTTCTGAATAGTCGCTATGAAATTCAGGCCCTTAAAAATGGGAATTTTGAAAACGACCTCGGATTTCGACGAAACCACTTTTGTTGGATCCGTGATGTCAAGTTATTGCTAGGTTTCAAATTTCATAATTTTTCGAATCAATATGTGAGCGTGGTAAAGGAAAACGCGTTTGACCAGTTTCAGTTGATTTTAATCGACTGGAAAATGACCATTTTTCCAATGGTCCCAGAATTTGATGAAACTAGTTTTGTTAGGACCGTATCGTCAATACGAAGCTAGAAAATATTTTTCTGGAATTTTTCTAGTTAGTGTGTGACCCCAATAAATTGAAATGTGTGTTCAAATTCAATATATAGAGTTATATGTTGATTTTGACAAAAACTGATTGAAATAATCAAAACAGCCTACGTGACATATCCCATTGTGTTTGGAATGGGGGTGAAACGCTATGGACGACAGGCGGTGGGTCTCGTTTCGAATTCGAAATAAAAAGTTACTTTCTAAAATTTAAATAAAATAAAATATAAATTATTATATAAATATATCCTTCCCCCTTTTCCCTCTAAACCTAATTCAGAAATCCGAAAGAAAAAAAAAACCGCGCTTCTCATTCACGATGCCCTCCCCGCCTCGCGACGCCACCGCCTGGCCCAACCTCCGGCGCCGCCAACGGTGAAGCCTTCCCCCCCTCCATCCCCTTCGTTTCCGCTTCTCCTCTTGCTCCCTCTCGCCTTCTCTGCGAACGAAGACCACGAGCCCCCCCCTTTCACCCTCGCGCCGCCGTGCTGAACGCCGACCCGCCCCCGCCTCATCCTCTTCCTCCACGTCGCCGCTCCCTCCTGACCCCGACGCCACCTTCTCGCTCTCCACTCTCTCCCTCTTCTGAAACTCGAGCCCAAACCCACCGAGACCGCTGCTAGCACCCCCAGGCCCCCTTCCGCGACACTGAACCACCCTCCAGCACCTCCTGCCGCCGGTGCAGGACCCACCACGGCCATCTCCACCTCCAAACCCCGTGAGTTCTCTTTTCTTTTTCTATTTTTTTTGTTGGTTTAAAGTGATTAAATTTAAAAAGAAATATGATTTTTAGTTGTGAAAATATATGATTTTTAAACGATAAAAGGTCTGATTTTTTGAAAGAGAAAGGTATGATTTTTAATTCGAACAAAGGTAGGATTTTTAATTCGAACAAAGGTAGGATTTTTAATTCGAAGAAAGGTAGGATTTTTAATTTGAACAAAGGTAGGAACTTTATGGTAGTGAGGATTGATTTTTAACATGATAAAAATTAGATTTTTATGATAATGAAGAAGTGATTTTTCAGTGTATAAAGAAGTAAAGATATCATTCTTGTTCAAGTAAAAATATAATTTTTATATTATAGAGAGAATAAAAATATGATTTTTATATTATAGAAAGTATAAAAATATGATTTTTATATAGTGGCGATAATAAAAATATGATTTTTATATAGTGGCGATAATAAAAATATGATCTTTATATGCGGGAGAAAGTAAAAATTCGATTTTTACATATTGGATAGCAAAGTAAAAATTCGATTTTTATACATTGAATAGCGAAGTAAAAATTCAATTTTTATATATTAAATAGAAAAGTAAAAATTTGATTTTTATATATTAAATAGCAAAGTAAAAACTCGATTTTTATATATTGAATAGCAAAGTAAAAATTCGATTTTTATATATTGGATAGCAAAGTAAAAATTCGATTTTTATATATTGAATAGCGAAGTAAAAATTCGATTTTTATATATGTAGTGAATACGGATGACGAAGGTGATGAAAGAAGAAAAGGCAAAGATTTCCTACATAAGAAGAGTCGTGGGATTGGATTAGCTATTCTGTGAGAACTCCTCACCTTTTATTTAATTTTTCTAGTTACATATATATACTAGGATGCAGACGGTGTTTAGTAGCACCCGACACCCGTCGTCCACAGACCATGGACGGCTTGTATGCTTGTTTGTTTGATTTTGATGTGTAGTTGATTGTGTGATTTGATGTGTAATGAAATAAAATATTTATGTAGTTGAAATAAAATATTTTATAGTGGAAAATATTATATAGTTAAAAATAGAATTTTTAACGTGTATATGAAATGAAATAAAAATAAACAAATCGGACGATTTGTTTATATACACATTTAACTGACATTGTTTGGGACGATAAATTTTATACATCGCCCAACTGCACAAATAAAATCTATGTTTGATTGTTTAAAACCCCACACGGGTATTGAGGTGATATATGACATACACTAATCCCAATAATTAGTTGTATGTCGATCGATTGATTGAAAGACTGTTATAAGCGTTGAATATTTATATTTGATGCTTATACAGTGTAGAATGCACTTTGGATGATGGTTGATTATTTGTCATTGTTGATGTATACGTGTTGTAGAAAATCCATATAATTAACATTATATGGTAATTGATTGGGCCTCATTCCAGTTTTGAAAAAGAAATATTTGAATAGAAATATTTGAAAAAGAAATATTTGAATAGAAATATTTGAAATAGAAATATTTGAAATAGAATATTTGAAAATAGAAACATATGAAGCCGTGTTGATTAGATTGACGCCATTTTGACGTGAATGATATTTATATCGATTTTATTCATTTTATAATGAATATCGAAAGTGATTTCAAAATCTGATATTTTGAATGGAATTGAAATTCGAATTGAAATTGAATATAAATGAATTCGAATTGAAATTGAATATAAATGATTTCGAATTGAAATTGAATATAAATGAATTCGAATTGAAATTGAATATAAATGAATTTGAATTGAAATTGAATATAAATGAATTCGAATTGAAATTGAATATAAATGAATTCGAATTGAAATTGAATATAAATGAATTCGAATTGAAATTGAATATAAATGAATTCGAATTGAAATTGAATATAAATGAATTCGAATTGAAATTGAATATAAATGAATTCGAATTGAAATTGAATTGAATTGAAACGAACTGAAATTGAATTAGAAATCAATTAGAATAGAAATTGATTTGAAATGAATTTAAAACGAATTTATATTGGAATATTCAATTTTGATTTGAAATTGAATATGAAGATGAAACCGTTTTGAAAATGAATTTAAAACGATTTATAAAGCACTTTTTGAATTGAAATCAACGAAGTATATATTATATATAATATATATATATAATATAATGGCCTGAATAGAACGCGCCGCGCCGCGGTAGTTCGCGAGTTTCGACCCTTGACTTCGAACGGGTATTACGGGAGATCCGACCGTCGGATTCTCCTAAAACCGGAACCGTTGGGTTCGTATCAAAAAGAGCTTTCTAACGAATATTAGAAATTTGAAATCTAACTGTTGGATTTGGAGTTATATCCAAATCAAATTTGGAAAAGGTCGTTGTAAGTGCAGTTCAATGGCCAGTGATGGAAATCGACTGTACGGGCCTTGATAAAATTATTAAAAATAGTAATAATTTGTGTAAAATCATAAGAAATGATTTGTGAAGAATTGGGATGAAAAACTCCATATTTGAAAAGATAAAAATAGATTTTTATCGAAATGAACTAGTTTTGAACTAGAATTAAAATTCTATTTATTTTAAAATAAATAAATTGAATTTGAAAATGGTTTTGAAAGTAACCAGAATTTCCAATAATTGAATTGGAATGGATTTGAATCGAAATGGTCTTTGGATTATTTCGATGTTGGATTTCGTGATTACACAGATATTGTTATGGAAATTTGAAAGATATATTTATATCGTTATTTCCAATACGATATTTGTTGGTCGTAGAATTTGATATTGAATATAAGCCGATATATTTTCTATTCAGATCCTTGTATTTAATATCAAACGAGATTTGGGTTTGTCGTGAATGGTGTCTTCATTAACACTGTTCTTAAGCCCAGTTGAGAAAATATTAAATCTTTTATTTAGATTAATGAAGTGTACCAATTAAATAATATTTAATTTAAATTGAATTGGTATTGATTTTTGGGTTTATCGTGAACAGTGTTTTAAATAACACTTGTTCTTTAACCCGATAATTAATGGAATGTGATTTTGGGTTTATCGTGAACCGTGTTTTAAATGACACTGATTCTTTAACCCAGTTAAAGATTAAAACTAAGTGGAGTTTTAATGAATCTTTAATTGGATTGAAAAGATCGAGAATGGAGTATCACCAGTTCTGCACCAGGCGATAGTTAAATCTTTAATTAGATTTGAACGTGAAATGGTAATTGAATTTACCGATAACACCGTGGTGTTAGATATGAAGTATTACCAGTTTTACTTCATGGGATGAATAGGTGGGGATTGGAAATTAAAATAAATAATTACTTCGGTGTGGTTCGCTAATCCCGACTAGTTTGAATTGATATTCAAAGGAGATTAAAGAATAAATTTAAAGAATTTATCTTTGATAAAATTAATGGGAACCTTTCCCAAAATATAATAATATTTGAATAAAAGAATATTCTGAATTGGAATGAGGCGTATGTTGTGTTTGTGTAACACGTGTTTATTATATATATTCACGAGTTGTTCAGAAAGACCGGGTTTATCCCATTCTGAATAACCGATTCGACGTGGTGTCGAGGATGAAGACAGTGGTTGAAGACCGGAGGTCTTCACGTCGTTTGGTTAATTACTGATGATCTTGATTGGGCTGTACACCCAAGAAGATGGAAACAGTTGGTGATCGTCCAGACGTACTTGGAGATCGATGGATATGCGGGGTACTAGGTGCCTCCGGTTTCGTTCAGACCCGGAACGAACTTGTAAATGGACTGTGTGTCTGACATTGGATTTTAGTCTGTGTGATTGATTTCTATTAAATATATATCTGTTTGGCGGCGGAGAATTTATTCTCTTGCTTAACGCTCTTCTCTGAGACGTACGAGCTTAGGGGTTATATACTGATGGATATCAAACGCATAGAGTGAATTGCCTGTGTGGCATGCCTAAGTGGCAAATGATCAAGGCTTCTGTTGAAAAGCAAAGTCTTGTGGTTGATGATCAAAGCACCGCCTGTGTGGCATAGCTTTGTGTAACGTGAATTCGCGAGCCTCACACCCCGGTTGTGAACCAGAAACGGGAGAGGACTTCAGGGAGGGCATGTGTTTCCTTCTAGCTAGGGTGGTGTCAGTGACCTACCAGCCCTGACATTTATATACTTTTCACCTGTGTGGTTGTTGCTGTTGCGAGGCGCCTCGGTTTGATCGGATGATCCGGGTCCGATGGAGTCATTCGTTGGCTCATTTACGCCCCAAAGGGCGGGGAAACGTAGTGTTCTGGAATTTTAATCCACATCGGTGGACCGGCCCTGTCGCTCCAAGGGTCGATGCGCTCTGACCCTGAGGCTCGGGCTAGAGAGTCTCGAAGACGGTGAGGACGATCCCTAGCTTCAGTTCACAGACGGAAATCCAATTTCCAAATACGTGACATTTGCGGTTTTAATTGTAGAACTAGTATGGCGACATGATATATGGTACCCATGTCGTCTATGATTGATACTTATGATTTGAAGTTGTTTTATACACTATGCACTTATAGTAGTATCAAATGATTTGTTTTAAAACGTATCAAGCATTCTTTAGCTGTTATAAGGGAAAACCCTATTCCCCGGCTTGCGTTGCATTGTGTGATAGGACCTGGGTCTTATGACAGCTTCATTTTTATTTATTTAGCATTGCGCTGTTTGTTTTATGCACTGGTATTCTTGGGAGAAAACCCGTTCCGTGTTATACGACGTGGTCCCTTGATTTGCCTAACTTTAAAATAAAGATTAATAACTGTTTTAGTTCTCACACCAGTCACATGACTGACCTGGAGTTTATTGTTTTAACCTAAACTCTGGGTGCCCCTATTTTGACACGGGCAGCTAGTAGTTTTGGTTTTGCATATTTATATTCACAGGATCCTGGTTTACAGCTGGAACGATATTCGGAAAGCTTTGTATCTGTATATCTCCTTCAGTTGTGTATTGTATTATTTTCCGCTGCTATGTATTTAAATGTAATTTAAATCTCTGATATTTTTGTGTAATATTTATTCATACTCTGTATATTCTTGTATTCTGATGAATTGTTGTAATGTACAATGGAATGTTCTCCCGTCTGCGTTCTTTTGTGGCTTGTTCTCTAACTATCTGCGCTTTCCTCACCGGGGAAGTTTTGGGTTTTTACAGTTGGTATCAGAGCTTAGGTTTACCAAGCTCATAGGACAAGATACATTAGAACCATACGAAAGAATTCATCAGATATTGGATTAGTAATATCCAATTAGAATGACTCGTTAGAGATGGGATCAGTAGTATCCTAGAACGAGTGTGAAGAGTATATTTTTAAAGTGAAAACAAATTTTGTTTTGAAAATTTAAATCAATTATTCGTATTTGATTATTTATTTGTATTGATTTGGACAGTCCAGTATATAAAGATTTTGCATATACGCCTTGCAAACGTGTATTTGAAGTTTTAATATACTGGATAGATATAGAGTTACACTCTAATCGCCCGGAGATGATTTTGATGATGGAGCTCCATCATTAAAATTTATGTTCGAGTGACGAAAGTGGGCTTTCTATATATTTCCTATTGACTGGTGTGAGAACCAAAATTAGATAGGGCTTATCGTTGTGAATTGGCATCAAAAACATGATTTTCTGTATATGTATATGTATCAAAGTTATGAATTTAAAAAGCTAACCAACTAATTGATTGATGTTTGTGTTGTTTGGTTATTTGTTTGAAATTTTGAACCATTACACCTAATAGAATCAAATTGTGAGTTATATTGAAAATTGGTCGCATTTGCTTGCATATACATGTACTTACATTGAACAGGTCATAGCAAAGAGGCTAGAGCAGAAGAATAAAATTGTTTGCCCAACAAATAGGTACATGTTTACTATAATTTACTGTTTTGTTTGGGTGATGATGATTTTATGAGCCGATTGGCTTTTTCTTTTTCTTTTTGAGATCAGAAGGCCTATATGGCAATTTCGGGATTTTCCCATGCTCCCGGTGCAGGGGAGGTTATGGCGAAATTTTTCGAAAATTTAGGGTATTAGCCAAATTTTTAAAAATTTTGAAAAGTTCTTAGAAACTGAAGAACTTAAGCCATAGAGAAAATACTGGAAGTTGAGTTGATTTGTGAACAACTTTCGGCTTTGTTCCTTTTCGGGGACGAAAAGTTTTAAGTGGGGGAGATTGTAATAACCCGGAAATCTGAGCCAGTTTAAAATTTTTATTTTGGCAATTTTAGCAAATTTTGATTATTTAAAATGAATTATTTTAAATAATATCGACGAGAAATTTATTTTGAATATAATTCGTATGTATATATTCGTTTGAATCGACGATAGAATATAAATATTTATTTATATTTATAAAAGGAATTGAAAATGGCGCGGTAGTTCGATAATTCGATTTCAAACTTCAAATGGATGTGCAGGATTCAAAATAAACCGGATTTTAGTGAAACCAAAAATAATGGAATCTAATTGTGAATATCTTTCCAACGAATCCGAAAAATCAAAATTTCATAGCGGGAATCAAAAGATATGTCCAGTTGAAATTTCTGAATAGTCGCTATGAAATTCAGGCCCTTAAAAATGGGAATTTTGCAAACGACCTCGGATTTCGACGAAACCACTTTTGTTGGATCCGTGATGTCAAGTTATTGCTGGGTTTCAAAATTCATAATTTTTCTAATCAATATGTGAGCGTGGCAAAGGAAAACGCGTTTGACCAGTTTTAGTTGATTTTAATCGACTGGAAAATGACCATTTTTCCAACGGTCCTAGAATTTGATGAAACTAGTTTTGTTAGGACCGTATCGTCAATACGAAGCTAGAAAATATTTTTCAGGAATTTCTCTAGTTAGTGTGTGACCCCAGTAAATTGAAATGTGCGTTCAAATTCAATATATAGAGTTATATGTTGATTTTGACGAAAACTGATTGAAACAATCGAATCATCCTACGTGACATATCCCATTGTGTTTGGAATGGGGATGAAACGCTATGGACGACAGGCGGTGGGTCTCGTTTCGAATTCGAAATAAAAAGTTACTTTTTAAAATTTAAATAAAATAAAATATAAATTATTATATAAATATATCCTTCCCCCTTTTCCCTCTAAACCTAATTCAGAAATCCGAAAGAAAAAAAACCGCGCTTCTCATTCACGATGCCCTCCCCGCCTCGCGACGCCACCGCATGGCCCAACCTCCGGCGCCGCCATCGGTGAAGCCTTCCCCCCCTCCATCCCCTTCGTTTCCCCTTCTCCTCTTCCACCCTCTCGCCTTCTCTGCGAACGAAGACCGCGAGCCCCCCCCTTTCACCCTCGCGCCGCCGTGCTGAACGCCGACCCGCCCCCGCCTCATCCTCTTCCTCCACGTCGTCGCTCCCTCCTGACCCCGACGCCCCCTTCACGCTCTCCAATCTCTCCCTCTTCTAAAACTCGAGCCCAAACCCACCGAGACCGCCGCTTGCACCCCCAGGCCCCCTTCCGCGACAATGAACCACCCTCCAGCACCTCCTGTCGCCAGTGCAGGCCCCACCACGGCCATCTCCACCTCCAAACCCCGTGAGTTATCTTTTCTTTTTCTATTTTTTTTGTTGGTTTAAAGTGATTAGATTTAAAAAGAAATATGATTTTTAGTTGTGAAAATATACGATTTTTAAACGATAAAAGGTCTGATTTTTTGAAAGAGAAAGGTAGGATTTTTAATTCGAACAAAGGTAGGATTTTTAATTCGAACAAAGGTAGGATTTTTAATTCGAACAAAGGTAGGATTTTTAATTTTAACAAAGGTAGGATTTTTATGGTAGTGAGGATTGATTTTTAAAATGATAAAAATTAGATTTTTATGATAATGAAGAAGTGATTTTTCATTGTATAAAGAAGTAAAGATATAATTCTTGTTCAAGTAAAATTATAATTTTTATATTATAGAGAGAATAAAAATATGATTTTTATATTATAGAAAGTATAAAAATATGATTTTTATTTAGTGGCGATAATAAAAATATGATCTTTATATACGGGAGAAAGTATAAATTCGATTTTTATATATTGGATAGCAAAGTAAAAATTCGATTTTTATATATTGAATAGCGAAGTAAAAATTCGATTTTTATATATTAAATAGCAAAGTAAAAATTCGATTTTTATATATTAAATAGCAAAGTAAAAATTCGATTTTTATATATTGAATAGCAAAGAAAAAATTCGATTTTTATATATTGGATAGCAAAGTAAAAATTCGATTTTTATATATTGAATAGCGAAGTAAAAATTCGATTTTTATATATGTAGTGAATACGGATGACGAAGGTGATGAAAGAAGAAAAGGCAAAGATTTCCTACATAAGAAGAGTCGTGGGATTGGATTAGCTATTCTGTGAGAACTCCTCACCTTTTATTTAATTTTTCTAGTTACATATATATACTAGGATGCAGACGGTGTTTAGTAGCACCCGACACCCATCGTCCACAGACCATGGACGGCTTGTATGCTTGTTTGTTTGATTTTGATGTGTAGTTGATTGTGTGATTTGATGTGTAATGAAATAAAATATTTATGTAGTTGAAATAAAATATTTTATAGTGGAAAATATTATATAGTTAAAAATAGAATTTTTAACGTGTATATGAAATGAAATAAAAATAAACAAATCGGATGATTTGTTTATATACACACATTTGACTGACATTGATTGGGACGATAAATTTTACACATCGCCCAACTACACAAATAAAATCTGTGTTTGATTGTTTGAAACCCCACACGGGTATTGGGGTGATATATGACATACACTAATCCCAATAATTAGTTGTATGTCGATCGATTGATTGAAAGACTGTTATAAGCGTTGAATATTTATATTTGATGCTTATATAGTATAGAATGCACTTTGGATGATGGTTGATTATTTGTCATTGTTGATGTATACATGTGTTGTAGAAAATCCATATAATTAACATTATATGGTAATTGATTGGGCCTCATTCCAGTTTTGAAAAAGAAATATTTGAATAGAAATATTTGAAAAAGAAATATTTGAATAGAAATATTTGAAAAAGAAATATTTGAATAGAAATATTTGAAATAGAAATATTTGAAATAGAATATTTGAAAATAGAAACATATGAAGCCGTGTTGATTAGATTGACGCCATTTTGACGTGAACGATATTTATATCGATTTTATTCATTTCATAATGAATATCGAAAGTGATTTCAAAATCTGATATTTTGAAAGGAATTGAAATTCGAATTGAAATTGAATATAAATGAATTCGAATTGAAATTGAATATAAATGAATTCGAATTGAAATTGAATTGAATTGAAACGAACTGAAATTGAATTAGAAATCAATTAGAATTGAAATTGATTTGAAATGAATTTAAAACGAATTTATATTAGAATATTCAATTTTGATTTGAAATTGAATATGAAGTTGAAACCGTTTTGAAAATGAATTTAAAACGATTTATAAAGCACGTTTTGAATTGAAATCGACGAAGTATATATTATATATATTATATATATAATATAATGGCCTGAATAGAACGCGCCGCGCCGCGGCAGTTCGCGAATTTCGACCCTTGACTTCGAACGGATATTACGGGAGATCCGACCGTCGGATTCTCCTAAAACCGGAACCGTTGGGTTCGTATCGAAAAGAGCTTTCTAACGAATATTAGAAATTTGAAATCTAACGGTTGGATTTGGATTTAAGCCCAAATCAAATTTGGAAAAGGTCGCTGTAAGTGCAGTTCGATGGCCATTGATGGAAATCGACTGTACGGGCCTTGATAAAATTATTAAAAATAGTAATAATTTGTGTAAAATCATAAGAAATGATTTGTGAAGAATTGGGATGAAAAACTCCATATTTGAAAAGATAAAAATAGATTTTTATCGAAATGAACTAGTTTTGAACTAGAATTAAAATTCTATTTATTTTAAAATAAATAAATTGAATTTGAAAATGGTTTTGAAAGTAACCAGAATTTCCAATAATTGAATTGGAATGGATTTGAATCAAAATGGTCTTTGGATTATTTCGATGTTGGATTTCGTGATTACACAGATATTGTTATGGAAATTTTAAAGATATATTTATATCGTTATTTCCAATATGATATTTGTTGGTCGTAGAATTTGATATTGAATATAAGCCGATATATTTTCTATTCAGAGCCTTGTATTTAATATCAAATGAGATTTGGGTTTGTCGTGAATGGTGTCTTCATTAACACTGTTCTTAAGCCCAGTTGAGAAAAGATTAAATCTTTTACCAATTAAATAATATTTAATTGAAATTGAATTGGTATTGATTTTTGGGTTTATCGTGAACAGTGTTTTAAATAACACTTGTTCTTTAACCCGATAATTAATGGAATGTGATTTTGGGTTTATCGTGAACCATGTTTTAAATGACACTGATTCTTTAACCCGGTTAAAGATTAAAACTAAGTGGAGTTTTAATGAATCTTTAATTAGATTGAAAAGATCGAAAATGGAGTATCACCAGTTCTGCTCCAGGCGATAGTTAAATCTTTAATTAGATTTGAACGTGAAATGGTAATTGAATTTACCAATAACACCGTGGTGTTAGATATGAAGTATTACCAGTTTTACTTCATGGGATGAATAGGTGGGGATTGGAAATTAAAATAAATGATTACTTCGGTGTGGTTCGCTAATCCCGACTAGTTTGAATTGATATTCAAAGGAGATTAAAGAATAAATTTAAAGAATTTATCTTTGATAAAATTAATGGGAACCTTTCCCAAAATATAAGAATATTTGAATAAAAGAATATTCTGAATTGGAATGAGGCGTATGTTGTGTTTGTGTAACACGTGTTTATTATATATATACGCGAGTTGTTCAGAAAGACCGAGTTTATCCCATTCTGAATAACTGATTCGACGTGGTGTCGAGGATGAAGACGGTGGTTGAAGACCGGAGGTCTTCACGTCGTTTGGGTAATTACTGATGATCTTGATTAGGCTGTACACCCAAGAAGATGGAAACTGTTGGTGATCGTCCAGTCGTACTTGGAGATCGATGGATATGCGGGGTATTAGGTGCCTCCGATTTCGTTCAGACCCGGAACGAACTTGTAAATGGACTGTGTGTCTGACATTGGATTTTAGTCTGTGTGATTGATTTCTATTAAATATATATCTGTTTGGCGACGGAGAATTTATTCTCTTGCTTAACACTCTTCTCTGAGACGTATGAGCTCAGGGGTTATATACTGATGGATATCCAACGCATAGAGTGAATTGCCTGTGTGGCATGCCTAAGTAGCAAATGATCAAGGCTTCTGTTGAGAAGCAAAGTCTTGTGATTGATGATCAAAGCACCGCCTGTGTGGCATAGCTTTGTGTAACGTGAATTCGCGAGCCTCACACCCCGGTTGTGAACCAGAAACGGGAGAGGACTTCAGGGAGGGCATGCGTTTCCTTCTAGCTAGGGTGGTGTCAGTGACCTACCAGCCCTGACATTTATATACTTTTCACCTGTGTGGTTGTTGCTGTTACGAGGCGCCTCGGTTTGATCGGACGATCCGGGTCCGATGGAGTCATTCGTTGGCTCATTTACGCCCCAAAGGGCGGGGAAACGTAGTGTTCAGGAATTTTAATCCACATCGGTGGACCGACCCTGTTGCTCCAAGGGTCGATGCGCTCTGACCCTGAGGCTCGGGCTAGAGATTCTCGAAGACGGTGAGGACGATCCCTAGCCTTAGTTCACAGACGGAAATCCAATTTCCAAATACGTGACATTTGCGATTTTAATTGTAGAACTAGTATGGTGACATGATATATGGTACCCATGCCGTCTATGATTGATACTTATGATTTGAAGTTGTTTTATACACTATGCACTTATAGTAGTATCAAATGATTTGTTTTAAAACGTATCAAGCATTCTTTGGCTGTTATAAGGGAAAACCCTATCCCCCGGCTTGCGTTGCATTGTGTGATAGGACCTGGGTCTTATAACAGCTTCATTTTTCTTTATTTAGCATTGCGCTGTTTGTTTTATGCACTGGTATTCTTGGGAGAAAACCCGTTCCGTGTTATACGGCGTGGTCCCTTGATTTGCCTAACTTTAAAATAAAGATTAATAACTGTTTTAGTTCTCACACCAGTCACATGACTGACCTGGAGTTTATTGTTTTAACCTAAACTCTGGGTGCCCCTATTTTGACATGGGCAGCTAGTAGTTTTGGTTTTCCAGATTTATATTCACAGGATCCTGGTTTACAGCTGGAACGATATCCGGAAAGCTTTGTATCCGTATATCTCCTTCAGTTGTGTATTGTATTATTTTCCGCTGCTATGTATTTAAATGTAATTTAAATCTCTGATATTTTTGTGTAATATTTATTCATACTCTGTATATTCTTATATTCTGATGAATTGTTGTAATGTACAATGGAATGTTCTCCCGTCTGCGTTCTTTTGTGGCTTGTTCTCGAACTATCCGCGCTTTCCTCACCGGGGAAGTTACGGGTTTTTACAACAGGGTTCGTTTTAAATCGGATTTCTGTGAAACAAGAAACGTGTGGAGCTAGTGGAGTATATCTTTCTAGTGGAAGAGAAAAATTGGGATTTCGTCGTGTATATTTTGAGATATGTCCAAATCAAATTTTAAAATAGTCGCTATAGAATCGTTTATCGACCGTATCAGTTTATTCGATATAACTAGAGATCGGGTTTGAATTTAGACAAGGTTCTTTTGGGACATAATGATAATTTTACTTTTAGAATTTTACAGTAATTTTTAATAAATTAAATAAGCAACTTTTTATTTGGAGTATTTTGCACCCTATATCAATATTTTTGGGTATCATAATATGAGTTAACCTACCGATGTTATTATATTTTTGGGATCACGACACAGTACTAGACTCAAGGATATTTTTATATCATTCCGTAAACAAATAGGATTTTCCGTAATGGGTACGCTATTAAAATTGTATATCAACGTCCTTATGTTGCCACTTGAGTTCTTTACATACGTATGTTGCACGCGCATTGCTCACAGGCAAATCAATTATTTGGACCACTTGTTGAGCATTTCCATAAACTTAGTGTATTGGTCTCTTTTGAGTGTTGGAACAAATATATACACTATACACATAATATATACATAATATAAAACGTTGCTTTCTTTGTGCAATTATATTAACAAAGACAGCTCACATTCGAACAGGACAACGTTATATAAGTTTGGTATACACTTCACATGGACATAAAATGGCCACGTCTTCCATTCTCTCAGCCACATACTAATTCAAGGAAAAACCCTATATAATATACTTAAGGATTTTCTAAACCTAATTTCCTCAGTTCGATATTTCTTCCGCCGCTCTTCTTCCTTTTTCCAGGAAATAATCAAAACGCATTCGTTGTTTCCTATAAGCAATTGTGAGCTCGACGCGGGCTTCACTGGGAGTTTCGAGCAGTCTCTTGGGGCCTTCCAGAAGGAAGGAGGGGTTTCAGAGTTTGAGCATTTGATGCGGGTCTTTCCTGTAGCTGTCATCGATGTAGTCGACGCGGTGAGGTTGAGGAGTTAAGCTTCTGTGAATTGGTGATGACGTGGGAGAGGTCGGGAAGGGGAGTATCATGGTGGCATCGATTTCGCCATATATTGAGGGTGCGACTGCTATGGAGGGGGTGGTGCTGCGTTGGATAATGGAGATTGTGGGTGAGTTCGGAATGAAGGTGGAGGTCGTGACGTTGAACTAATAAGAGTTAGTGGAGAAATGGATAGGGTAAAACCACCAAAATGAAGAATTGTTTGAGGAAGAAGGTGTTGTGCGTGTTTGGGCGGGTTGAAATATAGTTGGTAGGAGAAAAAGAGATTCTGTGGAGTGTTGAGAGAGTTGATGGCGTGATGGCCAGTTCGTTTGCCTGAGCACAGTCTGATTTGAGAAGAGACGTGGTTTTCCTTTTCTGGAAATCGGGGAATCGGGGGAGACCGTGGTAGCGGGTCTGTGTAACTTTTGGGCTGGGAATGTCTTGATGGGCCAGAGAAAAAGATGAAAGCGAAACAAGATCCGACAAGATCGTATGGACGACGACTACAACATGGAACTGACGCGAAGCGAATCAAAGCTCGTTACAATTTATAGCAAATAAACTGTCCGTCTGAATCAAACAAACAGTTTATCGTTCTTTAACGATGAACTGCCATAGTGAGTAAATATCACTAACTCTGAACAGTTTATAATTTCATGTTGTATTTTTAGAACTGTTAAGTATTGGCTGATTGACTGTGTGTTGACTGTTTGATTGAACTGCTGGTCAGTTAGTTGAATTTCTATATTGATTCTGTTTAACAGAGTATATCATATGGAACTGAAAGTAATGTTATCTATATTGTTTAACATCTGTGATGCAAGGAAACAGGTTGGAGGGATCGGACTGGATTCCTCAACATTTATTTTACTGTTTTTCATATATTGTGATATATGATGTGATATATAATCTGTTGTCGATTTTATGTGTTTGAACGATACTGATCATCGTGATTTGATATGTTGAATACCATAACATACCGAAATGTTGATAAGGGAATATTTTGCAAAGTGATATTTGAAAATAAAATATTTATAAATGGAATATTTATAAATAAGAAATATTTATAAATTGGAATATTTATAAATAGGAGATATTTAGAAATTGAATAAACATTATAAAAAGGAAACTGTTATAAGGAGGAAATCATTTTTAAAGTGGAGAACCGTTACTAAAAGTAAATCTTTAAAATGAATAAACGTTGTAAAAAAAGGAAATCTTTATAAAGCGAATAAAAGAGTTAAATCGAATATGGTATTCGAAAGTTAGTAAATCGAATATGTTATTCGAAGGAGTTAAATCGAATATGGTATTCGAAGGAGTTATATCGAATATGGTATTCGAAAGTTAGTAAATCAAATATGTTATTCGAAAGGGGTTAGTCGAGTCGAGTTAGCTGAATAGAGTTAACTAGTTAGAGTTAATCAATTAGAGTTAACCAGTTAGAGTTAACCGGTTAGAGTTAAACCAGTTAGAGTTAATCAATTAGAGTTATTCAGTTAGAGTTAAACCAGTTAGAGTTAATCATATAGAGTAAACCGATAGAGTTAATCGAACTAGAGTTATTCAATTAAGTTAATCGAATATTAGTGATTCGAATAAAGTAAAAGGTGTTATCGAATATTAGTTATTCGAATAAGAGTTAAATAGAGTTATCGAATATTAGTTATTCGAATAGAGTTAAATGGAGTGAAAGGAATAAATCAAATATAGTTTATTCGAATGGAGTTAAAATGAGTTAATCGAATTAGTTATTCGAATAGAGTTAGAAGAAAGGAGTTAGTCGAAGTTAGTTAATCCAAAGGAGCTAATCGAATATAGTTATTCAAAAAGAAAGGTTAAGTAAGGAAGTTAGTTAAAGAAATATAAAGTGAACTTTGTCTATTTCAAAGTTAGAAATGTTGTTCAGTTAAGGTCTGAGAGGTAGTATTACCCCAACTTGATTGACTTCATTTCTAACTAAGGAATGGTTAAGGTTCGATGGCAGTATTTTGGTTAAGTGAATTTAGTAAATAAAGGAAATGGTTTGAGTTGGCATCGCGATGGTTTGTTTAAACATCTGTCTAAGTCCAATGAAGAAGCTTTGGAAATGTCTTCCAAATAAGAAACCAGAAATGTTTTCTAATAAAGAAAACAAGAAATGGAAATGTTTTCCATTGTTAATAACGTATATTTTCCAAATTTAGAAAATAAGAAATATTGAATTTAGGGAAACAGGAGATAAGTAAATTAATGAAATAAAGAGATAAATGTTGAATAATGTTTGATCGATATAAATTTCCATTTGGAAATAATATCGTTGTTTGCACACCTGTTTTTCTTCGATAGTTAAATCACAGACTATCGAAGTTTTGACCATTTTAACGTTGTTAATATGGAGAGACCGGTTGGATTATTATCCAAAGAACCACTCTGTATTGGCATAAGCGTTGCGAATCATATTTGCCAAAGGAAATTGAAGACGGAGTTATGCAAGGGCTATCCTGTTTACAGAATAGTGCCTTCGGTTCATCCTGTTCCTGGGTGACTTGTATGGATGAATGTCTGACAGAGTATTTCCAGACGATCACGTATGTTGATTTCTCCAACCGTACCAAGAGTGGAAGCGGAGAAGGAAACTTCTTTTAGCTAACACATAATGTATGGTTGAGGACGTCAATCGGTGATTTGATGTATTTGATGATGTGACATTCGAAGTGAATCTGGTGTGATGATAAAGCGTAGGTTCTAGCCTCACATCCGGTAAATGACAGAAATCGGGCAGGCAGCATGGCTAAGTCGATCGCACCGAAGTAGGGTGTATAAACACCTGATCTAGAGTTTCATTTACTTCTAAAAATCTATTGTTGATGCTGTATGTTACACCCCGTAATTCTGTTAATATTAATATTCACAAATTAAAGAATAACTAATCTCAGACGTGAGAATTGTGGGAAATGGGTTGCGCCATTGTGTTCGTCTCGGAATTCTGGTTGAAATAGAGTCCGAGTTTGCATGATTTGGACTTCGTATGAAGAAGTTATGGCCATCGGAAGTTTCAGAAAATTCAAAACAGGTTTCAAAAAATTTAAAATTCAAAATTCGAAGTCAAACAGGCTAGGCTGGAAATTTCCCGCCCAACACCCAGGTCGACTGGGCAGTCGACTACCCAGGGACCAGGTCGACTGCGCAGTCGAACTGGGTGTCAACCTAGTCCAGGCGGCTAGGGTTTGACTGAGCCCAATCTTGAGCTGCTGATGTGTCTTTAGGGTTGAGTTAGCAAATTAAACGGTTTAGGCTAGTTCTGAGTTGATCTGACGGCCTAAATAAATCCTAAACTCTATAAATACCTAGGTAGTCTCTCACTCTAATTCACATGAAAAATAGAATAGCCACCGTCATACCGCCGCCATGGAACTCAGTGTAGCCGCCGCCAACTAAGAAGGAAGAAAGCTAATCAAAACCCTAATTCTACTCAACTCTAAAGCAAATCAAGATTCTCTTTCTTCTCTAATTGTGAGTATGATGATCTTAACAAGATTATTAGCAAATTAATTAGATTAAGATGTGATTTGGATCATAAGAAAATGATGTGAATTGTCATATATGTTGTTGTAAACCTTATGCTATCATGTATGTTGTAAATCCTATGTTATGTGATGATGATATCCTATATGTTGTAAATCATGCTATGATGATATTGGTTTTCTATGCTAAGTTGTGATAAATCATACATGTTATAAAGTCATGATGTTATTATCTATGCTAATTAGTTCATGTTAATCAAATCATAATGTTTGGGCTATGTTGATCTATATGACAAATCATGTATGCAAGTTTAGATTGATTAGTAAAGATTATGAACATATGCCATGACATCTATTTAGATCTAGAATTATGACATCTAGAATTATGCTATGACATATGTGAATTCTATATATTAGATGCTAGTTCACACCATCATTATGTTGCCTAAACCATATATGCTAGTCCATACATGAATTTGGATTATGATCATGTTATGTGAATTGTGACATTTTACCAAACAAGTTGACACCTTTAGGTCCATGACATGTGTAGTTTTATGCAAGTTTCACCCCTATTGTGATTAGATCTATTTTATTTGTCTATATGTTGTGATAATTTATCTTTGTGCTATGAGTTAGACTATTCGAGTCTAACGTATATTTTGTGTTGAATAAGCGAACGTATAACGTGGGGTAGGGGTAATATTAAGGATTTAATATTGAGAAATTGGGGTGCAATTGATATAATTTTGCATGCCATAAGTGGATGGCCAAAATTGAGTCAATTATGGACATCGTTAAAATTGGAATTAATTAATAATTTGAATAGGGAATTATTAAAACTGGGGTAAAAGATTGTAAGTGTTAATCAACGCTTAGGACACGAGGTTGGACTCGTTTGTGACGTAAAACTGCCCGGACCCGCCCGGCAAATCCAGTAGTCACAAATGTCAGCCCAATGTGGGAGGTCCTAGGCCAAACTAAAGCATAACAGTTGTAAAGACACGAGGTTAGACTCTTTTATGGTGTAAGACTGCCCGGATCCGCCCGGCAAATCCAACTGCCATAAATGCCAGTCTAATGTGAGAGGTCTTTATGAGGTTATGGCATGAATGAATTAAGAAATACTTAACCAGATAAACATGTAAGGTGGGACATGGGGGTTAAGTAGGTGCCTTGGGTGGCATGAGGAATCTAGTGGTTGCCTTTAGTAGCATTTGAAATACGATTAGTAAGACTTAACCAAACACACATGTAAATGAACATGACTAAGAGGGTTAAGTGGGATGTACTAGTGGACAAGCTTGTGGGGGGCCATTTCAACCAGTATCCCAAACGTATCTTTGTGGGCTCGAACCAAGTCGAGGACGGGACACACATAATGGGTTTGACTATAAGAGGCCAAACGGGGTAGCGGTGGCAACGCAAGTCCAACGGGTTTCATATGCGTGTGTGGACCCAGGCTAGTAGGTAAGACGTTGTTGCATTGTGTAGGTATAAGCCATGCATTCTCAAGTTGTATCGGGTTGCCACTTTAGGGGAGTGATACACCCCACTGTGGGGCCAGCACGGGTATCTACGAGTAGGGAGCCGATCGAAAGTGGGTAGTGGGGTACACCTAGCGGAGATAGGGGCAGGCGGCACCTATGTAGTCAGCTAGGGGTACACGAAGCTATTTATATAATTTCTAAGTGAAGCAAGTGGGATCAACCTTTAGGGTGACTGGTGTGGTGCAATGTAGTAATTATTCGTTAGTATTAGGTGTGCCTTTAACGTTATCTTTACCTGCTCTTCTATACCCAATAGTTCATAGACATTTCCTTGTTTTCCAGCTTATGCCTTAGTCTAGTTATTTTGATAATAGTATTGTTATAATCATCATACTCGCCAAACTTTATGTCTGACCCCCTCTATTTCCATCTTTTTCCCCCTCTAGGTCCTCAGGGTGGACCCAGCTCTAGCAAAGTTTGATTGGATTGCTTTATCTCTCTTTTGGAAAGCTTGGACCGTTGAAGTAAAGTCCAGCTTGTTATCTTCTTTAATGGCTATTTATGTAATGGGATTATGTATTTTGTTTATCAAGATGGATATTGTACTTGACTCTGATTTATGGTTTTATGATGTAACAAACATGTTTAATTTCCGCTGCAATAAAATAAAGTTTTAGATTTCCATGTACTAATTATTATCTGTCTTGTTGTAATTTTTCTGTTCTATATTCACTTAAAACCTCCATGGAAGTTAATGCATTCCCTTTGTGAGTGACATTAATGGACGTGGGGTGTTACACTGTCCCATTCGGGAAACGGTTGCTGATCCCAACCATTGGTGATATACATTCGGTACACTCAAGCGAAATGAGTGGTCGGTCATGTGTGGCCGGGTTGCAAGATGTTCTTGTTGAACCCAGTGTATTCCTCTCTAGAGGTACACTAGCGAAAGGTGGTTCCATACCTTGTCATAGTTGGAAACCCATTACCCAATACATGCTTGCGGTTTTGATTGTATACTATATATGTAGAACGTGAGATGAAAGCGTTTCTGTTAGATGATTATTATATTGTGGTTGATAGACATTATTATAATATCAAAAGGTTTTTGATATAAAGATATTTTGGATTCTCATAAGGGAAAAACCCGTTCCGTTATACGGCGTGGTCTTATGAGATATCGTTTACATGTTCGAACTGTTTTAAACTGTTTTACTCATACCAGTCCCATGACTGACCCAGAGTTTATTTTGTTGTTTTCCCTAAAACTCTTGGGTGCCCAATTTTGTACGGGAAGTCAAGTAGTCAGGAATTTACCGATACTTAAAGAGCTGGAGTAGGAGGCTTCAGGATCATATAGCTATAGTTATTTCCGCTGTGTTGTAAGTGTTGTACTTTGATAATGATGTATATTCAAGTACATATGTATATTTCAAGTTATGTTATATATATATATATATTATATGTTATTCGTTCCGCTGTGAGATTCGTGTTACTCTGATATTGTGTTCTTCTTCTTCTTCTATTCTAAGTTTCTATCTTATCTATTCTCACCCTCTAATTTCTTTCATTAATGACCGGTATTTTTCGACGTTTGGTTAGTCATCATTGAGTTTATGGCGATAACCAAAGTCGACAAAATCCCGGGTCATTACAGCAAGGCTTCGTACTCCTTCTTGGATACAAACTACTGGGTAGAAACGTATACACGCATACGTTGAATATTTAAATATTATTGTCGTGTCTATACTGTTGTGGCCTTGAGGGTGAAGAATGCAAAGCTTTGGGATGTATTATATAGGGAAAAGTTGCTTGGCAATGAAGGAAAGCGAAAATAGGCTGTCACTTCGTGTATATAGAGTTATGAGTGGAAATGTCTCTTCGGCGGTATGGTATGCATTAAACGAAATAGGGGTTGACATTAGAATATTTCCCTTTTTTTAGGGATGCACTGAAATGACACAAGGTATGGTGCGGTAATTAAAGATGGGAGAACGACATGTGAATCGTGCAAGGCATATTGAGATGGCGAGCAATTTTTTTGTTTTAAAGAAAACGTACCCTGCTATATAAACTCCATCCGCCTATGACTAGCTCTCGATAAAAATAAAAATACCGCCGTGCTCAACATTGTGGCACGATCGCAAATATATAATGAAATAGACAAGTTGACTAATTCTGTGAAACCCCAAAATGCTGATACAGGGTGTAAATTACTCCAAATAAAAAGTTGCTTGTTTTCTAAATTAAAAATTACAGTAAAATTCTAAAAATTGAATTATGGCTACGCCTCCAAGAGCTTGTCGAAATTCGAAACCAATATTTAGTTATATTAAATAAACCATTATGGTCCATAAACGATTCCATAGCGACTATTTGAAAATTTGAATTGGACATATCTTACAATTTATATGACGAAATTTTGATTTTTCTCTTTTACTAGAAAAATATAATCACATAGATTCGGTTCTTATTTCATAGAAATCCGGCTTATATCGGACCCTGTATATTCAATTGAAGTTCAAATCATAAATTACGAACTACCGTGCCATTTCCAGCTCGTTTTAATTAATTTATAAATATATAAATTCGAACTCCATTTTCTAATAACAAATTCGATATATAATTCATTAATATCATCAAATCAAAAATAGATTTTAATATTCGTAATTAACATTCAAAAATCTGGGACGTTACAATCTTCCCCTTTAAAAGAATTTCGTCCCCGAAATTACAAGGTAATAAGAATGCAATGAACCCAATTATTTCAAAATTATTATATTTTGAATTATTATCAAAATTAATTTTGACTCTTAAAAAATTTTAAAAATTTCGCCAGCACCTCCTCTGCATGGTTCGATCAGTACGACTACAATTGCCACTCTGGGCCTCAACTTCTCCAAAAGAAAACCAAAGCCAAATGGCTATCCAACTTAGGGTTATAAAATCAATCACTCCAATAATATTAAGGCTTACCTATTTGTCGGGCAACTCAATTTTAATTTCTGCCGCAAATCAACAAGCTGCTCTTCGTCTGTACTTCCGATCTTTATAACCAAATCATCTCCACCGTCTTCAAAATTCTGCACTTATCTTATCTTATTGAAATTCATTATAATCAGGTCAATTGTTCAATACTCAAATTATCCATTTCATACCATTCAATCAACTTTGGATACCATTCAAATTCATTACCCCTAATTTCATTTTAACAAGCCTAACTCATTTATTGGTTTAAATCCAATTCAAATCCATGTATGCCATATCAACCATATAATCCAACAAAATTTTATTCATTCCATTTGGAATTTATTAACTTAAATCATTCCAATTTATTTAGATTTGGTTTAAACCAGGTTTATACAATCAATTCCAATCATATAATTTAACTAATTTCCTAATATTTCATTCAAGTAAAATTCGTTACCCTGGATTCATCTTAATGGATCCAATTCATCTATAAGATTCCTTTGACTTATCATAAGTAAAAGTCATATCTTATTTCCCAGCTCGACTTGAATTTAAATCAACAATATTAATACTTTGGGAAAATCATTACATTGCCTCCTTTATAAAATATATTGGGTAAAAATAATTTAAAAATAAATTTATAACAAATTACAAATACGCACTCTCTTATATATATACACTCAAACTCAATCTAGGGTATTACTAACCCTATCTCTACTGAGCTACTCCATAGAGCCAAGGTTATTACTAAACCAATAGCTCTAAAACCAACTGTAGCTTCCTGGAAATTTCGACGCTCGAACCTCGACACTAATACAACCCGTGTCCAAATCCAAGTATCGAAAACCCAGAAAAGCTAATAGAAAGAGATTAGAGGATGAGATAGGAAAGATAGAACTATTAGAATAGAAGAATAAGAAGATCAGAGTCTCACAGCGGAATGAACAAAATATAATATATCAAATACTTTTTTCAGAAGAACTTTATATATATTACAACATCATAGTATATATTCATATCTATCAATACACACAGCGGAATAAACTAGTACCGGTAATATTTGGAATACGTCTCGACTTCAAATCCATCTCTGGAACTCCAAGAGAAATCTAACCTGTAAATATACTCGGTCTGACCCGGGCACATTTGAAGCAAAGCAAAATTCACCTGGATCAGTCTGGAATAATTTCAGTGATAAATTCATAAGGAAAACAATTTGTTTAACTTTGAAAATATTTTTTTTGAAAGAAAAGGATAATAGTAAGACTAGAGCACACATAAACATGGGCAGTTTTTACCTTACTATAACCCAAAACATTTTGGATATATCAAAAATCAAGCGATATTATGATAGTGTCTATCTAATCACAAATAAATAATAATCTAGCGGAACACTTGCATCTCGCGCTCCATATATTATATAAAATCAAAAACCGCAAGGCGCTTATTGTAGATTGGATTCCAACTAGACAAGGTATGAGACCACCTTCCGATCAGTGTACTCTAGAGGGAATACACCGGGGTTCAACAAAAACGTCTTGCAACCCGACCACACATGACCGCCCACTCATATAGCTTGAGTGTAGCGAATGTATTACCACCCAACGGTTTTATTCGACCACCATTCATCCGCGGAGATACAGAATCGAAAGAAGTACAAATAAGGAATTTCTCCAGATTGGTGATAATACACCCTGCTTGGGTATGACCCACCTAGCCATGTTGTTGTCCGATTTCTGTCACTTCTCGGTTGATGAGGCTAGAGGCTACGTTTACCTTTTTAAAATATCTGGTTTCCATTCACTTTGAACGCCACATCGTCAGATCCGTTAATTCACTAATTGACGTCCACAAATACACTCTAGGTGTTAAGTAAGAGGATTTCTCCGCCACTAAACATGGTATATTTGTAAAAATCAATGTACGTGAGTTTTCAGGAAGTACTCTGTCAGACATTTGTCCATACAAGTCATCCAGGAACAGGACGAACCGAAGGCACCCACCTACCGCATCCTAGGAATCACCCTATAGATCAGTAGCGAGTAGCCCTAGCAATCCACAGATTTCAACCACGATAGAAGAACAATATATCTCTAGGGATCAGCTAGATATTTTACGTAATTCTTCCGCTTTATGAAGATCTATGGTCTTCAATGCTCCATCTTTATAACTGCAGATTAGTGTCGAGCGCTACGTTGATTCGAAGTGGTTTTGGGTCTAGTTCCCCTCCCGATCTCTTCGAAACAACACGTAAAAATGTCTAATAATATCTCATTGATAGCCGATGTTTTAACTATCAATATCAAAACAGTATGATCAAGTATATTGGCAGCTCAGGTTTTATTATTCAATAATAGTTAACCCTCAAAACCCATTTCTCGAATTAAAATCAATTCCATTCATTATTCTCTATAAATCATATTTGTTTCCATTAATTCTGAAACATTGACTATAATCCAAATCCTTACATATCATATTTACCAATCTCCTATCCATTTATCCTTACTTTGAAAATATCACCTTTTGGTTTTAAACTTCGTTATTCAATTTTATTTAGAACTTATATATATATATATATATATATATTCCTAAATGTTTTTCCCAAGACAATAAAATTACATCTTGAATCTTTATAAACAAAACCCATTTTTTACTTCTTTACCTACACCCATAAGTAATTTCATTATATTTTGGACAGCTTTTCCTTTTACCTCAATTTTAGTTTAAATAAAATATCTAACTCGATGCTTATCGCATTAGCTCAATCTTCTTTTCCTAACCCTGTTAATATTATTTAATTCTTCATATTATATTAAAATTAATCTAATAATTTCACTTAAATGTTTACTTAACTAGAATGATTTCAAATATTAACCCAAAGGTTCATTATAACTTATTTCGATTTATAACGCTAATTTAAACGTTAATTAATCATTTCATAATATTTTATAAACCAATTTATAAATATCGATTTATTTTTAAAACCTCATTATAATATAATTAAAATCATGCTTTAGTTATTTTTATAATTTAACTCCGCTAATCCGTTTAATGGTAGATTAAAGTTTTAAAAGAAAATATGAATTCCAGGCCATCCGCTGCCAATTTCTTAATCAATACAGTGTATTCGTTCAAGTCACAACAATTAACAACCAACAAGTTTTAGAATCAACGGGGTTCAATAAGTTCATATATAATATGAAATAAACAACATACTAAATATTTGAGGAATCCGGTTTGATTCCTCCTACCTGTTTATCCTTGCATCACAGATCATTATAATATATAATTATAATTTAAATTCATCATTTTAAATGACTAAAATATAATTAACGACAACCATTCAATCAACAATGGGCATCCAAGGCAACTAAACATCCAATTATCAACGATTAAATTTAATTATATGAATTTAATCACATCACAGTATTCTAGAAGGTGTGAGAGTTAACTCACCTTGTAGTGTCCCGAAATTTCGGTCCAATATGAGCTGACCAAATAACACATGTCTAACCCATATTACACTGGAAAACCAGAAAACTAATAGAAAGAAAACAGAGGGTGTGGGTAGATAAGATAGAAACTTAGAATAGAAGAAGAAGAACATACAACATCAGAGTAAACAAGAATCTCACAGCGGAACGAATAAATATATTTCATAACATAACTTTGAAATATAAATCTGTACTTGAATATACATATCATTTCCAAAGTACAGCACTTACAACACAGCGGAAAAGCCATATCTATATAATTCTGAAGCCTCCTGCTCTAGCTCTTTCAGTATCTGTAAATCCCGACTACTTGACTGCCCATACAAAATTGGGCACCCAAGAGTTTAGGGAAAACAAAACAAAATAAACTCCGGGTCAGTCATGTGACTAGTGTGAGTAAACTCAAATTATTTGATTTAACTTTCAAAATCCTTTTGAAACAAAGGATAATCATAAGACCGATCCACACATAAACACGGATGGTTTTTACCTTATGATAACCCAAATCATTAGTAAAACAATATTATTCTGATATTATAATAATGTCTAACACAAGTAATATCAATCTAGTAGAAATGCTTGCATCTAAAGTTCTACATATATAATATAAAATCAAAACCGCGGGATCTTATTTGGGGAATGGATTCCAACTATGACAAGGTATGGATCCACCTTCCGCTCAGTGTACTCTAGAAACGATACAATGGAGTTCAACAAAAACATCTTGCAACTCGGCCGCACATGACCGACCACTCATTTCGCTTGAGTGTATCGAATATATTGTCACCTTACAGTTCGTAAACCATCATAACCATTCCCCGGAGATACAGAATTGAAAGAAGTAACAAATATGAATATTCTCTAGATGATGACAATATACCCTACTTGGTTGCGAACCACTTAGCCATGCTGCCGCCCGATTTCTGTCATTTCCCAGTTGATGAGGCTCGAGGTCAAAACATATCTTTTAATAGATCACTCCTCCATTTACTTCGAATGCCACATCGTCATACCCGTCAAATCACAAATTAATTTCCCCAAAAATACCACGGGTATAAGCTAAGAGAAACGAATTCCTCCGTCACCAACGTAAATACGTTTGAAACGATCAACTTACGTGATCTACCAGATATACTCTGTCAAACATTCGTCCATTCAAGTTGTCCTGGGACTGGACAAACCGAAGGCACTATTCCGTACACCCATCCTAGGCAATCTCTACCTAAGACTTATACAACAGCCCTTGCACTTTACTCCGTCTTCAATTTGTCTTCGATCTATTTGATCCGAAACGCTAGCGCCCATACGGAGTGGTTCTTTGGATAAGAATCCAACCGGTCTCTCCGTATTGACGACGGAAAAATAGTCAATACTTTGATAGTATGTGATTTAACTATCAAAGAAAAACACGTGTGCAAACAACGACATTATTTCTAGATGGAAATTTTATCGATCAATCATCATTTAACGTTTATCTCTTTAGTTCATTAATTTACTTATCTCCTATTTCCATATATTCTAAATTTTTATTTTCTATTATCAGAAAACATTTCTGATTCTTATTTGGAAAACATTTCCAAAACTCCTTCACTGGATTTAAACTGATGTTTAAATCAAACATCGCCATGCCAACTCAAACCATTTCACTCATTAACTAAATTCACTTAACCATCATTCACTATCAAACCTTACCATTCCTTAGTTAAGAAGGAAGTCAATCAAGTTAGGGTATAATTACCTCTCAGACCTTAACTGAACAACGTTTTAACTTTGAAATAGTCAAAGTTTATCTTTTAAATCTTTAACAAACTTCATTACGTAACTCTCTTTCGAATAAATCTCTATTCGATAACTCTTTCCTTTGAATAAACTATATTCGATAATCTCTCTTCTTCGAATAACCCATATTCGAATAACTCTATTCAGTTAACACTATTCGGTTAACTCTAATCGATTTACTCTTATCAGTTAGCTCTATTTGATTAACTTAATTCTATTAACTCTATTTGATTAATTCTATTAGATTAACTCTATTTGATTTATCCTACTGGATTAACTCTAACTAAGTTACTCTTATCAATTAACTCCTTTCGAATAACTAATATTCGAATAACTAATTTTCGATTAACTCCTTTCGAATAACTAATATTATATTAACTCCTTTCGAATAACTAATATTTGATAACTCATGTCGAATAACTAATATTCAATAACTCCTTTCGAATAACTAATATTCGATTATTTCTTTCGAATAACTAATATTCGATTAACTCCTTTCGAATAATTAATATTCGATAACTCCTTTCGAATAACTCCTTTCGAATAACTAATATTCGATAACTCCTTTCGAATAACTAATATTCGATAACTCCTTTCGAATAACTAATATTCAGTAATTTCTTTCGAATAACTAATATTCGATTAACTCCTTTAGAATAACTAATATTCGATAACTCCTTTCGAATAACTAATATTCGATAACTCCTTTCGAATAACTAATATTCGATAACTCCTTTCGAATAACTAATATTCGATTACTCCTTTCGAATAACTAATATTCGATAATTTCTTTATCTATTCAAATAAACTATATTCGATTAATTCTCTTATTCGAATAAACTTATTCGATAACTCTTTTTGAATAAACTATATTCGAATAACTCTAATCCGACTAACTCTAATTCAATTAACTCTATTCGAATAACAAATATACGACTAACTCTTGTTCGATTAACTCTAATTCAATTAACTCTATTCGAGTAACAAATATTCGACTAACTCTTATTCGATTAACTCTAATTCAATTAACTATATTTGATTAACTATAATCGATTAACTCTAACTCTAATCGATTAACTCTAACTCTAATCGATTAACTCTAACTCTAATCAATTAACTCTATCTCTAATCGATTAACTCCTCTAACTCATTTTGATTAACACATTTTGATTAACTCCTTTGATTAACTCTACGCCCATATTCAGTTTCAACTATCGATGTTGAAATCGATTCTTACTTCTCTATATAAGCCCTGACTTATATATTCTATTTATCCGATGATAAATATTTTATTTAATTTATAAAATATTATTTATAAATTAATCTTCTCAATCTATTGGTTACAACAGATTCTATTTAAAATCTTTGATTTAAATCCATATCATGTTATACCCGTGTGCGAAGCACGGGTCTAAACTTTCCTGATGTAAAATTCTATTCATTTGCTAAATATTTCCATATATGGCATTCTTTTTCATTTCCCAATAAATCCCTTTTATAACTCTATTTATTTTTCAAATAAACATTTCCTTTTCATAACTCTATTTATTTTCTAAATAAACATTTCCTTTTTATAACTCTATTTATAAATGTTTTACCAATATTTCTCTTTCTGTTTTATTTGTAAATGTTTTACAAATATTTCTCTTTCTGTTTGTTTTACAAAATTTCCCTTTATATTTGTTTTACAAATATTTCCCCTTATATTTGTTTTACAAATATTTCCCTTTATATCTGTTTTACAAATAATTTTCTTTATAAAATCCCTTAATTTTATAAATATTCCTTTATATAAAATCCTTTGATTTTATAAATATTATATTCCAATATACAGTTTGAAATCTTCCTTCTATATAAAATCTTTTGATTTTATAAAATATTTTATTTCAATATAGTTATTGAAATTTTCCTTTTTCATCCCAGGGTTTTCTTACGGTATTTAAAATACCAACCAACAGTGATCGATATCATTCAAACACACATAATCAACAATAGATTATATATCACATTATATGTCACAATATATGAAACAAAACAGTATTTTATATATTGAGGAACCCAGTTGGGTCTCTCTAACCTGTTTCCCTGCACCATAGATGTTAACCAATATAATTAACATCGATTTCATTTCACTATGAAATATTCTGCTGAACGGAATCAATATTTGATTAACGATTTATGTATATATATATCGTTATCTATAATTTCAACCAATACATAAGCAATTCAACAAAACAGTTAACACACAGCAATCAACAGATAATTATTAGTTCTAAGAATACATTATAGAAATATAACTGTTCAGAGTTGGTGAGTTTTACTCACATTTCGCGTTAACCGTTAAAAACGATTTGCGACTGTTGACTCGGACGGACAATTTATTTCGCAATAAATTGTAACGAGCTCCAATTCACTTCCAGTTAGTTCCGTGGTGTATCCACCGTCCATACGATCCTAACGGATCTTGTTTCGGCCAATTCTGATATCGTACAGTAAAGTTACGATAATAAGAAGTTAACATACATTTTAAACAAAATAAAAACTTGGATTTTATATATATTTTTATAATGGGCCTTAACCTTATAAATTGTCAGCCCAACTGATTTCCGCACCGACCCACTTCAAAGCCTTCTTCCCCAATTTCTTCGATCAATTTCTCCGCCACTTACAGACGCCATCGAGCTTGTTCTTGCTCCAAACCCCAACGAAAATTTAACCGAAGAACATCACCACACTCCTCTTCCTTCCCTTATCAATCCAGCTCAATTCGATCTGCTCCATCGAATGGCGATGCGACTCAGCTCCATGGAATGTACTGGGTCAGTGCGACAACATTTGGCACTGAACTTCCCAAAAGTATTCACGCGAGCTCGAAATCAGCATACGAGTTCATTTCCATTGCTCAAAACAAGTATCGGTGCTTGTACACCCATAAAACTCGAACCCTTGTTTCTCCAGTGTATTTCCGCTCAACCAAAATCAGCGTCGAATTGTAACGTCCCATATTTTTGGTAGTCAGATATTTAATATATTTTATTGATTTGGATTATAAATGGATTTATAATATATAATTCGTTTATATAACAAATTTCGAATGTTAAATTTATATATAATTCGAGTTCGTAAATGACGCGGTATTTCGGTAATTTACAATTTGAAATTCCATGTATATCGGTACGGGTTCAAAACGCTCGACGACAATTGACAATGGAATTAAATAATCATACGAAATAGAATGTTTAAATCAATGCGTTGCTCACCTTATGATGAGGCCCATACCTCGCACACAGGAAATTTATTCGATATGTTATATAGGAATTAGAAATGATTTATTTTTCAAACAATCTTCGTTTTCGACGAAACAAGTTTTATTGGAATGTGTACACTTAATTATTTCTACATTTCCAGTTTGGAGCTAATCAGAGTTGTTTTATCTTTGCATGCAATTTAAGGGTGAACCAGTAAATCAAAATAACGACATTGTGCAAACGAAGTTCGTTTTCAACCAAATTAATTTCATTGGGGCCAGGACGTTAAGACGTAGTGATATTCCCATTTATCATTGAGTTAGGAAGCCCGCGTGTGATAGTATGAATTAAATGGTTATGGTGAACAATGGTTAACGGTAGAATTTTATACCATATTAAATTAAATAATATATTTACTTAACTTCTAAGTAATGTACTAAGATAAAGTAGCGGCTACACTATGAAATGAATACTCACTTATAATCAGCCATAAACAATGTACTCTGTATCCCTGACATAATCCGCTGCCCTATATTATAAAAGGAATACAGCGTGCAAACTCTTTCCTTCATCCTCAAGTAAAGTAAATTACACAGTTTTCTTAACCTGTCCATTTCACCATCACTAAACTACCGCACCAGATACGCCTTCACCATCGCACTGACTAATGGAAATGAAAATTTATGCAGATTAATAGATGTACACTCAGCTATTCTTTTTCGTTCAACCTAATGCATGCCTAAGTATAGAAATGAACAGTACGTGATATATTTTCCTATCTCTAGTCCATCGGCCTAACCAATGCTACTCTTTCCAAACATTTGCACATGCAAATGTGAATTGAAAATAAGACCTAAAGCTACCCTAGCTATATGCCGACCAATCAAACTATGTATCTGCGAAGAGATGGTTGACAGCCTATACCGAGGTGAGGCTCACGTAGGCTTAAGCCTTAAGTAAAACTATGTCCTTTTTGTCTGCAAATGAAGTACAACTACCCAGCATATATATATTTCTTTAAGGTCTAAGAATTTTTCAAATAAAGGACGTACTAATAATGTAAACTGATCCACAGTAACACGGTAGGGTATTTTGGAAATGAAAACACATCACATGTATTTTCCCATCACAATGTATGCTCCTGAAATGAAAAAACAGCACGCAAACCTTTACCTGTCTACTTCTCCTACCCACCTAGAAACCGTGGAGTCCAAGGATCCTCCACTATATATAGCGTCCTCTTCTTTTGTTTTCCAACAGCGAGATTTGTTCGTTCCTTTCTTCTTCTTTTTATAACCACTCCATAGTTCCTCGGCAAAATATACACATAATAAACTAAAACCTGCTGAAGCTCCACCCTCAAACAAAACCCAAAAACCTATTGGAAAAGTATACGCTACCAGTTCGGGGTTGATGGAGTGTAGTGCAGCTGAACACAAGAAGTGGGTTGACAACATATATGAGGCGGATGGCTCGTGGACAGTGGGATCTGCGTGGAAAGGAGAATGCTAGAGCTGGAGTATTTAGGTGGAGGAAATGGTGCGGTTTGGATGAAGCAGGTGGATCCGAAAAAGAGGGGACGTGTTGGGGCAGAGCAGTTCATGAAATAGTGGTGTTTGTATGAAGATGCACAGTACTTTTCATTTGTGCCATGGTAATTCGAAACTTAAAATAAGCCTAATTGTTTACACCGTGCCTAACCTGGGTTAACTTTGCCTAAACTCGATTAGTATCTTGCCTAGTTGCTGATTATGAACCGAAGCCTGAAATTCCTAATTACCCTTTTAAATATGCCCAATAATTTTTATTCATGCCAAGAATGTTAAATGATGCCTAATTGAACGTGATAACCTGGCCTATCAAATATGCCAAACTACTCATCGTGTATAATAATAATAACTTGACCTGGATATCCACTTTTTCCTCCATGTATCTTACGTATTTGATAGTTTACCCAGTCCCCTATGCTTATTCACTATAATTCTAGTTTTTCCATCTCCTACTAACCAATACAAATAAATGAAAGCACTCTTTTGCCTCAAACTGGTAGCTGAATCGTTATTAGCTTGTCTGGTAATTACAATATAATTAACGTATGATTTCATAAGATAAGTATTTATTTAAAATTCAATTTTATTTAATTTAAAACCGTGAACGTAAAATTTGTGTAACGTCCTTATATGTTAACAGAATTAGATCAAACAATGAGACACTGAAAACGTACCAACGAGCGCGATGTTTTGAAGCTGGTTCGGGCACATTTGGAATTTACTGAAACAAGCTGCTTTGATGACAAATGGAATATAGGTGAGTTCAACTCACTCAGTTTTTATCCACTTATATTTTATATAAGTCGGGTTTAAATATTTATTTGCTATGATTGTTATTTGTTCGATGGATGATGAATATATATGCGGTGACTGAACCGATTAAATTAAACATTGTTTTAATTTAATTTTAATCAATCGTTATTTATAACGGTTGTAACCGATGGTGGTAACTTATCACATTGGTCACGTTTCTAATAATATAAACATGTTGAATTTATAGATGAATGTTTGGGTTTCTGTTATTGGTTGATTTTTGAATATTATATCAGTTTATTGAAATAAATGACATCGTTGAAATAACATATTTGGGTGCACGGAAAACAGGTTGAAGGGACCCGACTGGATCCCTCAAATTTATAGTTTATTTATTTACTACAATTATATCGACTATTTAACCCATATGATTGATTGATGGATTGGATCATTGATGGTTGAATCTAAATTCAACGTTTGTTCTGTTTTAACCAATAAACGGTATTAGTTGAGTAATGGTAGCAGTTGGCCCAAAAATATATCATTTTATTACCGTCGGATGAATTGACCGTAATGAAGTTACAAAATTTATTTAACTGAAGATAAATTTTTGGAAAAGTTATTATTTTGAATAAGAGTTTAATAAAAGTAAATTATTATGTATTGTTTATTATTTAAAGTTTTTAAGTAATCATTAAATGATTTTATAAATTGATCCTTTTGTAAATAAGATTTATAAGCAGACAAAGTGAAATTAAAATAACAGTTAAGACTAGTATTAATCATTTCTCAAGAGAAGATTAAATGGAATCATTTGAATTAATTATATTATTAATCAATTTAAAGGAAGAACTAATTGGAGTTGATTAATGAGATGATCATGTTTTAAGTTGATGAAGTCAACTAATTTAATTGGAATTGGTCAGTTGGTTGATTTGGTTTAAAATTTATCAAATGTAATAGATAAATGAGTATTTGTTTTAACATAATGAGATTTTGGAAACAGGTTTACTATTTGTTTAATTAATAAAGAATTTAACCATTTTTATGGTCGTTAACGAGGGAATTATTATTTTAAATAATAATTTAAGATGTTAAAGCTTAAATGGGATTCTTTTAATTAAGTAATCAAAGTTGTTTTGAAACCTGATCGAGTTGGGAAAGAAGTTTATAAACAGAATTTAATATAAAACCGAGTTTTATAAACTAAGTTATTGGCCAATACAATAACTTAAAAATATAATATTCACTTAGTATTTAAATTAAATAAGAAGGAGTTGAGATAAATGGGGCTTATACTGAACTTGAGTTGTATAAACAATGTTATAAAAGGAGTGTGAGGCAAAAACGTTAAGATTTAATTAACTTTACGTAATTCTGGAAGTATAAGATGCGATTTAAATTCGCTATATTTAATAAGAGATGAGGTTTCATCAGTTACAACTAAAATAGGATTTGGTTTGATATTGGGAATAAATATCGGTTTTGGTATTACAACTGATATCTATCTTAAAATAGGAACAATGTTGATCAAGGTTTGAGAGGTAATTTAAAATACCTCAACTTGAACGACTTCAGGATTATCAAAAGACAATATTAGTTGTAGTGGTGAAGATGTTAAGAGGAATTTAATTTGAGAAATAATAATGTATCGCTATTTGAAGAATTGCGAATATATATAATAGATTCCAAATAAAAGGAAATTAAAACAGGCATGAGAATATGAAATGATATTTCCATAAAAAAGGAAATAAAGGAGATTTGTGAAGATATAACGATGTTTTCAAAGTTAGAAGATAAGGTTAAGAATGGGTTTATTCTAAAAAGGTTAAGTGACGAGTATAGTGTTCAAATGAGAAAACCAAAGGAAAGGTCGTAACAATTGTTTTACAAATGACAAGTTGAATCGATAATAAATAACAAATTGCGTTGTAGTTAATGTTTTGAAATAATAGTAAAATAGAAATTGGATATAGTTATTAAATAATTTATAAATATTAGATTAAAAGGGTTTTGGGAAGATTAAAATATTGAAATGAGAACTAGATACCATGTTATAAATATGGAATGTTTTTAGAAGTTAAAATTAACCATTCGTTAATTATTTATAAATAAAAAGGGCCAAGTGATGCTGGATACTGAACCAGTAAATCTATCTTTATTTTCATTGAATGATTTTATTTGATAGTTAACTAACTGACTATCAAATCTAGCCAATACGATTGTTGGTACGGAAAGACCGGGATCGAATTTATATTCGAAAACAATTTCGGCCAAAGAATACGTAAACGTTGAAGATATCAGATGCTGATTAAGGCGGAGCAATTGAAGACCGTGGATCTTCATAAAACGGGGGAATAACTTATAATCTTTGGTTTAGCGGCTAGAGATATGATGTGACTCTGTCGTGGTTGAAATCTACGGATTGCAAGGACTGCTCGCTACTGATCTTTAGGGTGATACCTAGGATGTGGTAGGAGGGTGCCTTCGGTTCATCCTATTCTTGGATGACTTGTGTGGACGAATTTCTGATAGAGTATTTCCTTAGGTCATGTACATTGATTTTTACAAACGTATTCCTGTTGGTGGCGCTTACACCCAGAATATTTTTGTGGATGTCAATTAGTGATTTGATGGATCTGACAATGTGGCATTCAAACTAAATGACGATCAAATGTTCTAAAGGTGAATTCTAACCTCAAGCCTCACAACCGGGAAATGACAAAAATCAGGTAGGTAGCATGGCTATGTGGGTCGCACCCATTAGGGTGTATAATCCTAGAGAAATTCTTTTTGCTTCTTTAATCTATCGGTGCTATCCCTTTTGGGAAACGGTTGCTGATCCCAACCGTTGGTGGTATACATTCGATACACTCAAGCGAAATGAGTGGTCGGTCATGTGTGGCCGGGTTGCAAGACGTTCTTGTTGAACCCAGTGTATTCGCCTCTAGAGATACACTATCGGCAGGTGATTCCATACCTTGTCATAGTCGGAATCCAATCTCCAATAAGCGCCCGCGGTTTTGTTCGTATACTATATATGTGGAGCGTGAGAAGCAAGCGTTCTGCTAGGTTGATATTTATTTTATCTAGACACTATTATAATATCAGACAAGATATTGATTTCAAAATGTTTTGGGTTATCGTAAGATAAAAACCGTCCGTATTTATGTGTGGATATGGTCTCACGATTATTCTTTTCTTTCGAAAAGATTTTTTAACTTTAAATTCAAGTTGGATGATTCCCCATAAACTTTGCGAATTGTTCTCACTCTGGTTCACCAGACTGACCCAGTATTTGTAATGCTCGGGTTAGACCGGGTTGTACAGGTCCAGGTTATCAGATGCTGTGAAGCCTAGAGACGATCTGGAGATGTTCAGAAGTATGATATCTAGTATCTATTCCGCTGTTTGATTGTATATAAGGACAGATTATTATAACTATCCAGATGAGTGATGTACTCTGATGATTGTAAGTTATTTCAAGCTCTCAATAAAGATTTATTTCTATATTATATTTTGTTCCACTGCGATGTGAGACTTTGATTCTGTTGTGTTATCTTCTTCTTATTTCATCTATTCTAAAAATTCTTTCTTTCTTATCTCATCCTCTAAATTCTTTCTATTAGCATCTGGGTTTTCGGTACAATTTAGGTGTTGGACTGGTGTTGTTTGGTCAGCTCAAAGGGTACCGGAAATTTGGGTCGTCACAGTTGGTATCAGAGCATTGGTTTAGTAATAACCTTGGTTCTGTGGCATAACTCGGTAGAGATGGGGTTAGTAATACCCTAGATTGAGTTTGATTTTATATATACTAGAGCGTATTTGTAAATTTTATATACAAATGTTTTGTATTGTGTTGTTTCATCGATTCAAGTGTTGAAAAGCATTTGAAATGGCAACGAACATGATATCGTTTTGTATAGATGGTCAAATGAAATAATTTTGGCTAAATTATATTTTTGTATAGAAAAGAAGTAATTTTATTGGGATGATGATTTGTTTGATTAATTTGAATGGAATTCAAATTTTATTATGAACTGAAATAGTATAATATAACTAGGAAACTTCACAAATGAAATTAGAAAGAAAAAATGATGATTTTTGAAATAAAATCAGAAATTGAATTTGAAATTGAGGTAAATAAATTAGAGAATTAAATTTGGATTTGAAACTGAGCTTGGTCAAGTCACGTTTATTTAAGACTGGATATTGAAGTTAAATTGATTTTGGAGTTAGATGAAATCAATTTAAAATTTGAGAACTGAGTAAAATATAAATTGATTGGTTTGGTTAAGTTGATTGTGTATGGATGATTGTTGTGTACTGTTCCAATGTAATCCATCAATGGTTCAATAATAATTGAATAAAATTGGTTTGAGATTGGGAAATCCACTGAATAATAGATATGGAAATTAATCTAGGACGAAAACCCCAAGAGAATACTAATATTGAATATGAATTTAATGGATTGGGTTTAGTTGTCATGTATTGTTTGTTGGTTGTTGTTAGAATGGGTGGATATATAAATTCATCAATGATTTAATATAATAATTGAATCATTTTCGATTTATAATAAATAAGGTTTTTAATAGTTAAAGAAATTTGTAGCATTCCTTCTTCTAAGTAATTTCGGGGACGAAATTCTTTTAAGGGGGAAGGAACGTAACGTCCCGTATATTTGGTAGTCATATATTTAATATAATTTATTGATTTGGATTATAAATGGATTTATAATATATAATTCGTTTATATAATGAAGTTTGAACGTTAAATTTATATATAATTCGAGTTCGTAAATGTCGTGGTATTTCGTAATTTACGATTTGAAATTTCATGTATATCGGTACGGGTTCAAAATGCTCAACGACAATTGACAATGGAATTAAATAATCATATGAAATAGAACGTTAAAATCAATGCATTGCTCACCTTATGATGAGGCCCGAGCCTCGCACATGGAAATTTGTTTGATATGTTATATAGGAATTAGAAATGATTTATTTTTCAAACAATCTTCGTTTTCGACGAAACAAGTTTTATTGGAATGCGTACACTTAATTGTTGCTACATTTCCAGTTTGGAGCCAATCAGACTTGTTTTATCTTTGCATGCAATTTAAGGGTGAACGGGTAAATCAAAATAATGACGTTGTGCAAACGACGTTCGTTTTCAACCAAATTAATTTCATTGGGGTCGGGACGTTAAGACGTAGCGATATTCCCATTTATCATTCTATTAGGAGCCCGCGTGTGACAGTACGAATTAAACGGTTATGGTGAACAATGGTTAACAGTAGAATTTTATACCGTATTAAATTAAATAATATACTTACTTAACTTCTAAGTAATGTACTAAGATAAAGTAGCGGCTACACTATGAAATGAATACTCACTTATAATCAGCCATAAACAACATACCCCGTATCCCTGACATAATCCGCTACCCTATATTATAAAAGGAATACAGTGTGCAAACTGTTTCCTTCATCCTCAAGTAAAATAAATTACACGGTTTTCTTAACCTGTCCATTTCACCATCACTAAACTACCGCACTAGATACGCCTTCACCATCGCACTGACTAATGGAAATGAAAATTTATGCAGATTAATAGATGTACACTCAGTTATTCTGTTTCGTTCAACCCAATGCATGCCTAAGTATAGAAATGAACAGCACGTGATATATTTACCTATCTCTAGTCCATCGGCCTAACCAATGCTACTCTTTCCAACCATTTGCACATGCAAATGTGAATTGAAAACCTAAAGCTACCCTAGCTATATGCCGACCAATCAAACTATGTATCTGCGAAGAGATGGTTGACAACCTATACCGAGGTGAGGCTCACGTAGGCTTAAGCCTTAAGTAAAACCATGTCCCTTTTGTCTGCAAATGAAGTACAACTACCCAGCATATATATATTTCTTTAAGGTCTAAGCATTTTTCAAATAAAGTACGTACCAATAATGTAAACTGATCCACAGTAACGCAGTAGGGTATTTTGGAAATGAAAACACATCACGTGTATTTTCCCATCATAATGTATGCTCCTGAAATGAAAATACAGCACGCAAACCTTCACCTGTCTACTTCGCCTACCCACCTAGAAACCGTGGAGTCCAAGGATCCTCCACTATATATAGCGTCCTCTTCTTTTGTTTTCCAGCAGCGAGATGCATTCGTTCCTTCTCTTCTTCTTTTTATAACCACTCCATAGTTCCTCGGCGAAGTATATACATAATAAACTAAAACCTGCTGAAGCTCCACCCTCAAACAAAACCCAAAACCCCATTGGAAAAGTATACGCGACCAGTTCGGGGTTGATGGGGTGTAGTGCAACTGAACACAAGAAGTGGGTTGACAACATATGCGAGGCACATGGCTAGTGGACAGTGGGATCTGCGTGGAAAAGAGCATGCTAGAGCTGGAGTATTTAGGTGGAGGAAATGGTGCAGTTTGGATGAAGCAGATGGATCCGAAAAAGAGGGGACGTGTTGGGAGCAGAGCAGTTCATGAAATAGTGGTGTCTGTATGAAGACGCACAGTACTTTTCATTTGTGCCATGGTAATTCGAAACTTAAAATAAGCCTAATCGTTTACCCCATGCCTAACCTTGGTTAACTTTGCCTAATTTCGATTAGTATCTTGCCTAGTTGCTGATTATAAACCGAAGCCTGAAATGCCTAATTACCCTTTTAATGTATGCCAAGTAATTTTTATTCATGCCTAGAATGTTAAATGATGCCTAATTGAACGTGATAACCTGGCCTATCAAATATGCCAAACTACTCATCGTGTATAATAATAACGTAACCTGGATATCCACTTTTGCCGTCCATGTATCTTACGTATTTGATAGTTTACCCGGTCCCCTATGCTTATTCGCTATAATTCTAGTTTTTCCATCTCCTGCTAACCAATACAAATAAATGAAAGCACTCTTTTTCCTCAAACTGGTAGCTGAATTGTTATTAGCTTGTCTGGTAATTATAATATAATTAACGTATGATTTCATAAGATAAGTATTTATTTAAAATTCAATTTATTTAATTTAAAACCGTGAACGTAAAATTTGTGTAACGTCCTTATATGTTAACAGAATTGGATCAAACAATGAGACACTGAAAACGTACCAACGAGCGCAACGTTTTAAAGCTGGTTCGGGTGGAATTTACTGAAACAAGCTGCTTTGATGACAAATGGAATATAGGTGAGTTTAACTCACTCAGCTTTTATCCCACTTATATTTTATATAAGTCGGGTTTAAATATTTATTTGCTATGATTGTTATTTGTTTGATGGATGTTGAATATATATGCGGTGACTAAACCGATTAAATTAAACGTTCGTTTAATTTAATTTTAATCAATCGTTATTTATAACGGTTGTAACCGATGCTGGTAACTTACCGCATTGGTCACGTTTATAATAATATAAATGTGTTGAATTTATAGATGAATGTTTGGGTTTCTGTTATTGGTTGATTTTTGAATATTATATCAGTTTATTGAAATAAATGATATTGTTGAAATAACATATTTGGGTGCAGGGAAAACAGGTTGGAGGGACCCGATTGGATCCCACAAATTTATTGTTTATTTATTTACTACAATTATATCAACTGTTTAACCCATATGATTGATTGATGGATTGGATCGTTGATGGTTGAATCTAAATTCAACATTTGTTCTGTTTTAACCAATAAACGGTATTGGTTGAGTAATGGTAGCAGTTGGCCCAAAAATATATCATTTTATTACCGTCGGATGAATTGACGGTAATGAAGTTACAAAATTTATTTGACTGAAGATAAATTTTGGAAAAGCTATTATTTTGAATAAGAGTTTAATAAAAGGAAATTATTATGTATTATTTATTATTTAAAGTTTTTAAGTAATCATTAAATGATTTTATAAATTGATCCTTTTGTAAATAAGATTTATAAGCAGACAAAGTGAAATTAATAAGACTAGTATTAATCATTTCTCAAGAGACGATTAAATGGAATCATTTAAATTAATTATATTATTAATCAATTTAAAGGAAGAACTAATTGGAGTTGATTAATGAGATGATCAAGTTTTAAGTTGACGAAGTCAACTAATTTAATTGGAATTGGTCAGTTGGTTGATTTGGTTTAAAATTTATCAAATGTAATAGATAAATGAATATTTGTTTTAACCTGATGAGATTTTGGAAACAGGTTTACTATTTGTTTAGTTAATAAAGAATTTAACCATTTTTATGGTCGTTAACGAGGGAATTATTATTTTAATTAATAATTTAAGATGTTAAGGCTTAAATGGGATTCATTTAATTAAGTAATCAAAGTTGTTTTGAAAACTGATCGAGTTGGGAAAGAAGTTTAAAAACAGAATTTAATATAAAACCGAGTTTTATAAACTAAGTTATTGAAAGGGATTTTAAGCCAATAAAATAGCTTTAAAATATAATATTTACTTAATATTTAAATTAAATAAGGAGTTGAGATAAATGGGGCTTAAACTGAACTTGAGTTGTATAAACAATGTTATAAAAGGAGTGTGAGGCAAAAACGTTAAGATTTAATTAACGTTACTTAATTATGGAAGTATAAGATGCGATTTTAATTCGCTATATTTAATAGGAGATGATGTTTCATTAGTTACAACTAAAATGGGATTTGGTTTGATATTGGGAATAAATATCGGTTTTGGTATTACAACTGATATATGTCTTAAGATAGGAACGATGTTGATCAAGGTCTGAGAGGTAATTTAAAATACCCCAACTTGAACGACTTCAAGATTATCAAAAGATAATATTAGTTATAGTGGTGAAGATGTTAACAGGAATTTAATTTGAGAAACAATAATGTATCATTATTTGAAGGATTTGGAATATATATAATAGATTCCAAATAAAAGGAAATTAAAACGGGCATGAGAATATGAAATGATATTTCCATAAAAAAGGAAATAAAGGAGATTTGTGAATATATAACGATGTTTTCAAAGTAAGAAGATAAGATTTAGAATGGGTTTATTATAAAAAGGTTAAGTGACGAGTATAGTGTTCAAATGAGAAAACCAAAGGAGAGGTCGTAACAATTGTTTTACAGATGACAAGTTGAATTGATAATAAATAACAAATGGCGTTGTAGTTAATGTTTTGAAATAATAGTAAAATAGAAATTGGATATATTTATTAAATAATTTATAAATATTAGATTAAAAGGGTTTTGGGAAGATTAAAATATTGAAATGAGAACTAGATACCATGTTATAAATATGGAATGTTTTTAGAAGTTAAAATTAACCATTCATTAATTATTTATAAATAAAAAGGGCCAAGTGATGCTGGATACTGAACCAGTAAATCTATCTTTATTTTCATTGAATGATTTTATTTGATAGTTAAATAACTGACTATCAAATCTGGCCAATACGATTGTTGGTACAGAAAGACCGGGATCAAATTTATATTAGAAAACCATTTCGATCAAAGAATACGTAAACGTTGAAGATATCAGATGCTGATTAAGACAGAGCAAGTGAAGATCATGGATCTTCATAAAACGGGGGAATTACTTATAATCTCTAGTTTAGCGGCTTGAGATATAATGTGACTCTATCGTGGTTGAAATCCACAGATTGCAAGGACTACTCGCTGCTGATCTTTAGGGTGATACATAGGATGTGGTAGGAGGGTGCGTTCGGTTCATCCTGTTCCTGGTTGACTTGTATGGACGAATGTCTGATAGAGTATATCCTTAGGTCATGTACATTGATTTTTACAAACGTATTCCTGTTGGTGGCGCTTACACCCAGAATATTTTTGTGGGCGTCAATTAATGATTTGATGGATCTGACATGTGGCATTCAAAGTAAATGACGATCAAATGTTCTAAAGGTGAATTCTAACCTTAAGCCTCACAACCGGGAAATGACAAAACTCGGGTAGGTTGCATGGCTATGTGGGTCGCACCCATTAGGGTGTATAATCCTAGAGAAATTCCTTTTTCTTCCTTAATCTATCGATGTTGTCCCTTTCGGGGAACGGTTGCTGATCCCAACCGTTGGTGGTATACGTTCGATACACTCAAGCGAAATGAGTGGTCGGTCATGTGTGGCTGGGTTGCAAGACGTTCTTGTTAAACCCAGTGTATTCGCCTCTAGAGATACACTATCGGCAGGTGGTTCCATACCTTGTCATAGTCGGAATCCAATCTCCAATAAGCGCCCGCGGTTTTGTTTGTATACTATATATGTGGAGCGTGAGATGCAAGCGTTCTGCTAGATTGATATTTATTTGTATCTAGACACTATTATAATATCAGACAAGATATTGATTTCAAAATGTTTTGGGTTATCGTAAGGTAAAAACCGTCCGTATTTGTAATGCTCAGACTGACCCGGTATTTGTAATGCTCGGGTTAGACCTGGTTGTACAGGTCCAGGTTATCAGATGCTGTGAAGCCTAGAGACGATCTGGAGAATTCAGAAGTATGATATCTAGTATCTATTCCGCTGTGTGATTGTATATAAGGACAGATTATTATAACTGTCCAGACAAGTGATGCAGTCTGATGATTGTAAGTTATTTCAAGCTCTCAATAAAGATTTATTTGTATATTATATTTTGTTCCGCTGCGATGTGAGACTCTGATTTTGTTGTGTTATCTTCTTCTTATTTCTTCTATTCTAAAAATTCTTTTATTCTTATCTCATCCTCTAAATTCTTTCTATTGGCATCTGGGTTTCCAGTACAATTTGGGTTGGACTGGTTTTGTTTGGTCAGCTCAAAGGGTACCGGAAATTTGGGTCGTCACACGAATGCTAAGAAAATGATACGAGCCTGAAGCTCTTTGTTCATCGATCACAAATATATATGTTTTAGGATTTATTGGATTTGATTTGAGTTATAGGAATTTTAGAAGAGGGTATTTTCACGTTTGAAGCTTTCTGAATGGCGGCTTAGGAGAACTATTTTATAAGGGGGACGAGATTTTTGTGTGGCTCAAAAGATGAGGATGTGGCTTGTTTAGGTTCATAAATCACTTAGGATATTTTATTTTTATATTCATTTCGCCTTCTAAAAATCCGTATGATCATACACGATACCCAAAAATCATGAAACTGGACATGCAGCTACAATTTGACATTACGGACCCCACGAAACTAGTTTCGTCGAATCCCGACTCCGTTTGCTCACACAGCGTATTTTTAACTATCAAAATATCGATTGTTTTTCACATTAAAAATCCGTACGACCACATACTAAATCTAAAAATCACGAAAATTGAAACCTAGCAATAATTTAATATTGCGGATCCAACAAAATTGGTTTCATCGAATTTGGAGGTCGTTTGAAAAACTGGCTATTTTTAAAGCTCTAAATAACCCTATTAAATATATAAATATATTTAAAAACAATTAAATTAAATATTTAAAAATAAATATTATCGTATATATCCACATTAGAATATCATACAACTCCAATTGGATTTATAACTCAGTATTTCAAAATTCCCGGTTATATCGATATTCGATTTATATAAAAAAATCCTTTTATAATATAAATATATATTCATAAATTTCAAAGGAATTTCATAGCGACTTTTCGAAAGACATAAACCAAAATCTACATGATGAAATCCCAATTTTTCTCTTCCATTAGAAAAATATACTTCACCTGCTCCGAACGTTTATTGGTTCTCAGAAATCCGATTTAAAACGGACCCTGTACATTCAGTTGAAGTTCAAATCGCCAAATAGCGAACTGCTGCGCCATATCGAGCTCGATTTTAACTATAATAAAATTATACGTTCAAACTTCATTTAAATAATATATTCGTTAATATAATTCAACTCCATACTGGATTTTATATATTATAAATTGTCCAGTTCAAATTATATTGTCAATTCACTATTTTCGACTATTTCAGAATTAAATATATTATTTAATTATTATATTAATTAAATATTCACTATTAATTAATTCAACGACCATTTAAATCTCTAAATCATTATTTATATAATTAAATAAATTAATTATATATCGCTGAAAATACGGGTCGTTACACACCTTTTTATTTCCAATTTACGGCTCAGCGTTACGTCTAAAATTATATAGAACTCCAGCTATCTCCAAATAATTCCAATCCAGATCGTACACATCGCCTTTGTCGATGCGATTCCAACGCGACTGGTTTTGCTAAATTCTGACAATGTAGGGTCATGTTATAGCTATTACAATTTTTTTATTATTATAACCTAAATTATAATTAATTATCGACTAATAACTAATATACCTTTCTAATAAGAATCCACGTCATCCTATTCCTTCATTCATTACCACTAGCACGCCTCAAATTTCACCATCTCCTTAGAGTCCCTTCACGATGCTTTTCCAGTTCCACAAAAATATAAATTCTTCTTCTAACCATACTCATAATCGTCTTCCATCCAAGACTGAGACAAGCTGCTTCAGTACATGTTATTCTCTGATTTTAGTCCACAAACAAGCATGTAAACTCTAGGCAATAGCTTAGCCAATATGGTGGCAACTGAAGCCAATATTTCAAATCCAATCAATAACTTAGTTCCTCCCGATAATCTAAACAATCTTGTTAGTGCATGCACACATGCACAACATGTACATGCAAATGGTGCATCCTCTCCTTTGATTCCATAACACGCATGTATCCATTTCTCCTCTTCCACGCAACTTGTATGCATCTCCAGTAAAAAATCTGTGCTTCCAAACTAACCAACACCCTTCCACTTTCTCCATCCCTTCTTTCCAGTAATGCGCGCAAAACCTTTTCTTACCAAATGTCCCTCTATATGCAAACTTTCACGGTATTACTTCCTTCTTCATCTACATATCAAGCCATGAAGCTCAACAAGTATATTGGCAACCCAAACTTACTCACTCAGGCAACTCACTCCCACCTCATGTTCACATGTGAAAAGCCTCTCCACCTGTTCACTGTTCCTTGACCTTCCAAACCCGTGCACACCGCTCCCATGCACCTAACCTATCTCCTGCCTGCACGAGTTGCACAATCAGCCCATAAAATGATCGACACTTTCGATCCACGCTTTCGGCCTCTACTTAATCTTCTTCATATCCACTTAAAACTTCCAACTCCCACTACTCTCCCGCGTACAAGTATTTTTGTGTACACACTCTACCCTTTAAACCCATCCTCTCGCCGGATCTGCCACGTCACAGTGCCCTCCAGTACATCGTATGCCCCCACCTGCCTATCACCGATCTCCATCTCCATCATCAACGCGATAAGCTCGGCATCCCCTCTCCAGCACAAGGCTTCCTACTCCATCTTGGATACAAACTACTGGGTAGAAACGTATACACGCATACATTGAATATTTAGATATTATTGTCTTGTCTATACTATTGTGGCCTTGATGGTGAAGAACAGAAAAAAGATTTGGGATGTATTATATAGGAAAAGTTGCTTGGCAATGAAGGAAAGCAAAAATAGGCTGTCACTTCATGTATATAGAGTTATGAGTGGAAATGTCTCTTCGGCTGTATGGTATGCTTTAAACGAAATAGGGGTTAACGTTAGAATATTTCCCTTGTTTTAGGGATGCACTGAAATGACACAAGGTATGGAGCAGTAATTAAAGATGGGAGAACGACATGTGAATCATGCAAGGCATATTGAGATGACAAGCGATTTTTTTGTTTTAAAGAAAACGTACCGTGCTATATAAACTCCGTCCGCCTATGACTAGCTATCGATAGAAATAAAAATACCATCGCGCTCAGCATTATGTCACGATCGCAAATATATAATAAAATAGACAAGTTGACTAATTATGTGAAAACCCAAAATGCTGATACAGGGTGTAAATTACTCCAAATAAAAAGTTGCTTATTTTCCAAATTAAAAATTACGGTAAAATTTTAAAAATTAAATTATGGCTACGTCTCAAAGAGCTTGTCCAAATTCGAAACCAATATTTAGTTATATTAAATAAACCATTGTGGTCCATAAACGATTCCATAACGACTACTTGAAATTTTAAATTGGACATATCTTACAATTTATATGACGAAATCTTGATTTTTCTTTTTTATTAGAAAAATATAATCACATAGATTCATGCGGTTCTTGTTTCACAGAAATCTGGCTTATATCAGACCCTGTATATTCAATTGAAGTTCAAGTCGTAAATTACGAACTACCGTGCCATTTCCAGCTTGTTTTAATTAATTTATAAATATATAAATTTGAACTCCATTTTCTGATAATAAATTCGATATATAATTCATTAATATCATCAAATCAAAAATAGATTTTAATATTCGTAATTAACGTTCAAAGATCTGGGATGTTACAATATCAATCAATTCCACATTTATTGCTATTAACGATCAAAAATATTCATTTTCATTTATTATGAGTTATATTTCCAAATATATGTATTCCCATTAAAACGAAAATCATTTAAATCAAACACATAACAAACATTTATTTAATGTACTAGCGTTATTTACGTAAATTTGGTCGGATATAATTATAATTAATTATATATTTATATTTATATTTTAAGCGTGATGTTAACATAATTACTAATTATTATTATTATTATTATTATTATTATTATAATATTTTATATTCTATTCTAAACTAACGACCAAACTAACCTTTTTGTGCTTAATATTGTTTAGGATTCAAAATTTCAAAAAAGGTTATTTACTGCAACTATTGTAGATTTTTCCCAAACTATTTAAAATGGGAACGTTGACAGATTTCAAATCATAAGAAATATGTAATAATTTATTTAGAATGGATGATGAATACTACGTACAGAATACGTGAATTTACATGACCCTTCCTATCTGATTTGTTTATACTTCTTGTAGATTCAAATAATGTCTTTTTATTTAAGAAGAACAAAAATGGCTAATTTACAGCAATCAAAACCCCAAACAATATAAAACACAAACATATTTATAATTCTAAAAGCAAAAACTGCACCAATCACATATTAACTCCCAATCCTATGAATCTGGAATAAGGATACTGCACATCTAATCAATAATTTGGGATTGATCGGTAGATCTGAGGTGTTTACAATAACCACAAACAATCCAAGGAAAATTGTAGGCAATATAAACACTCTAAACGAAAAGACCTATAGATCCATATCCAATTATATATATAATTCCAAATTTGACATAAACAAAACAAATCTTATAAACTTTAGGCATATAACCCATATCTAATGCAGACGGATTATATAGGTTATTATAACAATGAATATATTTCCCACTCACCTGAAAGTCATCTAAATCTGGACATAGATTTTAAGCTTATAATTTTCAAATCCTATAGATCTACTATTCGCGTACAAATGGGATATAGATATATTGATTATAATTTGTAAATCTGAAAGAAAAATTGAAAAAGAAGAAGGAAATTTAACAATAAGATTTACCTATCTGAAGAACCAACCCTTTTTTATAAGTGTAAATTCAATCTCTCCAATTCTTGTTAGTTAGATTTGTATATGTTTATATTTTGAATTTTAGAAGAGATTAGAGGATTGGGAATGACAGAACCTCACTGCTGCCTCCGGAAAATACGAGCAAATGAGTGGAGGTCTAGCCCTTTATTCATAGGTGTAGAAATGACCATGAACCGTTAGATTCAATTCTAGAAAAATCCTTCCATCTATGTATACACACACACACACACTCTATACATAACCCTAGCCCCCACCTGCCCGAATCGACTAGGAGGTTGATCAAGCGGTCGATACTACGATCGACCGCTTGGGTCGACCTGGTAGTGGTGGAGGCAGGGGAAATTATATGTTGAAACGACCCAAACTTCCCCGTAAAGGAAAGGCTGGATTGCTTTGAGAACAACACACATCATAACACAAACTGAAGAACATTTAATTGCTAATTACAACAATAACATCAGAGTACAAGAATGTAACAGAGTATGAATACTTATTACATAATAGTAATACAATAATATCAGAGTTTGAAATTACAATTTAATAGCAGCGGAAAATAATACAAATATACAACTGGAAGAAATACACGGATACAGAGCTTTCAGAATACCGCTTCAGCTGTAAGCCAGGATCCTGTAAATATATCCGCAAAAAACTACTCGACTGCCCGTGTGGAAAATATGGACACCCGAGTTTGCCAGTGAAACAAACTACAGGTCAGTCATGGGACTGGTATGAGAAATCTTAACTTAACTTATCTAATAATAAGGCTAATCATAGGACCACGCCGCTAACGCGGAACGGGTTTACTCCATTGGATTGCCAGTGCATAAAATAAAGTAAATCGTTAAACAACGCAATGCTTTTTAGAAAAATGAAACCATTATAAGACCCAAGTCCCATCACACAATGCAACGCAAACAGGAGGATAGGGTTTTACCTTATAATGGTCAAAAGATGCTTGATACGATAAAATGGATTTAATATTAGTGTGTATATGTTCTAATAAAAACATTTCAATCATAATGTATCAATCATAGACGGCATGGGTACCATATATCATGTCGCCATACTAGTTCTACATTCAAAACCGCAAGGTCGTATTGGAAATTGGATTTCCATCATAAGTCGAGGCTAGAGGCAAGCTCCTCTCTGATTCGAGACACTCTAGCAAATGCCTCAGGATCCCCCGCAGTGAACCCTTGGAGCGGTAGGGCCGGTCCCCGCCTTTCTGTAGTGGATTAGTTATGCCTGAACACACGCTTCCCGGTTCCTTTGAACCTATAGTATGACCACTAACGGCCTATAAAAATCCGAGGCGCCTCAAAATCCATCATCCACATAAGTAAAATGTCAGCCAGTTTAAGCACTGACACAACCACTAGCTAGAAAGAAACGTGTGCACTCCCTATGGTCCATATCCCGTTTTTGACTCATACCGGGGTGTGAGGCTCGTGAAGTCACGATATACACAAAGCTATGCCGTAATAGGCTATACTTTGATCATCCCACAAGGCCCTGCTTTTCAACAAAAGCCTTGATCATTTGCATCTTGGCATGCCACATTGACAATTCACGCCATGCGATCAATCACTATTAATATATACCAGGGTGTTAAGTAGAGGATAAATCCTCCACCACCAAACTGACATACATTAATAGAAATTGATTTAATTCACATGGAATAAAGTCCAATGTCAGACACGCATCCATTTACTAGCTTATGCTCTGGGTCTGAGCGAAAACCAAATCCGAACAATCAACAATAGTCTGGATGGCCACCACTGAAGCCCCTTCAAGTTAGCTACTCCCATCAAGGGTCTCTGTAGCAACACTTCCATTCGATGTGAAGATCGTCGGTCTTCAACCACCGTCTTCATCTTCGACTCTTCGTCGTCGTAGTAATTATTCGGAATGGGTTAAACCCGGTCTTCCCGAATAACTCACATATTTTATAATTAAAAACAAAGTACTATGAAAACACATCCAACGCCTCATTCCAATTCAAAATATTTTTCTAATAAAATATTCGTATTATTCTATCAAAGATAAACTCTTTAAATTATTCTTAAATCTTACTTTTAAAGATTTATTAAGAAACCAATTTGGTTTTAAATATCACAAATCATTATTCAATGATTAATTAAATTTAAGAAATTAATCTTATCTTTAACTGGGTTGAAGAACTAATGTCATTTTAAAACACCATTCACGATAAACCCAAAATCGACTTCCATAAAATATGGAATCTTCACAGAAATCAAATCAATATATAATCGTTATAAATTTCTGTATCCGACCAATAATATAAATGAAATAACGGCAAAGCCTTTTAAATTCCATATGTAGTATCGATTTTCTTTTACAGAAGCTTATCTCGGTTATAATTAATTCGAATTCTATTCAATTCCAGTTTAATATATTAAATTGGAAAACTTGACTTTTGGAAATTTTCTATTTAAATCTTAATAAAAGATTTATAAATTCCAAATCATATTTTCACCGTCAGTCGGGTTAAAGAACACATGTCACTTAAAAACATGGTTCACAATAAACCCAACTCACGTTTCGTCTTATTTCAATTACTAAGTATAATTGAAAACTTTTAATAATATTAAATTAAAGATTATTCCTTTCATATGGGGTTTAAGAACAGTGTTATTTAAGACACTATTCACGACAAACCCAAATTCCAATTTATTTAATTAAATTTCAGTTAAACATTAACAAATTGAAAAACTTCATTAAATCTAAATTTAATGATTTATTCTAGTTAATAACTAGTTCATTTCAATAAAAATACATTTTTCTAAAATATATTCTTCTTCTAAAATATATCCTCTTCTAAGAAATTTTTTAATATATCATTTTCTAGGATATTCTTTATTGGAATGTGACTCAATCAACATCCGTATATTGCATGAAATCAACCATCATGATGAATAATTATCAAACATCCAAATAACAACCAAAGTGGATTCTACACTAAATATTGAGACTAGTGTAGATTAAAAATCATCCCAACACCCGTGTGGGGTTTCATCCAACAAACAAATAACAAATTATTTGTGCACTTGGGCGATGTGTAAAAATTATCGTCCCAATCATATAAACAAGTCGGATGACCTGTAAATGGAAGTGTAGTATTTAGTATGCATATACTAACATAATATTTAAAACATCAAACATTTCACCATCACAGACAAACATTTCAATCTTTTTATTTTGAACAAATGACAATAAATATCTAACCTTTTATTTTCATTCCTTTTTATTGTTAACCTATCGACAAAAAAAATAAAAAAATTAACTTTTATTTCTAATCTTTTGTGTTATCCTTTTAAGTGACCAAAAATGCCTATATTTAGTTCATTCTTTTTAAATGGCAAGAATGACCCCTTTTTATTTTGATTCACATTTTCTAACAGAAATGTACTTTTTATTCTGATTCACATTTTCTAATAAAAATGTATATATTATTCTGATTCACATATTAATATAAACAAAATGCCAGTTTTGTCTAATTCATTTCAATGTAAACAAAATGGGTATTTTACTTCACTCTTTTTAAATGATAAAAAGAATGTTTTTATTTCATTCTTTATATTTGACCAAAAATGCATAATTTTATCATTCCTTTACATTTGATAAAAATGCATATTTTTCTCATTCTTTTACATTTGGTAAAAATGTATATTTTTCTTATCAATGATCATGTTTTCATAAAAATGTGATGTTTATTTCTATGATCATTTCTAAACAAAATGTATGTTTTGTCTTTCTAATGTACATTTTAACAAAATGTACTTTTTAATCCTATTTAACATTTCTAAACAAAATGTTCATTTCTAACTCATTCTCTTTCAATGTATAAAAATATACATTTTAAATTCATAACTTTTTAATGTATAGAAATATACATTTTCATTTCATAACTTGTTAATGTATAAAAAATATACATTTTTAACTTCCTCTTCTTAATGTTAACAAAAATGTTAATCCTTATCAAATCCTTTTAATGTTAACAAAATGTATAATCTAACTAATCCTTTTAATGTTAACAAAATGTAGATTTTAACTAATCAAATTTTAACCAAAAAGGTTGACCTTTTTCACTACTCAATATCTGACAAATAATGTAATTCTTTTGTTTGATCTATTCTTATTCAAAAAAATGTGGATTTTTGTTTCTAATCAAGTTTTGGCAAAAATGTTGTTTTCTTTTCACCAATCCCAATTTTGACAAAATATGTATTTTGCTCGCTAATCTTTCTTTTGAATGTAATCTTTTTATTTCATGCTTTATTTGCAAAAAAAAATGCAAATAAAGATTCAACCCTTTTATTCATTTTTATTTACATTGAGGATTGTAAATAAAAATGTAACTTTTTATTTCTAGTTTTATTTGCAATGAGGAATGCAAATAAAAGTATAACCTTTAATTTTAATGTTTAGTTTACATCTAAAGTTGTAAACAAAATGCATCTTTTTCCTACGGTGTTTATTTGCCTCTAAATTTGCAAATAAAAATATAATCTTTTAACTATGATGTTTATTTGCATCTAAATATGCAAATAAAAATATAATCTTTTAACTATGATGTTTGTTTGCAACTCAATTTACAAACAAAAATGTATATTTCTTCTTCTACTAAAATACAAAATAAAAATGTAATATTTGTTTGCATCTAAAATTGCACACAAAATACAACTCTTTAAATCGTAATTTGTTTTAAACTAGTATAAATTGGCAAAAGTGTATATTTGGTGTTAACTAATGTTAATTGAAAAAAATGCATATTATTATTTTAATAACTATATTTTGACAAAACCATGTTTGATACAACCAATAAAAATGAATATTTTTGTTATACTAACTTTAAACGAACCATATGTTAATATAACAATATAATGACCATGTTATTGATATCCTAATTTTTTACCAAAACTAGGGCTTAGTGTAAACCATAAAATGAACCTTTTTATTGTAATCTACTTTGACACAGCTAGAATGGCAACTAAAAGAACAAATTCTACCTTTAATGTATATTTGCACTAGTGGAAGCAAATAAAAGAACAAATTCTATTTTCAATATAAATTTGTATTTGTGAATGCAAATAAAAGAATGTAATCTTTGATTTCAAGTTTCATTTGCATCAAATAATGCAAATAGACCATGCAACTTTTATTTCAATTCTAGGAATAACATAAAAGGGTATTTTATTGTTTTACACATTTCTATGTGTTTTAATAACAAATAAAAGAATACTTTTATTTGTTCATACATTTCTATACATTCTAATATATAAAAGGATATTTTATACGTAAAACATTCTCCTCTATGTATTTTAGTGTCATATAAAAGAATATTTTATATGTCAAGATTTTCTATGTATTTCAGTAACAAATAAAAGGGATTTTATTAATAAATCATCTGCTATACTCTAATATGACAAATAAAAGAGATTTTATTTGTCAAAACAATTCCCATATTCTAATATGACAAACAAAAGAGATTTTATTTGTCAAAACAATTTCTATATTCTAATGTGATATATACAATAAAAAATAAGATTTTATTGCGTAGACAAAATTTAACAGGCGTGAGGCGCACAAATCAATCCAACGATACATCGCAATCATACAACGATTAACACTGAAATAATATGTACACAACATCAACATAAATTTTCATATAGAATAAATATAAATTACACAGTGGAATAAATAATAAATTACAAATTTTAAAAATAGAAATTCTCACATCGCTTTTAATTCAGATCTGAAATTTGATCCAAATTTGATGTGCTCAGAAATGGTCCTAGTCAGTTCCATGTCGAAGCTCTTGCGAAGACGATTCCAACGCAACTCGTTTCGTTAATTTCTGATTTAATATGACAAAGTTATGAATGTTTGAAGTTTTGAATATTAATTAGATAATTAAATTAATTAATTAAGTTAATTAGCTCCCTTAACCTTTTAATCCCTTCTTCTTCTTCGTAATTGTCTGGAAAACATCGAACACATGCTCATCACAAAGGTCCACCGTAGCACCTCCAACCACAGCGCCGGGCCACCATCAGACTTCGCCACTCCATGCGTCGCCTCGCCTCCCCCTTGCACCGCCAGTATCCGCCAACTCGGTGGTCCCAGGCCACCAGGAAACCCACCTAACGCCGACGAGTTTAGGTGCGGTTTTTAGGTGATTTAGGGTCTTAGATTCGATATCAACCGTTGAATAGGTAGAGCTCAGGTAGCTCGAAAATTTGGCTTTGGAATTTTTGAAATCGATTTAGTGGATTGGAAGAACGAGAGGAAAGGAATTCGGAGCTCCTAGGCCATCGATTTTTGAACATGGCGGCGGCTGCTAGGTCTCTGGGGAAATAGGGTTACGTATTGTACTGTATACGGTGTATATATATAGGTGTATTTCTAATTTAATTTAATTTATTTAAATCCAATAATTCCCTTTTACTCATACGAACTCCAATTCAGACCCAACGACTGTCGCCCCTAGCTAAATAACCCCGTCCCGAACACAATGGAATATGTTTCGTAACCCAGTTCGGCTGTTACGATATGTTTTTCTTTAAATTAAATTATAAATCATTTAATTATAAAATTCAAACGTACATTTTAAATTACCGGGGTCACATACTACCTCTAAAAATTACAAAAAAATTATTTCTGGTTATGCTTTGACGATACGGTTCTAACAAGACTAATTTCGTCGAATTCTGAGACCGTTTGAAAAATGGCTATTTTTGAGTCGTTTAAATTTGACTGAAACTGACAAAACACGTTTTCTTTTACCACGCTAACATATTAATTCGAAAAATTATGAAAATTGAAACTTAACAAGAATTTGACATTCCGGTTCCAACAAAAGTGGTTTCGTCGAAAACCGAGGTCGTTTGAAAAATGGCTATTTTCAAGGCCAATATATTATATTAAAATATAAATAAATTCTACAGCGACTTTTCTAACTTTTAAACTGGACATAGCTTTTTATTCCTGCGATGAAATTTCAGTTTTTCAGATTCGTTAGAAAGATATGGTTAAACAGATTTAAATATTTCTTGTTTCGTTCAATTCTGATTTAAAATGAATCTTGTACATTCAGTCAAAGTTTTAATTCAAATTTTCAAACTGCAGCGCTATTTCTAACTCCTTTTATAATTAAATTAAATTTATTCGTTTTAACTTCGATTAAAATAAATTTTTTCATCGTTATTATTTAGAATAAATTATTTTAAACATTTAAAATCCATTAAAATTTCTAAAATAAAAATTTTAAATTGGCCCCAAAATTCCGGCTCGTTACATATGTATATATATAATTATGTTTATTTAAAGCTGCTGTGGAAAATCACAATCGTATGTTTTTTGAATGCCCTTATTCGAAAAAAATATGGGAAGATTGCTGCAAATCTATCAACTATAACACTACGGAGACTCAGATTCGAAAAATTGTGGCTTACCTTGAAGTCATCAGGCAAAGCGTACGTAAAGTACCCGAAGTAACGCTGTCACTCTTACAATTACTGGATGGAGCATAGGGAAGGAGAGGAACAACCGAGTATTCTAGAAGAAGGAAAAAGCAGTAGACTTGGTCAGTAAATTAGCAATGCAGAATTTGAAACTGGCATTGATGAGGAAGACCAAGAAGCTTACCTGAGAAACAGAACCTGTAGCAAGCGAAAGGCGAAACGACGATCTGTTGCCGCTATCGGCTCAGCACCTAGGTATAGGCCTGAGCTTTTACGTTTTCCAACTGCCATGAGTTTGGGAGAAGAAGAGATTTTTGTAGATCTGAAGTGCATTTACTTTTCTTGAACATTCCTTACCTTTTGAGATGTAAAGCGATGTATTGTCGGTTTGCCAAACCGATGTTGTTACATGGCCTTGGGCCAGTGTTTTCAATTGGGCTGATATGCCCAGTAATAAAATACAAATCCAATTTCAAAAAAATAAAATAAAATTATTCTATTTATTTATTTTCGGCCCATTTTCGTATTTCGTCCGTAACTTTTTCATACCGACTCCGTTTGCAAAGTTCCAAACACGGAAGTTGACCAGAATTCCATTACGAATGCAACGGTACAAAGTTTGTGGTCAAATTTCAATTTTGAAATTTAATTAATTTAACTATCGCCAAGATTTCGGGTTGATACACATTATATATGTAAATTGATCAGAAAATCATCACGAACGCAATGGTACAAAACCTCGTGGTTAGATTCCAGCAACTCCAGAAATGTTTATTTTCACAATTTAATTTAATAATTTTATTAATTACTCATTAGGAAAAATACAAGTGTTCCAAAATTATTCCGACTGTGCTTTGTTCGCTTTTCCATGTGTTTTTGAAGTAGTCTTTCGAGTTCGACCCATCTAAAAACAACGAAACATTACATTGTTTAATACCAATTTGGTATTTAACTTTTAGGGTTTAATATAATATGTAATGATGTCGATAAGTATTTCAAAGGAGGTTATCAACTTTATCGTGTAGTCCTTCCACATGGTAAAAATATGGATCATGCGATAGAGCTGCATAGGTAGAATTGAATGGTAAAATTAAGAATCCTACTACTGCAATGGTTCATATTTTTATCATATACGACTGCATGGTACAATTAACTATTACTGCAGATTTATTTCACTTCCGCGTTTCAGCTAATCTCCACAATTCATCTCAAATTTACATCTAATTATTTAATTGGGGTTTGCGATTAGCTGTTTTTAGGACCGTTGGATATGGTGATACAACCTAGATCCGATATAACACACGACCTAGCTTCCACTTTAAGAAAACACTGATTTTGCAGTGAAAAAATCCGTCGCTAAACCCTTGCTAAAGACCTGTTAGCGATGGATTTGCAGCAGAATACGGCTGTCGCTAAAAAACACGTCGGTATTTTAGGCATAATTTTGCGATGGAAATTAACGTCAATTCTCCGTCACTTTACCGTCGTTTTCTGATATATTATCATTTCATTTTAAAATATTTCACCGACGTTTTACCGACGGATATATGTAACATAATAAAATTATAAATAATTTTGCATCGCTAAAAGCACGCTATTTAGCAAGGGATTACCGAAGAAAATATATAACAAACATTTTGCAATTCAGTTATCCATCGGTAAATCCTTGCTATATAGTGATGGATTTACAAAGACCGTATCTAACAACATGGATACATCCCTCTGCTATCCTTCGATAAACCATCGTTATCATTAAAATTTCAATTTTTTCTTAGCGATGTTTTAGTGTCGATTTTGAAAAAAATCCGTCGATATTCCCTTTCTATTCTGTTTATTTTTTTTCCAGCTGTCACCGTTACCAATCGATAGTGTTATATATATATATATACATATATATACCAGTACGAAGACACGTCCGATGAACGTATGCATAGATAAATCTAACCAAAGATGCATGTAAAAGAATATATAGCAACAACAAGTTTACTAAGCAAGCATCATTCATTAGTCGCAGTTTTCTCAATACTGGACTCATGTATGTGTACAATAATACTCACACACTTGTATCGCACAATTTTTATATAATTAGTTGAAAACATAAAGGTACACAACTGCTAATAACAAAGCCTTACAGTTGCAAATTGAATGGATGACACCATAATAGTGCGAGTGTATACATGAATAATATGTATATTCAAAAGCAATATTAGGTTTTAATTGTAAAAATAACGAAGTCTAGTGATAACAAAAAGATAAACAAAAGTGACAAAAACTCAAATCCTCAAGATTCACTTCAACCATTTTTCTTCATCGAATCCTCAAGGTCTCCTTCATCATCCATGCATTTCCTATATATACAAATAAGAAAGATTTATTATTCAAATGCATGAGTAACTCTTTTTTAATGAACATAACCAAACAAACAATGTATAAGTTAAACAATATTCATGTAAATGCTAAAAATATTCAGTAATTGGCACATATTATGCTTGGAACAACATTCAACAAATGTCACTACATCAATGTGGTTCTAAAGTTAACTGCCTTGAGATATTTTTGAATTAAATGTCCAAGGTTGCTAAAAGCATGCAACGCAGGCTTCTGGGTTCAAAATTAGTGGGAACTTATGAATAACTTCATAACTTCTAATTGTAAGTTGCATGCCATGTTAGATAAATCGGTTTCACAATTTCTTCACAATTGATTGAAATCAAAAGTAACCACCCAACAACAATTTTAATTCAATATAGGAATTACCTTGTCAAGGCCAAAAAAAATCTCATTCCTAATTAACCAGGAATTCAATCATTTTTTGCTATGCAGTGAAAACCATGGGCACTAATTGGATTATAAATGCCAAAATATCAATAATAGTAGTGGCTCACATTACAATTTACTTGTAAAAATTACACAAACATAAACTGAACAGTTGTATGTGTATGCATTTTTATACAGCAATATAGTGTAAAAGTAATAGTAAAACTACATGTAAATAGTAAAGTTCCAGGTAATCTTATCTTTTTAATTGCATCAATAGTCAATTTCCCCTGTTTTTTATGCTTATGTGACTTATCATAAATTATATTATTTAAGTTTTCAACCTTTTCAATAGCTCCTTTAAGTTTATCAGTTGATTCTGTAATTGACTCCAAATTGCAAAAGTCCTCCCTTAATAATGCTCACGCAATTTTCGTTAAACACTCAAAAGGTAATTCTAAATATGCCCGAACATCAAGTACTAACACTGGTATTCAGGCTGCTAAATTAGCCATATTCCAAAATGTCTTATAGTTTCTAGATTTAATATATAAATGATATATCTTAATAAAATTGTACATGAAAGGAAAGAATTATATATAAACAGTAGGAAAAATCATACCTTCATTTTAGGATAAATTAAGTGCAACTTCAACCTTTGTGAGCTGCGGATTTATCCGGAAGGATCAAACCATTAATCAATCAATTTATACCAGTAGCCTTTTAACAGCAATTAAACAAAGAAATAAAAAACAGTTTGAGAAGAATCATACCCAAATAGCGAGTGAAGTTCGAAATTCAAGATCTAGAGTTGATCGCTGACAATTAAGGTCAGAGCGGTTTAACATAAACACTGTCTTTAACAAAAATGTAATTGAACACTAATAAAAGCAAATGGAAATGATACTGGTTATATATGGAAATTTGAATGATATTCCTAAAGGATATAAATGCACTGATCATTATAAATTCAAATGGTGAAAGTAGCATCAGCATATCATATAACAAATTTAATTTTGAAAGGAATTACTACATGAGTTCAAATATCCTTTTGCATACCATTAAAAGCCATACCATAACATCAAGCAATTGTTACTTTTGAAAATTCAGTCACTTAGATACTGGATTAGGTAAGAACAAATTTTTTTCCATCTATTTATCCAATCCTTCTGTATGGTTTGACTATTACGCTTCAACCTAGATTAAAACTAACTAAATAACTTTTAATTTTCAACTATCACAAAAATCCTTACGAATTTTAAGAATGAAAGGCATGGATGAAAATAAAATACTGCTTTTTGTTTATCCCTAATTGGTATATCAAATCTTCATAAGATATCCATAACAGTCGCTGCAGAGCTTAGACATGCATGAACAATCCAAAATGCTCAGGTCATTTTGAATAGGTCGATAAGGAGGAACACACAACACCAAAACTAATAAGTCCCATACCGATCATACAGCTCGATTCGACTAGGCCAAAGGGTAATACGGCTCAGACAAGCTTAAGGGATTTGTACCTGAAGTAGGGGTCGCCCGCTCTAAATATCCAAGAGCGCAATGAACGAGTACAGCTCAGAGGACCGACCGTTTATGACCAAAGATAGCAGTCGCTCACATCAGGGAACACAGGAATATTAAAGAAAGGTCGTACATGTACCCCATGCACCACTCATGGATTGCGACCTTAGACTCTCACCCATCCATCATTAAATACAAATGCTCCAACCAGACAATTACAGAAGGCTTAGCATGATTCGTTCGGCCGTTCCTACACTAACCGGATCGCTTTGACAACACACGACCTGTGCACTCGTAGCCTGTCTACCCGTTCAATATGCAATTACTCATTCTTACCCAACCACTCGCCCCTATGAAGTCGCTCACGTAGGGCAGTTAGGAACAAGTGTCACCAGTTGGCTACAACTGGGCGGGGACAATGTTTATCCTTAAGTACCATATATATATATATACATATATATATATTGGTGTATTAAGTGTGCATTAGCATTATGGATCAAGCATCATTAGGCTCGGTCGTACACAGAGCTATCCAGTACACTTAAACAGTCTGTGAAGGGTCATGACCGACCACACATGACACAATAATAGCAAGACTCACGCATCCAGGAAGGGTTGCTCCGCTCACCCCCATTTCAGAGAGTTCGGTCGTAAATTCCATTCCCGAGGGTCCAAGTTATCAGGGATCACACACACGCTTTATGTCCGTTGACAGATTATAGCCCCAACCAGCCCGCTCGTATGCCTAGGATCGCTCGTCTAAACTGTTCGAACTGAAAGCAATCGCTCACTCTCAGAAAGTCGTTCGCTCCTGTAGAAGTCACTCATGTTAGATAGCCAAAAACGATTATTGATAGCTGGCTACAACGAGGCAGTGGCATTTTAGCAATTAATGGGATAATCGGCTCGTATGAATTCCAGTTCAAACTTTCATGAGGGTTCAACTATAAATAGGTGATAGCTGCCACTAGAAGGGGGGACATCCAGCTACCACGAAGTGTTGCTAAATTCCATCCTTAGCCGTTTCTTGAACGTTTCAGCCATGGTCACCGTCATCATCCGAGGATCCTTCATCCATTTATCCATGGCGTCAGTCAAAATCCTATAAGTGTAAAAGATCAAAGACATCCTCTTGCTCCGTCGCTTATCCGTCCTTTTTCATCGCAAATCCTGTCATTCCACCATTGAATCTCGTGAATCTAAGTGAAATTTGTATGTAAAAGTGAGAATATATTGAGTGAATAAGAAGATGTATGAAGAACAAGAGCTGATACATCCTGTAATCATCATGGAAAACTCCATTCACAGTGGATGTAGGCCTAACACAATGCTGAACCACTCTAAAACCTTGTCTCCATTTTGTTTTCTTTCGCATTTTTACTTTCAATTGTTGTTGAGTGCGGCTCCACTTATTTTCTAACCGTATTGGTGAAGTAAATTCATTGCACCCTTGGTGTTTGAACCATTTTTGGTGAAAACATTTGGCGCCCACTATGGGGCCGTATTTACATCTTTCCTTATTGAAGTCCACTGAGATTCTCGGAGAGAAACTTTGCGTGCTTGAATCATGAGTATGGCAAAGGAAGCTATTGGTAAAACCGACGACCCTACCAACAGTGTCAATATTGTTGAGTCACCCACTATCCAATTTGAAGTGGGAGAATCGTCAGAAATTGAGGAAGCTATAACCAGAAGAGAATTAGAAGAAGCAACGGTGGGAATGACGAGCCATATAACCATCGCAGATGATGCAATAATGAAAAAACTTGAATCAATGTTTGCTATTCAAGCAGCTACCGCAAAAACCACACTAAGTGCCGCTTGTTTTCTACCCGCTCCAATAAGCCAAATATACGGTGTAGAATCCTCTACTTCAGGCATAAAACAAAAAAATTCCATTATAGAAGTCATATAACATCTTAATCTGGACCATGAAATAGCTAGAGTGCCCATGCGCAACCATCTCGGTGACAAAACCTCTCAAAAAGGTAAATGATCCTACAAAAGGGCGTTTCTCTCAAAAGAGAGGCCATATTCCCCGTCGCCTGATTGTAATTGCACGCTTGAGGAAGTGTGACAACCCCATTTCCCGTACAGACGGAGACAAGGGTAATCTTCGGAATATAACACAGAAACATATAACAGCCGAGCAGAATTAAATAAATACACCAGATAATGAGCAATAGAATATACTGGATAAAAGTAATCATCAGAGTTACACAGTATACAGGATCTTACTTAGTACAATTACAGTTCAACTATACATATATGTCTACAGCGGAAAAACAAACATAATGTACAATAGGAGCTGAACAACATAAAAAGAGATAAATGATAGAATCCATCTTCAGCTCCAGCTATCCAGAAAAGCCAGCTAAACCTGAATACAAGGCTGCCCGTGTAGAAAAAGGGGCACTCGAGTTTGAAAGTGAAACAAACTACGAGTCAGTCATGGGACTGGTATGAGAAATCTACTCCACACATTTCAAATATGGCAAATCACAGGACCACGCCACTTTCGTGGAATGGGTTTGCTCCATTGGATTGCCAGTGCTTTAAAACAAATCATCCTTTTAAACATCGCAATGCTTTTTATAAAAATGAAGCCATTATAAGACTCGGTTCCCATCACACAATGCAACGCAAACCGGAGGATAGAGTTTTACCTTATAATGGCCAAAATATGATCGATACGAATAAAACAAAAGCATTTGATATTATTACTAGTGTTTATATGTTTTAAAAACAATTTCAAATCATAACTATCAATCATAGACGACATTAATGCCCCATACCACTATGTCGCCATATATAGGTATACAATCAAAACCGCACAGTCACGTATTTGGAAATTGGATTTCCGTCATGAACCAAGGCAAAAGATAGTCATTACCGACTTCGAGACGCTCTAGACCGCCCCTCAGGCAAGTACTCAGTCAAGCCTTTGGATCGTCAGGGCCGGTCCACCAATGTGGATTAAAATTCCTGAACAATGCGTTTCCCCGCCCTATGGGGCGTGAGTGAGCCAACGAATGACTCCATCGGACCCGGATCGTCCGATCAAACCGAGGCGCCTCGCAACAGTAACAACCACATAAGTCAAACTCGTCAGGGCGTGTAAAACCACTGACGCCACTTCAAGCTAGAAAGAAACGCATGTCCTCCCTGAGGTCCTTCCTCCCGTTTCTGGTTCATACCGGGTGTGAGGCTCGCGATTTCACGTTATACACAAAGTTACGCCACACAGGCGGGGCTTTGATCATCACCACAAGACTTTGCTTTTCAACAGAAGCCCTGATCACTGCATCTTAGCATGCCACACAGACAACTCACACCATGCAACTGATAGATATCAATCACACAGAATAAATTCCAATGTCAGACACACTATCCATTTGCAAGTCCGTTCTGGGTCTGAACGAAACCGGAGGCACTATATACCTCGCAAACCCATCGATCACCACGTACGTCTGGACAATCACCACTCATTATCCATATTTCGGGATGCCTCCCAATCAGGACCTCGGTTACCATCCAAACGAGGTGAAGATCTCCGGTCTTCGACTACCGTCTTCATCTTTGATTTCTTATCGTCGATTCAGTTATTCAGAATGGGATAAACCCGGTCTTTCTGAGCAACTCGCGTATATGATAAACAAGTGCAACACAAATACACATACGCATCATTTTGATTCCCTAGTCGCTAACCGTAAATCAGTAAGAGAACGATTTCCCGAATATTGACCCCGAAGGCCGAAACCAACATCAGATCAACACCCAGGAAACCATTCGACTTAGCCAACCTTCAGTTAATTTCTAAATTTCACATCCATATCGTTTATAATATTTTATAACGATTTATCGCTATTTTTATTTATTTTAAAATAGCCAATTTATTCAAAACGACGCTTCGGGCCATAACGCGGCCGTGGCGCTGTTTTTCTTCAGATTTGATTTACACATATCTGAATAACTAACCGTTGGATCTTCACAAAATTTACATCATTAGAAAGATCTTTTCAAAACGAATCCAACGGTTCCAGTTTCGGGAAAATCTGACGGTCGGATCTCCCGGTATAATCGTTTGAAGTTTCGATTTCAAAATACGAACTGCAGCGTCGTTATTCGATTAAATATAATTATATATATATATATATATATATATATATAATCGATTATGGCGCTGTTCTTCTTCGGATTTGAATTAAACATTCCAGACAATCCAACCGTTGGATTTTTACAAAGTGGGTGCCGTTGGAAAGATATTTCCAAAGCGAACCCAACGGTTGCGATTCCAGGAAAATCCGATGGTCGGATCTCTCGGTATAATCGTTTGAAATCATGGTTTCAAAATACGAACTGCAGCTTTGTTATTCGATATATTTTAATTCTATTTATATATATATATATATATATATATATATCGATTCTTCGATTTCAAAGTTATATTCTTTTCATACATTCGATAAAAATGATATTTTTATCTAACTGTCTTCTATTTCAACACTTCACTATATTTAACAATTCATGTATATAATAAAAATGTGATTTTTATTGTAAAACAATTCATTTCAAAACACTATTATTTTATATAGTTCATATAGGTAATAAAAATAGGATTTTTATTATAAAACAATTTCTTTCAAAACAAGATTATTTTATATAGTTCATATAGATGATAAAAATGTGATTTTTATTATAAAACAATTTATTTCAAAATATGAATACCATTCAACACATGAATTTCAATTCAACGAATGAATATCGATTCAACACATGAAGGTTTTCTATAGTTTATATATATATATATATATATATATATATATATATATATAAAGGTGATTTTTATATTTAAAACACGAACACCATTCAACACATGAATTTCTATCCAACGAATGAATATCAATTCAACACATGAAGGTTTTCTATAGTTTATATATATAGATAAAAATGTGATTTTTATATTTAAAACACGAATACCATTCAACACATGAATTTCTATCCAACGAATGAATAGCGATTCAACACATGAAGGTTTTCTATAGTTTATATATATATATATATAAATGTGATTTTTATATTTAAAACACGAATACCATTCAACACATGAATTTCTATCCAACGAATGAATATCGACTCAACACATGAAGGTTTTCTATACAACGAATAAATATAGTTTCAACAAATGTAAATAATTCAAACACATGAATATTATTCAAAATTTCGGCAGCATAACGGCATGGTAGTTAAAACTGGGACCGTCCCTAGTACGGCTCCTCGCTCTACCTTAAAACCTCGCGGTTTTTGACAATGGGGAATCATGCATCTAGTTCGCACGCAGGCGGCATGTATATTTATTTCATTTCCACAAACTAATCCTATGTGGTTTCAACCAAATATTTCTCAACCACAGATGGGTATTTTCCAACCACAATCAATCAATATCAACCACAAACAATTCCAATCAACCATTCACTATCAATCAATTTTCACACCAATCACAACCAATAAATATCGTCCATGGTTTGTGGACGAGGGGCGTATATATATATATATATATTTATATATAGCAATTCACTTCTATTTCAACACATATATAACTTATACATCGAACGTACAACTTATACAACGCTTATACATGAGGTGTACAACGCTTATATAACCCATACATCAACTATATAATTTATACATCGTCATTTTCCATATCGTTTATTAATTAGAAATCTCACATTGGGTTCCACTCCACCAAAAATAGCAGAAGGCTCAGAAAAATATGCGGTCTCTTCTAAAATGTAGAAGACGTCCACACGGTCATGATGTTTCCCATTTCATCGAATTTCGTCAAGAAACGAAAAATATATGATTTTTCAAAGTTTGCAATGGTTTGAAGGTGTAAAACTGTTGAAAATATATATAGCCGTACCTTTCAGAAATCGTTCAAAACTAGGTTTTGAATTTGCAATCAAACGGAGTAACGGTTTCACGATCGGGTTGCGCGAGGTCGAAGGTCCACGTGAGGCGCACGTGCGCCAAGGAGGGGAGCCAGTTCGGTCAACCCAGGTGGCGGCGGCGGGGCTTCGAACGGCGCGACTTTGGGGCTTCGATTCTCCTTTAATCCTCAACGAAAATTCGAGCAACCGGTATGGATTTGAAGAGTGGAGAGAGCCCTTCAAAAAGTTCAACTGGAGCTCCTGATTTTATTGCATGGAGGAGGAGATAAAGAGGAGAGAAGGTTGGAATGTATTTCCGCCGTGCGCCTGGGTCGGGGAGAGAGAAGACGGGGGTAGTGGCCAATTAGATTTTTTTATTATATTTTATAATTTTTAAAATCTCCAAAATACCCCTTTCGCCCACGAACCCCAATCCAAACCCAACGACTGTCGTCCCTAGCATTTTACCCCCATTCCGAACACAATGGGATATGTTTCAAAGGCCCATTCGACTGTTTCAGTCAGTTTTCCTTCAAATTAAAATATAAAACATTTAATATTTGATTTGAACGTACATTTCAATTTGCCAGGGCCACAAACTGATTCGAAAAATTCCAGTAAAATAAATCTAGCTATGTTTTGACGATACGGTCCCAACAAAACTAGTTTCGTCAAATTCTGAGACCGTTTGCAAAAAGGCCCATTTCTGGTCGATCCAATTTAACTGTAATTGACCAAAACACGTTTTCCTTTGCCACGCTCACATACTAGCTTCAAAAATTATGAAATTTGAAACCTAGCAATAACTTCACATCTCGGATCCAGCAAAAGTGGTTTCATCGAATTCCGAGGTCGTATGCAAAATGGCCAATTTCACGGGCTATATAAATTCCATAGCGACCTTTCTGAAAATTCATCTGGCCATAACTTTTGCTTTCCGCTATGAAACTTCGATTTTTCAGATTTGTTAGAAAGGTATTCACTAACAGATTTAAATATTTTTGGTTTCACTCAAATTCGTTTTGTTTTGCACTCGGTACAGTCTGACAAAGTTTGAATTCAATTTTTGAAACTGCAGCGCCATTTCAGGCCTTGTTTATAATTAGAATTAATTATATTCGTTTTCAAATGTCGATTCAAACTTACTTTCCATTGCTATTATTTAAAATATTTATTTTAAATATTTAAAATCCATTAATTTAGCCAATTTAAAAAATTTAAATTGGTTCAGATTTTCTGGGTCGTTACAGGAAGAAATTGGCAAGAAGAAGGCGCTTGTTCCATGGGTCAAAACAAAGAGCAGGAACATATTTTAGAAACGGCATGCGAAATTGTGAAAGAGAGCATGAAACTGGTGGATAATAAAAAAGAGTGGGAAAATTTTCTTACTAAGACCCTACTCACCGAAAAAATCAAAATGGCTGCATATACACAAGAACTAAAGCCTCTAGCATTGCAATCTTATAAAGGAACAAGCGACCCCAATGTATTCCTGTGCAAATATGATCAACATATGGACGGGGTGCATGCCACTAACGAGATTAAATGCATATACTTTCCGACATATTTAGAGGGGGTGGCCTACTTTTGGTTCACAAAGCTACCGCCAAAGTCTGTGGATGACTTCGCTACCTTGGCCAAGTTATTCAATATGAAATTCAGATTTCAAGCAGCCAGAATCTGGGATGTCATGGAGCTAAGTGAAATACAACAAATACCAGGAGAGTCTGTTAAAGACTTTCTAACCCGCTTTAAGATGGCAGTGACTGAGGTTGAAAATTATCAACCCCGACTAGTGCTGAAGGCCTTGAAAGGGGCCATACGTAGAAAGACCAAGTTAGGACGGTGGATTAAGAAGAAGAAACCAAGCACACTCGAGCAACTACTTAGTAAAGCCGAAGAATATATGAATGTTGAAGAGAATCCACTGTGTGAACAACAAAAAAGGGAAAGGTGGTGCGAAGAGTGACTTTAGCAGTCAGAAGAGGAACAACAAAGGAAAAGATAACCGGGCTAAGAAGAAGCTACGCTTCTTTAAGAATGCTGACCTTACCCCCCCCCCCCAACGACACCATAAGGAATATTTTCATGGTAACTAGGGATACAGAGAAATATCCGATCCCGAAACAAATGCAAATCAGAGATGCCGCTATGAGATCAGGGAGGTTTTGTCAATTTTATAACTAGCTAGGATATGATACCAATGATTGCAAGCACTTGAAATCATTAATTGAGGGTCTGATCAGGAGGAATCGTTTACAGCAATACATACGGGTTCATGAACATTACCCCACCCTCTACTCTCAAGGGGCAACAAGTAATGAGTAAATCATACAAACCAATTCAGAGCCGGTACTTACTTAAGGATCAAAAGCCAACCTTCTGGTGTCGACGATCCTGAATAAGCAACTCCCGTCACTTTACCTTGATCTATTTTTTTCTTGTCTTATTACTTAAGAACTAGTAGTTACGCTATTCTACCTTGTAACTTGCTACATTCATGAAATTAATCGATAGTAATTTACCTGCAAATGCCTTACAAACCAAGAATTATGTGCTTACCTGAGTAACATACTTCCTCCGGGCTCAAGTTGGTTTCTTAAAATGCAGGCATAATGGAATGGTCACTCATTAACAACTAAATCATATCGGAAGATTTCCAAAAGCATGTTTCAGGCAAAGCAACTTGGGAGCCAAAACATAATGCGAATTAAGTCAGATAAATAAGCACTTCACTTTAAAAGAATAAATTGTTTGGAAAAGCATAGTAAGCAAGTTGTCGATCAGAAGGCTACAATTTTCATTATGGAACATGCCAAACTCTTAGCAAGCATCCATTGGAAGGGCTAGTGTCAGGCTTTGAGGAAAATACAAAGATATCATCAAAATTGTCCCACGGATGAAAACTGTTGGTCCCAAAAGAGGCACCTTGTTAGGTGCAGGATGCGAGTTCTTTAAATCGAATAAAAACTCGATGAGAAGAATTAGTGTCCACCTCCCGGGATGAAGCACGAAGAAACAAAAATCAGAAATCATAGCCGAAAGGGGGTAACAAAAATCAGAAATCCTAACCGAAAGGGTAACAAAAATCAGAAATCATAGCCGAAAGGGGTAACAAAATCAGAAATTCTAGCCGAAAGGGGGTATCCATTTTAGGTCTTTCTTGAATTTAAAATAACAAGATCAAGCAGGACCTAAAATGGATCGAAAACTAGAAATCCAAGTCCTCCCCCGGGGCACGTATTCAAGACCAGTCTCCTAAGGGCTTGGGTCACTGAGCCAGTGAGATGTGGGGTTGAATACAAAAAAAACAAAAACAAATGCGTATACATGTATAAGAATGCGTATTTAATCGAGTCTCCGAAATGTTTGAAACATCGGGCCAGCGAAAAACGCAAATTAAATATGGAATAGGGTTGCACAATGTATGGGTTGGGTCGGATTAGACCAAATACTTCATCCGACCTGCATAGGTATGGGTTTAAGGTAGTTCAACCCGTATCCGACCCTATATGAGGTTGGATTAAAGTATGAGTTGGATCGGGTTTAGTAGGGTTGGGTTGGGTTGCTTGAATATAAAAAAAATATGAGGGATTTTTTTTAAAATAATATCAAAATATTCAACATAATATATCAAATTTTAGCTAGCATAATGCATTTAAAATAACCGATTCACTACAATACATATTTTATTAAAATTTCATCATAAAAAACATCATATGATATTAATTTACTATATAGTATAACAAATGTTTCATTTTAAAAAACATCAAAATGCTCTTTAAAAATATATTTGTCAAATTCTACCTAGTTTGGATTGACATGAAATATGTTTTTTTGTATATTTAATATAGAATACATAAACATTATTCTAGGATTATACCATTCCAATTTTAAGTAGGTTGATATTTAATTAATTTTTTAATATAAGGTTGGGTTAAAATGAGGTTGGATTGAACAAAATATCAAAACCGACCCGTATATAGTTTGGGTTACAAATTGTAACTCATATTCGACCCGAACTAGGATGGGTTGGGTTTATGTGGGTTGGGTTGGGTTGGTGGGTTGTGCAACCCTAATATGGAAAACATAAACCTCTTCAAGAGGCACGTTTTCAGGTTTGAACCCCGAAGGAATTGAATTAACAAGTTACTAAAACATGGGTAAATGCGCGAATGTCTAAGATTATAATAGACTTTGATATGGGGGTTTAACCTTAACGTTAAAACGAACTACTAATGTTTACATTACACGCCATAAGTCGGGCGCCGTGGTATGATTAAAAAAATGCTCAACCATACAAATGAACAACGATGAAGGTGTAACGTGCAACGCACCAACGAGAGGGTAGCCAAATTATACATATAAAGAAAAGCTATAATACCATGAACCAAGGCATAAAGTCACCAACATAAGCGTGTGATAACAAGCAGGGCTGGCACCCGTATAAACAAGCCAGTCTAAGCACAACACATTAAGATAAACAGCGGAAATAATAAGAGATAAAGCTAGCCAATCATGATTTTCAGATGGTAAAAGCAGTGGCTCTCTCCAGGGATTCAAAGGGCCTTGATAAGCTCAAACTTGTATTTTTCCAAAGCATGAATTCGGTCGATGTTCTCTTTGTTCAACCTCTGAAGATCACCAGCAAGAGTATGCCAAGCGCCCAATTGCCTTACAGTGTAATCCCTGACCTCTAGAATAAGGCCTCCAACCAAACTTGGGCACGCCTCCATCTGGTTAAATTCAGCCAGTATACAGTCTTTCATAGCATCCATCTTACCAGCAATAATTCATTAGTCAAACAGATCTATGTTCAAGTCAGAGCATATGCCTTCTAAACACCAACGTTCGAATCGTTCAACAAGTGCTGGATGACACGGATTCAGAACATAAAGAGTCCTATGTACGATTGTTGGAAGATCAGCAGGATTTGAGGTGATGGATGGAAAAGCCATGGATGGTTGGTCAAAAGCAGTTTGAGTATCTGGGACGAGAGGTTCATCCAGTATACGACATCTCTGAGGGACACTTCTACCCAAATTCCTTCGACTCTTCGACCTGCTGTTCCTGCCAACCTTCTTCATTATCTTCTTCTTTGGTCTTCTTAACATAAAAGATTTCATCCTTGATCCTAAAGAAAAAGACCAAAAAATATTTCAGGGCGTGTCGAACATCAAAGGGCCATTTAAGTCTAAAGATTGGATGTTAATCAAAACATCCCACCAGGTTTGGGTGTAAGCAGAAGACACATTTGGTTTAAGCCAATAACGTTTGAGGCATTCCAGCAAATGGTTCGTAGGCAAAATCAATATCAAAGTTTTGAAAATTTTCATGCTGTTTAGGTTCATATTGAAGTAACATCCTCATCAAATAGGCCTAGTTATTCAACCTGATCGAAGCTCGCTTAAAAACGCCTTAGCTCGAAACTATCTATGAAATAAGCAACTACTCAAGCAAAATAAGACAAAGAAAAAGGCAAAAACTCACCTAAAACAATCATGGTGCTTTGGATCCGAAGAAAAGTTGCCTTAATCAATCGAGAGTTACTGGAAGCGTTAAATAGAATAGTAAGCTAAAAGGAACTGGATATTTTAAAAAAGAGAGAAGAAAAGGAAAATCAAGGAAAAAAATTAAAGGATGTGGATTACCTTGTAAAGCTCTCTAGAACAATGTTACCATCGAGAAGATTTCTTCGGGAAAGAAGCAAAATGGGGAAGGCATATAAAAGTAAATTAGTCCAAGATGTTCTTGCCACGTCAAATTCAAAACGGCCCAGTTAAACGAGCATAGTGACCCACCAAAACTAACTCGCCCAAACCACCATATTATGACTGGCAATACGAGCGGCTTAAGGAATCTTTGACTTTGGTCAATCCAGAACGACCGAGAGCCACGAAAAATTACCCCTTGGAAAATGAAGATTTAATTCACCAAATTGCTGTAGTTTCTTTCGAAGTCCTAATCTCCCGTGAAACTAGGAAATTACGAACTTCGAGGGGCAAATGTTTATCCCTAATTGGTACATAAAATCTTCATAAGATATCCATAACAGTCACTGCTGAGCTTAAACATGCATGAACAATCCAAGATGCTCGGGTCGTTCTGAACGGGTCAACAGGGAGGAACATACAACACCAAAACTAATAAGTCCCACACCGGTCATAAAGCTTGATTTGACTACGCCAAAAGGTAATACGGCCCAGGCAAGTTTAAGGGATTTGTACCTGAAGTAGGGGTCGCCCGCTCTAAATATCCAAGTGCGCAACGAACGAGCACAACTTAGAGGACAGACCGTTTATGACCAAAGATAGCAGTCGCTCACTTCAGGGAACACAAGAATATTAAAGAAAGGTCATACATGTACCCTATGCACCACTCATGGATTGCGACCTCAGACTCTCGCCCATCCATCATCAAATACAAATGGTCCAACCAGACAATTACAGAAGGCATAGCATGATCCAGTCGGCCGTTCTTACACTAACCGGATCGCTTTAAAAAGACACGACCTGTGCACTTGTTGCCTGTCCGCCCGTTCAATATGCAATTACTCGTTCTTACCCAACCACTCGCCTCTATGAAGTTGCTCACATAGGGCAGTTAGGAACAACTGTCACTAGTTGGCTACAACTGGGCGGGGAACAATGTTTATCCTTAAAGAACCAGACGTATATATATTAGTCTATTAAGTGTGCGTTAGCATTATGGGTCGAGCATCATTAGGCTCGGTCGTACAGAGAGCTATCCAGTACACTCAAATAGTCTGTGAACGGTCATGACCGACCACACATGACACAATAACTGCAAGACTCGCGCATTCAGGAAGGGTTGCTCCGCTCACCCCCATTTCAGAGAGTTCGGTCGCAAATCCCACTCCCGAGGGTCCAAGTTATCAGGGATCACACACACGCTTTATGTCTGTTGATAGATTATAGCCCCAACCAGCCCGCTTGTATGCCTAGGATTGCTCATCTAAACCGTTCGAACTGAAAGCAGATGCTCACTCTCAGAAAGTCGTTCGCTCCTGTAAAAGTCACTCATGTTGGACAACCAGAAATGGTTACTGACAGCTGGCTACAACGAGGCAGTGGCATTTTAGCAATTAATGGGATAATCGACTCGTATGAATTCCAGTTCAAACTTTCATGAGGGCTCAACTATAAATAGGCGATAGCTGCCACCGGAAGGGGGGACCTCCGGCCACCATGAAGTGCTGCTAAATTCCATCTTTAGCCATTAGTTGAACGTTTCAGCCATGATCACCGCCATCATCCGAGGATCCTTCATCCATTTAGCCATGGCGTCCGTCAAAATCTTATAAGTGCAAAAGATCAAAGACATCCTCCTCCTCTGTCGCTTATTAGTTGTAACACCCCACCTCCGTTAAGGTCACTCGCAAAGGGAATGCCTTAACTTTGGTGGGGCGTTTTTAGTAGATAGAACAGAAATTTACAAGACAGATAAAGTAGTACTTGAAAATTTGTATAACTTTATTACAACAGAAACAGAAATAAGTTTGGTTACGTCTTTCAAAATCATAATATCAGAATTCAAGTACATAAATATCGGTCTTGTGCAAAAGCCTTCAGAATGCATAGTTTTTAAAGCCATAATCCCCAATATAAACTACCATGGAAAGATAGAGCCAAAGCCAATCAAAACTTCAAAACACTTCAAGCAGAGAGAATCAGAATCAAGATCCTATGTTTCCACCCTGAGAACCTGGGGGGACGGAAGAAAAGAGGCGAAACAAACTAGGTCAGACATAAGTCTGGTGAGTCCAGTGACTTTCAACATATAAACAGATAACAATATCTTGACATGTAAATAAATCTGGATGAGAGATAACCATAACAGGAATAGCAGGTTAACAGAAGAAACGGAATGACATAGGCTAAGCTAAGCTTTTCACTTCTCTACACTAATACTAGTATAACAGGATTAGGTGTTACCCTAATGTCTAAACTGAAACAGAATAATCTTTACAGAAACAAAATGCATGTAATGAGCCTTTACCACCCAAACAGAGGCAGGCAGTACAGAAACAGAATGCAAATAATGGGATTTTACCACCCCAACAGACAGAAGGTACGGAAACAGAATACTAATAATGGGCCTTTACCACCCAAACAGACGGAAGGTACGGAAACAGAATCGGAAACGGAATCCGAGACGGAAACAGAATAATCCCTATGGAAACATAATGTTAGAATTAGGTGTACACTAGTAATGGGCCTTTACCACCCAAACAGATGGTACCACGCAGAAATAGACAGGTGTTACCACCCAACAGAAACAGACGATACCCACAAAACAGACAGAACTAGGTGTACCCTAATGTCTAAACTGAAACAGAAACGGAAACAGAATAATCTCTATAGAAACAGAATGCTAGAATTAGGTGTACACTAGTAATGGGCCTTTACCACCCGAACAGATGGTACCACGCAGAAATAGACAGGTGTTACCACCCAACAGAAACAGATGGTACCCACAGAAACAGACAGAACTAAGTGTACCCTAAGTCCCACCCCCAAGCGATTGGCTCCCTAATACATAAATATCCTGTGTCGTCCCCACAGTAGAGTGTATCACTCCCCAAAGTGGCAACCTATTGGCATAGACCTATTTACAGATATCACAGTGTCTTACATCCTCACAGCAGACCGGATTCATGCACGCACATGACCCGTCGGAACGCGCCATCAACACCCCTCACCATTATCATAATAAACCGCTTATAATTAGTTCAGTAAGCGTGCCCGGACCCCTACATAGCGTGGGTTCAAAGTTTTGATACCAGAAAGGGTTACTGACTAATATGGGTTCCATACAACAGATGACACAAGTAATTCCCCTCCTAACCTTGTGTCCCCAGACTAACAGATTTCAGATTAATTTACTTACAGATTTCAGACAGAGTTCAGGTTACTAGTTTACAGATCAGAAAATCAAGTTAACAAGTTTTCAGATTAAAAGATCAGATGTACGGATTTAACAGACTTACAGATTGTCTAACTTTGTATTGGGCCTACAAATTCACGAAACGGGTTTATTAGATTCATTAGTCCAATTAGTTTAACCCTATCCACCCAACACGTTTTTAGACACCGCATTTCTCTTAAATTTGCATTAATTAAATATTAATGCATAGACCTCTCACATTAGGTCGGTAGTTTGTGGCCGCTGGATGTGTCGGGCGGTTCAGAGCAGACTTCTGCCACAAGCCAGACCTAACCTCGTGTCTAAGCATATTTTAGTTATGCCTACGACCTCTCACATTAGACTAACAGTTTGCGGTTGCTGGTTAAACCGGTTGGTTTCGGGCAATCTTCTACCGCAAACAGAGTCTAACCTCGTGACATAGCCAATTTATTCCAATACAGATTATACAGATATCAGACTAATTCTGTTCATTTAACAGATTAAACTTCTTTACAAGTTACAGCAGATTAATCAAATTTCCATGTTTTGCTCAATCTTAGATCGAGCCTACGGATTTTCATACCCAAATTACAATTATTTAGCTTTCAACAGATTAGGCAATTCAACAGATAACAGATCTAGCAGATTAGGCGATTCAACAGATTTAGCAGATTAGGCAATTCAACAGATAACAGATTTAGCAGATTAGGCAATTCAACATATTTAGCTGACAACAGATTTAGCGGATTAGGCAATTCAACAGATTTAGCAGATTAATTCAACAGATTATATATTTCTAAAATTCTATTTACATATCTTGCCTAATTATAAATTAAGCCTAAACTTACATGCCTAAGTCATGGTCATAATTCACAATACAACATATGCCCAAACCTTTATTTAAACTTTGCACAATACAGAATATTCTCTAAAAGCCCAAATCATGATATGCTATATGAATTATGCCAAATTTATAGCCTTTAATGCCAAATATCCAAAAATCCACTTTTAGGCATGTTCATATTGATAGTTATCCTATTATAATATAGGTCTCTACGCCTAAGTCACATATTCCTTTTTTATGTCATGAATTGTTACATAAAATTTACCCCAAAAGTCTAGATCTTTAAATTATAACATCAAAAAATCAGATCTTAATTTTTATATGCATTATGTCCCTATGTTTCAAGTCACATGTTATCATAAAATGATTTCTCTTCTTCCAAATTACAGAGTATACACAGATCTAGATCTAATTTACAACATGTGTCCATTTCTCAAATCAGTCAAAGATCAGTCATGTCTAATTATGCATTATTTGTCCCAAAATTTAGCATTCGTGGGTTAATCTCTTATGAGATTTGGCGTAGGCTCGTGGTAGCCTGGCTATAAACAAAAAGGAAGAAAAGAGGGAACAGATACCGAACAGTCACAATCAAGATAGATCCACAGAAAAGTATGCATAACCTCAGATTCAGATTCACAAAAATGTCAAGATAATTATTAAATTTCATATCTGAAAATAACTGTACTCACAATTGAAAAGGTAAATCTTGATTTCTGGGATCTGTATTCTGACACTGAATAGCGCTCCTTTGGCGTAGACTATCGATTAGATTAGAAAATAGTTGTTCTCTTTTAACTCTATTCAGATTGGAAGAAGATCCTAGTTTTGATTCCAGCAGAGTAGCGACGCCATTTTTATTTTTAATTAGAATAGAGGCAGAGTATAGGCAGAATGAAATTGTGTGGAGAGAAAGCTAGGTTTGGGGGTGTTTAAATAGCATAGGGATCACGAATCTGGTCAGAACGGGCGTCTAAATACAGAAAAATGCATCTGTCCACAGATCTGGAAATAGCGGGGAGGTCGACCCTAGTGTCGACCTGTTTACCCAGGTCGACCCTAGTGTCGACCTGGGTCCTTGGCGGGAATTTTCCCGCCCAGCCCGGGTGTCTATTTTAAATTTCGAAATCTGAATCTTGAATTTCGGGCTGGTATTTATTGAAACTTCTGAAGGCCATATCTTCTTCATACGGAGTCCAATTTACGCAAACTTGGACTCTACTCCAAGAAGAATTTCGAGACGAACGCAATGGTGTAACCTTTCCCCTTAATTATTTTGTTACAATTTAATTTTTCCCTGATTTTTTACTCTTATGTTCATAGAAAATACGGGGTGTTACATTCTCCCCTCCTTAAAGGATTTCGTCCCCGAAATCTTCATGTTAGGAAGAATGTATCCTACCATCCAATTACCCATCTACTCAACCATCATCCACAAGAATCCATTGTCCTTAGAAAACTTCTAATGTTGTATGAACATATGCAAAAGTGTGTGTGTATGTCTCTTATCTAATGCAAAGATCAGGCGGTCCACTGATTCAGTTGACCTCCTTAATGTGAATTATGTCAGTGCCATGAGTCCAACATGTATGCAATTTTCCTATTTGATACATATCATTTCTATATGAGTGCACAACCGTTCATTCATATGCAACATCCATGTGCTGAGTCAACCATTTTGCATCCATAAAAATTTGAAAAATTCACACACATCGATATGCAGTATGAGAGTGTTTTTGAGCCGATTTAGTGCCTAGTGTGTGTATATGCATCCACGAGCAACCACTAGCGACCACTTGCATCCACTTGAAACCATCAAACATAACATGTCTCAAACACATGTTTACACCCATTAGTTTCTACCTAAAGGTCGAAGATTCGGTCGATAGGATACATCCGAGTGATAGAAGCAAGTACAATTAAAACAAAAGCTTTGTTCCTATCAGACATCGGTTTAAGAGAATAACCCCCTAAGTATCAACCCCGAAGACCGAAATCAAAATCAGTTTGACACTCAGAGAATCACTCCCATTTAACAAATGTCCAACTGGAAATCTACTTCACACTTTGAGCAAAAACCCCTATCCTTTTCAGAAATATTCAGATACTTACAGACTACTGGTACAGATCAGATTACCAAATGATTCTTAGGAAACTAAGCATGAGAAAAACCCAGAATGTATGCGTCATAGTCAACTTAATGCCCAACACAGATACCCTCAAACCCCAACTTATCACAAATAGATGAGTCATAACCCTTATGGGTCTAATTTTACAGCAGTATCAGAAACAAGACTAGTATTAAAGTGCAGAGTTTCAATTATAGAATCAAAATGCCAGAATCAGAAAGAGTTTTAACTCCATAATCAGATAAGGGAATTAAACCTTCTACAGAAAGTTTTCCTATTTCTATCCTATCCACGAGCCTCGAGGGTATTCGCCTGCCCTCCAGAAGTTGGTCCTGCCCTCTGCCCTTGTCCTCGTTTTTTTGGGCAGTCCCTAGTGAAGTGCCCCATTTCTCCACAGTTGAAGCAAGTGCCCTTCCTCTTTCTGCAATCCTTGTTCAGATGGATCGAGCTTCCATAAGTAAAGCACTTCTTCTCCTTCTTGTCTTCAGACTTCTCATCCTTCTTTGGTGTTTCCTTTTTGGGCCCCGCCTTCTTGTTTTGTGGTCCTTCAAGCTTTTCTTCTTTCTTCTCACTTTTGGTTTCCTCTTCATGCATCAATGCCATGTCAACTAATTTCTCAAAGGTAGGCCCCATAGGAATGTGGGACAATGCCAATCCGTGTAGCGGCTCGTTCAAACCTTTAGCAAACCTTAGTGCCTTCTTATGCGGTGTATTTACCAAATCTAAGCCGAATCTTGCCAACTGATTAAACTTGTTGACGTACTCTCTCACTGATAAATTACCCTGCTTCAATGCCAAGAACCTCTCTACGTATAGACTCTCTTCCGCTCGTGAGAGAAATTTCATCTCGAACCTATCCCTGAAATCCATCCATGTCTCTACCGGACGCTTTCCATTTGTGACCTCCCACCAAAAAGAAGCTTCGTCCTTAAGCAACCATACCGCCAACTATATCTTCTGCCTATCGTCCACCTCGAAGATAACAAACAAATCCTCAGTTTCTTTGAGCCAGTTCCTTGCCTCCACGAAGGATTCAATTCCATTAAAGTTTTTCCCACCCATGGCTCGAAAGTTTCTACATATCTTCGGGAAAGTATTCACGCACGGAGGAGGAGGAAACGCTGCAGCTGGGGGAGGAGGGATGTCTGTTGGGCCCGCATCATTAGCCCTAGCTTCTACGTACCTCCTGAACCAGCCAGGTATCGATACGCCCTCCAAAAGGTTAAGATCCCCAGACATGCTGAAACGAAAGAAAAGGAAAGATTCAAAACAAATGATAGAAAGATAGGCATATGGCTTTGGGGATTATGTTTTCAAAATGAACTCTACTTTTGAAAATACTTCCTTTTTAAACAATTTTGAAAATAGTTTTCAAAAACTTTTTATCAAATCTGGTAACCTTCAGCTGTAATACCAAGTGCAACACCCCACCTCCGTTAAGGTCACTCGCAAAGGGAATGCCTTAACTTTGGTGGGGCGTTTTTTTGTAGACAGAACAAAAATTTACAAGACAGATAAAGTAGTACTTGAAAATTTTTATAACTTTTTTACAACAGAAACAGAAATAAGTTTGGTTACGTCTTTCAAAATCACAATATCGGAATTCAAGTACATAAATATCGGTCTTGTACAAAAGCCTTCAGAATGCATAGTTTTTAAAGCCATAATCCCCAATATAAACTGCAATGGAAAGATAGAGCCAAAGCCAATCAATACTTCAAAACACTTCATGCAGAGAGAATCAGAATCAAGCTTCTATGTTTCCACCCTGAGAACTTAGGGGGGAAACAGAAGAAAAGAGGCGAAACAAACTAGGTCAGACATAAGTCTGGTGAGTCCAGTGACTTTCAGCATATAAATAGATAACAATATCATGACATGTAAATAAAACTGGATGAGAGATAACCGTAACTGGAATAGCGGGTTAACAGAAGAAATGGAATGATATAGGCTAAGCAAATCTTTTCACTTCTCTGCACTAATACTAGTATAACAGGATTAGATGTTACCCTAATGTCTAAACTGAAACAGAATAATCTTTACAGAAACAGAATGCTAGTAATGGGCCTTTACCATCTGAACAGAGGCAGGCGGTACAGAAACAGAATGCTGATAATGGGCTTTTACCACCCCAATAGACAGAGGGTACGGAAACAGAATACTAATAATGGGCCTTTACCACCCGAACAGACGGTACCACCCAAAAACAAACAGGTGTTACCACCCAACAGAAACAGACGGTACCCACAAAATAGATAGAACTAGGTGTACCCTAATGTCTAAACTGAAACAGAAACGGAAACAGAATAATCTCTACATAAACAGAATGATAGAATTAGGTGTACACTAGTAACGGGCCTTTACCACCCGAACAGACGGTACCACGCAGAAACAGACAGGTGTTACTACCCAACAGAAACAGACGGTACCCACATAAACAGACAGAACTAAGTGTATCCTAAGTCCTACCCCCAAGCGATCGACTCCCTAATACATAAATACCCTGTGTCGGCCCCACGGTAGGGTCTATCACTCCCTAAAGTGGCAACCTATTGGCACAAACCTATTTACAGATGTCACGGTGTCTTACATCCTCGGAGCAGACCGGATCCATGCATGCACATGACCCGGTTGGAACACGCCATCAACGCCCTTCGCCATTATCAGAATGAACTGCTTATAATTAGTACAGTAAGCGTACCCGGACACCTACATAGCGTGGGGTCAAAGTTTTGATACCAGAAAGGGTTACTGACTAATATGGGTTCCACACAACATATGACACAAGTAATTCCCCTCCTAACCGTGTGTCTCCAGACTAACAGATTTCAGATTAACTTGCTTATAGATTTCAAACATAGTTCAGATTACTAGTTTACAGATCAGACAATCAAGTTAACAAGTTTTCAGATTAACAGATCAGATGTACGGATTTAACAGACTTACAAATTGTCTAACTTTGTATTGGACCTACATATTCACGAAACGGGTCTATTGGATTCATCAGTCCAGTTGGTCTAACCCTATCCACCCAACACGTTTTTAGACACCACATTTCTCTTAAATTTGCATTAATTAAATATTAATGCATAGACCTCTCACATTAGTTCGGTAGCTTGTGGCCTCTGGATGTGCTGGGCGATTCCGGGCAGACTTCTGCCACAAGCCAGACCTAACCTCGTGTCTAAGCATATTTTAGTTATTCCTACGACCTCTCACATTAGACTAACAGTTTGCGGTTGCTGGTTAAGCCGGTTGGTTCCGGGCAAGCTTCTACCGTAAACAGAGTCTAATCTCGTGTCATAGCCAATTTATTCCAATACAGATTATACAGATATCAGACTAATTCTATTAATTTAACAGATTAAACTTCTTTACAGGTTACAGCTGATTAATCAAATTTCCATGTTTTGCTCAATTTTAGATCGAGCCTACGGATTTTCATACACAAATTACAATTATTTAGCTTTCAACAGATTAGACAATTCAACAGATAACAGATCTAGCAGATTAGGCGATTCAACAGATTTAGCAGATAACAGATTTAGCAGATTAGGCAATTCAGCAGATAACAGATTTAGCAGAATAGGCAATTCAACAGATTTAGCGGATTAGGCAATTCAACAGATTTAGCAGATAACAGATTTAGTAGATTAATTCAACAGATTATATATTTCTAAAATTCTATTTACATATCTTGTCTAATAATAAATTAAGTCTAAACTTACAGGCCTAAGTCATGGTCATAATCCATAATACAACATATGCCCAAACCTTTAGTTAAACTTTGTACATTACAGAATATTCTGTAAAAGCCCAAATCATGATATGCTATATGAATTATGCCAAATTTATAGCCTTTGATGCCAAATATCCAAAAATTCACTTTTAGGCGTGTTCACATTGATAGTTATCCTATTATAATATAGGTCTCTACGCCTAAGTCACATATTCCTTTTTCAAGTCATGAATCGTTACATAAAATTTACCCCAAAAGTCTAGATCTTTAAATTATAACATCCCAAAATCAGATCTTAATTTTTATATGCATTATGTCCCAATGTTTCAAGTCACATGTTATCATAAAATGATTTCTCTTCTTCCAAATTATAGAGTATACACAGATATAGATCTAATTTGCAATATATGTCCATTTCTCAAATCAGTCAAAGATCAGTCATGTCCAATTATGCATTATCCATTATTTGTCCCAAAATTTAGCGTTTGTGCCTTAATCTCTTATGAGATTTGGCGCAGGCTCGTAGTAGCCTGGCTATAAACAAAAAAGAAGAAAAGAGGAAGAACAGTCGTAATCAAGATAGATCCACAGAAAAGTATGCATAACCTCAGATCCAGATTCACAAAAATGTCAAGATAATTAATAAATTTCATATCTGAAAATAACTGTACTCACAATTAAAAAGGTAAATCTTGATTTCTGGGATCTGTATTCTGACACTGAATAGCGCTCCTTTGGTGTAGACTATCGATTAGATTAGAAAATAGTTGTTCTCTTTTAACTCTATTCAGATTGGAAGAAGATCCAAGTTTTGATTCCAGCAGAGTAGCGATGCCATTTTTATTTTTAATTAGAATAGAGGCAGAGTATAGGAAGAATGAAATTGTGTGGAGAGAAAGCTAGGTTTGGGGGTGTTTAAATAACATAGGGGTCACGAATCTAGTCAGAACGGGCGTCTAAATACAGAAAAATGCATCTGTCCATGGATCTGGAAATAGGGGGAGGTTGACCCTAAGGTCGACCCTAGTGTCGACCTGTTTACCCAGGTCGACGCCAGGTCGGCCCTTGTGTCGACCTGGGACTTGGGCGGGAATTTTCCCACCCAGCCCGGGTGTCTATTTTAAATTTCGAAATCTGAATTTTGAATTTCGGGCTGGTTTTTATTGAAACTTCTAAACGCCATATATTCTCCATACGGAGTCCGATTTATGCAAACTTGGACTCTATTCCAAGCATAATTTTGAGATGAACGCAATGATGTAACCCGTTTCCCTTAATTATTTTGTTACAATTTAATTTTTCTCTAATTTGTTTCTCTTATGTTTTTAGAAAATACGGGGTTGTTACATCAGTCCTTCTTCATCGCAAATCCTGCCATTCCACCATTGAATCTCGTGAATCTAAGTGAAATTTGTATATAAAAGTGATAATATATTGAGTGAATAAGAAGATGTATGAAGAACAAGAGCTGATATATCCTGTAATCATCGTCATGATAATGAAAACTCCATTCACATTGGATGTAGGCATAGCACAAGGCTGAACCACTCTAAAACCTCGTCTCCATTTTGTTTTCTTCCGCATTTTTACTTTCAATTGTTGTTGAGTGCCGCTCCACTTATTTTTTAATCGTATTGGTGAAGTACATTCATTGTACCCTTGGTGTTTGAACCATTTTTGGTGAAAACGCTTTTTCTCCAGATTCATTTCAGCCATTTTTTCTTTGTCAAATCCTCATGATCTCCTTTGTTATCCATGCACTTCCTATATATACAAATAAGAAAGATTTATTATTCAAATGCATGAATGACTCTTTTTTAATGAACAATATTCATGTAAATACTAAAAGTATTCAGTAATTGGCACATATTATGCTTGGGAGAACATTCAATAGATGCCACTACATCAATGTGGCTCTTCAGTTAACTGCTTTCTGATATTTTTGAATTAAATGTCCAACATTGCTAAGCATGCAACGCAAGCTTTTGGGTTCAAAATTTCGCACTTCTATTTATTGACATTAGGGTTAGTGAATACTGTTCTTCGTCAAGGAGTAAGGTTGCGCGATCATAAGGGAATAATTTAAACGGATGCCCACCTTGTGTTGTTCTCGTCCCAACTGTTGAGCTTGGAAAATCATTAGTTATTGTCTTTTTTTTCCTTTTTTGGATGGAAACATAACTTTTTGATCACAGATTTGGCACAATGAAAAGAACAACTGTAGCTTATTAACCTTTCCCCATGCCTGACCATTATTCGATATCAACATCAATCCAACTTTAATTGCTAATGGAAAGAACAAAAACCATAATTTTATTTAACAAATATTCTATACATAGTCAATCATTACTGGCCTTTGTCTGCTACTGCCACGTTTATACACAACTATCTTTGTATTCCATTTCACGTGTGTGAGGTAAACTACCACAGTTCCGATGCACCATAGCCTGGGCCATTATGTGGAGCTGCTTGAAGTTCAGCACTTGTCAACTTCGTTTTCTTTATGATCAGACACACTTTACAAATTTCAAGCCTATCGTTTATTATATATCTCTTCCAACACATGGGCTTTATGGTCAGCACATGCATTTACAAAAAAATGCTGAGCAAATTGCATTTTAGCCTGCATTCAACGCTGGAGCCTATAAAAGCCTTTTTTGTCATTGCATAACAAATAAACATGAGTACTCTTGTCTGATTGAGGATCAATATTTATATTAAAAAAAGAGTTAAATGGATGATTTATAGGGATATATTTGTTAAGGCAGTAACTAATTCCATATATCATTTTCTTCAAAAAGATCTTTGTTGAGAGTTCACAAAATTGGAAGTTCATTACATAGGGAAAAAATTGAATTTGCTGGAGGTTCACATTGTAGTGATGGTAAATTATTTTACTCTAATTTGAACTATTAGTAAAGCAAGAAGGTTTATTTAATGAATGGTTCCTCAATGTACTGCTACTATAATGAAAAAAAGTAAAATAATATTTCATACAATCATAGATGATAAAGAGAATGGAAATAAAAATCATATCTTTTAAAATTTTCATGTCCTATAATATATGGATTCCAAACTGAATATTCTCAAGGTCAGTGGAATATTAGCCATCCATACATGACCTAGTGTCCAAATTCGATGGATATTTGAAAGATATAACACAATTTTACGGAAATCTAAATAGAGAGCTTAAGTCATCAAAATAAAAAAGGATAACCTATATAGAAGCTAAAGTAATGAATATCCAAAAATCCTCATGTAGTTAGTATAATTTTTCCATCTTCAGTTAAGCTTAAAGTTAAAAAATAGAATTTGAAGCCTATGGTATGTAAACAAACTATTGTTAATCATATAAGAAAATGAATTTGCCTAAATAAAATTAACCCAAAAATGTTCTGAAATTTCAAATCAAAAAAGAACTAATTAATTATAGCAACTTAACATATTTTAAACATATAAAATAAATTTTATAGAAAAGAATTTACCTTTTTATTTGGTTCCATGCCTATTTTATTCTCTAAAGTCATAGTGGTCACTTCCTAGTTAGTTTTCGATATGTAGCATAGATGAAATATACAATGATTAGTAATTATAATATGCATAATAGCATCAATCAATTTTATGTACTTGAATGCTACTATTATGGTGTTGTCCATCTCTTAGTAACCTTCCAAGAAGTCATTATCATTCAAGGAAAAGAGAGTATATGCATAGAGACATAGGATGCCGTCACTTGTAATTTGGTGAGAATCAATTGATGATGCAAATTAAAAGATCATTATTTGCATCATGTTTTCCATGAGTCCATGACCCATTAAGAATCAGTAGCTTAGCTGCTGTTCAAGTTACATCCATTCATAACAACCACACCAAAATGTCAGCATGATGAATTAAATGCAATAAAAAATGAATGATAGGGGGATGGTTTAACGCATGAGCAGTATGTATGACTCCGATATGAACCTAGTTGAATGTAAATTTGTATCGTCCTTGCAACAGATTTGATAGTCTACTGTCTTGATATTTCTTTCATATTGCTTTTATACTTGGCACATGGACTGCATGATCCCAAAAATTAAAAGTAGAAATTTATGTTAGTTTGATTGATCAGAAATATAAGATTAATTCCGCATAACAATGAATAAAAAATGAAATTTTTAATAAATTAAGAAAGGAACTACATAATGCTTATATATCAAATAGTAAATAAACAACGAAACATTGAATATTTTTTATATAAAGTTGTGCAGCGTTAAAATCAGTAGATAAACCAACAAACAGTGATTATATACCTTGCTTCACAAAAGTTTATTATGCGATATGCATGGCTTCAATATCATTTTTTTGAATAAACAATTGCATGGCCCAGTTGCAAGCATGCTCCAATGCCAGCACAAATTACTAAATTAGTGATGGCAGTATAAGCAACAAAAGTAATGAAAATTATGTAATTTCTAATAAAAATAATGCAAACTATAGATAACAAATAGGATTACTATATATCTAATCAATAAGGTGATGTTGACAAAAAGCATAAGAAAAATTCATTTAAATTTTGACTAAAATAAAATGATACTTGCTGATGATATATATTTTAAATTCAGTGGTTTCGTTAATAGGAAATAAATAAATGAAGAACAATATAGCAAGTAAAAAATCTGTGCTTTTCACATGCATTATTAAATACAAACAACCACCTCCATTTTTGTTTTGTCTCCTGCTTTTAAGCTAATCCATTGTCCTTGCTTCTTGAAGATAGTAGATCGACACAATTTGTTAATGACTCTATCAAATCCCTTATGTAAATCAGATCCACCATCCTTGAATGTAGAAGAAAATTTTGAGTTTTACACAATTTGAACCCCCATTCATTGCTTTATGGTCTTACTATATATTAAAGTAATAGATCTTTCACTTGAATGCATCAAGTTATCTGGTATTGGGTACCTTAGAGACGAGGGAAGAGACGAAGGAAGGGTGAAATCCATCTAGGGCTCGGAGATGCAAACAGAGGAAGGGAGTGATCCACCGAAGGATGGAAGGGGAATAATCGGGGGAAACACGGTGGAGAGGAATCCGTGGGTGAGTTATCCATGCGAAACTTTTCCCCTTTCCTCGCTGAAAGAATTGCAGGACAATGAGAGAGGCAAAAGATAAAAGCGAGAGGAGGATGAAGCAGAGAGACGGTTCAGATCAAAATTTTCACAGTGCAGCTTTAGGTTAGTTATTGTCTTTTAGAAAAACATATTTATATCAAAAATTGTTTATGATCTATAGTGACTACCAAAGCCAGGATGTATAATTAGTCATTATTAGCTTTAAAAACACTCCTACTGACAATATGTCAAAGAAACTTACCTGCGTTAGTGGAATTCGAAACGCTTATCAAATGCAATATTTCCTTAAGTCTTTTTGACAAAGACAACATATAATTCAAAACGTATAAGTTGACAGAACAATGCAACATTACATCAAACACTCAAATGCTTTTAATAGAAATAGACAAATTTCATGAAGCAACTGAGTTAGATGATTATAACAAGTTTTAATCATCTATGGGAATAGTCAGATTATGATAAAGTTTCGTTGTCTCGACCCAAATGAAGAGACCATCAGTATTATTTTATACTACATAAACTAAAATGAAGATGATTCTAATTTGAGAAGAGATACGAGTATTAGTACCACTGGTTCAATTTGTAGTAAAGAAAGGACAAAAAATAGGATTACCTCCAAAATAGTAGTTTCCAGATTTAAAGCTCAGTGTTCTCTTCTCCATATCCATGTTTAAAAAGCAGTAAATAACATTGAACTGTGCCATTAACATGGCAATTTCAAAAACTTTTAAAACCTGATATTGAATTCATGAGCATATAGTTTTGTAACTCGCTACTCATAGAGGCACGAGTCAAGCAATTCTAGTTAATGAGAGGAAAATTATTGTGACCGATTATGGTGGAAGTTCTTTATGATCGATTATGGTGTTTCGGATCTATACAGTAGGTGTTTGTGAAGGTTATAGATCAGTGGAAGTTGAGAAGGAGGTTGGTGGTGAGGAGCGTGGCAAGGTTGAAATCTGGGTTTTATTTCAATTTGGGGATAAACAGTTGGGATGAGATGGAAAAGAGAGAGCATGTTTGCAAGTTGCGAAAAATAAAGTAAAAAAAGTGGAGGTGCGGATGCCAGTTTTTAGCATTGGATTTTCTATATATGTACTAGGGGTGAGCATAAACTGCACCGTTATATGGAAGCCGCCTGCACCGAACCACAATAATGGTGCAGAAACCCGCACCGAATTTTCCGGTTGAGGATAGATATTAAATCGGACCGACCCGCATCCATACGGTTTGGTTGCGGTTTGGATGATTGGCGAACCGTACTAAACAGGACCGAACCGATAATTTACGTTAGTAGTCGGATGATAAAAATATAGGCAACTCCTATCTTATTTTAGATTCAAATGATGTATAATCATTGTCATCAAGGAAGAAGTTTTAGTTTTACTATAATGTTTTTCATCTTATTTGTTGAATAAATGTTGATTGTAATCTTGTTCAGTCATTTTACTTAATGATTATATATATGAACTAATCTTTCATTTCAGTATATCATTGTAAGTTTTAAACTTTAATGCAAAAGCTTGAAATAGTTGCCTACGAAAATTGACTTTTGATGAAGTGATTCTCTTATTTCATATTTAATACGGGTTTAAAACAGACCGAACTGAAATCGAACCGTATTATATCGAAACCGAACCGAAACCGAACCATTTAAACGGTCGGTATAATGGTTTGTGTTTTTTGCTAACAGTTTGATGCGGTGCGGAAGAGGTTTTTGCTTTAAACCGCACCAAACCGACCCGCGCCCACCCCTAATATGAACGACTGAGATGAGAAATAAACAAGAAATGCAGATTAATAAAGGTGAGTGCAATGTAAACACATGGATAGCCCTCTACGTTTTTATGACGTCAAGATAATTTATAAAATAAAATGTGGCTAACGTCACTACGACGCCAACAAATAACCTATAGCTTCGCAAATACGTAGGCAATTTCTAATGTATTTACGACGCCAAACCAAAAATGTCGTGATATTGATTGGATCATTCAAGCGTAATTAATTTGTGATGCCCTTTTGATGTCATAATAACGTTTTATTAATGAAATTAAATAATTATTATAATAAACTGATATTTTCATTATTTAAGGGAATAATTATAAAAGAACAATTTAAAATTTTGAGATTTAACGTAAAATATACTGGCATACTGACTGAAATTTATGATGAAAGCAGATGACTTGATTAAGAATTTAGTAATTACATCGGTTATGAGCAAAGATTATTTTGTTAATTCTAAATAAGCAATGATTATAAGTTATTTATTATAGAACGTAATTTTTTATTTATTATTACTTATAAATAATTAATTAGAATAAATTAATTATTAATTACTGAACATGTTAATAATTATTAAAAAATAACACTAATGTATATCTTAGAAAAATAATATAAATATCTCTTGCAAATCTGTTGTAATTCTACTGCAAAATAACTTCGATAAATATTCGTCGGTATTCTGTCTAGATTTGCAGCGGAATATAATGGCAAAAATTTTCTATCGGTAATTTGATGCAATTTGCGACGGCTTAGTGAGAGATGACAGGAGATGATGGTAATAAATAAAAGGAAAAAAAGTTGAAAAAAAAACTATTCTTTGCAGATCACATAGAAATCTATCGCAAATTAGCGACGGAAATTTCCGCTTCTAAATATTTGACGCTAAATCAGTGTTTTCTAGTAGTGTTCGTGATAACAATCGACGTTAGGAGGTGATTAAAGCACGAACGAGAATTCTTGTAGGGTCTATGAAAAAAGTATGAAATGGATAAGGATATAAAGTGGAGAAGTATTAAAAAAAGGTGGGTTTACTCAACAAATACAAGGATTCAAAACGTTTTAGAGTTTTTAGGAGTGAGAAAAAACTGTAAAAGCAACTCTAGTGTATTAAACATGTATTGACTCATTTAATCTATGTGTCCACAATGTTAAAGCAATGTAAGTAGACAACACTTTAAAAAGAAGAAATAACACTCCAATGCAAATGTTATTTAAATAATAATTTGACACATGTAGTCAATCAAATTATGACAAATGATATATTTAATTCAATTAAATATATTTAATTAATTGTGATTGGTTTCACATTGTGAAATACAATGTCTACAACTAAACATTGCAATTGACAATGTCCTATATTTTGTTTGCCACATCATATCAATAATTTATTATACGTTAACGTTGAAGATAAATTTTTTCTTTAAACTGTTAAATGCTTATGTGTAATGTATTTAACAAGGAGTATTATTAATGCCACTTCAAAAAGGGATAATAGGGGTCATATTTTATTTTTCATTCCAATAAAAATTAAATTGTTAAAGGGGGTCAAACACAATGGAAAAATAAATAAAAGAACCCGAGTTTATCCTCCGTTCAAATAAACAAAACACGGTAAAAATTTACAAGAACATACCAAAATTCAGAATAAAGTTTGGAAATAACATGTCGAAAATAGATTAACTGAAGAAAAGTTAAAATCCTACATATTGGGCGATAGTACATCGGAAAACACGATTTTATTTGATGGTCTATCGTCGAATTTGTGTTAATGTCATAACCTGATGCGTTCACCAAATTCGGCGAGTACATGCCGTTTTAATTATTTAACTCAACGAATATAACATTTATGACTGAAAACAGACATACGTTTTTTCCAGTAAACTATTACATTTTCGGTGATTTTTCAACAAATTGAACATGTCATTCGCTTTTTTGAGAAAAAACCATGTTGTCTTCTTTTTTAAAGTTAAAAATTGGTTCCTCCATGGAAAAAGTGATTAATTGTTTACTTTGAGAAGAAGAAGATGATTAAGGTTTAACGAACAGTAAAATGTAATTATGATAAAATAACAAAAGGACATTTTGATTTATATTTTACAAACTGTTAAGGGAGACTATTTTAAATGATCCTTCCCTTGATAAATTAATAAAAAACAAAACAAAAAATGACCGTTCTTTTAACATTTTTGGAGTGACATTAACAATATTCTTAACAAAAGACAATCACATTAGCATTGAACTTCTGCAAAATAAAATTTGCTTTTTGAAAAGTGTGATGCTAAGGGCACCTCAATATGCTCTACCTAATATCGCAACTAAAAAATACCACTAAATAATACATTCCCCTCTTCCTAATACCAAACAATTAAAAATAGGGGCTACCACCATATTTCTCCATCTTTGTCATTGCGTTCGAAAACCCTAAATTACATTCGATCGGAAAAAACCTTCATCTCCGACTTCAACCGACTCCGACTAACTTCGACCATATCTAAACAAACTTACTCAAATATTAATCACTGTATCGCGGTTTTAGGGTTTTCAGATCATCAAACAATTGAGAGATTATCATACGAAATTGAATTTCCTGCGAGAAATATATAGAAGACAGTGATTGATTACCAATAAGAGAGATTAGAATTTTCAGATTTGGGCTGACTACTGATTAGTTTGACAAATAATAGTTGAACGGGAGATTAGAAAGGAGAGATAATGTGGTATTAGGAAGCATATAAAATTTGATGAGTTTTATTTTTTTAATTGCGGTATTAAGAAGAATATATTGATTTGTCTTGTTGTACACTTTTGAAAATAGAAAATGCACCAGAGGGAATACGTTGGGGGACGCTTACACTTGAGAAAAGGTGAGTTTCAGCAAGTTGGTCCTCTAATGCAAACTTTCATTCTCACATCCATTTAGTCCCCAAAAAATAATCCACGAATTCGATGGAATCAACTGCAAAGTCATCATCTATAACCAGAACTCAAGGATTTTTCGAGCATCTAGGAATTTCGGAGGAGATTCCGGAAGCTACTGAAACAAAGGATTATTACTCTCAACTCATCCGCAATCTTCTCACTGTCGATAGCATAGATCGTGGTCACGTAGTTTGCTCTCTTTCCGTCAATTGTGCCATCACTGTAAGCAAAAAGAACCCCGTATTGTATATCAAAATTTGTATTCAGATCCATCCCCCTCCCTTTTTTGTGCGGCGAAACTGTACTTTTTCGCAAAATATATGTATGCACTGAGGATGTCGGGACTAAATTTTTCGGTTTGAAAGGCGGGTCACACAAACCCCCTTGATAAAAATGCACTGAAGTTGCTTGAAAAAATGTTCATAAAGAGGTTACTATGTATAAGTGAAAATTTTAATCCCTCTTTTGCAGAACCCATATAATACTTTACATGGAGGAGTGGTGGCAGCTGTGGCGGAGATGGTGGGTTTGGCATGTGCAAAGACAGTGGCTGGTGATAAGGAATTCTTTCTTGGGGAGTCAAGTACTGCTTATCTTGCTGCTGCTAGGCTTAATGTGCGTACTCTACAGTCATATATACATACATACGTATATACATACATACATGAGAAAATCTATTTAGAAACAAAATGGTGACACAAATTTAGACACAAGCAATCTCAACCATTAGATCTCCCCCTGAATTCCACCTTCCACATAAAGACAAACAGATCCTACGGTCCAGAGTTTGGTTATGTTTGTTTTGGGAGGCCAGGACATACAATTTTCGATTTTCAAAGTTTTGAGAGAAATGACTCCAAATTAACTTCTTTTGCTTTGACTTAAGTGAGATGCTAACTACTCTCTCTTGAACAGAGCGATGGAATTATCATTCTTTTGCATGAGTTTGACAGCATAACCAAATGAAGTTAAATATTCGATGCTAACACTCTTTTACAATGAGAAATGAAATGGAAGATAGAGTGATACCGATTATTTTTCTTTGAACTTAAAAGTAAAAAAAAAATCAATTTGTGATGTTCGTTTTTAACTAAAAGAATCAAAATTGAAAAAGAAAATGTATCGGTAATAAAGTTCGAAAGGAAAGGATCAAATCCATCGTTCTCATATACCCTGATCCGACTGTTTAGGTAAATTCAGATCAGTATTGTATGCAGTTAACTGATATTGGCAGTATTACAGTTATGATGTAGACACTATTACATAATTTATGACAGTATAGTCAGAAAACTTAAAAGTCCTACAATTCGAACTCCATTTCATATCAGATTTCTCTCCTTACAGTTCAATTCTCAATCTCCAGTTTAAATCTAAACGAAAACACTGATTGAAAAAAATTACTCAACCCATGTTGAAATGGGAAATATCGAGATATTGTGCTTGAATCAACAATTCAAAATTTATCACTTTCTATATAATGTAAGGATGAAATTGTTATTGAAAATTTTCCATAGTCTCAAAATTGATCAAATTGGTGGATAAACGTCCATGATAAAAAATAATAAGCATGGCCAGAAATGCATCCAAATTGGAGTGACTGACCAAGATATCATAGTTTAGTGATGGATCATCTGTTTTTTCTATTTGGGTTCAACTTGAAAAAAATCTCTTTGATATTCAGAAGGCAAGGCAACATAGAGTAACGAAGTATTATATAAGATAATACAAGATGAATGGTTCAATTATTATGAGATTCAAATTAGAACGGTGGAGTTATGAACAATCATCATTTTTCTTCCTAGTTTGTTTCGTTGGATCAACTCTGATCCATCCTACCTATCCACGTGAATGGATCACTGCCAATCCATAAAGATTGACTCAATATTTTTTCCAACATGTTTCTTATCTGACATTTTACCAAGATGACATTTCGATGGAACTGAATGACAAAATGAAGGGATGAACTCTAGATTTGAAGACCATCAAGCACAAAAATCAAAGGGAGAAACAAGAAAATTTGTCTAAATTCATGAATCGATATTGATCCATCAAAAAGTCAAAATTTCCCCTAAGCTTATGCATAATGGATCTTTAGGTCAAGTAAAATAAACAAACAAAATTTAAGCATAAGGGATGAATCGATACTGATTCATTATTAGACTAAATTGCTTGTAAGTCTAAATTTGTCTAAGAGGAGTGAGTACTAACATTTAAGTTGTTCGATATTGAGTTTACACTTACGAGTGACACAACTGCATTAGTGAATTTTGCTTAATAACATATAATTTTAGTTGACTATATTGTTATAAATTAATTAGTATTTATGGAATAGTAGTTAATTATTTTGATCTATTGAATTTTATTAGTATTTTCTTGATGCCATTAGTAATTAATTGGATGCATGTATAAATGTTATATATGTACTTATAAATGTACGACATCAGTATGCATTTAAATGCGATTTAAATTATGCTAATTACCAGTCAAGTTTATTATCTCATTAGCCCACATGGGCCTATTGTCGTAGGGAGAGCAGTAGAGAGATTGTTTTTGATTTTTAGATTTATTTGTGGAATTGGTAAATGAAATAGTAAAAGGAGAGAACTTGTCTCCTTCCCTCCCTTTCTTTATGATGAGCCTAGCCTACCTCTCACCCTTTCTTTCTTGGTTCCTTTTATCCCCGTTGTTGTAAGCTCCTCACCATCCCCTAGCGGAAAATATTTAAAACCCAAAATATATTAAATTAAATAAAAATTGTAACATACTTGATCGTTGCAACATCTAGTAATCGGTTTAAGCTCAATCTAGGAGGTCCCACTAATTGATGTGCATTCAAGGGTTGTCTCTTTAAAGAATAAACTCCTTTTACTTTTTTTATTATAAACATCATTGGTGGATGAATTATGTATAAATTTTTTTTATATGCGCATCATGGTATCATATGTTATTAAGTTACATTAAACTGCATATGTTATTGATCTTATCGTTTAGATCTTTGTATTTTAAAAAAATACCATGGTTCAAGATATCGGACGGTACCCCGAAATTTCGGGGGTACCGTACCGGTATCGGCTCTCAACGAGCCGGAATTAGGGTCAAAATTCGGTATCGGTGCTCTTCATTAAAAAAAAAATCGTCAATTTAAAAGGAAGAGAACCTGTGCGCAGAGAGAAGTCGAAATTGTGTGCGGAAAGTCTAGAAGCTGCAAAGGCGGATTAATCGAACAACGGTGAATGGTTTTTTGTTTTTTTCTGGTCTTCTTTTAATCTGCGCGTTTCCCTGAAGTCAAAATGCCCTAGTTTTGCTTAGCAGGGAACGAGACTGGGTAATGTGGATTGGCAGTATATTGGGCTGATGTTGGGCTTTAATCAGTTTATTAAGTACGTGGGTCTTTTTCTTCAGTAAATTAATGGTAAGCATCATTATTCCAAATTTAAGGGTGCTGGTACGCAATGAATATTTACTTATCACTATTGCAATATACTAATAAACAACAGAAGACCGAAATTTGAACCGAAACCGAAATAAAACCGAAATTTCCGAATTTTACGAAATTATCCGAAACTGACAAAAATTAAAATGACCGAAACCGAGTTCAAAACCAAGTTCTCGAACCTTGAAAAATACATTCTATTTCGGTCATGATTAGTTTAATTTTCTAGATATTAAAATTGTTTTCAACAATCTAAAATTGTTTTTCTTACTAGTTTTAAAACACATATATGCATTATATGTGTAAAATTGGTACAATTTTTTAAAACATTTTTATTTATGCTAAAGATACATTAATATAATATTACCATATTTTATATTTTTGCCACTATAAATAATGGCTATATTAATTTATATATAAATATTTAAGTATTTATATTTAATAAAATTAATAATAAATAGTTTCATATTTTGTCTCAATTTTTTTAAACATAATAGGAAAGGAAAAAACTATATGTATGTATATTATTCTGTTATTTATTTATTACATACAAACTATTTATGTAACTTTTAATAGTTTATATATTTAAAAGAATTGTATTTATATTTTTAGCAGCAATAATATTTTATAATATATAATTATATTTATTTCAAACGATTAAAATATATTTAGTTGATTTTTATAGAATTTGATTTGACTTCTAAATTATTCCTTACCAAGTAAAAGTAGATATTTTAAACTTTAATTCTGAATCTATATTTTGTCAATTTGGTCAAAATCTGGTTACATATTTTAAAAGATTATTTTCAATATATAAATATATTTTGAAATTATGTACGCACACATATACACTCTTATGTATATTAACATAATATGTTGAGACAACGACATTTCTATGTTGCACGTGCATTAATTAAATCAGGAAACTGGATACAAAATTTGATTTTATTTTAAATTACTGCATTGAATTTAGTAAAACCTATTAGACTTCATTGACCCACTATGATCCAAATATGTTTTTTTTTTAAAATCACATCTACCTGTTGCAAACTTATCCGTTTCCAAAAACGATATTGAAGCCCTAACGGTTTGTGCTGTTTATGTAAAAACCCGTAAATGTCACGTATTTGGAAATTGGATTTCCGTCTATGAACCGAGGCAAAAGATAGTCCTCAACCGATTTCGAGACATGGTAGGCTAGATATTTCAACTTCATTTTCAAATTCAAATCAAAATTGAAATTTTCCAATATAAATTCGTTTTAAATTCATTTCAAATCGATTTCAATTCAAATTGATTTCTAATTCAATTTTAGTTCTAATTCAATTCAGTTTAGTTAGTCAACATTTACGGTCAACTAATTAAACATTCTTATTCGATGAATGTAGAGTTGGAGTTGATTAATTAAGTATTCTCCCCATTTTGGCTATCAGCACCCGATGGCTTGATTAAGTCCAATAGACATCATTTGGGCCTTGACCTAATTTTCAAATTTAATTGTTTTTTAATATTTAAATGTTATATTGGGTATATAAAATGAAAATTTATGAAGGTTATGTAACATTTTTAAAATTTCCATTTTTATTAGAAAATTAAGATAATCAATTTCCGAATTTTTAATACATTTATTTAGTTAATTTGATTAAATAAATAAAATAATTAATCAAAAGGTTAATTAAGGCAATATATATCATATGCATGTAACTATAATTATTATAGTTATATATGTATCTTGAAATTTCTAAGATGAATTATATTAAAATTTTGAATTAATTTGTTTAATTAAATAAATAAATTGAATTAACTAAAAGCTAATAAATTGAAATATATACGTATATTGATATGTATATATAAACAAACCATAAGTGTTAATTATTTACCGTAAATAGTATAAGATGGATAATATAAAATTTTAAAATTTTTATATAAGTTAAATTGATTAATAAAATTAAAACTAAAATTAATTAAATACAATATAATTAATAAAATAAATAATAAATATATAGATCATATAAGTTAATTAAACTGTAATTGTTATAAACGTATTAAACTTATATAACTATATACCATATGCATGTAAAAAATAATGTAAGTGGAACTGAAATAAATTCAAAATAGATTATCGGTATATATATATATATATATATATATATATATATATATATATGCGAAGTACATATATTATGATTTTCAGATGTGTTTGACAATTGAATCATGATGGTATTTCGTAAGAAACATAGTAATAATTAAATCGGTATCACTCAATGTGATATATGTTAATAGATTATTGCATATGAATTACCTAGGCAAACTCAAGTTAGGAATGTAATGTGTAATACACTAATACTATAGTATAATATATTTTCTAGACCATGTAAGATTTATGCATGTATTTGTTGAGAAAACTTAAGATACGTGTATTATACTTATGCCATTACAAAAAGATTGGTAAGAGTGGATGATCCATCTCTATTTGTTGAGAAAACTAATGACCGAGATCGAAATTAGGCAAAAACAACGGTTTTGAGTTATGTGGTACAATCGATCTCTAATATTGTAAGAGCACAGGCTATATAAGATTAAGATAACGTACTTCAATAAATGTTTGCAATTAGTATAATTGATAAATTATTTATCAGTTACAATATACAAATGAACTGTATTGAGATTAACATAAAAACATAAATATACTTATAATTTATCTTCTGACATGTTGTTAATTCAAGACCTATGCAAGAGATGCAACTATTAATTACGTTTGTACCTTGATCACTTTAATGTTATTTTCTCGAGACTACGTGTTATCATTTATGAGTTTTGAACTTGAAATACAATAAAAAATATATATGGATATTTGATCCATATACGGTTATGTATCAATGTTATATGGTGTACAATCTTGATTCGTGATGTTGAAATATTGATGAAATTGGTTCAATCTGAATGAACAAATAAACCATGATCGTGTATTCAACATGATTGATTATATTAATGATCTTGTTGTGTTAGATGCATGTTCGTCGCTTTCCTATGAATTAGAATCGAATTTTAATTTAAATACTGCAAGCGCACATGTCGCGTAATATGCAGACCGAATCACAGGGAGGTGTTTAAATCTTATTATTTATCTATTCTTAGGCGAGTTAGACAAAATTTGGAGAAGTTTTTGTTTGAATTAATGTTATTGAAACTACTACGAATCTGAATCTAATCAGACCGATATCAAATTCAACAACTGAAAAGAAAGGAACCGATTACTAGAAAAAGACAATAATAACTAGAACAATAACAGAAAATTAAAAGCAGGATGTGCCGTTGAATCTAATCAAAAGGACAATCGCTAACATGCAGTAATAAACGAAAATAACAATATATGTTCAATCAAAACTAATTGAGTAGACACACAAATCGTTATAAAAGAAAAAGACAGTCAACTAACATGAAGAAAAACTTTTTATTAATAAACGAGAATACAGAATAGTGGAGAGAAAATGGAATCCCCTTTACAATAATACAGTGGTCTTTTTATACAGGATGTAGCCTTTTCTTTCTATTTGAATACAAGACCCACAGAATAAATATTTGAAAAATATCCTTTCCAAAAATGAAGGAATATTCCTTGCTTGATTGAAGAATTGTAATTGATGTCCTTCCTTTTGATGCATTGCACGGTCAGTGAGAAGATAAGAATGTGTTTAATTGAAGATGTGTAATTAAACCTTTCCCCCTTTTTTTTGCATGACAATCAAATATGATTGATTGGATTTAAATTCTTGAGAGGATTGCGTTAAAATTCAAAAATCCTCATTAAGTGCATATTATATATATATATATATATATATATATATATATAGATGCATAAATATATATAGTATATAGCTAGATGCATAAATATGACTATATATATAATATCACTTAGTTCATTTATTCTTCAAAACGCATGAGGCAGGGTGTGAATGCATTCATGTTCCTTTCTCCATCAAAATAGCACTTGCCAAGGATTGAACTCAGGCCACTTTGTACACACTTCAAAGCCTTTACCATTGAGCTATAATTTCTTTTGCAATTGAACTAGCTTTGATATGGGGAAGTAGCTTTTTCTTTGTAGTTGGCCTTTAATTTAAATGGATGAGACATTAATTGACAACCTGTAAAAACACATAAAAATACCCGAAGTATCATTTATTTATTTACAAAAGATAAAATATTATAGCATAAAATAAACACAGTTTTATGTTAATCAAATACCGCCACACTTATCTTTTACTCGTCCTCGAGTGAAAAGAAAGAAAAAAAATGAAAAGCTAAATTAGATAGGTCACACTTTCGTAGGAAACACGATTGCATTGAGCGTATGCAACAAGCCGTTAAACCTCTAGGTGTCCCTAGTAGGACGAGTGGTGTCTCGTGAGGGTTTTCAGCGGATGCTACCCACAAAATCCAAATGCAGTATGTGTGGATCTAATGCAACTACATGAATGCAATGGATATATACAATAAAAAACAAAAATGACAACACGACTTGTTTCAGAAAAGTGATACAACAAACTAAGTTAACAATTTCTAGTGAGTTGATTTTTATTTTAGATATCTCAATTTGTCACAAATTTTCAATATAATTCAAGTTTTCAAATGTTAAATTCCAGTTTGGCCAGTTGGTTCGGTCGATAATATAGTTCAGACATGAAACAAATTCTTAGTTTGCTTGTCATAGTTTGTAAAGTGGTATTCTAATTTTCTTATGTATGACTAGTCGAATCAATAAGGTCAAGAAATGTTTGGGCATCATTGCTTATTCTCTATCTCTATAAAAGTTAAAATTTATGATTAAGTACATACACCTAACTTAGAAGACCAAGGTTTATCACCCATGCACTGTCTCGCGGACTAACGGAGAGTGGGTAAAGAGTTTGGCGGATTGTGCAGACCGACTTTGACTTTGTCAACAACGTGTCGGTAATCCTTAGGTGTCCAATCTCATAAAATGAGACCAAGATATTCCAATGCTGACTTTGTCAACAACATGTCGGATAGAGCTTGGCGGCTTTGTACACCAACGCTCGATATACAAGCAATGTTGGATACCCTTGGATTGCTATTATTATTATTGAAAATATAAGAATAAGAGAGAGATACGCGAATTCAGCTTAACACAACTTCGTTTTAAAGATTCGAAAAGCCAATATAGGTATTTTAAGTCCTCCACTTATTTAAACAAAGACTACAATATAGAATAGATTTCATGGCCATCACCTAAGAATCTCTCTATGTACCAGTTACACTATTATCCTTCAAAATTCAACTTTTCATTATATTTCTTATTTGATCTTAGTTGAGAGAGAAAAATACCATCAACTGATTAATAATTCTTAACTTATTTTGTTGTATCAATCTAAAATGAGTCGTAATTTCAAAAAAAAAAAAAAAAAAACATTTTACTACGATCTAAAATGCATGATGGTCCTATATGAAAAGAAAGAAAGAAAAAAAAATTAAAGAAAAATAAAAGGATGTAATGCAGACTCCCCCCACACTTGGACTAAACAGTGTCCACATTGTAAACACGTTTCCTAAATGTGAAAGATAAAACCCAAAGATGGATTAAATGCAAAATGATTTGTAAAATAAAATGCAATTTAGCAACTATATGCGTGTGAAAATCGTATGCAAGATGAGATCTACGAAGATGATAAATGGTTTGTGAAGGATGAAATTTCTTCCCCCCCCCCCCCCCCCACACACTTGTTCTTGTTGAAAATGTTGAGTACTGGTTTCTTACCTCCAAACTCGTGAGGTATCACAGGCATGTCAATAGATTCTAAAATCAAAATCTTTCCTATGTAGAGTTTATTGTGACAATGATTTGCGTTATTCAACAGAAGATTATCAAAATCCCATAAATTTGAGCGTTTACCCACAATTTCTTTTGATGATATGGGATTACGATTATCTTTGAGATGTTCCATATATTCATTCTCGTCATTTAAAAGTTTAAGTTCGTCTTCAAAAATTTCTTCAAAAGATATAGTGGATATGTTTATTGATGCAAGAGAAATTTCTTGAAGGGCTAAATCTGATGTATCTTCTTCAACTGTTTCAATCACTTCAACTTCTCCTATTTCAGAATATTTGGGTTGATGAAAAATATTCAATTCAATGGTTAAGTGCCCAAACGATAGTCGAAGTTGGCCGCTCCTACAATTTATGATAGCGTTTGAGGTGGCTAAGAAAGGACGACCCAAAATCAATGGAATTTGACTACCATGACTCAAAACAGGCTCGGTTTCTAGAACTATGAAATCGACAGGGAAGTAAAATTGTTCAATTTGAATCAAAACGTCTTTAATTATATCCAATGGTTTTTTAAAAGATCGATCAGCTAACTGAAGAGTGATGTTTGTTGGTTTAATCTCCCCTAATCCAAGTTGACGATAAACAGTGTAAGGAAGAAGATTTACACTGATACCAAGATCAAGTAGGGCACGAGATATGTGAATGTTTCCTATTTTGCAATCAATTGTAGGGCAACCGGGGTCCTTGTACTTGACTGGGGTAGGATTCGAAAGAATGGAGCTTGTATTCGCAGTCAGAAAGGCAATTTTAGGAACATTAGTGGCTCGTTTTCGGGTGCATAGCTCTTTGAGACACTTGGCATATTGAGGAATTTGTTCGATGGTGTCTAGGAGTGGAATATTGACACGAACTTGTTTGAAGATTTTAAGAATTTTTTCGAAATTTGCATCCTTCTTCTTATTGTTAAGTCTGTGAGGATAAGGGGCTATTGGTTTATAGACTCTTTCAGAAATTTGATCGTTCGAAGAAGAAGGCTTCGATGTGGAAAGTGATTGAGGTACAGGAATAGAAGGTGAGATGCTGGGATTGCCAACATTTGAGGAGGAGATATTATCGGAGTTGCCGACATTAGAAGAAGAGATGTTGGGGTTGCCAACATTCGAAGAAGATGGGGGTTCATAAGGTTCCAAGGAGTTGGCATTGGTTGCCATCGCAAGAGTGTCAAGCTTTTCAATTGGGGTTGAAATCGAATGGTTGTCGGGATTGCCAACATTATTGTCAATCATTTTTCTAGACCTCAGGGTGGTGACAACGTTAACCGAATTATTTCCATCCTCACGAGAATTCACAGTACGAGAGTTATATTTTGGATTCACCTCGGGTTGACTAGGCAACTTTCCCTTCTCGTTACTTTTCATTAGTTGCGTCATCATATTCATCATTTGGTCAAGTTTAGCGTTGTGCGAGTTCATTTTAGCTTCATGAGAGTTCAACTGTTTCTCTAAACGCACAATGTCTTGTGACGGTTGAGTAGATTGAGAGGATTGAGTAGATGATTGAAAATTGAGGTGCCTATAAGGTTGTTTGGATTGAGGTGCAGATTGAGAGGATTGAGAATTGGAAGATGGAGCTAGGTAATTCGGATTTGGAATAAAAGGTTGCATGTGATATGGGTTTGCCGAATTATTAGGATTTAACCATGAAAAGTTTGGGTGGTTCCTCCAACTAGGGTTGTACGTGGATGAGTAAGGATTATTTTGAGCCATAGAATTGGCTTGGTCTTGAGAGTAATATTGGGGTAACCCTTCTCCGACTTGAGGGGTTTGATTTTCTAAAGGAACGTGATTTGGGTCCAAGACATGCACTCCTCTAGTAGAAGTACGAGGGGGAACACGAATAGACTCCCATTGCATGTCCTTTTCAGAATAATCCTCTAAGAATTTCCAAGCTTCATTAGCCGTTCTAGACATAAAATCTCCTCCACACATTGATTCTAGTTGAGTTCTAGTCTGATAGTTTAGACCCTCATAAACAATTTGACATAAGTGATCTTTTATGATTCCATGATGAGGACAACTATACAGTAATTGGTTGAACCTATCAAAGTATTTTGAAAAAGTTTCCCCCTCATTTTGAGAAAATTGATTTATTTCAGTTCGAATTTTTAGAGTCTTGTGGAAAGGGAAAAACTTTTTCAAGAACACAGTAACAAATTCATCCCAACTTCGTATGGAATGTTTTGGAAGAGAATTTAGCCATCTTTTAGCGTTTTCAAGTAGTGCGAATGAGATTAGCCTTAGCTTCATCGATTCGTTAGATAATTGTTGCATTTTTGTTGTGGACGAATACAATTCAAATTCACTTAAAAATTCATAAGCATTTTTAGAACCGGTGAATTTTGGTACCCCTTGAATAAACGAATGTTTAAGCTCAAAATTGTTCCCTTCAGCTGGTGGGAACACAATGACAGAAGGTTGAACAGTTCTTATTGGGTAACATCGATCTCGAAGAGATAAGGGTCTATCTATTCCGACATTAAGATTTTGAAAATTTTGATTTATTCGATCTTGACCCATCCTAGTATCAAAATTCTGATTTATTTGAGAACCCCTAGGAGAATTGTGTTGGTTGACACTTCTTTCACTCATCGTTATCAAAAGTAAATACAGAAAATCTTAGATTCGAGGTTGACAAAATGAGCTTCAGTTCAAAGTAAATAACGTACACTAGTATATCTTATTAATTGATAATCAAGATTTGAAGAGGGTCTTATGGCCGTTCACGTATAGTATAAATACTAAGGGATACGACCAATGTTTTACGGGTAGTATGCAACCTCTTTTGCTAGAAGTTCAATAAATTGAACTAATATATATCCGCGATCAAACCGTTGAGAAAATCAATTTCATGAAATACACTCTTGTAGTTAAATAATTTGAAATAACTAATCAGATTTTACTGTTGAAAAATGATGAAAGTGATGATTTTAATTATCGAAATTCGCTCCTCACCAAATAGATTCAGAAATTTCAACAACACAGAACAGTCACAGAATAATAGCAGAATTAAAAAAAAAATTTATACAAGCAAGCCGCTGCCCCTGCAAAAGATTTTTACAAGCAATGTCTATATTTTTTCTTTGCAGCAGAGCACCTGTAGAGTTCAGAAAAATATTACAGTGGGGTATGACAGTCCTTCCAGAAACTTTGAGTAGCTTGAATTCCAATGTTTGCACTTATTCGACCCTTGAATCCTTGGTTGATTTCTTGCACTCCCGTCCTTTTATTCTTTGATTTTTCTTCTTGTTTGGATGTTTTTTTTAAATGACGAAAAACAAACCAAAGAATAAAAAGAAACTAAACTAGACTCAAAAGGAAAACTAGACTAGAAAAAAAAATTGAAAGAGAAACTAACTAAAAAAATAAATAATAAAAAAAACTAGGCCAGTTAAGAAAGGAGGGAGGACCCAGAACTAAAGCAAACACTCACGCCACAAAAACCACAAAAGGTGAAAACACCGTTCAAACGACGGAACCCACAATTTCCTATCCAAAAATTGGAAACAAATAATTCACCTCCCCTCTTGTTCAGAACATAAATCTTCCACAAACCAAGATTAAATCGGACCCCCCCCCCCCCGCTCTCTCTCTCTCTCTCTCTTTTTTTTTTTTTTGCAGAATTGGATTTTGGAAAGCTGGAGTTGGGTTTCGGGTATGGTGATGGTGGGCCGGTGCTAATGTTTGGACTTGTTCGGTGGACTGAGGATGAAAGTCTGAGCAGTCGATGTGAATGGGCAGAGCGGTGGGCGGGGGTAGTTAGAGATGTTTGATGGAGGTGCTTGAAGTTGCAGGGTGGTTTTTGCGTGGTATGAAAGTGGAGGAGGGGGTTGGTCAGACTGTTTTGAGCGGTTGTTGATCAGAAGGGGTATTTATTGTTGTATGGGATATCGATGCAGGAAGTCGATGGCTTACAGGAGGTTGATAGGTTTTGATTTTTGTTGGAGAAGTGTGTGATTAGTGGTGGAAGTAGACAGGGGCAAGAAGAGGTAGATGATGTTAATGGGAAGAAGGCGTTATTTTGTGGAGGTTGGTGAGGTTTATCTGTGCGTTTGAGGGTGCAGAGGCGGATGGTTGCTGTGAAGAGATGGATGCAGTCTTATGAATTAGAAGATGGAAAAGTTGATTGGTGAATGGTTTATGTTGAGTCTGTTGTGGGAGAAAGAAAGGATGGTGCGGAGTAATTTGTGGCAATTGATGATGTAGAAAGAAGATGTTTATATAGATAGAAAGAGTTTTTTTTTTTTTGGGAAGTTGTATAGAGAAGAGGGAAATAGAGAAAGAAATAAATGTGAAATTAGAAAGGTGATTGAATGATGGAAAGAAAATTGAGATTTTTTTTTTAATTTCAGAATTGTTGAAAGTGGGAAATAATTTGTAAGAGGGAAACAAATAAATGAAAGAAAGGAGAAAAGAGAAAGAAGTTGAAAACAGGAAAGAAATAAAAGAAAAAGTGAAAAAAAATATTTTTTTCCCTTATTTAGATGATTATAGCATCAGCGATCAATACCTTGAGATTTTTTTTTTCTATATATACAAGAAAACGAAAGAAAACAAAATAAAATAAAACCAACACGAATCAGAAATTAAATAAATAATAAAATTTAATCGTTACCTCCCCGGCAACGGTGCCAAAAACTTGATCGACGCTAAAAAAACGCGATATTGTAATAAATTCTGCAAGCGCACAGGTCGCGTAATATGCAGGTCGCATCACAGGGAGGTGTTTAAATCTTATTATTTATCTATTCTTAGGCGAGTTAGACAAAATTTGGAGAAGTTTTTGTTTGAATTAATGTTATTGAAACTACTACGAATCTGAATCTAATCAGACCGATATCAAATTCAACAACTGAAAAGAAATGAACCAATTACTAGAAAAAGACAATAATAACTAAAACAATAACAGAAAATTAAAAGCAGGATGTGTCGTTGAATCTAATCAAACGGACAATCGCTAACATGCAGTAATAAAAGAAAATAACAATATATGTTCAATCAAAACTAATTGAGTAGACACACAAATCGTTATAAAAGAAAAAGACAGTCAATTAACATGAAGAAAAACTTTTTATTAATAAACGAGAATACAGAATAGTGGAGAGAAAATGGAGTCCTCTTTACAATAATACAGTGGTCTTTTTATACAGGATGTAGCCTTTTTTTTTCTATTTGAATACAAGACCTACAGAATAAATATTTGAAAAATATCCTTTCAAAAAATGAAGGAATATTCCTTGCTTGATTGAAGAATTGTAATTGATGTCCTTCCTTTTGATGCATTGCACGGTCAGTGAGAAGATAAATATGTGTTTAATTGAAGATGTATAATTAAACCCTTCCCCTTTTTTTTGCATGACAATCAAATATGATTGATTGGATTTAAATTCTCGAGAGGATTGCGTTAAAATTCAAAAATTCTCATTAAGTGCATATATATATATATATATATATATATGTATGTATGTGTATATAGCTAGATGCATAAATATGACTATATATATAATATCACTTAGTTCATTTATTCTTCAAAACGCATGAGGGAAGGTATGAATGCATTCATGTTCCTTTCCCCATCAAAATAGCACTTACCAAGGATTGAACTCATGCCACTCTGTACATACTTCAAAGCCTTTACCATTGAGCTACAATTTCTTTTGCAATTGAACTAACTTTGATATGGGGAAGTAGCTTTTTCTTTGTAGTTGGCCTTTAATTTAAATGGATGAGACATTAATTGACAACTTGTAAAAACACATAAAAATACCCAAAGTATCATTTATTTATTTACAAAAGATAAAATATAAGAGCATAAAATAAACACATTTTTATGTTAATCAATGCACCTCTAAACCATGAGCTATAGATGAATATATAAATTCAATTGCTGAAATGACTGTTAGATCAGTTTGTGTAAATTGTACTTTATTTAATATTCGTAAATGTTAAGGCTATTTCCACTGCACTACATACCACATTACAATTCAAACTGTTTTGTATTTATATGTAAAAGCATACTTTTAAATTTTATTTTTTTGCCCCAACCGAGTGGGCTGCCCTCTGGGCCGGGTCTGACTGAGACGTCTATATATATATATATATATATATATATATATATATGAGAGTTTTATGACTAATTGGGATCTAAAACCTACTTTATCTCTTACTGCTTCTCGTTTACCTTGACCATCCAAATCAAACCCACTTGCCATCATACGGGAGCACCCCTTTCTTGCTCTTGTTATGGCCGAATCAATCAGCCCCCGATATGCACTACAAACCTATTTAAAGCCCAAACAAAAATATTTTGCATCTAAACCCAATATCAACGCTTATCAATATTGTATGTTGATTAATATATTTATAACTGTTATATATATGTTCAATAATATTCGTTCATCAAATAAAAATAACTGTTTTATAATTACTTTCTCATCAGTATTATTTAATTTAATTAATTTATAATAATTATAAATTAAATCGTTTGGTTAAAGGAGTTTTCATCATTTTGATTACGTGACACGTTAGGTGTAAATTTAGTTAGCAACTAACATCTAACCATTCAATATTAATGTTCACACGTCATTTGACAGATGCTGTGATATTTTGATCAAGTTTATCGCTTGATTTCAATAAAATCCCATTTTACTTTATTAAGCATTATCAAGTTATGACTGTTATTTACGCCAATTTTCTTAATTAAAACTATATCATTTTGGATTTATGGAATTCAACAATGATCAAAATTCTAATATCTTCACTATTTAACTCTATAGTCCAAACACAAGTCCTTGGTTCGATAATAACAAGTATTATTAACCGAAATGATCTAGCCATTGAATTTGACTTTGAGTTGACATTAGTTGAAGGTGATACTAAACCCATATAACCAAAAAGACGAATCCTCTCTTTAATAGTGTTTCATGTTTAGTGCTTCTCCTTGATCCAGCTATAGTCGTTTGGTGGACGCCGTACCATATTTTAACTACAATCAAAGCATGATTTTCATGTTGAAGATCAACGGTATTCTCAAGTCAAGAGAATTGCATAATTTTGTCATTTAGTATTTCCTTTTTAAGCTTGGTTTTATTCACGAATAAAAAACTATCGAGTGAGTTATTACATGGTTATCCAGTAACCGTCAGTACGTAACTCTTTGGTGCCCTTAGCAATCATGACTAATATACACTGTCCAACATTCGGGAGCGTTACGTATTTTAGTCTTAATGGTTTTAACGGTATCTAATCTCGATACATCTTAAGTATGAATGTTTGAAATGATATATTTATTTTCATTGTGATAAATATTCACATGTACAACACTTTATAATTTTCATCACAAAACACACATTTTTTTTAAAAATAAATAAATTAATTAATATAACACATTATATCATTAAGTATATAATAGAAAGAAAACATCATTTATTTCATGCAAGATGGATAATCGAGTTAGTGATATGTAGCAAATTACATAATTGCCTCTATGATATACCCCTAACTCTACCACAAATTTTGCACCTCTTCAAAATCTCAATAGCAAAGAAGACCTTGGCGTATTGAAGCAAGATATGAGTTTTTGGATGCCTTAGTGTATCAAAGCAAGACATAAATTTTTGGAACAATGCCATAGATCTGTACCAATCTGTATCTTCTAGATTTGGTCGACTTTTGACTGGTCATTTCTTATTATACTGGATCTAATTGACTGATGCAATCTGCCATGGCTAGACGAATTTAAGGTCTCTAAACAATCCAATTCAGCTATAAATAGATGGTTGTCTTCTACAGAATAAAAATTGGGACTTTTTTTAGAGGAATCCTTTTGCACATCGGGATTGGACTTCTAGATTTCATTATATTTTGGTAGATCTAATACAAACTAAACAATAGAACATTGACAAAGTGGACGTCGTGCAGTGATTTGTCGAATCACTATAAAAAGATTGTGTCTTTCTTCTCTCTTACTATGTTGTTCTATCTATTTTTAATTTTATTTACTAAATTATCCTCTGTAGATATAATTCTACAATTTAGAATTGTTCTCTTTTCAAAATTCACCGATTTAGGTGTTCACCCAAAATTTTGGCTAACAATTTCCAAAATTATATGTTCGCCGATAAAAATACATGAAAATTTTCCGTCCGGTATAATCGTCTTTAACCCATATTTGATGCATAGACTGTCCGACGGTATCAATAAACTGTTGCATTGTACAATCAAATCTTTTTTGGGATCAGTGTAGGAATGTCTGGACCTTCCTTTAAATCCAGATGACTCGTGATCATTTCCTCCGTTGAGTTTCGACGATCAGATCAAGCTTCTTCATTTCGTCGGTGTGGTGTGTACATATGAGTTCATACACAAGTGTAACAAAAGTAATCTCCAACGCTATACTAGTCTGTAACCTTCGACTCTGATGTCATGTTGAGTTTCGTCGTTCATACCAAACACCTTCGTCTCGTACACGGTGTGTAATTGGCGTATGAGTTGGTACACATTATCGTAACAAAATTGATATCCGATCTTATGTGCATAGCAAATAGCAGCTCAAATTCATACATCACATCTCCAAGCAATTCAGCGATGCAAGGCTACTTCAGTTCTAAACTGTCGTTCCAATTTGAATCATGTGAGATAATCCTATCGTCCTCTTTTCCGTCTTTGCATTTTAAGATACGAGACTTCCCAAGTTAGATTCAACATCGTTAATGTGGCATGCGTACAACTTAGTATTAAAATCATGAAGTTTCTATTGTAGTCAGTAGGTATGTTATATTGTATTTATTTGCTCCTGTACATTTGTTGAACATCCATTTTTTGTTGTCTGACCTTCACAAGGATGAATTCTGAATTTCTTGAATCTGTTGCGTTCGTCCTCCACCACTCATCACACCACCTATGGTATCCATTTCCGCATTCCGTGCTATTCAGTTTGTAACAGAAGAACTCATTTAACCCATTAGTGCTTCCAGTTGTCCCACTTATTTCTCGTTTTAGTGCAAGTAATATTGACGTTAGATGCTCATTATAGGCACCATATGTTGATGTCCCATTGTTTCAACAAATTTTAGCTACAATCATCTGGCTAGTCCTCACTAATTTACCAGCTTATATCATGTAAATAATATTGTATGCAGGTCGACCAATGTTTTTATTTATTCATGAGTTGTGCAGCAGAACCAAGGTTTTAAAGTCCAACCGGACTGCTGGAATTCCGGCCATCTCGGCCCGGTTCCGGCATCAACTGGACCGTAATTTTAACCAAAACCCGACTTGGTTGTTTCACCTAAAAAAAAGTCAGAAAGGCAGATTCACCATCAATTGATTGACCTTGTATGAGATCTCAAATTGAGTGTGGCAGCATCAACGTCGATTTGGAATCGATAGAAAACAAGAAAGCAACGACGAAGTTTTTCTTTCCCTTCATTCTTTTTTTTCCATCTGATTGCGTTAGAATGGATGAACTAGGGCAGAAGGAAAGACAATGAGAAGGGAATTGGGCTGGGTTCAATTAGTTCGGTTGTGAAATATTATGGTGGGTTTATCGTGCAAAAGGAATTGGAGTAAGTTATAAAATAACTGGTCTACTCAATAAATTGGAAACATGCATTTGGGTTTAAAATATTACAGGTTTATAATACTTGGACCAAATTTAATATATACATGGTTCGGATTTTTAAGTTGAATAATTAGTGTATTGACTATTAATATTGCACATTTATTTAAAAAAGAAAACACCGGAATTCAAAAACCAGAATTACAACGGAAATTTAAACGAAACTTTCAAAATCTACGAACCGAAATTTGTTATATTATGCACATGTTTGTACCAAAACATATATTTTCTACATAATTTGAGGCAACTCACGAAGAAAAAAGTACAGAAATCGAAATTGAATTTCCAAAATGGAAACCGAAATATCTCAATGACCGAAATGAAAACGAAAAACGGAATTCTAAATCTTGATTAGTAACACATTTATTTGCGTATTTGTAAGAAACCGTACCAGAGTTTATAAACCGGAATCAAACCGAAATATCAGGAATGAGACCGGATTTTTAAATTTTTTAGGTGACCGAAACGGAACCGGAATTTCGAACCGTGAGCAGAACATTATGATAGTTGAAAATTAATGATACTAAGGGGTCACCGGGATTTGATAGGTTCATATTTCAAATACCTGAACATCAATGCCTGTTTTGTATACACCCTTATTTTTGGTAGACTGGCAATCCAGATAAATTATAGTATACACTCTTGTAATTAAAAAAAAAAGTTTTAACTCCCTTCCAATTTTCTTATATAAAATGCATCACTATTCCCAGAAAAATAGCTGTAATTCAGAAGTATTTGTTTAATTTTACTACCTTTATTGCACGCATATGAGCTGGCACACAACTCCCATATAACAAAAGGAATCCCTGATGTTACGTGCCTACCAACTCATATTTGTACACAATTACTTCAATTTATTCCATGATGTGGGACTTAATTCCAACTCATCATTCCTCCTTAACAACATGCGAGACAATCCTAATAGGATCCCCCTTGACTCGCATCATATGAGTATCTTTGAGAGCACTGTCTTGCCTGCATGACCCAGTCCGAACCTTCGGTTCTTATACCACTGTTATGAAACGACGGTTGGAACAAAGCTCCCCTTCCTTGCACGCAAGTGAGCTGGCACACAACTCCCATATAACAAAAGGAATCCCTGATGTTACGTGCCTACCAACTCATATTTGTACACAATTCCTTCAAATTATTTCATGATGTGGGACTATTAATTCCAACCCGTCATTCCTCTTTAACAACATGCGAGACAATCCTAACAATAAAATCCCGAAATAGATGGGTAAACAAACTCAAACCCGACAAAGAGAACAAGAAAACATGAACCCTACCCGCAACTGAATATATCATATTATCTCTCGAAACTTCAGAAAACCCTAAAAAACAGAGGGTGAGAGTAATCCGGTGGCTCATTCCCATCTTTTAGATTTTCAGAGAGAAAAAAAAATCAAAGAGGCTTCCAATAGTTTTCTATATTTAAGCTAAACTCTGAAGATTGGGTAGTAAAGTAAAGAATCTTTGAAGTAACTTGTTTCAGTTTCAGCATTCTTCGGATGCTTGAAACTGTTTACAAGCTTGCGACTTTCAGCTGAATCTGTTTACAAGCTTGCGACTTTCTTCAAAGAGGCTATTTAAGAACTTTGCGTTCTTAGGGGAGTTGTTGCTCTCCCCCTTGCATCAAACAGATAAGTTATATAGCTGTGGTTGTTTAGCATGCTTATGCAATGATTAGCTTCTATTTTTTTGGTCACTGAGCAATGTAAAATAACTAACTTTTAAAAAGAAGGGCATGTCCCTAACTTCTACTTGTATGTTTATGAAGAGTTCATTTTTCGTGATAGCCGATACTAGTCGTTTTTCCATGTACACATCACATTGATCGATAATCTCAAAGTCAAACTACATTTGCTGCATCTCTGTCAGTACGTTCTTTTAACATAAGGTTCATCTTTAGCTCAAAAAACTAGAATTCAATCGAAGGTTACACAAAATCATTAAAAGGATCAAAAATAATTCTTCTGTTGCTTTGCAGGATGACGTTGAAGTTGATGGTTCTGTATTGAGGCAGGGTAGGAATGTTATAGTAACTTCTGTTGAATTCAGAGGAAAGGAAAACCAAAAGAAACTATATACGTCCAGGAGCACTTTCTACGTGACGCCTGCAGCACGTCTGTAAGCTGTTGTTATTTTTATATACGGAGATGTAGAATTCACTCCAACATATACTGCTGCCTAATAATGAATAGAAAAACAAATATTTGTTAAGTTGCAACAGTTCGTAACATATAAAATGCATGTATGCATTGCAGTGTAAATTGTTTGATATAATTTCTTACAAAATAACTGTTATTTTGGAATTTGTATATCTGAATTGTGTTTGGCAGTCGCCGATCATCTCTCTACTGGGATCAGTTATAGGATCCAAATTTGAACTTATAGTGTAAATTTGTGTAATATCTTGAGAAAGTAAGAGTATCTAGTAGTGGTCAGACATGTTCATATGGGGCATTAATTGTTCTTCGCTGATCTTGCAGTAGCCTAGGATCTAGCGTGGAAAGACAATTGAAATGGGGCATTGTCCGATTTTTATTTTGCAGCGCGCGTACGAAAAATGGGGTTCTGCCATTTTTGAATCAAATGGGTTTCAGAATCCCATTTACATATAAACGGGGTTTTGAAATGTTGTGCGAAAGTTGCACAAATACGGAAACACTAGATTTGCTAATTGTACATCAATAAATCTAACATAAATTATTCTATTACTTAAAAAAGAAAAAAAAAAAAAAAGAAAAAGAAAGAGGTAAATAATTATAAAGAAGAAAATAAAGATACGGTATTTATACTGGTTACTATCATCCATAAGATAATGTACGTCCAATTCGAAAAGAAGAGAGATTTTATTCCACATAAGAGAGAGTTGCAAGAGATACAAGATAAGAGTTTACACAACCAAAACCTCAAATTAGGCTTAACAAGAAAAGACACTACATTTGGGAATCGCTGGTACCATGCCAGGATGAGTTTACAATAAAGTCTACTTCTCAATATATAGTCAATGAAATATATGTGAATCATCAATCAAATTACCAAGATATGATAAAAAATAATGAAGGCAAACTACAACGGCAACAAATGACTCAATAGCAAGTAAATCATTAATTCCATTCAATAGCAAAGATGGAAGAAAATAATCCATGCACCAATCTCATGCAAATGTTATCAATGCATAACCATATTAAAATATTTGCTTTCCATTTTGCATATTTGTTTCTACCTGATGTGATTTTGTATCACTAAAATTTAACACTCCACCTTGATGCGAAATCACATATCTCCAACACCCCACCTCGAATTAAATTCTCTTTCTAACATAAAACTCTTAAAAAAAAAAAAAAACCTCCACACCTTAAACCAAAATCTCATAGTGAAATAGAAAACAAAAATGAATATTTAACTAATGGGTTTCAACAAAGCTAACCCCATCACACTTTGTTAACGAGCTCAGACTATGTCCCCGTCCGCCAACAAAATGTTGCAAATCTCCAAAATTAAAAAGAAGGTAGATTCCAAAGTAATCTCAACACCACCAAGGCCAAATAATAATTCTCTCAATCACTAATTAAAATACAAAGCCAAAATCCAAATCTTTGTACATACAAAAAATCTCTCTTCTGCCACTTAATCAAAACCAATTCAAATTTCACCACCACCTGCAAAAGATGCATCTTCCTCATGAAATGCATCGCGCAAAAACCAACGATTTAAAAAGAAGTTTGTAAAACCATAAAGATCTCTGTCTTATGTGAAATAAAATATCTCCTTTTTGGACTGGACGCACTACAAGAAAAATAGTCTATTGCAACTTTTTATTCGCAACAGGCGCCATATGACAGTTGTAATAAATTATCTTTAGCAACAGACCTTTTTCATCAGTTGCAATAAGTGAGTTTTAATAACAGATTTTTTCAGCCAGTTGCGAAAAACATATTTTAGCAACTGCGCATTCCTACTAGTTGCGGAAAACCTATATTTAGCAACAACAATTTTATGTCCGTTGTAATAAACGTATTTTTTACAACTAACTTCCCATATCAATTGCGAAAAACATATTTCTAGCAACCTTTCCGCCAGTTGCGATAAACATATCTCTAACAACTTTGTTTTTCAACTAGTTACAATGAACATATTTAATTAATGATTAATAACATACATACAAAATAAATAATATACATACATAATAAGTGTTATTCAATAATTAACATTCAGTTATAATTAAAAATAAAAAAAACTTATAGTTAACTGTTAATAAATAAGAAGTAGCTTTTAATGATTAACTTGTTAATAATTAATTTGAAATAATTACTATTAAATAATTTACTATTATTAATTAATAATTAATTTGAAATATGATACGTTTAAAAATAAATAGTAAATAAATTCATAACCAACAAACAAATGATAATTGATTAATGGTTACTATTGAACAACTTGGATTTATAGTTTTATTTTTACTAAAACATATTCAACAACTATTTTTTTAAGTTGCTATATATATATATATATATATATATATATATATATATGTGTGTGTGTGTGTGTGTGTGTGTGTGTGTGTGTGTGTGTATATTCAAATTTCAATAATAATAATTAAGTACAATTAAAAAGTAATATACAACTACTTATAATTAACCATTAATAAACAAATAGTAGTTTTTTCAAAAGTAACTGTTAATAATTAATTTTAAATAATTACTATTTAATAATTAACCATTTGTAATTATATAATGAGTAAGAATAAAATTTGATAATCATTACTTAATAATACAATAATTAAAAAATAATTTGTAATTAACATTTAATCTATGAATGATACTCAACGAAATGAGATGTGTTTTGTTGAGCTTGATAAATGATAATCAATATTTAACTGAGAAATGATACGTAAAAGTAAAACCGTCCGAAAATAATCAATGAAAATGTTACATGAATCCAGCTAAATTAATTTTCTTTTGCCGCCTAACTTTCATTTTCCCGCTTAACATTTTCCTAAAAGTCACAAAATCCACCGCTACCTTGTGCCCCTTCAGATCTAGAAAATTAAACTTAAAACGCAGATGTAGAAAATTTAATGGCGACTTCGCCTTCTACCCTAACAACAATCCCTAGCACTTTACGAACCCCAGATCGAACAACCTCTCACAGGAAACACCCTCCAGGTCAGCGGCTTTGCCTCTCTCCCTGATGCCGGCGAACCACCTCCAGGTCGGCGGCGGCAGACCACGTGTCCCTTCATCTCCTCCTGACCTAGCTCTCCTCCCCCTTTGTTGATCCAATGCAATGGCTCTGTTTCGCAATCGAGGCCCATCTGTCCTCTGTTTATTCTCGGTCTTCCTCCGCCTAGTGCTCCCACCGCCCGTCTGTTCTTCGTCTGTACACCACGTCCAACACCTTTTTGGCTTCTCAGGTACTCTATTTTTGAAATTTAAATTCAGTTATTTTAAGGTTATTTTTTCTTCATGATGCTCAGGTACTCGATAGAGTTTGTTAATTTGTTTAATTTAAAATAAAAAAAGCATAGTGTGGCTCTAGCTCGGCTATTTTTATTTTTTCCTTTTGTTTGCTTTGTTTTTGGTCATTTATGAATTCTTGTTTTGTTATTGTTTGTTGAAACCTGTTAACGAGATGAGTGGCAGTTGTGGTGAGTATTGATGCAAACCTATAGGACTGAAGGTCACGGTTTTGTTTACAGTGATGAAAGGCAGGATGTGTGGTTTTGTTTATATCATACTTATGGATGCTCCCCCTGATTTTAAATTTCCTTTGAATTCGTATTCTTCTTTCCGTAACTCAAATTGCTTACAAATACATCTTAATGGGGTTTTTTCTTCTTTTAAAATTTCATGTGCATTTTCATGCTTCAGGCATGCTTTCTTATTTAAAATGCCTCCCTTTTGTGATTTGCATGATACTAATATTCATTTATGAATACACTTCAGGTGCTTATAATTTTCTGTTTCAATCGGACTTGCATGTTGCAATACATATTTGATGAATAAGACAACTTTCATTACTAAACAGGAAGTAATCTACTCATCTTGAAGTATATCAAGATTTTCATTACAACAATACTTAGAAGAATGTTGCAATCTATCATCCATGTTTTTGGTATTCTTTATAATAACAAATGTTATTTATGTTCTTCAGGAACTTATATATTATAATAAGTTTTGCGTATCGCAACTACCACTTCAATGAATATTAAGAGTTTTATTACAACAATTCTTGAAAGCAGGAAGTGATCTACTCATCATGAATTATTTCAATATTTTCATCACAACAATACTTAAAAGAATGTTGTAATCTACATTTCTTTCTCTTTATCACTACCAAAGTTATTTAAATTCTTCTGTAATTTGTATACTTTCATTGCTTATACCTTCAGGGTATTATAATTGTTTTAAACACTTTCACCACTTTAATCAATTCAGTTATCTCTGAAAATACAATGTTCATGGCATTAATATGTTGTTGACAAACTATGGTGCTTCAGTAATTATATATATATATATATATATATATATATCTAGTTTTATCTTATGAACTACAGGTTCATATCTTATGGACTACAGGTCCATATATCTTATTTAGGAGAATTTCATGATGGCCAATCATGTTTCTCTCTAATATGGGATTTTTAATCCAATTATAAATATAAGCGCTTCATTATTTATTAATTTATCATCGATGATTATTTCTTATCAGTTCTATACATAATTTATTGAGATCTCAAAACTTATCATGCTTTAGGTACCTAAACCACTTCTGGGGTTATTATGATAATCATGTCATGGGTTTCTTTCAAAGTACCCTTAAGTGTTTCTTCAGGAACACTCACCTCCTTTATTTTGCATCTTTATGACTTACTCCAAAAATATTTTGAACTGACTTTTATACCACATTTTCAGCTGTGATTTACACCTTTTGATCCTTCGGGGATTCAAATGTATATTGGAGAAAGCCTATTAGGGACATAATTGATAATTTATGCAAGTTGCTTAATACTTTGCATAATTCTATATGTTAGCAAACATTTAAAATCGATGATTCCTTTATCCTCCCCCTCAATGTTGACAAACATTGTCACTTTAAATAATAAACCTACTCTGGATTCATTTTTGATCCACTATAGCATCATAGCTAGCAAATACATTAGATGTATTTCAATTGCAGGAGGATAATGCTCTTATTACTCGATAAGTTGCATTCATATTGTATTGCTTATTCCCTTTCGATGATCTAATGACTTGGAGGAATTTTCTATCATTTGAATATGCACATGACTTCAGGTCATTCAATATTGATGCCAATCGACTGCATAAATTATAATATGAATTCATAACAACCTCAGATTGTTAATTAAATATCGCATATATGTGTATATACGTGCGTCCACGTATTACATATATAATTGATTTGCATATTCTTTCTCATTCAAGTTATTGATTTTAGAACAAATATTTATAATGTTTCAATCATTAATTTTTGCTTATCAAGCAATGTCAACGTGAACCTTAAAGATCGTTTCATAATATCCAAAATATATGATTTGGAACTGCATTGAACTTCTGGTTCAAATGAAATATATGAACAACTTCGAGTTGTTAATCCATATTGAACTTCTGGTTCAAATAATATATAAACAATTTCAAGTTTGTTAAACTATATTGAACTTCTGGTTCAACTGTATTGAACTGCTGGTTCCACTATATTGAACTTATGATTCCGCTGTATTGAACTTCTGGTTCCACTGTATTGAACTTCTGGTTCCAATGTGTTGAACTTCTGGTTCAAATAAAATATATAACAACTTCGAGTTGTTAAAATTTATTCTTTAGTACAATATGTAAATATAAATATATATGCAAGATCAACTCATTTTGAAAATTGTGAAATCTTTGGATATCAGTCTTGTTAATGTTATTATTTCACATTGTTTCAATAAAGCTTCAGGCTTTTAAATTATCAAGTATTTCAAATTCATTGATTGAGGAACTTCGAGTTCCTATGCATATATATACACATACATATGCATATCAATTTTATAAATTTATGATGAACTTCTGGTTCTCAATCTTTTAACATACTTCTAATTTAGAAGCTTTTACATTCTTGCTCATTGACAAGATTTCAAACTTGTATACTTTATCAAAAATGTTTATATAATATATATATATATATATATATATATAATTCAAGACTTCAGGTCTAAGACTTTGAGTTATACAATTTCCAGTATAAATATTTTCTTTGCACAACTTCAGGTTGTGGTTCTATCCTTTCTTCCATAACATTAGTTATTACTAGCTAAATACATCGAATAATAATACATATGTTTTATACAAACATACATCAATTAACTTACAATAGCCAATGCATTTAATACATTTATAATAATATGGTAATACAATATATATTACCATAACAGTACATATAATGCATTTATTATAAAAAAACAGAAATAACCATTATACGGTCTAAATATATGAATCAAATAAATAATTTTTACTTAAAACAACATAACATAATTTGGATCTAGCTACAGTATTGATCAAAACTGAAATAAACAACTTACAGTTGTACTGCATTCCCAATAATCATATTTTCTAAATACCATGTACATGCATAATATCTGATCCAGAATTGAGTAGAAATGCATAATTATAGAACCGAGATTTTGCATTCTTTAGTATGAATGATTCGAAAAACTTGCAGATCTATACATAAAATTCACAACATATTTTTTTTTACATGTTTCAAATTATACAATCCATATATAGATCTTTCTTTTTATATCAAAATTACTTCTTGCCTTTTTAGAACTGCAGGTTCTAAATTTTCCATGTAATGACAAAAATCGTTTTTGCAATCACTTCCGGTGTGTAGAATTAAGAACATTTTTTTAGATCTTTGTACATACAAAAAATGAATATTTACCTAATCTCATAGTGAAATAGAAAACAAAAATGAATATTTACCTAATGGGTTTTAACAAAGCTAACCCCATCACACTTTGTTAACGAGCTCAGACTTTGTCCCCGTCCGCCAACAAAATGTTGCAAATATCCAAAATTAAAAAGAAGGTAGATTCCAAAGTAATCTCAACACCACCAAGGCCAAAAAATAATTCTCTCAATCACTAATTAAATACAAAGCCAAAATCTAAATCTTTGTACATACAAAAAATCTCTCTTTTGCCACTTAATCAAAACCAATTCAAATTTCACCCACCACCTGCAAAAGATGCATCTTCCTCATGAAATGCATCGCGCAAAAACCAACGATTTAAAAAGAAGTTTGTAAAACCATAAAGATCTCTGTCTTATGTGAAATAAAATCTCTCCTTTTTGGACTGGACGTACACTATCTTATGGATGATAGTGGAACTAGTATAAATACCGTGTCTTTATTTTCTTTTTTTATAGTTATTTACCTTTTTTTGGAGTAATAGAATAATTGATGTTAGATTCATTGATGTACAATTGACAAATCTAGATCATGTTTATTGCGCTTCCACATCTGTGCAACTTTCGCACAACAGATTGGTATCAGAGCTAGGTTACAAACCGAGCGATGCAGGCAAGACAGTGCTCTCAAAAGATACTCATAGAGTGCGAATCAAGGGGAGACTGTTAGGATTGCCTCACATGTTGTTAAGGTAGGAATGTCGGTTTGAATAAATAGTCCCACATCACGGAATAAATTGAATTAACCGTGTACAAATATGAGTTGGTAGACACGTAACAAAAGGGATTCCTTTTGTCACAAGGGATATGTGTGTGCACGCCTCGCCCCAGGCAACAATCCGTGGACCCGGTTAGAAAGCGTTCAAGTACCTAAAGGAGCTAGTTACATTAGAGTTGTCCTCAACGCTTACTATTTCCAAGAATTAGTCCGGGGCCTCATCTGTCAGTACAGGAAGGTGGGAAGAGATGGTATGGAAATCCTCTCACAATCCACAAGGTCTTACTTGAAAAGAAAACTAGAAGAGTCTCAATAACAAAGAAACCTGACTTGAACGATCCTGTATTAAGAGCTAAATTGGCCAAAGGGATAAGACATAATTATTCGGCTCAGCAATCAATTCTTTTTCCGGTATCATAACCTAGAAATCAATCACTGATACAACTTGAGTACCGAAAAACCCTGCTAGTGGAGGAAGACAAACCTCCTGGACTAAATCTATGTTTCGATATATCTGCCTAATATACTCAAGTCCAGGTCTGATGCGCCCATGTAAAGCTTCGCGGGTGTGCGTATGCATGCGCCCTATGCAAAAGGAAGAGAGCTTTGTTCCGATCGTCGTTACATAACATTGAAACCCGTTTAATTCAAAAGGGTTATGTAACCCGTTTAAACCTTTTTTTATATACAAACATTTTGCAGTTTGAACTTTTTTTTAAACATTTTGTATGTTAGTATACAATTGAGTAAGTATGAGTATAAATTTAAGTATGCTATGCGATTATAATTATGAATGGATGCAATGTAGGTTGATTTATTTATAAACTAAATTTTAGTATTTAGGTTATTATATTGGAACATTAACATATAAATTTGCATCATGATGTACTTAAAATTTAGTTTAAAATTAAGGTTATTATATTGAAGCATTTAAAGTAAATATAAGTACATTTAATAATATTGTTATTATCAGATATGTATAATATAAATTTGTGTTAATCAATTTAAATAATAATAATAATATTGATACCTGATCAAACTTAATATAATACTTCAAATGTAATCCGAAATAAACTTACAGTGGGATAACAAAAAAACAAAAAAGAAAGAAAAGAAATAGCATGAAAAACAAAATTAACCTTCAGCCATTTCACTTCCTATAAAGGTCCTAACTGCCTTCATCGGCGGCATACCGTTATTGTTGCGTTTTGAGAATATTACGTTTGGTGGTCAAAACGTATTCCTGGTGCTCTCTAGTTAATTGAGAAACATCCTTTGACAAATAATCTTCTTTCTCCTTTTCACGTAAACGTTTTTCACGTGTCTTGTTCAACTCAGTTCTTTTTTGAAGGGGTTTGGTTCGATTTGCATCTTGTTGAACTTGGATTTTTAGGATCCTCAACTTTTTCTCCTTTAGCTTCAATCGTTTTTTCTTTTTGGAGGAAATTGCAATTGAAATATCACTTAAAAGTGACCTTAGTCGATCACTTACTGTTGCCAATTCACTTGATTCTTTGTTTCTAAACATTGGTCTTTTATTTGATTTTATGCCTTTTGGTTGATTTGCAACTCCACCATACAACATTCCTGAACTAAGAGTCACTGGGTTGTTGTTATTACCTTCTTTATCCATAGAAATTGGAGAGTCGTTTGAATTGGCATGAGAATATTCATCGAGTATCTCGATGCTACATTTCGTATATTAGTTTCATTGGTATCTCCCATACCCACATCCTCTTCTTCATCAAGACTTGTCCACCGTGGCCTCAACGAAATGATTTCAAAAGCATTACATGCCTTGAATTCAGTATTGTACGTATCCTGATAGATTTTGTCGTAGTCGTCTCTCAAGTCTTTGAATGATAGTCCACTTCTCAGTTTTTTACCTCTATGTACAATAATACCATTGTATTTGGTACACATACCATTTAAGTTATACCATACCATTTTTGTAGCCTCAAAAATATCTTTTTTCCCCTAATATTCTAGGTCTTGATTGTAGCACTCATTAACTATTAAGTAAAAGTGTTTTTCAGTTGAACGACTTGTCGAAACTTCTGATGCTTTAACTCATACATTGGGCAACACTTTATAGCAATGCACTATCCATGTCTTACCACCATTATTGCTTCTGTCGACTGAATAGTTTACTTGGAGAATTGGTTTTCTTTTGTTGTAAGCTCGTTTTTCTTTACCATTGGCCTTCTCGCTTGAAGTAGTACAAAAAATACTCTTGAGTTGCCTGTGGAGTTTGTACCGTTGGTTGTGAACTAAACACATCAAAGGTAAGAGAAATCGGGTTAAATATACACCTTTGTTGTGCAAAAGTAAGCAGTTGATTTTGTTGCCGACCATATGGTGTTGTCTGATCTTAGTGGATGGATGTCTAGATGTTACTTCAAGGGCACTGAGTATTAACAATGTCAACGACTTTACGCTAAGGATATCAGTTTCGATTGTGAAGTAATTATGTTGTATCAGGATAGAAATAATTATATGTTTATTGCTTTGCATGGTTTGCTGCTTGCTACAATTATCTTTGACCCTGGTTCCACCCATTCGGTGCTTTGCTATGTTCTTGTGCAGGTGTCCTCTCCTCTTGTGTTTTTGTTTTTATTTTTCTGTATTTTCCAGTGTATTGTTGCACCATGTTGCCTTTATTTCCTTTATTTTATTTTTTTTTGCATGTGTGGGTTATTTTCTTACCATGTCCTTTTAATCCCAGGTATAGCAATAAAATGGTAGGAGTTCATTCCACCCTATCAGCCTTGCCAAGAAAAAGAAACCGTGTTGGCGTCATTTGTGGAGTCTTATACTGCGATAGTAAACTTATATATTTTGTTAGACCATCACCATATAAGTCCATTCCATTAGTATTCTGGTTATATGAGTTATTCATGAAATATGTTGTGTATTTTCGTAAAGAAAGATAATGGATGATGAATGACTTAGCGTAAACAATAAGTTATTCACTGTTACATATAAACAATTGATGCTAAAGACATTGTATTATAATTTGAGTATTTTTTTCTTGTACATATATCAACTACTAATTGCAGCATCTATAGAATTCTGGATGCCGGTGCGTTGTCTTAACAACTATTCATTACAACATATAGGGAACTGCGGATGGCAGTGTGTTGTTTTATCAACCAGGAATTGCGGATGGCAGTGTGTTGCCTTATCAATTGTTCAATGTTATAGAAACTTATCTATATCGATTGTTTGTATTGTTCCATCTGGTAAGTTCTCAACAATTATTGATTGGAGAGTTTGTTTATATCAAAATGAGTTCTGCGCTTTGCAGTTTAATTATTTTTCTATTATATATACATATCAGTTTCCATTTATTTTGTACCATTAAATTTCAAAAATGTCAACTGACGCTTGGCTTTCAATAAATTATCTACCCATGATAAAATCATGCATTCAGGTGGATATTATTCATATGGAAGAAGTTGATCAAGATTTTGGATTACCCTTAATGAAGCGTACAACAATCAACCAGACCATAGAGTAGTGTGCACAACTCTGAACATAAAAAGTGCTTTTGTAACATTTAGCAGGTCCTGCATGAGTTACCGCAAAATCATTGCTGAGGTGAAAGAAGAAGATGTTTTCAGCAATCACGTTTAACATATGGCTCGTGTTACTTCTTCGATCACCATGCAAACTTTATGGGGGCACGAGTCATTTGAACTATGAAATAGTTATGTTGACGTCAAAAGTCGGTCTGATGACGATCAACGCCCAATTTGTGTTAACCACACACGAGAATATTCATAGAAATGCAAGAAAAATGTAAACAAACATAGAAGACACAATATTTTATAATGGTTCGACTTAATCCAAGCCTATGTCCACTTATAATCTTTGTTCATACTGTCGATTACAGGTTACAGTGATTTTTCAGTGGAAGAAAGTAGAGAAAGAAGAGATCTAAACACAAAATCCTTGTGTTGTACTTAGAATATATGACATGCTATTTTGGGATGTCCAGTATAAAGCTTTGAGTAGCGGATTTCAGCTTGCTTTCAATTTCGGGGAAGGGCTGTATATATAGGTGAAGATCCATGCTGAGGTGGTATGCAGCGTGGCATATCTCCTTTTCAGGCATGGACACGTGCTTCTCGATCCAGAAATGTAGTTGTAGGCGTCGGACCCGGCTTTACTACTGGTGAATAGTTCTTCTCAGAAATTGCGGTCTACGTGGAGCTCGAAACTTGGCATGTGAAAAGTTGTGCTTGATTAAACCTGACCGGTTCTGTAGCCTCGAGAATAGGACTTCGTCTTTTAGAAAATAAATCTGTTCTAGAATTCTCGATCCGATATTCTAGGTTTGACCTGATTTTTCAGGAACGACCTGACCGATCGACTGATGACCCGATCGATCGACTTGTCTTCTAGGGGAGAGCCTTTATCTGCTGCGATGACATAACTTTGGGTCGTTCCATGATTGGTCGACCTAAGATGAATGTCACCCTTGAAGGTTCGAAATGGGCCGATATCTGGTAGCAATCTATGACTTTGGGTTGGGACGACTTTTTGCCAAAAAGTTGGTCAACACTTTGCTCCCAGGACACATCTTTTTTGATAAAAGAAGATGTGTTCTGGATCTTCTAGAAAATGCTAAGTAGAAGGCCTTTGCTTTTACGATATGGGAAGTTATGGTTATGCCGTACCATATTATAAGAAAGGCTAGAAAACCAACGATCATCGATGATTGTATTAAGGCCAGAAAACTGACAACCGCTGGGGTTCGTATTAAGGCCGGGAAACCGAAAATCACCACCGACCGTATTAAGGCCGAATCTTTGGGAATTCCAGAAAATTGATCGACCATGCCAAATTGACTTTCAGAGAAGTGCAGTAAAACCTGGTCCTTGCCGAGTAAAAGAATCCCCAGAGTTTCTAAGGGAGGCGAGCATAAACCATGCTTGGCTTTTGTAAAGGGGAGCATGAGCCATACTCAGCAAAATTAGGTGTTTGAGCATCAGCCATGCTCGTGATTTTTATTATGAGGACGAGTATAAGCTATAGTCAGTTTTGTAAAATTGGCAAGTATTAACCATACTTGGTTTAAAAAGGGTGGCGAGTATTAACCATATTCGGCTTAAAGAGATTGGCGAGTATTAACCATACTCGGCTTAAAGAGATTGGAGAGCATTAACCATACTCGTCTTAAAGAGATTAGTGAGCATTAACCATACTCGTCTTAAGAAAGTTGTGTAGGGATGGTGGCAGGCGTTGACTATGCTCGATTTAGAGATAGTGGCTAGCACTGACCATACTCGGGTTGGCGAGCATTAACCATGCTCGGCTTAGATTGAGGATCCTGCCAAAGTCTGACAAGATTACTGGATCGATCAAACATAATCCATGTTCAAGAAATAAAGTTTATTGCTGCTGAAGAGCTATTACATAAATTGGAACAAATCCTAAAAGGTTTATAGTTGAATCCAGAGCACGCCTAGGGATTAAATCCTAACCGCGTACATGTGTACTTCACATAACCATATTAGTTGAAAATAAAAGATAAAAGTACATTTCTTATATCTTAGGAAATGAAGTGTATCCACAATGATCTAAACCAGATTAATTGATGATGATGTCTCGATTGCTAGGCTCATGGTCCTTTCCATTTCGAGGAGCTCGAGGACTGACCTGGGGAGCTTGGGCAGAAGGTTGTGGTGGTGTGGCCAGCGCAGGTTTCTTAACATACTCGGGTACCTCTCCACGTCTAATCTTGTCCTCGATGAGATCGCGTAAATGCCTACATTCATTGGTGTTGTGACCTGCCATGTTATGATACATGCAGTGCTTTCCGAATTCGAGTTCTTTTTGGGTTAGCTCCCTTTTAGGAGGCTTAGGGAAAGGTAGAGATCCTCGTACATCGAGGTAGATGTCTAGTAGGGATAAGTTGAGCTCGGTGTATTGATCGTACTTGTTTTCTCTCCGGGATCGTATATTTCGATCGTTCTTTTCCGAGGCTTTTCCTTTGTTCAGGCCAGTGGTACTGGATGGACCTCCATCCTTAGTAGCAAGCACCTCGAGGCTTTTCATCTCGATGCTGGCATCCTCTTGTCGGAGGAATCTATCTGATTTGGCATAGAAATCTTCAATGTCCTTGGGGAGTGGGGAGTCTTAGTTAAAGAGTTACTGAATTCAGATCGGTTCTGAACGCCAGCTATCAGCTATGGTGGCCATAAGCACCATCGATGGCTCGGGTCGATCGATTGATGCTATAGCCGCGTTGAATCTTTCCAAGAAGGAGCATAGGGTCTCTCCAGACTGCTGCTTGATGGATTTAAGGAACATGACGCTCTTCGGTCGAGAGATATGGACTCTGAACTGCTCGATGAAGCGGGTGACCAACATATTCCAACTGTTTATCGACTCAAACGTAAGCTGTCGAAACCACATGCTAGCTATGTCGATGAGAAAATGAGGGAAGCACTTGGCCATGAAATTTTTTGATACTGACAGCACTACCACGTGACACATATATCACATGAGATGAATGGTTGGGTCGGTCCTGCCGCTGTAGGCCTCCAGGGCCGGAAGCTTGAAGTCTGGTGGATTTCGAGAGTTCCTGATCTTCCGTGTGAATGGATTGCGATGGATGTTATTCACATCCTGTTGAGAAGACATGTCTCTGGTGAAGCATTTGATGATGTTTGCAATTTGACTTCCATCCCCAAAGAGTTGTTGCCACAAATCCAATTTTTCATTGGGGACATGTGTGAGAACCCCGGTATTAGGACCGGGAGAAAGCATGCCCTGAGGACTTGAGGTCGGCTGGGTTCGACCTACAAGAGTTGAGTGAAGGTGGCCTCTAGGCTCAGGCCTTGGTTCAGATGCAACTAAAGTTTCTTGGTTATTGTTGGACCGAACCATGTCCGCTCCGATTGGAAGGGATCTGTCCAGGTGAGTGGCATCCATCCGGGGCTCGGTATTGCCCCCGCTCGGAGCGATATTAGAGTGGTTTACAGTAGCATTTCCCTTCGTCACATTGTGGATCGGTATGGTAGAGTAGTCTTAGTGACACAGAAGGTTGCTGCCCCCAGCCCTTCTTGGATTGACAAGCTGGGAAGGTTGTGGGGGAGGATGTATAAGACGGGTTTGCAGTAAGACATTGGGTCGAATCAGAGGTTGCACCGATCCATGTCCTGGTCAGCCCAATGGTTGCACTGATTCAGGAGCTGTTTTCCAGGGAGTTGAGTCGAACCCTAGACCAGAGGAAAAATGGTCGACTGGTACGGAACTTGACCACGATCGACCTGAGAATATGCAACTACCTTAGCTCCAATAATTGTCGAAAGCGACGGCATTAGATCTAGCCGACCGGGATGTGAAGTAGAACCAGGAGGTAGCGAAGGTGCGGACCTATCTGGGGCTTGGGTCTCTGCAGACCAAAGATCATTTGTTGCCCCAGCTTTGCCCAATGGAGGAAATGATATTGGAATGTGAGGTCCCTTTTCCATCCGATCGTTGAAGTTGTTCATCATTTCCTACTGATGTTTGAGAAGTTCATCCTGATGTACCATCTGATTTTTGAACTCAGCCAAAACTATATCCATCTCGTCCCTAATTAGGTATCGGGACGATTCTTCATGGGAGGAAGCCTAGTGGCTTGCCCCCGCTGTTGTTGTTCCTGCTGCATCGACAGGTCGAGATTGATCATGAGAAGGCGTTGAATCCTTCTTCCATTTTTCATTGCTTAGTTAAGAGTCGCCGAAGGTCGTAGGGTAAATCCGTGCCCCCCTTCCTGGTGCATCAAAATGTTGATGTAAAAAATTGGTTTGATGACGATTAACCCCCAGCGTGTGTTAATCACACACGAGAATATTCACAGAAATGCGTGAGAAATGTAAACAAACACAGAAGACACAATATTTTATAGTAGTTCAGCTTAATCCTAGCCTAAGTCCACTTATAATCTTTGTTTATACCGTCGATTACAGGTTACAGTGATTTTTTAGTGGAAGAAAGTAGAGATCGAAACATCCTTCTGTGTACTTAAAATATATGACATGCTATTTTGGGATGTCAAGTATAAAGCTTTGAGTAGAGGATTTCAACTTGCTTTCCATTTCGGGGAAGGGTTGTATATATAGGCGAAGATCCATGCTGATGTAGTATGTAGTGTGTCATATCTCCTTTTCAGGCCTGGACACGTGCTGCCCGATCAAAAAATGTAGTTGTAGGCGTCGGGCCCAGTTTTACAGATGGTGAATAGTTCTTCTTGGAAATTGCGGTCTACGTGGAGCTCGAAATTTAGCGTGTGAAAATTTGTGGTTGATTAAAGGTGACCGGTTCTGTAGCCTCGAGAATAGGACTCTGTCTTTAAGCAAATGAATATGTTATGGAATTATCGATCCGATATCCTAGGTTTGACCCGATTCTTCAGAAACGATCCCATCGATCGACTGATGACCCGATCGATCGACTTGTCTTTTAGGCGAGAGCCTTTATCTGCTGCGACAAAACTTTGGGTCGACCCATGATTGGTCGACCTAAGATGAAAATCACCTTTGAAGGTTCGGAACGGGCCGATATCTGGTAGCAATCTTTGACTTTGGGTTGGGATGGGGCCAAAAAGCTGGTCAACAAGTTATACGTTACAATTTGAGGAACATTACCATGAGTGATTCCGGTTTTTAAATTATATAATATTGCTATTTGTATTTAGTATGGTTTGGAAAAAATATTAATTAAACCAGTAATGAAAAAAAATTAATTTTGCCTAATAATAACAACCCATAAAGTATAATAATATTGATAGTAATGATGTATACACACCAAAAAGTGTAATAATAACCTAGAGAAAAATAGCAATGAAAAACTTAATTTTTCTGTTAATATATAGTCTAGTAACCTAGTTATGTAGTCTGCTAATTTCATTTTGCCACACCATTGATTGATTTTGCAATGTCAGTAGTTGATAGTCTAAATCATTAGCATAATCAATAGCTCTTTGTGGAAAACATTCATCAATCCACTGCCAAAAAGCACAACCATTTGGAGCATTATAGCATCTGAAAGAATGATGACCTATATTGTTTCCTCTTTGAATCACATCTTCTACCGTGATATACCTGCCCTCATATATTAACATAGGTGAGTCAACTTCCTGCTCGATCTTTGGAAGTATGACTTGTTGATGTAGATTCCTTGAAGAATGCCTCTGTACTCGACTTACTCTATCTCATGCTGCCTTTGTTCATCCAGTTGTCTTTGAATTTCTGCCTATGCTTGTTCATTATCTTGCAAATCAATGTAGTGTTTACTTGCGTATCAATGTAAAAATGAATATCCCAATCAAGCGATATAGGGTGAAGGAAGAGATATATGACTATGATCCAACATTGATTAGTAAATAAAATGTCCCTATAACAGACGAGTATAGTTGATATTCATATACATTATACTCATACCATGGATAGGACTTTACAATATGTTGTGACAATAGTTAAATGTTAAGTACAGTAGGATATACATTGCATTGTTATATGATTGAATAAGTCACTGTCAATAAAGTAGATTAGACTTGCACTGTAATAAAATTTAAATGTTGAATTGACCAAACAATACATAGTATAATAGGATACCACAACAAAAAATACCAAAACATAATACTATAATACTACAAAACAAAATATAATACTACAAGTCACTAGTTTCCCTTAATGTGCCATAGATGTTCAACTAGATCGTCTCAACTTTTTCATGAGTGTCTCTAGACCTAATTCTACGCAATCATCTTAAGAAAATTTCAATAGTATCCAGATTTCTCTCAACAACAACAACCATTGCTGTATTGCCTAGGTCAAATCCCAAATAAGATTGAAAGGTACCTCTTTCTTCTTCGATGATCATATTATGCTTAATAATACATGTTCGCATAATGTTGCTCAATGTCTTTGGATTCCATAGTTTAACAGGATTTTTTAACAATTGTAAACCGTGATTGTAAAACTACAAAAGCCCTCTCTACATCTTTTCTCACGGCCTCTTATTTTTTAGCAAAATGTTTTTCTTTTTTGGTTTTTGGATTTGAAACTATTTGAACTACCCAACGATGGATAAATACCATCTGCTAGATAATATCCCAAAATAATACACATTTCCAGCAATACTGTAATTATAAGAAGGTGCATTTTCGTGTGTTAGAACCTTAAATAGGTGCGATTGGGGTAACACTTAATACCATTCATGGAACCAGGACATCCGAAGTACACATTCCAAATCCAAAGGTCATGTGAGGATACAACTTCAAGTATCATTGTAGCTTTAGGATAATGGCTGATAAACTGACCATGCCGAGCTTTGGAACAATTTTTCTACTCTCAGTGCGTACAGTCGAGACTACCTAACATGCCCGGAAATCCTCGTTTCGTTCCTAAATGTTTAAGTTTATTAATATCACTTTGTGTTGGGGAACTCAAGTAGTCTTTACCACATAACTCAATTATCATTATGCAGAAACGTTCCAAACTTAAATGAATCGTATTCTCATCCATTCAGACCACTTCATTAAGTGCATCAGGGGCTATCCCATAAGCCATAACACAGAATGCTTCAATTATTTTTTGATAAGGAAAACATCCTAAAGTTCCATCATTATTACGCTTTTGAACAAAATAGTTATTATAACAAATAACTCCATTTAAAATACGCATAAACATATCTTTACTCATTTGAAATCGACGACAAAAATCATCAGGGACGTAGGTGCATGAGTAGTTGAAATAGTCTTTCAGTAACCTAGCGGTTTCGCCTTTGTGATCACACATCTTTCTTTTATCGACACGACCAAACACACTTTCTCAATGACTACTGCTAGAAGATCCTTCCACTAAAAACTGTTGTACTTGTTGTTGGTGAGCAATTACTACTTGCATAATTATTTCTAATTCATCGTTATCAGTGATGGTCTCTAATGATAACTGCACAAAATTTGCTTGCGTATCTAGTCATCTTCTAAATCAGAATCAGTTTGGCTATCTTCAAATTTTTCTTTCATAATATGGATTTTCATTGGAATTTGATTCTGTGGTACAAGTATTGCTTGACATTTTTAATAATATGGATGCTTGCTTGAATGTATTTGACTTGCAGGTTATTTAAAGTTAAATATAATGCTATTTATAGCCGTTGTAAAGTTATAAAGGCTATATTTTGCGAGTATATTTATGTAGCCATTTAGAATTATAGCTGTTGTTAAGTCTATTTACTTGAAACTTTGGTTCTTAATGCTAGAAAGTTAAATAAAAACTTTGGTTTCTAAATACCTAATGCCTAGAAAGTTAAATATAAACTATATAAAAGTTAAATATACAATTTGATTTTTATTTTAATATAAACTTTGGTCCTAAATGCTTTGCTTGAAACTATGGTTTTTTTTTTAATTTTTTTGGTTTCATACTCTTAATGCTTTTCTTTTTATATAAACTTTGGTTTATTTTAATATAAACTTTGCTTGAAAGTTTGGTTTTTAAATATAAACTTTGGCTCTTAATGCTTGATCAATGTCTTTTACTAACCTATTTGAGCCAAACTAATTTTAAGTACATTAGTTTCTCACAAAACTCTTGAAACTAATTATTCAAGCATTCAAAACATAATTAATTTTAAACAATAGTTTTATTTAAAACATATTCAGGTTCAGATGTTGAAAACATAACTATGATCAAGCATTAGAAGCTTCAGTTTTTTAAATAAAATATAGATTTTGAAATCCATTTTGTGTAAACGGGGAAAAGAAATTGTTTAACATTTAAACAGATTTATTATCATCGTTTAACCTTTTAATGGTGAAATGAATATCGTTTAACCCTTAAATGGTTTTCTTTTCACTGTTTTTTTAAATGGTAACACGAATCGAGCATATCCTGAATCAATCAACCCAGATCAACACATCAACTTAAAATACATCGATCATATAGTCGATCATACATTCATACAGTTTCAGATGAAACCCAAATCAGCCCAATTCAAGCATTTTATACATCAATATATCATACAATCATACATTCAATCATTAGAAAATCTTGAAATGTCATCACAGTTTCATACGGTCATCAAACATAATCTGGAATTCAAATATATATAAATGTTATGTAAACCACTGCTGCAACTAAAATTCGTTGCAACTAAAATTCAAAGTGGAAAAGTTTAATACACACATAAATACATAGATATAAGCTAAAAAAACCGAGCTATGACACCAATACAAGCAAATATACAAACCATTGCAACTAGTCATCCAACTAGTAACTCTAAACTTACTTCGACATTCGTAAATCTTCCAAACCCATCAGACTCTTATTTTTCCAACTCTTGCTCGACTTTCCCTTTAACAGAGATGTCACGTTGCTCACAGTTCCATCACTCTTCTGTTTACCTTTGTCTATACCTTTTCCACAATCAAAGCCTAATTATCAAATAATAAAAATTGAAACATAGAACTAAATTAAATTATAAATAACTTACTAAAATTACTAATTATCACAATTGTTCAACGTATTTGCAACGTGTAAAATTAGCATAGTTGTTCAATATATTGTTCAACATATTAAACTAATCAAAGTTGTTCAAAAGTATTAAAGTTACTGATATACATGAAAGTTTTAAATGGTTTAGTCAAATTAAATTGAATATAACATAAATAGTCATTCAAAATATACATGGTTGTCTAATATAGTTTTGTAAAATTTGATTTAATATACGACTGTTTAGTTTTATTTTAATAGAATCTTATTTATTACAAGTTTAGTTAATGGTTTCAAGCTCAATTTAAGTACATGTAGTGGAATGTGAGGTGGTCAATACTCTGATCTTAACACCATATCTATTTGTCTGCATAACCCCATGGTCTAATCCATCACCGTCATCGTCGCCTCCATTACCATCGTCGTCATCGTCTTCATCTTCCTCTACATCCTCCTCCTCATCCTTTGCTTTTTTTCCTTCTTCTTCCTCTTCGTCATCGTCCCTCTCATCCTTGTTTTTCTCAATAGGCAGCATTTGGTGGATCGTTTTCCAGTTCATCGTAAATTTGGAACGATCTGTTGTCTTCGTCTATAACATCAATTTCTATTCCCTTCTAATTTCCATCTATATGAAACATGGATGAAAAACATAACATAAAGTACAAGAATAATAACATATGATAATTATGAAAGAGATAGTATAACCTACAAAATCTGCTACCACATTACTAATCCTATGCAATCCTTCGTCATAATACCCGAGATTCTTGAATAGCTAGGTGCCACATACCCAAATTCATCTTCCAAAGGCTATCCAATGTATAATGCGGTGGGACTGGAGGTATGTAGGGAAAATGCGGAATAGGTAATAAATCATCTCATCCTATCCATTGTATAGACCAGCCAGGATCCTCTGCCCAACCTGCTTGCTGAGGAGGTAGAGGTGGGTAAAACTATGATAGATAGTGTAACGAACCAGGATTTTCGACTCCGAAAATCGACGTAAAACCATGTCAACTATTCCAAAATTGAACATTCCAGATCATTAATAGAAAAAATTTAGAGGGTGAGAAATAGATAAGATAGAAAATTAGAATAGAAGAGGAAGAAGAACACAACAACAGAATCAGAGTAAGACACGAATCTCACAGCGGAACGAATAAAATATTTTATATAACATAACTTTGAAATACAAATTTGTACTTGTATATATATATATATATCATTAACAAAGTACAACACTTACAACACAACGGAAATAAACAATAGCTATAAAATCTTGAAGCCTCCTGATCCAAGCTCTTCAAGTATATCTGTAAAATCCTGACTAATTGACTGCCCGTACAAATTTGGGCACCTAAGAGTTTAAGATAAAACAAAACAAAATAAACTCTGGGTCACTCATGGGGCTAGTGTGAGTAAACAATAAAAATATAGTTTGAGAAAATAATGATATCTCATAAGACCACGCCGTATAACACGAAACGGGTTTTTCCCTTATGAGACCCAAAACACTTGATTTAACATTTCAAAACCCTTTGGCAAGAACGAAAATCTTTATATCAAAACTCTTTTGGTATTAAAATATTGTCTATCAACCACAACTAAATAATCATCTAGCAGAACGCTTTCATCTCACGTTCCACATACATAATATATAATTAAAATCCGTGGGCGCTTATTGGGTAATGGATTCCAACTGGCAAGGTATGGGACCGCCTTTCGACAGTGTATCTCTAGAGAGGAATATACCGGGTTCAACAAGGACATCTTTCAACCCAGGCTAAACATGACCGATCACTCATGTCGCTTAAGTGTATCGAATGTATTATCACCAACGGTTGGGATCAGCAACCGTTTCCCGAAAGGGACAACATCGAAATAGATTATAGAAGCAAAATAAATTTATCTAGATCAGGTGAGAATACACCCTAATTGGGAGCTACCCACTTAGCCATGCGACCTACCCGATTTTGTACCATTCCTCGATTGTGAGGCTTGAGGTCATAACGTTCAGATCACACCCTTATTCACTTTGAATGCCACATCGTCATACCCGCCAAATCACAAATTGATTTCCCCAAAAATATCACGGGTATACATCTAAGAGAAATGAATTCCTCCACTACCAAACGTAAATACGTTTGAAGAGATCAACTTACGCGATCTATTAACTATGTCGGACATTCTTCCATACAGGTTGTCCTAGGACTGGACAAATCGATGACACTATTCTATAAACCCATCTTAGGCGATTTCTACCTAGGATTTGCCAAAACAGCCCTTGCATAAACTCCATCTTCGATTATCTTCATCATATTCGATTCGCAACGCTAATATCCATATGGAGTGGTTTTCAGATAATAAATCTGATTCCGGTCTCTCCGTATTAACGAATGAAATGGTCAATACTTTGATAGTCGGTTATTAAACTATCAAAGAAAAACATCCATACAAACAACAATCTTATTTCCAAATGGAAATTTTATCGATCAACCATCAATCAATATTTTTCCTTTTTTAAATTAATTTATCATTAAATTATTCATTTCCCCATTTCCGTTTACATATTTTCATCAACCCTTATCTTCTTATAGAAAATATACGTTGTTAACTTTGGAAAACATTTGCATTTCTGATTCACGCATCGCTATCCTCCAACATCTATCAGTCTCTAACTGTAAACTAGCAAGAGAACAACTTCCGAGGTATAAGCCTCGAAGGCCGAAACCAACATCCGATCGATACTCAGAAAGCCATTCAACTCAACAAATTTTCAGTCAGTTTCTAATTTTAGTAATTCCATTTAAATTCCCATTTCGAAACCCAATTTCCTTTATAAAGTTTTATTTTCAAATATTTACTTAAATCCCTTATTCACGTCAAATGTGAATAATATTTCTTTTATATAATCAATTCAGTTTGATTTCACATTTTAAAATAATATCCCATTTCAAAATTCTATTTATACTTTTATTTATAATTTATTTATATAAAATCTCATTTTATTCTTCTAACACTTATAATCCCATTTATAATCACCTTTATAAATGCTGCTCAAATTCCATTTAAAATATCGGTGTCAAAACCGATTCTTACTTCTCTATATAAATTCAGTCTTATATTTCAATTTATTGAATGATAAATAATTTTTCTTAATTTATAAACATCGTTTATAAATTTATCTTCTCAATTTATATGTTAAAACAGATTTGTATTAAAAAAATCCACTTTTAATCAACCTTCTCACAATTCTTGTATATTTCGAAATTCCCTTTTGATAACTCTATTAGTTTTAAAACAAACCATATCCATTCCATATAAATATTTATAATTTTCTACAGCAGTTCCTTATTTAATTTCCAAATAATTCCTTTTTATAAAATCTGTTGATTTTATAAAATTCTTGAATTTAATACCCATTTCAAAAATTCTTTTCATATATTCTAATATTTCTTATGGTATTTAAAATACCAAATAAGAAGGCCCAGTACCATCCAAACACATACAATCAATTTCAGATAATATATCACATCATATATCACAATATATGAAACAACATAAATGTTGAGGAATCCAGTTGGATCCCTCCAACCTTTTTCCTGCATCCACAGATGTTAAACATAAGTAACATCAATTTCAATTCAATATGAAATATTCTGATAAATAGAACCAATATTTAATTAACGATATATATATATAACTAGATCTATAATCTCTACCAATTAATTAGCAGTTCATCAAAACAATCAACACACAACAATCAACCATCATTTATCAATTCTAAAAATATGTTATAAAAATATAAAATGGGCAGAGTTAGTGAGTTTACTTACTTTGGACGTTTATCGTTAAATAACGATGAACTGTCGTTGATTCAGATCAAGCAATTTATTTCAATATAAATTGTAATGAGCTCCAATTCACTCCAAATCAGTTCCATGGTGTAGCCCTCGTCCATACGATCCCAACGGATCCTGTTTTGTCCAATTCAGATAACGTATGACATAGTTATTAATTTTATAAGTCTTAAACTATTTAACATTAAAAATTAACTAATTAAATAGTTTATTAATCTTAAGAAAATCCTCCTTAATCACACTTACCATAATCATTTTCCTAATCCCACGTATTACTGCTAATCTTCCTTCTCCATCAACCGAACCCGTATAACTTTTCCATGGCTAAATTTACCAAAATTTCATCTCCTCGAATATCCTTTTCTACTTAATGGAACTCAAAATAAAAACCCTCATCCTCTTTCTCTTCAAACTCTCCTTCCTTCCAAATTATTTACAATGAACTCACACCCTCATTCCATTTCCATTTTTTCAGTACAGTTCGAACACGAACAGTAAAACATGGCCATTTCTGCCTCTTAAACCTTTATCGCACCTCCATCTTACCCTTAATCCCCAAACCGACTTCACCATTCTCCTTTTCCTCTCATGCTTTTCAACTTCAACACCATTTTACACAGCTCACGTACATTATTACATTTACGCGACGCTCGACCTCACACCACGCTTCCAGTATTGCATGGCGATAACTAATTTCATGAACCTCCCCAAACTTTATGCGCGACTTCCATTTTTCCTCCTCGACCCCAATACAACAACAACCACCTCAATCGAAGCTTGTAAATCCAAAAATCTAGAGCCCTAGTTCGTATGGTGATAAAGACAGCGAACACATCTATCGTGGAATGCCTCAAATTTCATATCGGATCAAAGATTATCGCCTCAGGATGTTAAATACAGAAGTATTGTGAATTATAGAATTTTATATGAATTGATATGGAATTTTAAGGAAAGGTTCTCACTTTTCATAAGAGAAATGGTGGAGGCGCATTTTATTTGAGCATTGAAGAAAGAAGTCTAGGTTTAGGAAGGATGCTACGGTATTTATAGGATAGTTTTATATTTTTATTTTATTATTAATTGATTATTTTATTGAACTATAATCAATCGTTATATGTATTCATCGTTTAAAAATCCGTATAGTCACATAACATATCCAAATTCTACGAAAATTGTCATACAACTTCAGTTCGACATTACGGACCCAACGAAACTTGTTTCGTCAAAGTCCGAGTCTATTTTCTTACACAACGTATTTTTAAAGTCAAATTATCGACTATTTTTCACATTAAAATCCCGTACGGCCACATACTGACTCCAAAAATCGCAAAATTTGAAATCTAACAATAATTTAATATTTCAGATCCAACAAAATTAATTTCATCAAAAACGGACGTCGTTTGCAAAAATGGCTATTTTCTAAATTCTAAATAAACCCATTTAAATATTAATATGTTTAAAATCAATTCAAATTTAGTATTAATAAATTAATATTATCATATATATTCACATAGAATATTATCTAGCTCCAAAATAAACATATCAGGATTTATAACTCGATTTGTATTAAAAATCCATTTATAATATAAATAAATCATTATAAATTATAAACGAATCACATAGCGACTTTTTGAATGTTTGATTTGATCATAACTCACAATCTACACGACGAAATCTTGATTTTTCTCTTCCATTAGAAAAATATCGTTCAACAAATTCGAACGTTTCTTATTTCATAGAAATTCGACTTAAAACGGATTCTGTATATTCATTTAAAGTTCGAATCGCCAAATTACGAACTACCGCGACATTACGAGCTTGTTTTAAATTATATTATAAATTATACATTCAACCGTCGTTTATTTAATATATTCGTTATTATAATTAAATTCTAAATAGAATTAAATTAGTGAAATCATCTGATTCACACATCATAGCGAATTCCACTATTTTCGAATATTTCGGAAATTAAATATATTATTTTGTTATTAATATTAATTAAATATTCAATATTATTTAATTAAACAACCATTTAAATCTATAAATCACTATTTAAATAATTAAATTAATTAATTATTCAACCGTAAAAATATGGGATGTTACATTCTTCCCCTTTAAAATAATTTCGTCCTCGAAATTGCTAAGGTAGAAAACAAACCCTATTAACTAGGTCAAAATTTATTTGTTTACTTCCTAAATTTTAGTTTCACTGTACCAATTCATTTCAGTAAAAATATTAATTCATTCTTATAAACTAAATTTTTCAATAATTCCAATTATTTTCTAACACCCTAAATTTTCTGAAAATTGCGCCAGCGTCTCCTTTGTACGGCTCAATCGGTACCCCTACAACTCGCCTCTCTAGGCCATTTCCAATACAAAAGAAAATCAAATAGCCAAGCGGCTTGCCAAATAGGCTCATAAATCACCAAACTCATAAATAAACTTGTACCTCTTTGTCGGGCATATCAACTCTATCACTTCCATCTGCTATCAATTCGGCATAAACAACTGTCATCCCAATCAATTTCCAATCAATTTATTCTCAACACAATCATTCTCTTATAACCCAACCAAATCTCATTTCAAACTCGAGTTCCATTCTCGATTTTCAAACTCTTATCAATCCAACTTACTTGATATCATTCTATTTCAATTCAATTTCCACTTAACTTTCTTCAATTCAATTCCAATTAGTTTCCGCAAATTTCTATTTAGTTTGTTTTTTTATTTCAAAACAATCTTCTTGAGAGTTTTAAATAGCTTTGCTTTTCACAAAAATCAAATATTCATTTCGGAATATCAAAACAACTTGTTTTCCCAAAATAATTCGAAAACAATATCTTTGGTAGTAATCCATCACTTAGAAATCGAAAATGAACACTGATGATGTGGCCAACATCATCAGGGTTATTTCCCAGCGATTAAAGTGAGTTCAATACTATATCACTTTTCAAAACATATATTTTAAAACATTTCCATTTTGAATTATTTCAAAATATCCTTCTCAATGTTTGTAAACAAATTTAAAATCTCCTAGGATTTTTAAATTTCCTTATATATTCAATCCAAATCCATTTATAAACACCTTTCCAACTTTTAGGAATTTTAATTCCAATTCTGATTTAAATTCAGATTTAATTCAATTCATAACACTTATACGATTTCAGATTGGCTATTTATAATCATCCCAATTATAATCTTATTCGGTTATAATAACAACCACATCCAATATCCTATAATAATTTCCAATATATATATTTTCTTTATATCAAAATATAATTTGGGTAAAATTATTTCTTTACCCTCTTTTCAAAACATACTATGTCGGTTCATCATACTCGAGTGTTTAGAAACCCCTACCGATATAGTGGATCAAACTTATCGACTAGAACTCATAAACAACTCAACCAATAAATCTCCATAATATAAAACAATTTTTATAAAATCTACAAATACGTTCACTCGTATATATACACTCAAACTCAATCTAGGGCATTACTGTAACGACCTGTAATTTTTAGTGATTTAATAATTTATTTTATTTAATTATTTAAATAATGGTTTGGTAATTTGATGGTTTAAATTAAATAAATTTGAATATTTAATTAATATAATAATCAAATAATTTATTTAAATTTCAGAATAGTCGGAAAATAGTAGAATTCACAATATTGTGTGAATTGGATTATTTATAATATTTAATTTAGTTTAGAATTGAATTATAATAACGAATATATTTAATAAACGAATTTGAAGGTATAAATTATGTTATATTATAATCGAGCTCGAAATGGTGCGGTAGTTCATAATTTGGCTATTCGAACTTCAAATGAATATACAGAATCCGTTTTAAGTTGGATTTCTATGAAACAAGAAACGCTCGGAGCTGGTGAAGTATATTTTTCTAATGGAAAAGAAAAATCGAGATTTCGTCGTGTAGATTGTGTGTTGTGTCCAAATCAAATTTTCGAAAAGTCGCTATAGAATTCTTTATAATTTATAATGATTTATTTATATTATAAATGGATTTTCAATATAAATTGAATACTGATTTAATCTGGATTTGAAATGTCAAATTATAAATCCAGATAGGAATATTTTGGAGTTGTATTATATTCCATGTGAATATATATGATATTATTAATATTAAATTTATTTATTTTTAAATATTTTAATATTTAAATGGGTTTATTTAGAGCTTTAAAAATAGCCACTTTTGCAAACGAGCTCCGTTTTCGATGAAACTAATTTTGTTGGATCTGGAATATTAAATTATTGCTAGATTTCAATTTTCGTGATTCTTCGAGTCAGTATGTGGCCGTACGAGATTTTAATGTGAAAATATTTAATATTTTTTATGGTTAAAAATATGCTGTGTGAGCAAACGGACTCGGATTTCGACGAAACAAGTTTCGTTGGGTCCGTAGTATCGAACAGTAGCTGCATGCCATTGTCATGATTTTTGGGTATCGTATGTGATCATACAGATTTTTAGAAGACAAATACAAATAGTGGTTGATTTAAAATGAACATTAAATTGATTAAATAAATATATAATTTATACTATAAATACCACTACCATCCTAACTTAAACCTAATTTCATTTCTCTATAGTCAACACAACAACTTTTTCATGCCGCCATCTCCTTGTGAAAAAACGAGAGTAATACTTCTTCAAAAATTCCATACAATTCTAATAAAATTCTATAAATCACAAAGTAGTGATATTTGGTTTCACGCTAGGGTTCTCTTCAATCTGACACAGTTTTTGGTGGGTTCGGTCACCACAAAATCCGTTGCTATGTGTACATCGTCGGTTACGGTTGGGGTATTCGCGGATTTTGAGCGTCTGTTGGTGAAAATAGGTTTTTTTAGGTTCTTGATGCCGAGCAGCACCTGCGTGTACATTTTGGTGAGGATCGGTGTAGTTAGGTGTCGATGTCTGTAGCTTGAAGGGGATTGACGCGATTTGATTAAGTAAACCGAGTTTCATGAAATGGGTATGGATGAGTGCGGTTTTGGATGGGTATTCATTTGAATATTTTTGTTTGATTTTTAAAGGATTGTGGGGGGACAAATTGCAAGGGGAAATTCGATAATAGCCATGATTGAGGAATAGTTTCATAATCCTGGAGTGAAAGGAGAACAAGGGGCCGGGTGACGTGGATTTAAAGTATGAAAGGGGTATTTATTAATTAATTATTTAATTAGTTAATGTTATTAAAAACTATTGTAACTTGTAATTTAAATAACTTCGTCATACCTTGTCAGAATCATGAACGGTCAGATCCGTTGGGATCGTATGGATGAGTGCTACATAATGGAACTGATTGGGAGTGAATTATAGCTTGTTACAATTTATAACAAAATAAATTTCCTATTACGAATCAAATCGACGATCGCTTATTGCTATTTAATGATAACCGACCAATGTGAGTAAATATCACTAACTCTGTGCAGTTTTGTAATAACCTGGAAGTCCGAACCAATTTAAGAATTTTATTTTGGCAATTTTGACGGATTTTGACATTTAAAATGAATTATTTTAAATTATAACGACGATAAATTTATTTTAAATAGAGTTAGAACGCATATATTTGTATAAATCGTCGTTAGAATATAAATATTTATTTTTAATTATAAAAGGAATAGAAAATGGCGCGGTAGTTTGAAAATTCGATTTCAAATTTCAAATGAATGTACAGGATTTAAAATAAACCGGATTTTAGCGAAACCAAAAATATTAGAATCTATTTGGGAATATCTTTCCATGATTCTAAAAAATTGAAATTTCATAGCGGGAATAAAAAGTTATGCCCAGTTGAAAATTCAGAATAGCCGCTATGGAATTTTGGCCCTTAAAAATGGAAATTTTGTAAACTACCTCTGTTTTCGACGAAACCACTTTTGTTGGATCTGAGATATCAAACTATTCCTAGATTCCAAAATTCATAATTTTCTGAATCAATATGTGAGCGTGGCACAGGAAAACGTGTTTGGGCAGTTTTAGTCAATTTGGATCGACCATAAAATGTCCATTTTTCAAATGGTCTTCAAATTTGATGAAATTAGTCTTGTTAGGACCGTATCGTCAATATGAAGCTAGAAATAATTTTTCTGGAATTTTTGGGGTCCGTATGTGACCCCAGTAAATTGAAATGTACGTTTAAAATTCAATATAATGATTTAAATGTTAATTTAAATGAAAAATGATCGAAACAATGGAACTGGCCCACGATACATATCCCATTATGTTCCGAAGGGGGGTAATTAGCTAGGGACGACATTCGTTGGGTCTTGTTTGGGGTTCGGAATAAAAAGCTAATTTTTGAAAATTAAAAATAATAAATTAAATAAAAAAAGTCAACACCCCTTTTGCCTTTACTCGCCCCTCATTAATTCTCATATCGAAAGAAGAAAAGAGGAAAAAAACGCGCTTCATTACCTTGTCGCTCCCTCCCATCCGCCACCGCACCGCCTCCCACGCCACCACCTCCTCCTCAGGCCGCCACCCTCCTCCTCTACGCCCTCTCCTCCTTCCTTTCTTCCTCCCTCTTCTGAAACAGCCCAAAACCCCCTTGCCCCGTGAAGAACCACAACCGCCAGCAACAGAGTCACTTCCCCGACCTCCCACCAACCCGACGCCGCCGTGGGACCCCCTCTGACCGCCGCGAGCCTCCACGTCAGCCCCTCCTCTAATTCGAACCAGAAAACCTCCCCTTCCTCCAATAAAAATGTGAGTTTTATAATTCTTTTCTTTTATTCATTAATATGAAATCTGATTTCATTTTTATTTACTTATACAAAGTCTTGATTTTTTATTTATATAAAATAATGATTTTTATTTATTTAAAGGTTTTGATTTTTATACAAAAAAAGTTTAGATTTTTATAATGTGAAAGAAGGATTTTTATAACATGAAAGGTTGGATTTTTAATTTGAAAAGTTTTATTTTTAAACAAGAAAAGAATTGAATTTTTATATTAGAAAAGTTCGAATTTTTATATTAGAAAGGTTTGAATCTTTATATAGTTGAAATGGTGAAGTAAAAATATGATTTTTATATTATAGAGTGAATAAAAATATGATTTTTATTGTATGAACATCGAAATAAAAATATTATCTTTATAATGTAAACATCGTGTTAAAGATATGATTTTTACACGTATGGTTTCGAAGTAAAAATATAATTTTTAGCGAAGTAAAAATATATTTTTTAACGAAGTAAAAATATAGTTTTTAGAGAAGTAAAAATATAGTTTTTAGCATTGAAATAAAAATGTAATTTTACTATGAACAACGTGAAGAAGATGGTGTTGAAATTTAGAGCAGAATCCAAACCATCGTCCATTAAAGCACGGAGGAGTGGATCCCCAAGGTGAGAACTCTTTCACTGAATTTATGTATACAGTTATTTATTATGTAGCTGCATATATGAACTATTCCCCGTCGTCCAAAGACCATAGACGACTTGTTTGTTTGGTTGTGTAATTGATAGGATTATTGGTTTGAATTTGGTTGTTTGGGTGAAATGGAATTGATTAGATTGGTACGTGTATGGCGTGGGCCATTATTCGATTGGGGATAAGGCTAGGCCTTATCCCATTTCTAGTATCGCGCCGTTATGCCGCCAAAATTTTCTGAAATATGTTAGAACAATAAAAATATCATTTTTATTGTGTAAATTAACCGAATAAATATTTTATCGTTAAAAATATAATTTTTAACATGTATATGAATAAAATAAATATCCATTTACAAATCAGTCGATTTGTTTATATACACCTATTTTCTAATATGGATTGGGACGATATGTTTTGCACATTACCCAACTACACAAATAATATTCAGTGTTTGTGGATTGAAACCCCACACGGGTATTGGGATGATATAGGACATACACTAATCCCAATAATTAGCTGTATATCGACCGATTGATTGACAGGCTGTTATAAGCGTTAAATATTTATATTTGATGCTTATGCAGTGTAGAATGCACTTTGAATGATGGTTGAAAGTGTTTGATTGTATTGTGTACATATGTGTATGAAATCCATATAATCACATTATATGGTAATTGACTGTGTCTGATTCCAGTTCAGAAGAAAAGAATATTTTAAAATAACGAATATTTTCAAATAATATTCAGAAAAGAATCAAAATATGATTTTGATGTCCGATTTGGGATGGACACGAATACATTCAAATATATATAGCCGTGTTGATTAGATTGACGCCATTTTGACGTGAACGATATTTGTATCGATTTTATTCATTTTTATAATGAATATCGAAAAGAAATTGATATCAGGATATAATGTTTTGAAAATATTGTCGTTTATATATCATGATATGGGATATTCAATTTTGATTTGAAATTGAATATGAAGTTGAAATCGTTTTAAAAATGAATTTAAAACGATTTATAAAATACGTTTGAAAAGGAAATCGACGAAGTATATATTATATATATAATATAATGGCCTGAATAGAACGCGCCGCGCTGCGGCAGTTCGTGAATTTCGATCATTGACTTCGAACGGATATTACGGGAGATCCGACTGTTGGATTCTCCTAAAACCAGAACCATTGGGTTCGTATCGAAAAGAGCTTTCTAACGAATACTAGAAATTAGAAATCTAACGGTTGGATTTGGAATTATGTCCAAATCAAATTTGGAAAAGGTCGCTGTAAGTGCAGTTCGATGGCCGTTGATGGAAATCGATTGTACGGGCTTTGATAAAATTATTAAAAATATCAATAATTAGTTTAAATCATAAGAAATGATTTGGAAAGAATTGGGATGAAAATTTCCATATTGAAAAGATAAAAATATATTTTTATCGAAATGAACTAGTTATGAACTAGAATTAGAAATTCAATATTTTTAAAATAAATAAATTGGATTTGAAATGGTTTTGAAAATAACCAAAATTTCCAATATATGAATTGAAATGGATTTGAATCGAAATTATCTTCAGAATATTTCAATATTGGATTTCGTGATTATACGGATATTGTAGAGGAATTTGGAAGATATATATATCGTTATTCCAATACAATATTTGTTGGTTTCAGAATTTGATATTGAATATAAGCCGATATATTTTCTATTCAGAGCCTTGTATTTAATATCAAATTGGATTTTGGGATTGTCGTGAATAGTATCTTTAATAATACTAGTCTTAAACCTATTGAAATTAAGAAAATTAGAATCTGACTGGAGATTAGTTAAGTCGAATGGTTTCCTGGGTATTGATCTGATGTTGGTTTCGGCCTTCGGGTTAATACTTAAAGGATTGTTCTCTTACTAATTTACGGTTAGAGGCTAACGTGAGTTGGGTTTATTGTGAACTGTGTTTTTAACGACAATCGTTGTTCAACCCGATTTACAGTGAAATTTGATTTGGAATTTATAAATCTATTTATTAAGATTTAACAGGATTTTTCCAAAGTAAAGTTTTCCAATTTAAATAAAATAATTTGGAATGGAATGGAATTCGATTTGGTAATAATCGAAGTGAATTTCTGTGGATGAGGACTATTAATATATATGGAATTTAAAAGGCTTTGCCGTTATTCCATTTATATTGTTAGTCGGATATGGAAGTTTATATCAATTATATATATCGGTTTGTTTTCCATGAAGATTCCATCGTTAATGGAATGTGATTTTGGGTTGTCGTAAATGGTATCTTTAATAATACTGTTCTTAGACCTAACGGAGTTAAGAAAATCAGAAACTAACTGGAGGTTAGTTAAGCTGAATAGTTTCTTGGGTATTGATCTGATGTTGGTTTAGGCCTTCGGGGTTAACACTTAGGGAATTATTCACTTGCTAATTTACGGTTAAAGACTAATGGAATAGAATGTGATTTTGGGTTTATCGTGAACCGTGTTTTAAATGACATTGGTTCTTTAACCCAGTTAAAGGCAGGATATGATTTCCCAAGTTAAACAATCATTAATATTGATTTTTGGGAAGATTAAAACCAAGTGGAGTTTTCAATGAATCTTTAAATAGATTGAAAGGTGAATTTGATAACTAAAATTATCAAATTCAAGAAATGATCGAGAATGGAGTATCACCAGTTATGATCCAAGCGATAGTTAAATCTTTAATTAGATTTGAACGTGAAATGGTAATTGAATTTACCAATAACACCGTGGTGTTAGATATGAATTATTACCAGTTTTACTTCATGGGATGAATAGGTTGGGGTTGGGAAATTTAACAAACGATTACTTCGGTAAGGTTCGCTAATCCCGACTAGTTTGGATAAACCATAATTTGGTTTGAATTGATATTCAAAGGAAGATTAAAGAATAAATTTAAAGAATTTATCTTTGATAAAATTAATGGGAACCTTTCCGAAAGTAAAAAAATATTTGAATAAAGGAAAATTCTGGATTGGAATAAGGCGTATGTTGTGTTTTATAATACTTTATTATTATATACGCGAGTTATTTGGAAAGACCGGGTTTTATCCCATTCTGAATAACTGAATCGACGATGAAGATGGTGGTTGAAGACTGGAGATCTTCACATCGTTTGGATAATTACTGATGATCTTGATTGGGCTGTACACCCAAGAGGAGGGAATCAGTTAGTGGTCGTCCAGACGTACTTGGAAATCGATGGATATGCGAGGAATAAGGTTCCTCTGGTTTTGTTCAGACCCAAAACAGACTTGTAAATGGATGTATGTCTGACATCGGATTTCATTCTGTGTGATTGATAGACATCAGTTGCATAGCATGAATTGCCTGTGTGGCATGCTGAGTTGCAAATGATCAAGGCTTTTGTTGAAAAGAAAAGTCTTGTGGTTGATGATCAAAGCACGGCCTTTGTGGTGTAGCTTTGTGTAGCGTTAATTCGTGAGCCTCACACCCCGGTGTGAACCAGAAACGGGAGAGGACTACAGGGAGGGAATGCGTTTCTTTCTAGCTAGGAGTGGTGTCAGTGTTTTACACGCTGTGGCATTTTACTTATGTGGATGATGGATAGCGAGGTGCCTTGGTTATATCGATCGATCCGGGGCCGATGGAGCCATTTGGCTCATTTACGCCCCATAGAGCGGGGAAATGCATTGTTCATGCATTATAATCCACATCGAGTGGACCGGCTCTGAAGATCCAAGGTGCAGTTGCGGCTGTTCCTGAGATATGGCTATTATAAGGTAAAAACACTATCCTCCGGCTTGCGTTGCATTGTGTGATGGGACCTGAGTCTTATAATAGCTTCATTGTTCTTTATTTAACGTTGCGCTGTCGTTTTATGCACTGGTATTCTTGGGAGGAGACCCGTTCCGTGCTATACGGCGTGGTCCCTTGATTTACCTAACTTTAAAATAAAGATTAATAACTATTTTAGTTCTCACACTAATCACATGACTGATCTGGAGTTTATTGTTTTAACCTAAACTCTGAGTGCCCCTTTTTCCACGGGCAGCTAGTAGTTTTGGTTTTGTAGATTTATATTCACAAGATCCTGGTTTACAGCTGGAATGATATTCGGAAAGATCTGTATCTGTATATTCTTTTCAGTTGTGTTTTGTATTATTTTCTGCTGCTATGTAATGTATTGTAAATCTCTGATATTTAATGTGTAATATTTATTCGTACTCTGTATATTCTTGTATTCTGATGGAATTATTGTAATTAACAATGAAATGTTCTTCTATTTGTGTTCCGATTCGTCTTGTCCTCGGTACAATCCGAGCTTTTCTTCGCGGGGAAGTTCGGGTCGTTATATTTGGTATCAGAGCTTTGGTTTATAGAGCTCAGAGAATAAGACACCTTAGAACCAAACGAAAGAATTCATCAGAGATTGGACTAGTAATATCCAATGAGAATGTCTCGTTAGAGATGGGATCAGTAGTATCCTAGAATGAGTCGGAAGAGAGTTGTCTTCAAATAAAGATGAAAACAATTTTTGTTTTGAAAATTTAAATCAATTATTCGTATTTGAATATTATTTTTATATTTGGACAATCAAGTATATAAAGATTTTGCGAATACGTCTGATCTGCGTGCATTTGAAGTTTTAATATACTGGATAGATATAGAATCACAATCTAGTCGCCCGTAGATGTTCTAATGGTGGTTCGAAACATCATCAGAATTTATGCTCGAGTTTCGAAAGTGGGATTTCTATATATTTCCAATTGACTGGTGTGAGAACCAAAACTAGATAGGGATTATTGTTATGATTTGGCATCAAAAATATGATTTTTGGACTATGTATCATAGTTAGGAATTTGAAAAGCTAATCAACTGATTGATTGATGGTTGTGTTGTATGATTATTCCTTTAAACCATTATGTGAAAGAAAGGTGAATTTAGCCAAATTGAACCAAATAGTGAATTGTATTAAAAATTTATTGCATTTGCATGCATATACAGTAATTACATTGAACATGTCATAGCAAGCAGGCTAGAGAAAAGGAATAAAATTGTATGCCCGATAAATAGGTACATGTTTATTGTATTTCTTGGGGCTTTCGATGATTTTATGAGTCAACTGGCTAGCCGCTTGGCTGTTTCTTTTTCTTTTTGGATTGGAGAGGCCTGTACGGCAATTTCGGGATTTTCCTGGTGCTCCCGTACAGGGAAGGTTATGGCGAAATTTTTCAAAAATTTAGGGTGTTAGCCAAATTTTTGACAATTTGAAAAGTTCTTAGAAACTGAAAAGTTGAAGAACTTAAGCCATAATGAAAATAATAAAAGTTGTGTTGATTAGTCAAACAACTTTCAGCTTCGTTCCTTTTTGGGGACGAAAAGTTTTAAGTGGGGGAGATTGTAATAACCCAGAAGTCCGAACCAATTTAAAAATTTTATTTTGGCAATTTTGATGGATTTTGAATTTTAAAATGAATTATTTTAAATTATAATGACGATAAATTTATTTTAAATAGAGTTAGAATGTATATATTTATATAAATCGTCGTTAGAATATAAATATTTATTTTTAATTATAAAAGGAATTGAAAATGGCGCGGTAGCTTGAAATTTCGATTTCAAATTTCAAATGAATGTACCAGATTTAAAATAAACCGGATTTTAGAAAAACCAAAAATATTAGAATCTATTTGGGAATATCTTTCCAAAGAATCTGAAAAATTGAAATTTCATAGCGGGAATAAAAAGTTATGCCCAGTTGAAAATTCAGAATAGTCGCTATGGAATTTTTGCCCTTAAAAATGGAAATTTTGTAAATGACCTCCATTTTTGACGAAACTACTTTTCTTGGATCCAGGATGTCAAATTATTGCTAGATTCCAAAATTCATAATTTTCTGAATCAATATGTGAGCGTGGCGCAGGAAAACGTGTTTTGGGCAGTTTTAGTCAATTTGGATCGACCAGAAAATGTCCATTTTTCAAACGGTCTTCAAATTTGACGAAATTAGTTTTGTTAGGACTATATCGTCAATACAAAGCTAGAAATATTTTTTCTGGAATTTTTACGGTCCGTATGTGACCCTAGTAAATTGAAATGTACGTTTAAAATTCAATATAATGATTTAAATGTTAATTTAAATGAAAACTGATCGAAACGATGGAACTGGCTCATGATACATATCCCATTGTGTTTGGAAGGGGGTAATTAGCTGGGGGGGACAGTCATTGTGTCTTGTTTGGGGTTCGAAATAAAAAGCTACTTTTTGAAAATTAAAAATAATAAATTAAATAAAAAAAAGTCAACACCCCTTTTGCCTTTACCCCCCCCATTAATTCTCAGATCGAAAGAAGAAAAGAGAAAAAAAGCGCTTCATTACCTCGTTGCTCCCTCGCATCCACCACCGCACCGCCTTTCACGCCACCACCTCCTCCTCAGGCCGCCGCCCTCCTCCTCTACGCCCTCTCCTCCTTCCTTTCTCCCTCCCTCTTCTGAAACAACCCAAAAACCCCCCTGCCCCGTGAAGAACTGCCGCCGCCAGCAACAGAGTCACTTCCCCGACCTCCCACCAACCCGACGCCACCGTGAGACCCCCTCTGACCGCCACGAGCCTCCACGCCAGCCCCTCCTCCAATTCGAACCAGAAAACCTCCCCTTCCTCCGATAAAAAAATTGAGTTTTATAATTCTTTTCTTTTATTCATTAATATGAAATCAGATTTCATTTTTAATTACTTATGCAAAGTCTTGATTTTTTATTTATATAAAATAATGATTTTTATTTATTTAAAAGTTTTGATTTTTATATAAAGAAAGTTTAGATTTTTATAATGTAAAAGAAGGATTTTTATAACATGAAAGGTTGGATTTTTAATTTTAAAAGTTTGATTTTTAAACAAGAAAAGAATTGAATTTTTATATTAGAAAAGTTCTAATTTTTATATTAGAAAGGTTTGAATCTTTATATAGTTGAAATGGTGAAGTAAAAATATGATTTTTATATTATAGAGTGAATAAAAATATGATTTTATTGTATGAACATCGAAATAAAAATATTATCTTTATAATATAAACATCGTGTTAAAGATACGATTTTTACACGTATGGTTTTGAAGTAAAAATATAATTTTTAGCGAAGTAAAAATATATTTTTTAGCGAAGTAAAAATATAGTTTTTAGCGAAGTAAAAAATATAATTTTTAGCATTGAAATAAAAATGTGATTTTACTATGAACAACGTGAAGAAGATAGTGTTGAAATTTAGAACAGAATCCAAACCATCGTTCCTTAAAGTACGGAGGAGTGGATCCCCAAGGTGAGAACTCTCTCACTGAATTTATGTATGAAGTTGTTTATTATGTAACTACATATATGAACTGTTCCCCGTCGTCCACAGACCATGGACGACTTGTTTGTTTGGTTATGTAGTTGATAGGATTATTGGTTTGAATTTGGTTGCTTTGGGTGAAATGGAATTGATTAGATTGGTACGTGTATGGCGTGGGCCATTATTAGACTGGGGATAGTTCTTATCCTGTTTCTAGTATCGCGCCGTTGTGCCGCCAAAATTTTCTGAAATATGTTAGAACAATAAAAATATCATTTTTATTGTGTAAATGAACCGAATAAATATTTTATCGTTAAAAATGTAATTTTTAACGTGTATATGAATAAAATAAATATTCAATTACAAATCAGATGATTTGTTTATGTACACCTATTTTTTGATATGGATTGGGACGATAAATTTTGCACATCGCCCAGCTGCACAAATAATATTCAGCGTTTGTGGATTGAAACCCCACACGGGTATTGGGATGATATAGGACATACACCAATCCCAATAATTAGCTGTATGTCGATCGAATGATTGATAGGCTGTTATAAGCGTTAAATATTTATATTTGATGCTTATGCAATGTAGAATGCAATTTGGATGATGGTTGAAAGTGTTTGATTGTAGTTGTGTACATATGTCTATGAAATCCATATAATCATATTATATGGTAATTGACTGTGTCTGATTCCAATTCAGAAGAAAAGAATATTTTAAAATAATGAATATTTTCAAATAATATTCAGAAAAGAATCAAAATATGATTTTGATGTCCGATTTGGGATGGACACGAATATAATTAAATATATATAGCCGTGTTGATTAGATTGACGCCATTTTGACGTGAACGATATTTATATCGATTTTATTCATTTTTATAATGAATATCGAAAAGGAATTGATATCAAAATATAATGTTTTGAAAATATTGTCATTTATATATCGATGATATGGGATATTCAATTTTGATTTGAAATTGAATATGAAGTTGAAATCGTTTTTAAAACGAATTTAAAACGATTTACAAAATACGTTTGAAAAGGAAATCGATGAAGTATATATTATATATATTATGTATATAATATAATGGCCTGAATAGAACGCGTCGCGCTGCGGCAGTTCGCGAATTTCGACCATTGACTTCGAACGGACATTACGGGAGATCCAACCATCGTATTCTCCTAAAACCGGAACCGTTGGGTTCGTATCGAAAAGAGCTTTCTAACGAATACAAGAAATTAGAAATCTAAAGGTTGGATTTGGAATTATGTCCAAATAAAATTTGGAAAAGGTCGTTGTAAGTGCAGTTCGATGGCCGTTGATGGAAATCGACTGTACGGGCCTTGACAAAATTATTAAAAATATCAATAGTTAGTGTAAAATCATAAGAAATGATTTGGAAAGAATTAGGATGAAAATTTCCATATTGAAAAGATAAAAATATATTTTTATTGAAATGAACTAGTTATGAACTAGAATTAGAAATTCAATATTTTTAAATTAAATAAATTGGATTTGAAACTGTTTTGAAAATAACCCGAATTTCCAATATAAGAATTGGAATGGATTTGAATTGAAATTATCTTCAGAATATTTCAATATTGGATTTCGTGATTATACGGATATTGTAAAGGAATTTGGAAGATATATATATATATATATCTTTATTCCAATATAATATTTGTTGGTTTCAGAATTTGATATTGAATATAAGACGATATATTTTCTATTCAGAGCCTTGTATTTAATATCAAATTGGATTTTGGGTTTGTCATGAATAGTATCTTTAATAATACTATTCTTAAATCCAATAGAATTAATAAAATTAGAATCTGACTGGAGATAGTTAAGTCGAATGGTTTCCTGGGTATTGATCTGATGTTGGGTTTCGGCCTTCGAGGTTGATACTTAGGGGATTGTTCTCTTACTAATTTACGGTTAGAGGCTAATGTGAAATGGGTTTATTGTGAACTGTGTTTTTAACAATATTCGTTCTTTAACCCGATTTACAGTGAAATGTGATTTGGAATTTATAAATCTTATTATTAAAATTTAACAGGAGTTTTCCAAAGTAAAGTTTTCCAATTTAGATAGAATAAGTTGGAATGGAGTGCAATTTGATTTGGTAATAATCGAAGTGAATTTCTGTGGATGAGGACTGCTAATATATATGGAATTTATTGTCATTGTTCCATTTATATTGTTAGTCGGATATGGAAGTTTATATCGATCATATATATCGAGTTGTTTTCCATGAAGATTCCATCATTAATGGAATGTGATTTTGGGTTGTTGCGAATGGTATCTTTAATAATACTGTTCTTAGACCCAACAGAGTTAAGAAAATCAGAAACTAACTGGAGGTTAGTTAAGTTGAATAGTTTCTTGGGTATTGATCTGATGTTGGTTTCGGCCTTCGGGTTAACACTTAGGGAATTATTCACTTGCTAATTTACGGTTAAAGGCTGATGGAATAGAATGTGATTTTGGGTTTATCGTGAACCGTGTTTTAAATGACATTGGTTCTTTAACCCAGTTAAAGACAGGATATGATTTCCCAAGTTAAACAATCATTAATAATAATTTTTGGGAAGATTAAAACCAAGTGGAGTTTTAAATGAATCTTTAAATAGATTGAAAGGTGAATTTGATAACTAAAATTATCAAATTCAAGAAATGATCGAGAATGGAGTATCACCAGTTTTGCTCCAAGCGATAGTTAAATCTTTAATTAGATTTGAACGTGAAATGGTAATTGAATTTACCAATAACACCGTGGTGTTAGATATGAAGTATTACCAGTTTTACTTCATGAGATGAATAAGTCGGGGTTGGGAAATTTAACAAATGATTACTTCGGGATGGTTCGCTAATCCCGACTAGTTTGGATAAACCGTAATTTGGTTTGAATTGATATTCAAAGGAAGACTAAAGAATAAATTTAAAGAATTTATCTTTGATAAAATTAATGGGAACCTTTCCGAAAGTAAAAGATAATTTGAATAAAGGAATATTCTGGATTAGAATAAGGCGTATGTTGTGTTTTATAACACTTGTTTATTATATACGCGAGTTATTTGGAAAGACTGGGTTTATCCCATTCTGAATAACTGATTCGACGAGAAGTCGATAATGAAGACGGTGGTTGAAGACCAGAGGTCTTCACATCGTTTGGATAATTACTAATGATCTTGATTGGGCTGTACACCCAATAGGAGGGAATCAGTTGGTGGTCGTCCAGACGTACTTAGAGATCGATGGATATGAGAGGAATAAGGTTCCTCCGGTTTCATTTAGACCCAAAACGGACTTGTAAATGGATGTATGTCTAACATCGGATTTCATTCTGTGTGATTGATATACATCGGTTGCATAGCGTGAATTGCCTATGTGGCATGCTGAGATGCAAATAATCAAGGCTTTTGTTGAAAAGTAAAGTCTTATGGTTGATGATCAAAGCACGACCTTTGTGGTGTAGCTTTATGTAGCGTTAATTCGCGAGCCTCACACCCCGGTGTGAACCAGAAATGGGAGAGGACTACAGGGAGGGCATGCATTTCTTTCTAGCTAGGAGTGGTGTCAGAGTTTTACACGCTCTGGCATTTTACTTATGTGGATGATGGATAGCGAGGCGCCTCGGGTATATCAGTCGATCCGGGACCGATGGCGTCATTTGGCTCATTTACGCCCCATAGGGCGGGGAAACACATTGTTCAGGCATTATAATCCACATCGAGTGGACCGACCCTGAAGATCCAAGGTGCAATTGCGGCTGTTCCTGAGACATGGTAGGCTAGATTGTCTCGAAGCGGTAAGGATGATCCCTTGCCTTGGTTCACAGATGGAAATCCAACTTCCAGTACGACATTTTGCGGTTTTATTTGTATACCTATATATGTCGACATAGTGGTATGGGGCACTTATGCCGTCTATGATTGATACTTATGATTGAAATTGTTTTGACCCTATACACTTATAGTAATAATAAAACATGAAATTTTACGTACCAAGCATTCTTGGCTATTATAAGGTAAAAACTCTATCCTCCGGCTTGCGTTGCATTGTGTGATGGGACCTGAGTCTTATAATAGCTTCATTGTTCTATATTTAGCATTGCGCTGTTTTTTTTATGCACTAGTATTCTTGGGAGGAGACCCCTTCCGTGCTATACGGTGTGATCCCTTGATTTACTTAACTTTAAAATAAAGATTAATAACTATTTTAGTTCTCACACCAGTCACATGACTAACCTGGAGTTTATTGTTTTAACCTACACTCTGGGTGCCCTTATTTTCCATGGGCAGCTAGTAGTTTTGGTTTTGCAGATTTATATTCATAGGATCCTGGTTTACAGCTGGAATGATATTCGGAAAGCTATGTATCCGTATATTCTTTTCAGTTGTGTTTTGTATTATTTTCTGCTGCTATGTAATGTATTGTAAATCTCTGATATTTAATGTGTAATATTTACTCGTACTCTGTATATTCTTGTATTCTGATGGAATTGTTGTAATTAACAATGAAATGTTCTTCTGTTTGTGTTCTGATTCATCTTGTCCTCAGTACAATCCAGGCTTTCCTTCGCGGGGAAGTTCAGATTGTCTCAAGTTTATATTTTTATAATGTATTTTTTTGGATTTATAAATGATGGTTGATTGCTGTGTGTTGACTGTTTGGATGAACTGCTAATTGATTGGTTGAAACTATAAGATCTAGTTATATATATATATATATATGTATATATATATCGTTAATTTAATATTGATTCTGTTTATCAGAATATTTCATATTGAAATGAAATTGATGTTAATTATATTGTTTAACATCCGTGGATGCATGGAAACAGGTGGAGGGATCCAACTGGATTCCTTAGTATTTATAATACTGTTTTTTTCATATATCTTGATATCTGATGTGATATATATCTGTTGTTGATTATGTGTGTTTAGATGATATTAATCATGGTTATTTGGTATTTTAAATACCATAAGAAATACTGGAATGTAAAAAGGGAATTTTTAAAGTGTATATTGAAAATAAAATATTTCTATAAAACAAGTAAAATTATAAAAGGAATTGTTTGAAAAATAAATAAAATTATTTGGGGAATGAATAGAATTTTATAAAAGGGAATATTTGGAAAATGAATAGAATTTTATAAAAAGAGAAGATTTGGAAAATAAAGATTAAATAGAAATATGTTTTAACAGATAAATGGAAAAGATTAATTTATAGAATCGAATAGAAATCTGTTTTGACAGATAAATTTAGAAGATTAATTTATAAATAATTTTTTATAAAATTAAGTAAATTATTTATCATTGGATAAATAAATCTGAAATAATGTTTTAACACCAATATTATAATGGAATGTAAACATAGCATTTATAACGGGATTTATGAATGAGATTTCAGGTGATTGGAACTAAAAATAAGTTTTTGTATGAATAATTCTATAAATAGAAGTATAAATAGAGTTTGGAAATGGGATATTATTTTTAAAGGAAAAATCAAACTGATTGATTATATAAAAGAAACATTATTCACATTCGATGTGAATAATGGTTTAAAATAAATATTTTTATATTAAAATATTTAAAAGGAAAATTGGGTTTTTAAATAGTAATTCAAATGGGAATTTGAATAAGATAGGAAATAGAGTTAATCGAATATTAGTTATTCGAATAGAGTAAATTGAATATTAGTTATTCGAATAGAGTTAATTGAATATTAGTTATTCGAATAGAGTTAATTGAATAGAGTTAATCGAATATTAGTTATTCGAATAGAGTTAATCGAATATTAGTTATTTGAATAGAGTTAATCGAATATTAGTTATTTGAATAGAGTTAATCGAATATTAGTTATTCGAATAGAGTTAATGGAATATTAGTTATTCGAATAGAGTTAATCGAATATTAGTTATTCAAGTAGAGTTAATCGAATATCGTTATTCGAAAAGAGATTATCGAATATAGTTTATTCGAAAGAGAGTTATCGAATATAGTTTATTCGAAAGAGAAATTGTCGAACATAGTTTATTCAAAAGAGAATTATCGAATAGAGATTATTCGAGAGAGAATTATGCATTGGGATTCGACTATATCGAATGTAGGAAAGTACTATTTACTTTCCGATTTTTAATCAAGATTTATTTATTTAATAAATTAATTAATTATTATTTATTCAAATTAATGAATAAAAGTTACATTTTGAAGTTAGATATTTCGAAAATAGGGATTATAACGTTATCGTTATAACCAATGTTTTTCATAAAAGAATTGGATTCGTAAACCGAATCCGAGAGTTGCGTAAGCAATGATTTGATAAGATGTTAATAAACGGAGTTAAGGAAATTAGAAACTGACTAGAGATTAGTTAAGTTGAATGGTTTTCTGGGTATCGATCTGATGTTGGTTTCGGCCTTTGGGATTAATAATTAGGGAATTATTTCCTTACTAATTTACGGTTAGGGACTGATGGACGTGGAATGATAGTGATGCGTGATTATAGGGAATGAAAATGTTTTCCAATAATAACGATTATTTTGTAGATTTAGAAAATAAGAATTTTTGAATATATGGAAACGGGAAATGGGTAAATGAATAAATTAATTTAAAGGGGAAAATGTTGATTGTTGATTGATTGATAAAATTTCCATTTGGAAATAAGATTGTTGTGTGTATGGATGTTTTCCTTTGATAGTTAAACAACCGACTATCAAAATTTTGACCATTTTTCCGTCGTCAATACGGAGAGACCGGGATCGGATTTATTATCTAAAATCTGAAAACCACACCATATGGGCATCCGCGTTGCAAATCAAATATGATGAACATAATTGAAGACAGAGTTTATGCAAGGGCTGTTTTGGCAAATCCTAGGTAGAAATTGCCTAAGATGGGTTTACAGAATAGTGCCTTCGGTTTGTCCAGTCCCAGGACGACTTGTATGGAAGAATGACTGACAGAGTATATTTAATAGATCACGTAAGTTTATCTCTTCAAACGTATTTACATTTGGTGGCGGAGGAATTCGTTTCTCTTAGCTATATACCCATGGTATTTTTGGGGAAATCAATTTGTGATTTGGTGGGTATGACGATGTGACATTCAAAGTAAACAAAGATGAGATCTATACGTTATGACCTCTAGACTCACAACTAGGAAATGGTATAAAATCGGGTAGGTTGCATGGATAAGTGGTAAGCTGCAAATTAGGGTGTATTGTGACCTGATCTAGAGAAATTTCATTTACTTCTTTATCCTATTTCGATGATGTCCCTTTCGGGAAACGGTTGCTGATCCCAACCGTTGGTGACAATACATTCGGTACTCTCAAGCGAAATGAGTGACCAGTCATGTTTAGCCTGGGTTGCAAGATGTTCTTGTTGAACCTGGTGTAATCCTCTCTAGAGATACACTATCAGAAGGTGGTCCCATACCTTGCCAGTTGGAATTCATTACCCAATAAGCGCCCGCGTTTTTAAATTATATATTTTGTATGTGGAACGTGAGATCAAAGCGCTCTGCTAGATGATGATTAGTTGTGATTGATAAACATTATTATAAAATCAAAAGGGTTTTGATATGAAGATTATCGTTTCTTCCAAATGGAAATTTTATCAATCAACCATCCTTTTTAAATTAATTTATCATTAAATTATTCATTTCCCCATTTCCCGTTTACATATTTTCATCAATCCTTATTTTCTAATTTTGGAAAATATACTTTATTAACTTTGGAAAACGTTTCCATTTCTGATTCAAGCATCCATATCCTCCAACATCTATCGGTATCTAACTGTAAACTAGAAAGAGAACAACTTCCCAGGTATAAACCCTGAAGGCTGAAACCAACATCAGATCGATACTCAGAAAGCCATTCAACTCAACAAATTTCCAGTCAGTTTCTAATTTCAGTAATTCCATTTAAATTCCCATTTCGAAACCCAATTTGCTTTATAAAGTTTATTTTCAAATATGTAACAAACCGGATTTTCAAAACCAATTTAAAAATTTTATTTTAGTTATTTTAACGGATTTTGAATATTTAAAATGATTTATTTTAAATAATAACGACTAAAAATTTATTTTAATCGAAGTTAGAACGTATAAATTTATTTTAATTATATAACGAGCCTGAAATGGCGTGGTAGTTTGAAAATTCGATTTTAAATTTCAGTTAAATGTACAAGATTCAAAATAAATCGGATTTTAGTTAAAACAAAAATAATTGAATCTATTTAATTATATCTTTCTAAAAAATGTAAGAAACTAAGATTTCACTTTAAAAATTGAAAGTTATGTCCAGTTTAAAATTCATAATAGTCGTTATGGAATTTATATATATTTTATATAATACATAGCCCTTAAAAATAGCTATTTTGCAAACGAGCTCCATTTTCGATGAAACCTCTTTTGTTGGATCCGGAATGTCAGATTATTGATAGATTCCAATTTTTGTAATTTTTGCAGTCAATATGTGAGTGTGGCAAAAGAAAACGTGTTTTGTCAATTTCAATTGAATCAGATCGACCAGAAAATGATCATTTTTCAAACGGTCTCCAAATTCGGTGAAATTAGTTTTGTTAGCACCGTATCGTCAAAACAAAGCTAGATATAATTTTTCTGTAATTTTTGGAGTCATTATGTAGCCCCAGTAAATTAAAATGTATGTTTAAATTCAATAAATATTGATTTATATTTTAATTTGAAGAAAAACTGTCAAACAGTCGAATCGGCTTGCGGGACATATTCCATTGTGTTTGGAATGGGGTTATTTAGCTAGGAGCGGCAGTCGTTGGGTTGGATTTGAAGTTCGTAACAATGAACTGGTATTTTTGGGAATTAAAGAAATTAAATAATAATAAAATATATATAAAACCCTAGTTTTCATTCATTTTAGAAGAGTCGCCGCCACTTATGTTCAATGGCTGAAATCGTTCAATTTTCCCTACGATTTTTCTCCTAAAATACCACAAATTAAAAAGTGGAATCAAAACCAAAATTGAAGATCCTCCCATGATCTTTCCATTGGTGCGGGTTTAATCGAGAATCATCAAGTATAGAGCTCGATTTTTTCTCAGGAACCCCCGGGCTTCGGACGCGATTCGAGGCACAGGGAGGAGCTCGAGTTGGGCCAGACCCAGGATGGAGGGACATCGCTCGAAGGCGGAGCTCGTGGTAGGCACCGATGATCCTTCGGCCTCTTCTGGTCGTGGCGCCATCGTGATGTCTGTATACGAGGATGAGTTCAGTGATTCTGAACAGCGGAAGAAGGTTAAAGTTTGGTTAAGGCTTTAATTAAGGAATTAATTAATATTTAATTATTCAATAAAGTAATTAACGCAATTATTATCATATCTAGCTCGTATGATATCAGAATCAGATGATTTTAGAAGCATCGGACTCATCTCAACGAGAGCTATAACACAGAACTGACCAGAATCAAAAAGGAGAAAATCAGAATTTGAAGCAAATTTAAATTCAAACAGAACTGAAATTCAGAAATAAAAACGGATGGAGTGGAAACCAATGTGAGAACTCTTTCTCACTCAATTTAATTTACAGTTAAATATATATACTAGGATGTAGACGGTGCTTAGGAGCACCCGACACCATTTATTTTATAAACCATGGATGTTTGTTTGAATTGACTGTATTCTGGATGTTGATTGTGAATTCATGTGTTGAATAAAATATTTGAACAATAAAAATATCATTTTTATTGCATAAATGAACTGAATAAAATATTCATGTGTTGAATAAATTGTTTGAACAATAAAAATATCATTTTTATTGTATGAATGAAATCTATAAAATATTCATATGTTGAAATAAATATTTTATCATTAAAAATATAATTTTTATCGTATATATGAACGGCATAGAATTCTCCGGAAATGAAAATAAATATTCATTTTCAAATTGGACGATTTGTTTATGTACACCCATTTAACTGACATAGATTAGGACGATAAATTTTGCATATCGCCCAACTGCATAAATAATATTCAGTATTTGTTGGTTAAAACCCCACATGGGTATTGGGATGATATTTGACATACACTAATCCCAATTGTTTAGTTGTATGTCAATCGATTGGTTGACGGACTATTGTAAGTGTTAATTATTTATATTTAATGCTTATGCAGTTGTGTAATGCACTCTAGATGATGGATGATTGTTTATCATTGTTATTATATACATTTGTTGTATGGAATCCGTATAAATAACATTATATGGTAGTTAACTGTGTCTGATTCCAATTCAGAAATAACGAATATTTTAAAATAATATTCAATAAAGGATTAAAATCTGATTTTGATGTCGGATTTTGGATGGACACAAAAATATTGAAATATGTGAAGCCGTATTGTTTAGATATATGCGCCATTTTGACACGAACATTATTTATCGATTTTATTCATTTTTATAATGAATATCGAAAAGGAAATGATTTCAAAATCTGATATTTTGAAAATATTATCATTTATATAATATAATGATATAAAATATTCAATTTCGATTTAAAATTGAAAATGAAGTTTGAATCGTTTTTAAATCGAATTTAAAATGATTTATAAAATACGTTTCAAATGGATTCGACAAAATTTATATAATATATATTATATATATTTAATGGCCTAAATAGAACGCGCCACGCAGCGACCATTCGCGAATTTTGACCATTGACTTCGAGTTGACATTATGGGAGATCTGACCGTCAGATTCTCCTAAAACCGGAACCGTTGGATTCATATTGAAAAGAGCTTTCCAAAAAATATAAGATATTTGAAATCTAACGGTTTGGATTTGGACTTTTGTCCTAATCAAATTTGGAAAAGGTCGTTGTAAGTGTAGTTTGATGACCATTTATGGAAATCGACTGTAAGGGCCTTAATAAAATTATTAAAAATATTAATAATTTGTGTAAAACAATAATAAATGATTTGGAAAGAATTTGGATGAAAAATTCCATGTTTGTAAAGATAAAAATATATTTTTATCAAAATGAACTTGTTGTTAACTAGAATAATAACCCAATTATTTTTAGAAATAAATTAATTGGATTTGAAATGGTTTTAATATAACCATAATTTTCCAATGTATGAATTGGAATGGTTTGGAATGAAAATAATCTTCGGAGTATTTCGGTATTGGATTCCGTGATTATACGGATATTGTTATGGGAATTTGGAAGATACAGATATCGTTATTTCCAATACGATATCCATTGGTTTCAGAATTTGATATTGAGTATAAGCCGATATAATTTCTATTCAGAGCCTTGTATTTGATATCAAATTGGATTTTGGGTTTGTCGTGAATGGTGTCTTAAATAACATCGTTCCTAAAACCATTTGAGAAAAGAACAAATCTTTTAATTAAGATTTAATGAAGTTTATCAATTAATTAATATTTAATTGGAATTGAATTGAAGTTGGATTTTTGGGTTAATCGTGAACAGTGTTTTAAATAACACTTGTTCTTTAACCCGATTAACAGTGAAATGTGATTTGGAATATATAAATCTTTTATTAAGATTTATTGGAAATTTCCAAAGTAAAGTTTTCCAATTTAATAAAATAAATTAGAATCGAATGGAATTCGATTTGGTAATAATCGAAGTGAGCTTCTGTGGAGGAAGACCGTTACTATATATGGAATTTAAAAGGCTTTGCCTTTATTTCATTTATATTATTAGTTGGATACGAAAGTTTATATCGATTATATATATTTATCTGTTTTTCGTGAAGACTCCATAATTAATGGAATGAGATTTTGGGTTTATCGTGAACTGTGTTTTAAATGACATTCGTTCTTTTACCCAGTTAAAGACAAGATTTATTTTACTAAAGTTGAATAAACATTATGAAATGATTTTCGAGATTAAAACTGAATTAGATTTTTATTGAATCTTTAATTAGATGGGAATGAGAAAGAGATAAATAAATTTTTCGAATTCATGAAATGATCGAGAATGGAGTATCACCAGTTTTACTCCAGGCGATAGTTAAATCTTTAAATAGATTTAAACGTGACATGGTAATTAATTTTTACCGAAAACACCGTGGTGTTGGATATGGAGTATTGCCAGTTTTGCTCCATGGGATGAATAGGTTGGGATTGGGAAATGAAAAAATGATTACTTAGGTAAGGTGTGCTAATCCCGACTAGTTTGGATAAACCTTAGTTTGGTTTGAATTGATACAAATGATTACATATTCTACATTATGCTTGTATTATCTATATTGGCCTGCAGGGTCTAGACTTATTATGCCACTGGTTGGGCTTGTCAACCAACTTATATTATCGGCTACTACTATTACGCGTAACCGGCTGTGTAGCATCACACTACATACCCGTCATCCTATATAAAAAAGGATAAGTCTAAAAGAATTTATCTTTGATAAAATTAATGGGAACCTTTCCCTAAAGATGTGAATATCTGAATAAAGAAATATTCTAGATTGGAATGAGACGTATGTTGTGTGTTTATACCACTTGATTATAATATACACGGGTTATTCGGAAAGGCCGGGTTTATACACATTCTGAATAACTGATTCGACGATATGTCGACGATGAAGACGGTGGTTGAAGACCAGAGGTCTTCACGTCGTTTGGATGATTACTGATCTCTTAATTGGGCTGTACACCTAAGACGAGGTAATAAGTGGTGGTCGTCCAAACGTACTTGGAGATCGACCGGATTTGCGAGGACCTCTCTTCTGTATTGGACATATGAGACGAGGAATAAGGTGCCTTCGGTTTCGTTCAGACCCAGAACGAACTTGTAAATGGTTGTGTGTCTGACATTGGATTTTATTTTGTGTTGATTGATCTCTATTAAATATATATCTGTTTCGTGGTAGAGAATTTATTCTCTTGCTTAACACCCTTCTCTGAGACGTATAAGCTCAGAGGTTATATATCGATAGACATCAGTCGCATGGCGTGAATTGTTATCGTGGCATGCTGAGATGCAAATGATCAAGGCTTCTGTTGAAAAGAAGAGTCTTATAGTTGATGATCAAAGCACGACTTTAAATAGCATAACTTTATGTAGCATTAATTCGCGAGCCTCACACCTGGTGTGAACCAAAAACGGAAAAAGGACCCCATGGAGGATATGCATTTCTTTCTAGTTAGAAGTGATGTCATGGTATGGAGCCCATACATTTTTACTTATGTGGATGATGGAAAGCGAGGTACCTTGGATATATTGGTCACTACGGGGCCGATAGATGCTATGGTCGACATACTGACCAGATTTACGCCCTATAGGGCGGGGAAACGTATTGTTCAGGAATAACCAATCCACTAATGTATGTGTGGACTGGCCCTGGCGCTCCTAAGGGCTTGACTGAGTACTTGCCCTGAGGCTCGGGCTAAAGAGTCTCGAATTCGGTAAGGACGATGCCTTGCCTTAGTTCATGATGGAAATCCAACTTCCAATACGTGACTTTTCAGTTTTAATTGTTCAGCATAGTATGGCGACATGATATATGGTACCCATGTCGTCTACGATTGATACATTTGTATTTGAAGTTGATTTCTTCACTTATAGTAATAATAGAATAGGAAATTTCACATACCGGGCATTTTTGGCTATTATAAGGTAAAACTCAATCCTCCGGCTTGCGTTGCATTGTGTGATGGGACCTAAGTCTTATAATAGCTTCATTTTCTTTAATTAGCACTCCGCTGTTTGTTTTATGCACTGGTATTCTTGGGAGGAAACCGGTTCCGTGTTATACGTCGTGGTCCCTTGATTTACCTAACTTAAAAATCAAGTTAATAACTGTTTTAGTTCTCACACCAGTCCCATGACTGACCTGGAGTTTATTGTTTTAACCTAAACTCTGGGTGCCCCTATTTTCCACATGGGCAGCTAGTAGTTTTGGTTTTGCAGATTTATTATTATAGGATCCTGGTTTACAGCTGGAGCTACATTTGGAATGTTGTGTATTTGTGTATTTCTTACAGTTGTGTTATTTATTATTTTTCCGCTGCTTAGTAATTTAAATCTTTGATATTTTACAATGCGTAATATTTGTTCACACTCTGTTATATTCTTGTATTCTGATGTTAGTTGTTGTAATAAGCAATGAAATGTTCTTCTATTTGTGTTCTGATTTGTCGTGTTCTCAACTCAATCCAGGCTTTCCTTTACGTGGAAGTTTGGGTCGTTTCATTTTGTTATCAGAGCTTTGGTTTACGAGCTCGAGAACAAGACAAATTAGAACCAAAAGAAAGAATTCATCAGAGATTGGATTAGTAACATCCAATAAGAATGACTCGTTAGAGATACGATCAGTAGTATCCTAGAACGAGTGTGAAGAGTGTTATTTTCAAATAAAAATGAAAACAAATTTTGTTTTGAAAATTTAAACCCTATTATACGTATTTGACTATTTTATTTTGTATCGAATTTGGACAATCGAGTATATAAAGATTTTGCATATATGCATCATGAACGTATTTTCGAAGTCTTAAATATACTGGATAGATATAGAATCACACTCTAGTCGCTTAAGCATGATTCTAATGATTAAGTATACCATCATCAGTATTTATGTTCGAGCTTCGGAAGTGGGATATCTATATATTTCCAATTGACTGGTGTGAGAACCAAAACTAGCTAGAATTTATTGTTTGTGATTTGAAACACAAAATTTGATTTTTGACTATATGTAAAGTTATGTATTTGAAACGTTAATCAACTAATTGTTTGCTGATTGTTGACTGTGTTGCATGATTATTCATTTAACCAATATGTAAAAGAAAGATAAATTTAAGCCAAATGGAATCAGATATGAAACTGAATTAAAATTTGATTGAAATTGCATGCATATACATGTATATACATTGAATAGGTTATAGCAATAAAGCTAAGAAGAGGAATAAAATTGTATGCTCAACAAATAGGTACATATTTACTATAATTCTTGGAGTATGGTGATTTTATGAGCTGATTGGCTAGCCGCTTGGCTTTTCCTTTTTCTTTTGGATTGATGAGGGCCCTATGACGCTAGTTGAGATTTTAAAGGTCTCCCCGTACAAAGGAGGTTATGGCGAAATTTTTCGAAAATTTAGGGCGTTAGCCAAATTTTTTAAAAATTAGAAAATTTTTAGAAACTGAAAAGTTGAAGAATTAAAGCTAGAATGAAAGTTGAGTTAGTTAGTTAAAACAACTTTCTGCTCCGTTCCTTTTCGAGGACGAAAAGATTTTAAGTGAGGGAGATTGTAACAACCCGGGTTTTCAAAACCAACTTAAAATTTTCATTTTAGCTATTTTAATGGATTTTGAATATTTAAAATGATTTTATTTTAAATAATAACGACTAAAATTTATTTCAATCGAAGTTAGAATGTGTAAATTTATTTTAAATATATAACGAGCCTGAAATGGCGCGGTAGTCTGAAAATTCGATTTTAAATTTCAATTGAATGTATAAGATTCAAAATAAACCAGATTTCAGTAAAACTAGAAATAATTGAATCGGTTTAATTTTATCTTTCTAACGAATGTAAGAAACTGAGATTTCACTTTAAAAATTGAAAGTTATGTATAGTTTAAAATTCAGAATAGTCGCTGTGGAATTTATATGTATTTTATATAATATATAGCCCTTAAAATATCCATTTTGCAGACGACCTCCGTTTTCGATGAAACTACTTTTGTTGGATCCGGAATGTCAGATTATTGCTAGATTCCAATTTTTATAATTTTTGGAATCAATATGTGAGCATGGAAAAAGAAAACGTGTTTTATCAATTTCAATTGAATTGGATCGACCAAAAAATGGCCATTTTTCAAATGGTCTCCAAATTCGGCGAAATTAGTTGTTAGGACCGTATCGTCAAAACAAAGCTAGATATAATTTTTCTGTAATTTTTGGAGTCTGTATGTGGCCCCAATAAATTAAAATGTATGTTTCAATTAAATAAATATTGATTTATATTTTAATTTGAAGAAAAACCGATCGAAACCATCGAATCGGCTTTCGGGACATATTCTATTATATCTGGAATGGGGGTATTTAGCTATAGGCGGCAGTCGTTGGGTTTGATTTGGAGTTCGTAACAATGAACTGGTATTATTGGAAATTAAAGAAACTAAATAATAATAAAATAAAAAATAAAAAACCCTTGTTTTCATTCATTTTAGAACGGTCGCCGCCACTTACGTTTGGCGGCTGAAATCGTTCAATTTTCCCTGCGATTTATCTCCCAAAATACCGCGAATTAAAAAGTGGAATCAAAACCAAAATCGAAGATCCTTCCATGATCCTTCCATTGGTGCGGGTTTGATCGAGAATCGTCAAGTATGGAGCTCGATTTTTGCCCAGGAACCGCCGGGCTTCGCACGCGATTCGAGGCATAGGGAGGAGCTCAAGTGGGGCCAGACCCAGGGTGGAGGGACGTCGCTCGAAGGCGGAGCTCGTGGTAGGCGCCGATGATTCTTCGGGCTCTTCTGGTGGTGGCGCCGCCATGATGTCTATATACGAGGATGGGTTCAACGATTTTGAACGGAGGAAGAAGGTTAAAGTTTGGTTAAGGGTTTAATTAAGGAATTCATTAATATTTAATTATTCAATAAAGTAATTTACGCAATTATTATCATATCTAGCTCGTACGATATCAGAATCAGATGATTTCAGAAGTGTCGGACTCGTCTCTACGAGAGCTACCATACAGAACTGACCAGAATCAAAAAGGAGAAAATCAGAATTTGAAGCGAATTTAAGTTCAAACAGAACTGAAATTCAGAAATAAAAATGGGCGGAGGGGAAACCGATGTGAGAACTCTTTCTCACTCAATTTAATTTACAGTTAAATATATACCAGGATGCAGACGGTGCTTAGCAGCACCCGACACCATTTATTTTACAAACCATGGATGTTTGTTTGAATTGACTGTATTCTGGATGTTGATTGTGAATTCATGTGCTGAATAAAATATTTAAACAAAAATAATATCATTTTTATTGTATAAATGAACTGAATAAAATATTCATGTATTGAATAAATTGTTTGTACCATAAAAATATCATTTTTATTGTATGAATGAAATGTATAAAATATTCATGTATTGAAATAAATATTTTATCGTTAAAAAACAATTTTTAACGTATATATGAACTGCTAAAATTCTCCAGAAATGAAAATAAATATTCATTTACAAATCAGACAATTTGTTTATGCACACCCATTTAACTAACATTGATTGGGACGATAAATTTTGCAAATCGCCCAACTGCACTATTAATATTCAGTATTTGTTGGTTGAAACTCCACAAGTGTATTGGGATGATATTTGACATACGCTAATCTCAAATGTTTAGTTATATGTCAATCAATTGGTTGACGGACTATTGTAAGCGTTAATTATTTATATTTAACGCTTACGCAGTTGTGTAATGCACTCTGGATGATGGACGATTGCTTATCATTGTTATTATATACATTTGTTGTATGGAATCCATATAAATAACATTATATGGTAATTGACTGTGTCTGATTCCAATTCAGAAATAACGAATATTTTAAAATAATATTCAATAAAGGATTAAAATCTGATTTTGATGTCCGATTTTGGATTGACACGAAAATATTGAAATATGAAGCCGTATTATTTAGATATGCGCCATTTTGATGCGAACAATATTTATATCGATTTTATTCATTTTTATAATGAATATCGAAAAGGAAATGATTTCGAAATCTGATATTTTGAAAATATTATCATTTATATAATATAATGATATAGAATATTCAATTTTGATTTAAAATTGAAAACGAAGTTGGAATCATTTTTAAAACGATTTATAAAATACGTTTTAAATGGAAATCGACGAAATATATATAATATATATATCTAATGGCCTAAATGGAACGCGCCGCGCAGCGACCGTTCGCGAATTACGAACATTGACTTCGAGTTGTCATTACGTGAGATCCGACCGTCTGATTCTCCTAAAACCGAAACCATTGGGTTCGTATCGAAAAGAGCTTTCCAACGAATGTAAGAGATTTCAAATCTAATGGTTGAATTTGGAATTATGTCCAAATCAAATTTGGAAAAGTCGTTGTAAGTGTAGTTTGATGACCACTTACGAAAATCGACTGGAAGGGCCTTAATAAAATTATTAAAAATATTAATAATTTATGTAAAATCATAATAAATGATTTGGAAAGAATTTGGATGAAAAATTCCACGTTTGTTAAGATAGAAATATATTTTTATCAAAATGAACAAGTTATTAATTAGAATAATAACCCAATTATTTTTAGAAATAACGGGTTTGAAATGGTTTTACTACAACCAGAATTTTCCAATGTGTGAATTGGAATGGTTTGGATTGGAAATAATCTTCGGAATATTTCGATATTGGATTATGCGATTATACAGATATTGCTATGGGAATTTGGAAGATACAGTTATCGTTATTCCCAATACGATATCCATTGGTTTTAGAATTTGATATTGAATATAAGCCGATATAATTTCTATTCAGAGCCTTGTATTTGATATCAAATTTTATAAAATAAATTAGAATGGAATGGAATTCGATTTGGTAATAATCGAAGTGAGCTTTTGTTGAGGAAGACCGTTACTATATATGAAATTTAAAAGGCTTTGCCTTTATTTCATTTATATTATTGGTTGGATACGGAAGTTTATATCGATTATGTATATTGATTTGTTTTCCATGAAGATTCCATAATTAATGGAATGTTATTTGGGTTTATCATGAAATGTGTTTTAAATGACATTCGTTCTTTAACCCAGTTAAAGACAGGATTTATTTTCCTAAAGTTGAATAATCATTAAGAAATGATTTTCGAGGTTAAAACTGAATTAGAGTTTTGATGAATCTTATATTAGATGGTAATGAGAAAGAGATAAATAAATTTATCGAATTCATGAAATGATCGAGAATGGAGTATCACCAGTTTTACTCCAGGCGATAGTTAAATCTTTAAATAGATTTAAACGTGAAATTGTAATTAATTTTTACTGATAACTCCATGGTGTTAGATAAGGAGTATTACCATTTTTGCTCCATGGGATGAATAGGTTGGGATTGGGAAATAAAACAAATGATTACCTTGGTAAGGTGCGCTAATCTCGACTAGTTTGGATAAACCTTAGTTAGGTTTGAATTGATATCCAAAGGAAGATTAAAGAATAAATCTAAAAGAATTTATCTTTGATAAAATTAATGCGAACCTTTCCCTAAAGATGTGAATATTTGAATAAAGAATTATTCTGGATTGGAATGAGGCGTATGTTGTGCGTTTATATCGCTTGATTATAACATACGTGGGTTATTCGGAAAGGCCGGGTTTATACCCATTCTGAATAACTGAATCAACGATATGTCGATGATGAAGACAGTGGTTGAAGATCGGAGGTCTTCACATCGCTTGGATGATTACTGATGTCTTGATTAGGCTGTATAACCAAGACGAGGTAACAAGTGGTGATTGTCCAAATATATTTGGAGATCGACCAGATATGCGAGGACCTCTCTCCTGTACTAGACATATGGGACGAGGAATAAGGTGCCTTCGGTTTCGTTCAGACCCAGAACGAACTTGTAAATGGATGTGTGTCTGACATTGGATTTTATTCTGTGTTGATTGATCTCTATTAAATATATATCTGTTCGGTGTCGGAGAATTTATTCTCTTACTTAACACCCTTCTCTGAGACGTATGAGCTCAGAGGTTACATATCAATAGACATCAGTTGCATGGCGTGAATTGTCAGTGTGGCATGTTGAGATGAAAATGTTCAAGGCTTCTGTTGAAGATCAGAGTCTTGTGGTTAATGATCAAAGCATGACTTTAAATAGCATAGCTTTGTGTATCTTTAATTCGCGAGCCTCACACCCCGGTGTGAACCAGAAACGGGAGAAGGACCCCAGTGAGGACATGGGTTTCTTTCTAGCTAGAAGTGTTGTCATGGTATGGAGCCCAGACATTTTTACTTATGTGGATGATGGAAAGCGAGGTACCTCGGATATATCGGTCACTACGGGGTCGATGGATGCTATGGTTGACATACTAACCATATTTACGCCCCATAGGGAAGGGAAACATATTGTTCGGAAATAACCAATCCACTAACGTATGCATGGACCGACCCAGGCGCTCCTAAAGGCTTGACTGAGTACATGCCTTGAGGCTCGGGCTAGAGAGTCTCGAATTCGGTAAGGACGATCCCTTGCCTTGGTTCATGATGGAAATCCAACTTCCAATACGTGACTTTTCAGTTTTAATTGTAGAGCCTAGTATGGAGACATGACATATGGTACCCATGGCGTCTATGATCGATACATTTATATTTGAAGTTGATTCTTCACTTATAGTGATTACAAAATATAAAATTTCACATACTTAGCATTTTTGGCTGTTATAAGGTAAAACTCTATCCTCCGGCTTGCTTTGCATTATGTGATGGGGCCTGAGTCTTATAATAGCTTCATTTTCTTTAATTAGCATTGCGCTGTTTGTTTTACGCACGGGTATTCTTGGGAGGAAACCTGTTCCATGTTATACGACGTGGTCCCTTGATATAGCCAACTTTAAAATCAAATTAATAACTGTTTTAGTTCTCACACCAGTCCCATGACTGACTTGGAGTTTATTGTTTTAACCTAAACTCTTTGTGCCCCTATTTTCCACACGAGCAGCTAGTAGTTTTGGTTTTGCAGATTTATTCTTACAGGATCCTAGTTTACAGGTGGAGCTATATTTGGAACGCTCTGTATCCATGTATTTCTTACAATAGTGTTATGTACTATTTTTCTGCTTCTTAGTAATTTAAATCTCTGATATTTTACAATGTGTAATATTTGTTCATACTCTCTTATATTCATGTACTCTAATGTTAATTATTGTAATAAGCAATGAAATGTTCTTCTGTTTGTGTTCTGATTTGTCGTGTTATCAACTCAATCCGGGCTTTCCTTTATGGGGAATTTTGGGTCGTTTCATTTTGGTATCAGAGCTTTGGTTTACAGAGATCGAGAACAAGACACATTAGAACCAAAAGAAAGAATTCGTCAGAGATTGAATTAGTAATATCCAATAAGAATGACTCGTTAGAGATTGGATCAGCAATATCCTAGATTGAGTGTTAAGAGTGTTATTTTTAAATAAAAATGGAAACAAATTTTGTTTTGAAAATTTAAACCCTATTATACTTTTTTGAGTATTTTATTTTATATTGAATTTGGGCAATCGAGTATATAAAGATTTTGCATATACGCTTCATGAATGTATATTCGAAGTCTTAAATATACTGGATAGATATAGAATCACACTCTAGTCGCCAAGGCATGATTTTGATGATGAAGTATACCATCATCAGTATTTATATTCGAGCTTCGAAAGTGGGATATCTATATATTTCCAACTGACTGGTGTGAGAACCAAAATTAGCTAGAATTTATTGTTTGTGATTTGACACACAAAATTTGATTTTTGACTCTATATAAATTTATGTATTTGAAACGTTAATCAACTAATTGTTGATTGTGATGCATGATTATTCATTTAACCAATATGTGAAAGAAAGATAAACTTAAGCCAAATGGAATCAGATATGAAATTGAATTAAAAATTGATTGAAATTGCATGCATATACATGTATATAAATTGAACAGGTCATAACATGGAAGCTAAGAAAAGTAATAAAATTGTGTGCCCTACAAATAGGTACATATTTACTGTATTTCTTAGGGTATGATGATTTTATGAGCGGATTGGCTAGCCGCTTGGCTTTTTCATTTTCTTTTGGATTAGTGAGGGCCCTGTGACACTAGTTGAGGTTTTAAAGGTCTCTCCGTACAAAGGAGGTTATGGCGAAATTTTCGAAAATTTAGGGCATTAGCCAAATTTTTAAAAAATTAAAAAATTCTTAGAAATTGAAAATTTGAAGAATTAAAGCCAGAATGAAAGTTGAATTGCTTAGTTAAACCACTTTCAGCTTCGTTCCTTTTAGGACGAAAAGATTTTAAGTGGGGAAGATTGTAACAACCCGGATTTTCAGAACCAATTAAAATTTTTATTTTAGCTATTTTAATGGATTTTGAATATTTAAAATGATTTATTTTGAACATATAAATTTATTTTAATTATATAATGAGCCAGAAATGGCGTGGTAGTTTGAAAATTCAATTTTAAATTTCAATTGAATGTACAAGATTCAAAATAAATCTATTTCAGTAAAACCAGAAATAATTGAATCTGTTTAATTATATCTTTCTAACGAATGTAAGAAACTGAGATTTCACTTTAAAAATTGAAAGTCATGTCTAGTTTAAAATTCAAAATTGTCGCTATGGATTTATATATATTTTATATAATATATAACCCTTAAAAATAGCTTTTTCCAAACGACCTCCGTTTTCAACGAAACCACTGTTGTTGGGTCCGGAATGTCAAATTATTGCTATATTCCAATTTCTGTAATTTTTGGAATCAATATGTGAGCGTGGCAACAAAAAAAGTGTTTTGTCAATTTCAATTGAATTGGATCAACCAGAAAATGACCATTTTTCAAACGGTCTCCAAATTCGGTGAAATTAGTTTTGTTAGGACCGTATTGTCAAAACAAAGCTAGATATAATTTTTCTGTAATTTTTGGAGTTATTATGTGGCCCTAGTAAATTAAAATGTACGTTTAAATTCAATAAATATTGATTTATAGTTTAATTTGAAGAAAAACTGATCGAAACAGTCGAACCAGCTTGCAGGACATATTCCATTGTGTCTGGAATGGGGTTATTTAGCTAGGGGCGATAGTCGTTGGGTTTGATTTGGAGTTGTAACAATGAACTGGTATTTTTGGAAATTAAAGAAATTAAATAATAATAAAATATAAAATAAAATATATATAAAACCCTAGTTTTAGTTCATTTTAGAAGGGCCGCTGCCACTTACGTTTGTCGACTGAAATCGTTCAATTTTTCCTGCGTTTTTTCTCCCAAAATACCACAAATTAAAAAGTGGAATCAAAACTAAAATCGAAGATCCTTCCATGAACTTTCCATTGGTGCGGGTTTGATCGAGAATCATCAAGTATGGAGCTCGATTTTTGCCCAGGAACCGCCGGGCTTCGCACGCGATTCGAGGCATAGGGAGGAACTCAAGTGGGGCCAGATCCAAGGTGGAGGGACGTCGCTCAAAGGCAGAGCTCGTGGTAGGCGCCGATGATCCTCCGGCCTCTTCTGGTGGCGGCGCCGCCGTGATATCTGTATATGAGTATGGGTTGAGCGATTTTTAACAGAGGAGGAAGGTTAAAGTTTGGTTAAGGGTTTAACTAAGGAATTAATTAATATTTAATTATTCAATAAAGTAATTAACGCAATTATTATCATATCTTGCTCGTACGATTTCCGAACCAGATGATTTTAGAAGCGTCGGACTCGTCTCAACGAGAGCTACAACGCAGAACTGACCAGAATAAAAAAGGAGCAAATCAGAATTTGAAGCGAATTTAAATTCAAAAGGAACTGAAATTCAGAAATAAAAACGGACGGAGTGGAAACCAATGTGAGAACTCTTCCTCTCTCAATTTAATTTACAGTCAAATATGTACTAGGATGTAGATGGTGCTTAGCAGCTCCTAACACCATTTATTTTACAAACCATCGATGTTTGTTTTAATTGACTGTATTATGGATGTTGATTGTGAATTCATGTGTTGAATAAAATATTTGAACAATAAAAATTTCATTTTTATTGTATAAATGAACTGAATAAAATATTCATGTGTTGAATAAATTGTTTGAACAATAAAAATATCATTTTTATTGTATGAATGAAATGTATAAAATATTCATGTGTTGAAATAAATATTTTATCTTTAAAAATATAATTTTTAATGTATATATGAATGACATAAAATTCTCCAGAAATGAAAATAAATATTCATTCACAAATCGGATGATTTGTTTATGTACACCCATTTAACTGACATTGATTGGGACGATAAATTTTGCACATCGCCTAACTGCACAAACAATATTCAGTATTTGTTGGCTGAAGCCCCACACGGATATTGGGATGATATTTGACATACACTAACCCCAACTGTTTAGTTGTATGTCAATCGATTGGTTGACAAACTATTGTAAGCGTTAATTATTTATATTTAATGCTTACGCAATTGTGTAATGCACTCTAGATGATGGATGGTTGTTTATCGTTGTTATTATATACAATTGTTGTATGGAATCCATATAAATAACATTATATAGTAATTGACTGTATCTAATTCCAATTCAGAAATAACGAATATTTTAAAATAAGGAATATTTTAAAATAATATTCAATAAAGGATTAAAATCTGATTTTGATGTCCGATTTTGGATGGACACGAAAATATTGAAATATGTGAAGCCGATTATTTGGATATGTGCCATTTTGACGCGAACGATATTTGTATCGACTTTGTTCATTTTTATAACGAATATCGAAAAGGAAATGATTTCAATATCTAATATTTTGAAAATATTATATTTATATAATAAAATGATATAGAATATTCAATTTCGATTTAAAACTGAAATTGAAGTTGGAATTATTTTTAAAATGAATTTAAAATGATTTATAAAATACGTTTTAAATGGAAATCGACGATATATATATTATATATATTTAATGGAATAAATAGTACGTGCCGCGCAGTGACCATTCATGAATTTCGACCATTGACTTCGAGTTGACATTACGGAAGATCCGACCGTCGGATTCTCCTAAAATCAGAACCGTTGGGTTCGTATCAAAAAGATGAATATAAGAGATTTGAAATCTAATTGTTGGATTTGGAATTATGTCCAAATCAAATTTGGAAGAGGTCGTTGTAAGTGCAGTTTGATGACCATTTATGGAAATCGACTGAAACGACCTTAATAAAATTATTAAAAATATTACTAATTTGTGTAAAATTATAATAAATGATTTGGAAAGAATTTAGATGGAAAATTCCACGTTTGTAAAGATAAAAATACATTTTTATCAAAATGAACTAGTTATTAACTATAATAATAACCCAATTATTTTTAGAAATAAATTAATTGGATTTGAAATGGTTTTAATACAACCAGAATTTTCAAATGTATGAACTAGAATGGTTTGGAATGGAAATAATCTTCGGAATATTTTGATATTGGATTCCGTGATTATATGGATATTGTTATGGGAATTTGAAAGATATAGATATTGTTATTCCCAATACGGTATCCATTGTTTTTAGAATTTGATATTGAATATAAGCCGATATAATTTCTATTCAGAGCCTTGTATTTATACCAAATTGGATTTTGGGTTTGTCGTGAATGATGTCTTAAATAACACCGTTCCTAAATCCAGTTGAGAAAAGAATAAATCTTTTAATTAAGATTTAATGAAGTTTACCATTTAATTAATATTTAATTGGAATTTAATTAAAGTTGGATTTTTGGGTTTATCGTGAACGGTGTTTTAAATAACACTTGTTCTTTAACCCGATTAACAGTGAAATGTGATTTGGAATATATAAAGCTTTTATTAAGATTTATTTGAAATTTCCAAAGTAAATTTTTCCGATTTAATAAAATAAATTAGAATGGAATGGAATTCGATTTGTAATAATCGAAGTGAGCTTCTGTGGAGGAAGAACGTTACTATATATGGAATTTAAAAGGCTTTGCCATTATTTCATCTATATTATTGGTTGGATATGGAAGTTTATATTAATTATATTTATTGATCTATTTTCCATGAAGATTCAATAATTAATGGAATGTGATTTTGGGTTTATTGTGAACTGTGTTTTAAACGACCTTCGTTCTTTAACCCAGTTAAAGACAGGATTTATTTTCCCAAAGTTGAATAATCATAAAGAAATGATTTTCAAGATTAAAACTGAATTAGATTTTTTAGTGAATCATTAATTAGATGGGAATGAGAAGGAGATAAATAAATTTATCGAATTCATGAAATGATCGAGAATGGAGTATCACCAGTTTTAGTCCAGGCGATAGTTAAATCTTTAAATAGATTTAAACGTGAAATGGTAATTAATTTTTACCGATAACACCATGGTGTTAGATATGGAGTATTAACATTTTTGCTCCATGGGATGAATAGGTTGGGATTGGGAAATAAAACAAATGATTGCCTCGGTAAGGTGCGCTAATCTCGACTAGTTTGGATAAACCTTAGTTTGGTTTGAATTGATATCCAAAGGAAGATTAAAGAATAAATCTAAAAGAATTTATCTTTGATAAAATTAATGGGAACCTTTCCCTAAAGATGTGAATATTTGAATAAATAAATATTCTGGATTGGAATGAGGCATATGTTGTGTGTTTATATCACTTGATTATAATATACGCAGGTTATTCGGAAAGGCCGGGTTTATACCCATTCTGAATAACTGAATCGACGATATATCGATGATGAAGATGGTGGTTGTAGATCGGAGGTCTTCACATCGTTTGGATGATTACTGATGTCTTGATTGCGCTGTACACCCAAGACGAGGTAATAAGTGCTGATCGTCTAAATGTACTTGGAGATCGACCGGATATGCGAGGACCTCTCTCCTGTTTGGACATATGGGAACAAGGAATAAGATGCCTCCATTTCGTTCAGACCCAGAACGAACTTGTAAATGATTGTGTGTAGGACATTGGATTTTATTCTGTGTTGATTGATCTCTTTTAAATATATATCTTGTAACAACCTGGAAAATCTGAACCAGTTTAAAATTTTTAAATTGGCTATTTTAGTGAATTTTAAGTATTTAAAATAAATATTTTAAATACCAAGGAAGAAAAATAGTTTGAATCGATGTTTGAAAGTGAATACAATTACTTTGAATTATAAACAAGGCCTGAAATGGCGCGGCAGTCTCGAAATTTCAATTCAAACTTCGACTGACTGTACCGGGTGCAAAATAAAACGGATTTTAGTGAAACGAAAAATATTTAAATCTGTTAGTGAATATCTTTCTAACGAATCTGAAAATCAAAGTTTCGTAGCGGGAGTCAAAAGTTATGGCCAAATGAATTTTCAGAAAGGTCGCTGTAGAATTTATATAGCCCGTGAAAATAGACATTTTGCAAACAACCTCGGAATTCGACGAAACCACTTTTGTTGGATCCGGGATGTGAATTTATTGCTAGGTTTCAAATTTCATAATTTTTGAAGCTAGTATGTCAGCGTGACAAAGAAAAATGTGTTTTGGTCAATTACAGCTAAATTGGATCGACCAGAAAATGGCCATTTTTCAAACGGTCTCAGAATTCAACGTAACTAGTTTTGTTGGGACCGTATCGTCAAAACATAGCTAAATTTATTTTTCTGGAATTTTTCGAATCAGTTTGTGGCCCTGGCAAAATGAAATGTACGTTCAAATTGAATATTGAATGTTTTATACTTTTAATTTGAAGAAAAATTAGTCGAAACAGCCGAATGGGCCTACGAAACATATCCCATCGTGTTCGGAATGGGGACATTTATCTAGGGACGACAGTCGTTGGGTTTGGATTGGAGTTCGTATGTGACAAGGGGTATTTTGGAAATTTAAAAATATATAAAAAAATAAAAAAATCTCATTGGCCCATTGACCATTCTCTCTCTCCCCGACATCAGAATCGAACAGCGCCTCCTCTTCATTCCTTCTCTCCTCTGTAACTCCTCCTCCACGCAACAGAACCCCAAGGTCCTTCGGAGCTTTTTGTAGATCCCTCCACCACCTACAAATCCATATAGATTTCGACCTCCATCATTGCCTGTTCGTCGTTGATCGAGCCCTCCAATTTGCGGCGTTTCGAGCTCCGCCCATGACAGTAGCCGCCGTCGAACTCCACGTCAGCACCATCGCCTGGAAGCTCTCTCGATCCCCTACAACGTGGCACAACCCAATCAGCCGCTAATGCAACGGATTGGAAGTTAATTGGAAACCTAGTTTTGAACGAAACAGAAAGGTATATGGCAGTTAAAATTATTTTATATATTATAGCACTATAAAGCGCTACGGTTTTTGATTTCACTGTAAAAATCATATCTTTTTCGTTTCTTGACGAAATTCAGTGAAACAAGAGACAGTGGACTCGTGTGGACATCTTCTACATTCTGAAGAGACCGGATATTTTTCTGAGCCTTCTGCTATTTTTGGTGGAGTGGAACCCAATGTGAGATTTCTAATTTATAAACGATATGGAAAACAACGATGTATAAATTATATAGTCGATGTATGAGTTATATAAGCGTTGTACACCACATGTATAAGCGTTGTATAAGTTGTATGTTCGATGTATAAGTTATATATGCGTTGTAAAAAATTATATATGCGATGAAATGAATTCAAGTTAATCGAAATATATTTATATACGAATATATATATATATACTCCCCTCGTCCACAGACCATGGACGATATTTATTGGTTGTGATTGGTGTGAAAATTGGTTGATAGCGAACGGTTGATTAGAATTGTTTGTGGTTAAGAATGATTGATTGTGGTTGAAAAATACCCATCTGTGGTTGAAAACAAAATTAGAATAGACTGTGGAAATGAAAATAAAACATGCCGCCTGCGTGCGAACTAGATGCATGAATCCCCATTGTCAAAAACCGCGAGGTTTTAAGGTAGAGCGAGGAGCCATATTAGGGACAGTCCCGGTTTTAACTACCCTGCCGTTATGCTGCCGAAATTTTCAATATTATTCATGTGTTAGAATTATTTTCATGTGTTGAAACTATATTCGTGTGTTGAATAGAAATTCATGTGTTGAATGAAGTTCACGTGTTGAATAAATTATTTGAAAGTTAAAAATCACATTTTTATTATATATATAGCCTATATAAAATATTAGTATTTTAAATAAATTTCTTTAACATCAAAAATAACTTTTTTACCTTAAGTACAGACTATATAAAATAATCGTGTTTTGAAATAAATTGTTTTACAATAAAAATCACATTTTTTTATGTATATAAACTATAGAGAATATTCATGTGTTGAATAAAGGACTAGAATGATAAAAATCATATTTTTATCGTGTGTGTGAAGTCGGAAACATTCATGTGCGGAATATATGGATTGAGCAATAAAATCTACATTTTTTATTGTGAATATGAAGTGTTAAAAATGGTGACGTGTGAAATAAATATTTTTAATGATAAAAATATCATTTTTATCAAATCTATAAAGTGGATATGGTTTTGAAATCGATGAAAGAATTATATTTATATAAATATAATTAAAATATAGTGAATAACAAAGCTGCAGTTCGTGTTTCGAAACCGTGATTTCAAATGATTAGTGCGGGAGATCCGACCATCGGATTTTCTTGAAACCACAACCGTTGGGTTCGCCTTGGAAATATCTTTCCAACGGCCCCAACCTTGTAAAGATCCAACGGTTGGATTGTCTGGAATGTTTAATTCAAATGTGAAGAAAAACAGCGCCAGAATCGATTATATATATATATATATATATATATATATATATATAATTAATTAAATTAAATCGAATAACGACGCCGCAGTTCGTATTTTGAAATCGTAACTTCAAACGATTAGTGCGGGAGATTCGACCGTCGGATTTTCCCAAAACTGAAACTGTTGGATTCGTTCTGAAAAGATCTTTCTAATGATATAAATTTTGTGAAGATCTAACGGTTAGATTTTCAGATATGTGTAAATCAAATCTGGAGAAAAACAGCGCCACGGCCGCGTTATGGCCTGAAGCGTCGTTTGGATGAATTGGCTATTTTTAAATAAATAAAAATAGCGATAAATCATGATAAAACATTATAAATGATATGGAATGGAAATAAACTGAATTTGCTCGGTTTATGTGATATTTGACGGTTGAATGTGTTTGGTATGAAAATTACATTAAAGAACAGAATTGGTGATGTCGAATAATTTAACCATTGAAATGAATTGATTTGAAATTCTAGATATACGTGAATTATTTGAAAAGGCCAAGTTAACTCTCATTTCAAATAATGGATCGACGAGTGAAAGTCGAAGATATGAAGACGGAGCAAGACCGATGATCTTCACGTTGAATGGAGGGGTGCTACTGATGCTCATGATAGGAGTAGCTACCTTGACGGGGTTGAAGTAGTAGCCACCCGGACGTACTTGTTGATTGTACGGATATGCGAGGTATTGAGTGCCTCCGGTTCAGACCTAGAACGAACGTGTAAATGGACTATGTGTCTGACATTGGATTTTGTTATGTGCTGATTGATCTCTATTAAATGTATATCTGTTTGGTGGCGGAAAATTTATTCTCTTGCTTAACTTCTTTCTCTGAGACGTACGAGCTCAGAGGTTATATATCGATGGAAACCAGTCGCATTGAGTGAATTGCCTGTGTGGCATGCCTAAGTGGCAGATGATCAAGGCTTCTGTTGAAAAGCAAAGTCTTGTGGTTGATGATCAAAGCATGGCCTGTGTGGCATAGCTTTGTGTATAGCGTTGTTTCGCGAGCCTCACACCCCGGCATGGACCAAAAACGGGAGAGGACTTCAGGGAGGACATGCGTTTCTTTCTAGCTAGAGGTGGTGTCGGTGCTTAAACTGGCTGACATTTATATTATTTTCACATGTGTGATTGTTGCTATTGCGAGGCGCCTCAGATATATCGGTGACTATGTGAAGCCGATGGAGTCATTCGTTGGCTCATTTGCGCCCCAAAGGGTGGGGAAACGCAGTGTTCAGGCATTTTAATCCACATTGGTGGACCAACCCTGATGATCCAAGGGGAAGTTGCGGCTGTTCCTAAGACATGGTAGGCTAGATTGTCTCGAAGCGGTGAGGACGATCCCTGGCCTCGGTTCATGACGGAAATCCAATTTCCAAATACGATACTGTGCGGTTTTGATTGTATACCTATATGCGACGACATAGTGGTATGGGGCATTAATGCCGTCTATGATTGATACTTATGATTTGAATTTGTTTTTTTGAAACTTATAAACACTAGTAATAATATCAAATACTTTTGTTTTATTCGTATCAAGCATATTTTGGCCATTATAAGGTAAAACTCTATCCTCCGGTTTGTGTTGCAATTGTGTGATGGGAACTGAGTCTTATAATGACTTCATTTTTATAAAAAGCATTACGATGTTTGAAAGATTTATTTGTTTTAAAGCACTGGCAATCCAATGGAGTAAACCCATTCCGCGAAAGTGGCGTGGTCCTGTGATTGGCCATATTTGAAAGTGTGTTAAGTAGATTTCTCATACCAGTCCCATGACTGACTCGTAGTTTGTTTCACTTGCAAAGTCGGGTGCCCCTATTTCTACACGGGCAGCCTTGTATTCAGGTTTTAGTAGGCTCGTTCTGGATAGCTGGAGCTGAAGATGGATTCTATCATTATCTCTTTTTATGCTGTTCAGCTCCTGTTGTACATATTATGCTTTCTTTTCCGCAGTAGACATTTATGTATAGCTGAACTGTATTTTGTACTAAGTATGATCCTGTATACTGTGTTACTCTGATGATTATGTTTATCCAGTGTATTCTATTGTACATTATCTGGTGTATTTAATTATTTATGTTCTGTTGTTATCTGTTTACGTGTTATATTCCAAAGATTACCCTTGCCACCGTCTTATCGGTATGGGGTCATCACAAACGTGGTATCAGGGCTTTGGTTAAGCTTAGTTCTGGAATATAACATATTAACGAACTCGTCAGAAATAGAACCAGTAGTGTTATAGGACAAGTAACTCATTACAGATAGGATCAGTAATATCCTAGTATGAGTACAGCAAAATGAAATACACCTCGATAGACACATTTACATTCAAGTATATGTCTCTATTCCTTATAATATCTTTTCTGTTGACCTGACACTTGGTCTGCTATTTGCAGAAGTACTAGGAAATGAGTGCCAGAAACAGAAGGAATGCAGACCCAGATATTGAAGCTTTATTTATGAAATATAGAAATCTGGGTGGAGCACTATTCTTGGGCGAAGAATCTATTGCTAAAACTCAAGCTTGGATTCGTTCTGCTGAGAAAATTTTTTAAGGCTTAAAGCTGCGGGTTGACCAGAAAAGACTACTGGCATCTTGGGCACTTAAAGACGAAGCTTTGTTCTGGTGGGATTCGATTATTAAGGATAATCCAAAAGGTGATATCACCTGGGATAGATTCAAAGAGCTTTTCAGTGAAAAATTTACTCCTCCCGAAGCAACTGAGAGGGTGAATCGTATTCTTGAAGATCTATTGCGGGCTTATATTATTGATTTTGGCGGATCATGGGAAGACCATTTACATTTGGCTGAATTCTCATATAATAACAGCTACCAGGCGAGCTTGAAATTGTCTCCATTCGAAGTATTGCATGGTAGACCATGCCGATCCCCTGCTTGTTGGGTTGAACCTGGTAATAGACTTGTATTGGGGCCTGGTATGATTCACGATGCTGTGGATAAAGTCGATTTCGTTAAGAAACGATTACTAGCCGCCCAAAGCCGACAGAAAAGCTATGCAGATAAGAGAAGAAGAGATATATCATTTGCTGTTGGTGACTATGTATATTTGAAGGTATCTCCAATGAGAGGAGTTATCCGGTTTGGTAAAACAGGGAAATTGGCACCCAAATTCATTAGTCCGTTTCCTATTCTTGAACGGATTGGAACTCTCGCATATAGGGTTCAATTACCTGATTGGTTTCCTGGAGTGCATGATGTATTTCACGTATCTTAACTTCGAAAGCACGTTCATGATCCAAACTTGATCGTGGAAGAAGCAGCGTAACAGGGTATAGAAATCACTCCAGAATTAGCTGTGAGGAGAGAGCCGCTAAAGATAATTGGCAAAGAGACCAAAGAGTTGAGGAACAAAAAGGTGCACTTAGTCAAAGTGCAATGGAGTGGAGATCCGCGAGATTGTACTTGGGAAACAGAGGAAAGCGTTAAGAAAGCCTATCCTAAGTGCAGGGTGGATATCTCTGATTGACTCTGATGCAAGGTACATTTACCATATTTTGCATTTCCCTTATGTTCTCCAATTTGCTGTTGTTTTCTTTGCATGGATGTAAACATTTTAATTATATAGTTTGAAGGATTTAAAAGAGTATATGAATTAATAGATACATTTATGAAAAGTTAAAAATAAATTGATTGATGTTTGTGTTGTGTGATAGTGGATTTGATTAATTAAATTATTAGAACGATAGTTAATTTAATCAATAAGAGAATGAATGATAGAATTTATTCGATTAAATCACACTTTGAACTGAGTTAAAAATAGATAGAAATATATACTCTTTGCGTGCCCGACAAATAGGTAAACGTTAATGAGTTGGATGCGCAATTTTATTATTATATCAACTCTTGTGAATGCCATTGGATGCGGAGTGCTGGTTGTTCTGTGTGTAATAATAAACGTCGCCATAGGATAGTAACAATTAATTTTGAACTACACTACATGGCATACTTCTTGAAGATAGACATACTTCATCATATACCACATAAGCATTTGGAGCTTGTGTGACGAGGTTAAAGATTTACCATACGAGCGAGAGGCTTGTATGGTGATGACTATATATTACAGGTTGAATTGATGACTGATATGGACCATATAAAATATAACGGTAAATTGCCAGATTAATAAAAAAAACCACATGGGTTTGGAGTTGACAATAATCACGTCTCTCTAGTTATTAGATACGACACATGGATTATTTATTTCCCACACGGGACGAGGTGACGAGAATTTATTCTCTGGAGTAATTAAAAATACACACTCCCTCAGGCTTAGACAAGGTGACGAGAATTTATTCTCTGGAGTTATTATCTATACACGCTCCCCTGTAAACACCAGAATATATCACTATAAATATGTGTATGCTTTATAGGATTTATTGAGTACCTAATACAGCCCAATAAATTTCCAAACCCTTCCCCGTAAAAAGGAGGTTATGGCGAAATTTTTCGAAAATTTAGGGTGTTAGCCAAATTTTTGAAGAATTTGAAAATTCTCAGAAACTGAAAAGTTGGAGAATGGAAGCCAGATTGAAAGTAGAGTTAGTTAATCAAACAACTTTCAACTTTGTTCCTTTTCGGGGACGAAAGTTTTAAGAGGGGGAGATTGTAACAACCCGGAAAATCTGAACCAGTTTAAAATTTTTAAAATTGGCTATTTTAGTGAATTTTAAGTATTTTAAATATCAAGGAAGAAAAGTAGTTTGAATCGATGTTTGAAAGTGAATACAATTACTTTGAATTATAAACAAGGCCTGAAATGGCGCGGCAGTTTCAAAATTTCAATTCAAACTTCGATTGACTGTACCGGGTGCAAAATAAAACGGATTTTAGTGCAACCAAAAATATTTAAATCTGTTAGTGAATATCTTTCTAACGAATCTGAAAAATCAAAGTTTCGTAGCAGGAGTCAAAAGTTATGGCCAAATGAATTTTCAGAAAGGTCGCTATAGAATTTATATAGCCCGTGAAAATATACATTTTGCAAACGACCTCGGAATTCGACGAAACCACTTTTGTTGGATCCGGGATGTGAAGTTATTGCTAGGTTTTAAATTTCATAATTTTTGAAGCTAGTATGTGAGCGTGGCAAAGAAAAATGTGTTTTGGTCAATTACAGCTAAATTGGATAGACCAGAAAATGGCCATTTTTCAAACGGTCTCAGAATTCAACGAAACTAGTTTTGTTGGGATCGTATCGTCAAAACATAGCTAGATTTATTTTTCTGGAATTTTTCGAATCAGTTTATGGCCCTGGCAAATTGAAATGTACGTTCAAATTGAATATTGAATGCTTTATACTTTTAATTTGAAGAAAAAATAGTCGAACCAGTCGAATGGGCCTACGAAACATATCCCGTTGTGTTTGGAATGGGGGCATTTAGCTAGGGACGACAGTCGTTGGGTTAGGATTGGAGTTCGTATGTGACAAGGGGTATTTTGGAAATTTAAAAATATATAAATAAAAAAATAATAATATCTCATTGGCCCACTGACCATTCTCTCTCTCCCCGACATCAGAATCGAACGGCGCCACCTCTTCATTCCTTCTCTCCTTCGTAACTCCTCCTCCACGCAACAGAACCCCAAGGTCCTTCGGAGCTTTTTGTAGATCCCTCCACCACCTACTATAGATTTCGACCTCCATCTTTGCCTATTCGTTGTGGATCGAGCCCTCCAAGTTGCGGCATTTCGAGCTCCACCCATGACAGTAGCCGTCGTCGAACTCCACGTCAGCACCGTCGCCTGGAAGCTCTCTCGACCCCCTACAATGTGGCGCAACCCGATCAGCCGCTAACGCAACGGTTGGAAGTTAATTGGAAACCTAGTTTTGAACAAAACAGAAAGGTATATGACAGTTAAAATTATTTTATATATTATAGCACTATAAAGCGCTACGGTTTTTGATTTCACTGTAAAAATCATATCTTTTTCGTTTCTTCGCGAAATTCAGTGAAATAAGAGACAGTGGACTCGTGTGGACGTCTTCTACATTCTAGAAGAGACCGGATATTTTTCTGAGCCTTCTGCTATTTTTGGTGGAGTGGAACCCAATGTGAGATTTCTAATTTACAAACGATATGGAAAACAACAATGTATAAATTATATAGTCGATGTATGAGTTATATAAGCGTTCTACACCACATGTATAAGCGTTGTATAAGTTGTATGTTGATGTATAAGTTATATATGCATTGTAAAAAATTATATATGCGATGAAATGAATTCAAGTTAATAGAAATATATTTACATATGAATATATATATACTCCCCTCGTCCACAGACCATGGACGATATTTATTGGTTGTGATTGGTGTGAAAATTGGTTGATAGCGAATGGTTGATTAGAATTGTTTGTGGTTGAGAATGATTGATTATAGTTGAAAAATACCCATCTGTGGTTGAAAACAAAATTAGAATAGATTGTGGAAATGAAAATAAAACATGCCGCCTGCGTGCGAACTAGATGCATGAATCCCTATTGTCAAAAACCGTGAGGTTTTAAGATAGAGCGAGGAGCCGTACTAGGGACGGTCCCGGTTTTAACTACCCTGCCGTTATGCTGCCGAAATTTTCAATATTATTCATGTGTTAGAATTATTTTCATGTGTTGAAACTATATTCGTGTGTTGAATAGAAATTCATGTGTTGAATGAAGTTCACGTATTGAATAAATTATTTGAAAGTTAAAAATCACATTTTTATTATATATATAGCCTATATAAAATATTATTATTTTAAATAAATTGCTTTAACATCAAAAATAACATTTTTACCTTAAGTACAGACTATATAAAATAATCGCGTTTTGAAATAAATTGTTTTACAATAAAAATCACATTTTTTTATGTATATAAACTATAGAAAATATTCATGTGTTGAATAAAAGACTAGAACGATAAAAATCATATTTTTATCGTGTGTGTGAAGTCGGAAACATTAATGTGCTGAATATATGGATTGAACAATAAAATCTACATTTTTTATTGTGAATATGAAGTGTTAAAAATGGTGATGTGTGAAATAAATATTTTTGATGATAAAAATATCATTTTTATCAAATCTATAAAGTGGATATGGTTTTGAAATCGATGAAAGAATTATATTTATATATATTTATATAAATATAATTAAAATATAGTGAATAACGAAGCTGCAGTTCGTGTTTTGAAACCGTGATTTCAAATGATTAGTGCGGGAAATCCGACCATCGGATTTTCCTGAAACCACAACCGTTGGGTTCGCCTTGGAAATATCTTTCCAACTGTTGGATTGTCTGGAATGTTTAATTCAAATCTGTAGAAAAACAGCGCCAGAATCGATAATATTAATATATATATATATATATAATTAAATTAAATCAAATAACGACGCCGCAGTTCGTATTTTGAAATTGTAACTTCAAACGATTAGTGCGGGAGATCCGACCGTCGGATTTTCCCAAAACTGAAACCGTTGTATTCGTTTTGAAAAAGATCTTTCTAATGATATAAATTTTGTGAAGATCCAACGGTTAGATTTTCATATATGTGTAAATCAAATCTGGAGAAAAACAGCGCCACGGCCGCGTTATGGCCTGAAGCGTCATTTGAATGAATAGGCTATTTTTCAATAAATAAAAATAGCGATAAATCGTGATAAAATATTATAAACGATATGGAATGGAAATAAACTGAATTTGCTCTGTTTATGTGATATTTGATGGTTGAATGCGTTTGGTGTGAAAATTACATTAAAGAACAGAATTGGTGATGTCGAATAATTTAACCATTGAAATGAATTGATTTGAAATTCTAGATATACGTGAATTATTTGAAAAGGACGAGTTAATTCTCATTTCAAATAATTGATCGACGATTGAAAGTCGAAGATATGAAGACGGAGCAAGACCGATGATCTTCACGTCGAATGGAGGGGTGCTACTGATGCTCATGATAGGAGTAGCTACCTTGACGGGGTTGAAGTAGTAGCCACCCGGACGTACTTGTTGATTGTACAGATATGCGAGGTATTGAGTGCCTCCGGTTTCGTTCAGACCCAGAACGAACGTGTAAATGGACTGTGTGTCTAACATTGGATTTTGTTATGTGCTGATTGATCTCTATTAAATATATATCTGTTTGGCAACGGAGAATTTATTCTCTTGCTTAACTTCTTTCTCTGAGACGTACGAGCTCAGTGGTTATATATCGATGGAAACCAGTTGCATTGGGTGAATTGCCTGTGTGGCATGCCTAAGTGGCAGATGATCAAGGCTTCTGTTGAAAAGCAAAGTCTTGTGGTTGATGATCAAAGCACGGCCTATGTGGCGTAGCTTTGTGTATAACGTTGTTTCGCGAGCCTCACACCCCGGCATGGACCAGAAATGGGAGAGGACTTCAGGGAGGACATGCGTTTCTTTCTAGCTAGAGGTGTTTCGGTGCTTAAACTGGCTGACATTTTTATTATTTTCACTTATGTGGTTGTTGCTGTTGCGAGGCGCCTCGGATATATGAGTGATTATGTGAAGCTGATGGAGTCATTCGTTGGCTCATTTGCGCCCCAAAGGGTGGGGAAACGCAGTGTTCAGGCATTTTAATCCACATCGGTGGACCGGCCCTGACGATCCAAGGGGCAGTTGCGGCTGTTCCTAAGACATGGTAGGCTAGATTGTCTCGAAGCGGTGAGGACGATCCCTGGCCTCGTTTCATGACGGAAATCCAATTTCCAAATATGATACCGTGCGGTTTTGATTGTATACCTATATATGGCGACATAGTGGTATGGGGCATTAATGCCGTCTATGATTGATACTTATGATTTGAATTTGTTTTTTTGAAACTTATAAACACTAGTAATAATATCAAATGCTTTTGTTTTATGCGTATCAAGCATATTTTGGCCATTATAAGGTAAAACTCTATCCTCCGGTTTGTGTTGCATTGTGTGATGAGAACTGAGTCTTATAATGACTTCATTTTTATAAAAAGCATTGTGATGTTTAAAAGATTTATTTGTTTTAAAGCACTGGCAATCCAATGGAGTAAACCCGTTCCGCGAAAGTGGCGTGGTCCTGTGATTGGCCATATTTGAAAGTGTGTTAAGTAGATTTCTCATACGAGTCCCATGACTGACTCGTAGTTTGTTTCACTTGCAAACTCGGGTGCCTCTATTTCTACACGGGCAGCCTTGTATTTAGGTTTTAGCAGGCTCTTTCTGGATAGCTGGAGCTGAAGATGGATTCTATCATTATCTCTTTTTATGCTGTTCAGCTCCTGTTGTACATATTATGCTTTCTTTTCCGCAGTAGACATTTATGTGTGGCTGAACTGTATTTTGTACTAAGTATGATCATGTATACTGTGTAACTCTGATGATTATGTTTATCCAGTGTATTCTATTGTACATTATCTGGTGTATTTAATTATTTCTGTTATGTTGTTATCTGTTTATGTGTTATATTCCAAAGATTACCCTTGCCACCGTCTTATCAGTATGGGGTCGTCACATATCTATTTGGTGGCGGAGAATTTATTCTCTTGCTTAACACCCTTCTTTGAGAAGTACGAGCTCAGAGGTTATATATCGATAGACATCAGTCGCATGGCGTGAATTGTCAGTGTGGTATGTTGAGATGCAAATGATTAAGGCTTCTATTGAAAAGCAGAGTCTTGTAGTTGATGATCAAAGCACGGCTTTAAATAGCATAACATTGTGTATCGTTAATTCGTGAGCCTTACACCCCTGTGTGAACCAGAAATGGAAGAAGGACCCCAGTGAGGACATGCGTTTCTTTATAGCTAGAAGTAATGTCATGGTATGGAGCCCAAACAATTTTACTTATGTGCATGATGGAAAGCGAGGTACCTCGGATATATCGGTCACTACGGGGCCGATGGATGCTATGGTCGACATACTGACCAGATTTATTCCCCATAGGGCGGGGAAACGTATTGTTCAGGAATAACCAATCCACTAACGTATGTATGGACCGGCCCTGGAGCTCCTAAGGGCTTGACTGAGTACTTGCTCTGAGGCTCGAGCTAGAGAGTCTCGAATTCGGTAAGGACGATCCCTTGCCTTGGTTCATGATGGAAATCCAACTTCCAATACGTGACTTTTCGGTTTTAATTGTAGAGCCTAGTACCCATGGCGTTTATGATCAATGCATTCATATTTGAAGTTGATTTCTTCACTTATAGTAATAATAAAATATGAAATTTCACGTACCAAGCATTTTTGGCTATTATAAGGTAAAACTCTTTCCTCCGACTTGCGTTGCATTGTGTGATGGGACCTGAGTCTTATAATAGCTTCATTTTCTTCAATTAGTGTTGCACTGTTTGTTTTATGCACTGGAATTCATGGGAGGAAACCTGCTCCGTGTTATACGACGTGGTTCCCAGATTTACCTAACTTAAAAAAATCAAGTTAATAACTGTTTTAGTTCTCACACCAGTCCCATGACTGACGTGGAATTTATTTTTTTAAACTAAATTCTGGGTGCCCATATTTTCCACATGGGTAGCTAGTAGTTTTGGTTTTGCAGATTTATTCTTATAGGATCCTGGTTTAAAGATGGAGCTATATTCGGAACGCTCTGTATCCGTGTATTTCTTACAATTGTGTTATGTATTATTTTTCCGCTGCTTAGTAATTTAAATCTCTGATATTTTACAATGTGTAATATTTGTTCATACTCTGCTGTATTCTTGTACTCTGATGTTAATTGTTTAATAAGCAATGAAATGTTCTCCTGTTTGTTTTCTGATTTTTCGCGTTCTCAACTCAATCCAGGTTTTCCTTTACGGGGAAGTTTGGGTCGTTTCAAAATATTTACTTAAATCCCTTATTCACATCAAATGTGAATAATATTTCTTTTATATAATCAATTCAGTTTGATTTCACATTTTAAAATAACATCCCTTCCAAATTATATTTATACTTAGAATTTATTTATATAAAATCTCATTTTATTCTAACACTTATAATCCCATTTATAATCACCTTTATAAACGCTGCTCAAATTCCATTTAAAATATCGGTGCTAAAACCGATTCTCACTTCTCTATATAAATTTAGTCTTATATTTCAATTTATCTAATGATAAATAATTTTTCTTAAATTATAAACATTGTTTATAAATTTATCTTCTCAATTTATCTGTTAAAACAGATTTCTATTTAAAAATCGACTTTTAATCAACCTTCTCATAATTCTTGTATATTTCGAAATTCCCTTTTTATAAGTCTATTAGATTTAAAACAAACCATATTCGTTCCATATAACTATTTATAATTTTCTACAACAGTTCCTTATTTAATTTGCAAATAATTTCTTTTTATAAAATCTTTTGATTTTATAAAATTCTTGAATTTAATACCGTCTTCAAAAATTCTTTTTATATATTCCAATATTTCCTATGGTATTTAAAATACCAAATAAGAAGGCCTAGTACCATCCAAACACATACAATCAATTTTAGATAATATATCACATCATATATTGCAATATATGAAAAACAGCAACATAAATGTTGAGGAATCCAGTTTGATCACTCCAACCTGTTTCCCTGCATCCACAGATGTCAAACATAAATAACATCAATTTCATTTCAATATGAAATATCCTGATAAACAGAATCAATATTTAGTTAATGATATATATAACTAGATCTATAATCTCAACCAATTAATTAACAGTTCATCAAAATAATCAACACACATCAATCAACCATCATTTATCAATTCTAAAAATACGTTATAAAAATATAAACTGGGCAGAGTTAGTGAGTTTACTCACTTTGGACGTTTATCGTTAAATAACAATAAACTATCGTTGATTCAGATCAGGCAATTTATTTGCTATAAATTGCAACGAGCTCTAATTCACTCCGAATCAGTTCCATGGTGTAGCCCTCGTCCATACAATCCCAACATATTCTGTTTTGTCCAATTCAGATAACGTATGACATAATTATTAATTTTATAAGTCTTAAACTATTTAACATTAAAAATTAACTAATTAAATAGCTTATTAATCTTAAGCAAATCCTCCTTAATCACACTCACCATAATCATTTTCCTAATCCTACGTATTACTGCTAATCTTCCTTCTTCATCAGCCGAACCCGTATAACTATGCCATGGACAAATTTCCCAAAACTTCATCTCCTCGAATCTCGTTTTCTACTTAATGGAATTCAAAATAAAAACCCTCATCCTCTTTCTCTTCAAACTCTCCCTCCCTCCAAACCATTTACAATAAACTCGTACACTCATTCCGTTTTCGTTCTTTCAGTACAGTTCGAACACGAACAGTAAAAATGGCCATTTCTGCCTCTTAAACCTTCACTGCACCTCCATCTTACCCTTAATCCCCAAACCAACTTCAACATTCTCCTTTTCCTC